>CM060944.1:116955840-119455840 GCA_030765085.1 Allium cepa
AGAAGAAAGCAGAGACAAAAAGAATGAAGATTAGGGCTCTGCACTAAGAGGACACCGTTTATCGAAAATACTCCGAGAGAAGAGTACTATAGAAAATTTGGAATGCCTAAAAATCCATCATAGAATGGAACTACCAACCCCAGACAATACTCACTCATGGCATATAGGTGGAGCTAAAGCAACAAATTATGTTCATTGTTGATGTTTCCCTATCTTATTCGAAGGAGTCACTTCTATATGGTTCATTAGGCTCACGCCAAGGTCTATGTCTACTTTTGACAAATCAGCCAAGAATTTTTTTGAGCAATTTAGGTTTCATATTGCGTATCAAAAGACGTGATGTCCCAATCTAGATTGTCTCAAGGACCCAAGGAGTTACTGAAGGGCTTCTTAAATCGATTCAACGTTGCCATTATGGAGGTTAGCAATCCAACGGAAGATTTTGTATTCATGCCACTAGTCTGGGGCATTCACCTGGACACTGAGTTTGGTAGGTGGCTGAAGATGAGAAACCAACTACTATGGAAGAAATCCACCAAAAGAAAACCAATTTCTATGGTTAGAAGAAGCAAGCTTGGTTGAAGGAAAGGTTAGCAATGGATAGTCGAAGGAGATAATTTAAAGCAACGTGGCGATGAAATATGATGGAGAAAAACTCTGGTGGAGTGGCAGGAAATGTTGGATGTTCGGATGGCTAAATGTCTATCGAGTTGGAAAATAGCCAAATGAATTTTGAAATAAATTTTTTACCGCAAGCGCACGGCGTACTATCATAGTATGTAGTGAATATGGATCGATCAGTAGGGAATTGTTGATTTTAAATTTCTATTCAATCAAATTAACTAGGATTTGAGATGTTTAAGTTAACTACCAAAAATTGCAAAACTAACAAAAGTGAATGAAAACTATGAGAATAAAATGACATTTAGAGACAATTTCACTCTCTAGATCATATATTTCAACCAAATATGAAATCATGATCTCTCTTTTGGTTATGAGTGAAATTAATATTGTGTTTATCATAAGTATAACATATTTATGCTATTAATTAGCCCAATATAAACCATCAAACTATAGCACAACCACTAATATACTTTTAAATCTTATGAAATCTGACAACAAAGTTGAAAGCAAAATCTATTTTAAGCGTGGCATGTTCACTATTAGTTAGAAATATAAGCCATCAAATTTTGATTTCAACATTCACTTCTTTACTATAATCATATTAAGATGACGAGGCGATTTTTGTTTTGTGATTGTTTATGCATAGCCTAATTGGTGTCAACAATATAGGCTATCAAATTCAAAGCAAAAACAACATGTTAAACCACTTCATGCATTCTCATTAAGCACAAAAAAGAGCAATAATTATCAAAATGTTGAAGCTACATGATTAGAGGCTTCATTACCCCCAAACTGAAGGGATTAGCCTCCCATTTGTGTTATCATGTCAACATAAATAGCATGCAACATGAAACATAAAAAAGAAGAAGATGAAAGCATGGTAAAGGAAGAGCTATTCTACTTGCATGAAATAAAAGAAGATTCACACTACTTGCATAAAAGTAAATAAACAAGAAAAGACTTGAATTAAAATTGCATAAAAAAATTACATAAAAGAAATGGCTAAGTAGCCATGAAAAGAAAGAGACCTCCCATATTATTTTGATCTAAACTAACTAAGATAAGAGAGCCTAAGACAGACTCAAGAAGAGAGAGCTACATGAAACATAAGGGGTATTTATACAAGTTTAAAACCATAATTCACTTTTTTGAGAACTATCCAAAATACCCTCTTAGAAAGTGTGGTGGCCAAGTTAGCATTAACTTCAAATAATTATCCATTAAGTGTGCATGAAGATTTAATAGCCTTTTAGCATGTGCATTAGCTCCAAGTGTACATTAAGGAAGGTAGGTAAGTGGGTTCTCCACGATCATCACCTTGAATTATTTCCATCCCCATTCCTTTGTATTCACTCTTATGCATGCATATCTTCATGAAGGCATTTGTAAAATTCACTAAAATTCCTACAAACAACATAGAAATTTCCAAGTAAATTTTTACAAATTAATAAATGCACAAAAACGACCATTTTTCCCCTATATGAAGATGAGTATGTGACAATTTGAAAATAATTTAAATTTTGATTTAAACAAGTTAAAAAACCCAATATGATCATTTATTTATTTAAATAGATTAAATATAATGGTAAAAATATGCACATTTACGTGCAGGAATTCTAGGAATCAGAAGAAAAGGAACCAAAACTCTGGTGGTAGGCTTAACGAGAACATGCAACGCCCTAGGAATATGTGAACATAATATTATATGCCTTTGAATGACACACTTGAAAATATTTATCTCGCTACTCAAGAAACTGAGCAATACAAGAAGCCGTCCACGAGGGAGGTGACAAAGAAGAAGAAACATTCTGAGAAGTTCTATCATTTCCACGAAACTCATGGGAATAACACAAATTAACTTTATCACTTGAAGGACTTGATTGAGGAGCTAACATGAAAAACAAACTCCAGTAGTATGTTAAATAATAACAGAACGCTGACCAAGCTGTAGGTCAGCAAGGACCCCCAACTGAAGGAAAACCCCATGGACCTAACGGTAAATGGATTTGATGTACTGATGAATGGTTGTTAATTAATACTATAACTAGAAGACCTCATCCTATGGAGAAAAGTTAGGCTGAGATAGAGAGGTATGCGAGTTCACTGATGTATGCACCATCGAAAAGTTGTTATGCCAATGATGATGAAGCTTCAATTACGTAAAAAAAGATGATAACAAATGACATCTTATTGAGAAACCAAAATTTTGATGGAGTTGAGGAACCAACTCTCGATCACGTAGTGATAATGGTTGGAATTGGATCAGCAATTTTGTGCCGAGTTTTAGTGGATAACAGAACCTCAGCAAACATCCTGTTCCAAAAGACTTTCGACCAAATGAAAATCAGTATGAAGGATGTGATCACCTGCAACACGAAGATTCAAGGATTTACTTATGAAGCTAAATAGTTTATTAACATGATCGAATTGCTTGCAGAACTTAGAGAAGGAAACATAGAGTGGTTCGCATTCATACGTTCGTTATTGTTGATGAATACTTAGCATATAAAGCTTTCTTGGCCCAACTTTCCCTCGTCGACTTCAAGATTTATTTGGATCCATTATGTTTGAGAATGAAATTTCCTACCAGAATAGGATTGGCGTTATGCGAGGATACTGAAGTACAGTAAGAGAATGCTATGTTATAGAACTACGAGAAGCTAAGAGCCAAGAGAAGGGAAAGAATGTGGGAGAGGACTCTCTAAATTTAAGAACCGCAAGCATAGCAATTATAGAGCAGCCCCTGGCTTAGGAATCATAGCCATTTTGATAAGTTTATGGATCCCAAGAAGAAGAAGTCAAGGGAAGTACATAATATGAATGAACCGACTCGAGTATTGAAGATTGATTCTCATCTTGGAATTGGATTACGGAAGGAACTGATTAACTTCCTTTAGGGAAATCCGAACATGTTTTCTTGGATGCATTATGATATATGCGGTATATCGCTGGAGATAGCGTCTCAAGCACTAAATATCGATCCTGAATTTACCCCAGTGAAAAAAGGCGCAGCATGGGTTTGGAGTTATCCGCGGCGTTGTAGGAAGAAGTGGAAAAGCTGTTAGCTAACGAATGTATCTACGATGCTATATACCCTCATTGGGTATCTAACCCCACATTAGAAAATGGAAAACATGTATCGACTATTTGGATTTGAATTAGGCATGTCCTAAGGACAGCTTTTCTTTGCCTAGAATCGACCAACTAGTGGAACTGTAGGATACGAATTACTCTCATTTATAGATGCTTATTTAGACTATAACCAGATTTTGATGCATATACCGGACTAGGAGAGTACAAGCTTTATAACGGACTTAGGATTATACTGCTATGAAGTGATGCCTTTTGGTTTAAAGGATGCTAAAGCTACATACCAGAGACCGGTGAATTAAATGTTCAAGAATCATATTGGTGGGGGGGATGGAACTATATGTGGACGACATGCTCATAAAATCACAAGTATCACGAAACCATCTGAATGACTTTTTATAAATGTTTGAAGTTTTGTAGAAATACGCAATGGAGCAAAATCCGTTAAAATTCACTTTCGGAGTGATATTAGGAAATTTTTTGGAATTTATTGCCAGTGCATGTTCATCAAGACTAATTTGGAGCAGATAAACACCTTAAGGAATGTAACTACCCTAACTATGAAAAGGCATCTTTAGAGCCTGAATGGAAAGATTGTTGTTTTGAGTTGGTTCATCTTCATAGCAATAGATAAGTGCGTGCCTTTTTTCAATGTCCTTACGAAGGGTAAGAAGAACTTTGAGAGGAATAAGGATTGTTAGAATGCCATTGAGAAGTTATTGAGACACATGGAAACACTACCGATCTTATCCAAACCACTAGAAGGGAATGATTTATTGGTTTATCTAGTAGTGTTTGATCATGCACTAAGTGTAACATTAGTGCATGATGAGGCAAGGATTCAAAGGCTGGTGTACTACATCAATAAGTGGTTCATTAGAGCTGAAAGGAACTACCTGAAGTTGGAGAAACTAGCGTTCTACTCGCTGATTGTATTAAGGAAGTTATGACCATGTTTCTAGGTTTATCCCATCAGAGTGCCAATAGACCATCCATTGAAATAGGTACTTGACCGACCGGAGACTTCAGGAAGGTTGCTAAAGTGGAATATCAAGCTGAGTAAATATGAAATTACTTACCATTCAAGCAGAGCAATAAACGAACAAGTGTTGGTAGACTTCATCGCTGAATTTACCGCGCAGAATGGAATGGAAGAGGAGGAGGATGCAGCAGTCATAGCTTCTCATTGGAAGTTATTTTTCGATCGTGCCTTGAATGAATTTAGCTCAAGGATAAGTAGTATTTGAAATAATAGAAGGACGATTGATTCTTTATGCACCGAAGTTGGAATTTCCTATAACTAACAAAAAAGTGGAATACGAGGCATTGATTTCAGGATTAAAAATAGCAAAGTAAATGGGGACAAAGATCCTGCACATATTTAGCTATTCCCAGCTGGTGGTTTGCCAAATCAAAAAGGAATACCAGGCTAATGGTGCGAGACTAGCCCTTACTTGTCAGAACCACTAGAACTACTTGAGGACATAAAACATTATACAATAATGCACATCCCTAGAAAGGAAAACATAAAGGCTGATTCACTAGCTAAAACTAGCTATCTTTAAGGAAGCATAATTACTGCGATCGGTTCTGTTAGAAGTTTTAACAATCTAGAGCATCGATCAGATGGATATCGGTTGGATTCTAGAGACTATAAAAGAGAAGGAGTCATGGATGATGTCGTTCATAGGTTATCTGATCACTGGGACTAACCCGAGAGACGGGAATGAACGAAAGAAACTTCTCCTAAAAGCACCAAGGTTTGTAATGCAAGATGGAATGCTATACAGGAGAGGATTCTCAACTCCTTTACTTCGGCGTGTAGCCATGGATAAAGCTAGGAAGGTCCTTATGGAAATCCACGAAGGCAGCTATGGTGATCACACTAGGGGACAAACTCCAGCAATGAAGATATTTCGCTTTAGGTATTTCTAGCCGATAATAAACCGAAATGCATTGACTACTCTAGATGATGTGACTGATGCTAGAGATTCACGAAGATTCAAAGACTCTATCAACGAAACTTACATAAATGATCAGTCCATGGCCATTTTCAATCTAGGGAATTGACATCATCAGTGTGCTATCAGTAGCGAAGGGAGGAGCCAAAAATGTTATCATTGTAGTGGATTACTTCATGAAAAGGATGAAGCTGAACTGCTTGCCATGATTATAATGAAAAAGGTAATCAATTTCATAACAAAGAACATTATTTTCTAGTTTGGAGTGCTTTAGAAGATCATTATCGACAACAGAACTTGGTTCGAGAGTAACAAGTTCAATGACTTCTAAGAGCGCTATCGAATCTAGAAGAGCTTCTCCAGGGTAGTACATTCACTATTGAATGGACAAATGGAAGAAGTGAACAAAATCATCGAATCCACCTTGAAGAAGAAGCTGACTACAGCCGAAGGCAATTGGGTTGATGAGCTTCCACTAGCACTTTAGGCTTATTGAATAACACATAAGTCAATAACAAGAACCTCACCGGTTTCTTTGGTATATGGATCAGAAGTAATGATCTTGATAGAACTAGAGGTCCCCTCTCGTCGTAAAAGGAATTTTGATTTGAAGGTGATTGAGGAACTCCTTCTTTAGTTTTTCAGTTTAGTTGATGAGAAAAGGAAAGAAGCAAAATTATTGGTTGCTACACACCATAAAAGAGTATCATGGCACTTCAATTCCAATGTTCATAACCCTACCTTTAAGGTAGGGATCTCATTCAGAAATGAGTTCTTTCGGGTACGGGAGCACTTGCTTGAACTGGGAAGGACCCTATGCAATTGATCAAAAGGTTGGAGATGGAACATCCAAGTAGGCAACCGTCGATGGAATATCGACCTTACGTGCATGGAATAGTGATCTACTTCGGCAATACTATATTTAGTTATCCACTATTTGTTTTTGCAAATAAGCAACATAAGTATGTTGGGGGCATTGTAAACAGGTAGGACTTGCCACTCTTTCCATTCGCAAAAAAAGTTGGGTTCTTGAACCAATTGAACCGTTTTCCTGTAAGCAGAATTCCTGTATCACATGATTAGTAGCCTAACCTTCTGAGAACCAGTATTTCCTGAAGATAGGTGACTTCGGTAAGGTCTAAACCGACGGGTCGAGGGTGGAAATAAACCCTAACCTTCATTGAACTGGCATTGCCTAGAGATAGTGATGCCAGGAAGGTCTAAACCACTAGGTCAAGGGTGAAAATCGACCCACACTTTTGAGAACTGGTATCTCCTAGAGATAGGCGATACCGAGAAGGTACAAGTTGTCGGGTCGTTTACGAAAATGGACTCCAACCTTTTGGAAATTCAACTTTGCTCGAAGATAGGTAACGCTGAGAAGCTCTAAAATGCCAGGTCGACGATGAAAATTGACCATAATCTTCTAAGAACTGGTGTGTTGCCTAGAGATAAGCGATGTCAAGAAGGTATATACCACCAGATTGACGGTGAAAATTGATCCCAACCTTCTGAAAATCCAACGTTGCCCAAAGATAAGCAACGTTGGGAAGGTCTAAATCACTGATCGATGGTTAAAATCGACACTTAAACTTCTAAGAACCGGTATTTCCCAGAGATAGGCAATGCCAAAAGGCCCATATTGCAAGCCAGTATTGAAAATTGTCCCTCAGTCTTCTAAAAACCGCATTTCCTCGAGATAGTGATGCAGGGGGGTCTAAAAAGCCACATCGATGGTGAAAATCGACCCTAACCTATTGACATTCGACGTATCCAGAAGTTTGGCAACGTTAGGAAGGAATTCTTCTAACAAGGTCTTTGGTATGGCAGTCTCTTGATTCTTAACACAGACCTTGGTATCATTTATTATGACGGAAGATGTCGATGATGCATCTTCACGATATATGAATCTAGAATGACATTGACTGAGGATGTCAACTTGGAAGAAATCAATTGCAGCCCGAAGATTGGCAACATCAAACATACAATGCTTAGAGTGAAGTGGGAAAGTCACTAGTTCCTAGAGGTAGGAACTATCATGCAAATTGGACTTCTGCAACAATGCTAGCAACCCAGCGGGACATTCTTGGTCAAGGATATGCGGGAATAGTTGTAATGAATCAAAAGCTGGAACTATTGGACTTACTCGATTCTAGAGTAGGATTGAGTATTGGACTGGACATAATCGTACAAATTGCCTGCAATATGTAATCTGTCATAACTACCCAAAGTATGGCATTTGGAATAATAAATCCCATGAACAAGGATATGTAACCGGACAACCGGTCGAAAGGATCTCGACCAAGTTCAAAGAGGAATAACCATAGAGTCGGTTAAATAATGGTTCTTCTTTTCCAGGTAGGATAGTTTGGCATATACAAATAGAGCTAAATAAAAAGATATAGTTAACACAATTGCAGGGATATTATTTTCAAGCACAGAGTTACGATAAATAAACATATTGTGCGAAAACACAAGTATATATTATATACACATGTTGTTATACACAAACATGCACGGTACATAAAATGAAGACAAGTAAACTAAAAAGAGATTGCAGTACAAAGTTAATCTTTCATACTAATTGTTTTATATACAATCAACAATGAGGGTCATGCCCACACAAGCTCGGACTGTCTAAAGCAAAAGGACAAAAAAATTTAAACTCAAGCATAAAGGACACAAAAGACAGACTGCCATGCCTATCGCCCTCAAGCAATTTTCATTTCCTTCCCTTTCTTCCTCTTTACCACTAAGGGGACGGTTCTTATGCCTTTTCTTTTCATATTTAAGTATCTTTCTAGGAGGAGTCTTACCTTTAGAATGAGTGGAATCTTCACCAACAATATAATCGAGCACCCCAGATTTGCTGGCAAGGTCATCAGTATGCTTCGAGGGCCTTTTCTTCAGTGTAGAAATCTTGTGTTGGGTGCTTCTTGGTTTTGTGGAAGCAAGCTAGGTAACTTTGGGATCCTTCTTCACTCAGATCCTATCCAGATCCTTCTTCAGCCTCTATGCCATAGTCATATGCTTGGGTGGGTCAGAAGCACTTATGATTATCAAATCCACCTTTAGGGGAGATAGAAACATCCTCCAAATTCTCTAGGGTGGCTATCTTCTCAAAATCGGGTCCTGGAACAGAGTTAGAGGCTGGAAAAGTAATGGTAATCCCTATGGTGATGGTGGTAGATGCAGTAAAGATTACTACAGTTCTTAAGCCCTATAAAGCCGAAGGTGAAGGAGGCTGATGATGTTGATCTACAAGTTGACAAACATAATAGTAAAGTTTAGAAATGGACTTGGGAGTGAATTAAAGCTTCTAAAGCACTAGAGAAACAAGAGAAATACCTGAGCCTGGGCTTTATTCTTGGACATCTACTTCATATTCCCCTTCTTCGGTTATGTGCTCCTCGGTTGGTCGGTAGAAGGGGGATTGTATGGCTATGAATAGAAGTCGCCGTGGAAATAGGAATCACACGAGTGGTTTCAGAGCTAACCCCCATGCATGCAGGAATAGTTGTTGTCGGCTCTCTGGATTCTAAAGTTGACACTTCATGTTGACCTGAAGAGCTTAGGCTAGCGAGAGTTTTGGTGACAATAGTGGTAGCATTAGTGACCTCTTCAATTAGAAGGGCCCTTCCAAAGGAGAGAAGGTATATAGCCATTAGCTCTTCCTCAGAGCGATTGTCTTCATCCCACACAGCCCTACGTAACACTTTTTCCAAAACACCAGTGAGTGTCTCAAGATAGTCGTCCCCTATCCATATCAGATTTTTGTTCATCACTATGCTGGTATAGAAATGCAACATATTTGCGTCAAGCTTGCCAGTTCTTGAACTCTCTTCCTGAAGCTCATTTAGCTCTTGTTGGGAAATTGCAAGTTTAAGGTCGCTGGGAAATTTAGCAGTTGACAGCTACTCCATATCATCGACAAGTTTTTTCTTCTCTTCATCGAGATTTTGATTATCCCCACGGAGCCTATCAAGTTCAGTGGCTTGCGGTTAGATGGTCGGACCCTAGGCTTAAATGATCTCATCTTTTTTTGTAAGAGCCTGCGCCTTCTAGTCAGCCTATTTATTGAACTCTGTATTTTTTAGTAATGGTGGCTCTTAGTTGGTCTCTAAAGATGAGCTCAACATTAGTTTGGACATGCTACATCTCTTCAATCAATGCGTCGGTGTAGACTTTCCCTTCAAGGACTGAGTCCCTCTCTCTTATGACCTTGAATAGGTCGTCCTCTTGACTCTCAATAATTCTTTCGAAGTCAGCCTTCTCAAACTTGAAGGAGCAAATGTTGGTGTAATTGATCTTATTCACTTCTAAGAGGGTAGCATACAACTTCTTCCATTTAAACTTTTGTTGATGTACTTCTAGACACTATTTAAGTCTCGCTCCACCACCTCTTTCAGGGTATCTAAGTTGTCCTGATTGAACTTGACATTATGTAAGAAGAGGTGATGGAATGTGGCTTATAGGCATAGGGGAACATCCAGACGAGTAAATCTTATAGCAGAAATGCTCTTGGATTGAGGGGGAACAACAATAGCAAGAAGGGACTGGAAGGCTTAAACCTATTGTAGTGAAGAAGTTTGAGCTTGTGTATGTATTGGAACATTAACAGAAGAAGGCCCACGACCCTTGGTAGATTCTTTTGGGCATTTGGTAGCATCGTGGGACAACTCAGTCTCAACCTCTCTCTTTTCTCTCTCATTCTCTTGCTTCATGTCCTTCTCTCTTTTAGCTTTGTGAGCTTCATCAGCTTCGTGATCCTTCCTTCTTCGCCTCTCCTCATCAGTTTTATGGCGACGAGGCTAATTGAGATCAGAAGTTTGGTCTTTTTATGCATTGGTATTGCGGGAGAGCTTCTTGTGATAGCCATGACCCACGGAACCTGAAACAAGGAAGAAACTGTAGTAGTATTTGAACTTCAGGACGAGATTCAATGCAATAATGTATGTTTGTGATCCTAATGAAGTGTATAGTTCTAATTACCTCCTAAGCACTCTATGGACCATGTTCACATGGGCGTAAAGATGTAGTTTCTCCACTTTTATTTATACTTATTCTCGGATTGAAGTGGAAGCCAAAGCCTGTATTATCCAGAATGTTGCAAATAGAAAAGTCGATCTCGCCAATGTCACTCAAACTGACAAAATGTTGCCAAAGGGCATGATCGAGGTGAAATCTCTATCAAGGGCACTATAGTTTGGTCTCCAGCCATTATGGAAGTTTTTAAATAATTTTTCTCCTGATGGGGTGAGCTGGGAAGATCAGGACTCATAAAGAGCGTCTCACCGAACAAGTTGCCCTTTTTTTCTTCACTGGCGTGATAATATCTATCGTTGTCACCAGCAACCTCTCCTTCATCTTTAACTATATGCTCTTTCCCTCTCTTCTTCAGGCAGCCACATCTTCTTCAGGAATTGGGGACATCCTAATATCTACATCCCTGTTACTTAGGACATCAATGTCAGCATGCTCTCCGGACTCTCTTTTAGTAGGCTTATCCGAGTGCATCACCTTAGATGGACCTACAACATGTCCAGGATAACTCTTGCCGAAGCTGAAAATGGGGATGGAAGATTGTGTACGAGCTCTAGAACCGCTAGAAGAAAGTAAATCCACGACATCAAATTTACTAGGACTTGCAAACTACACCGTCGCAAGTTTCATCCGTCAACCCTTGAGCATAGTCTCGTGCTCTTCATGGTCATCTCGAACCAGAATTCCTGTAAGGAAATTGACATCAGGCTGAAAATTTGAGTTAAGGAAATCCAAGTATGAAAGGGGTAGAGAAAAGCAAAACTTACTTCTAGAAAGCTAGAATCAGTTGAAGCCGTATGGACATCATGCCTAGAAATACTCGTTCTTGAAGTACGAGCATTTGTTGTGAAGCTTTTCGATGACCTTGCACCGACACCTGGTTTCAACGATCATAAAAGAAGAAGAATCCCATATTTTCTTGAAGTGGAGAAAGTAAGTTCGCTGAAGGTTGGAGCCCAGTTAAATCGATTCATGAAAAGGACGCAGAGGAACCTAAGAAGAGCATGTCCATTCGGATGATTTTGGAATGGAGCTAGCCCAAGTTCTTGTAGAACCATTCAAAGAAAGAGAATGAATAGAAAGAAAATATCGCCTAAGCACATGTATCGGTTGCTGTTGTGTATCCTGTTTGCACCAAAATTGGTCACAACACTCTTCGAAAGTTTTTGAAGAGATAATAATGAAGAGTATAAATTGAAAATGAGGATTATCTAACAAAAACTCCAAACGGTAAGAAAGTAAATACGTAGACAAGTGAATTAGAGTGGTTCGCCGTGTTGCTTACGTCCACTATGAAGTTTTCTGCAGCTTTATTGATTCTCTTTCAATGATTACAAGCAAGTACAGCCAACAACAGCAAGTTACAACTGGAAATTCGAAATTAACAGCAAAAGTATGATATAGGTCTCGATCCGGCAGAGTTTGGGCGCTTGAGAATCAAAAGATCCTTCTTCTGTAGGCTCTGGGGCTCTATTTATAGGCATAGGAGGCTAAGACTTCGCTCAAACTTCGGGAGATTCGCTCTGGCATGTGAGGGGGCCCACACGACCAATTCCAGAAAGTTTCGAGTCGATCTGTGATCGATACGAAATCATTTCGTATCGATCAACATGATGTCCAATCGAGCTGAAATTTGGTGTGAACGTACTTTGTCTCTTGTGCAATCTCCTATGAAAATTTCATTGCATTTGGATCAGTGGATTGGGAGAAATGGTCGATACGAAATGGACTTCTTCGGTGGCCGTTTGGTTCGAATCGATTCGTTCGAATTGATTGCTTCGAATCGAGGATGGCACGCGCCTTCGTGATGACGTGGAGCGCAATATTCGTGTCGATCCGCCTTTTTCGCCGAGTTGATCGAGTCGTTCCCAAGATTTCGCCGTGCTCGTATCCATGTTTACCGTGTCAACCCAGGGCTTCTAAACTCGGTGGATTCGAACATATTATCATGTATGGATTCGAAGCGGGGCATTCTGATGGATATGGAGCAAGGTATCTGAATGGATACGAATCAAGACACCTTGATCGGTTCGAAGGACTCAAGCCTTCGAGTTCGAATCAGAGGGGAGCGAGGTTACTGCAACTTCGACCGATGTGAAGTCGATGGATTCGAACTAAGTTTAACTTAGGGGTTCGAACGTGACGTGGTCTATCTGCTGATGGATTCGAACTAGGAGGCGGTGACCGATTCGAAATGGACAAGTGTTGATGGATACGAATAAGAAGTCGCTTGATGGTTTCGAACATGGGTTTCACTTATGGATTCGAATAGCAGTCATTGATGGACACGAACCACTGATGGTCGATGGATACGAACAAGCCTTTCTTTGATGGATACGAACAGCAGCTGCCTGATGGATATGAAGAGAGGCTTCTATGATGGATGCAAAGCAGTATACGTTGCCTTAGTTGGTGGATGCAAAGTGGGCTTTCTGCCGATGGATACGAATCAGGAGGAGCCGATGGATTCGAACGAGATCGAGTCGAACCGAGGCTTCCCGATGGATTCGAATGAGTTTGAGTCGAACCGAGGCACTTCGATGGATTCGAACTTGATCGACATGAACTGAGGCACTTCGATGGATATGAAGTTGATCGATACGAACTTGATCGATTCGAACCGGAGTTCGATGATGGATACGAAGACGGAGCTTTTCCCTTCAAATTGTATTGGCCATAACTTGAGCATATGAACTCGGATTAACTTGAAATTTGGAATGCAGGCTTCTCTGGCTGTGCTTGTCGTGTCATATCAACTATAGCTCAATCTGGACTTGGACAAAATTCATCGACATCCATAGCGAACCTGTGTAGGCTTGATATCTAGGAAGAGCGATCCTTGGTTTTCAATCAGTTCCTTGGTATCTCGGCCTTGCCAAAAGGCGGGGATAACATATCCCAGTAGGAGATGGTATGTAAACTCGGCCCTCGTAGGAATAAGAATGTCGTCTTCGGGAATTCTGTTCCAATGACCGATATTTTGGAGCATCCTGGCTATCAGGATCATTGGCACTTGTTCCATTGGATCAGTCAATATTCTCAAACCTAAGAAATCGTTCAAAGGAGGTGGCTGAGTCGATACTAGCTCTATTGGAATCATCTAGCCTTGAGATTTAGATGAAATTTAATGACTCGATCCAACGGGAATGGTTGGCAAGATTTGAGTTATAGAAGATCCACATTAAGGAGGAGTAGACGTGCCCACATTGGACTTGAGTTGAGGTAACTGATGAGTTATTCTAGACAATAATAGTTAGTGTTCAACACGATCAGGTGTGTTTAATTTCAATAGATGTCGACATATGTTGACTAATTAGATTATAAAAGTTGACTGGGGAAAGTGCGAAGTGTTAACCTATGCAATGAGAGTTCTAAGTCCCATACAGGACGAATGAACCATTGTACGTAGATAGCTTGCTCGTGCTAGAAAAATGAGCCACATCATGCACTGACATATATATGTTGGAACTTACCCTTTATTAGCGAATAATCGATAACAGAGCCATTGTGCAGAGCGATGTTTTATTTTAAGGTACACAGGAAGTGCAACAACCAGGAAAAGAAATTCGATGGAATCGTACAGTGTGACCATTCTCAAAATAATACATCATATTGGAATTCAAGCAATGATGAGGGCTTAGCTAGGTTTTGACAAGAGATAACCAAAGTCTTTGAGTCAAAATTGTCTTTGGAATCGTGCACGCATGACTATGGCAAGACCCTTGATCACCAAAAAAATTTCAATTGTCTCCTCTCAATACAAATTGGCCATATCCACACCATTGTCATCATCATGCCAATTTCCAATCACCAACCACGAACCTCTCAAGAATTCAGATAGATGGTCAAAGAGTTCTCGAGCCCAAACTTTCTGGTGGCAATTTGAAATGGAACAACATCGATGACTAGGTGGTGGCTTGGCGCTGATGACCAACGGCGACTAGGCAAGTTAATGGAGCTTGAGGGGTGAACAGCGACTGCTTAAATCTCGAAGGCTCGAAGGAATTAGCGATTAAAGGCAAGAAGGATTTCGGACTAAAAGAAATCGACACAAGGAAGAAAATAGGGAACAAGTTGCATAAACGCGTGAAATTTTTTTAAGTCCCAAAGGATTTAAGTAAGAATTCAAGGGAGACCCAATGTCCCAGTGCTGAACTAAAGCTCTCGATACCGAGTGGTTTTTTCACCCTGAAATCTTGTAAAATGCACAATAGAGAGTAAGAGCACTCATCTAGATCATAGATCTAATCTCTAGAGCATAAATCTGCTTCTTAGCATAAAGAATAGGATTCTAATAGTGCAAAGCAGTTGAAGGAATATTACCAAATGGAAGTAACGCTTCAAAGAAGAACTTGAATAATCACCTGGAATTCAAAATATAACAATCCATAATTTTTCATGATTTAGAGCACACTTTATTTTCAATAAAAGCATACTCTGTGGGGCAAGTGTTAACCAGGTTTTTAACTGCGTAGTATTCATCTAGAAGTAAAACGCCTAGACGAAGACGAAATGATCGAAAAACTTGGAGATGCACTTAGAAGAAGTACAAAAGCAAGCTCAAGAAAAATCATCACTTTTGGGACTAAGGAAAGCAGTTGGTATCGAGAAGAATCCTCTCGACACCAAGTGATTTTTCCTCCCCCCTTTGCACTACGAACACCATACACTTCATGCTCAACTCCAACCTCTGGTAGTTAAGTTGTTTTCTCAAGGTTTGGACGAGCAATTCTCAGGATTTGATGAGAAGAAAACAAAGAAAGTAGGATAATTCAAATGTTATCGCAAGAATCATCATAATCAACTCAAAGACTATGAAAAAGAGCTTGGAACACATCTAAAAGCAGATAGGAAAATGAAGGAAGTGAAAAGATAGACTTTGCATGAGCCAATTTGTATGGGTACCGAGAGCTTTATCTCCATACCGTGAGGTCTTTATAACCATTAGGTCCTACTTGATTACTTGTACAACTTTGGGCTTCCTAGGCCTCCACTCAAGTGCGCTTCTGACCTTGTATGTATGTTTTTCTAGAAATATCAACCCTACTACAATTTAAGAAGGATCTTGGCCGATCTCCACTCTGCTCCTTCATTATCTCTTATCTTCCTTGTTCAATTGTCATTAAGGAATTTACTATTGGAGGTTCTAAGCAATAGGACCTATCACACATTTGTAATAGTGACTCTAATTCTCTCTCAAATACGTAATCAGTAAAATAATAAAGTGCACGTAGGCCAAAATTTCCAAACCACTTTAAAAGTCTTGTGTCTTGTTGTTCCTTTCTATCATTTTGCTACTATGTTCTAGATCTGGGTCTCACATGTTCCATACAATTCTTCTTTGAATGTTGATCCATTTTTGACATCAATAGATGGGTTAGCACTCCCATCATACTTGTCAATAGATGGAAAGGCATATCGCTTATGGCTGTTAGTATTTAAGATATCCTCTAAAAATGGCTCACCATTCTCTTCATCAGAAAAAGTTTCACCTAAAGGCTTGCATTATGTTGAGCTATTGACGAAGGATATTCATTTCCTCCTAGCGGCCAGCATTTTCTTGCTACGGGAATGCCTAGGCAATGACAGGATGTAAACTCAATTGATGTCTTTATGAAGTCTGAGATCGACGACAACAAGGCGATGGAGAGTGGTGGTAATGATGACCTAAAGTTGGACATCCCCTCTCTCTATATATAAAGGACGACAGTGAATGACAGGCCTATCTCTCTCTTGATCTAGGTCTAGTTGCATCGCTATAAGTTCGGGAATGCATCTATGTAGTCTTTTTTCTCCACCGATGGCATGGACATCGCCACTTAGATGCTCACCACTGCCTTTCTCCACCGATCTCTTGTGAAGGAGAGTAGTGATGTCTTGATTCCTTATGCATGGTAGATCTACCTTATCACTACTGCAATACCAAAACAACTAGTTGTACGACTTATCTTTGACTTTTGCATGCCTAAGTGACAAGGTAGGCGAGTAGCTCCTTCTGTGCTATGCTGACAGTGGCTTGCTACCAAAGTTGTTTGGAAAGTTGAATGTTGCTAAGGGCTAAGTTGTAAGGGATGTCTTAGGCAGGTTGTGGGATGATGAGATGAGTTGTCTGAGACCTAATATTTAACTCTAATCACAAACGAGTAACATGTACTTTTTTTGTTTCAAAACTTGCCTTCTGTAAAAGAAGAATTGGATATATGGTAACCGATGGAGTTTCTTATGATGAAGAGAAAGTTTTGCTTCGGCTTGATGTTGAAATCAACAAAAATGGGAGTAGAATCGAGATTTTTGTGAGAAGAGGGTTATTTTTTGGATTTGGGGTTGGTAAAAAATAGAATGAAGAAGAGAAGAGGTGGTTTTTTTTTATTTACTATGGGTAAAAGATCAAGGCCACTTTTCAGAAATCACTTGTAGGTGGTATAACATCCCCCACATGGATGCCCAAAACTAACATCTACAGAAGCTGCAATCATCCATAGTTATTAATCCTCAGCGATCAATACAGTAATGTTAGATACTTTGATATAACAGAGAAACATGGATATGGAAAAAAACTAAAATCATTAAACAACTTTCACACTCCATTTCAAAACATTTCAAATTCATTACATAATCCCAGATTCGAGAACCGCACTCAAAGAAAATATAATTATTACACCATACGCCAAGAGCGGTGTATGAAAATGCCCCCGATTAGTGTATATATATCAAGGCAATTAAACTACTTTGACTTTACATCAAAAAACAACGGAATCAAAATAGAAAAGATCTCCTATTAGCTAGCGTGCCTCCTGCATGTCTTCGGAAGCTTATTCGTCCAGGGGGAACCTAAAAACCTCAACTCTCAAACTACACAAAATTAATTGAGCACACGAGATTTTAAGGAGAAAACATAAACTTTGAGTCAGACATAAATCCTAGTATGAATAATAACCTTCCACCTCTAACCATTTAGATATCTAGCGAGACCATGCCGCTTAGCGGAACAGGTTTTCCCCTCACTAGTATCTTATCCAAAAATTTATAAGAATAATATACTGTGCTCCTATATCCATAATGGTTAAAACATAGCAATTTAAAATATTATGGTGATATGCAAACAAGTACATTCTTCTGGATTTTCCATCCCCATTCATTTGACTATCTGTCATAGTTATAGTTTCTAGGGTTACTATTAACCTATTACTTTTCATGGGTTGACTAATAACTTGTTTAAAGTTTATGGACTATGTGTCCTATCTCATAATTTTTATGGGATCACTAAGAACCAATTGGCCCCTGCCGATAACTTCATTTAATTAATTCGTGGGTTCTTCCCATACCTATTGGCATCTCCAATAACTTTCCCCATATCATAGTTTTCAAGGGTTGACTATGAACCTATTGACTTCTGCCAATAATTTAATCCAGATATAGTTTTCATGGGTTCATTACAAACCCATTGGCCCCTGCGAATAACTCTATTTAAACATAGTTTTTGTGGGTTCACTATGAACCTGTCTAAACTGACAACTTCTTAGTTAGTCTTTGGGCATCCTATATTCTGGTCTACCTGACCTCCTGGATGCAACTCTATTCATTTAGGAGTTACTTACCTTATATTCACTGCTAGGTCAACCTACCTGGTTCTTTTAACCGTACTCCCCAAAATATAGTTATGGATCTCTTACCTAGTGAATATATTTATAGAAGAAGCATATAAAAATTAACACCAACATCTTTGGTTTAATATTTTTGAAATCATTTCCCCTTGGAAATTTGGTTAATCCCTATAACCTATTATATATATCAAGGCAAGCTTCTTCGAAACTCCAATTTGAAAGCATTTAAAAGCTCTTTTATAATGTTATGGGTTTTACCTTTTAAATAAAATTGATTTTAGGTTCTTTATTTTGAAAACTAAGGCTTTTGAGACCTTAGACCATTACTTTCAAAACCATTGGAATACCTCTTTCGAAAGCATTCAATTCGTCTTTTCAAAACACTAAGCATATGCCTTTCGAAACACTTTAAAACATATCTTTCGAAACCTTTAAAAAGCATCAAAACCTTCCTTTCGAAACCATTAAAACAATCTTTTTGAAAGTATTAAAGAATACATAGAAGCGTTGCTTTCAAACCATTTGAAACTACGGCTTTCAAAATCATTGGGTTTATCTTTAAAATATCTTTTAGGTCAAAGTGAATATAAATGAAAGTACCTTTTTCAAAACCATTAACCTTCACGTAAAAGAGTTTGGGGAAAACTAGTAGCTTCGAAACCATCCTTTCGAAAGCTTAAATCATTTAAGTAAAACACTTGGAAGGATAGGTTCGAATCCATTGCCTTCGAAACCCTTATGTGTTTACTAGAGCCCTTTTGAAAGCTTTGGGAAGTGGCTTATTATATTATAAAACAAAAGCTACCTTTCGAACTAGTTGATGACCTCAATTCATTCGAAAGGTATATAGTCGGCACCACGGTTTCGAATGGGTTCAAGTAAACCTTTCGAAAGTTATAAAATTTATTAAATTGTCATTTAATCAAAACAACATAATTTTTTGCAAAAACTGTGCAAAAAACCGTAAATTTAATCACTTTAAAATAAGGATATTTAATACATTTTTGAATAATTAATTAGTGGATTTTATAATTAAAATAAAACTTTAAAATATAATTAGTGATGGTGAAATGGTTTTCAAAATTTGTATGAAAAAATATTTATTTCGATGAAAAATCGAAAATGTGACCAGAAATCGTTTTTCGAATTTAGACTTTTCATCGTCTAAAAGTTGTCTAAAACGTTGTGAACTCTTTGATATAAAAATTCACACATATATAAATAAGTTAGCACATTGGAAATACAAATATATGCTTAAGTTTATAAATATATGATGTGACTTGTTATGAAAAAGGTTTAAAACAACTAAAAAAATAAAAGGAGGTGACATGGTGATGAGGTGGCAAGATGTTAATGGAGGCTATGTACGTTAAGTGTGATTTGGTAATTTAATTTAACCTTTTGTATATAACTAAATTTCCTAATTCTTTTTCTCATTTCTATTTTCATTTCAAACCTCCACTCAAAAGTTTTCTGAGTTCCATGGCTTCCAAAGTTAGTTTCTAAATTTAGAAAAATCTATTCTTTTCACTCCTTCCTTAAGGAAAAAATAAATAAAACATCCATCTCTCTTATCTAGATCACCTTAGTTGCCAAAATAAGTCCGCACACACCTTACTCCTCTATGGCTGGGCTTACTTCATGTATGGGCCAAGCCATATTTCCCCTTTAAGCCCTCCAAACTTCATTTTTCCTAAGGCAAAGCAAAGTTCTAGGTCGTTTGTAAGTTCTAGTAGAACTTAATTTAGCGAACTTTTGGCTTGTAAAATCTCGATATCTAAACCAAATGTTTTTAACTTTAATATTGTTTATTTTAGTAGTTGAAATAATTGCATGTTGTACGTGTATTGAAATGTAATGGTTATTGGCTTGGTTTATGCTTTGAAAAGATGACACCTTTGATAATTAGTAAGTGATTTGAAAATTAGTTGTAAAAGTTTAAGTAGGTGGTATAAAGTTATACTCTCCATGTTATGATTGTTATTCGCTCTTGTATATATGTCATACTTATGCTATGCGATGTTATGCTTGGATATAAATAAAATGACATGTAGGTATTTGTAAAAGTGTCTGTATAACGACTATCGCTATATCGGCACTTTTGAAAAATATCATCTCTTTGAAACCCTTTGATTTATAATCGAGCTTGGGTCTTGTTTGACAATGTCAGTTGAGTTTTTGAATAATGATGAGTTAAAATTAACCATTTTAAAAATGATTTTAAATTTAATTAATCATTTTAATTAATGATAATTATGGTTAATTAGTTATCTTAATAACTATTAGTTTAAAATTAATTAGTTACTTTGCTAAAATACTTAAACTTAATTGGTCATTGTACCCAATGATGTTTAAGGTTAATTAATCATTTAATAATAATGGATTCAAGTTAATTAATCATTTCAATTAACGGTGTTTAAAATTAATTAACCCTTTTTAAATAATGGCTTTCAAAGTTAATTAATTAGTTTAAATTTAATTAATCTTTTTCCTTAATGATATTTTAAATTAATTAATCATTTTTACTTAGTGATGTTTAAATTTGACTAATTAATTTAATTAATGATGTTTATAAAGTGATTAACCCTTTTTAACTAATGGTATTTGAAGTTAATTAATCAAATTAATTTTCGAAGTTCAAAGATAATCAATCATTCTTATTAATGATAGTTAAAACTAATTAACCAATTGAATAAGGATGTTTTAAGTCATAAAAATCTTTTTGATAATGGACTTTTAAAGCTGATGAAATATTTTAACAAAGTGGTTTAATGTTAATAACTTATGAAGTGAAACCCAAGCACGATTAAAGGTAAAAGTTTGATTCGTTTATGAAATGAATTAATTTCCGTAATGCGATATCACTTACATGGAAATCATTTAGTTGTATACTTAACATCAAACGTCGAAGGTGACTCATCTCTATCCTAAAAGTTAAGAATGTATGTCAAAACATGACTTTGAGGTAACACTAGCTTAACTTGTCTGACGTCATTATTACCTTAGGGATAATACAAGTTTGAAATCAACGAGCGGTGATGGGTATACAAGATTCAATCTCCATATATGATCATTTTGTTATCTTTGATAGTCGGTTTGTCGATTATCGACTACCTCAGCCTTGTTTATATTTCCTCACTTTAAGAAGATGAGTTTCTCATTAGAACTTTGTTATCGTTTTTCAGGAATGACTAAAACCAAAGCACGAGTGGACGTCAAGCTATGTGGGGTTGCTCCCATTATGTTATTTTCACACCCACTCTAGATTGTATTTGGCTTTGCGCATAGTAGTGTGAAATACTCGGATACTCGGTAAGGTTGGCGGGGTCAGGCTTGTACATTTTCGAGAGCCGTAATTTGTCCTTATGTATATTTATAGAGGTATACTTTTGGTAAAGGGGCGTACCCTCCTATTCATTGTTAGAAAATTCCCTTTTTCCTTATTAATTCGAACCTTTGAATTTATTTTCCTTAGTTGCATCGGGAAAAGTCTAGCACTCTTCGCGATGTTTAATTATTTACATCCATCCTTAATGTTTGGTTGTTGTTCTTGTGAGAGGAAATCCATTCAGTGTTTGGCGGTGTGGTCCCACATGTTGCTGTTTAATTACACTTACTGTTTTAGAGTTTTACTCATACTAGACATATTTTCTGACCCAAGTTATTTGTTACCTTAAACTCTCATGTACTCATTTTTAATTGAGCAGTCCGAGAGTAGCAAGTCTTTTATGGGCTCTTTTGAAGATGGCATCCCAACATGAGGCCTGTAACGACCTAGAATTTTATTCATTTTAAATTGGTATGTTTAATTTATTTTAAATATGCACAAGTTAAATTTATAAGTTGAATAACTTATATTTCGAATATCTGGATTTAATTGGATAATTAAATTGTTGATTTAATATTTGAAATTGCTAAATTAATTGTAATTTAGATTTAATGTGAATAAAAATGATTTATAATATTGAATTAAATCTTATTTGAATTAGAATGACATTAGAGAACTTTTAAAATTGAATTTAAAGTTAAATTGTAGAAAATGAATAATTTAATACTTAATTGACGAGTGAAAATGGTCATTTTTCATATACTCCCAGATTTCGATGAACCTAGTTTCATTGGATCCATAATGTTATATTATTGTAATATTTCAAATTTCGTGTCAATCTGATTTACGGTTTGTCCGGGGCAAGCTAAAGCGCGTATAAATTCGTTTAAGTGAATTTTAAATTTAAATATTCGATTCGAAAACCTTTCTTCTAAATATGATAGAATTGCTCCCAATATATATTCTATTGTGTTTGGAATAGGGGTAAAATATCATAAACGCCAGGCGGCATGCTTCGTTTCGAGTTCGAAAAATTCTCGGAAGAATAGTTCGCGTAAATTTTCTATAAAAAGCCAAAATAATTTCTAATTTTCACCAAAACCCTAGCAAGGTTTCACAACCACCACCTAAATTTCAATGGCCGATATTTTTCGTTTCTTTCTCCTCTATTATCTTCCAGTCCACAAATCGATTCAAAAAACTTTCAACTACGATATTGTAGATCTATGTGCGGCCTTCAAACCCATACGGATATGATCGTAATCGGCGCATCGATTGAGGCGCATAAGGCTGATGAAGAGCCAACATTTGTGCATGTTTTCCAAGTGAAATAGACGACCGAGCTTCAAGTGCCTTCGGCCAATGGTGGCACGCGTGAGGGGCTTCGACACGACGACGTTCGATCGTGCTTTGACGATCGATTAGAGAAGCGGCCTCGAGTGGAAGCAAACATGAATATGGGTTGTCGTGCTCGCATTTTTCACTGATGAAGAAGAAGAATAGCGGGGATGACCTAGATCTAGGGTCGTGGAATGGACGGCCAGATTAAACTAAGGTTTAAAATAATAATGATAAAAAAAGAAATTAATTTATATATTTAATTGTATAAACTTCTAAATGCTATAACTTTGTCATACGAGGTCTGTTTTTGACGAAACAAGTTGCGTTGGGTCCGTATTAATGAGCACTACATTAGAGAGCTGGACCGGGATTTATTTGAGTTTTTGAAAATTTTGGTTGAAATTAAATGCTTGTTTAATTTTAATCAGAATAAATCGCTATCACGACGACTACAAGCAATGTGAGTACAACTCACTCTTTCTGACTCACTGATATCTTTATATAAGCGAGAATAAACATTATTTTTGCTGATTGATGATTATTTAGATGATATATGATATATTGATTGGTATTTGGATATATTGCTGCCAATTGGAGAAGATGACCCTATACGTTCCCGCGTATGAGCGGATGGCCCTTTGTACACGCGTCTGCCTCGAAGCGTACATTGTACACATATTTCTAATAAGTATATTTGTTGTAGGAGATAGGTTGGAGGGATCCAACTAGATTCCTCACCCATGTTGATTTTATTTACAAATATTACTGTCACGACCCGACTTCCACTCCCGGAAAATCGCGTCATGAAATAAGAAAGAAAGGGATAGAAGAAGAAAAGAAAGAAGAGAAGAAAGAAACAACACAAGAATCTCAACAGCGGAAACGAATAAATTATATTAATAACAAAGTATTACATAGTATACATCAAATATCAGAGTTACACAGACATATACAACACATACTAGACAGTTATAAATACCTGTCTAGTTATTACAACTCAATACAAACAGAACACTCAGAGGTACAAAACACAGCGGAAAACTATATATAACTATGCGCAGAAGCCTCCTGCTCCATATGCTCCTCCACAAATCGTCAAAGCCAATCCTGAATCCTAACCTGAATTCCCTTGGCTACTCGTAAAAATTTGAGTACCCAAGAGTTAAAGAAAAACAGAAATAACTCCGGGTCAGACATGGGTCTGGTGTGAGTAACAGGTTAAAGTTGCTTAACTTTGAAAAACCTTTGAAAGAAAAGGTATCACGTAAGACTTCCCACACATAAACATGGAAAAGTTTTTACCTTACGCTAACCAAAACATTTGATAGGAAATCCGGTGATATTATAATAGTGTCTAGGGTTTTCAAATAAAATACAGAAATAGCTGAAATGCTTACATCTCACATTCCAACATAGTTGGGCACAACTAATACGTACGGCACTTATTGGATTTTGGATTCCATCAATGGCAGGGCTACTGGGGTACCGCCCGTCACAGTACGTGGCCTAGATCACCGTACCGAGGAGCCACCCTAACTCCCCTGCAACACAAAGCCGGACCCGTTCCTTACTGAACAGTTCCAAATAAGACAACCCCGACGATTGTCATGATCAACCGTCCCACACAGCCGAAATATAAAGGGACCTCTAGACAGGGGTAAATCTTACTCTCAAGTGGGGGCTACCCACGAAGCTTTGCTGCACCTCCCCTGTTTTAGCCATTCCCGGTTGATGAGGCTTGAGGTTACGATTACCTTTATAGGACACATTACTTAGAATGCTCATCGTCCACCTGACGATGTTCTGAAAGCATTCAATCCATACAAGTTCGTTCCGGGTTCGAACGAAACCGAAGGCATTATCTCGTTACACTCGTATTGGAATCACCCTCAGAGTTAACGACAATAACCCTTGCACTCTGATTCACCATCTCGAATCTATAAGACCTATTCCGTCAAACTCATTACGGAATCACCCACAGAGTTATACTGACGTATAGCCCTTACACCTCGAGTCTTCACTCGCTCCACTTGGATAAACGACCTAACGTTATTTGGAATCGATGTGGTTTTCGGATGTCCAAATATGGAAACCCGATCCCGGTCTCATCGAAAACCAAAGCGTGTCTTATTAAGGCCAAGTTGTTTTAAGTTTTAAAACAATTCAATTCATTATCTAAATAAACACAGATAGATAATTCACAACACAACAGATAATCAACATTATCATTATCAACAGATAATCATATCATAATCAGATAATACATATTATCATCCAAAAGCAACCAATGCATCCATATCACATACTCTATTCATCTCATAACTGAGATTACAAACCATACTAACAACCAATACCAATCATCAAACATAAGCAAATGATCAAATGATCACACCTTCTATAATTAATTTAAAAATGAATTAAATTAATTACTCAATCTCTAATTAATTTAAAATGAATTAAATTAATCATCAAAATCCTGCTTAACTTAACCATTAATTGATTTCAAATCAATTTATAAATCATCTTAATATTTATTTCAATTAATCATTATTGATTAATCATCTCTAATTACAATAAGTAATTAGCATTATAGGTTGATTACACAAGTTAATTATTAAACCCTACATAAATTAATCACCCTTGATTAATAACCATTCAGTAATTAACTACATTAATTACTCAACCCAATAATTAATTATTCTTAATTAATTATCTCAATCAATCCCCTTGATTAATTTCAAAGTAATTTAAATCCAAATTACTTCTATATCAAAATATCTTTAATTACATCCTGTAATTATTAATTAATTACTTCCTTAAGTAATTACAAATTTATAAATTACATAAAGGAATTATCAAACAATCCTCAATTTTTTAAATCAATTAAACTTAATTAATTAATCTAAACAAATCACATTAACCTTAATTAATTACATTAAGTAATTAATTCACTAATTACTTTCATTAAGTAATTAAAACTTAAACAATTGATTATTAATTAATTAATCTAATTAATTATCAAAAATTAATCACATTAATTAACTATCTTGAGTTAATGACTTCATTAACATTTCTTAATTACTTAATTAAGAAATTAACTCAAATTAATCATCATTAGTTATTAAGTAATTAATATTCAATTACTATTTAATTAATCTCTAATTATTAATTAACTAAGTGTTAATTAAAATCTTAATTAATCATTAATCACTTGATTAAATAAATCTTAATCATAAATTAAAATTTAATTAACCATCCTTAATTATAGATTAATTAAACTAATTAATTAATCTCAAATTAAACTAATCATCATTAATTATTTAATTAAACATCCACATTATTAATTAATTAAATAATTAATATTTATCTTAATTACCTTAATAATTAATGAATCCAATCATTAATTTTTATTTATCTTTAGATAATCATTTCTTATTAAATCATGCATTTAAAAATCAAAATGTTTTTAAATTTACATTAAATTCCATTTAACATTTCTTTTAAACTTTAAAACTCAAACTCATTTAAAATAAGATTTTAAAACAACACAAATCTAAATCTTATATGTTTACAAGAAACATATACTTAATTAATAAGTTGAAAAGGATTTAAATTTCAATTCAAATCAAATTCAAATCAATTTTAAAAAAATTTCTTTAACATTTGAAATTCAACTTTCAAACTTATTTTAGCTTTAACTCTTTAAACTCTTTCTATAATTTATACCTTTAATTCAAATGCAAACCATTTGAAAACAATTTAAATTTAAATCTTTAATTTAAAAACTGAAGCTTAAAAATTTAAATCCAGATTTAAAAACTCAGATTGAATTCATTTTGAATTCTTAAATTAAATATTTAACCCTCCATTCCTAATGCAAATCACATATGCATTTCCACAAAGAGTTTGAAAATCAAATTTAAATTTAAAAACCATCAATGATTTCAAATACCAGATAAATCAAATTTGAATTCATATTCAAATTCAAACCAAAATTCAGTTTAAAATCTTCACCTGCAAATTTAGACTTACCCTTACATATGAAACAGAAAACAGTTTTCTGTTTATAAAAAAAAAACTTAAACTTTTGAAATTTCCAAAACTTAAATAATTCCAAAGAACAAAATTTAAACTTATTTAAATTCATTAGTTACTTTCAGATTTACAATCCTAAGTTAACATTGTAGTTTGCATTAAGTTCAAATCTTATAAAATTAAAACAGTTTCCTGTTCTACTTTTTTTTTCCTTTTCCTTCCATTTAAACCAATTTGAAATTCTGCATTTAAATTTATTACAAAATAATAATTCAAACTTTTTGAATTCAATTTCAGACTCAAGTTAGATTCTAAGTTTAAATTTCCAGATTTATATTATACTTTACTTTAAAAAAATTTCTTAAAACAGAACAGAACAGAACAGTTCTGTGAATAAAACCTGAAACCAAAAGTACTCGAGTCACTCAATCTTTGCTTCGAGTCAGAAGCTTGTATGCTTCGAGTCATTTGCCAAAAATCCCGAGATCAACCCGAGTCACAATTCCCTGCAACCCAACATATCACAAACCTGGAAACAGACCAACCCCCCTCCACTTCAAACCTGTCAACTCCATTATCAACCATCTCCGACCATCATCACACACCATACTCCGGCAGTAACTCCTTCAACACACAATCCATCAATACCCAGAATAGCATTGAACTCGATTCATTCAAGAAGCCACAGCACCCAATCCTTTTTCTAATCCCAGTAAACTAGTGTTCTAACAGAACCTTCCAAATTTCAACCCCAAACTAAATTTCAACTCAATTAAATAATTTCCCACAATCTTAGATAGATACACCATCTTCAGAAATAAATACAATCAAAACAAATACAATCATCCTCTGTGTTTATCAATATGTATAATATTGTAAATTGAAAGTTGTTTCTTTGTTTTACAGTATTATAACTAGTAATCTTTTTGATTTAAAATTCATGCATTCATTCATTATTTCAAATTTATTTAACCTACATAAAGTGTTTTAACTTTATTCTATCAAGAACCAAACATATTTCATTCAGATGTTAATTCATAACACAGCCAAATCAGAAGAAAATCATCAAATGGGTATACAGTCAATACCCTGATGAACAAACATGCACCACATTCAAATATAAATGCTCAACAGTTCATAAATCACAGGTAAACTATTCATAGCAATTTTATATAGGTTCATTTCTAATCTATAAGCATGCACAACCTTACTTAATTTTAAAATAAAAAGAGTTACTCACCTTATTGCAAGATGCAGAGCACACTGTCCAGATTGAACATGCAGACCTATGCTTAAAATTGAATTGCAGGCCTCAACTTTGTTTCCAGATCTGAGAATTCATGCATGCAGACCCTTTTGCTTGCTTGATGATTTCAGATGTAAATCCCAGGTTGTAGATTTTAAGAAAATAAAATGCAGGCTTCAAATTGTTTTCCAGATGCAAAGAAATGCAAACCCTTGCTTGCTTTAATCTTGATTTACCATATTTTGAAGATCCATGAATGCATGTAGATTTGTATATGTTGAAGGATGCAGATCTTTATGCTTGCAAATGAAAGGTAGGGCTTCAAATGGTTGTGCAGGTTGTCAAACTGTTGCATGCAGGTGATATTTTGAAATGCAGAGCTTCCAGTTGTTGTGCAGGTTTGAATAAGGTTTGAAGAATGTAATTTCAGATTTGGAAATGAATGCATATGTTATCAGGTTTTTTTTTTTTTTTTTTTGAATTTGTAGAAGATTGTTGTGCAGGTTTCTTGAATGCAGGTAGTAGTTTGGGGAAAGAGGAGTTACAGATTTTTTTGTAAATGTAGGTGTTTGATTCATAATGATGCAGACTTGAATTTGGAGGATGCAAACGTGTATATGGTTTGTGAGAATGTGATTGGGTTTTCTCTTTTATTTAGGAATGAAACAAATGAATGAATATGAAGAACAAGAATGATATGAATGTATTTTCAGAAAATGAAATAAAAGAAAAATGAAAATGAAATGGACACATGTCATTTTAAAATAAACACTTGTTAGCTTAAGGTTTTAACATACAAACACATGTCTTCATGAATAACTAGTGTTTATATTTAGAGTTAAGTAAGTATTAAACATAGTTAATTAAATCCTTACACACAATTATGTATTTAAATGATTCTCTAAAGAAATAAAGCAAAGTATTACTATTATAAATAAAATGATATACAAGTTTATTCATTTTTAAAAGAAATTTCTAAAACAAATTTATAAAAGAGTTTGTAACATATTTTAATATACAACTTGAATTAAAAATGAAATTTAAACTAATTAAAAACATTTATCTCATATTTAAAATCATATAGTATTTTAATTAAATATTTTTGAAAAGCTCAAATCAAAAATAAATCACCATTTCTATTTTCAAAACATATTAAAATTATACTATACTAATTTAACTAAAAACAAATTGTCTATTTAAAATATATACATAAATACATATACATTATAAAATAGAAAACAATTTGTTAACTTATCAAAAATAATTTCACAAATTAAATATTTAAACAAAGAAGATTATTTAAATCAATATCAAATTTATTAACAAAAATATCAATTCAATATAAATTTAAACCCAGATTATTAAATTTATATTGTCCAAAATTCCGGGTCGTTACAATCCTTCCCCCTTAAAAGAATTTCGTCCCCGAAATTTAAAACAAAGGCAATTTAATAATCTATTTACAGATTTTATTTTAAAATACAGCATATGTTATCATATGCCAACAACCAAAGCAACCAATTCACACAATCAGAACAAATCTAATTATCCAAAAGAATTTCGGATAAAATTTCACGAGTTTCCCCGGTATATATATATATATATATATCGGGATACTCGCTCTATAAAATACAATCAATCAATACTACTAAGCTATAGAGCTCCTAACAACCATTCTATACAGAATATCAGACTACAGACGAGTCTGACTCAACAAACAAACCAACCTAAACTGCTGGTTCTACAACCAGAAATATCAAACACAAACTCCCTCAGAGATACGTGAAACATACTGAATTCCAGTTATCCAAACTGGCAATTCAACTCTAGAAAACCAAACACTGGTCTAACCCAAAAACACAGAAGAAACCAAAACACTTCGGAGATAGCTTCCCAAACTTATAGCTCCTTGGATCAGAGAAAAACTTATCCAAAATCAAATCTCCAATTCCAGAATCCAAATTCTCTGTCTCTTATCCATAAAACTCTTCAGACGATCCTGGGTTACCAACACCCATCCTAATCAGCTTAACTCTTGCTGATTCCAAAAGAAACAGACTGAATCAAAACAATCCAATGATCTCCTCAAGATCACACCAAACAGAATAGCTTATGCTGACTTAGCCAACTTACCAGAGAAAAAGATCCACTCTGCTGCTTCTGAACTCCACTTCAGAGAAACTACCCAGCCAGAAGACTCCTTACCAACTCAGAATACTCAGCCAAACTCAGCCACAACACCGGTAGACTCACTTCTTATTCTTGTTCCAAAGAAAACACCTTCGGAAATATCCATAGTCACTACATCTCCTCACGCAGCTACTACTTCCTAAGATATCAAGATATCATCACTTGCTTGCTTCTGTCCAAATGACAGATCCAAACTCAATTCAACACTTCAAAGATGAACTCCGAACCTTTACAGGTTACCTTCAGAGATCGATGAAGTACTCATCAAAACAGAACCCACTCGAGACGGTATTAGGTCTACAGTCTCGACAAATACACTTCCAACCTCATCCATCAAACAACAACCAATGGTAGTCGTGTTACACACACTTCTACCTCATCTACCTTTATAACTTATATTGGAAAAACCTGAACAGGTAATCCAACAAATAGGTAGAACCAAATAAATATATATATATATTAAAAATACAAATACGCTCTCTCAAGATAGACACCACTACAGAGCCTAGGTATTCACTCAACCTAATGCTCCCTAAAGAAAGACACACTTCAGAGCCTAGGTATTCACTCAACCTACAGCTCTGATACCAAGCTGTCACGACCCGACTTCCACTCCCGGAAAATCGCGTCATGAAATAAGAAAGAAAGGGATAGAAGAAGAAAAGAAAGAAGAGAAGAAAGAAACAACACAAGAATCTCAACAGCGGAAACGAATAAATTATATTAATAACAAAGTATTACATAGTATACATCAAATATCAGAGTTACACAGACATATACAACACATACTAGACAGTTATAAATACCTGTCTAGTTATTACAACTCAATACAAACAGAACACTCAGAGGTACAAAACACAGCGGAAAACTATATATAACTATGCGCAGAAGCCTCCTGCTCCATATGCTCCTCCACAAATCGTCAAAGCCAATCCTGAATCCTAACCTGAATTCCCTTGGCTACTCGTAAAAATTTGAGTACCCAAGAGTTAAAGAAAAACAGAAATAACTCCGGGTCAGACATGGGTCTGGTGTGAGTAACAGGTTAAAGTTGCTTAACTTTGAAAAACCTTTGAAAGAAAAGGTATCACGTAAGACTTCCCACACATAAACATGGAAAAGTTTTTACCTTACGCTAACCAAAACATTTGATAGGAAATCCGGTGATATTATAATAGTGTCTAGGGTTTTCAAATAAAATACAGAAATAGCTGAAATGCTTACATCTCACATTCCAACATAGTTGGGCACAACTAATACGTACGGCACTTATTGGATTTTGGATTCCATCAATGGCAGGGCTACTGGGGTACCGCCCGTCACAGTACGTGGCCTAGATCACCGTACCGAGGAGCCACCCTAACTCCCCTGCAACACAAAGCCGGACCCGTTCCTTACTGAACAGTTCCAAATAAGACAACCCCGACGATTGTCATGATCAACCGTCCCACACAGCCGAAATATAAAGGGACCTCTAGACAGGGGTAAATCTTACTCTCAAGTGGGGGCTACCCACGAAGCTTTGCTGCACCTCCCCTGTTTTAGCCATTCCCGGTTGATGAGGCTTGAGGTTACGATTACCTTTATAGGACACATTACTTAGAATGCTCATCGTCCACCTGACGATGTTCTGAAAGCATTCAATCCATACAAGTTCGTTCCGGGTTCGAACGAAACCGAAGGCATTATCTCGTTACACTCGTATTGGAATCACCCTCAGAGTTAACGACAATAACCCTTGCACTCTGATTCACCATCTCGAATCTATAAGACCTATTCCGTCAAACTCATTACGGAATCACCCACAGAGTTATACTGACGTATAGCCCTTACACCTCGAGTCTTCACTCGCTCCACTTGGATAAACGACCTAACGTTATTTGGAATCGATGTGGTTTTCGGATGTCCAAATATGGAAACCCGATCCCGGTCTCATCGAAAACCAAAGCGTGTCTTATTAAGGCCAAGTTGTTTTAAGTTTTAAAACAATTCAATTCATTATCTAAATAAACACAGATAGATAATTCACAACACAACAGATAATCAACATTATCATTATCAACAGATAATCATATCATAATCAGATAATACATATTATCATCCAAAAGCAACCAATGCATCCATATCACATACTCTATTCATCTCATAACTGAGATTACAAACCATACTAACAACCAATACCAATCATCAAACATAAGCAAATGATCAAATGATCACACCTTCTATAATTAATTTAAAAATGAATTAAATTAATTACTCAATCTCTAATTAATTTAAAATGAATTAAATTAATCATCAAAATCCTGCTTAACTTAACCATTAATTGATTTCAAATCAATTTATAAATCATCTTAATATTTATTTCAATTAATCATTATTGATTAATCATCTCTAATTACAATAAGTAATTAGCATTATAGGTTGATTACACAAGTTAATTATTAAACCCTACATAAATTAATCACCCTTGATTAATAACCATTCAGTAATTAACTACATTAATTACTCAACCCAATAATTAATTATTCTTAATTAATTATCTCAATCAATCCCCTTGATTAATTTCAAAGTAATTTAAATCCAAATTACTTCTATATCAAAATATCTTTAATTACATCCTGTAATTATTAATTAATTACTTCCTTAAGTAATTACAAATTTATAAATTACATAAAGGAATTATCAAACAATCCTCAATTTTTTAAATCAATTAAACTTAATTAATTAATCTAAACAAATCACATTAACCTTAATTAATTACATTAAGTAATTAATTCACTAATTACTTTCATTAAGTAATTAAAACTTAAACAATTGATTATTAATTAATTAATCTAATTAATTATCAAAAATTAATCACATTAATTAACTATCTTGAGTTAATGACTTCATTAACATTTCTTAATTACTTAATTAAGAAATTAACTCAAATTAATCATCATTAGTTATTAAGTAATTAATATTCAATTACTATTTAATTAATCTCTAATTATTAATTAACTAAGTGTTAATTAAAATCTTAATTAATCATTAATCACTTGATTAAATAAATCTTAATCATAAATTAAAATTTAATTAACCATCCTTAATTATAGATTAATTAAACTAATTAATTAATCTCAAATTAAACTAATCATCATTAATTATTTAATTAAACATCCACATTATTAATTAATTAAATAATTAATATTTATCTTAATTACCTTAATAATTAATGAATCCAATCATTAATTTTTATTTATCTTTAGATAATCATTTCTTATTAAATCATGCATTTAAAAATCAAAATGTTTTTAAATTTACATTAAATTCCATTTAACATTTCTTTTAAACTTTAAAACTCAAACTCATTTAAAATAAGATTTTAAAACAACACAAATCTAAATCTTATATGTTTACAAGAAACATATACTTAATTAATAAGTTGAAAAGGATTTAAATTTCAATTCAAATCAAATTCAAATCAATTTTAAAAAAATTTCTTTAACATTTGAAATTCAACTTTCAAACTTATTTTAGCTTTAACTCTTTAAACTCTTTCTATAATTTATACCTTTAATTCAAATGCAAACCATTTGAAAACAATTTAAATTTAAATCTTTAATTTAAAAACTGAAGCTTAAAAATTTAAATCCAGATTTAAAAACTCAGATTGAATTCATTTTGAATTCTTAAATTAAATATTTAACCCTCCATTCCTAATGCAAATCACATATGCATTTCCACAAAGAGTTTGAAAATCAAATTTAAATTTAAAAACCATCAATGATTTCAAATACCAGATAAATCAAATTTGAATTCATATTCAAATTCAAACCAAAATTCAGTTTAAAATCTTCACCTGCAAATTTAGACTTACCCTTACATATGAAACAGAAAACAGTTTTCTGTTTATAAAAAAAAAAACTTAAACTTTTGAAATTTCCAAAACTTAAATAATTCCAAAGAACAAAATTTAAACTTATTTAAATTCATTAGTTACTTTCAGATTTACAATCCTAAGTTAACATTGTAGTTTGCATTAAGTTCAAATCTTATAAAATTAAAACAGTTTCCTGTTCTACTTTTTTTTTCCTTTTCCTTCCATTTAAACCAATTTGAAATTCTGCATTTAAATTTATTACAAAATAATAATTCAAACTTTTTGAATTCAATTTCAGACTCAAGTTAGATTCTAAGTTTAAATTTCCAGATTTATATTATACTTTACTTTAAAAAAATTTCTTAAAACAGAACAGAACAGAACAGTTCTGTGAATAAAACCTGAAACCAAAAGTACTCGAGTCACTCAATCTTTGCTTCGAGTCAGAAGCTTGTATGCTTCGAGTCATTTGCCAAAAATCCCGAGATCAACCCGAGTCACAATTCCCTGCAACCCAACATATCACAAACCTGGAAACAGACCAACCCCCCTCCACTTCAAACCTGTCAACTCCATTATCAACCATCTCCGACCATCATCACACACCATACTCCGGCAGTAACTCCTTCAACACACAATCCATCAATACCCAGAATAGCATTGAACTCGATTCATTCAAGAAGCCACAGCACCCAATCCTTTTTCTAATCCCAGTAAACTAGTGTTCTAACAGAACCTTCCAAATTTCAACCCCAAACTAAATTTCAACTCAATTAAATAATTTCCCACAATCTTAGATAGATACACCATCTTCAGAAATAAATACAATCAAAACAAATACAATCATCCTCTGTGTTTATCAATATGTATAATATTGTAAATTGAAAGTTGTTTCTTTGTTTTACAGTATTATAACTAGTAATCTTTTTGATTTAAAATTCATGCATTCATTCATTATTTCAAATTTATTTAACCTACATAAAGTGTTTTAACTTTATTCTATCAAGAACCAAACATATTTCATTCAGATGTTAATTCATAACACAGCCAAATCAGAAGAAAATCATCAAATGGGTATACAGTCAATACCCTGATGAACAAACATGCACCACATTCAAATATAAATGCTCAACAGTTCATAAATCACAGGTAAACTATTCATAGCAATTTTATATAGGTTCATTTCTAATCTATAAGCATGCACAACCTTACTTAATTTTAAAATAAAAAGAGTTACTCACCTTATTGCAAGATGCAGAGCACACTGTCCAGATTGAACATGCAGACCTATGCTTAAAATTGAATTGCAGGCCTCAACTTTGTTTCCAGATCTGAGAATTCATGCATGCAGACCCTTTTGCTTGCTTGATGATTTCAGATGTAAATCCCAGGTTGTAGATTTTAAGAAAATAAAATGCAGGCTTCAAATTGTTTTCCAGATGCAAAGAAATGCAAACCCTTGCTTGCTTTAATCTTGATTTACCATATTTTGAAGATCCATGAATGCATGTAGATTTGTATATGTTGAAGGATGCAGATCTTTATGCTTGCAAATGAAAGGTAGGGCTTCAAATGGTTGTGCAGGTTGTCAAACTGTTGCATGCAGGTGATATTTTGAAATGCAGAGCTTCCAGTTGTTGTGCAGGTTTGAATAAGGTTTGAAGAATGTAATTTCAGATTTGGAAATGAATGCATATGTTATCAGGTTTTTTTTTTTTTTTTTTTGAATTTGTAGAAGATTGTTGTGCAGGTTTCTTGAATGCAGGTAGTAGTTTGGGGAAAGAGGAGTTACAGATTTTTTTGTAAATGTAGGTGTTTGATTCATAATGATGCAGACTTGAATTTGGAGGATGCAAACGTGTATATGGTTTGTGAGAATGTGATTGGGTTTTCTCTTTTATTTAGGAATGAAACAAATGAATGAATATGAAGAACAAGAATGATATGAATGTATTTTCAGAAAATGAAATAAAAGAAAAATGAAAATGAAATGGACACATGTCATTTTAAAATAAACACTTGTTAGCTTAAGGTTTTAACATACAAACACATGTCTTCATGAATAACTAGTGTTTATATTTAGAGTTAAGTAAGTATTAAACATAGTTAATTAAATCCTTACACACAATTATGTATTTAAATGATTCTCTAAAGAAATAAAGCAAAGTATTACTATTATAAATAAAATGATATACAAGTTTATTCATTTTTAAAAGAAATTTCTAAAACAAATTTATAAAAGAGTTTGTAACATATTTTAATATACAACTTGAATTAAAAATGAAATTTAAACTAATTAAAAACATTTATCTCATATTTAAAATCATATAGTATTTTAATTAAATATTTTTGAAAAGCTCAAATCAAAAATAAATCACCATTTCTATTTTCAAAACATATTAAAATTATACTATACTAATTTAACTAAAAACAAATTGTCTATTTAAAATATATACATAAATACATATACATTATAAAATAGAAAACAATTTGTTAACTTATCAAAAATAATTTCACAAATTAAATATTTAAACAAAGAAGATTATTTAAATCAATATCAAATTTATTAACAAAAATATCAATTCAATATAAATTTAAACCCAGATTATTAAATTTATATTGTCCAAAATTCCGGGTCGTTACAATTACGATATATGCTGTTATCATATGATATATGACATTTTGGATGTCGTGATTGATGTATTTAGTGTTGTTGCAACACTGGGCCTATTTTGAAATTTTAAAAATATTAAAGTGATGATTTCCAAATTTAAAAGGATTTTTAAGTGGTTTTGGAGATATACATTTTATTGAATTTTGAAGTGTTAAAAGAAATGATTTATTTTGAAAAAATAAAAGTTATAATTTTTATGTTATAAAAATTAAGATTTTTGTGAAATATATTTAAGTATGACTTTTGAAGTTTATATAAGTTTTAATAACGGTTTTTAAATTATTAAAATGATAAGTTTATTCAAACTGAGACTTGATTTAATTTAAGTGGTATATGTATAAGATTTAGAAAATTGAATTTTTATAAATCAAAATAATGGGATTATAAAGGAATTTTATAAGTGTTAAAATGAAGTTATAAATGAATCTTATCAGTGAATAAGATTTATAGATTTATAAAATTTGTAAATCTATAAAAGAACGAATTTGTAAATAAATGATATAGGTGAATTAACTTATAACTTGGATTTTGGAATATAAATGAGGTACAAATGGAATTGGTTAATAAAGGAATTCGGTATATGGAAGTTTTATAAAATATATATGGAATTTATAAACATTTCTTTATAAATCCCAAATAAACTAAATTTGAGAAGTCAAATATAGAAGTTTCTTAAAGAAATTTCATCCACGATTTTGGACAGCGGATTATCCTTTAATGAATGGGTAGAAATATTGGATTTGGTAAATGAATTGTATTCACGATTTTGGACAGTGAATAATATTTTGAATTAAATAAATGTTTTGGGAAGTGGTATTTTAACGAAGTCAAATGGTTTAAAGATGTTTTAAAATATGTTAAGTATCGAATACATAGAATTCAATATTCATTGTTGAAATAGACGTTTTCGAGAAGTAAAAGAGATAATGGACTATAACACTGTTGTTATAGTAAATGATATTCAAAAGGAAATATTTTGTGTAGTATATAAGATTTATATATCTATCTAATTTTCGAATCCCTATACTGGTGATTTTGGGTTGTCATAACGATGTTTTACGCAACATTCGTTTTGACCCAAATAAATGTGTTTAATAAGAACGTTTTCCTTAAACAATAAAATATATACTTAATCGTGATTTAAGTATATATAATACTTTTTGAATGTTGAAAATAAATAGAATTGTGAATTACTTATTATTAATTAAGTATATGGAAATGTTTTCCAATATTTAAAAGTTGAAATGGTTTGAAATATATCTTTTTAAAGATAATTTGAAGTGAATATTTGGCAAGTAATTTAATTAATAAAGATTAGTTAAAAGGGCCTAGTGATTGTTATGGTGCTGAATATTTGTTTGTTTGTTTTGATAGTTAAAGAAATGACTATCAGGTTTGGCCATTTTAGTTCCTCGACTTGATGTGGGAACTATTTAGTTGTACACTTAGTATGTAGCCTTCTGTGTAGGCTTGATTATCATTTGTATTGAGGATGATGATTCATGTAGGGCGGAGTTTTACTCCAATCTATCGAGCTTCCTTTTTGGCCTAAGGATAGCAAGTTGAAAGTTGGAGACGTGATAAGTCTATGAGACTTAGTTGCTGTGTGAGATTGAGAAACGCTTTTGCATTGTTGGTGCGAAGAGACCAGGATCAGATTTATCTGAAAACCACATAGGACCAACGTATATGCGACAATTATGTAGGTTTCTTGTGATGATATCGATATTTTGGATTTTCATAGTGGGGGACTGCTTGTTGATCGTTTGAGGTTAAAATTCCAATATACATCCAGTAGCAACGACCTCTTCATTTTGAAATATCTAATGCAAGGACTATTCGCTACTAATCCTATGGATTTTCCGATATGATGTGGTAGGAAAGTACCTTTGGTTTGTCCTGTTCCTTGACAACTTGGATGGATGTTTTTTTGACATCGCATTTCTATAGATTACGTACATTGGTTTTTACAAACGTATATCAATGGTGGCGGAGAAGGCAACTTCTCTTAGCTTAACACCCTCCTTGAGACGTATGAGCTTAAGGGTTAACGAAAATGGCTGTGTGGCATTCAAAGTGATGTGATATGTGATATGTGAAAGATAATTGTTATCTTAGGCCTCATCAACCAAAAATAACCAAAACAGGGTTAGATGCGGCAAGGCTAAGTGGGTCGCTCCTAAGTTGGATATGATTGTCCTCTTCTAGATATATTTTTACAAGCTATGACGTCGTCTGCCTAATTATTGTGGTTTGTATGCTAGAGGGCCCTCGGTAAAGGTCGGTAACGAACAAAGGATGACATATTCGGCACCATCTAGTTACAGGGGTGGGCCGGTCTTATATTGGTAGAGAAGTTTGTGATGGTTTCTCGGTACATTCTTCTAGAGATGCACTACCGGAAGGCAGTCCCTTCACCTAGTCATTTGTATGGAAATCTAAACTCCACTATGCATCTTCCATTTTAATTGTATTACCCAATTAGGCTATATGCTAGAATTTAATCAATGTAACACTTTCGGCTATGGTTAATATTATTTGTGCAATAGACACTGTTTTAATATAAGAGGATATGATATGAGATGTTTTAATTATCGTAAGGTAAAAACATGTCCGTGTTTGTGTGTGGACTTATCTTATGAGATATAATTTTTTGCTAAAGAAAAAGTTTGGTAATTGAGTAAACTCAGTTGAGTGTGTTTCTCACTCTGGTTTACCAGACTGATCCAGGCGTTCTTCCCGGTTCTTCCCTTTCAATGCTCGGATTAGCCCGAGTATATTTATAGGTTCAGATTTGATGCTTTTGGAGGTTCACCATGAGAGCTGGAGATCTTCATTTCTTATAAACGTATCTGTTTCGATTATTGATTATCCGTTGTTGTGCTTAGTTGTTTATATTATCATCAATTGTAAGGATAGGCTATTATAACTGTCCAGGCTGATAATTATTGATTGATTGTTGAACTCTGATTGATGTATGTATATACAGTTTCAGTTTTGTAGAAATCATTGATATGATATTATATGTTTTATGCTACGATGTGAGATTCTATATTGTTTAGTTTGGTTCTATCTTCTCTCTTTCTTCTCTTCTCTTTTTCTCTCTTCTTTTCTTTCTCTGGACTTTCCGTCAATCTGTGCTTTTTGGGTTGGACATGTGTGGTTTATTTTCAATTCAAAGGGTATGGATTTGTGGTTCGTCACAAGGCCTTTATCTATTTAGTTGTCTATTTCTACTATTTGTTCAAATCATGTAACTGTATTTTGTTTCAACATGTGTAAAGATGGGTTGTCATAACTGCCCAAGCTGATGGTAGTACTTTTGTGTAACTCTGATAACTCTGTATTAGGGAGAAACCTTATGTACTATATTACTGTTATGTTCTATTTAATAGTTTCGTTGTAATATTTTCTATTCTGTTCTTTTATTTGCACCCTATGGCAATCTATCGTTCATATTCTTGGGCAACAGAATATGAATACCGTGGATGTATTAAGTGTTATTCCCAACAGTCAAAAAGATTGGTCATTATAGTTGGTATCGAAGCTTCAATTGAACAAACACCTTAGCCTGATGGGGGTACAACTCATTAGAGATGGTGTGAGAAGAGCCCTTGAGTTAATCTTGAGAGAGCATTTTTTTCACCCATCCTAAAGTCTTGTTTTAAATCCTTTGGTGTTGTTTCCCTTTCTGATCCTATCTTTGCATTCTAATAATACCTGTCATTGTTTAGGTAAATGAAAATGATTACATCGAAGAAGAGGGAGAGGTTCTGGAATCAACACAGCTACAACTAGCAGAACTGCTAGAAATGGGCCAGTTGTAGGGCCGGTAGAAGAAGCAGTAGTATAAGTTCAACCACCTCAAAATTTGTTACTCTAAGCAAAAATTATATGGCTTTATGTGGTAAACCATTCTTTTGGAACTAAAGATATTCTAGGAGTTCAGATATGGCTCCACTCTTGTGATAGGATATTCGGAGATCTTCAATTGGAGGATGCAAGGAAGCGATAGTTGGCATCGTGATAGCTCCAAAGGTCAATAATGGATTGGTGGGAATATGTGACAATTAATATCATAGAGGAAGATTTTTCTTAGGCTCAATTTAAGGAAGTCTTTGAAGCTCAGTTTATTCCAGAAGTGGGAAGGATTTGGTTGTTTGAATGTTTCATGGATTTAAAGCAAAGCGATATGATAGTGGCGTAGTATGAGCATAGATTCGATGCATGTCCTGCTTTGGACCAGGATTGATAGACCCTTCGCTCAAAAAGAATGAGATGTGTGTGGAAGGACCGAGGCCAGAATACCATCGTGAGACGACCAATCATATTAATGGTACCTTTACCAATCTCTTCAGTTTGTCTTTGAGGTTCAAAGCTCTGGATATAAAGCTAAGTATTTAGAAAGGCGTAGTGCCAGTAGTTAGTGCCCAACCTTTTTTAGTTATCCCAGTTGCAGGCAAGCCGAATTTCAAGCGTAAGTTTAAGGGAAAGAAGTAGTGGTAGGAAGGAAACCTGGAGATGGGGCTCCAATATAGAAGAAGCAGCACAACTTGGCCCACTGCCTTTGTTATAGGTGCAACAAAATGGGCCACTTCGCAAATCAGTGCATAGACATCCCTAGTGCACTAGTCTTCTACAATTGTCACAAACAAGGATATATGAGGAATAAGTGCCCTTTTCCAAAGAAGGAATCGCAAGGACAAGCATTTTATATTGAGGAGATACTATTTACTTCTACAAATCAAAGGGAAAATAGGTGTTGCAAGGTACATTGTCCATTTTTGATATTTCCATTAGAGTATTATTCAACAAGGGTGCTTCCTATATTTTTATTTCGTATGACCTGATGAACCAACTAAAACTTAGGTATGTTATACTAAATAACCCCCTCTATGTGTCGTACCCAATTGGGGGTCCGATGAATCTTGACATTATGTGTCCAAATGTTCCTAGTTCTTATCGAGATCGACACTTCTCTCTGGCTTATTTGTTTTTATATTCATGGGTTTTGGAGTATTATTGGGTGTAAATTGGTTATTTAAGTTTGAAGCCGTCTTGGATTGTGTTAGCATAGTAGTGGTAGTAAAGGATGTAGGAGGGAAAAGCATTTATATACATTGTGAGAATCCTAACGAGTTAATAAGAAGCTTCCTTTATTCATTCTAAGTACCCAAAGAGGAGATAAGAGATATACCGATTGTCCGGGACTTTGAAGGATATTTTCATGAAGCGCAAGGTTTATCTCCTCACCATGAAGTGGAGTTCCATATTGATTAGATTCCACGAACCAGACCGATTGCACAATCTCCTTGAAGGTTGACCCTAAAAGAGGAAAGGGAAAAGGAGAAGCGGGCGATTGACGTATTACAGAAGGGTTTGATCCGGTGTAGCATATCAAATTGGGGATCGCTAGTAGCTTTTGTTACAAAAGGCGGATGATTCTTTAGGTTATGTGTAGGCTACCGGGAGTTAAATAGGGACTATCAAGAATAAGTATTCTTTACCTAGGATCGATAATATATTTGACTAAGTCCACGGTGCTCGGGTATTATCTAAACTGGATCTTGCTATTGATTTTCACCATTTAAGGGTAGTAGGGGAGAGTGTGCCTTTAAAGCTTTTCATACCTCTGATAGTTTTTATGAGTGGTTCCTCAAGTCGTTCGAACTGACTAACACACCTGCTTATTTCATAGACTTAATGAATCGAGTGTTCTGGGATTTTCTTAATAAGTTTGCTCCATTTTCATTGATGATATTCTTGTTTATTATAAGATGGAGGAAGAGCAGAAGTATCATCTCCAAGTGATTTTAAATATTTTAAGAAGTCATGAATTGAAAGCGAAGTTTTCTAAGTGCTATTTTTGAAAATCTGAAGTTAGGTTTCATGGTATTCCATGTCGGATTGTGAGTGATCGGGATCCAATCTCCACAAGTTCATTCTAGAAATGTTTGCATGCTGCACTTAGGACAAAGAAGAGTTTGAGTACAGCTTATCACCTTAGACATATGGGCAGTCCGAGAAACTGAATCATGTTCTAGAGGATTTAATTTGAGTTTTTGTGTTATATTTCAAAGGTTCACTAGAGGACCACTTTCCATTGGTGAATTCGCTTATAACAACAGTTTTTAGGTAAGTATTAGGATGGTGTCTTTTAAGGCATTATATGGAAGGCCTTGTGGTCTTCATCTAGTTGGGTGGAACCAGGAGATCACTTAGTACCCGGACTAGATATAATTCGTGATGCCACGAAGAAGGTAGATTGGATTAAGAAGCATTTAAAGATAGTTTAGAGTCGGCAAAAGAACTATGCAAATGTGAGGCATCGAGATTTGGAGTTTTCAATTGGGAACTATGTATTCATCAAAGTTTCTCTAATAAAAGGCATGATTCGGTTTGTGAAAGGAGAAAAGCTTGCTCCTTGTTTTATTGGACCTTTTAAGATACTCATTACGATAGGAACTCTTGCATATAAAGTGGAGTTACCAGCCAGGTAGTCAGGTGTACAAGATGTTCAGGTGTATAAGATGTTTTCAATATATACCATCTACGATGTATGTACATGATCCTACTTTGATTATTCCACCAACTCAGCAAGAGGGTGTAGAAGTTGAGCCTGACTTGACCATTGTAAGACAACCTATTCAAATTGTTGATCTAGATAAGAAATGGTTAAGGAATAAGGTTGTGGATATGGTCAATGTATAGTGGAGCAAAGATCCCAGAGATTGCACTTGGGAGACTGTAGATCGTGTGAGGGAAGCTTATCCTTAATTAATGTTCGGATATTTGTTTGTTTGTTGTATGCATTATATATGCACTTTTGTGATATAGTAGCTTAATGTGTATTTGTTTTATGGGTTTCCTGATATAGTATATGTCCATTTTGTGTTATTTTGAGTTATCTCCTTAAGTGTTAACATCAGGGACGAATTCTTTTAAGAGGGGGAAAGTGTAACAACCCATAAATTTAATCACTTTAAACCAGGCATATTTAATACATTTTTAAATAATTAACTAATGGATTTTATAACTCAAATAAAACTCTTTTAAAAGATAATTAGTGATGGTGAAATGGTTTTCAAAATTTGTCTACAAAAATATCTAGTTCGAAGAAATACCGAAAATGTTGTCGGAAATCACTTTCTGAATTATTGACTTTTCATCGTCTAAAAGTTTTTGAAAACATTATGAAATTTTTGATATAAATATTCACGTTCATTTATAAATAAGCTTGCACATTTTAGAAATATAAATACATGCTTAAGTTTATAAATATATGATGTGACTTGTTGTGAAAAAGGTTTAAAAGAATTAAAAGGAAAAAAAAGACAAGTTGTTATAACATATCGCATCTTTAAAAACACTAATTACTGATGGGTCTAAGGCATGTTGGCAGCGGGGGACCAAAGGAGGGCTTGCATGCGTGCTTGGGTGTAGGAGGAGGCATGGTGATGAGGTAGCAAGATGTTAGTGGAGGTCATGTACTTTATGGGTGATTTAGTAATTTAATTTATTCCTTTGTATACAACCAAATTTCCTAATTTTTTTCTTATTTCTAATTTCTATTTTCATTTTCAAACCTCCACTCAAAAATTTTCTAAGTTCTATTGCTTTCAAAGTTAGTTTCTATTTTTAGAAAAATCTATTCTTTTCACTCATTCCTTAAGGAAAAATAAATAAACCATCCATATCTCTTATCTACATCAGCTTACTTTCCAAAACAAGTCTGCACACAATGCGTTCTTCTATAATCGAGCCTACTTCATGCATGGGCCAAACCATATTTCCTTCAATCCCTTTAAAATTTCAATATTCCTAAGGCAAAGTGAAGATCTAGATCGTTTTCAAGTTCTATGCTACCTTGATTTAGTCAACTTTTGGTGAGTAAATTCTCACATTCTAAACCAAAAGTTTTTAATATTAATATTGTTCATTTTATTATTTGATAATCTCTTGTTGTATATGTATTGAAATGTTATTGTTCGCTCATTTTGTGCTTTGAAAAGATGACACCTTTGATAGTTAGTAAGTGCTTTGAAAAGATGACACCTGGGAAGAGTCTAGCTCTCTTTGCAATGTTAAATTATTTATATCCATTCTTTACTTTTGGGTGTTTCTCTTCTGAGAAGAAACCCATTCCGCTTTTGGTGGTGTGGTTTCACATATTGTTGTTTAGTTACATATATTGTTTTAGAATTATTCATACCAAACATATTGTTTGACCCAAGGTTTTTGTTTCCCTAAACTCTCAGATACTCATTTTCATTTGAGCGCTCCAAGAGTAGCAGGCCTTTTATGGGATCTTTTGAAGACAGTGTCCGATCAGAAGGCCTTTATCTATATAGTTATCTATTTTCGTTGTTTTTTTTAAATCATGTAAGTGTATTTTGTTTTCGCATGTGTAAAGGTAGGTTGTTATATTTTTCTAACCTACTGGTAGAGTTTCTGTGTAACTCTGATAATTCCATGTTAGGGAGTAACCTTATGTACTGTTTTACTGTTATGTTCTATTTAAAAATTTCATCGTGAGATTTATTTCTGTTCTTTTATTTTCACCCCATGACAATCCATCTTTTAGATGCTTGGGCAACGACACCCAAATACAGTGGATGTATTAGTCATTCCTAAGGATAGAAAGGTGGGTCGTCACAAATCATATTATTATTTATGAATTCTCACTTTATTTTATAAATAAACTTCCCAAATCTTAATTTAAAATATATTTTCATTATTATTTATGAATTCCCTAAAAATTCATAAATAGTAACCTTATTAAACTTCTCACGTTGATCTCATTTTAGTTCATTGAATCGCTGTTATTTACAAACAACCAAAATATGTAAGTAGCTTTATCTTTCATTTATCAATTAATTTTCTAATTATTACACAATCTCATCAATTTTGTTTTATTTAATTATTTTCCCACTTCAAATCCAAAATTAATTATAATTAAGCATCCAAAAATTACAACAATCAGCAATAAATAGTCCAACCGAGTACAACACATCCAAAACATCATAATAACTGATAGTCATCAATATAACATAACACGTCTCAATAAATATATTTTTTCATCAATGAGTATGCATTTAATATATTTTTAACCTTAATTAATTAATATAGATAAACCATGTCGACCCTCTTTTGCAAACAACCCTAAAACTCACCAAACCAAGAGCCAAAATTGTCCAGAAATCACCATAAATACAACAAGAAAAAACACGTGTAAAATGGCGTCTGTCTGCAAAAGTTATGGAAGTTGGAAGTTATAGAGGCAATTTGATAACTTAATTCAATTCGTAATATCTCCGCACATGAACGGTACCTCCACCAACCGCAACTCACCTCAATCGTCACCACACACCCTTTGACCAGTTTGGACCTCCCTAGTGGCTCCCTGACGTCCAGCTACTCAAAGCACAACACCACGTCCTACCACCGACATCTTTCGGTCCCTGCCTGGCCTACAGTCGATTAACATGAATTCGACCACTTTTCTTCAAATTCCAACCATTCAGACTCCCTATTCCTTTATCCAACTGTTTGGTTCGACTCCCCTTGATGTCCTCTACACGATTATGTCCTTTGATCGTCCAATTATCATCGTTTCATCATTGATTGACAAATCCAAGAATGGACGATCGAGAATCATTTTCCAATTTCCGACCACCTCAAGCATCATCTCCAAAAATGAACACTCGATGCCTCTTTTACTCGTTAAGAGCTTCGAATCAATATATTATAAGATACGATTTGAGCACTTTGAATTTTGAAAGATTTTTTACTAGCTTGTTAATCTGCACTAGAAGGTGATTAGGAGAATTTTGGGATTAGAATAGGAAGATCGATGTGATGGGTGTTCTCTAGGGATTCATAGAATCATATATATAGGCAATGAGGCGAGTTCATTTATGTGTAATCATTTGGCCCAAAAGTGGCTACTGCTCTATTTTAACAATGTAATGTCCCTTTTTCGCAAATAGTAACCCAACCATCAAAATTATATACCAAAGTTATTGGCTCAGAGAGACATATGCAATAGTTATAAATACGACACCAAATTCACCCTTTAACTAGAAATTCATTTTTAATTTATTTCATGTTAACTTGTCAAATATGTGGCTCATTACACTCTACCCCTTAAAAGAATTGTGTCCTCGCAATCCCCAAAATATAACCCTTAACCAAATCAATAAAGTCTTACAATAGGTTTAATCATTAAATATTAGGAAGTATATTAATCATAAATTGACCAAATTTAATGTATGCATAACATCCACACAACACAGTCCGTCCTGACACACAATAATTCAGTCACAATAATGAATTCAATACAGATACTATAGTAACATATATATTTCCTCAATCATGAAATCCAAACTATAGCATGTAAAAATAAACTTCATCAAAAAGGGTAAAACAATCTCAACCATAGATCAAATTCTTACATAAGTCATATCATGCATCTCAATAATCCAACCATAACCACCCATAACAAAAATACACGATAAGATTTAGGTTGGTCCAAACTTGCATGCATGATAAAAATATGCATAGATCAATGATAAGCATAGCTTACTAAAGTAAAGCGCACACACATCCAAAAATGATAATCATCACATCATCATAGCAATAAGTAACATATATGTGTTAATCCCTATGTTGACTACATATCTATCATAATATGTATATCCTCAAAACTATCGACGAACTTCTTCATTGTCTCATCTCGAAATATATGGTGTTCCATCGCATATTTTACTCCAAAATCTTACGTGCACCTACTCATGGTTATACCCTTGAAAATGATGTACAAGCCTACCCATATATGCCAACTCATGGCTACATCTCAAAATACACGTGCCTCCTTGTTGCTGCATCCTCAAAATAATGTGTTACAATTCATGGCTTCATCCTCGGAGAATACACGTGCCTATCATGCCTACCTCAATCCTTGATTCCCCGGTCTCACTCTGATGGTTAGGGAGTCTAAACCCACTTAAGTGGTCTCATACCAAATACTTAAACCACCCAAATGATTGGGAAGTTTAGACCTACTTAGGATGTCTTATACAAATGCTTCCCAAACTCACTCAGATGATCGAGAAGATTAGATCCACTCAGATGATCTTGTACCAATTTTATACCCACTCAGATGGTCTTGTACCAAACACTCTTGGATACATTATAACCTAATTTGCTCACTCAAGTGGTCTGTGACTACTCAATGTTGTGGATGCTCAATACTCAAACTTGTGCCACACATAAGTTGGCTTGAAAGCTGGACTACTCAGATGGTCAACGACTACTCAATGTCATGAATGCTTAATCCTTAAAATCCTGCCACTCAGACTTGCCAGGAACTTGGACATACACAGACTGTCGAGCTTAGGGGCACATTCAGACTACCCCAGGATACACTTAGACCACCCTCACAATCCCTGGTACACATCCGCATCGGAACCCCCCAGTTCCATTCTTCAGATCACTTCTAATATCTAATTCCACAATCCTCTTATAGTTCATTAGATGGTAGAGATGGCTTATCCCAAACACTAAAGAAGGATCTGGTAACCCTTGCTAGCATTGGGAGTTCTAATACATTTTGAAATCAAAATATTTATACTAAAATATGTTTATTTCAAATCAAAATTTCCATATTATCTTCAAATCAAGATTTTCTTCCATAAAATGTTATCATTATTTCTTACAATAATTTTTAAAATATTATCACCATTTTTTTCCTTTTCAAAATGAGCTTAAAAATATTTATAAAATTTCCAAACCGCATAAACTTATTTAAAAATAAAAATAGAATTCTCTTTTCGAAATCAAACCACTTATGGAAGTTGGTAGTCACTTGTATAAAAATAGATTCGAAACATTTACTTGTTAAAACTCTAAATTTTAGTAAAGATATAATGAACCTCCCATCGTCGTTTTGATTCCCTTAATGGTACCCACTTACCATTTATTTATGTCAAAAATTGACACAAACACCCAAAAGATTTATAGAAGAGAATCAAATGTAAAAATTAAATGGAAAAATGAGAGAAAACAACATACAACAATTATAATGTTTAGTTAAATACTGCCTGCATCTATTTGAATTTTTTTGATGATTCTGCAAAGTTTTTACAAACACTATCGTATGGTTGTTATTGACCCAAGGGATTACAAAGAAATGTAGAAATTTATAATGTAAGCAAAAAGATCTTAAAAAAATTCCTATCACCATCTATTTGTAGCTGAAGGTCGACAGATTTCTCTCCACCTTCTTCCCTACATTTCCCATGTCTAGAAGGAGTTTCCTTGAAGAGATTATGGCTAGATCAGCAAGGTTTAGGAATCAGTACTAAACCATGACTTATAGATTTGTACCAATCCATAAGATGGATTGTTACACTTCATTTGATCCCATGAGGTTGCTTGAATGCTTGTACCTTCATTTGTGGAGCTTGGGTGTACCAAAGTAAGCTCAAACTATGGTGAAGTCTATGGTTCCTCGGCTAGGTAAAAGCAATTGATTTAACTGCCTTGAAACCTGAATTTATCTATTAATCACCTAGATTATATGTAGCTAGCAATCTATCTTGTTCTAACAAGAAATGTTTTGGAACAAGATAAGTCGTGCATTTACTATCGTTAATTTCATGTTCAGTTGCTAATAGATGCTACTTTTTCTCTGAATTGTTTTCACGAAGCATTGTATCTCTTATCGATCTTGAATTGCATCGAACGACCTTGAGCTTACAAATCTTGTGTAGTATAAGAACTGGAGTACGCATTTCAAGATCTTCCCTTCCAATTTTGGAAAGTTTTCAATGATTTCTTTCTTGAACTCCATAAGTAGGACTTTGATCTCCCGGAGTTCCATTTTTCTATTATCATGCATGCATATACATACATTTCTTATTACACACATACACACACATATGTATATTAAATGGTTTAGTACTGATCCATAAGCCATGGACCAGTACTATTCATAGGCCCTCGATTGGTATGTCTAAATTAGGCGATTCCTCTGCCTATCCTTATGGGTAAATCCATACATAAACATGAACCTACACTTCTTAATTTTTACCTGCTATATTTTTGGCCTAGAGACTTCTTATTTCCAAACTCACCATTGCCAATTTCATCTCCAGCTTGATTTTCAATTCTAAAACACCACCTCAAATCGCCGCTGTTACCAATTTTTTCCATTATCGTTGCTAATATTATCACCTTTAAATATAATTCATCAGCCCCGATCCATACAATTGATTTTAATCTCGAAATCAAGAAAAATGTGAGCTCGACATCCTTTTAGATCGATTCAGGTAGATGGTGGTACGGCTATGCTTGGGTTGTTGGGGACTATCGTTCGCCTTCGAATATGTCTTAGATGTCATCCCTTTCTTCTTATAGGTCGGTAACAACCCCATATTAGGGAATTTTTCAAAAACTTTGGCCAGGGATGTTGGAATTAGCAAATTTTAGGGAAGGCTCAAAGCACGCCTAGGGATTCTCAAAGAACGAATTGAGTCATAATTGAAGCATTTCTTTGCATGAAATTACCTAGGTTTTCTTTTTTTCGAAACCGAGCTTTGCTCGAGTTTTTCTTTGACTTGTGAAAATTTAATGTTTTCCAATGTAAAGAATTTTGTAAGTTAAAGAAAAGATCTAATGAGTCTTTAAAGCAATGTCGGTTGACTGATAGTTGAAAATCATGATCCATCAGGATAATTTTTGATAACGGTCATGTTGGATGAGTGTCGTGATCCAATCTAATCACCAAATGATGAATTTGGATTTAAATTGCATAATCACACTGCACAACCTTAAGTACATACTATTGTCCCTCATCGATGTACAAGAGCCGATCAATGAAAAGACATTGGCATCCGTTGGGTTTGATACGTCAACTATACGGGGCACCCTTTCCAGCATGAAAATTAAAGGCTTTAATGGTCCTAATATCTCTTATGTATGAAGCTTTTAATAGTTATGGATTGTAGACGTTCCTCGCATCTCTTCGCTACAGCCGTAGGTCCTTTGACATCATGATATGTTGAGTCTGATACTAAATCTATCTCGAAAACATTGACTGCATCAAAGGCTACTTCTACACCATCTCGATCCTACCCAACTAGTCGCCGGATGGATCATCCTTTAGGAACAGTTCCTTTTTTCTTGGCCGAAGGGCTTGTAGTAGGTGTTGCTCCTGATGTTGATCTAGGTGATGCTATTATTTTGAATGATCCTCAGGATTCTCCATCTTTAAAGGTGGACGAAGCATTTCTTGAGAGGATATGCGAGAAAAATGGTATTCCCTTTAATGACGTGTTAGTTCCCATGCACCATCAATGAGCACATCTTCCCCCAGAGGGATACACGGCTTGTAATCAGTACATGTACATGGCTTGATGTATTTCACCATTGCATCATTTTATTTGCATAGTCCAGCAGTTCATGAAGCTTTCCCCAACCCAACTGCATTCAAATAGCTACAACTCTTGAATAGCATATATATGATCTTTATCCATTATCTGAATCGGGACCCCCTGCTAAGGAGATCCATTATCTATACAACTTTAAGCATCGAAAGGGGTCTCTTTCACTCACTTTCTCGAAATCTACCAAGGGCTGCCGATAGTGTTGGGCCTATGGAACAAGCTAAGCTGTTTTAAGGATGAATTCTTCTTTGTACATTGTCGCCCGGCTTTGCCCAAAAGTGGTTATCCGGATGTAAGTCTCATTCTTGCTTTCTTTTCACTAGCATAGATGTCATAACCTCAATTATTCATATAATTATTCCTTGCATTTGCAAATAATTCAAGAGAGCCCGGTGGCCCAGCCATAGCGAGGACCCTCCCAGCTTCCCATCAAGTCCCACTCGAAGAAAGGAAGTTGAAATTGCTACTCGCTAATGAAAACTTGTATGCTTATAACCTTTAGAGGAAGGACATAGTGTGGGTCATGTGCTGGAAATTAGGGACGATGACGGTTCTGTATAGGGGCTCGATGCTACATCTAATGTCGATGAGGCTCCTGAAGTGCCCTTTATCCTTTTATTTCTGATCATGCTATTGATCCTAAACAAGGCAGAAGGCTGAAGAGGGAGGTGAAAAGTATGAGCATGTCTGGAAAAGAGATTGATGATGGAGGAAATAAGGATGCCGACATTAGTCATAAATCCTCTAGTAATAGGAGTGACGATGCTTATGAGTTTCTTTTAATTCTACATTCTAAAATAAAGATTATTCCATCCCATGCATCCTCCACTAGTTTCTATAATCAATGAGACTCCCATCCCGCCTTTTGAGATATATTCGGATCCTATGGGAGTATTCTGAATGAAGTTGGATCCTTTGGCCTCGATCAGCAATGGGGATATTAGTTCCCCTATTTGTATGTCTAATGAACTACTTGCTACTTGTGCAGAGGAAATAACCCCTATTTACAAGCTCTGATTCCACAATTTTTGCGGGGCACTAGGACACATCTACACATACATGTTACTATACTTTTGCACCGTTTACACTATCTTTTCATCTTATTGGTGTTAACTCCTTCGTGTTTCATTTTCAGAGTCCAAGGTGCATAATAATCTATACGACACTCTCATGAGTTATGGAAGCAGATACAAGAAACCTGGGTGGTCAAACCATCCTCTTGAGTCATCTTATGAGTCAGATTCTAAAAGGCGTCAAAGATAGGATTACATGAGATGAGGCAGAGGCTACAAATCCTATGACGAACGTTGTAGAAATTCTAAGAGAATTCCATCTCCCCGATGTAGGTCTCATTCACCTCTACTCTATAGCTTAGATAGATTTTCAACCCTACCTGACCCCGATCCATCTATCGATGTATTCACTGCTCTTAATTCGGTGCTTCTGACAACACAGCCATCTATGTCTTCTCATGTACCGCGACGGCCCGAGCGGTGTATTGTCCCCCACTTAAAAACTGAAGATGAATTCTAGTGATGTTGCAATCATCATAAGAGTTATCCAACGACTAAAATGATTTCTGTATGATATGAATCCAAAGATAAAGTAAACAAAGAAAACTACTACAATTTCATTCCACAGCAATGTATTTTTTATATATTCATTATAATTACTTCGGTCAATATTTCCCAAATAATGTGCCCACGTAGGCGTCAAATGTAATACCAAACAACATAATAAAAAGTCAGGTCCACATACGAAGATGCGACCCACACTCCTGCATACAGCAGAAAAAAAAATCTTGATTAGCTAGAAAGCCTCCTGCTCTCTTTAGTCCTCATACTACGACAATTATTCCAAGCTTCACTAAGTCCATAAACTCAACCTATTCAAATGAGTACCCATGAGTTTATGGGAAAAACAACAATAAAAACAGGGTTGGACTTAAAGTATGGTGTGAATAATACTATCCCCAAAAACAAATATATAGTGAGACCAACCTGCACTGCACATATTAGGTTTCCCCTTCACTATTCAATCAATCATGTATGAAACACTTTAAACTACTAACGCAATTATTTCTTATTTACGTCTTCAATTAAATGCTTCCTTTCACAAATTTCTTTTACTACTGCACACCTTACGTTGACCCTTCCCGAGTCCTGGTTTAAATTGTTTCTGAATCTATGTATAAAATATTATGCTCCCTACATAGACCCACCCGGTTTCCCTAATAAATTCTTCCTCAATTTACAATGCATTCTTTAAAATTATTTGATGTGGTGCCTCATGCAATTCTTATATACTTTACCTTAGTATTTAGTACCACACCCCTATGCAGCACTTACATAGCTTCCCGTGAAATTTTTTGTCTTATCTCTTACTACTTGGAGTCGCCTATAGGAGTATTCTTTTAAAACGATGTCACATAAGTTTCACTCTTATCTAATATTGCTTAGAATTATCCATCGCAGTATTCTTTAGAAGTTTCTCTTTTCTAATACTACTTGGATCGCCCACTACAGTATTCTTTTAAAATCATTCTTCATAAGTTTGTCTCTTTTCTAATATTGCTTGGAATCACCCACCGCAGCATTCTTTGGAAGTATCTCATTTCTAATACTACTTGAGATCGTCTACTGTGGTATTCTTTTAAATTCTTTCTTCGGTTTGAACTGCATAGACCCGTCTACTAGCAGTATTTAACTATTTAATTACTTAAGCCTTGGGCTACAAAGAGACAACCACATATAGTCCTTCTACATTTATTTGCTTAGTATTCAAACTACTTGGAAACCCCACAACAGTAGACCACAAAGAAACCTATATGCACTCTTTAAACATCTTTTTAATTTGGAACTACTTTTCATCACCCACTGAAATTACTAGAATTTGAATGCCTCTCCTCACCTTTCTTGGGTATGCATTCGAGTGAGCATCCCCACCCAGTGTCAGTAATCCTTCCAAGTCATTGTCTTTATCTAACGTAGGAACCCTTCCCCGTTCTGACCTGGCCTCTCCCCGAGTCCTATTGAATTATCTTTTATAAGTCTTATATGTTTATCTTTTTAACGAAGAATCCTCCTGACCCATGCAGTAAGCTCTACACTTTACTTATTAAATCTTCCTTTCTAAGTTTCAACACAATATGATCCCTTCATATTTAGTGTAGTGCACTTACTTATAAAAATAGAGCCACCGCCCAAATGCCATACCCCGACAATTCTAACATTTCAGATAGCGCCTTTATACATATTGACATAGTATTCGTTCTTATTTTACTTTTTGTTATTTGCCATGTCCTTTTCGATAAATAATTTGATCTTGTCCCCTTTTTACCAATCCTCATTGGTATATTTTTACATGGAGTTCATTTTACTGCATTCTCCCGTAATAACATCTACCCCAGTGCAGTTTTTAGCTGGTTTTACCTCTATTTCGTTATATAAAATTATGATAAATTCGCCAAAACTACCCAAACCCCTAATCTTCCATAATTTAACTTTATTTCGCCTTTTTAGGGTATTTTCCTTGTTTATTTCAAGTCATACAACTTCAAAATTTCATATAGAGTTATATAAGCTTAAAAAATCTCTTGAACTGTAAAACCACTTCCCAAATCCAGTTTTAAACATCATATAAAACTTTCATTGATTTTTGAAATCACTAGAGCAGGAAAAATACATGTAAACATCCCATGTATACACATCTTCCCCCAAAACATCTATTAAATCTTTGTACATGCTTCTTCCATGTAAACCTGTATAAACCCCTTCACACTTAAAAACATGTTGATCTAAATCGATCCCATACATCTAAGAATTTGGTTTAGAAAGGTTAAGCATTACTCACTTGGATCTTTAAGATATATAGCTTTAGTCTTATTTAGTTTCTTCTAGCTTCCATTCCTTATCCTTCTCTTATTTTCATTCTAACGATTCCACCATTAAAGAGTTTCTGTAGCGTTTTATTTTAGTTTAACTAAAATCAAATGAATGAACAAAAATGACTAATGTATATTGTCCTATAATAAGTTAGGCCTGGTCCCTTATACTAGCTTCTATTAGTTCGTTCCCCTCTACCCATTTTATTAAACTGCATTTTCCTTTAATTAAATTATTTAATTATTGTAAAATTAAGGTTATTATAGTCTCCCTTCCTTAAAGGAATTTTTCCATGAAATTCAGTTAATGGTCAACTAGAGACTAGTCCTCTCCTTTATCTTTACCCTAAGCATCCCTATGAATTCCCAATCCAAGCATACATAAAATGTACTGATATTGCCCACTGATACAGCAAACAACCATAATATCATATATATGAATATTCTATATCAATACAACTTGATACATATCATATGCGTTAATCTGTGACCAAAAACTATGGATAGGTCCTCCTAATCTTATCCTCTGTTTCCCACGTTCACTCCTGCGGATCAGCGCCCCACTGAAAACACACTAGCTTCACTACCTTGTTCTGAAGCCCCTTTCTCATTTTGATCCACTATTCGAATGTAATAACCCTAATTTTAGTAACATTATTTAGAATAATTAATTTGTTAAATTAAATAAATTAATGTAATGATTATGGGTTGGTTTGTGTAAACTATGGGGTAGCCGTGCCTTGTGAATAAATAAATAAATATGAATTAGAATGGAATAGATAAGGGAAGTTAGATAAGGGGAAAAATAGGAATAAGTAGATTCTTATACCCTAAGCCCTTACACTCATTCATTTCATATGTTCATTTGAAAAAATTAAAACTAAGAGGCCGGCCACCATTAAGCAAGAATAAGAGGAAGATAAGCTAAAGGAAGAAGCAAATCAATATAACCCAAGATCAAATCTCAACTCCTTAATCACAAAGCTAAGGTGAATAATGATTGCCTCCTGTTTTCTAATTATTTTTGGTTTTAGGTTAAATCCGAACTATTTTGCAAGGTTTTAGAAATAAATATACATGCTTTTTGATGATTAATGATATTTCATATGGATTTTATGATATGATTTAATGTGTAAATGACATCCAAATGTCTTATGATTTTATATTTAAATCAGAAATGATATTTTAGAGATAGGTTTCAATTTTCATAATTTTTTGAATTAATGTCGATTTTATATTAATTTTCTAGTAAGGAAAATGGATATTTTGGTTTAAAATAATTTACGGCTAAATTATACATGTTTTGGGTCTAAAATTTATATATATGTTAGAAAACATATAAAAAATGATTTATAGGAATATTTATAGAATTTTTCAAAGTGTTTTAATGAATATATAAAATTATTTAATGTGTGAGACTTAAATGTTTTTTATATTTATAAAAGAGAAGGGGTATTTTATAGTTAAATTAAATTTTTTATTTTTGAAATTTTAGCAATACTTTTAGAAAAGAAAATTAGTAACTAATAATATTTTGACAAACAAGGCAGGTTAGTTGAAAAGATTACTTTAAAAAGCTAAAAAAATCAGATTTTACATGCTTTTTACATGTTTCGCCACTTTAGGCACCTAAGTTTCGATTGAGTACTTCCGCCTCCAATGCCATCGAAATCAATGCACATAGTATTAAAGACTTGGTACATAATGAATTGAATATAGGAGAAAGGAGAGCTATTTTGCTTTCAAATGAAAATGCGCCTACTTTTCTGCGCTGCTTTTCTTTCAAAAGGAATGCTTTCGACTTGGTTGGCTTCCGACTGGGTCAAATTGATTTAAGGAATAGTTTCAAATGAGGCTGCGCTTTTTGTTTTAAGTAAATTCTTTCGAAGGGGCCAAAACCCCTTACCTCCGCTTTCTACCTTTCGAAGCAAATGGTTTCAAAAGGATACTTTGTTTTTAAAACCTGGCCACTTCTCCAATACTTTCGAAGGGTTGGTTTCTACACCATCACTTCTTTACTTAGGAAATTGTTTTCGAAAGAGTGCTTTTGACTTAGTTAATGAACTCCTTTAACAACACACTCTGTTGAGACTACGATATGAACTAAGCCTCAAACCATTCCTTGAACTACCCCTAACTGATTCCCTCTTCTAGGGTTTCTACATTTACAGTCTCCCACCAATCCAGTGCATCTTCCTATAACTTCCTTGATTTCAATTTCCTCTTTTGTGCATCATCTATACCAATTCAGCTCATAGGTTCTCAACCAATTCAGCACCTCCAATGCAGGCTCTTCCCTAAGAACGCCTTTCATTATAGATTTTTGTAGTCTTTGCTCATCTTAGGGAAATCTTCACTTACTACTGCAGCTCTCGGCTGTGCTTCTGTAACGCCCCACCTCTATACACAATATGGAGAATAAGGTTGGACATGAGTGACCAAACATGAAAATCCCCTTAGGATAACATCAATATGTTTTACTTCACCTCATAAATCGTATATGACATGTACGGTATCGATACAAAGTAATATACATGTTGGCTAATAAGAGCAGAACAATATACACTATACCATAGAGAACACAGAAGCACAGAATATAGTGGAACATATAATATAGACGAAAAGATACATATATAATAGAGTCTACAAAATAGAAATACTAGACTCACATAATACAAATGTAGATATAGAAACAACATCTCAAATATATATGTGTCACAAAAGTTAGCCACTCATACAATGTGTACAACATGCGTAAAGGTTTAGAACCAAAATAACATACATACATACATCTATGCATACATACATACATACATACATACATACATACATACATACATACATACATATATAGTTCACAATAATCCATGCACTGAATTTATGGATCTAAACCGATTCAGGCCCTTGGATCGGTACCGATCTAAGGAAATTGACGATATGCCCACCATTCTCTCTAGGGGACTTGGTCATGGCATGGCCGCAGAGGCGAGATTTTAGGCTTTCTACGTCTATAAATAGAGGGGTGGGGCTCATTTTTGAGATCTTTTTGGCTCTTGCTCTCTCCACTTTAATTTCTTGTAATCACCCATGGATTTAATTCATAAGAACAACTGCCTATAATCTGCGATATTAGTAAACTCACTAAGTGGACATAGGCCAAGATTAGTTGAAGTGCTGTAAATGCTGTGCTTTTTTCTTGCTCATTTTCATTATTTTCTTCACTTTATATTCGCTAGATAATATTTTGGGTGGTTGTGCAATTTTTGGTTCACACAGTATCATGTATAGTTTCCAAATCTATCTTATAAAGTAAATATAGCTTTTAAAACTATATTCAAAATAAGAGTTCAAATTATACAAAACAATCATATTTTTTAAGTCGCTAATTTTATGGTCATTAGACTAATATTTAAAACGATTTCAAAAGAAGTAATTTCGATATAAAAATATTACTTCTATTAGATAGGAACTCTAATTAAATGGTTTAGTGGTACAAGTGGTATGGAACACTTATATCACTTCATCGGTTAATTATTTGACTCATTCGATAGGACTCGTTTAATAGACTATTTTACTTGAGTGGAATCTACAATCATATTTGTAAATATCTAAGTACTTCCAAGTGGTTATGGTACGTTGGGCGATACTCGTTTGATTGTTAATTGAAAGTATTTATCACTTTTGATCCGTAAAGATCGCTTTGGCATGGCCATCCTACTCATTTTTGGTTCGGCGTAGCTTTCAGGCTCATCTTATTAATTGGCTTAGCTTTCGGGCCTATCTTTTGGTTCGGCATAGCTTCGGCTCATTTTCTTGTTCGGCGTAGTTTTCGTGCTCGTCTTATGGTTCGATGTAGCCTTCGTACTCATCTTTTGGTTCAGAAAAGCCTTCATGCTCGTCTTATGGTTTGACATAGCCTTCGTGCTTGTCTTTTGATTCGACATGCCTTGTGCTTGTCTTATGTATGACTCGCTTTCGTGGTGTCCTTTGATATATGATTCATTTTGTGAGATTCTGATTTTTGACTTACTTTCAGGCTTGCTCCTTTAGTTTTGACTTGTTTTCATACTCGTCTTTTAGTTTCAACTCACTTAATTCTTGGCTTATGGTTTGACTTGCCTTCATGTTTGTCTTCTGATTTGGATTTGGACTTGTGAGATATTTTAATTCACTATATTTGAGATGATTGCTTGTGATAAGCAGAATACATTTTTATAACATAGTGAATTATTGTTATTATGCCATTTATAATTTAAATGACGGCATATTATATGACTTTTCAGATAATTTATTTTCCAGAATACTCCTTGATATACAACTTCTTATTTAGTATATATAATATGTGCGTATGTGTGTATATATATTCATAGGATAAAATATCCATAGCATCTCAAAGCAACCAAAAAGGAAATCAAAATCAGAAAGTGAGTAAAAATAAACTCAGCAAAAAAGTCCTGAAAGCGACACAACAGAGCAATGCAATAAAGCAACACAATAGGGGAAGAGATCACCTGAAGCATATGCTCCAGGCTATGACTGGTCAACTAGTCATTATCCACCGGCTGGCCGGTGGTAATGCCTGGAGTGTGCATGCTCCAATCACCACTCTGATTGTCAACTATTTGCCTTTCGATGATTGAAACATTGAACCAAACTACTGATGTATGCACTAAAAAAATTTCATATCACAATGGTTTCGGAAAAGAGATGAAAAATGAGTTTATAGAAAGAGATTAATCAAGGTTTTCTAACTCAATATTACAACATATCTATATAGTCAATCAAGCCGCCATAGGTCAGAAAAATTCAGAATCAACCCAACAATTTTGTCATGCAATTCTATTAGAATTAAGGATAGTGGTGAGACTTACTCACCTTGATTCCTTAAGGAAGCTTGCTAAACACAAATTTCTACCTAACTTTAGAATTGCAGCAAAAACCTACAAAATGTCTCCACAAAAAAAGAACAACAAGAATCAAAGCACTGTAAAAACTGAATTCAATTGGCCTAAAGGTGTGTTAGTGTCTAATAACATTACCTTGAATTTCTTAGATTTTTTCCTAAAAATTTTCTTAAATAAAAATGATGGATTTAGCATTAGGGATGGAAGAGGAGAATACATTGTTTTCTTTCTGTTTTTTGGTTTGTTGTACTATAGTGACAAACTGAGAAGAAGACCTCTCTTTTTAAGTCTCAAATGCGCCTTGGGTTGAAAATATACCCAATAAGAAAAAAGATTATTTTTCTTCCTTATTTCTTTTATTCTTTCTTTACATCATTTTTCTTTCTTCTAATTTATTTTTATCAACTCATAAATATTATCCTTACATAATTCAACAAATAAATTTACCATTTAACTCATTATACACTTTAAATTCATCATTAACAAGATAATCATCTCTTTAATTATTTTGTTTCAATAATTGGATAATTTGACAAATAAAATCTCAACATATTTTAAAATTGATTACCTATAATTTAAACACTTCTTAACTCCTCTTTATTACAAATAAAATGGACTTATCAAAATGAAATCTCCATTCTTCTTATAAAAGTAGATTTATTCACAAATTCCAAAATTATCTCTCCACATATTAATTTACCCATATTATATAAATTTAGAATACACATTCCAAAAGAATTCATTACCTATTATAAAAGGATACAAATTCAAATTCTCCCATTTTTAATACATGAAAAACTAAATTTATAATTTAAATCTCCAATTTAAATTATTATTTATTTTATTAGAGAAATTCTAAAATCAAGGTTCTTACAAACTTCCCCCCTAAAAAAGTTGCATCCCCGCAATTCCACTTTAGAGAAAGGTCTATAATATTTTATTATTAGTAATACATTCAGTTTTAAAACACACACTATCAACATAACAGTCAATCGTTCAAACAATCACATAATACAATTATTCTCAATTATAACTTAGAAAACGCTATTATACTATATCGATTTAGCACATATCGGAATTTTCCTTAATCGTAAAATAGAGCACTCCAAACAGCCATTAGACCGTTATAACGATGGCTTCAAGATGCTTATAACTATCTTTCTTGACTACGAGTTTTATACAAACTCGTTTAGAAGAAACTACTACCTGAAAATCAAAGTATTTATTATGATTTTTTTTCAAATGTCGAAATTTGCGGAAGAATTTGGAGTAATTTCTATGGTATGAAGTATGTTTCGAAGATTCTAATACTTGGAATATTGTATCAATCCCTATATTTTCTCATAATAACAACTTTTGCATTTTAACTTATAAAATGTTTTAGTTACTTTTCACAACTTTAAAACATCTAACTTACATATCATTCCTTAAAATTTAGATGTATAATGATTTAAAAATCTCCTTTTCTTTCCAAATTATTTTCGAGGAATTTAATTTCATTAGTCAACTTCTAACTTTAAAATCTTAATATTGAGTAATAATTAACTCATTCATGGGACATTTAAAATTTCAAAGTCACTCTTGAAAACTCATAATTTATAAGATTCATCCATTTTAGTGGAAAACCAATTATAAAAGCCAAAGGAGTTCCTTTATCCTAAATTTTAATATCAAAATCTTCTTTTATCGAAATCAATTCCTTTTAATTAAAATTTCAAAAATGTTTTTCTTAAATTCAAAAACATTTCAACTTAGATAAATGTTTTTCAAAAATACTTTTTCTCAAAAGTTTGAACTTTTCCAAATGGTACAAATATTTTATATTTTAAAAAATTCCTTCAATATGAAATTTCATCATTTAGTTTTCTCATTCTTCGTTATACATTCATTTCGGAAAAAAGATTAATTTTCCAAATCCTTCTTCATTCTTAAGTTTTAATTAACTTCATTGGTACAAAACATTCATTTAAACTTTGTACATCCATTTTTGACATTATTTTCCTTAATATACTTTCTAATTAACTCATTTGAAAATTAGTTTACACAAATATTTTACATCCTTATCCAATAAAAACACATTATGGAGTTAAGAAACATCCAGATCATTTAATTCCTTAGGATAAGGATGTGAAATAATTCAAAGGTTTCCCTTAATTTAAATATTATAAATGTCATAATTTAATTCATTTTATCACAAAAATTAATTTCTTAAAGAATTATTTTCCATGGAAATGAAAATTTATAAAAATCCAATCATCATTGAACTTTTTTATTCCTTTCATACTAAATATCGCTATTTGAAATTCAAGAATTGGGAAGGCCACTTCTGATAAGAAGTTGTATAAATGATCAAAAGGATTTTCTTTCCTCTTAACGAAATATTTATCTTATCAATCTTCATCCTAAATACATTTTGAAAACTTTTCTTTCACAATTATAAAACTTATTTTAGTACATATCATACATTTAAACTAAAATTCAAAATTTATTTCACAAATCTCTTTTCTGCTTTATAAAAGAATTTCATATCTCATCATTATTGTTCTATATTATTTATCGAAATTAGAGTATCCAAAAATTTAACAACTTTTCAATCATATAAAGTTAAAATTGTAAAGTTTAATCTTTCAAAGGAAAGAAAATTATACGGTTAAAGGAGTTTCTTCATTTCTTATTTATTCTCAAGGTTCATTTATCATAACTATTACTTTTCAATGAACCTTCAAAATGTTTTTTAGATTATAAATATCTAATTTTAGATAAATCTTTTCCCCAATAATAATATTTTGATCTTTACACTTTACAAATAATATAATTTCTTTCTAAGGTACTTATTTATACCAAATATTATTTACTTATCATTTAAATAAACCTCATTTACATAATTCATCCTCCCGATTCAAATCATCATAATACAAAGTTTCAATTTCTTCAAGTATTTTTTATTTTGCAATTTCCAGAACTTGAGTAAACAATTAATTTTTATCCTTCAACGCATTTATCTCTTGCAATTTTAAAATTCTAAACACTTTAAAGTTGTTATATTTAATTCCTTAATTATTTTCGAATTAAATTTCCACTTTTGGGATTCAATAGTTATAAAATGCTTGTCTCCTAAAGTTAATTTATGTGTATAAAACCATATTTACACAAATTATTTGTTATTCACAAATAAATTATCCAAAATTAATTAACTTAAATAAATGAATTACAGTTTTATTTCGACTTCGTTAAAATTAAAACTCATATATATATATATATATATATTTACATTTATTTAAATCATAATATGATATATATACAATCAATCAAAAGTATCACACATACAATGTAACCTTATTGTTTTTCATTATGATTACTTTCAACTATATAAAATTTTAAAGTATATATATAACTATTGATGACTCGAAGAAAAAGATGGCTCGGGCTTATGTGCTAAGAAATTATTGATGACTCGAAGAGTTTTCAGTTGTACTCGAAGCATGGGTATTGTAAAGGGGGATGCCCATAGGTAAATGAAGGGACCTGTGTACCTTGGACATGTAGCTTTGGGTCTAGTGCCTAGCTTTAGGCTGCGAGACACGTATCAAGCTTTGGGCTGCGAGATATGAGAGTACAAAAGAGATTCGATATTTCCATTGTTCCTGGATCGGGGGTCATACGAGTTATCATATATTCAGAGCACATGGAGTGGTAGTTTGAATTGTTTAATGAATGTTATGGATGCTATGGTTGCTTTTTTGTCACGTTAGTAGGCTACACTTGTAGGTATCAAGGGAAGTAGATATTAGAGATATGAATACCTTGAAGACTGATATCCTTTATTTGGGTTGTGGTACATCTTTATAATATTGTAGTTAGCATATTATAGTGTTGTATGCTAACTCTTTGATTGTAGGGACATATTAGGTATGGTTCATGTACTCTTGTTCCTTACCATATTTGCCTATTAAGTATTTTGAGAGTCATTTACCGCTCATACAAGACTATTATCCGACCTAAGGTTTAATGTTTCCCCTCTTATTATCTTGGATACTCTTAACTGAGTAGACTAGATAACAAGTCTATGTGATGCAGTAGCTATTTAGAGGACGAGCTGGATGGAGCTATCTCGTATTATATACATACACGGAGTCTACGCTTATTCCGTTGAGCAATGTTGTGGAGCCCATGATAATGCTTGATTATTACTATTTGTTGAGATAGTTTATTTGAGTTTACTTCTATTGTATAAAATATACTGCATTTGATGTATATCTTTGTGGATCTATTGCTCTAATGATGATTTGTTCACCTAGTTATTAATGTCTCTTATGATATATCTATGGTATTATATTTTATCCATGCCCTATGAGATATGATAGGTTATATGTTATATTGGTTTATTTTCACCTTGATGATCGTCCTATATCGTTCGGGCATGGAACGCGCACTAATTATATACTATTGGTGTCGGTGATGTAGGGTGATCGTCAAAAAACCGCTAAGCGCTTTAACTACACGGCATGCACATCTAACTTTTTTTGCTCCTTGGGTGCCATACGCCTAAAAGGCATAACTATCGAATTGGCATCCTTCACCAAATCTATAAGGAACTCTATCTCCATATGTGCTAGTAATCCGCTAGCCTCCTCACTATCGACTTGGCGTCCTTTACCAAATCTACATGGAACTCTATCTCCCTTTGTGTTGGTAATTCGGCCACCTCCTCAAATATGTCTGGATACTCCCTTGTTATATGCATAAATGATAACTTATCTTATGGGATCTCAGATGAGTACAGAAAGCTAACCATCACCTCATCACTAGGTAGGGAGCCTATCTCCAACCTACGTCCATCATCCATCCTTGTCATCACCAATGGCCTCTCACAATCCATTACTACTCTATACCGCTGTAGCTAGTCCATCCTTAGAATAGTACCAAACCCCAAAAAACCCAGAATAAAGCAATTACAAGCAAACAAACATCCATGACTCAATAAGTCTAGGTCATAACCATGAAAAGGCTAATTGATCCTCTAATAGGGTCTGTGATAATCAAATGCCGACTGACTATCTTGGATTTCAATTCCATTCTATCTACCAAATCCCTAGATATGAAGGAATGTGTAGCCCCAGTATCAAATAAAACACATACAGTGTGTCAGAAATAGAAAGCATACTCTATATAACGATGCTCTTCCTCTTCTCCTTTGTTGAATGGAGCACTCGATGAGGCTGGAACAAAGTTCAAAGCGAAAGCAAACACAACCTATTTATTCTTCAGTGACTCCGAGCAACCCTTCTTCATATTCCCTAGCTTAGTGCAATTAAAACATCTTTTCTTCTCATTTCTGCAATCCCTTCTAAGATGGCCCCTCCGTCCATAGTTATAACACATAGGCTCCCACTTGCCCTTCTTCTAGCCACCCTTTTAAAGCTTCTTATTCTTATTATTGTGCCACTTGCTTCCCCCACTAGTTTACGATTTTGGCTCACCCTAGAGATTAACAATCGACTTAGGCTTAGGATACATACTCTCACATCGAAGAGCCTTCCACATTAGCCTCTCAAACAGCTCATCAATGTACCTTACCAGCTTCTTTCTAAGATAATCATCCAAGCTTATAATAAAATTCTCATTCTTCTTAAGCAAACTATCGATAAAATATAGACCATACTTCAATAGCATGTCAAACACAACCAAGTACTTTGGCATGGACATATTCCTATGTCTCAAGTCAGCAAATTTTTAGAAGAGAACCGACTTCTGATAGGCCAATATATACTTCTCTACAAACCTTGGTTAAACTGCTCCCAAGTAATCTGTTTTTTAGTAATATTATTCTTCATGGTATTCCACCATCCCAAAGCTCGTCCCCGAAGCTGTCTAAAGTCATCTTCCTCTTTATCAAATCTTCCAACTCAATATCCTCAAAGATTATTTTACAAGTGTCTATTCAATCCTGCACTTCGACGGTAGAATCCATTTCAAGAAATGGCTTACCTCCTAGAGTGGACTAATCCTTGTTTAGTTTGGCAAAGTTAGCCCTCGGCGCTTGCACTGGAGCACCACCACTAACAACTGCAGCAGGAGCAACTTAGGCATTTTGAACCATGTTACACACCATCTTAGTGAACATGTTCTATAAATCGAAGTTAGCAGCCTCCGATCCCGCCCCTCCTTAACTCCACAGACTTCCTAACAACATTCCTCGTTAGTCGGCTCATTCATACAAGTTGTAATAAGAATGATCAATCTCTCTAAAAGGAACATGTGGTCTCCATGAATGCAATCAGACTTATGTACTATATATATCCTAATATATAGTTTTGAAAACCAAAATATAACAAGTATACTTTCTCATATATCACTCAATTTATTCTAGGGTGATTCCTTCTTCCTTATCTCTAATGGATCCATGTACTAACTTAGGTCGTCTATGCAACCTAAGCTCTGATACCAAATGTGATGACTGCCCTACACCTCCGACACCTAATATACCTGTATGAAGCGCTGTGGAGGTACCCAGATGATGCAGGGTGGTAGTCAAGGATGTAATGTAATAAGAACCCAAACATAGAACCTGTAAAAAATTTCACAATGCACGAAAAAATAAGATATAATAACACAGATGTAAAATAGGTAAGATAGTGATACAATCAAATGAACCATAAATAAGAACATCAGAGTGCATCAGGTTCACAAACTGTACAAAAACTGAAATAAAGAGCTTATACATCGCAAGTCCCCAAAATAAACTCTATATCTGTCTCACAAAATACAAGTATCGACATAGCTCCACTGTAATGCATAGTGGAATATAAAAGATAGTAAGCCCCAAAGTATAAATATTTGAAAGCGCAGCCTCCTAATTGTACTCTATACAACACCATGTGCTTTCTAGATTTGTTATTGCTAATTTACTCATTTAAGAGTATCCGAGATAATAAGAAGAAAAACATCAAACCTTAGGTCAGACAACACTCTGGTGTGAATAATACATCATCTCAAAATACTACAAAAATCGTATATAGTAAATAGGGTATAAGCTATGAATAGCCATACCTGACGTGTCCCTGCATCCAAAGAGTTAGCACATAAACATGGTATATGCTAACCTATATCACAAGTGGAAAATATGGGGTATGTGGATATCACACAGCATATCAGGCACACAGCAAACATAACATCCATCTCATAACCTTGCATCTCTCACTCAAGTGCTTTAGATATACGATTACTCCCACAAATTCCCAACTCATTGCCAATGTAGATGGCTAGGAATTGGACAGACGCAGACGTCCAAAATATGGGTACATGCGGGCTACCCTAGGTATATGCTAACTACCATGTCCCAACAATGAGGATCACAATCCTAGAGTCATCCGTCAGTCCCTTAGCGTACGCAACGATAGTAAAACTACCTCACAGATGCTTAACTCATGTCTACGCAAATGGCTAAATATTAGACACATGCAGACATCCAAACACATGGGTACACCTAGACTACCCTAGGTACACCCAGACTACCTAATCCTAGTCACCAACATCACAACCTCATGTTTTACTCTATGAGCTATCACATAGAACTCTTCATTTCCATCGTAAGATGCCATGGTCACTCGCCATATTGAGTCATTAAAGTCATCGTACTTCCTCAGTTGTCATCCCAAAGTTAACTAGAGTCATGTTGGAATCATCCATCCTTACCCCAAGCTTACTCCCAAGACCACCAAGCAACGCAAAGTGTTTCCCCAAAGACCCTCCATGCCATGCCCAAAGCCAACACCCAAAACAAAATTCCATGTTCGGCTCCTCATCATCAACTAACAACCACCAGACATGATTTCATATCTGGTCCTTCACTAGCTAAACCAACAACTACCAACCAACTAGCTACCGGATGATTTTCTGTCCGACCTTCCCCTTGCTAAGCTAAGCACCTATCGAGCCATCCTAGAGTAGACCAATACTTCCTTTTCCTGAAGCCAACCATCGGGGAATCCCTATACCAAACCAATGTTGCACCGAACCAAAACTTGTGGCTCCTTCTATATATCAACATAATGTCGATTCCATCTCTACACTCAACACTTTGACCTTCAAATATCATATATGCAAGGATATGACTCCAAACGCTCTAGAGCCTATCCGTCGAATCCAAGTTTCATGTTTCCTACCTACAGTTTGCTCCAAAGAGCGTTTCAACCACACAAGCATGTAGACAAAAACTATACATGCATTAAACAACATTCAGACATGTAAATCACACAATCAATCATAGCAATCATCATATAAGGTCTCTACAACGTAGTCTAACATATATTAAGGCAAACATTTATCCAAATAATGTGTTTAGAAAAAAGTTCATTTATTCACTTTTTTAATTGTCGGTGGAGTTTTAAAATGGCAAAAAAAACTTAATTTTGACTTTAAAAATTGATCCAAAATATTAAACCATATGTATACGTATATAGTAAGGTGCGATATGATATATCACTCACCAAAGTCTCTAAAATCCAAGTTTTGCATGCAAATCGAGGTAAATCCAAAAATCAATAGTCAAGTCCAAAGTTTTCTTCCCAAAAATGTAGATTTGAAGATCTCTAGTGAATTTTCTTGCCAATCTGCTATTTGTCTCTGATTTAGACTTGATTCGGAGGAGAAAAGAGAAGTTTTTAGGTGGAGAATGGGTTAATGAGAGATTAGGTTTATTTAGGAATTGGTAAAAGTGATTTCAGGATGATGGTTCAACCTAATATAGCGTCCAAACCCCAAATTAGTTAGTGGGTTGCCTCCAAACTCACTAATTACCCAATAAGATGCTTTAAAAAATACCATTCTTCAAACAACTGTATTTCCTAACCAGAAAGTCCAAATCGCTACTATGACCACTTTGTGGAAAGAAAACCTATAACAATCCGTATTTTTAAATGTTGAATATATTAAATTAAATAAGAAGGTTTGAATAAAATTGTTAGGAATTAAATTTTTAAGTTTTTTAACCAAACTAAACTATAATATAATATTGTGATCTTAAACTAAATTTCTATTAATGACATAGGTTGGAATCTAGAACGTATATTAATGTGTATTTGAATGACATTGTTTCATATGTAATTAATGGATGGGAATACCAAAGGCTAAGGAGTATAATTTGGGAATATAAGTGGCAGAAAAATAAAAATTTATGATTTTATTTGTGTTAACCTATGTTAGGAGATATGTTTATGACATTAATTTGAATTTCTACTAATAACATGTATTACAGTAAGAGAAAAAAATGATAACATACGTTAGGTGTATTTAATAACATTTTTTGAATGTAATTAATTACGGTGATTGTAATAATAAATGTTAATGAAGAATAAAATGAATAAATTTATTAAAAGAGAAAAACATATGATTATTTATTTAAACGTGTTTTAGCATAGAGTAAGAAATTAATTATTTATAAGTAAATTTCTAACTCATGTTTGTAACTAACAATGTTAATAGACATGTTTACAATTTAAAGGAAAACAATTGGTAACTATCTTCCCAGAAATCAGCATATGTTTTGAAATTTAATTATTGGAATTAATAGCAATTAAAATCTTTCCATTAATAAGAAACAGAAGTGAATTGTAATTAATTAGCGATTTGTGCAACTTACATTTTGTGTTACAAATATAATAAGTATTTTAATGACAAATATTGAGTTAATTGGCGTGTTCAAAATTATTAATTGTGTTTAAAAAATAATGGTTAAATTAACATCTATTTATGTGTATTTTTGGAGTTAATGAAATGTATTGAAGGGAATATATGTTTTAAAATTGAATTTCAAAAGTTGTTTGTAGTATTCTAATCCTTCCATTCTCATTAATTTATCACCTTGCTTAATTCTGCTGCCTCTTACGTTTTCGTTGACCCCTTTCTTTTGCATATTTCATTCCATTAGTTCTTTCACTTCTTGGTATAAATTGAATTATTAATGAGGCGTTACTTTGCATTTGAAATGAAATGTGTATGTGCATTAATTCATGAATTCATTTACATACACTATTCACTCATGCATGCATTCATTTCCCTTCAGAATAAAAAAAACTTTTCACTTAGCATGTCAGTCTAAACTGAATTAAATGTTCTATTCTTTCTTCATGTAATGAATAGTCTTAAATATGTTAGAATTTCATACTCCACTATTCATGTTCATTAATCTTTTCATTTATTTATCTTCTCAAATTTCAACCGCCCCATTCATTTATTAATTTCTTTTTTTAAATACATGGCTCTTTTGGTTTTCCTGCAAGTTTCATTTATTTACGCATGAGCCTGCCTTGAAAGGTTTCCTATTATTGAAACTAATTGAGGTAGCACACGTTTTGAAATTTTTATACCAAAAGTTTTTCTTACTTTGTAAACATGTCTTTTAAAACTCAAACATGTATCTTTCATTCTTTATTTAATACCTACCTCATTTCTTTTCTCATTTTTTTGTCTTTTCGTTTTCGGTTGTTCCTTCTTCTTTTCTCTGAAGCTTCATTTTAACCTAAGTTTAATTTTATATTATATATATATATATAATTTTTGTTTAACCTTTCTTCACCTTCCTTTTTCCTCCATCCTTTGTCTTCATTTTCTTCTCTTTTCCAAACAAAAATTTCTTCAAATCTACATTATTTTCTTCTTCTCCTTTTCAAAATTTCTCCTTTAAATTTAGAGTATACAAACTTCTCTGTCTCCTCCAAAACCTTCAAATATTAAAAAATAAGAAAGAAAATCAAAGTTAAAAGAAAGAAAGCAATGGCGGATCCAAACCTAATTAGAGGAAGGAAAACTAAAAAGGTGAGTGATCCAACCCACCCATGCAATACTAAATTTCCATTGCAAGTTAAATAAAACTTATAATGAGATATATAAATTTTTGATTGTTGTTTGTTGGTTTAAATTGACATTTAAATTGATACTGAGTCTAAGTTGACATTAAATTAATTTAATTTTATATTGGAATTCAACTGATTGTTAAAACTTCGATATTGATAAATATTAACTGTTGTAATATATTGGTTGATTTGTTTGTTTTCTGAAATGGATGCTTGTTGATTGATATGTTGGATGTATGGTTGTTTATTTATTTTAATATGTCCCTGTTATCACCGTGTATATTATCTACATCATTTAAATGGTCATCTAAATCATTTTAGAACTAGATAACTAAGACATTGAAATTATGGGTTGAAACGATATATGCCCATACAATTTCTTGAATTTGGATTATGTATTGGAATTGAAAGGTTTAAGTTTAATTTAAACTTCAGATTTATTTAATTACATTAGTACTTCGAATTATTTGAAATCTCTTAAATAATTATATTCACGTTGTACACCTGATAGGAAATGGGAAATGCCGTAACATCTCTGAAGAAATTGCAGTCGTATTTTATTTGAGATTGATTTGACTTGCGTTGGAATTTTTAGTTCTAACTCGAGTATATTGTTTTTAATTATGCTCGGGTTAGCCTGAGCTTTTCAATGTTGAAGACATTATTCTGGAGGACGAAGATGGAGTTTAGTATTATATTATTATATTCCACTGCATTATGTTGTTAGCCTTATTTTATTATTATTCCTTTTGTATGTATAACTCTGGTTTGTATTGTAAAAATGTAATCAAATGTATTTGTAAACAGCTTCATGAACTGTTTACTTGATTATTATATTTTGTCATTCCGTTGTGAGATTCTGTGTTTTATTTTTCCTTCTTTTCTCTTATTTTCTTATTTATCTCATTAACAATCCTTCCTTTTGAATGGTTTGAGTTGATATGTGTTGTTTATTTTCGATTTAAACTGTCCGAAAGGGTGGGTTGTTACAAAAACATCATATCTTTTCGATGGAAGTGGTCTTGGATGCTAATTTAGCTTCTATCAAAATCATTCGAAAAAACTCTAAAGATAGAAATTTCCCAAAATTATAAAGTCATACACTTCATATGAATTTAAAAATGCTATTTAACGATCCTTTGATATGTAAAATATAAGTCGTTACTACAAGAACTCGAACAACTTATTTTTTTTCTTATGTTTTTTTACATCAAAATGAAGAAAATATTATAATTGTTTGAAAGATGAAATACTAAGTTACACCTCTGTTTCAAAGACCAAAAGATTTTTATCATCTAACAGACTAATTAGGTTTGACCTTGTAATATCACCTTGAAGCATGATGTGGCATTAAGTATGGCATTTAAATGAGGTAGTGACACATATGCCGATTAGGTGTAAGCTTGTAATAACACCTTGTTTATTAAAGCATAAGGTGACATTACACATAACACTTAAAATAAGGGAGTGACACATCAGCTAATGATGTGTAAGTGCATAACGATGTATTAAGTGACAGCCAAGGGGCATGTGTCATTACACCAATGTTTGCATGGAAAAGAATGGACAAGTGCCCTAATTTGAAAAGACCAAAATATCCTTGAAGAAAGGCTATAAATAGAATGATAATTTCATTTGGATTTTATACTTTCATAAATCTAAAAGCTAAACAAAAGTAAGAAAGGAAGGAAGATCTTAGGAAAAGCCAAAGAGCTAAATCATAGGCCGAAACTATAATTGCTAAGGTAAAAAAAATTATCTATTCTAAAATTTCATGTGTTTTCTTGGAGTGGTGTGACGTATAGGATGTTTAATCTATATGTTGCACTGTTTTAACATCCTTTTGTATTATAGCCATATCTTTTGCCGTGTTTAACACTTTTAAACTCAACAAAGTGTATATGATCGATGCTTCAGTTATTTGAAAGAAAGAAAAATCTATATTGGTTTATGATTACAAGGTATCTTGAAGAATACTTATATGCATACTTATGATTTTTGATGGCTTTTAGACAAATGTGGTAAAAGACAAAACTTGGATAGTGCACTATTACTTTATTTCTGTACTGTGTGTTAGGGGATTGAGTACACCCATACTGTGTGTTAGGATGTTAACCAAAATGTGATAAAATATTTCAAGGATCTAATTCCTTACCGCAGTTCGGATTAGTTCCATGCGTAGTCAATTTTTTTATGGATGTTTGATGTTATTATGCTTTTGGTTTACACAAGATATTCGTATATGTCAAATGAGTTTGAAAAATATGTTTGGAGAAAATTTACTTATTTTACTTACATAATACGCTAGTATATTTTAAAATATGGTTTGGACATCTTGGATAATTTTCATGACATGATATGTTAAAATATATGTATTATCGAATGCTACCAATAAGTTTTATAATTGGTAAAGATGTTTTCTATTAAAATTTAATAATACACCCCTATGACATGACAAGGGATTTGGGTTAAATAGCTACCTCATTAGGTCAATGTTGTTTATGATACTACAGATAAAAAATTTAGGTTTGGATAAGTAAAATTGGATTTTGGGACTTTTGATGGAGAACCTCCAGCGAAGGATTTGAGCTTTTGTTTAGTATTCTAGATCTTGGTGTGTATATATGTATAAAGTCAAAGACAAGACCTTACATAAATTATCTTGTAAATCAAGTATGAATGTATAATATTTCTTTCGCTTGAAAACACTTCCTTTGGATGATTTACTATTTTGGCATTTCTCCTTGCAAACTTATGGTACTATTATGATGGCACCACATTATGACGGTAGCTGCACTCTCGAGTTCGACCAAGAGTGGTGGAGCGGGCTTTTACAAAATGGTATTAAAGCCTAGGTTTAAGTGGAGATTATTAGAAAACCGTTTATCATGTTACAAAATTAAAACCTTATGGTTTGGGTTTTGCCCGAATATAAAGTTTATACTATTCATTGACATGTTCATAATTGTTATAGTTATAAACAATGACAAGCCAAAAGACATCCATAAGGATGGGCCGATATCGATCCCTAACATAGCCAAAATGGTTGCCTTCAACTCTTCATCTTGGCTCGTCTTGTGGTTATTTTCATGATTCCATAGTTGTTTGCATCAATATTAGCTTTCTTTTGATTCTAAATGATGAAGTTATGGAAGAACAAATTTGCAACTTCAGCTATTCGTAGAGAATGATGGGGAATTGCATTGGATCAACAAAATGACAACGGAAGTAGGCTATTGGCATCATGTAGGACTAGATGCAGAAGATGGGAATCGTAGGAGGAAAAAAGTGGAATCGACGCCTATCCATAAGGAGGGTCAGTACCAATCCCTAACTTAGATGGTTCCTGGGTCTTGTTGCTTTGAGTTTCTTAGTATTGGCCTTGCGACTTTGTTTGCGTTTGGTTTTTTGACTCTTAGGCTATCTCTCTGGGCTTCTTCCTTGATAACTTCAAGTTTGACTCGTCCAATCTATCCGAATATGGCCTGGTCAAAAGGATGGATAACACTTGCCCCCAAAGTATATCTCATTTAAAACGTGATGTGCTTTGAATCAAAACCGGTCAGGATTACCATGAAGGACTCCAATCTATGTTTCGAATGGTCACTATCCTTCCTGTGAATCATTTCCATGAAAATTTCATCCATAGTCATCTGTCATGATGCTCTACCAGCCCTGCAATTATAAATATGGAATGTATTATCGTGATCCGTCACTCCAAGTTTAACAATTTCAAATCAATTCCATCCATGGATCTCTCGGTTTTGAATTTGATTCTCCTTTGATTCTAGCCATCGGGTATTGGATATATATATATATATATATATATATGTACATATATTCACGTGCATGCTCTTGAGTGGAGGAGTATATGTGCATAATCCATCACATGAACATGCTCAGGCTTATATCCATATATATACATACATTTGTTTTTTTTAATCTTAGGACCCGATACCGACCCTTAGCTCTTGGGTCGGTACCGACTCGAGACTTGGGATATTTCCCAAGTCTGCTGCCTACAACTTCAGGTTTGAGAGTTATAAAACTAATCATACCCCACTTCTTTTCCTCACTTGTCTTTGCCAATACAAGAACTAAGTGATGCTATTAAAGGAACTTCACCTTCGATCTACCACCTTTCCATACCAATGTGCGCCACTTCTGACCCTTAGGCCGCCAACCACCACCTGAAACCTTGCTAGAGCATGATTCCCTCGCACCTTAACTCAATCGACCCACGCCCTAGATCCAAAACCTAACTCCTTCATTCAAGTTTGCTACCTTCGGATTCAATACCCTTAGGTAGGTAACGGTCTGAGAACAGACGGGATTGGATATGGATGTGGATGAGGGGATGGTGATGGCCATAATTTTGGATCAGTCATTTTTTAAAATTTTCCTTCAAGTGTTGGAGTTCCGCAACTTCCACACTTGGGCAATTTTTTGAAATTTTGGTTCACGTGAGAATCTACCTCATCAACCAATGTCCTCTTCTTGGTCCTGAACCTTTTCCAAAGCATGACCAATTATGTAAAGCTTATCGGAATGGTCAACAATGATGGTCACTTCAAGCGAAATCCAAACTTTCAAAACAAACTATTATAACATCAAAAATCCGAACTACATGACACCACACTAGAATCCATTTTAGCATGGCGGTTAGCTTGCGATTAATCTTCTAGCAATGATTATCTGTCAAGTTTTTTTATAAAATGGATCAGAGACGTTCCAAATGCCTTGCTGCTCAAGCAAAGGTACATCCACTTTGATATATGCCAAATCTGACATCGAGTTAAGTTCAACTATGACTCTACATGCCCAACAAACTCGGTTGAGCATGCACATCAAACTCCAACTCGGTGGGAACAATAACAGACTCAAAAAATTAAGCATAAAAAGCTAGAAAATCCTATGGTTGAACAACAAGTTCTAGAGAATCCAATAAAGCCGATAAGTGAGCAAGAAATAGATCCAACACTTGACACCCTTGAGTATGTCGTAATATTATATGATCCTATTGACTATGTTGCTTTCAAAGTCAATGAAGGATTACTTCATAGAATATATGATAAGCACAAGATTCCTTTTGAAGACGTTCTAGCTCCTTCCAATCATCAAAGGCCACACAACCCTCTGAAAGGGTACACTTCCTGTAATAGATATATGTGTTTAGCGGGTTACATCCCACCATTCAACTGGTTTGTCGATCGAGTTCTGAATTTCATGCACTTGGCTGTGACATAGCTGCACCTGAATAGCTATGCTTTCCTCTTCAGTACATACATGGTCTTCTCCAAGCACTTGAACCGAGTACCTAGCGGTGAGGAGATCCGGTACATTTGTAGCTTTAAGAGCAGAAAAGAGAGTCCGTTTCTGATTTACTTGATACCAATAAGAGGTTGTAGAGTAGTTACCATGGCAAAGAACAAGTTGAGCTACTTCAAGAGTGAGTGCATCCATCCTATTTATATTGTATGAATTTATTAGATAGTATGCATACTTAACTCATATCCTTGCTTTACTCTCCAGATGTTCCGACAAGACCTAGTTGCTCGACGCTTTCAAATATCGTTAACACTCCTATGGCAGTTCCAGTTGAAGCTAGAGATATCAGAACTCTCTTGTCAGATGAAAATTTTATTACCTACAACTTGTTAGAAGAGGGTAACAGTATTGACATAGTTCAAGCAGTTGTCAGTGACGACGACAATGATGATAACAACCCAACCGGATAAGACGAGGCTGATCCAATTTTCCCACAATCCAAGTCCTGGGATTGGAGTAGAGGAATTAAACAAGAACCAGAATTGCAGACGAAGTGAAATTATTGGTGATAGTGATGACACTGGCCTAGGTGACATCAATGCAGGTCATGAGTCTCAGCCCGAAAAATTTAGGGACGATCAACCGTTTGCTCCGAAGAAGAAGTTTTTCCATGAAAATCTCCAAGGCATAGACTTCTACCTAGACCGCACTAGTCACAGATGTAGAGAAAACTCCATCTCTTCCTTCGACAAGTACATTCACTGGCTTAGAGTCAATTCCTAATGAGTTCGACTCCTTTAATGTTAGTCATAATAGTATTCAGAGCATCGACTCCCTCATTCACATAGATAAGGACTTCATCTCTACCAGTATGGGAAAGATCACTTCATGAAAAAAGCTCCAGCTCACGGTCCATCGAGGGGACACTAGGACACTCACGTGCATGTGCACTTCATGACACTACATTGCAATTGTCACGTGCCCTTGCTCATTGAATCTAACTCATTATCGTCTTATTTGTAGGATCTATTGTAACACCCTTAATTTTTAATACCATTACTTTGAAGATTTAATTAGATAATTAAATAGATTAATGTAAAGTGATAAGGAGATTGAGGTTGGTGAACAAACTTAGAGGTCGTGCTTAAGTAACTTAAATAAGCTTATAAATGGATAAATGATAAATAAATCAATATAAGGGCATTAGGGTCATTGCCGCCCATATCTCCTACCCTTATACTATTATCCCTATAACATTCACATTCATTTTATCAAAAGAAAAAACGTAAAAAAAAGAAAGCGACCAAGCCGGCCATTAGGAAGAAGGAAATATGAGAAATTCAAAGTTAAAGCTTGGAAACAAGCTAGAGGGAATCATTCTCAAACAATCTTCAATTTTCTTATCCAATCTAAGGTGAATAATAATCAAAATATCTCTATTATGAATTTTATATATCATTTGATTTTGGATTTAGGATTTAATCCAATATGATGATTTTTGATGATACGCTTGATTTAAATGAATGATAGATTCAAACAAGGTTGTTTGCATTTTATAAACATGGTTCAAGGGTGAATCTATATGATATGGTTTTATGATTCCATGGAAAAAAAAATTATGTTAGGGTAAACATGATTTTGGAGTTGGGTTTTAATTTTTTAGAATTTTTCAAGCCGTGGAGAGTTTGTTACAAATTTTCAAAGGAAAATATGTATTATTGGTTTTAGAAATTAATTCTGGTAATTATATAATGAATTTAGGTCTGAACTTTGTGTACATTAGATAACATATTAAAAGTGAATTTATGTGATTTTTTGGGGATTTTTATTAAGAGGTATATTATGGAAATTAAATTATTTTGAAAGGAGGACATAAATGATTTAATTGATGTTAAATGGGAAGGGCTTATTTTTTAATGTTATTCAAGTTTTAAATCTGAGAAAATGAGACAATTATTTGTAAAATAATTTTAAAGTTTAAGGTAGCCAATCAAGTGTATACAAGTGGGCAAGTTAGTAACAAAAAGATTACTTTATTTGGTAAAAATAGCCTTTTTACTCAGAAAAATAGGTTCCGCCACTTTCGAAAGGACCCTTTCGACCGGACCTTCCGCTACCCATCAGGTTGAAACCTAGCAAGTCGAAACCAATATACATGGTATCACTTAGTTGGTACATGGTGGATTGGAGAAAGGCGGAAGCTTGGGTGTCGAAACATAGCTTCTGAAGGGGTCGATACCTTTGTTTTGTTTTCTAAAGAAAAATGCTCGCTTGTTTACAAAGAGGTTTCAAAGGAGTCGAAACTAATGCTTGTGAAAAGGTATTTCAAAACAAGCTTTCAAAGGAGAGCTGCCGCCTTTCTAAAATAGTAGCTTTTGAAGGAGTTACTAAGTTTTTAAATGAATGCTTTCGGAAGAGGTAGTTTCGACCAAGTCGAAACCCTTCAGTAACTTGATGCCTTTCGATGATGTTGAAGATATCTATGCTTTTGGAAGGTACTTTTTGTTTAATAAATATAAGCCACTTCCAATAGCTTTCGAAAGGGGTTAGGGCTTTCGAAGGAAATGGATTCGAAGCCAAACTTCAAATATTTTACCCAGATGTTTTATGCTTTCGAAAGGATGGTGCCGACACCATCAAGTTTTCCTTAATACTTAAATGAGATAAGAATGGTTTCGAAAGAAATGCTTCTGCTTTCAATCAATTGACCCAAAATGATGTTTAAATATAAACCCAATGACTTCGAAAGGGGGACTTTCAATGGTTTCGAAAGGGTGACTTTCAATGGTTTCGAAAAGGGAACTTTCAACTGGTTCTGAAGCTATGCTTCTAAAGATAAACGTTAATACCTTAATACATTTGAAATGTTTCGAAAGAGAGCTTTAAAGTGTTCGAAAGGCAGGGGCGTAATGTTTTAAAAATGGATTTTTATGCTTTCGAATGAGGGTATCCAGTAGTCGAAAGTTTAGATTCGAAAGAGTCGAAAGGTTTTGTTTTTTCAAAAATAATAACCCAAACTCATTTTTAAAGGAAAAACAAATGGCTGAACTAAAGGAGTTTTTGTAATGGTTTTAAGAAGAAGCTTTCCTTGATAAAATAATAGGTTAAACGGATTAACTATGTTTTATATTAAACCCACAGGAGTGGTATTGTTATGTTATGTTGTTTGCTTCTTCAAATATAAATATATCACATTATAACGGACCTATAACTGCATTTTGGGGATAAAGGGCAGAAGAAACAACTAGGTTGTCCCAGTAGTGAATATAAATTGATTGAACTCCTAAATGAGTAGAATTTCACTTAAGAGGTCAGGGAGACTAGAATATAGGATGTCTAAACATAGAAGTTGTCAAGGAGATAGGTTCATAGTGCACCCATGAAACTATGATTAGGAAGTTATTGGAGTTACCAATAGGTTTGTAGTGATCCCATGAAAACTATGATATAAAGAGTGGTTGGCAAGGGCCAATTAGTTGTAGTGCACCCATGAAAACTCTATCCAGACTAAGTTATTGATAATTATCAATAGGTTCCTAGTCAACCCATGAAAACTAGAATAAGAGGGAAGTTATTGTACTCACCAATAGGTTCAAGGGAACCAATGAATTAATTAAACCCACCAGAGTGGTAGTCTTAAGTTAATAGGCAGGAGCCAATAGGTTCATAGTGCACCCATGAAAACTATGAAATAAGATAGGGAGTCCAGAAATTAAATACAGGTTATCAGTAAGCCCATGAAAACTGATAGGTTAACAGTGACCCTGGAAACTATAAATACGACAGGAAGTCAATTAAACATAGGATGGGAAATCCAAAATGTTTTGAAATGACTATTTTTTAACCATTATGGATGAAGGAGCACAATATATGATTTTATAAAGGTTTAAGATACTGGTAAAGGAAAATCCCGTTCCACTAAGCTGCGTGGTCTCAATAAACATCTAAATGGTTTGAGATATTAGATTATTATTCATACCAGGCTTTGTGGATGACTTAAAGTTTTTTTTCTCCTTAAAGTCTTGGGTACTGAATTGATTTTGAGTAGTTTGAGAGTTGAGGTTTCAGGCATCTCATTAGATGAATAAGCTTCTAGAGATGTGCAAGAGGTAGAATATATATTTAGAGTTCTTTTCACTTTGGTTCTATTGTGTTGTTTTGTAAAGACGGATCTGTTTAAGTGCCTTATTATATATTCTGATCAACCAATGAGGCATCTTCATATGTCGCTCTTGGCGTATTTGTAATAATTATATATTTCTTGAACGTGGTTAGCGATTATGGGATTATGTAAATAATGTTGAAATTTTTTTGAAACGGAATGCGATCTTGTTTGAGGTTTTAATTTTTTTTCCCATATCCATGTGTTTCTATGTATCAATGGATCTAACACTGCCATATTGGTTGCTGAGAATTAATAACTATGGATGGTTGAACCATTCGTAGTCATTAGTTTTAGGCCTCCAAGTGGGGGGATGTTACAATTTGGTATCATAGCATAGATTTATGAAAACTTAAAAGAAAAGTTAAACCTAAAAGCCTTTTCAAACATAATCCAATGAATCAGAAATATGATCGGGGTTGGTTTAACACTATAGTAACGTACTTGTATATATATATATATATATATATATATATATATATAAGTACATATTCGCCTCTCTCTTAGATCATTCTTCTGTATCTTACTAAGGCTCGTATGAAGGTTTACAAGAAAGAAGATATGGAAGCAAGAAACGAAAGAGAAAATCTAGACGGAGGAAGCACCATAACCAACATAAATGCTCGACCTAATACTTGGAGGAACCAAGGTTGAGAGGCTAATGGTAACCAAAATGCTAAAGTCAATGTGGGTGTTGGAAATCCGCCAGTAGATGCAGCGATGGTATATCAGCTTTTAGCCAATATTTTGCAAACTGGGGTTGCTGGTAATGTGGATGGAGCTAATCCTATGGCTCTAGTTGGGAATAATTATGCTAAGGTAAGTAGATAGCACACCAGTCTGTGTGGAAAGCCTTTTGTTAGAACGAAGGATGCCGTGGAGGTTGAAAATTGGCTATTGCACTATTAAAGGATCTTTACTGATCTAGGATTAAATGATGAGCAAAAGAGGAGGCTGGCCTCTAGGTAGTTGCAAGGGGCAGTGCTTCACTCGTGGAATAGTGTGACTGCTGGAGTTCCGGAGGAAGAGTTGACATAGGCTAATTTTAGAAGGAGATTTGAGCATAGGTTTTTATTTGAGATTTCTAAGTCGGCGTTGATGAGGAAGTTCATGGATCTAGTTCAGGGAGAGATGTCAGTAATCAAGTATGTCGCTAAGTTTGATGAGCTTTCTCGATATGGATATACCACTATAGACACTGACATCAGAAGGAATGAGAGGTTTATTTGGAGATTGGGGCCTGAGCTCGCTAGAATGACCATGACACATATTCGAGATCCTTGTAATGTGGTGGTGGAGATGACCATTTGCCATGAAGAGATGCTTGTTGGTTGTACCAGAGAGAAGCCAATAGAATCCTAGGGTTCTCAGGGAAAGAAGAGGAAATTCTTTAAGAAGAAAGGAGACCAGAAAGGGGATACTGCCAAAAAAGCAAAGGCTGATTTAGTGTGCTTCAAATGTAACATAAAGGGACGTTATGCTCATGAGTGCTAGACAGGCAAGGGAAAGAAGCCTATAGAAAAGAAGAATGTGAAATGCTTCAACTGCAACCGAGTTGGGCATTATAAGAACCAGTGTTCAGAGCCAGTCAGGGCGGATGAAGGGAAGGATTTTGCTATTGGACCACCATCTTCTTCAAGACCTTCTACAGCAGATAAGGGAAAGACTGTGATGGAAGGTAAACTTTTGATTTAGAGTATTCCAGTTAGGGTATTGTTTGATATCGATCCATCACACTCATTTATATCACATTATTTATTTGATAGGTTATGCATAGATACCATATACTTTGTTACTTCCTTATGGGTTGTGAATCAAATAGGAGGGTATGCAACTCTACAAATGAGATGTGACTAGTTAGAACTTGATTTGTTAGGTCATAATTTTGCATGCAGTTTGTATATTTATGATTTCGTAGATTTCGGAATCATTTTGGGTATGGATTGGTTAGCTAGGTATGAAGCTAGGATATTTTACCAAGATAGGGAAATATCATTGAGACATTCTTATATTCATAATCGAATCATCTTCTCAGTGGAAAATTCTGACCAAAGTATATGGGCTTTGTTAAGTGTTATGGAAGCAGGAGAAGAGTTAAGTCAGGTTCGATTAGCAAAAGTGTTTGCAGATGGCTTTGAGTCAGTTACAGGATTACCCCCAAAACAAGCTGTCGAATTTCGGATAGATCTTGTACAAGGAGCTAAACCTGTTAGTAGACCACCTAGCAGGATGACATCGACTAAGATAAACGAATTGAATGTGCAACTAGTAGATCTAGAAGGAAGGAATTTTATTAGACCAAAAAGTTTGCCTTCGGGAGCGACCGCGGTGTTCGTAAAGAAACCAGATTGGCCGTTGAGGATGTGTATCGAATATCGTAAGTTGAACGAAAGGATGATAAAGAATAAGTATCCTTTGCCGCGAATTGATGGTCTATATGATCAGTTGAGTGGAGCTAGAGTGTTCTCCCAGTTGGATTTAGCGACAGGCTTCCATCAGTTAAGGGTGGCAAAGGATAGCATTCCTTTGATAGAATTTCGGACTAGATATGGTTCGTACAAGTGGTTAATAATGCCGTTCGGGTTAACGATTGCACCTGCTTTCTCTGTGGATTTGATGAACCGAATCTTCCGAGAGTATTTGGTTACATTCATCTTGGTGTTTATAGATGACATTTTAGTATATTCTAAAGATGAAAGAGAGCATGAAAATCATCTTAAAGTGCTTGAGACGTTGAGGCAGAATCAGCCAAAGGCGAAGTTTTCCAAGTGTCATTTTTGGAAGAAAGAGGTTAAGTTTCTTCGTCAAGTGGTCTTAGAGGAGGGCTTGTCAGTCAATCCAGCTAAGATCAAAACTGTCAATAATTGAAAGAGACCAGAGACGGTAACCGAGATCAAGAGTTTTCTTGGACTTAATGGTTATTACCGGAGATTTATCAGGGGATTCTTGTGGATAGCAGCGCCTTTGCTAAGTTGATTGAGAAGGATGTGAAGTTCATTTAGTCCGAAAAATTTGAGGAAGCATTCCTTAAGTTAAGAATCTATTGACCAATGCACCAGTGTTAGTAGTTCCAGATGAAAACCAAGGTTTGGCAGTATACACTGATGGATATGGGACTGAATTGAAAGTAGTGTTGATGCAAAGGGGTAAAGTTATTTCCTATGCATCCAGACAGCTTAGATCGCATGAAGTGAGATATCCTACTCATGATTTGGAGTTGGCTGCGGTAATTTTTGCCTTGAATATTTGAAGTCATTATCTCTTACGGGAGAGATTTGAGTTACATAACAATCATAAGTCTTTAAGATACTTGTTCTCTCATAAAGAGCTGAATATGAGATAGCAGAGGTGGCTTGAGTTTTTGGCTGCTTATGATTTCGGTATAGAGTATACTCTTGGGAAAGGAAATAAGGTAGCAGATGCTCTTAGTAGAAAACATCAGAATGTGGTGTTAGATATGTTGGCAGAATGCAAGGATCTAGAAGCTTTGGTCAGTTGCGATGTGCAGTTAAGATATACTGCTAGTTCTAGTCAGAGTACTGCCATGTTGTCTTGTTTAGAAGTTCGACCGGTGCTGATCGAGTGGGTAGCTTCTAAACAAAAAGTGGATCTTGTATTAGCCGAGAAGATCAGAAGGCTTAAGGTTGGAACTGAGATTGATGATTTGAATGATTTTTATCTTGACCAGAGATGATGGTTGAGAAAAAAAGGGAGATTATATGTCCAGATGTTGAGAACTTGAGGAAAGAAATTCTTGAGGAATGTCATCGATCCAAGTTTACGATTCATCCTAGAGGGACCAAGATGTATCAAGAAGAGGAGCTTCTATTGGGAAGGTGCGAAGTGGGATGTTGGCTTGTGGGTTAGGCATTGTGCAAACTGTCAACAGGTGAAGGCCGAACATCAAAAGCCAAGTGGATTGCTTCAACCTTTAGAGATTCCCATATGGAAATGGGATTCGACATCCATGGATTTTATAGACGGGTCGCCAAGGTCAAACAAAGGAAATGAAAGTATATGGGTCATTATGGATAGGTTGACCAAGAGTGCCCACTTCATTTCCGTCAACTTAACTAGAACGGCACCTGCTTTGGCGAAATTGTTCATAAAGAACATAGTTAGACTTCATGGGATACCTAGTAGCATAGTCAGCGACAGAGATGCATTATTCACTAGTGAATTTTGGAGAACTTTACAAGAGGTCGAAGTCCCTACCAATGTTCGAAAGATGACCATCGATTGCATGGTTGAAATCCACCATCGGTATAACTAATGGACGAAGGTAGCTAAAAAAATTAACAAAATCTTCATGGATAGGAAGCTAGAGATCGACAGTCAAAAACTCATCGAAACCGACAATAAGAAAATTATCACTAATATCAATGTTGAGGTAGAGAAACTGAGAACATTCCAAGCCCAAACCAAGAAGAAAGAAGAGGAGGCCATCAAGGCACTCGTAAAGGAGCAGATTAAGCATCAAGATGAAATGGAGAAGGCTATTCACCGTAACCATGCTCTTGTGATGGAGAGGGATACCGCAAACAGAAACGCGGCTGAGCTGAAAACCTAGCTAGAGCATGAAACAAAAGAAAAATAAGACCGGCTCCAGCAAGCTCAGACTTATTGTGATGAGTTGTTCAATGCTAAGGAAGAGAGTGACAAAGTGCTTAAACGTGTTAGAGATGTCGAGGCACTTGTCAAAAGAAAGGTTGAGGCCAGAACAATGTGCAGAAGATAATATGATGGGGAAGTTTGAACTAGTACAACGCCAATATGCTCAAATTCCAAAATTCGAAGTGGTTCAAAGATGATTATCCCAGAACCTTATCTTTGCCGGGGATTGGATTGTTAAAGAAGAGAAAGCTTTCCTCGAAGGTAGCGAGGTGGATTTAGAGCAGCTGGAGAATGAAATCTTGGTATGAGATGAGCCAAAGATTCTGAAGGATGGTTCACATATTCTCCATCGAGAGTTGGCCGGAATAGCACGAAAAGGGTTAGTCAAAGGCTTTCCGGGTCGATGCTATAAGATGCCACCACTATCGGCCAAACACTTCCTAGGCTGCTGCCGATTCCTTCTCCGGTCCTGGGTAAGATCCGGAACATCCTCGGATGCATAAGCCCACCATTCTTTCTCCCATTCCTAAAGGGAACTCCGACGACACTTTGGCCCGCACAAAACCCTAAACCAAAGAAGGTATCTTGTTGACTTCTCCTGTATTGTAGAGAGTTGACATATCACCGGTCAACATCATTAATCTGTCTTTTTATATCTCCTAATTTTCAGGTCAGCCCCCGAATCGCTCCTCTTCAAGGTAAGAACTCTTGGCAGGAAAACATGCATCTACAATAGAATTAATAACCATTACAACTTCAACGGAATCCAACCATCCTAGTTGAATAAACTCCCGGCCTTAACGAATAGATGATTGATGCTTTGTTAAATGAAGGAGCTGGTGGGACTCAGACAAATCAGATTGATAAAGATGTTATTACTGGGGTCTCCAAGCCCTTGTTGGGTCCCTCCATGCATGAGCTTGAGTAGGAACTTGGGAAAGGCATCCTCCTTGCCATAGAGATCAAGCAGGAGAAGCTTGAAGTTATTCCTCCTCCTTTATCCATTGCCTCCGGGCAAACTCTTTTTTCATCGGTCCTTATTCCTCCGCTTGGTAGAACCCAAAGCATACCTTTAAGATCTTCACAAAGCAATGTAGTCTCATTCCTTCATCGAGGAACACTCAGAGCGTGCCTGCTGGATCTTCATAGAGCACTCCATCTAAGGGAAAAGGAACTGAGGAAGAGAGGGAAAGAGGAAGGGTGAGAGCTTAGGTGAAGCATCTCCCGGTGCGAAAAAGAACCAAAGGAGAATGAAATCGAAGAAGTGAATTCCAGTTTGTTTGTTGTAGATAGACTTACTATTTAGTAATAATTGCAGTCTATTTTGGTTTTTAGTCAACTTTGTGTTGGTTTGAACCCCACTCTGCTTTTTGTTTTTAGTGTCATTATTACTTGTACTTAGTTGTCCAAATTTCATGTGAATAGCAAAGGTTTTTGTTTCCTTAACGCTGTTTATGGATTTGTCTTGAGAAATACGCTTTCCATTCAGTGTACTTGCGATCTATTTCTTTTACTTATTATTGTCGGACCAAATCCTTAGTACGTTATGTAATTTTCTGACCATTCGTCGCTCTTACGAACGTAAAGTAATTGTCGAAGTGCCAAACTTTGGGTATTAGTTGAAGTTTTACCACTTAGAATAGTGGTCCGGGTATCCTCTTCCAGGATAATGATACTTGATTGCACCGAATTTTGAGCGCTAACTCTAAATTAACTACTTAATAACGTAGTTCGTGCATCCTCATGCGGGACATTTATTTCCAATCGCGCCTAACTCCGAGCATCGATTCAAAGTTCATAGGTAAGATCTACCTTATGCTAGGTATGGGCCTTTTGTTTTTCCTACTCCAGGCAAAGTGTTGAGGATTGTACGGTCTTATCACATGCATTTTGGTTAATACTCACACCCCCAATCAAAGGGAAAGGCTTAAGCGAGTTAGCGGTCATATCATATTCGTTTTGGTTCATACTTCTACTCTCAATAGGGGGATAAGAGTTAGTGTATGGGTGATCATGTCGCATTGTTTAAGTTTATACTCCTACCCTCAATTTGAGAACAAGATTTGGTTGATGAATGGTTGGGTGGGTCACGTCCATTTAATTTATGCTCCTACCCCTAGTCCGAGGAGAGTTAGCTGGTATCGATCTCCGGATACCGAAAAGGACTTCAAAGCTCTGATCATGGACCGTAGAAGTTTTAGTTAGCACATAATTCTAGGTACTCGCACACCTACACTATTCACATGTAGATTCACTTGACTTGTTCAAGTCACAACTCTTAAGTTATGGAAAGACAGAGTCTTCGATTTGAATAGCCGCTTTATTCCATAAAAGATAGGAAATGACAAAAAATTTCTTATTACAAGGCTCTAGCCAATTATTTACAAATTTATTTCTAAGTGAAATAGCATCGTAAGTGCTTGCTATTCCATGCCCTTGGGAGTGGAATCCCGTTTATCATCGCAAGCCTGAAAGTTCCATTTTCAATCTTCCACTCCATTGCGTATGGACCTTCCTAGGTCAGGCCCAAGTTTCAAGGGTCAGGGAAGATTCATTCAAGAACCACATCGCCAACTTTGAAGGTCTGATTCCTAACCTCGGTGTTGTAATATTGTGCAGCTTGGTATCGGTGTGCAGCTGCCTAAGCGTGCTTTTCATTGATCATATGAAGAGATTCTAGTAGGAGTTGCTCATTAGCCAGTGGTTGTAGTGCATTACTTGATGAGAAGGTACATCCAATTCAACTAGAATCGTAGCCTCTGATCTGTAGGCTTGGGAGAATGGAGAGTGGCCAGTCGTTGACTTATGAGTTATTCGATAAGCCCATAGTACTAGTGGAAGTTTATCGACTCAGTTGCCCTATGCCTTTTCCAACCGCTTCTTAAGAATGGACTTGGTATCTTATTCACAGCTTCAACCTATCCGTTTGCTTAAGGATGTACCGCCGCAGCAAATCTCTTCTCTTTGTGATGCCAGTGGCACAAATCTTTGAATTCGATATTGTCGAATTGGGTCCAATCATCGGTTACGATTGCCTATGGAACTACAAAATGATAGATGATATTCTAGAGAACAAAGTTGATTACTTTCTTCGTAATGATCATGGTCAATGGCTCTACCTTAGCCTATTTGATGTAGTTAACTACGATGATGGCATAATTCAAGCCATCTTTAGATGTCGACAACACACCAATAATATCAATCCCCCAAACCACAAACGGCCAAGAACCGACCATTTGAGCAATCTCCGTCGGTGGGGCTCTTAGTAATTTATCAAATCTCTAGCACTTGTCATACTTTTGGGTGTAAATACACTATGGAAAAAAGTGCATCAGACGACAGGTATGCTAAGTTGTATGATTGCATACCTACCTGTCATTAAATCCCGTGCCATCTCATTGGACATCAGACCATAGATATGCCTCGTGTCTGATATGCACTAACATAACAAAAAAACCATATGTTGTCTAATGTTATAGTATCATTTCTAGAATTTCCTATTATACAACACATAAATGTTGACTGATATGAATGATTGTTCGTATAACGAAATAAATGAGCCACAATTTTATTTAAACAAATATTGTATTTCAAATCAAATTCAAATACAATACAAATTTCATTATCATTCTACTTACATTATCAAATACAATACTACTTAAATTCACTCACACTCACTCTAGTTTGTTTTTGATATTGATCTTGATTTGTTTGCTCCAGCTTGTGTCCAGCCATCTCCTATACCTGTTAAATAAACAATAGCATGGTAAACTTGAAAAAGAAACAAAACTAAGTTGCAAAAATAAAATTGAATTTGAATATTGAATATTGCCTCGTTTTATGGGTTTGTTTATTTTCTTTTCATTCTTAGACAGGGATAAATATATATATGTACATGGACAACTTATGATATGCATAGTGTATCATTATGAATGTCACAAGGACGACCCTTGATTCAGTCACACGAACGGTTGCAAAGGTTAAGCTTGAAGGATCAACTCAGTGCAAACATACAAGTTCAATCCAAAGAAAGCTCAGTGATTAGCCAACATAAGCCATCAAACTATAACACACCCCTTAAAACACTTACTAACTTTCATGAAACTTGACAAAGAAAATGAAAATGAATTCTATTTTAAGTATGGCCTATTAACTATTGATTAGAAATATAGACCATCAAATTTTCATTTCAAATCACTTTCTTATGTCATAATCATATATTGATGAAGAGGCATTTGTGTTAGTGATTGTTTAAGCATAGCCTATTTGGTGTCAACAATATAGACTATCAAATTCAAAGCAAAAACAACAAATAAAACCACTTCTATCATCATCATTAAGCACAAAAAGAGAGCATGAATTAACAAAATGTTGAAGCTACATTAATTAGAGAGCTTCATTACCCCTAAATTGAAGGGGTTTAGCTTCTCATATTTTTCATTTTATTGACAAATGTAGCTAACAACATGAAAGCAAAATGAAGAAGAAAAAGAGAGCAAAATGAAAGGAAAAATTATTCTACTTGCATAAAAGAGAAGAGATCTACACTACAACATGAAAGTAAATGAACATGAAAAGGAAAGAGCATGTATTAAATTGCATAAAATAAAAAAGATTACATAAAATAAAAATGGCTAAGTAGCCGTGGAAAAGAGAAAGAGGAGCTTTCATTTTATTTTTGATCTAAACTAAACTAAAGAGAAGGAGGCCTAAGAGAGACTAAGAGAAGAGATCCCCATTACATGAAGCATAAGGGGTATTTATACAAGTTAGAAACCCTAATGCATATTTTTGGGGAGTACCCAAAATGCCCTTGGAGGAAGTGTGGTGGCCAAGTTATCATTAGCTTTAATAATCCCCCACTTAAATGTACATGAAGCTTTAAATGTCTTTTAGCATGAGCATTAGCCTTTAATTTTCACATTAAGGTAGTGGGTAGGTGGGGTCCTCCATGTTCTTCACTTTGAATTATTTCCATCATCATTCTTTTGTATCTTCTTTGTACATGCATATTCCTTCATGAAACCACTTGTAATTGAGTTTAAATTCCTGCAAAATAATATAGAAATTTCCCATTAAATTTTCTCAATTTGATATATGCACAAAAAGACCATTTTGCCCTTAGATGACGATGAAAATGTGACAATTTCAAATAATTTGAATTTTGGTTAAAACAAGTTAAAATACCCAATATGATCATTTATTCAATTTAAATAGATTAAATATGGTGGTAAAAATATGCATATTTACGTGCACATCACTTAGGCTCAACACAAGTAATTTAATTCAGCTCAAAACTGATCAAACAAACTAGAAAAGGCAAAATGAACAAACAAGTTCAATGTAAATGGAGATGCATAAGGTCGAGCATCGGCAAACTAGATTCATGGCGATATCAAGCATGATACATAGATACATAACTAAGTTTATAAATTGCACAAGGAACAGTAAGTACAAATTTACAAAAATAATGCCACTTGCATCTCCTAGATGAGAAACATGCGTATACGCATATGTATAAACATGTATATATGTAGCACATGTCAAATGCAGCCAGGAAGTGCCACAAGAAAATGAACAACAGGTAGTGCCACAAACAAATGCAGCTAGGAAGTACATGAGTTCGAAGCAGGAAGTATAAACAAATGAATAGGAATCAAAAGAACATTCACACATGAATTAAATGAGCCAGGGAGTACATGGAGTTCAAGGCAGTGCACTGACACTACCTCGACAAGGTAGTGCCGATCAGCATATAGTGCAAAGCAAGGTAATGAACCAAACATAAATTTATATTTAAAGATGTCTGAAGGAACAAGTACATATAGTGCATAAGTACCTGAAACAAGTTCAAGTTCAAACGCCCTTGATTTTGTGCTAGTGCAAATCACCATCTTCACAAGTGTTCAACTCCAGTTCCCAAACACAAGTGTAAGTTCAACTGTAAGTTCAAGTGCAAATCCAATAATGACAAGCCTAAACATACAAGTAGCTATTCACACATAGATACATATGTATGTATGCATATACATGAAATATTAAGAAACACATCTAGCATTGTCAGTGCACTTCAATAATGAAATACCAAGCAACACATAAACAAGCTCAGTTTCAGGCACAACGCAACAAGATGGACATAGTTTTAGTTTCAGTTTCAGGCATGCAACATAGTGAAAAACATGGTAATATTTCACATATATGTACGTACATATGTATGTATGCATATACATGGAAGATATTCACAAACTGGAACAATGCAATGAGATCAAGAATGCAACAAGGAACACAGGTCAAAAATCAACCCTATAAGCTCCAGGTTCAAATAACACAACTAACTCAAACAATGGCGACAAGGCAACACACCACCAATGCATACAGTGAACCAAAAGAAAATGTACTCAGGCAACTAGAAATATATTAGTGCATATTAAAAAGAGCAAACCACAATAGTTAGGAAGCTATAGAAATAAAAGAATGATACATAGGGGGAAGTGGATGAACAAAACAATGAATGCAATACATTAAAAATAAGGCCATATAAGTATAACTGTTTAAGACAACATAGTAATCAAATTAGCAAATAGAAAACCGAATGGCTAAAAAAATAGTATGATTATGACCAAAACATGTTGGTCAGTGCACTTCAGCTGAGTTTTGTTCATTGTCACATAAACATCCAAATCATAACAAGCAAATCAAGTCGAAATCAATACAAAATTGAAAGGTTGTAGAAATCGAAAGGGAATCAAACGACTAAGCAAACACTTTGAAATTCAAATCTCAACATATATTTGAAAATATAGGAAATTAATTCCTATATAAAGAACCTAATTCATCATTGGCAGGATAAATGAATTCAAGAACAATGTAAATCGAAAAAGGCAAAAAATCATATGAATATCAATCGAAAAAAATCGACAAGGAGCCGGCTTCAATTTCATAAAACCCAAAGTTGAGAGTGAGAGGGAATCAGATTTGCATGAAGATGAGAAAACGAGAAGGAGACAACTTCAATTTCATAAAACCCTAGGTTGAAGATAAGTAGGAGATTGCTATTTTCATTATATCGAGGTATGGACTGAACAAGAATAAAAAGGGGGAACAAAAATATAAAGGGGAAACAAAGTAAAAAGTTGACCACGAAATAATTAAGTGGGAAAAGTTGGAGCCTAAACTAAAAATTTGTTAACTTAAATAGGACGGCAGATAAAATATTGTCTAAATAACAAGTATGTACAAAGAGATTTCATGGGCTATTAATACAACAGACGAAATATTTTAAGAGCTCTTTAGACAACAGATGGTTTTTTCATGTGTTAAGTGAAAAAGTGGGATAACAGAAAATCTACCTTATGTTGTGTGATCACTATTGTCTGATTCACTTCGCGGCATAGTGTCATTTGCCTCTCGATTGATAATTGGCCAAAAATATTTGTACCGGAGGATCTTTTTTGCTATGGTTTGCCCCCCCAATGTGGTCGCCACTAGCCCCTTCATGAACCTCTCTTAAGAATCGCTTGGCCACGTCGTTAGCGACACACCAAAGCATGGGGGAAGAGAAACCCTTCATGTACAGTACTTCTTGCATGATATACCACGAAGCTTATAAAAGGATTTTTTATCATTCATTCCTTCTCTCTAGAAGGATTCCTCTTTGCGAATAATCATGAATCGTTATTATCCATGACTCCCTTTCAAACTCAGTCTCCAAGTTCCAATTGGCATCCATCTGGTCGATGCTCCGAGCTGAACAATGGATCCAACATCTAGAAGACATCTTTGAAGTGTTGGATTATAGCGAAATGGTTAAAAGGAAGTTGGTTGTAATTCAGTTAGCAGAAGAGGCAAGGAATTGGTAGGAGTTAATCAGGACCATAATTGCTTTAATTGTGATGACCAGGAGAGGTTCTATAAAAACATTTCTTGAAAAGTATTTTCCAAAACACGAAAGAGAGAAGATAGAATTGAAATTTCAAGCTCTCGTCACTATGAGAAAAAACAAATTAGACGACAGATATGCTCCGTTGTCTAAATGAATACCTATATGTGGTCTATTTCTTTGTCATCTCAATACATATCAGACCACAGATATGCACCATCGTCTGATATGCACTAACACATCAAAAGGAAAAAAACATACATTGTCTGATGTTATAGTATCATTTCTAAAATTTTCTATTAGACAACATATAAATATTGACTGATAGCATATCAGTTACACTTATGTTATATTTGCAAAATGAAATAATGAATCATAATTTTATTTAAACAAATATTTAATTTAAAATCGAATTCAAATACAATACAGCTTTCACTATACTTACATTTTCAAATACAATACTACTTTCACTCTTATATTTCCAAATACAATACAACTTTCACTATCACTTTCATACATACAACTTTTCTCTACACTCTCATATATAACATTTTTTTACTAGCACTTACTTACACACACTCGAGTTTTTTTGATATTGATCTTCATTTGCTTGATCCAACTTGTGTCTAGCCATCTCCTATACCTGTCAAATAAACAATGCATTAAAATGGAAAAGGAAACACACCTAGATTGCAAAATAAAATAAAATTTGAATATTAATATTGCCTCAGTTTGTGGGGTTTGTTTTCTCTTCATGTTTTAGACATGGCCAGACAAATATTTATGTGCATGGACAACTTATGATATACACAATGTATTACTATGAATATCACAAGGCCGGACATCGACTAAATCTCATGGACTATTGCAAAGGTCAAGCCTGAAGGCTCAACACAGTGCAAATGTGCATAAGTTCAAGCCTAAGCCTCATCGGCCTCAACTCGGGTGCACAAGGAAATGCAAATCAAACTAGAAAATCAAACTCAGGTGCACACTCAGGTGCTCCAACAAGAAATATACAAGCGTAGCCAGGAAAATGCACACTCAAGCCTGAGTTACCAAGGATCGAAAAACTGAGTTTAACATGATACAGGCAGCAAAACAAAGACAAGAAGCACAACAACAAAAGTCAAAACCATTTCAAAAAAAGCAAGACATGCACAAAGCTGCATGTACATATGCAGTTCTTAACACTAACAACACACAAGGTCAAGAATGGATACACAGTAAAATGTAACAAGGGTGAAGTGCACCAGAACAAGTACATGTGAATATACAAACTCAAGGCACATTCACATGAAAAGCAATATGATTTTTAGCCAACAATGCACCGGTACAAGCACAAGCAAACCAAACAAAAAGCTTCAAAGCTCAAGTAATATACATATATAAACATATGTATATACATGTGTATATGTACATACTCAAGGTTCGGGTCATTCAGGTATCAAAGTACACAAACAAGTATAAATCAAAACCAGAGACATCAAAACTAAAACTCGCAAGATCGAGCGTACATGGAAAACAAACCAAGATACCAAAGTACACAGACAAGTCTAGACAAGGGAAGAGAAAAGTTCAGGTTCAAGTGGTACTTCAGACTCAGGAATGGTCACAGTAAGCTCAACCAAAGCTAGGAGTGTGGTGCAAGAGTGTACAAGGCATAATAAGATTAACTTGACAAGACTACATACAAGCAGAGTTCAGGTAAAAAATCATAGCATCGATACACGTAGTACAAGGAAGTGACTACACAATAACAAGGCAACATGCCAATGCAAAGCAAATAGCAAGGAACATAAAATTAAAATCAGAGATACAATGAACATAAGTGCAGTGAACATAAGTGCACATGCAGTGAACTCAAGACCATAGATACAAGGATACATAAATAGAATAGAGAACATAAGTATAGTAACTAAGGTCCACACAAAATTATATATGCATGTGAATGTATGTATATACATGGGAAACCAAAACTCAAAGGCACTGGAGTGGACACACACAAAAAAATAGTTCAATTATCAATAAAGCAACAATAATGAAGTGAGCAAACACATATACACGTATACACATATGTATATACATGCACTCATGTATATATGCATTACATGTTCAGAGATGAGCAACTGGCAGTTCAACTATAACAATAATAGGCAGTGCTATGGACTGAAATTCAACAAAATACTCAAGCAACTAGACACATATACAACATATATATACAACAAGACATATATGAAAAATAATCAAAACATTTCAATTTAAAGATTCAGCTATAAACAAGTCAATTTTCAGCAGATCCCAATACCCAATGATACACATCTTAGTAGTTTGAAAAAACTTCATATTCATCCATTAAAACAAGATAGTGCCATAAACATTAACATATATACATATACACACACACACACACACATACATACATACATATGTGTAATGTATATACATGTATACATATGTTCAGGACAAACAAGGGATAGTGCAAATGCAATAACCAGAAACAACTCAAATCAAAACAACTAAAACAACTCAACACTTAAGGACTCAAGTTCATGATCAACACTTAAGGAAAATGCAATTTTACAAACTAAAATAACTCAAGGCATATGTATACACAAATTCAAACATATTGCAACAATTTTGAACATCAAGCAAGAAGAAAATTGAAATTCTTAAACCAAAAATATAGGGAATCAAACCCTATAAATAATACCCAATTCATCATTGGTATATAATCGAAGTTGAAAACAATACAAAATTAAAAGAGACATAAATCATACCAAGAAATTAACAAGCCATTCTCGACTAATGATAGCAATCTCAATCACTACAAATCAACAGTCATGCATCCACATGACATCACAAGAGCACCAGACTCAAACGATCAAGCAATAAAATCTGAACAAAAAATACACTCACCGATTGATCGAACAAGTGATTTTTCTTCATTCATAGATAAATGATTTAGGGCAAAGGAAGGATTTTGGGCCAAAATTGATATGCATAATAAGGAGAGAATCGAAGATTTAGTATCGATTTCACCCTACGGGGTGAATAGGGTGATACTAACAATTATAAAAATTTAATGCTGAAGTATATAAAATAATCGCAACACTGATAATAGCAAAATAATAGCAGCACAAATAATAGCAGAATATAAAGCACAGAAATAGAACAACACAGATTTACCCAGCATCAGCACAACCCTGCCTACGTGCTGCCCTCAAGATTCTTACAAGAAATTAAGTAGTCAGACGCTTATACATGTAAACTCACGACACCCGCTACCAACTAACCTAACTCTACGCTCAAAACCCTCCTACAACTCAGCCACTGAGTTGCAGATTCTCGAACTACACCATCGTAGTTCGTCCCCTGGTCACACGACTAGAAATTACAAAAGTTTAAAAGAAAAAATATAAATTTAAAACAATTAAAAACAATAAAACCCTAATTTTAAAATTTAACGCCCAAATAACATATTATATCCGGCCCAAAGAGATAAAGAATGCAGTGTAAAATATTGTCCCCCTTCCTTTGTTATTTCTTTAGCGTGCTTTCTTTTTCGTTTGTGATAATGGCCGTATCTTTGCTCATCTTCGTTCCTCTTTATGAAAATTAAGGTTTCTGAATTTGTTGAAGTCGCCGCTTAAAAGAAAGTGATGCTACGATTCCTTTCTTCTATTGATTATATGTTCAAGGCAGCTTCAATTAAGTCGAATTCGATTGTTAAAATGGTATGCGACTTTTCCTTTTATTGATTATTGATTATTTTCGACTTTGATTCGAGTTGAATGATTTATTCCTCTCTGTTGTTGCTTGAACTCAAATTATTTGAATGCCGATGATGACTTAGGATTTTATAGGGATCAATTTCCCTAATTATCATTCGCATATATTTTATTGAATTTGCCCTTGGCCACTGATTTCGTTTGGATGCATGTGATGTTTTCTGACTTCTTCAATTCATATAATTTCTGTTTACTTGATTATCACGACTTTGAATTGCTTTGACGATGTTGATCTATCTTGACTTATTCATTTTACTTGCCTTGGTCACCATGGCTTTGCATTTGCTTTGGGAATTGACTTCGGCCATTTGAAATTTGTGATATTTGACTGGTTCATGATTTATCACCTGGTTTTGGCTCTGACTTGTTTGATTCCCTGATTTGAAACTGCTACCAGATGTTGCATTGCATCATGTAGTCTACACTGTGCATCTCTATTTGTATACTTGAATCATGTTGTATCGGAAACTATGAAACTGCTCCATATATGTAGTTGACTATGGTTTCTTATGTACTTATCATTTTTCAAACTGCTATATTTTCTTTGAACATTGACTTTGTTACTGCAACTGGTATTATAGTCTTATTCATAATTGCATATACATATACATGCCATTTCACACATGTATATATGTATGTTGTCTTGTTCTCGAATCATATCATGCGGTCTGGTTTTATGTGGAGCTTGATTATTTTTGGAACCAATTTAGTATGTGGTTCCTCCAAGTTGCTATCTTGTACCTGCCTCGATTATGTTATGCACTTTTCTCCCTATCTTGACTTGTGCTTATATGTATGCTAAATGCATATGGTTTGGTTGTCTTGAGTACATTTGTATAGGTAATGTTGTGAATCTGTCTCACTTGAACTGTTTGCATTTCCATATAAATTAATATGGGCTTTGGTATATATGCACATGTTCTATTTGTCACTACTGCATTTCATATGTATGTTCCTTTATACTTTGTACTGCCCATACGTGTTCATTAGTAAATTATGAGTCTATCTCGACTGCTCATTGATGTAGTGCATATATATGTGTGTGTGTGTGTGTGTTTGTGTGTGTGTGTGTATACACATATACATGTTGCCATTCACTTGTGTACCTGTACTTGTTTGCTTTAGACAACTTTCTGGTATGTCTGACTGCATGTATATATGTGCAAACATATGTATATATGAAGTCTGAAAGCATTTTTGTTGCTGTCTACATATCAAATTGTAAATATTGAAGTTGTAGCCTTTGTGGCCTTGGTTTCTTTGTAGATTGGTATAGGTTGAGTTGAACCTGATCCGTTGAGTTGTATGGTTGCATTCACTATATATACATGTGTGAACTGCATTGCTGTCATGTGGTAGCTAAACTTGTTTCACTTGTTGTCAGACCTGAGTTAAATTCTGATTGACTTAGGTCTGGTCTTGTTTCACTTCACTGTTCACTGATCCTGACCTTGGTTGATGCTATTGACTTTGATCATAGAATTCATGTGTGCATTACTTTATACCCATGTTGTTTATAGTTTGAACTTTTATGTACACTTTCATTTGGATTTGAATCCAGCTTATAGCTCGGGTTTGACCTTGTGATGTTACTTGTATCGCACCTGAGTTGAATTCAGCCTCGACTCAGGTTTGACCTTGTGCTCACCCGTTCCTGCAGTTTTATCAAGTGTATATCAGTGTGCACGGCCTTCTGGCATGTACAGTGATACATTATGCATGTCACAAGCAGTTCATGTATGATGAATTCAAAATAAATGATGACGAACAACCCAAATAACTGAGGCAAATAATAATTTCAAAATCACATTTTATTTTACACTGCAAAAAATTATTTCTCTTTTAAATTTACCGCTTCATTGTTTATTTTGCAAATCACTCAGATGCTGGATTCAATCTAGAATAAAGTTGAAGATAAATACGAGCGAATGAGTGACATATAGTGAGGTGCAAATTTAAATTAAAAATTATGATGTAATTGAAATTGTATTGTAACCAAAATTGTATATATATAGTGAGAGCTCAAATTTGTACTATTCAAAATTGTAATAAAATATTTGTTTGAATAAAATATCTATTTGAATTCAAATTCTGTGTTATTTATTTTATTTAGCAAATATTTATCTATTTATTTATGTGAAAAATAGAATAGTACATTAAAAAATACATTTAATTGAATAGATATATATATATATATATATGTTTATTATCATCAACCAAAAATCATATACTGGCATATTCAACAATCTCCCCCTTTTGATCATAACAAACACATATTTAAGTTTTTAAATTTATTGATGTATTTGATCATTCAATTTGCTCCCCCTATTTGAATGCTTTCTCTCTACAAAAAAGCTCCCTCTTCATATATGCATGAAAATATAAATATGGAAATGAACCTCGATGTAAAAAGAAAATACAAAATAAAATATTTGAACTTTGTTTGCCAAAATCTTAACTTTTCTCTCTCCCTTTTGTTATCAGCAAAGGAGTAATAGTTTTAGAAAATAGAGATAAAGTGATAGACATTAATACAACATTAATACCCAATCATGTATAAATATTAAATTTCAATAAAAAATCAAAGAAAAATCATAAATACTCTGTTAGGCGCATATTCCACTTTAGATTGATAGGGATGATGTGAAACCATACAACTGTGTCTATTTATGGTATATTTATATAAGGAATTTGAATATTACTAACTATGCATAACCGTTAGGACTTTTAAATGAGATTGGTAGTATTCCAAATTTTTATTAAGAAAATGAATTCAAGTACCCTCTAACCACTCATAACCATGAGGACTTTTAAATGGGATTAGAATTAGCTTGTCTATTTAGTTAACCAATTTTGATATGTGTTCCATACATGCATAACTGTGAGGACTTTTAAATGAGTGTGAATACTTTGGATGTTTTTATTGCTAAAAATATAATAAAATGTAAACCGAATAATTTCCCGTTTAAAATACCACATATTGACATACTATATTGGATTTTGATGAGTGATGGTTGATAGAAATATGATAGAAATAGAGATGGTCAAGGAATTTTTACCCATCAAAAGTTATTGTATATCTTGTTTAAATTTCTAAAGAAATTTACTAAATATATTGTCTCAAGTTATAATATATGATTAATATCAACACTCATCACTTTTTCAATCACTGTTTATCTTTTTGATAACAAATAGAGAGTCAGATTAGTTAACTTAATCATTTAAAATCAAATCCAAAAATAATTATAAAATCAAAAATTTTAAAATGACTAATCTGAAAGAAGGGAAAAAAACAAAATGCTATTTTTTAGAAGAGGTTTTATAAGAAAAAATGTCTGCTAATTGAAAATCGGTTGAAATGAAAAATATGTAGATATTTTCTTTGAAACGATGCAACTACTGAATGTCTCAACATAAATCACGTTTCACTAGTAATTTTTCTATCAACTAGATTACCAGTGTTATCTACATCCGAATTTCCCTTTGACTCAAGATTACTATGTCATAGACCAGACCGTGAAGTGTGCAACAAAATATCTTAACAGCCTTTAATTGGGACCGTGCAAATAAACAAATAGTGAACATAGTGACAGATCCATAAATAAATATATCCACGTGCACCATGAGTAATCATCAACCAAAACAACATCATTAATCCATACAAATCTTTGTGAAGTAGTTCAAAGACTCTTGAGGTACTTATAGTGTTCTCGGTATAAAAATATAATTGGCCAACAATTTTGAAAAATTCAGAATCAAAATCAACATTCATTTCTTTATCACATAACTGGCTGATTTAATTCAGATTATGGTGTAGATTTTCACATTTAATAAATCATTCAAGATGAATATACCGTTACCTATTTTACCTCTACGGATAATATTTCGTTATTACCCATTTTGATTCTGCGACCTTTGTACTAGGCTAAGGAACTTTGATTTGTTGCATGTTGTGTGCTTGGAACAGCCAAAATCCAGATAGCATTGTTGTTGTTCCTTAATCTGCCACCACACCTACACGAGAAAAGATTTTTGTGACGTATTTGTTTTTATAGGTCCATGGTTGTAGTGGCAAATGATTTTTGAAAAATACGTTTGAGTAGACCCAAGAGAATTTATATTTGTTCCTTTTTGCATCCAGATTTTTTTAGCTTTAAGGGATTTTATATTTGTGCCTTTTCGAACCCAAATTGGAACGGTTTTTACATGTTTGAGTCTATATCAACAATTGTTTTGATTGTGTCCAATTTTTCTATAAATTGTGCATCTGGATTTGACTTGATTAATTTTGCTTCTAACAAGTTTAGTTTGATTATATCCAAGTCATTGTATATCTGTATTAACAGTTTGTTTTCCTAATAGCACATTTAACGATCTTTCTTCTTTGGAAAATTTTTCTAAAGCTGTAAACAATTGTTGGACTTGCATTTTGAGAGATACATTTTCATTCAATAATTGAGTGCATTTTTTAATAGAATTTTCTCTCCTACTATTTTCACTTTCTTCTAAAACTCGAATTTCATTTTCAAGCGATTTAATTTTAGTTTTTAATTTTTTAATCTCTTCTTCAAATAAGGGACACTTGTCACACTTAGGGCTTTTGGTTTGATAGTTTTTAACCAATTGATCAAGCCATTTATTCAAATCTATCAAAGTATCTCTTTGTGATCCAATTTTAGCATACTTCTCCCTAAGTCATTCGAAACAGCCATTTACTTCGTAAAAATATATAAGTAATTCTGAATGAGTAAGTTTTGGTACCTCGCTTGGTTCGTCATCATCACTGTCAGCTATCAATTTGAAGGCACGGATCTGCTTTTTCACTCTCACTGCCAGTGCTTTTATTATCTTCATCAGTTTCATTCCAAGTGGCTGTAAAATTTCTCCTTTTCGTTTTTTTCCTTGGCATCGATTTTGAGGAAAATTGGGCTTGATATGACTAGGTTTATTGCACTTGTGGCATATGATCTTCTGCTCCTCTGAGTTTTCTAGTACTTTGGCTATTCTGCTTTTTAATTTTTGATTCAGAGTTGGATTTCCGTATTTGTGGTTCCACTTTTTGAATTTCTTTATTATCAGCGCTAGCTTAGCTGCTCTATCATCGTCACTTTCTGTTGTTCCTTTAAGAGCTATTGATTACTTTCGAGTATCACCAGCTTCTCATTCTTCCTTGAATTTTATTTCTAGCTCATCAGTGGTGAGATTTTTGATGAGTTCTTCGATTTTGATTTATATCAGATTTTTTGATTCTTGAATAGCAGTAACTTGGGCTTCAAAATTTCATGGAAGGACTTTGAGGATTTTTCAGACTATTTCCAGCTCTGTGTATGATTTTTCGAGAGTTTTTGAGTTGTACATGGTATTGGAAAGTCGTCCATACATCTCTTTGAAATTTTCATTCTTGGCCATTGTGAAGTTCTTGTGTTCGCTACTAAGCATGGCAATGCGAGATTCTTTGACTTGAGATCTTACTTCGTGAGTCACTTCAAGTGTGTGCCATATTTTCCACGCGGTTAGACAATGTGAGACATGATTAAATTAAATTTGATCCAATAAACAAATAACAGAATTCATAGCTTTAGCACTAGCATTCTGTAGTATATTTTCAAGATCTATCCATTGATCCATCGGTTTATCTGTTTATTGATTATCTACCACTATAGTTGGTGTCTTATAACCTATCTCAACAATATTCCAAGCATCAATGGTTTTCAAAAAAAAAAATCATCCTATTTTTCAGTAAGCATATTCACCATTGAATATTGACGGTCTAATTACAGAATGACCCTCAACAAAAGCATTATTAAAGAAGACATTTTAAAAATTCAAAATTTTTAAAATAAAAATTGGTTTTTGAAAAATCAAAATTTTAAAACAAAAATTGACTTTTGTTCCTAGGTCTGGTACCAATTATAGGATCGATTTCATCCTAGAGGGCGGGTGAATAGGGTAATACTATCAATTATAAAAATCTAATGTGGAAGTATATAAAATAATCGCAGCATTGATAATAGCAGAGGAGCACAGATAATAGCAGAATATAAAAAGCAGAAATAGAAAACACAAATTTAGCCAGCTTCGGCAAAACCCGGCCTATGTGTCGGCCCCAAGGTTTTTACTAGAAATTAAATAGTCAAACGCTTACACATATAAACTCGCGACACCCGCTACCAACTAACCTAACTCTACGCTCAAAACCCTGCCACAAATTAGCCACTGAGTTGCGATTTCTCGAACTACACCACCGTAATTCGTCCTCTAGTCACATGACTAGAATTCACAAAAGCTAAATGAGAAAATACAAATTTAAAGCCAATTAAAAACAATAAAACCCTAATTTCAAAATTTAATGCCCAAGTAACATATTACATTTGGCCCAAAGAGATAAAGAATGCAGTGTAAGATATTGGCCCCCTTTCTTTGTTATTTCTTCGACCTGCTTTCATTTTCGTTTGTGACAATCCCTGTATCTTTGCTCGTCTTCATTCCTTTTTATGAAAATTAGGGTTTCTGAATTTGTTGAAGTCGCCGCTTAAAAGAAAGTGATGCTTCGATTCCTTTTTTCGATCGATTATATGTTCCAGCTACAATTAAGTCGAGTTCGATTGTTAAAATGATATGTGATTTTTCCTTTTACTGATTATTGATTATTCTTGACCTTGATTCGAGTTGAATGACTTATTCCACTCTTTTGTTGCTTGAACTTGAATGATTTGAATGTCGATGATGACTTGGGATTTTATTGGGATCAAGTTCCTTAATTATCGTTCGTATATATTTTGTTGAATTCGTCCTAGGCCACTGATTTTTATTTGGATGCATGTGATGTTTTTTGACTTCTTCAATTCGTATAATTTCCATTTACTTGATTATCATGACTTTGAATTTCTTTGACGATGTTGATTTATCTTGACTGGTTCATTTTACTTGTCTTGGTCACCACGGCTTTGCATTTGCTTTGGGAATTGACTTAGGCCATTTGAAATTTGTGATATTTGACCGGTTCACGATTTATCACCTGGTTTTGGCTTTGACTTGTTTGATTTCCTGATTTGAAACTGTTACCAGATGTTGTATTGCATCATGTAGCTGCACTGTGCATCTCTATTTGTATGTTCAAATCATGTTGTGGCCAAAACTCTAAAACTGTCACATATATGTACTTGACCATGGTTTCATATGTACTTGTCATTTTTCAAACTGCTGTATTTTATTTTGAACATTGACTTTGTTACTAAAACTGGTATTGTAGTCTTATTCATAATTGCATATATGTATACGTGACATTTCACACACACACACACACACACACACACATATATATATATATATGTTGTCTTGTTCTCGAGTCATGTATCATACGGTCTGGTTTTATGTGGAGCTTGATTATTTTTGGAACTGATTTAGTATGTAGTTCCTCTGAGTTGTTGTCTTGTACCTGCCTCGATTTCGTTATGCACTTTGCTCACTGTCTTGACTTGTGCTTGTATGTATGCTACATATGGTCTGGTTGTCTCGAGTACATTTGTATATGTAATGTTGTGAATCTCTCACTTGAACTGTTTGCATTTCCCCATGAACTGATATGGGCTTGTGTATATATGCACATTATTTGTCACTGCTGCATTTCATATATATGTTCCTTTATACTTTGTACTGCCCATATGTGTTCATTTGTAAATTGTGAGTCCATCTCGATTGCTCATTGCTGTAGTACATACATATATATATATACACACACACACACACACACACACACACATGTTGCCATTTACTTGTGTACCATACTTGTTTGCTTTAGACAACTATCTGGTATGTATGAATGCATGTATATATGTGCAAACATATGTATATATGAAGTTTGAAAGCATTTGTGTTGCTGTCTGCATATCAAATTGTAAATATGGAAGTTATAGCCTTTGTGGCCTTGGTTTCTTTGTAGACTAGTATAGGTTGAGTTGAACCTGAACTGTTGAGTTGTATGATTGCATTCACTATATATACATGTGTGAACTCCATTGTTGTCATGTAGTAGCTGAACTTGTTTCACATGTTGTCAGACCTAAGTTGAATTTTGATTGACTTGAGTCTGGTCTTGTTTCACTTCACTGTTCACTAGTCCTGACCTTGGTTGATCTTTGATCATAGCATTCATGTGTACATTACTTTATACCCGTGTTGTTTATAGATTGAAGTTTTGTATAAACTTTGATCTGGATTTGTTTTTTGTGACGAATGCGATTTTTGCCCGTTCGAAAATCGACATCCGTACTTTACATCGTACTCGAATGTCGCAGATTCGACCGTTCAAATCCGATTCGCTGGAGCTTATAACACAATTAAGTAAACAACACAGCGTAAGAAAATAATGAATATCCATATACAACATCTGATACAACAGATGATACAATAGATATCGATATACACCAGAGATATGATACAATATAATAGCAGCAGAAAGGAAAAATAGATAACCCTAGCAGCGGAACAAATAACTCAAAATAGTCTTCAAGAAAGAACTCCAAAACTGCAGCTCCATCTCCAAGAACCAATCCTGAAATAGCTTGAACTCTCAATAACAATGCACTAAGCTAAGCAAGGTCAGTCATATCCAAAGATTGAACTAGCTCCAGATAATCCACCAAACCTAACTATCTGAAAAACCCAACTCTAGACTGCTCGTGTGGAAAATAGTGAGCACCCAGAGTTTAGGAAAGGAACAATAAACTCCGGGTCAGTCGTGGGACTGGTGTGAGTAACAAAAACAGTTTATCCTTTAAATAAAACAAGATTTATAAAAGAAAATCCGATATGCTTTTCTAGAAAATGAAACTACCATAAGACCTCCCGCCACACACACAATGCAAACGTAGAATTGGAGGAGATTTCTTCTTATGATAGTCAAACATGCTTAATACGTAGAAAATTTCTTGGATATTATTATTATAAGTGCACAGTGCAGAAAACATTTCGAAAGTAGAATATAAATCTTAGCCAGCATAGGCATTCCGCACTTATTCCTACTATAGCTACCATGTTCAATAGCAGGTCACCACCACATTCCATGGCAGGTAATACAACTAAAACCGTACAAGGCGCGCATTGTTTTGATTGGATTTCCAACAAATGGTCAGGCTAAGGAACTTCCTACTGCCACATGGGATCGCCTCTGGCGGGACGTCCCGAGAACCTATCCGGATCTCTGCCAACACAAGGCCGGGTTACCTCTGTAACTAGGTAACTACTACTCAAGCAAGCCATTCCCCGGTCCTTTGGGACCTTTATCCGAGGTACCTCTAAGCAACAACCACATAGTAAATGAGATTGGAGCAACCACATAGGTTAAATATCAGGGCTCCATACCTAATACCACCCTTTACCAGAAGGGAATGACACGCCCTAAAGGGCGCGACCCTCATAACCTTGCCGCATCTTTCCTGTTTTGACCATTTCCGGGGTGTGAGGTCCTGATGCAGTCTCGTCCATAAAGCTACGCTTTATACAAAAGCCATGCTCTGATCACAATTGATCAACAAATGATCATCAACACACAGCAGCACTCAGCATGCCACACTACCAAATTGGGAGTATATCACTGATAACCTTCAATTACAAAACCTCTGAGCTCGTAAGTCTCAGAGAAGGGTGTTTAGCTAAGAGAATAAATTCTCCGCCACCAACAGAAATGTATTTGAAAGAAATCTGCTTTATATCTCAAAATGTAATGTCAGACATACAATCCATACAAGTCTGTTCCGGGTTCGAACAGAACCGAAGGCACTTCCAAAGAAGTCCTTGCAATCCGGGTATTCACAATCCCGATCGGACTTCCCATCACTTAGGAAATCTCTATACCGGCGCGACTTAGTGCAGAGACAATCGATAGGTCATCCTATCGTTCTCGCAAATACCCGGTCTTCACCACCGGTCTTCAAATGCTATCCATAATGACGTATCACATATTCGGAATGGGTTATACGACACAAAGGTCCTCTCCCGGCTAAACCGAATAGTGAGCGCAACATTTAAAACATATGGATATAGGATTTCAATTAAGTCACAACTTAATGACTCAAAACTTTCCTTTAAATGGTTTAAACCAATTACCATTTTCAAATCTTTTAAACAAAAGATTCATTTCACTAAGTTCACCCATTTTCACAAAGATCCATTTACGGATTTCAAAACAATTCTATTTCAATTGGATTAATTCACTTAAATCTTTAAATTAAAGATTTAACTTATAGCTTTCAAATTGTTTCCATAACTTGAAAAATCATTTTCATTTTTAACTTGAAATCCCCTTTTAACACAGTTTAGAAGTTCGCTTCTCACATGAAATCTTTTATTATTTGAAACGAACAGTTTCATTTCAGAAAGATCAAATTTTATTTACACGAGTTAAAGCCTTGGAATTTAAATTCAAATTCCCAAATCAATCCCTTTAAAATAGTTTAACCTATATAAACTGGTAACATCTTTAGTCCCTAGTTTCGAGATCATAGAATTCAATTTCAAATATTGAATTCAAATTTAAATCAAAATATTTAAATACCAAAACTCAATTAAGTTATTCAAAAAAAAAATTCATCTTTGAAATTTTATTTCAAAAGCTTTCCACTTTAAACCCAATCCATTTCCAAATTATTTGAATTCAAATATTCAAATTTAAAACTATTTCAAAATCTGTGACTTAATCGATTTCCTCATGAAATCCATATTTGTGTGTGTATAAGTGTGGTCCAAGGGTTTAACACAATAGTGCAACATCATTCAATCATCATAGATCAAATCACGGAAATATAGTTGATAAGCGATATAAACTGTAACGCTTATCGTCTATTCACAGATAATATACAAATGTAAACAAATGAATAAACTATACACAGCTCAATCCACGGACCAAATATCACAGATAAATTAAGACAATCAATCCAAGGCATCACATACAATACAATCATTCATAGGTAAGGTCAAGTATTCAATAGTCATTTATAAGCAGGATTAATTAATTGTTTAATCCCACGTAATTTAATTTATTTTCAATTAAATTATCTACTTATGAATAATTTTCAAATCCTGATTTATTATACAAATCATTTGATTTAAATTAATTTATCAAACACTTATCAATCTATCAAATGATTTCTTAAATTAATTAACTAAATTAATTAATTAAAATTAATCATATTATCAAAATTAATTGCAATAAATAATTAATCCTTAATTATTTTCATCAAGTAATTACACTTAAACCAATTTACAAATGATTATCTTAATTAATTAATCTAATTAATTATTAAAATTTAATCACATTAATTTACAATAAAATCTTTAGTTAATGACCCTCATTAACTATTGATCAAAATATTAATTAATTCAATTAGTTAATTATTCATTTTAATTAACTTAATGATTAAATTATTAATCTTCATTACTCAAGAATAAAATATTTTTCTTATTAATGATCAAATTTTCATTAATAATCTATTTAAACAATCAAATTTTTACTTTTAGATTTCATTTAAAACTTAAGATTTAAAATGAATACAAATTATCTTAACAAAGTTTAAAACAATTTAAATTTAAACTTTTTTTTTCAAACTATGGTTCAAATTTATATTTGAACTCAGATTTAAAGTTTAGCTTGAATCTCTATTTTTATTCAAAACTTTACTTTCCATTTCCTACTATTTAAACCTCTTTAAAGTTGTTAAATAAAAAAAAACTTCATTTATTCAAAACTGGGATTCAACTCTATTTGAATCCAAGCTATTTTTTTTCTTCTAAACTTTGTTTAAAGGTTTATTTTACATTCTAAAATCCAGTTTAAATTGTTTAAAATCTACAGGTTTTAAACTATAACATACCATCTACCCGAGGCTCTCCATCATTGTCTTCGAGTCCTCCCCCTCAAAATCACGAGTAAAGCTTCGAGTCAACTACCGAGCTATTCGAGAAAACACGCGAGAGAAAAACAAAAAAAACAAAACTCCCAGGCATCACCATATCCAGGCAAGACCGAGCTCGTGCACGTGCACCGCCTCGGTGATCTTCTCCAATCAACGCTGCCTCGTCGTACAGGTCAACGGTCCCCCCCACATCAACTTCCAATCATCGAAAAACTCCATAGTCGATTCAAAAATAGATTCGAGATCAAAGTCGAACCCTGGAAATCAAATATGAACATCAGGTCAAAAACCTGGAACACGAAAGCCACCCCCATCTCAAACCTGACAACGCGTCGTTCGCCACGCCCGACCACCAGAACACGCCGCACCTCCGCCCAGACCTTCGTCTACGCCCCAGCTTCCATCAACCAAAAGCGCGAGCAACTCGATGCTCGGACGAGACAGTGGTGCACGATTTTTATTCTTGTTCAAAAACTAGGTTAAAAAAATTTGATCCCTTGCCGCCGACGCCGCCGACGCTTCCATCCCCTCCGATCATTTTTCCTAGCAACTCCGTAGGCTCGTCTACCACCCCGAACAACCCCAACCAACACGAATCACTCAATCACGAGAAAAATGATTTAAAAGCAAATTTTATTCTACTGTCGACTGCTCATGATACACACAACTAAAAATCACTATATTTGTTTTGAAAATCCTATCTTGGGCTGTTACTTCAAGCTATATGATTGAATCCATAATTCAAGATATTCAAAATTTCCAGAGACTTAAGTTTTTACTGTAAAAACTTGTTCTTTCCTTTTATATGCATTTATACATCAGGAAACTATTTTTAAATTGTAACTCATACATAAATACAACTATTTTGTTTTGAAACCAAGGTCTGATGTTGATTAGGAAACAAGAAATTGAATTTTGTTTGAAAAAATGAACATACAGTATATAATTTTCACTATCCACCTTCAAATCATTTCCAAACTCTGATTTCTTAGTTAAACAAACTTTTTAGTTAAATTCCTAAGTTTAAATAAATTATATGAAGAAGTCTTGTTTTAAATTTATACCTTCATATGCTCTGTAGCTTAAAATATTAAAACATGGCAAGATACAACTTCCAGTAACAGCAATCATCACAGAAATGCATATATACAATAGATAGCTAATATGAGATATATATATACACTAATTACTAAGCTTAACTTTTATTAAAAATTGTATGTTACTCACCTTCCAAACCATGGTTCCAAAAATGACAGAGCTTCTTTAGTGTTGAACTGGAAGCTGAATCTTCCTTTGATCTTTAATACTCTGGTTTGGATTATTGTTGTTTTTAAACTTGAAGTTTTGTTTTAGTTTTGGATGGTATTACTTCAAGGATTATTCGGTTGAATGAACGAACTGAGATAAAAATGCTTGATGTATAGAAATTGAGTTTACAGGTTGGTATATAGAAGCTTACAGGTAATAATAATTTGTACAAATGATATAATGTTGTTTTGTACAATCAAGATCAAAGATATTTTGTTTGGTGGCTGAGGTGATTTCTTTTATTTCGGCTAAGATGTTTGCATTTATTATTATTCATCTTCTTAAGCAAGCTTCTTTATACATGTTTACTTGTTTTACTTTAAAATGGTGGCTGAAATGTTTGCATTAATTGTTGTTGTCTTGCATTATCTTCTTTATCTTGTCTTTTTCTTATTGCTTTGTCTTATAATCTTAGAGATACTTATACTGTTTTCATATTTTATCTTTGTTTATTTGTACCAGGATATTTTGTGTATTGTGAATAGTTTGCTTTCTTTTATATTGTACAAATGTGTATACAGCAAACTACTTGTTATTTTCTTCTATGTTTATATTTTGGTGGTCGAGAGATATACTTTGTGTGCTAAAGATATGATATTGTTTGTAGATGTTTTTCTCTTGCATACTTTTTGTTTCTATCATACTTCATTTGTATAACTTCTTTTGCAAGCTTCATGGATATTTTTTTTTTACTTTGCAAGTTAATTCATACTGAACTATACATGTTTGTTCTATTGCTTTGTAGTGAAGTGTTAAAGTCAGTATATTGTATTGACTTTATATCTTATGAACTACACCATTTATTTATATGCTGTTTGAATTTGTCTAATTTCTTTCTTTCTTTTCTTTTGTCTTGTTACTTTATAGTATAAAGGAAGTTCTAAAATCTAACATATCGTTTGAATTATTTTATAGTTTACATAACTAAAATTTTAGGATATTTATTTATTTCCCTGTTTATATTATGAATTCAAATTATCTTTAAACCATTTTCTTAAAACTCAATTTAAATGATTTAATACATATTTAACTGGAATTTTGGGGGAAACTCAAACCAATTTATCAATTAATTCAACAATTTTATTCAAAATTAAAATAAATTATCAATTTAAAATAAATTAAAATTCGGGATCGTTACATTTTTCATATTGCACCAGAGTCTGATCCAGCTTATAGCTCGGGTTTGACATTGTGATGCTATTTGTATCGCACCTGAGTTGAATTCAGCATCGGCTTGAGTTTGACCTTGTACTCACCTATCCCTGCAGTTTTATCAAGTGTATATCGGTGTGCACGGCCTTATGGCATGTACAGTGATACACTGTGCATGTCACAAGCCTTTCATGTATGATGAATTCAAAATAAATGATGAAGAACAACCCAAATAATTGAGGCAGATAATAATTTCAAAATCACATTTTATTTTACACTGCAAAAAAATATTTCTCTTTCAATTTTACGGCTTCAGTGTTTATTTTGCAAATCATTCAGATGTTGGATTCAATATGGAATAGAGTTGAAAATAAATACAAGGGATTGAGTGGTACGTAGTGATATGCAAATGTAAATTAAAAATTGTGATGTAATTGAAATTGTATTGTAATCAAAATTGTATATATATATATATATAGTGAGAGCTCAAATTTGTACTATTCAATATTATAATAAAATATTTGTTTGAATAAAATATCTGTTTAAATTCAAATTATATATTATTTATTTTATTCAAAAAATATTTATTTATTTATGTGAAAAATAAAATAGTACATTAACAAATACATTTAATTGAATATATATATATGTTTATTATCATCAAACAAAAATCATATACTGGCATATTCAACAGAAGAGAATTGAAGGATAAAAGAGGCGTAATAAGGAGAGAACCCTAGACTTGGACGAGTAAGGATGGAATGATTTGAACGAACACCATTTTTTTCTCTAGAAATTAAAGAAAGAGGGGGAAATAATTGATAGAACGCGGCCAAGAAATAATCTAGGCAAAAGTGAGAGGGAAACTAAAATTTCTGTAAGGAGACAAAATAAAAAAAATTCATAATTTTAATCAGACAACAAATAAAATGTTGTCTAAATGGTATGGATGAAATCTCAATAGAATAAAGATTTCACGGGCTTTGAAAAACTAAAATTGGTTTTTTCATGTGTTGTGTGAAATAGTGATAAATATTGGAATAACAGCAAATCTACTTTATATTGTGTGATCGTTGTTGTTTGATTCACTTTATGGCATAGTGCATGCAAGGAAACGTGACAGTGGCTTAATATTAAAAGCAATTTGAGGCATTTTCTCGATTGCAAGTCATCTGATCAATACGCCCGAAAAGAAGGCCAAAAGTTTTGTAAAAGGATTAATTTCACCAATAAAGAGACATGTAATTGGTAATCATTGCAAGACTTATGAGGCAATCATATCTGAAGCTCTTAACCTCAAAGAAGACTACATTTAACTTCAAAAAGAGAGGAACCTTTCGAAATCAAGGGAAATTCAATAATCAAAAGAAATTCAATGGGAAGAAGCTATGGTACAATGATAGAGAAGAAAGAAGGGACACAACAAGGAGAGGGGCAAAACAAAACAAAAATATGTTGTAATTGTAATGAGAAAGGTCATATTTCTCTTAACTGTTTTCAGGAAAGAAAATAGATTATATGCTAAATTGCAATGAACTTGGAAACAATAGCAGGTACTGTAAAAAGTAGAAAAAGGAAAATAAAGCAACATAAGAATATCAAGCGAGGATATATACGGTAGTTGATCTGAATAACCACGTGTGGAACATACCTTTTTATTTTTTATTTTCAAGCTAACGTTTTATTTGATCTGGGTTCCACACATTCCTTAATATCTATAGTATTTGCTAGTAAGTTAGGATTATCAATTGAGCAACTAACAAATATTCTATTATTAAATAACTGAGTGGAATGAGAAACTAAACTTAGAAGTATGTGTAGGAATTATCCTCATTATATCAAAGATAAGGTAACGCCTGCGGATTTGTTCCTTTTCCCAATAGTCCATTTTGATCCCATTCTTCGAATGGATTGGTATTACAAACATTATGCCAAACTAGTTTATCATGACATTACTATAATCTTTTCCATTTCAAGACATGAGACATTCATATATTCATGTTATAAATTTAGGAATATATCTAGATACCTAACACATATAGAAATAAAAGATAAAGGCCAACAACTAGACCAAATCAAAATAGCAAGTGAATTTGAAGAAGTATTAAGGGATATACCAAGATTACCATCAAAATGGGAAAATTATTTTTATATCGAATTGTTCCCAAGTACAAACCCAATAGCAAAGATAGCTTATCGTATGGCTCCACTAGAGAATCAAAAATTAAAGAAGCAAGTTCAAGAGTTATAGGATCGATGAGTTATTAGACCAAGTGAATAACCTTAGAGAGCTCCATCATTATTCGTAAATAAGCATGACAGGTCCCTAAGACTATGTATTGACTATCGAGAACTTAATAAGGTTACAGAATAAGTATCCATTACCTATAATTGATCATTTATTTGATCAACTCCAAGGAGCGACCGTATTCTCAAAGATGGTTTTGAGATCTAGTTATCACTAATTAAGGATAAAGGAAGAAGATATTTCAAAGTTAACTTTCCAAACACGGTATGGACTTATGAGTTTTGGTCAAGCCTTTTGGACTAACTAACGCACCAGTAGTTTTCGTGGACCTTATGAATCGTGCGTTTCATCCTATTTTGATCAATTTGTCATAGTATTTATCTATTATATCTTCATTTACTCTAAATCAAGAAAAGAGCATGAGAAACATTTTTATATAACACTTCAAATATTAAAGGAACACCAATTGTATGCCAAGTTAAGTAAGTGTTAGTTTTGGTTAAATGAAGTAAAATTTCTTAGACATGTTATTTCAAAAGATGGGATAGGAGTAGACCCATCAAAGTTGAAGCAGTTTTGAAATGGAATCCTCGAAGAACACCTTTTATGATTTCAAGTTTTCTTAGAATTATAGAATATTCAAAACTTTTCAAAGTTAGTAGCTCCATAAACTAAGTTAACACAAAGGATATAAATTTTTTATGGAATGAGAAATGTGATGTGGCATTCCAAACATTTAAAATAAAGTTAACTGAAGCACATATTCTAATGTTACCAAGGAGTGTAGAACAATACAAAATATATTGTGATGTAGGTGGTCAGGGATTAGGATATGTATTGATGCAATAAAATAAAGTTATCGCTTACTTTCTCAACAATTAAAGAAGCATGAAGTAAATTATTCAAATCATGACTTGGAGTTGGCAGCAATAGTGTTTACATTAAAGATATAGAGACACCATCTTTACGATGCACAATTTGATAATTATTCTAACCATAAGAGTTTAAATTATTTATTCTCTCAAAAGGAACTTAATATAAGACAATGAAGATGGATGGAGTTTCTGAAAGACTATGACTTCATAGTCATTAAGTTGAAAGTCATATGGAATTATTGCTAACCCTATGATCATGGAATAGAGAGATTTGGAAACTTTAGTAGAATGGAATGCTTGTCCTAGGATGAGTAATCAAATAAATAGTGAAAGGAAGACCCTTATGTGTAGTATGGTCAATCAGTCTACTGTAGTTAGTAGAATTATACAAGCCCAAGGACAAAATGGGAAGTTAAAGGATTGGTTTATGAAAATGAAAGACAATAACTCAGTAGATTGGATGGTAGGAAATGATGGAGGATACATATATAGATATAGAATTTGTGTGCCAAATCAAGTAGAATTAAAGAATGCGATTCTGAATGAGGTGTATCATTCAAGGCTCACTATACATCTTGGAAGCATGAAGATGTATATGGATCAAAAATGTCGATTTTGGTGGAAGGGAATGAAAAGGATGTTTCAAGATTCGTTTCAAGGTGTCCCACATGCCAACAAATTAAGGCTGAGCAACAACGACCAATTGGTCTATTGCAACTGCTTCCTATAGCGAAATGGAAGAGTTGAAAAAATTTCAATGGATTTTTTGTTGGACTCCCTAGGTCAAACCAAGGGCATGATGTAATGTGGGTAGTGGTGGATTGCTTAATAAAGTCGTCTCATTTTATATCCTATAGTATGAGATACTCGATTGACAAACTAAGTAGAATATACTTAAAAGAAATTTTAGATTACATCGAGTCCCTGTCAAAATTGTTCAAATAGTGACTCACTATTTACCTCCAGATTTTGGAGAAGTTTTCAAAAGGCTTTGGGTACAAAGCTCAATATGAGTACTACCTTTCATCCTTAAATGGATGGACAAACGGAGAAGGTAAATCAAGTAATAAAAGATATGCTAAGATCTTATGTGATGGAATTTGAAATTACAAAACACATATACGATTAATTGAATTTTCACATAACAAGGGTTATCATACAAGTATTGGTATGGCGCCATTTGAAGTCCTATATGGAAGGCCATGTCATTCATCGGTTTATTAGGAAAAGATAAGAGATAATAAACTGCTTGGCCTTGATCGATAGAAACAACAAAAAAATTACAACCATACAAGAATGACTAAAATTTGCCCAATCTAGGTAAAAGAGCTAAGCGGATCAGAGAAGGAAAGATTGGAATTTGAAGTAGGAGAACAGATTCGTTTAAACACTTCTCTAATAATGGGTGTAATGCGATTTGGAAAGAAAAAGGAAAAATTATCACCCAGATTTATTGGGCCCTTTAAAATCATAGAAAGAATAAGTAAAGTTGCATATCAACTTGCATTACCTGAAAAATTATCAGATGTTCATGATGTTTTCCATATATCGATGCTATGAAAGTATATTCCTGACCCATCGCATGTGGTTGATTTGAGTAACATTGATGTTAAGAAGGATACAACATTCATCAAATGACCATTCGAAATCTCGATAGAAAAGTTAAGAAATTATGAACAAAGGAAATTAAATTTGTAAAAGTTTAATGGAATAATCATGAAAAAAATGAGGCATCATGGGAACTTGAATCAGAAATGCTTAAAGACTATCTAGAGTTATATGAACACTATATTTCGAGGACGAAATCTTCTTTTAAGGAGGGTAGAATGTAAGAACCCAAACAACTTTTTTTCCTTATGTTTTTTAACATCAAAATGAAATAATATTATAATTGTTTAAAAGATGAAATACTAAGTTGCAACTCTGTTTCAAAAACCAAAATATTTTTATGATCTGATAGACTAAATAGTTGTAATCTTATAATATCACCTTGAAGGATGACGTGGCATTAAGTATGGCATTAAGTACGTCTTCTGTCAATATATGATTTCTTCCTATCATGTGTGGTCTTCATCCTTCTATGGATCATATCCTCCTTCTCCAATGTCTCCCTCACCATATCTGGCCTAAGAATAATCCTATCCATCGTATCCTACCAACATGATGGTGATCTACAGGTTCTACCATATAGTGTCTCGAATTATGCCATCCCAGTGCTTGCTTGATAATTGTTATTGCAGGTAAACTCCACTAACGGCAAGTGATCCTCCCAAGAACCTCCAAATTCTATAATGCACATTCGTAGTAAATCCTCCAAAACACGATTTACTCTTTCCGTATGTCCATCTGTCAACGGATGATATTTGGTGCACAAGCTTAACTCGGTCCTTAATGCTTCCTGTAGACTCCTCCAGAACTGACTAGTGAAAAGATGATCTCGATCACTAACTATATTCGTAGGAACTCCATATAACCTAACAAGCTCTCTTGTGTATAGAGCCTCTAATGATGATGCCATATTAGTACTCCTTACTGGTGTGAAATGAGTGCACTTAGTCAACCGATCAACTATAACCCAAACACTCTCATTCCCTATCCTATTCCTTGGTAAATCATCTATAAAGTTCATGGAAATACTCTCCCACTTCCACTAGGGAATATTCAATGGTTGTAACATTTTTCTCAGCTTCTTCAGCTCTACCTTTACCCTTTGGAAAGTCATATGTCAAGCTACAAGCTTTGGCACTTGCTTCTTCACACAAGACCAATAGGAAACTCTCTTTATGTCATGATACATCTCGTCGCCATCGGGATGAATGGTCATTGTAGAACGGTGAGACTCGGCTTGTGCCTCATCTACCAAATCCATATTATGAGAAACTCATAGTTTATCACCCCTCCATAACCATCCTTTGATTCAACGGCGTAACACCTCAAATGAATCGATGATTCTCCTCTACTAATCCTCTCAAAAATATCTACTAGCTCCTTATCGTCCTTCTGCCTAGATCCAATACGCTCCATCAATGTAGGTTGAACATCTAAAGCTGCTTGTAATCCTGGGGTAATATCTGATGATGGTTAGAAATCAATGGTATAAATATACTCCAAATGTCTCCACTCCAAGTACAAGGGACTCAACACTGCACGTTGTCGACTCAAAGCATCTGCCACTATATTACCCTTACCAAGGGTATAAAAGATATTAAAGTCATACGATGCCAAGAACTCCATCCACCTTTGTTACCTCAAATTCAAGTCCTTTTACGAGAACAAATACTTTAAGGACTTGTGATCCCTATATAACTCAAATTGCTCACCTAAAAAGTAATTCCTTCTTCACTTTAGCACAAAGACAATGGCCGCCACTACACCAGAATTCTCATTTCGCAACGGCTTTCAGCCGTTGCAAAATAATTTCGCAACGGCTTTGAGCCGTTGCGAAATGGGCAGTGGTAAAAATTTCGCAACGGCCCTTAGCCGTTGCGAAATATACTTTAGCAACGGCTTGTAGCCGTTTCGAATTTTATTTTGCAATGGCTTAAAACCGTTGCTAAATGTAGATGTATAACTGATGATATTAATACTATCAACGGCTTTAATCCGTTGCTAATTAATATTTTATTTTTTTAAAAACATATTTGAAATTTTTCTCTCCACCAGCGACAGTCATTTCATTATCATAATTAATACAACAAATTGCAAATTTAACAGTATCACAGAAGAAAGATTATTAAACCAAATATTTTTCACAGATTAAACACAAAAACCAAACATAACAAATGTTTGAATTATAATGTTCAACATCAACACATACCACAATATAGTTCAACAAGTATACATAACATACATAGTACAACAACGGCATCATTACATAATACAACATACGGTACATAACGTGTTCCTCCAATCGTCTAACGCTTATTGGAGACTGGAATATTGACATAAAATACTTATTTAGAATATCCTGCAAACAATGGTATATCTAGCCGCAGTATATCCTGCAAACACAAAATCAAATAATGTATTAGAATATCAACTAGCATATAGAAATTTGGATAAGAAAATTTATTAGAATATCAACTGTCTTAGAAAGGACCCATTTCAATTACATTTACAATTTTTAAGCTTCAATCTACATTTTTACAAAGTTTAAAAAAAAAAACTGACTGTGCACATTTCAGTGCACTGCCTGCTGCAGTAACAGTGCGCATCACTGTTCAAACTAAATCTCCATCCTTGTTGCTTCGAGCATCTCGACCACCTCAGAGTGCAGACATCATCCACTCCTCTTGCTACTTTCAAACATCCCATTTCACACAGTTCAATAACTTCTACGTTGCTACTTGCCTCTTCCCAAACTTGCAACCTTCAGCAACAATACAAAATCATCAAAACTCCTGCCTGCATACATAGCATTTTCAAACTTCATTCCCCCACGGTCTACAACATCAACTACCACCAAATATCCTCTACCTTGACCATCTCAAGCAACTGCATTTGTACATATACCATTTACATAATCTATCATCACTTCATCCTCTACTGCCAATAAATCACCACCCCTAAACATGCTATAGTTGACCTGTATGTCCTGATCATAGCCGCATACCATGTCTCGGCATGTAAGCTTTGTAGTCACAAGATAATGAAAAACCAATCATGCATTCTTGCATGCAAACCAAGTTGTAATTAACTACACTGGATAATGGATATATCATGCATCACTTTTAGCAAGGAAGATCTATTTTTTTGTCAACATTGAAATACAATTCAGTGTATATGGAACATTTTTAGTAGTAAGGATGGATGAATTAAGCTAGTTGGATTGATAACATCGATAATACTGAAAAACATTTTTTAATTCACTTAGGAAGACTTTATTGTAAATTATGGCATATGATGCATTGTGGCTGATATATGCATATGGTACATCTTGGGAATGGGTGTATAATCATAATGCCAAGTTTCTTGTTACCGGTACATTATATATAGTAGTACACTTAGTCACAATTCTTAAACGTAAAGCACAATTAATGAATATAATTTGTGATATACTTATACTCATGTTTGAAGTACCCAAGTAAGCTTTCCCATTTGACTGCATTATACAATATCATGTTGCTTCAACTGTATCCCTTATTAAAAAAAACCTGTAGAAATACACTTCCATGACAGTTATTGCAGTTGCACATGCCATGGCTTTCAACTTGGTCGCATATTCAAATCCTACTTTTGTATATTATACATGAAATTGTCAGATATTCGACTGTCAGCAGTCGAATAGTATCTTATGAAATTGCCAATACATCACCACCCCTAAACAGACTCACTGTTGTAATACTTCATCCCCTTCCAAACTGTCAAGACTCCACCATCCTCACCAACACTCAATCACCAAACTTCATCAACCCTCTCAATTTAGCCTGCACCACTCAATTCCATGAACGAACAAAAAACCAAAAACCAACCCCCTCCATCATCAAACGAACAGATTCTACCTCCAACTCCTAGCCAACCAAACCACCATAATTCAACCTTCAATACCCAATCAAGACCTGAAGCCAACACCTAACACCACTGCAACCTCACCAATTTTCTCCGCGAACAAACAACCTTCGTTTAGGGGATTTCATCACCGAACCACCTCATCAATCAAAATCTAGCAAACTTCACCCACGACCTCATCAAAATCCATGACCAGTGACCACAACACGACCTCCTCCTGCACCCACGAACAAGCCAACCGCCAACAGCAATCAAACCATCAACTTTATTTTGGAATTCTGGAATTCATTGAGTTTTGATTTTTATTGATTTTGGAATTCTAAAATTTGGGTCTTAGTTTAGAATTGGAATTCCGAGCTTGTTCGCTTAATTGCTAATTTTTTTTTAAGTTTTAAATTTGTGTAAGTAATGGGTTTACTGATTGGGTGTGAGTTTTAAGTTTTGAGTAAATTGTTTGTTTTATTTTCTTTTTTATTTATTTTTGTAAAAATAAAATTGTTTGCTGAATTATTTTCGGCCTGTGCGAGAATTTGGGTTTAGTCAATTTTTTTCCCCACTTCAGAAAAAAATAAAATAAAGAAAAATTTACTTTCGTTTGGCTTAGGTGGCTCCAGTTTAATTTTTATTTTATTTTTAGTTTTCTTTAGTTTAACTTTCATTCTTTAGTTTACCATTGCCACAACATCTCCTTGACATCAAACACTTCACTGAAACATTCCTCTGAAACACTGCTCATCTTCCACTTTTCACAGTACATTCACTTATTAAATTGAATACTATCTTTGTTATGCAATATAATATGACCTCTGAAATACAGTTCCCCTGATGTTAAAGGTTATTCGTCTAATTTAAGACCATTTGACTTTTTCACTAAGTAGATGCATGCCACCAAATAGTGCTTGACATTAGTTTACTTTCATAAACTTATTAAATGATGCTTTCAACATAAGAATGTATTGCAATTAACTATGCCAATAGTTATACAAAAAAATTATACAAAAAAATGTTACCTCACTGATCAAGCTTTTCTAAATCAGAAAGGTACACAGAGAAAGCATCTTCAACCTGAAACAAATGTTAAAAACCCAAAACAAAGAACAGATCAGAGAATTATCCAATTTTGTAGAATTTTCAGTTTTGAATTAAGATTGGAGGATTCTGATATTAAGAACAGATCAAAGAACATATATAGGTTTCCATTCAGATTGAATTTATTGGATAATAATAATGTATACCTGCTCCTGCGTCTAAAGATATCGAATTGAACTCTTTGGATGACAGACATAACCACTGACTCCAACATCATCAAAGATCATAGCAAGAGGATGATTTTGTTTGGCTGTGGGCTCATCTGGTAATAGTATATTGTCCACAATCAACTTCTCATGTGTAGGAGGTACAGGTTTTCCATGCATTATGGATGTCGTCGAATCTCTGCATACAAAACCTGTTGCAATGACTTCTAGATCAAAGTTCAACACTTCACATTTTTGATTTTCCTGAACATGCGAAATAAGCGGGTTAGCAGCATCGTCATTGTTCGACATTCTTCCAACACTTTCATGATGTGTCCCACCACTTCCTCCTTCGTTGGAAGCAATGTCTAGCATCTGTTTCACATATCCTTTTAATATGTCGACCAATGTGTTCAATGTCCCCTTCACATTCTCCAAAGAACCCTCCACCTTCTCCATCCTTGTTTCCAATCTATTTGAGTCTTTTTTACTCCTTCTGAGTTGTTTACGTGGAATAGTAGATGCTTTAACTTGTGTCTTTGGTATTATAGTTCCAACACTTCGAGTCCGGCCCCTTTTATCTTTGCCGAACGTTTGTAACAAGATGTCTTCATCCAATGGCATATCTTGTTCCTCGTCGTCATTGATTGTTTCCCTTGCTTTTGCAATTTTACCCTAAAATATGATAATACTTGAGATATGTAATTTCGTGCATATAAGTTATAGGCCGATAAACCATGTAAACATATATGTCATAACAGTAAATGATTTTTAATTTATCATCTAAACAATATATTGTTTAACTTACAAAGTACGAAGAATTTGAATCCGATATGGTGCCATCCTTTTTTGTATGAGTTTTCTCCCACACTTCCCGGCGTATGATTTCTTTTCCTGGATTTTCGATTGCCTGCAACCGAAACATCGATTATCAAACCAACCGATTCTTATTCGAAGAGTTTATTTCCTACCGATACAATATCATTCAACGAAATGGTAAAATGCAATGAAATAACAAAAAATTAAAACTGTACCATTTTATGTTCTACTACGGCGTGACTTGTACGACCACTGTAATGGGTATAACTGTATTGTGATCTATTTTTTTGCCTAGATCTCTTCTTTCGCGTGTGTCGGGTTTTGCTTCATTTTTCAAGAATCCGTCCCAATCTTCTACGCTAACTTTTGGCGGACAATTTTTCCTTCTAGCTTCATCATTATCAAATTTGTCGTAGTACCCTGTCCTCAATTCACTTTTGTATCTTCTAAATGATTCACACATTTTTTTTCAAATACAACTCTTTTGTATCCGACTCTTGCTCATAAAATGCCTGTATATATTGAAGATAAAAAATACGTTAAAAAGGAAATACAAGAAAATGAAAAGAGGTTGTATACACCTTAGGTGACATTCTCTTTTAAACAATAACCTGAACTGAAATGAAGTGGTGATAGAAGTGTGGTTTTGTGGACAGAGGTTGGAGGTGTAATTGAAGTGTTGGTGGTGAATAGGACTGCTGCTAGCAGAGGAAGTCGATAAACTCCTGTTGAACTGCTGCTGTAAAGTGAATGTTGAAATGCTATGGTTTTGCAATGGTAGGTGGAGCTTGTGTGGTCATTTTTGTGAATGAAGGCTATTGCAGAAAGTCAGATTGATTGGTCGGGTGAACTATTAGGTGGAAGGAGGATGGTATATATGTGTTTGAAGATGGATGGGTTTGGCAAGTGTTTGACTGGTGATTAGCAGTGGGGTCAAAGGTGATGGAGATGTGTAGAAGAAGCAGGCAATGGTTTGATGAACTGGAAGTTGTGTTGACAGAGGCAGTTTTCGGTTTGGACAGTGGGGAATGCTTTAGTATTTGAGTGCAACAGAGATGTGTGGGGGGTAACACAGTGCATAGTATGCACAGTTTTGGATTGTGTAAATGGAAATTTAATAGGAATGCACGGAAAATGTAACTAGACATTGTTTGTGCTACATCAGCGTCATGGTTTGTGTAACAATGTCATTGAATATATGCATATTTTATTACATATTTTATTACATATTTTATGCAACGATGCTTGGACAGGGGGAGACATGTGTGGCCACAACCAGAGGGTTGGCTTTTGTCATTGATCGAGGCGGAGTTGACCAACAAACTTGAATATTACCATCAAACTACGCATGCAATTTTTCTACATTTGATATAACATAATATAATTTGAATATTACCAACAAACTTTCATCAAAATTCTTGGATAGTATCTTAATCCCAAAAGTACAGTTTGACGTGTGTTTGTCTCCTTAAAAAAACACGCATAATTTTGTAAAAAACTCTGCTATGCATATCTTAGCCCATGAACAAATGGTTTTTACATGATCAGAAATCAAACTGGAACGAGACAAATAATTAAAATACATAAAAAACTTTGGTGCTCAATATTTGGTTAATAACCCAACAACTAATATGCCTACAAAGAGAATTTATTGCTGACTTACAGCAAGCTATCGTGACGAGAAACCAAGCAAGATTTTATGTTTTAGTGCCTACCATTTGATTTGAGTAACTTGTTGCAAAATACATATATTAAATGCTTGAGTAGATTCCATTAACTCAACCCTCTGCATTAAAATGCACTACTTCAATTCATTGACGAAACACATCATTTGCATTAAATTATGTTAAACAAACTTAATGGAAAAACAACCCAAAAGTCATTGGTTCACTAAGATACTATGGTGAACTCATGTATCCCATTAATATGTTCTACTTCATGAATTAAAATTTATATATTATTATAATATATAAGCAAAACATATTTACTATAATTTCCAGTGCTAGTACTGTAATATAGATGGAATATAGAGTAAGTGCTAAAGGTGCATGTTGAATAAGCAGCAATGAAGTCTATAGTTTAACTCCAACATGAGTAATACGACTACTGAAACTGATCAAATTATATAACATATTTTATTTTACATATTTTATTTTACATATGTTTCTTCATATATTTAGGTTGATCAAACAGAATATATGCATATTTTATTTACTTAGGACCAAAACAACTTTATATCAAACTTATTTTATTTATTGATATCTTTATTGTCAGTGTATGGTATAATATCTCATATCATTGAAGTGAAAAAATGAGTTGTGCCATTTGTTACACTTGTGCTATTTGTGCCATTTGTGCTTTTCAACAGGTTAACGGTGAAAAAAAAATGACTTACCCGCAATTCAGCCCAAACATCATCTTTACATTTGTTTGGTACTTTATCCCAACTTTCATATGATATCGGCACATGCGTTTGTACCAATTTACCAAGTCTACTGCCTATTTTCCCAGCATTATCAGAAACTGGAACACCATATGCATTTGTCTCAACTTTCTCGGGTTGTGAAGATGACGAATTCGCGACTGAATTGATCGATGTTTTTGCGGCTTCTGACATTGTTGCTGCAAGTATTCATAAATAAACATATATGAGTTCCCAGCATAATTTTACACAGCACATAATTGTACAGCATAATTGTACTTGCAAAATAGTTGTATGAGTGAAACTTGCAGAAAAAGCCCAATTTTTTACAGGATGTCTAACAAAAGCAAGCAAGGATTATTACCTGAAAATGAAGAAAAACCGGGTATGTCGCTCCAAAATCCATATGGTAAAAGATATATTGAAAATTGATCAATCAGATTTCATGAATTTAGAATAATAATTAAATAGTGATACATGAAAAATTCTAAATTCATAATCAAAAAATTCTAAATTCATCCACATTTGAAATTCAACTCAATTAAATTAAGAAATACGTCTTATATTAACATATGCATTTGGTAAGATCTTCTAATTTTTTGTTATCTTCAAAGGCTGATTGATAGACAGTAGGAAACTCAAGATCATCCACGGTTGTAGTCAAGCGCTTAGGTGTGTGTAAAACCACAAACCATCCGCTATTTTTTAAATCTTTTGAGTAGAACACTTGACTCGCTTTTGACGCAAGAATAAATGGCTCATCGTTAATCCTATCTTTGATCTTCAATTTCCCTAAATTAACCGTAATCAAGTTTGAAACAGGATCAATCTTGCAACCATTGACCTTGTCTTCGACTTTTACCCAATCACAATAAAAAACCGTTTGTTTGAAGTCTATATAATCCAACTCAATTATCTCCTGAATAACTCCATAATACAGTGTTTCAGCTTCTGCATAATTTTTATCTTTCCCACTGGCTCTAAATTTTGTGATTGCTCTCATACATACACCGCTGTCTTCTGTTACCATCCGCTCTTCATATTTTTTCGGGAAAAATGTAAACCCATTTACTTGGTACTTCATACAACTGCGCGCCTTGAACTTCGGACCATTCACAAGGCGCCAAAGAGTTGAATCAACATCGTTTGTTTTTACTAACTAAAAAAATAAAATATGTGAAAAGTTTGATTAATAAGGTGTATGACACCTTTAAGTACGCGTGAAATATTAAATAAGCTTTAATATTACCTCGCCACGTAACCATAGAGTAAAACTTTGACAATCTTCCACGGATGAAACCCCATTTCGAGATTGAGATTTAGTACTTTTCACATAGATGTTATACCTCCTACAAAAAACACATTTCAAAACATTTATATACTTACAATGGTGGAGATTCAGAAGTTATTTGTGAACTTACTTCTCCCATTCATCCAACCCATCATACTTATTGAGGACCCATCTACGAACTTGTTCAAACTGCACCGAGGTTAAGGTTATGTATTTACCATTATCTAGAGGCATCTCACCAGTAAACTCATCATCCTCGTCTAAGAAAGCCTCACGAGTATGTTTATGTGTGCCATCGCCTCCTTTTGGCATATACTCCATGCAGTAAAGACTAGCTTCCTGTACGATATATCCTTCTACAATACATCCTTCAATATATCTTTTGTTGCGGACGTATCCTTTATATGTTTTCATCAACCTATGAATATAAATCTATTACAAATAACTAGTACCAATTTAAATCGAATGATGATGAACAAAACAGAGATTAGTAAATTACCGTTCAAAAGGATACATCCACCTATATCTAACAGGACTGCATTTCAATGCTTCATCGGCTAAATGAACCATAAGGTGGATGCTGATGTCAAAAAATGCAGGTGGAAAATATTTTTCTAACATACAAATTGCTTCTGCCAAACTATTCTTTGCTTTTAAAAGATGTTCTCTGTTAATCACCTTTGAGCATAAAATGTTAAAAAATAGACTTATACGATGTATAGCATTACGTAGATCCTTATGTTGTGGATAAGAATGCTGAAGCAATATCGGAAGTGATTGCTGCATTATGACGTGGTAATCATGAGACTTCATATTTGTTAGTTCAGGAGGATTGATGTTCACATTGTTATTGAAATTGGAAGAGAATTTGCTAGGCACTTTTAGGCTTTTCAAAATGGTGCAAAATCGTAGCCTTTCGTCTTTGCTCAAGGTGAAAGTTGCATCTGGTATGATTACTTTATTTCTTTCAGGATCTTCACTCACCCACAATTTTTGTTTTATACCCATGTTTTTCAAATCCTTACGTGCATTGATGTCGTCTTTTGACTTGTCTTTATGACCCTAATTGTGCTAATGAGATGCTCAGTGACATTCTTCTCTGTATGCATAACATTAATATTATGTCGGACCAAATTTGCTTTCCAATATGGCAAATCAAAGAGGATCGACCTTCTATACCACGCAAGAACATTCTCAACTTCGTCTTCATCGGTTTTCTTTTTTTGTTTTCGACCGATTTCTAATTTGTCTTTACCAACTTTCATCTTGATATTAGCTACCTTCTCTTCAACTTGATAACCAGTCAATGGCCATGGAGGACGACGATATTCTTGTTTGTTATCAAAGTTTGTTTTTTCATCTCGAAACTTATGTTTGAAAGGAAGAAGTCTTCGATGTCCCATATAACACATCTTCTTACTTGCACGAAGATAGTAAGAACAAGTGTCTTCCCCACATGTAGGACATGCAAAATAGCCATGAGTTGTGCATCCCGATAAAGTCCCAAGTGCAGATTGATCATGAATTGCCCACAACAGCCTAGCTCTCAATGTAAACTCAGAATTATTAAATGAGTCAAATGCAGCGACTCCTTCCCATAACAATTGTAACTCATCTATCAACGGTTGCAAATAAACATCAATATCCTTTCCTGGTTGTTTTGGTCCAGAAATCAACAACGTCAACATTGAAAACTCTCTTTTCATGCACATGATGGAGGAAGATTATACGGTACTATAACTACTGGCCAACAACTATAACGGTTACTTAGAGATGCATGTGGATTGAAACCATCCGTTGCTAATCCAAGCGTGAAATTTCATGATTCAACAGCAAATGTTTTGTCAAAAGCATATGCAGCTCGCCATTGAGAAGTATCACATGGGTGGCGCATTACGTCTGAATTAGACTTGGCACGACCATGCCAAGTCATAGCATCTGCTATCCATGGTATAGTATACAACCTCCTCAGCCTAGGAATTAGAGGGAAATGTCTCAACGTCTTTTGAGGTACTTTTGCAACTCTTTTCTCTTCGTTGAATGTTGTTTTATATCTTGATTGTTTGCAAACTGGACAAAAAACTCTATTTGCATCATCCTTCCAATACAAAATGCAGTCATTAATGCACGCATCGTAAGTTTTGTAATCCATACCAACTTGCTTAATCATCTTCTTCATGTCGTGATACTTTGTTGGTAGTGTGATACCTTCAGGAAGTAATTCCTTTATGAATTCTAGGAGTGCAGTCACACCATTGTCGGAAAAGCCATACTGGGTTTTCAAGTTATTCAGCTTGACGACGAAATACAATTTTGTTATCCCTTTTGGACATGAAGGATACAATGGCTCTTTTGCATTATCAAAAAGTGATTTATACTTCTTGCTTTGATTGGCCTACCAATCAACATCAACCGTAGGAGAATCCTCAATATTATCTGGCAACAAACTTGTAGGTTGAAATTGATGAAATCTATTAGCATCATTGACCAGATCTTCCATCCTAGGAAGTTCAGAGTCATCGGTACTTATGGCTTGACTAACAGGTTGTTTTTTGTTCATTGCTGACTCTTCCCCATGAAAATACCAAACAGTATATGATTGGACAATTCCCCGTCTAAGCAGATGAAAATGAATTTCATCTAATTTAATTTTCATTTTCATATTTTTGCACTGTGTGCAAGGACAAGAATAGATTTCCTTATTGCCACCATTTTCTACAACAAAATCAATAAACTTTTGCACTCCTTCCATATATCATGGGGTTCTTTGATCAGCTTCTTTCATCCACTCTTTATCTATAATTGAAGACATATTGATCTGCCAACCAAAATATATACAACATTTTATAAACTTGAAAGTATGAACAACTTAAAGAATAATTACATGCACAAACTTTACTATATTATTTGCTCAAAAAGTGCAACAATATATAATTTAGGAAAGAGGATAATGGATGCAAATAAGTAGTCTATCCAAATTGAAATATATTTGCTATGGAACATAGACGATATAACCCAAACATTTCTTTTTGCAGATTTATACTTATATTCTGCCAGTTAATATAAATAAGAATGACAATATATTGGCTGTGGAATGATCATTTAAGCAAACAAAATACTATATAAAAATTATAGTTTTACCGATTTATTGTATGGCTGTGGAATGTAGGATGGGTAGACTTTGAGAATTCTGGCAGTCTACGGTAATTAAAGAAAAATTATGCTCATTTTAGTAAGAGTTTATATAGTACAAGGAAAATATAAAGTGGTACCACAAAGTTTACAAACGTGTTTGTCATTTATAAATTCTTATTAACTGCAAATCTGACTATATCCTCCTTCCAATTTCCTACGTGCCCTCCATCCTTTTACACAACCTCTAAACACTCATTTACTAACTAATGAAAGCAATAAATTATTTAAAATATTATTGATTTGAGTGGATGAGATTACTAGAACACATGAATGAACAAACATTTAGGATAAACAAAAAATTTCTTATCCTGAAAGGGAATTACAAGAGAAAAGTTCCACTATGCGTAACATATCGCTGTAGCTAAGTCTGGGATTAAAATACCATTGTTGTTACCTGTAAAGAGAAATACTTAACAGGGACTGCCTAAAGCAGAACAAAAACATAAAGTGTAATTGCATTAACAATCCATGATTTTCTTTACCCACCCCATTGAAAATGAAACAACAACAAAAGATAAAATTATCTTTTTTTATTTGTTGAAATGCATAAAAACCAACCATCTTATTTCAACAATGGTAGGTAGTGCAGCGGGCTTGTGCTACAAGCAAATTCTAGGAAAGGTGGTGACAGTACACATATGCAGCTTCATTCCAACATCATTCCATCATCCTCAAAACTGCCTCCACCACACACGTCCCACTCTCACAGTCTACAAACTTCTCACTGAAACCATCCCTTCTACCATTTCATTCTTTCTAACCAAAAATATAACTGCCTCCAACACACTCAAACATGCTACCTCCTTCATACTGTACAAACATCCCACTTTTACATTCAACCAACCACCAAAATTGTTGCTGCTCCACCATTGTACACTATGCATATCAGTGCACCACGCCTACCCTATGGCAAAACCACAGTCCTCCGCTGTCAACTTCTCACAACATTGCTTGATTCAACCATATCCATCATACCATCCATACATCAACAGCCTTGCCTTTACATTCTCCCATTGTCAACACATCAATGCAACTTCTCTGGTCATAACAACCAAACTTCTCTCCACTTGCTCCCAACGTCTCAAATAACTCCACCCTTCAAAACTACAACAACTCTTGCTGTCTTCGCAAGCCTGCCACCAATACTGCAAACCCATCCACATCACACTTTCTCTTATTGAACTGTGCAAACCACTTGCATATCACCCAGCAATAAATCTGAATCTCACATACTTATTCAATCACTCACAACATCCCAGAGACATACTACTCGAAATCAAACCCTCCACTTCATACATCAAACCTAAATTGCCTGGCAAACAAAACTATTCCTACTTTCCTCTACAACCAACTTCCTTCCATACATCAATAGTTCAGTGCACTTTACCACTTAATATCACTGCACAACAAACTCCAGCCCACCATATACTCCACTTCGACCACCGAACAACCTTTCCAACCACCTGCCTTTAAACAATCCACAACCTCCTCAAATCACCAACCCGAAGTGCAACTGCATAAACTTCCACTTTCTCATTACAATCAGTAGACCACATTCAATCCTCCACAATTGCAACTAGTATCAACAACAGTGCAATTCTCCTTGCTTGCATCTGCAAATACAACCAAAACTCTACATACAACTTCAAATTAACATAACAACCCATCATCTTGCAACTGCTGCATCATCATGCTCCCCACAACACTGATCAAACACCCCTTTCCTCCACAAAACTCCACAATTCCATTCATGTTCAAACTAGAAACCGCTCGAGTTCAAACCAGTTCACCAGAAATCAATCTCGAACCCCCCAATGGCTCGAACTTCTCCATCGCCAGCATTGCAACCTACGCGCGACCCAATTCGAACCATCCCAATCACTTGCCTGCTTACCTCCATCTCCAACCTGCCACTGCTAACAACAGCCTCGCTCCTCTACCACCATCGCAAACCACCGAAGTTATTCTCAAGTCGCCAGTTTCTCCACACTCCGACGAACGAAACCCACAACCTTCTTCGAATCACCCACTGCAACTCGACAACCAGCTCTTCAAATCACAAGACAACGCCCCTTCCTAGCTCCACAATCTTTGATTTCGTTATCAAATTGTTTGTAATTTTGATTTTTGTATTCTCGGTTTGCCAATTTTTTTTCCTTTTTGTGAATTTGACTTCGATGATTACCAAATGTTCAAATGAACTTGATTTTGTGAAAATAAACATCGTGTTTAGGTAAATGTGAGTAGTTTGGGCCAGACCGTAGTTAAAAAAACAACAAAAACAAAAAAAACAAGTTTACAAACAATCTGTTTAATATCTATAAAATAGTCGGCGATTCATGGAATTATTTTAGTAATTATATATCTTTAAGAAAAACGAAAAAAAGATATTTTACCCAAAATCAGTTACTTGTAGACCTATTGCTTGAAAGTTGTTCAAGTTCCAGCAAAAGCATTGGGTTGGCTGAACTAATCATACCGTGAGTACTTCAAACGAAGTTAATTATTATTTTTGGGATGAATCAGTCATACCTGTAACTTCCACAAAATTTGAAGAACTCCAATCAAACGAAGAATTCTTGACTCCTCCATCAAGTCCTTCAGTAATTACAACTCCTTCACCGTCTACACAATCGAGCTCTTCCTGATTGCAGTGGATAAAAACACCCTATATTCAGAACTATGCTACAAACACGGGCCTCGCTAACCGTGAAGAAGACATTCAAGATCCCTTTGCTTTTTAAAACGAAACTTGTTAACAAAATAAAATAAAACGTTCAATTAAAATAAAACGTTCAATTAGAAATACCATTTTAGTCACAAGATCTGAGATGAAATTTGGATCTGCCGAAATTTGGATAAACACGCTTTACTATTTCTTCCACAGCAAAGATAAACACGCTTTACTATTTTTTCTACCGAAATTTGGATCTAGAATTATTATCGCCTTTTTTTTGGATCGAAGGGGAAATTAAAGAAACGGGCGTAGCCGGTTGGGAACGGGGTATGCAAGGCTGTACTACAAATTTAGTTCAGGTAAGGGCCGTTCCAAAATTTAGAACGGCTATGAGCCGTAGTTTAATATTTTGCAACGGACTTTAACCGTTGCTTAATAGCAACGGCTTAGAGCCGTTGCGAATTTTCCGCCTTCGGGTGTTGCGAAACGGCTGCTATGGTGTAGTGCGCCAACTCAAGATCATAGGTAAGATATTTTCTCTTGTGGGTCTTCAGCTGCCATCTCGCATAACTCACCACCCTTCCTTCTTGCATCAAGACCGCACCTAACCCCATACCACAGGCGTCGGTATAAACAGTAAATTGCTTCGTCCTATCCAGTAGTACCAAAATAGTTGCACTAATCAATGTCTCTTTCAACTTGATAAAAATATCTTCGCACTTAGCATCCCACGAGAAAAATAAATTATTCTTGGTAAGATGGGTCAGTGGGGGCAGATACCTTCATGAAGTCCTTAATGAACTTCCAATAGTTCTCTACCAAACCAAATAAACTTCTCACTTCCACGGCATTCTTCTCCACATGCCAATCCTGAACTGCTACCAGCTTACTAGGATTAGTTACTAGGCCAATTTATGAGACGATGTGTCCCAAAAAGCGTACCTCCTTTCTCCAGAAGTGGCACCTCGAAAAATTTGCCTTAAGCTTATATGCATGGAATGTACTAAGCACCTCCTCCAAATGCAACACGTGCTCCTCCTTGATCCTCGAATAAAATAGGATATCATCCACAGATATCACAACGAACTTGTTTAACAACTCTCTAGAAACTATGCTCATTCAATCAACAAAGTAGGCGGTGCAATGATCTATCCGAAGGGCATGATTAACTATTCATACAGTCCATCGAGTGTACGGAATGCCATCTTTTGAATACTATCCTCGGCTACACATAACTGAGGGAACCCGGTAGCCAAATCAAACGGAGAGAATAATCTGGCTTTAACTAACTAATCAAAGAGATTGTCTATGCAGGGAATAGGATAACGATTCTTCTTTATCAGTTTATTTAGATCCTTATAATTGATGTAGAGTCTACGAGAACCATCCGCCTTGATGGAAAAGATGACTGGTGCTCCCCACTCTAAAATACTCCTAATAAAACCCTCCTCCAATAACTCATTAACCTACTTGTTCAACTCGCGTCTTTCTTTTGGAGCCATATGCCTTAGCGGTAAGGCAACTGGTCTAACATTCTCAACAAGATAGATCCTAAACTCAATCTCTCAAGGATGGTTGAATGGTAACCTCAGCATAGACATCTGGGAAATCTTTAACTATAGGCACCATACTAAGCTCGTTATATGATAGGTCCAATGAATATAAGTTGCTAAGCATAACAGATCCTCGGGGATCGAAATAAGCCTCTAAGGTACGTCCGCTACACATGCTTAATTTAATGACCTTCCTATCATAATCCAAAATAGCCCTATACATAGTCATCTGATCCATGCCTACAATCTAACTCGACCCCTAAAATGAGCAACTTCAAACCCCTACATACCATAGACAAATAGGTCGATCCTTCTACGGGGTGTGACACAACTATAGGGTTCGTGACTATACTAGTTTGTAAGTGTAAGTCATAGAAAAACATACTAGAAATGAAAGAACGTAAAGCCCCAATATTGAATAAATTGTGAATAGATAAACCAAAAGGAGTCAACACACCTTCAATCACCACATTCTTACTCTTACACACTACTAGCTGCACATTCGAGCTAAGGATTGGCTCTAGTGCGTATGCCGAAACCATCTGAGTAGAAGCAAGAGTAGGAACCCTCTACGGTGCTGTGCAAGCTTGCTTCACATGCCCAAAATGATCGCAGTTAAAACACTTTACCTCTGAGAAATCCATCCTACACTCCTTAGCAAAGTGCCCTGTTTCACCACACTTATTACATCATAAGTTCTTCTTTTGAATCTTTCCTTTCGACCCAAATCCTCTCTTCTTCTTATTCTTCTAGTGCCCTTTCTCTCCATCCTTTTAAGCCTCCTCTTTCACTTCCTTCTGGGAGATGATAGTGGGTAAAGCCATCTCCACTAACCCCTTATAAGTAGCACCCATTGGAATGTGACCCACAGCTAAATCTTGGGGAGGTTGGTTTAGTCCTTTAGCGAATTTAAGATCTTTCTTGTGTAGTTTGTTATTCAACTCCACACCAAATCTGGCTAGCTCATTGAACTGATTTACATATTCCTTGATTGTCATGTCCCCTTGCTTAAGATTAACAAACTTCTCTAGCTAAACCCTTTTCTCCTTCTAGAAAGAAACTTCATCTCAAATCTCTTATGAAACTCATCCTAAGCAATTTTAACTTCATCAGTCTTAGACTCAATAACCTCCCACTAGCTTAACGCCTCTCCTTGCAACTTCCAGGTAGCTAACTGCCTCCTCACAACATCAATCCAACCCATCAGACCGAATATCCTCCTGCAAGCATGGATCCATGACCTCGAATCCATGTAAGGCTTCGTCCCTATGTATGGTTTACCCCCAAGATAAGAAAAGTCTTTGAACGGCTTAGCAAAATATAGAATAGTAGGTGGGAGGGTAGGAACCTCACCCATCGCTTTCTCCATAGGTTTTCTAGTGGTATTGAGCTCATCATATCCCCTAACCCAAAGATATCGGCGGAATCAGGATCTCGGTTGCATCATCGGAGCTTGAACCTGCAGGATTAGTCATCTTCTACCTGTGAATGTTAAGAAATTCATTAGTAACTTCCATAGATAACATAATTACGATTAAGAGATAAGAGATAACATAGGCTCGACTGGGAAATAGCATAGGCATGAATAAGAAATTTTTTTATATGTGAAAATTTTGAAAAGCTTTTTTTTGAAAATAATCTGATATTTATACTTATATATATATATATGCTTTTAAAAAGTCCATTTTCTAAAACTTCTGGAGACTATTTTGAAAATCCTTTTCGAATATATATACATCTTCAAAAAAATTCAAGTATGTTCCCTCAGTATGATCCTAATCCTTAAGGAACTTTAAATCTATGCTCTAATACCTACTATGACAATCCACGCCACCCGACATACACCAACCCAAAGCTTAATGTGGCTTTCGACCTTGCATTGTGCCGAAAATTATGAATTGTCGAGGTTAATCTTTAACGTTTTAGAGACTAAGATAAGAAGGTATAATCTAAGATATATTAAGCTTTCATAACTCACATCAAAAGGAATAAAACATATATATAGCACAGAAAAATGTCCGTCTGAGAAAATATCCAAACACGGTCTTAGAAAAATCAGTACATGGCCCAATACATAGTACATATTGTAAATAAAATGTACAGATATGATAGAATAATACACGGAGAGTATAATAGGATAAAAGCAGTCTCCAAAGGTAAGCATGACTCTCCAAATATCACGAATGGACAAATCACCCGCTGCCCTGTCCACTTGTGGTAGGGAAAAGATGGAAAAAGAATGGCTCGGACAAAAGGTCTGGTGAATGAGTACAGGTTTAATATGTGATGATCATGTATAGATTGATATAGTACTACTCTAAATGACAAAGGTGTGCTACAAGTGTCTGTGAATCCCTGAGGCCCAATACTTAAGAGTTCTTATCTAACACAAAGGGTCGAACTACAAATCAAACCTCACATTTCGACCAACGCCACCAGAGTTATTCAGTAAGAAAACACCATCCATAGGCGACTGTGGGAGTTGCTCTCCCATAAACACCTATATCATCACTACATCTGGAGAGGGAGAAGCTCGAAATTCAAACCTATTGTATGTCTCATCGTATGCTCCCGTGTCCACTCGATCATAGTGCAAAATGCCTCTTATTGTACTATGCCGGCATCCACCTATGCCATATTGCATCAAATCCGTGCGCACAAGAATCCACGTAGTACCACGCTTTTGTTCTACTCTATAGCCTCTTATCGTACTGGGTCAGGCCTGGCTGTCCATATAGAGTAACCCATTAGCACCAACCTCACTCAATAGGCGTCTTCATCGGTGTTTTTTATCCACCATGTAATACCCCCTAAGTCTCTATGAAATACATTGCCCTATTCGATTCACAACTCTAATTAAAAATACACCGCCTTAGTCGACTCTCTATTCTTAATTGGGTATTTACATGTTACCTAACATCACAATGACCTACTATCCTCCGATAGGGTACTGACTTTCATGCTATCCCTAGCACATTTACTTAGCCTAAAATAGGCTCAAACAAATAACTTCCATATATATAATTTTTATTATTATCAACTTGGGCCTTAGTCTAAGGTTCAGGATTTGCAATTTTATCTTAAACGGTCGACCGCTTCCGGTTGACCACTAGGGATCCAAGGTTAACCGGTTGTGAACAAAATTTAATGTTTTGTGCATTCGTTCATTGTCGATTTTTAATTAGTGTTAATTACTGGTTGATCGATGTCGTTAACAATTATTAGTGAACTCTAATTACTAGTTAACCAATTTAATTATCCATTTGCAATCCAATTTAAGATTTATTGATTTAGGGTTTGTAGATTCAAGTGTAAAAAGAGGTGTATACATCAATATCCAATTAACAGTTTAATGTAATTCGTGTTCTAAGATTATAGGTTCCCGGTTAGGGTTTTATATATTCAATTTTGTTTTCTAACATCCTAAATCAATTAAAGGAGTCTAAATCTAACTGTAATAATCATCTTATCAAAACTGTTCCCACTCATCTCAAGCCTAAGCTCTTCCTGTTGCTATTGCCTAAGAATTTCCCCTCTATTTGCTAGCTCCACTTGATTTTCCTTGATTCAAATGCTTGTATTCTTCTACATTAATTTAATTTTATTTCTAAGAAATTTTTAGAATGAGGAAAGAGAGAAAATTTTGGCAGAGTTTTGTTCCATCTTCTGGTAAGCGAGATTTAGTGTTAGATTAGGCTGGTATTTGTAGGGTTTGCAAACTAATATGGGCTGTTAGACTTAGCTTAGCGAATCTTTTTTGAAATCAAGTTTGATCATCAACAACGTGTGTGCAAAGCAGTTCATCCAAACTATTCGAACACGTCATAGGCAATAAAAATGCTTGATTTTTCAAGGCTTACGATCGACTATTTATTACCCTAGGTTGATACTACCGGTCGACCTTGGACCCCTCTTGGTCAACCGTTTGCTTTGTCAGTTTGTGAAATTTTTATTTTTGATTCTTCTAACACCTGTAGCTTTTACGTATTAACTCGTACTATAAAGTATTCTATATGAAAATCGTCCAGAGAATCGCTATAAATGGAACGTCGCATATTTTGTAGCCCAACTTAGACATCTATGATAAAATTATTTTTAGCCATTGTTTTATTTAATTTAATTTTCTTATTAATTTTCTCGTTAAATTTTAGGGGTGTTACAATTATATGACTTTGTAATACGGTATAGCCCCAAAAAAGGAAGTGTCGTCACCGATGCACTTAGCCAAAGGCAAGCTATTCTGGGTGCTATGTATGAGTGGAGGCGGTTGCAATTCCTCTCCAATTTTAATTTCCACCCACCAACAGAACCCACACGAGGCTATTTGGAAGTAATGGAGGTTGGACCAGCATTAATGGACCATATTAGGCAAGAGCAGAAGATGAATATGATGATAGGAGACAATTTAGGCAATCTAAGTAGAGGAAAGCATTTTCCTCATGCAGTAGATATGTAATTGACGAGAGAGGATGTTTAAGGAGAGATGGATGCCTTTGTGTCCTTATGGTTGAGGATGTTTTAGAAGAAGTGTTAGAGGAATGTCACCATTCTAGGATGTCCATTCATCTCAAAGGAGATCAGATGTATAGGGATATAAAGCAAATTTTCTATTGGCCAGGGATAAAAAAGAATGAAACCAAATTTGTCTTTAGGTGTTTGACGTGCCAAAGGATAAAAGCCAAACAAATAAATCTAGAGGATTGAGGATTGTTATTTCCATTGAAGGTGCCGACTTGGAAATGAGAGTATGTATCAGTGGACTTTATTGATGGGTTGCCTAAAAGTCAAAAAGGCAATAAGGCTATTTGGGTTATAGTAGATAGGCTCCCAAAAAGTGCCCATTTTATTCCTATTAGAAGTAATAGGACCGCAGCATCTTTGGCATAAATTTATATTAAAGAGATGGTTTGATGTCATGGAATCCTAGTTAGCATTGTAGTGATAGGGACCCCTTATTGACTGGTGAAATTTGGAGGAGTTTGCAGTTAGCTTTAGAGACCTCATTGAATCTTAGCACTGCTTACCATCCATAAACTGATAGCCAGACGGAACCGGTGAATAGGATTTTGGAGGACTTATTAAGAGCTTGCATCATGGACTTCGGAGGACATTATGAGCAGCACTTACCTTTAATAGAATTCATGTACAATAATAGTCACCAAACGTTGATTGGTATGCACCCTTTGAAGAGTTATACAGGAGGTCATACAGATCGCATAATTGTTGGTGAGAAACACTAACAAAATTTTACTCGGTCCAGATTTTATTTGCAAGACCTTTGAAATGATAAAGTTGATTAGGTAATGAATTAAGGCTGCACATGATCGCCAGAAGTCCTATATGGACAAGTGAAAGAAGGCTTTGGAATTTGAGGTAGGAGACATGGTATTCGTTAACGTTTTCCCTCTTAAGAAGGTCATGAGACTTGATAAGTCGGGGAAGTTAGCACCAAGGTTTATTGGGCCTTTCCCAATGTTGGAAAGGATAGAGAAACTTGCATATCGAGTAGAGCTGCCAAATAAGTTAGTAGGAATCCATGACATATTTCACGTTTCACACTTGAGGAAATGCATCCATAGCACTGCCCACCAGAGTAGATCCTAATCAATTGGTAGACATTGAGATGGAGCCAATAACACCCTGTACCACCGCACGCATAGGAGCACGGAACTAGGAAGCTCCGCAACAAAGAAATTAGGCTGGTTTGAGTATAATAGGGAGATTATCCAATGGAAAGCACATGTAAAACTGAAGAGAAGACGAGGACTTCTAATCCTGAGCTTTTATCTGGCAAACTCTTCTCTCCAAAATTTAGGTTTCTAGTTGCGTCGTGGTTGCTAGATTGGATGGTAGGTGATGGTTGCCACACTTTTACTATTATTCTTGCACTTATGTAGAACTTTTTGCATGTTTAGGATGCTTGCATACATGCATATATGTCATGACCTTGCATACATGTTAGGATTGAGCCACGTATTATATATCTACGTACATAATCACATTACACTTCTGATTGAGTAGATAGTTGTATTGGTAACTTGTTTGTATAACATAGGTGCTTTGTGTGTATTACTTTCTATCCTAGGGATTTCGAGCACGAAATCCTTTTTAAGGGGTGTGAATATAACACCCCGTTTAAATTAATAAGAAATGAATTAATAAATAAATTAATAATAAGGGTAAAAATGAAAATTTTGAGGATGTCAGAATTTGGCCACGAAAGTTGTGCCATAGCATTCTTGGAAATTTTCTGATAAATTTTCCTTTATAAAGTTTTAAAATCAAAGCTTAAATGGAAAAGCTATTGATGTTTGAGATTTTCAAATTTAAAATAATTCAAAGAGGATTCATATTCAAAAAGTAATTAATATAAAAAAATTAAATTCAAAAATTAATCATAATTAAATAGCCAAGGTTGAAGTATATGTTAACGTTGAATATAAATTAAATAACGAATTAAATAACAAATAAACGGTTGAAATAAATATGTTCCCATATTTAGGCAACCGATCGACCGCCTAGGCAGGAGCAGTCGACCCCTTAGGTAGGAGCGGTCGATCGATCAACGTTGTGGTAACTAAGGTTATTTAAGCCATGAATGGCTTGGATTCTTTTAAACCAACTTAAATTTGACAGCTCTGGTGACTTCGAACCATTATAGATAAGAGTTCAGATCCCTCATTTTTGTTTACAAATTATTTAGGAATGTAAATGGAGCTCTATCAATATTTTTCTTCTAAACGATTCAGGAATTTCTCAAGGTCTTCAAGCAAGGAATTTTAGATATTGATATTCAACTTCTAATTTTTTCTCCTTCAATCCCTGAAATTCTAGATCTACTTAATATACAATCCAATTATTGTATATCTCAAAAGGAAGAGGTCTAAAACGAGAAAAGGAAGCAGGCATATTCAAATCTAAAGGAGAAAGCTAGGAATTATCTGTAAGTGAAAATCTTAGTTTTTCTCATTTTAATAATTGTATAGTTAGGTTGGATTTGTCATATGCCTTAGGGAATTTCGATTTACAAAAACTTTAATTTTAAACCTCCAAAATCCCCCCAAAGCGAAATGTCAATTGTTATGTTTTGGAATCTCAATTATTCTATATTAAAATAGCAGAATTCGTGTAGTTATTGCAATTTTAATAATCTTCATTCTATTACACTTCGCATTTTTCTCCTTTCATATGATTGAGGGCTCTAAAAGTTAGAAAATGATATGTAAAATACGGATGCTCTTATTCTTAGTTTGCACTGCCAATTTCCATAATTTAAATGTGTATCCCTTTTCCAATTTATATATGGAAATTGAATATAGTGTAAAAGGATTGAATTATAAATTCTATTGATGTTGATTCTGCTATTTTAATATAAAGTCGGTTTAGTAATTGATTCCACTTTCTAATACAAGTCTACTTTTGGGCTAAAGATATTAGTGAATTTCTATGTTATGGTACAGAATTGGACTTCTATAAATTGGAAGGTTTGACATTTAACGATTAGTATATGGTGTAATCTTTACACATCTGAGGATGTTTTAGTTATATATTTATAAATATTATTATTGTATGAATAATGTATAATTAAATATGTATTAATTGTGTAATAAATAGGTTAGTAATTAGCATTAAAACCCCATAGGATGGAAGCTATGGATGATTACGATTAGTGGTGGAATAAAGAATCTTTCTTTATAGCCTTAGTAGAATGAGGTGAGGTATGTAGTAGTATGATTAGGGGAATGTAAATTAGGACTAAGTTAGAGGAATTCGAGCCCAGCCAAAGGCACATGGAAGTCTGTCCAGCTAATTTGGCTACTAGCAGTGTGATTTTGGGGCTGATGTGAGACATCGCCTATATTAAGTACCCACGGAGGACGCAAGGTTAGCCCGAATTTTGTAGAGTTATTCTACTCAGTTAATCTGGCTACCAATGCCTATGATGGATGGACTACTATGTGACGTCACTATTGGGTTTTGGGTCATAATACGTAGGACAAATTTCGAGGATCGAGGGTAGTAAGTGGCTATTATAGGGTCGCTCTTATCCCTAATTAGGAAGTATTAAATGGTCGAGGTTAGCATTAAGGCATGGTAGTAGGAAATTTTGGGAAGGACCCGCTTCAGGGTTGAGGTATTAAGTGGCTATTGTAGGGTCCACCTTTTCCAAAAAGAAGTATTAAGTGGCCTTATGAGATTTCGTGTGATGTCGGCTAGAATGTACCAGAGAGGGGTCTGCCTTGGGTTAGGTATTAAACGATGGGGACCTGCCTAAGTTATAGGTATTAAATGATCAGAGTCTACACAATTCTCATTAAAGGTATCAAGTGGCCTGGATACTTTCTTTAACATTGTTAGGACATGATTGACGGTAGATGCGTAGGACTGGGAATGGACTTAGGCCTAAAGTTGAAAGTAAGTTATATAGATTGGCTAGAAAAGTGTAAGCTATAAGATTGGACTGGGAAAGCCTTCAGGCTTATAGTTGAAGTTATTTAAAAAGATATATAATTAGGATGTGTAAGACATATTCTTATCTAAATTATATTGTCCAAGTACTATTATGGAAAGAGTCGAGATTTTATTCGCCAAACATTGTTGTTTCGACTCCCTTCTTATTAGAACATAGGCTAAGGAAGATGATGCAGATCTAGGAGATGACGGCAGAGACAGATTCTTGGTGGCAGTTATCCATTTACCTATGTTTTTTTTTCATTTTTTGTACTCATTCTAACATGATGATATTGTATTTTGAGATATTATACCATGGATATTGAAATCTTATGATTTGTTATGATACTATAATTTTTTAAAATGGATATTGTTTTTGTTATTATATTTTATCCTTTCTGCTATGAGATTCTGATAGAATTAGTAGTTAGCTCTGTATATTGTTTTTACCAACCAATAACTAGCTTTGGAATGGGTCAAATGTTCGATGCACCTTTTCTGGGCCAAAAATTAAGCCCATTTTGAGGCAAGTTGTTATAGGCAGCATAGTCAACCACCTATAACTCCAAATCAGGCATCCACAGTGCTGCTCCATAGGGATATAGAATCCACTCAACACTTCCTTTCTCACAGCGACATCGAAAAACCATGGCAAGACAAGCCCTGTAGGGATTCTGATTTGTTCGCCCTTGATGCTGTCATTCTTCCTAGAAGGACGGGGAATTAGTACCTTGATGTTGTAGTTAGCCATGCTGTAACTCCAAATCAAGTATCCATAGTACTACCTCATAGGATGCGCAAGCCATTCAATGCTTTCTCCTTCGGATGCATCAGTGGACCGATGGCGAGGCCACCTCACATTGGTCCCGATTCGTTCACTTATAATGCTATATAATTCCCCTTAACGGGGGGCGATACACTGATGCCTACGCAGTACGGTTACCCATGACATAACCCCGACACAGGCGCCTAATAACAGCTCGCATTCATCATGCAAGTAAGCAGGCTAAGCTACTTCATTGAAAGATATGTCTTATTTTTCCTAAATGCTCATTCCTTTCATCATACTTTCTTATGTTATCTTGCACATAGATAGCCTATGTGTTTACCAGTGGTCGACGGGGGCATTAGAGCTGCCGGGCCTCGGATCGTAAAAATTAAGCTTGGATGAATGTGAGTATATATACTTAACTATATGCAATGATTAAAAAAAGAAAGGCAAGACAGCATGGGTAATTCAAATAGATTAAGCCAATCAACTACAAAAATCTTCAATACAAAAGATGAGCAATGTTCAATATCTACAAATGCAGTCACAATACGACTGAGGCATCATCCAAAAAGAAAAAAAAGAAAACCAAAGCTACTGCTTATGAGTGAGAAAATGTCGGTATAATACGGCAATCATCATCAAAAGTTAGCTCCTTATGCACCAGGGAGGGTCAGAAGTGGTAGGCCTGCTTGGTGCACCAACCATGGAGGCAAACTGCTCTGGAGTAAGGACTGTCAAGGGGATATCCCAGAAGCCACCATATCCACCACAACTTCAACACGGACCGCCTCTTACTGGAAATAAAATAAACCGACAATAGGAGATGGTAGTTTTTCTAAATAGTCATCTTTAACATCCCATTCAACTTACTATCCAACTGGGCATTCAAAGCAGTGACCTCTGCCTGAGTAGAGCAGCCTAAATGCCATGGAAGCTTATCTCACGGCTCATCTACCTCATTATATCTTGCCTTCATGTCCATCCTCACCTATTGGAACTTCTTCTCAAACCTCCTCCTCTCCATGGCAATATCGTCGACAACAACCTCCTAGGCCCGCTAAGCCATGATTTAAGCTTCCTCTGCCAATAAAACCTTTCTCTCGAAAGCCTCCACCTTCCCTCAACATCTTGAGCCCCTCTTCCACAGTTCCTCCCTCTCTTCCTCTACATGCCGACATGCGGTCTCCTCCTCCTCCATCTACTTAGTCAGATCGACCGTACCTGAGTGAATACGATAGGATCGCGTCACAGCCTACATGACTAGCGGTTCAAGGTATAAGCCATAGAAAGGGGAGATTGTTTACCAAGTGCAAAGACCCTTACCAAGTAAGCTTCCAACCGTCGAGGACCACATCCAGGGTATGAGTCTGCAATCCCAATCGGACCTAACCCTTGTTGTACATGGCTTTCATCGGCACCTAAATCAACACCTTGCTAACATTTGAAGGTCGACATCTACTTCAACTACCTTTAGAGTGGTCGACCCCACCACCTTAATCTCATCCACCCTTGGTAGGGGTTGAACATGTCCACTACCTTAGAGAATTCATAGGCTTGGACACTCCACAAGCTCTCCAGCGTCGAAACCCAAAGCCTCTTATACAACCCCCTCTACTACACCTCCTTCTCTCGACCCCCTTTGACCACTTCCCCTCAAGCAGGGGCAGGTCGATTGACTAAAATATCTGCCCCCTTACACTGTGTTATCGGAAGCTAGTCGATGTGTATGGTAGGGTGATAGGGTCGGGTTGTTGTCGCTGGGTAGTGCCAACATGAGGCTGCATTGTGGGACTCCTAGAATGTGTTCCCCTTGCGACGGCGGCATCAAGAGTTGCACCTAAGGTCAAATGGACCACTGTAAAAAACACAAGCACAAGTCAGAGAAGAGCGAAGAAGGAATTAAAGAAGGAAGCAGTACAAGGCTAAGCTACCATCTAACAAACTCGGTCACTCTATTGCCTTCTAGTTAAAGGAGGAATGAGAGACCTTATGCTAATACTGTTAAGTTGTGGCCCGTCAATGTCGTACATGTTAATAGGCATGTTTTGGGTCACTTGTTTCAAAGAGCCCCGAGCAGAAGGGTTCCTAGAGGAGGAGCCCTTGTTGGTCATAATATTTGGCTCCTATGTCCAATCGTCTGTCTACATCTCTAATAAGCTAGGGTAATCTGATGACCAATCTATTACGGTATTATGACGGGGGACCACGGAGTTCTCTAATAGGGCAGGTTCGAAAGACAACCACTCACCTTGATCACCTCCCGACCTTGATTGGAGTCTGACTCAGTGGTTCATTCTTGTCGTCAAATTCAACCTTTATGGTCGTGGGTCTCCCATTTCTAATCATGCTGCCCATCGATGTGGCTAGTTGAGCGGTGGGGGTCTTGGCTACGGAAGCTTCTCGTCCCATGGTTTACCCCAGGACTAATAGTCCAATATGACAAAGATTGGCATTGTTCGGGATCTTCATAGGTTCAAAGTGGGCTCCTCGGTTGCCTTGATCAAGCGAAGGTATTCCACATATGTGGAAAGTTTCACCTTGATCCCTATTGGGATTGTTGTGACAGAGGAAGAAATGATTGTTAAATGAACAACTTAAAGTACTCTTCAATAAGAAAGAAGGAATACTTACAAGGCACACAAAAGATCCAAGTTTCAAGGCCCGAGTTGATGGCCATGGAAAAGAAAAGAACCAATATTTATAGGCCTCCACCTTGCTTGAGAGATCATAGATCCACGGAGCCATCTCTAGGCCCTGAAAATGAAAATCAACAGTTGGCTCGGTTCTTATCTACCGACAAAACCTAAAATCGAAGAAATAAGTGTAGGATCGGGTTCGGAAAGACCAAAATTACGTTAATGTTGTGTCCGGCCGAGATCTTATAGTTCGGGAATCTGGCACTAACCCATATGCGTTTAAAAGCCTAACAAAGAATGCGTGTAAAGAAAGGGTTGCTCTAGCCTTCTTGTGAGCAAGTGACTCGGCAAAGTACCCCATCAAGGGGTTATTGGGCATGGTTTCAAATAGTGAGTACATGAGAGTAGTGTCCTCACAGCCAAAGTCGGCCGAAGAATGTTCAAGTTTGATCGAGTCCTCTCGGATCATGGAGGACCCCAAAGAGATGGTTTTCTGACGTGGAAGCACCATCAGCCTTCTATAATTAATAACAGCTCACCTTGGTTACTGAACTGACTCGAACTCATTTAAGAATATATTGTAGCTTGGCCCAAGGACAAATCTAACACTCGTGCTAACATGGGCTAACGACTGACCTAGTCCTACTAATGGTTAAAGCACACGTTAGATTAAATTATTCCTACTACTAATTAAGTGAAGGCAATTCAGTGGTACTGGAACCTAAAAGCCTTAGGTTTCTCATGGTCTTTATAAGGCTCAATGTCCGATGGATGTCGTTAGCGGTACAACAATGATTGTCAAACGTCAAAGGTTGAAAAATATTCGTCTACAAGGTTCATCAAAGTACGATTTTATGCAACAATTGGTAACAAATCCTAAAGGGCATCACATAGCATGCAACTTAATGGAAAATTGTCAATAAATAATCATTTTTAGAAAAGGTTATATCTAAAAAATAGCATAGCAATAAAATGCATGGATCAAAGTAGAGAGAGATTCACTTACTTATGATTTGGTAGGGTTTGGAAGATAGAATCAAATTTACTGTAGAAAACGTGAAGCGTCGGCAGTCTCCTAATGGAAGAATACATTTGAAAGTCTAGTAACGATTGGGACCAAGGAAGGGAAAGGATATATATACGCAAAGGGAAACGACAAGGGACGATGGATTAGCCACATATGAGAAAATCTGAACCATTTAGGCGTAATCAATGCACCTGTCAAATCCCTACATCAAAAACCAATTTGCCTCAGCAGGGTCTAGCAAAATAAACAATCTCTGCCATCTATCTGCTGAAGCATGATGTCGCATTTAATGTGTCATTAAATACATGACAAGCTCATCCCCGCATATAGTCATGGGCTTAGGGGAAGAATGTTGCTCATATATCTCGTAAATAAAGAAGTGGGCCAGCCTTCTTAAACATCTCCTTTTACCTTAGCCTACATATTGCAATGGCCTGTCTCCTCAACTAATCCAACCTGAATAGAAATAATCAGAGCCCATGTGTTATCTCCATTTGGGACATAGCCCATCAACCTCGATAAGATTGATGGTTTCTCTCTCCAATTCCCAAGCAGTGGGAGGTAAGGTCAAGGTAGATTATTCTAAGAAGTTAGGATCCTTTGGTGGTCAGCTTGGCCAGCCGGCATGCTATTAAAATATTTTTCCCATTTGCTACCACCCTTATTCTAGCCGACGACCACTTGCAAGAACCCCTTAGCTTCCCTCAACCATATCTCCATGCATTAAGCCCTTTGATTTAAGAAATGCTTAGCTTGTGTCGTTTCTCCGAAAGGCTGGCATCCATTAGTGTGGCTCAACTGATAAAGGCACCGCTGTGCTGCAACCCCTCTATGTACTTAGCTAACACTACAATACCTCTGTTATAGCCACCTCCTACTCCTACACCATCTATCATGTTTTTGGGGCATTTCCACATTGCAGCATACCAAATGTCCACATCATTCCCTTCAAACTACATGGTGTCCCAACTGGCATGATCATCAACCTTATAATGGCCCATAGAATTTCCTGGCCTTGATCATACCAATCCCAACCGTCCAAGCATCAAGTTAAGCCATTATAAATATATCAAGCTGTGCAACTTTACAAAGGTTGAAAACCATTAGCCTAAAAAGAGAATACCTTTGTTTTTAGCAACTCCATCTTGTAATTTAAGGTTATTATAATCGAAGTAGTATCATAAAAGGCTTCTCATAGTGGACGTTGACCACCTTTGGTCAAACCACTCTAAACCATGGCTCTTTACTTTTCTACATATTGGTATTGCTTCATTTATCATTTTTTAATCAAGATGTTATATGCTAATCCCTGCTAATATACCTTCGTAAACACATTTTCGAGGTTGGCTAAAAATCTAGTCAACAATAACCTTTCGAGCTTTATACCTTTGGGTCTAGAATTCATAGGTTATTTATAGAAATCCTGGGCTTCAAAGTTATTAAGTAGCTACTCCTTTCATTTTTGCTCATTTCCTTTTGGGAATGAACTAACCATGGACCCTTCGACCTCAGATATATAGCTGAAAATCATTCAAAAAATATGGTATATCAAATTCCATTGGTGCTAGTTAATTATTTACATAAGAACAATGAGGGTTTTGTTACCACTGTTGTGTCAACTCTTTGATTATAGTTGGTCAGACCCAAACTACTTTTGGTTATCAATACGATCCATCAGATGCAAATTTTACATGTAGCTTCTCGACTCATACGTAACATGTCAACTCCTTGACCTAGGACATATAGGGATAAAAGCTAATGATTTGTCAACAATCACATGTTGAAAACCCCTGTCATCTATTTGTTTTGATCCTATTGTTATATCAGGTGCACGGCAATGCGGCGAAGAGGGTGAATCTCAACAACTTTCTCTTTTATTAAATTGCTCAATATCTTCATTTTCTGTTTGTATAAATAATATTTTATTTACATTAAATCAACTTTTGTATTTTTTTAACAAAAGTGCATTAAGATATTTTAATATATATAATATTAATATGTTTATTTAATGCGAATATTTAAAATATATTTATTAATTATTTAGTTTTAAATAGTTTATTAATTTATTTAATTTATATTTTAATATGTTATGATATTCATATTCATAATATGTACATCACAACAATATACAAATATAACCTATTCTATGGGTACATGGAGAAAATCAACTACTTTGCCCTACAGTCAATTAGATGTCGAAGTGTGACATATGCATGTATGTATCTGTATGTGTGTATGTGTCTATATATATAATTTCAATAATTCAAATCATGTAATAAGTATATAATCATTGTACAAATAATGAAAATATTTTTGGCCAACGATATTTATAAATAATATATATTTAATATATATATATACGAATAATATTTATAATCCAAAACATATATAAGTATAATAATTTTAAAATAATTTTTTTTTGGCAAGGCCAGCCGGTTTTATAGTGGACCGTCCACTTTTTATTACGAACGTAATAAAAGTTGAAGTACAGGAGAAAGGTAGAAGCACCTTAACTACTATGAAAAGAAAAATATACAGCACAGGAGTGTGAAAGAAATATCACAACTACTATAAGAATATCGTAATCAAATACTACTCCTCCGAAGAGGTAGACTCACCATCATGCACAGGAACCAGGCGGGACTCCAATGGGACATTTCCCAACAGACTCGCAAAAGGGCGGAAGTGAGATGCAAGACACGGATCATACGCCACAGAATCTGGTGAGTACACAAAAGATCGGTCCCAGGAACAATCAGCAAGCAAGACAGAATTCTTATCCGCAAAATAACCGTCCAAATCAAGTACCAAAGAGTCCCCAGAAGATCGATAATAAAGGCATCTAAGGTCAAACTGATCATCAGTAATGAATCTAAAGTAAGACTCAGCCAATGGGTTAAATCTCATATCCGAAATGTAATCAACCCAACACCGCTCAGCTTCATCCCAAACAATTGATGGACAATGGCGTCCAAGATCAGGAGCATCACCTGGAAACGCCGGAACATCACTGGAGTCCAAAGTAGCAGATAAGGAGGCAGGGCCAGAAGCAGTAACCGTAGGCTGGCCCAAGGCAGGCGCAGGAACATCAAGTGGAGGGACAATAGGGGAGACAGAGGATGATACTTTAGGAACCCATTTCCTAATCAGGGGACGAGGCAATGGGATCTTAGGAGCAATGGCAGAATCGACCGTGTGCGTGCAGGCAATAGCTAAGTGGCCAAAAGAATGGCAGGAGGAACAGATATCTGGAACCCAACCGTAGCGAACACGGACCTCGACAACATGTTCAACAGCAAGCTGAACAGGTATAGAAGATGGAAGCGGCTTATTAGGGGAAATCTCAGTCAAGGCCTTAGCATACATAAGCTTATCATGCGCGACAGTATTAGAATCAAAACATCTCAGCTTTCCTACGTTACAAGCTAACCAGTTCAAACCAATCAAAGGTTGAAGTGCAGAGGGGATTTGCGAAAAATAGGCCCAAACAGGAATAGAAAGAACTTGTTCACGCTCACTAGCCACGGTAGGAGACCAAGGAGTAACTACAAAGGGTTGCCCATCAAAAAAAGGCGGATCAGCAACAAGGACAGAACTACGTTCCTCGGGGGAGGAAAACTTAAGAAAGTACAAAGAGTCAACCAGTTTAACACTTAATTTACCACGAAGCTTCCAGGTCCTATGACAAACAGTAGCCACATCGCGGGGGCAGTGGTTAGGGTCCAAAAAGAAACCAACTAAATAATCTGACCAAAAGTCCAATCCGGCTTGTAACACAATAGGAGGAGGGATCACTACTCCATTCTCTACAACAATTTCAAACTCAATAGGCTTGTAGTCGCCAGCGCTATGGGGAAGAGAGGTGAAAAGAGAGGACCATGATCTGTTGCCAACAAAGGGAGAGGCGGTTGTACTGAGCCAAGATTCTCCGTCTCATGACCAACTCATTTTAAAATAATTTTATTTGCTGTAAGAATATTATTAGGCAAATAAGTATAATTTATTTTTTATTTTCAGCTATACATGTAGTTATTTTTAAAATTCAAGTTTTTAACTTATTCAAAATATTTTTCATTTTTAAATTCTATATTTGCCTACACATTTAAATTGGTTTTTCAATTAATTATTTTTTGCAAAAATGATTTGGTTAGAATGATTCAAAATATATTTGATTTTAATTTTTCTTAACATGATTAAAAATAGTTTAATACACTTACAGTAAACCAAAAAATATATTCAATATGCATTCATGAGGATAAGCACACTTATATTCACGTATTAAAACAATAATTTAATGTATTTTTTATGTTTAAAAGCAGTAAGGTAAAAATTAAAATACTTATTTATTTTTAAACCAAAAATCAAATTTTACAAAATTAGATTTTTTTTTATGTTATATATAAAAAAATTTAAGGTTTTAAAGTTTAATTTTTTCACTACCAAAAATAAATTTTGGTGTATACATAAATATATTTAATAGGAATCTTTCACAAAAACACCATATTTAAATTTTAGAATACATAGCGACCCTCCTCAAAAATAGGTTTTAAAAAGGAACAATTTGACTAAAGTCCCTATTAAGTTTCAAAATACACTAAACATCCTTGCCCAAAAAAGTATGTAAATTAGGTCCCTAGAATTAAGTTACCGAATAATTGCATACATATATGCAATTATTCAGTGAATAATTCCAGATATTTATGCAATTATATCCAAAAATTGTAGACATTTCCACAATTATTCACCAAAAAATTGCAGAAATTTCGGCAATTATTCACCAAATAAATTGTAGAAATTTTCGTAATTATTCATTGAATAACCGTCGACATTTATGCAATTTTTGAATATAATTACATAAATGTCCACAACTATTCACAGAAAAATTGCATAAATGTATGCAATTATTCGGTAACTTAATTCCAAGGACCTAATTTACAATATATTTTTTTGGAGAGGTGTTTTCGTGTATTAAGTTTTATTTTAAGGACCCAAGCCTAATATTCGCTTTAAAAATATCTTTATGAATATTTGTAAAGAAATAATTGAATAATTCTCTACAAATATTTTCGTTTTTCTAAAAAAATTAGAAAAAATTCTTTTAATCAAAGAAACATGCCATTAGTGTATTTAGTTTCAAAAAATATTGAATTTTTTTGTTGAAAGTAACAATAGGGGTATAATTTAAAATATGTTTAATAAAGGGATGAAAAAAAATTCCACTATTTAATATATATGAGCATGTATAACTATAACATCCCCTATCTAGAGGCCCAAAGCTAAATGCTACAGATGTTGTAGTCATTCATAGTATTAACTTCCGGTAACTAAATACAATTATGTTAATGGTATCCATAATATCAAAAGCACTTGAATATGAAACAAAATCATAGATTCTAAAAAATAACATTTTTGTAATTACATTTTCCAAAATATATTCCATATTCAAATTACATAATCCCATCACTTTCCCAAGTTCAGATAACACATAGTCATTACAATATTACGCCAAGAGGGACATATGACGATGCCTCCTTGGTTGACCTGAGTACAATATATATAATACTGCAGAATCAATTCGAAATATATCAGCAACTGCTAATTAGCTATTTTCCAGCCACATGCTCATCTTCGGAAGCTTTATTCATCAACCTACTAAAACCTGTAACCTTAACCTCAGTCTACTCAAATCAATTTTTAGCACCCGAAAGTTTAAGGAAAATAAACTTCGAGTCATACATAAAGCCTAGTGTAAATGATACTAAACATCTCTGTTATCTGATATTAAGTGAGACAACGCCGCTTAGCGGAACGGATTTCCCATCACTAATATCCTTTCTAAAACATATTTTTTGTAAATTATAATCTTGCAACCAAAACTAGTTAAATCTATAAAGCAATATTATGTGCACGCATGTTTCAATTATCATATGGACTATCTGTTCATACACTGTAGTTTTGTTTGCCTAACTACTAACTCAGTTATCGAATGAACTATTTGTCCAAACACTGTAGTTTTTTTGTCTAACTACTAACCCTTGGATGACTCGGGCTTACCAGTAGACATAAAAATTCTAACTACTTTTAGATACTTCCCTTCTGGACGGTCTGTCCTTAATTACTTCTCCAGGTCTATCTGATCCTAATGATTTTGCGGGCTTACCAATAACATGTCTTTCCATTTTAGATTCCTTTCTGTGTGCAGCATAATTTAGTCTCACTTCTGACAAAGCCTTACACATTGGAATTTTGGACTATATTAGCTAGGGGCTAATAGCTAATGAATTTAGGCGTGACCCTGCACAAGTCCCATCTGGTATTATAATCCGAGTCATTTTCTTTGGGTTAACTACCTTTTAAATTTTTCCTAAAAACCTTTTCAAAATGATTTAAACCTTTATCATGCATATACAAGGAAAATATACTCTTTGCTTTACTCTAAGCTATTTTCCATGTTATATATACTTTACCCAAAATAATGTTGATGAAAATATTAAGGATTTCCCCATCCTTCCAAAACAATTTAAAACCCTTTTTAACTTAAAAACACTTAAGCTATATTGCCAAAAACAACTCATTCAAAATCTTTGTTTAAAACCTTTAAACAACCCTTTTGGAAACATCGAAAGTACCTCTTTCAAAACCTTTGAAAGTATCCCTTTCAATACAAGTGAAACATTAGGCCAAAGGCCAAAACATACCTTTCGAAACCATTCACTTCATCCTTTCGAAAGCATTGAAAATCTTCTCCTTCGAAAGCTTTAAAGCCTTAGACATCCCCTTTAAAACACATAAGCATTCCCTTTCGAAAGCACTGGAAAACCTTTCCTTTTAGACCTTTCGAAACCATTGGAAAACCCTTCCTTAAAACCTTTCGAGCGCATTAAAACATCAAACCTTTCGAAAGCATTTGGGTTCAATTTATAACTGTGGAAACACCTTTCAAAACCATTAAAACCATCTTTTTGAAACCATTTGGGTTATACTTTTTATAGAGAAAAAAGGGTCATTAAAATATTTAAGTCGAAAGCTTCTCTTTTGAAAACATTCCTAAGTAAAAAAGTGAGGGTGTCGAAACTATCCCTTAGAAAGCATTGGAGAAGTGTCTTTGTTTTAAAAACAAGATAACCCTTTCGAAACCAATCTGCGTCGAAAGGTAAAAACGTGGGAGTTTGGAGTTTCGACCCCTTCGAAAACATTCATTTAATATAAAAAGCGCAACCCATTCGAAACTATTATTTAAAACCATTTGACCTTGTCAAAACTAACCAAGTCGAAAGCACTTCCTCAAAAGCAAAGTAGGCACATTTCATTTAAAAGCAAAGTAGCGCTTCAACCCCTTCGGAACCCCTTGTTTCGAGGCCTTCCGCCTTTATCCAGTTCATTATGCACTAGATATCTAATACCATGTGCATTGGTTTAGATGGAGTCAGACGGAGGTAAGGAGACGAAACCTGGTGCCGAAAGCATTGAAACTGGAAAAAACATGTAAATTTGACTTTTTAAACTATTTCTTTGTACCTAACCTGTCTTGTTTGTCAAACTATAATTGGTTAAACATTTTTATTTTCTAAAACTACTTTCAATTTTCATAAATAAAGATTTGAGTTATTTAGAAAATACCCTTCTCCTCTTTATAAATATACAAAACCTATAAGTCTCACACCTTAAATAATTCTATATATCTATTAAAACACTTAGAAAAATTCTTCGAAAATTCTAGAAAATCGTTTTTAATATGTACTCTAGCATATATAAATTTTAGACCCTAAACCAATATAATTTGACCGAAATAAACTTTTAACCCAAAATAACCTTGTCTTCGCTAAATATTCATATAAAATCCACATAATTCAGAAAATTATGAAAATTGAAACCATTTCTAAATTATCAGTTCTGATCTAAATCTAAATTCGCAAGGCAATTGGATGTCACATAATAGGTTTTCTAAATCAATTCTCATCACAAAATGCAGATGAAATAGCCTAAATCATCAACAAGAGTGTACATATGCATTTATCATTCAAAACATGGCAAAACAATTGCAAATACTTCTAAAATTTATCTAAAACCGAATCATGAGATGTAGTCATTATTCACCTTAGCTTTTGGATTAAAGAAGTGAAATTTTTTCTTGATTAAGTGATTTGATTCTTCATATTGAATTCTTCTTCTTCTTTTCTCTTCCTAATGGTGGTCAGCCTTAGTCTATTTTATTTATGAAAATAAAATGAATGTGTAGTATGAATTCCTAAGGGGTTTAGGGTATAAGGATATGGCTTGTTCCTATTTTGCCTCTTATCTATTTCATTTTTATTCCTTAATTTATTATTTACATTGGACGGCTACTTATTATTTAATCACAAATCTCAATCCATTAATCAACTTACATTATTTTATTTTATTTAATCTGAAATAATGTTACTAAAAATGGGGTATTACAATAACTTTCAAAAACAATATGTATATTATTATTTATATAAATGTATGAAAATTAGAAAATATTATTTTTTACAAAAATAAGTTAGGTCGGATATATATTTAATAATAACACGATATATGTGAGCATATTCATATAAATTAAAAACCATGTTAGAAATTTTACCTCTCACTAAATGATCCTGCCGAGAGCCAATACGTTGTTGGCACAGAATTCCTCTTAGAGCGCCAATATCTCCTCCTTAACTTGAAGTTGCAAAGTTGAAAAGATAGCTTCACCAAGGCAGAGCTACGCGGCTGTGGTTAAGGTAAAACACTAAAAAGATGTGTCATAAATTATGATGGTGACAATTCTACTTATAACCGAAGGTTTGCACCTTATTCTCTACGGATGTCTTGAAGCCTTATAGACTTGGTAAAGCCCAAAATAACCCCTTGATATGGTCAGCCCGAGGTCTTGACTTGGGAAGTCATTGAACCACTTTGGCTTATGTTTGAATCGCCATCTAATTAATTTATTTCTAACATTTAATCGATCTAACCATCATATAACTTTTATACATCGTTCGGTCTGATTTTAGCTTGAAATAAATAACTAAAATAACCATAACATATTAATACAACATTATATTTATTATTATCAATTATAGAATTTATAAATTAATTCTATCTTTGGTCAAATTCGAAAATAACTAACAACTCGGTTGTATTGACCGATCCACGTTTAATATTTAAACAATTTATACATTGAAGCCTGTATGAACTTTTCTAAAGAGCAGAACCTGGTAAAGTTCAATGCTTACGGACCATTTATGAAAATTTGTATTTCTACTTTAAAATATGCTCACCTAGTAATGACTATTTGTACATGTACTCTTTTCGTTATCGCTGTATCACTTATCTAAATCGAAAATTTTACAAATATTTGTATTTAATTACATAGACCACTTTTAGGACCTTTTTTCAATCCAATTATATTTATCGATTAACATTCTATTCTAGTTAGATATATAGAGTTTAAGTTGACTACTAATTACGATGATACTAACCTTTTAAAACGAAGGAGATGAATCCCTCTTGGTAGCATTTAACTTTAAGTAGTTCAACGTATATGCAACTATGGTTGTAACTAGGTCACCAAGCCAAGTATTTAACTGTAATCAAATTATAGTGTGACTACATAAAATCAATAGTACCCTCAAGTCTAAAAAGTTTGGACTTTGTTATATTAACTTGTAATACCCTATAAATATTAGAAATTTATATCAAGGGTACTTTGGTAATTTTGACTAAAAAGAGAAAAGTGTAATTTTACAAACATTAGAATCAGGCAACGGGACTTCTACCATTATGTAGAGCTCATTTTGGAGGTTGGAATGACATATTTTTTTGTCTGGATCAGAGTAAATATGAAGGAGTTACATGGACTTTAAGTTGCGGGTTTGAATTTTTCAAATAAGTCTAAGCCCATAAGGCTGAAGCGATAGTTTAGAAATCTTTATAGAGGACAGAGAATAATTTGAATTTTCGTTTTTCATTTCATGTAAGTTTTCCATCTTCTTCCTCCGTTTCTATCTGAAATCCTTCTTTCCTTCTCAAATCAAAACAAAACCTTAGATAATTATATATCAAACCGACGAGCGCAAAAGAGGACTACAAAGAGATATCCACTGATCGTGAAATTAAGGGGTTTCAAATGACCCCCAATTTTGAACAAAAAAGGTTTTGGGGCAAATTAGGTGGATTCTAGGGCTTTGCAACGTAATTTGATGAGTAAGAGTCATCTTTTCGATTATAATGCCCACATGCAAGTATATCGTTCTATAATCTCTATTAGGGTTAATAATTGAATATATACATATATAATATATAAATTGGACATATGATTATAATCTGAAATGTAAAAATGTTAATTATACTAATTATTTCCTAATTAATGATTTAAAATGATTAAATTGGAGTATTTATGTTTAGATGTTGAAATAGTTAGATTTGGGTAAAAAGAATCATATGGGTGATTTTATGAAGTAATTTGTGATATAATGCCCTAAACATGTAGAAAACGTTAAAAGTTGGAAAATAAAGATACGTAAGGAATTCGGGGAGAATTTTAGAATGGCTTCAGCCTGTAGGCAAAAATGTCTGCCTGAAACGTACACCGATCCATCGCTATATACCACATCGGTGAACCAGTGGAACCTACAGGCATAGGTTGAACCTAGGCCCATTTAGGTTCAAATTGAATATTATCGTTTTGGTTTCTATGCGATGTAAGGATGTCATACGATGCCATATGAGTGTTTACAAAGTATTGTATAATATATTGGTATATATGATTAGATGTGTGTTCGAGTGTTAGTTTTGTTTAACTGATTCTTGTACATTTAGAAATTAGTCTCCATTTAACTAGTAATATGTGTTTGTGTTGTGTTAGACTATGTTTATCTAACATAACCTCCTTTTATAATCATTTTATGTTTAACTGATTATGGTTAGGCTATGTTTACCTAATCACCGCTCGTTTACGGGTTAGTCTGTATTTAACAAACCACTGGTTGTATGCTACACTATGTTATGTTATAGTGTCATTATCACAAATTAATTGATGCCTGCATATTATGTTTATTATGTCAGACCTAACTTTGTGAATGCAGGTGAGACAGATTAAGGTCGTCTTTGTTTAGATGTAGCCTTTATATAATGTTATGCCATCATATCTATAGTATATTCTTACTAGTATTTTTCACTCAACAAATTCATGTCTAACTCCCTTTCCATATGTTTCCTTTTGTTTGTAGATTTATATGTTAATATGGTTGACTTGAGTAATGTAGACGGTGCATGTGATGATGGCAGTGCTAATGTGTATAGTGTGTTGTATTTACCACTTGACAGTATTAGTATATGATGTATTTATCTATATGGATTTGGATTTGATCATGTATTCTGAGATATTATTTGATATTCTTTATACATATTATGTATGTTTCCTTCCACTATTAGATTCTAAAAATCTAAGTTAGATAGTTTATATAGCTCTCTATATAATGTATGTCAACCATGACGATCCGTCACTTTTAGTTTCAATTCATTAACATACGAAGGTCAAAAATGGCGGGGTGTTATATAACCTATAGAAGAATCTCGTCAAGTCGTTCCATGATTGTTCCAATCAACCACAAGTACGTAACCCTTGGTGCCCCTCAATGGTCATAAGTAAATAATCACCCATCATATAGGGAGCATTATGTACACTAGTCTCAATGAATGTACCGATATTCTTTTCTTGTTACATCTGGACTAGGAAAATTCAAGGAGTAAGTGTTATATACACATTTGTATGTGTACTGTATGTATGTGTGTGTATATCAACACAACACTCGTGGTTACAAATACATTCATAACTACAATTGATAAAATATTTCTTCTAAAGATTTTCTACTTGTATATGTTTAATGTACTTAATCCATTATTTATATCTCTATATAAAAACTTAAAAAGAAAATAAAACTGATGCATACATTATTTAAAACAAGAATCTCATATAGGAGTTAAGTTTTGTAATACATTACATTACTGCCCATATGATACATGTAACGACCTAAATTTTTAACGTATCAAATAGGAATATTTAATTTATTTAACTATTTAGATTTTATTCAAAATTTGATAAATAATAAAGATATCAATTATTAATATAACGATTTGGTTTTTATTGACGTATTTTTAGTTTAATTTATTTTATTTTTCATAATTTTTAATTTAGAAAATATCTAATATATATTATTGCTGTTATGGGATCGTATCTCATTCCTCTTCATCATAGTATCCACAGTGGCATGTCTATACCTAGCCAACTCCTCAAACCTTCTAGCATACTCCAACACGGTCATCTCTTCCTGCTCTAACTCAGCAAACTTTCTGAGCAAAGCAGACTGCATCATCACAGGCATGAACCTCTCCTCAAACCTCCTATTAAATTCAGCCCATGTCATCATCTCTTCATCCACTCTGACCGTCATACTATTCCACTAGAATAAAGTTGCTACTTGAATCTGTCTCGAAGCTAGCCTTCTCTTCTGCTCATCGCTGAGCCCCAAGTCTGCAATGATTCGCTCATAATGTAGCAACCAGCTCTCCACCTCAATAGCATCCTCAGTTTCAATAAATGGCTTTCCTCCAAGCCTAACACAGTCTCTACTCAAAATAGCATAACTGTTGATCACCGGAGCTTCCTGAACTCCTACTCCAGCATTTCCTTCAAACACTCCAGCAGCAATTACAGCTTGCATCATATTTATGAAAAACTGATACACAGCTCCCATATCCATATGTGGGACTCCAGAACCAACATTTCTTGCTTGTGCCTGACCTTGGTTCCTTTTAACATTTGGTTTGGCATTTCCATTTGTGGTGGTGCTTCCACCAAGATTCACTCTTCCACTTCCAGCATCCATATCTGTATTTAAGCCTCGTGAGATACAGAAGAATAGCCTAAGAGAGATAGGAGAACAGAGATATAGCGTATATCTATATATAGAAAATAAAAGTATATTACTATAGTGTTACCCCATGCCTCGATCTAATCTCTAATTCCTTAGGATTTTGTTTTCAAAAATCATTTTAGTTTAAAGTTTTTTTCATAAACCTATGCTCTAATACCAAGTTGTAACATCCCCTATCGGAGGCTAGAAACTAAACGCTACAGATGCTGCAGTCATCCATAGTATTAACTTTCGGTGACCAGATACGGTAATGTTAATGGTATCCATAATTTCGGAAGCACTTGAATATAAAATAAAACATCACAGATCAAAAACCTTTTTCTAATTACATTTCAGAACAAGATTTCATATCCAAGTTACATAATCCCATTCATTTCTCAGGTTCAGATCAAATATAATTATTACAAAATACGCCAAGAGTGACATATGAAGATGCCCCTTTGGTTGACCAGAGTACTACATAGTCATAACTGACTTAACACAACGCAGCAGAATCAAACAAAATAAAATATAAACTCCTAAATAGCTATTCGTTAGCCACCTGCTCGTCTTCAAAAGCTTTATTCACCAACCTAGTAAACCTAAAAATCCTCAACCCTCGGTCTACTCAAATCAATTTTGAGCACCAGAGAGTTTAAGGGGAAAACATACTCTTCGAGTCAGAAGTAAAACCTAATATGAATAATAGTATACATCTTGGTTATTTGACATTAAGTGAGATCATGCCGCTTAGCGGAACGGCTTTCCCTTCATTAATATCTCTTAAAACATATCATTTCAAATCATAATCCTGCAACCAAAACTGGTCAGAACTGTAAAGCATTATCATGTAAACATACATATCAGGTAACAAATGAACTATTTGTCCGAACACTATAGTTTTGTTTAGCTAACTACTAACATTTGGCTGACTTGAGCCTACCAGACAATATATAAACAAATAATCTAACACCTGTTAGATATCCTCTTCTGCATGGTCTGTCTCTAACTTAACTTCTCCCAAGGTCACCTGATCCTAATGGTTTTGCAAGCTCACCAATAACCTAACTCTGTATAAATATACTACGTGTAACATAATTTTAGCCTTACCTGTGACAAAGTCCTACACACTGGAATTTTGGACTAAATTATCTTGGGGCTAATTGCTAATGTATAGGGCGCGACCTTATACCAGTCCCATCCGATATACAAATATCTAAGTCGTTTTTATTAGGATTATCTTCCCTTCAATTTTCCTTGAAACCTTTTCTTCTCAAATTGATTTAAAGCCTTTAAATCATAATTCAAACAAGGAAAATACATACTCTATGCTTTACTCAAAATCCCCTTGCCATGTTATATACACTTTAATCAAAAATTTGTTGATTAAAATATTTGAATCTTTGACAGTACCCCTATTGAACCCATTGAAAGTTCCACTTTCGGAACCAAATAAACCTTTTTTATAACCTAGGCCAAAAGGCCAAAACATTCCTTTCGAAATCATTCAAAATCCTCCTTTCGAAGCCATTGAAAAATCCTTCCCTTCAATAGCTTACTTAGACATCATATACTTAAAACACTTAACTTTTCCTTTCGAAAACATTGGAAAAACCTTTCCTTTAAAACCTTTTGAAACCATTAGGAAACCACCTATTCAAAACCATTCTTTAAAACCTTTCGAAAGCATTCAACTCCTTTATAAACAACAAACCTTTCGAAGCCGTTGGGTTCAATTTAAACCATGTGGAAACCTTTCGAAACATTTGAAAACTATCTTCTTTGAAACCTTTGGGTTCTACCTTCAACAGTGAAAAATGGTCATAAAACATTTAAGTCAAAAGTACTCTTTCAAAAGCTATTCCTAAGTAAAGAAGTGATGATTTCGAAACCAACCCTTCCGAAAGCATTGGAGAAGTGGCTTGGGTTTAAAAACAAAGTATTCTTTTCGAAACAATTGACTTCGAAAGGTAAGAAAGACATAGCAAGGGGTTTCGACCCCTTCGAAAGCATTTACTTAAAACAAAAGGTGCAAACCGTTCGAAATCATTCCTTTAGATCATTTTGACCCAGCCGAAAGCCAACCAGGTCGAAAGCACTTCCTTCGAAAGCAAAGCAAGTGCATTTCCAGTTTAAAACAAAGTCGTGCTTCAACCTCATCGGGATCTATGATCTCGACCCACTTCCTTCCTCCTTTGTCCAAATAACTATGTACCAAGTTATCGATACTATGTGCATTGGTTTCGATGGCAATGGAGGTGGAGGCTCTCAATCGAAACCCCTGTTCCGAAAGAGGCAAAACATGCCTAAAGCATGTAAAATCTATTTTTAACTTTAAAAAGAAATGCTTTTCAACTAACTTTCCTTGTTTATCAAAATATTATTGGTTGCTAATTTTCTTCTCTAAAAGTGCTGCCAATTTCAAAAATAAACAATTTAATTTATTTACAAAATATCCCTTCTCATTTTGTAAATATATAAAACATTTAAGTCCCATACCTTAAATAATTTTATAACTTCATCAAAACACTTAGGAAAATTCAACAAAAATTCATTTTTTTAATATATTTTCTAACATATATCAATTTTGGACTCAAAACTTATATTATTTAGCCGTAAATAATTTTAAACCCAATCAATCATTTTTTCACTAGAAAATTAATATAGAATCCACATTAATTCTGAAAATTATGAAAATTGAAACTCATCTCTAAAATATCATTTCTGATCTAAATCTAAAATCGCAAGGCATTTAGATGTCATTTAATAGGGTTTTCACATCAAAACATATCATAAAACCTATATGAATAATCATAAATCATCGACAAGCATATGTAAACATTTTATCCTTCAAAATCATAGCATAACATTGCAAATAAATTCAGATTATCCTTAAAATCGAAAACAATTATAAAAATGAAATGTAGCCATTATTCACCTTAGCTTTGAGATTAACGATTTTAGATTTGATATTGATTAAGTTGCTTAAGCTTTTCCTTTGAAATCTTGCTTATCTTCTCTTTTCTTCCCTTAATGGTGGCTGGCTTCTAAATTTAATTTTTGCAAATGAATGTGTATGTGAGCATAGCTAAGGGTTTAGGGTATAAGAATATCCTTTTTCCAATTTTACCCTCACCTATTACCCTTATCTATTTTAATTCATGTTAGCTCATTTAAATTTATTCATTAACATGGCACGGCTACCCCTTATTAATCACACATATTAATCTTCTAATCATCACGTTATTTTATTTAATTTAGCTAATTAAATATCCTAAATAATGTTAGTAGAATTTAGGGTCATTACACGATGGATAACACTTTATTGGTTATATTACATGCAACTCATAACCTGTGACCTTTGTCCTGGTCTTATTTCGACCTTGAGTTCGCTAAACAAATTAAAAGAGATTATTCACTCGTACCTATCATTTTGCAATTGCCTAAGTAAAAATGTACGTATCTTGAGTTTGCTCGACACATACATACATATATCTTACTAGGTTTATCAATATATTAATAATACTACACATGACATCTCTACCTTGAGTTTTCTTAACAACTAGAGAGTATGCAAGTAATTTATTAATATATAAATGGTAAAGGACAATACTTATATGTAAGATTCATTTCTTTAATACACTTATTCGAGTGATATCAACTTACGAAATAATGTAATTTTTATGAAATACCTGAGTGATTCAAGTGTTAGACACATCCGAAATAACGATATATGTACTGCACCTATGTGTTTATTCCTAAAATCTTATTTGGGTTATCACGGTTCCACTTTTTATTATACATTCATATTATATAAGTGTAGTTCATATATAATAGTTTATTTTTTGAATTAACTTATATAATATCCTTATGTATAATCTTATACCAATTTTATTAATTAAATTATAATTAATTTTATTTTATTCATTTTAAACATTTTAAAATTGAATACATATCTATAACGTTTGTAGTGATACACATATATCCTAATACATGTATATTATATTTATTAGCCAACATTTAAATAATTTATTTAATTAAAATAATTTTAATTAATTTTAAAAATTATTCATCAATTACGTTAAACATTTTAAGATAAATTTACATATTATTATATACGTTTTTAATTTAATTAACTAACCTTTACTTAATTGGTTATCTAGTTAATCCAATTAATTATTAATATAACTTTTGAAAATAATTAATTATTTTCCAAAATAGTTTGTAACATTTATAAAATATCTTACATATTTTGAACTTAACCTATTAAATTTAAAATATTATTTATAATTTCAAAATAGATTTGAAAATTAGCCTAAAGGCCAAAACCTATGGGCATACTACATCTTTTGGGCATGATCGTAGCCAGGCAGGACATAGTATATGACTATCCAAACCCAACCTTCGAGACTACTTTTCAAAGCACCCTACTAATTGGATAGGCTTAATAACTTAGCACTAATACTGCTAATTTAAACTGCATAGGCTATTGGTTTCAATACCATTGATGGAACTGGGCCAGTACGTAGTGGGTTAAATAGGTAGATTTTGGAAAATTTGCTTATTTTTAGATCGTACTGAGCCTGTGAAATCTATATTAAGTTACATCCAATCTAAATAATTTGGAGTAAAATCATTATTTTGTTTAATTAGTTTATATAAATGATTTTATTTTGTTTATATAATATATAATGTATATGTGTATTAAATACACATATTCATATATAGTGCATGTGCAATATATAGACGTGTACATAGTATAATGTGTTTGTATATAAGTAGTGTGATTTACAACGCGACGAGCACCATTTATCCCTTCATATATTCATATACATATACATATATATATATATATTATTTAATTAATAATTTTGACTAATTCTATATTACTAAAATTTAAAAATTGAAATGTCTTATGTTAAAATTTAAAAACGGGTCTAGATCTTGTACATATGTAAAATACGATACAATATTTATAATTATTTTATTTATTTAAATAAAATGGCCAAGTCAAAATAATTTAAATTAAAATACCAAAATATCATATGTTAGTTTAAATGCAATGATAGATTTAGATTAAAATCTATTTTAATCCTTAAATTCAAAATTATATTAAAAATCATTTATTTTAAAAAATACTTATACATAAATTTTTGTTACATATTTAATATATATATGTGTGTGTGTGTGTATTATTAATTAGCAAATATAAACACATATATTTTACAAAATTAAAAATTCCTTTTTTTGATTGAGAGGTTTTTAACAAGAAAATTTCTTTTATTTGTCAAATCCATATGGATTTGACAATAATTTTTTGGATTTAAAACATACATTATTATAATTATTTAAAATATATGTTTTAATTATAATTATACGAAAATGTTTTATTTTTGAATTTTGAAGACATGTTTATATTTGCAAATTAGTTTAAAGTTTAATTTAATGCAAACATCTTTTTTATATTATATACATAGTTAATATGAAATGGTAAAGTTAATGCATATTAAATTTTCAAAAATAAACTTTTTTAAGATCGATCAAAAATAAAACATTAAAACATATTTGTAATTTTTTTTGTTTTGAATAATTTGATATATATGAATATGCAAACATAAGATTGGACAACAACTATATATATGAATTCATCATATTGAAACAGAAGCACTAAAACTGAGATGAATAACATACACATATGGAATATTAATAAAATTAGATCTTTACCAAATACAATCAATGATGAGTACCTTGAATTTGAATATACCTCCTGAAGATCTAATTTATACTTCCCTTAAAGTTGCAGCAAGCCAGCGAACGCTACGTCTTTGAAATAGATTTAATTTGATTTAAATTTATTTAGAAATGAAGAAGTATCTTCCTTAAAATTTTCGTCTAGAGTAAGCGTGGTGGAGGTTCCAAAAATTGCAATGAAATGAGAGAGAAAGGGAGGTTTATATAGGTAATAGGATGGACGAAAGGAGCAGATCTAGACTCCTTGTTCCTCTTTTCCTTACCAATTCAAATCAAATATTTCAGCCAAATATCACCTCCCCTCCACTAGTATGATCGGCCTATATAGGCTGTATGGCCTATAGATATTTCCAAACCCAATCAATATTTATCAATTTTAAACCCACTTTTAATATTTATCGATATCGTATATCGAAACATACATACATATATATATAACCTTTATACGTGCACTTTATTAAATACTAATTCAAATAAAGCAAATAAAATTTAATAATTAATATTTTATAAATATTAGTTAATTTAATTTATCTATAACAATTATAATTTAATTAAATCATGTAGTTTTTTGGGAGCATTAAATATTGTTATTATGCAACTCAAAGGTGTAAATTCAGACAGCGATTAATATCAAACAATTTGAATATTAACGTTCATAGGTTATCTTAGCTAGCATGTGATAGTTTGGCTGAATTTATCACTTATACATTTTCAACAAAATCTAATTTTAGTATTTAAGCAGTATTTGGTAGTAATAATTATTTACACCAATTCTCTTCATCAAAACTATATCGCACTAGGTCTTATGAAATTTGATTTTGATCAAAATTCTAATATCGTCCACATTCAACTTGTTTAATCCAAGCACAAAGTCCTTGGTTGAATAACAATAATTATTATTTATCGAACTTCACTAGCCAGATATTTTGAATTTGAGTTGATTACAATTGACCGTGATGCTAACCTTGTATAACCGAGGAGACAAGTTGTCTATTGAATAGTGTTTCACTTCCAATGCTTAAGCTCATATCCAGCTATATCATTGGACGTCATCTCTTGATTTAACTATATTCAAAATGGAGTTTTCACATTGAAGTTCAACATTATTATCAAGCTGAGAGAACTATGTAATATCCTTACTTTGATATTCTCTATTTAACCTCGGTTATATTAACAGAAAAAATTATTGAGTGAGTCATTCCATAGTTATCTAATAATTATCAGTATATAACCTCTTGGTGTCCTAGTAGCGATGAGTAATACATTTCCCAACACTTAGAAAGCGTTACATGCTGTAGCCTCGAAGGATGTATCGTTATCCTATCTCGAAACATCTTGACTAGGAATATTTAAAACGATATGTTAATTTTTTATTGTGGTAAATTTCTCGTGATTACAACATATTGTAATTACTATCATATAGCATATCAATAAGAGATTTTCTATTAAATATATTTAAACTTAATAATTAATTTACATAACACATTATGACAAGTATATAATAGAGGGGGAAACACCAATTATTTTGAATGAGATTTTATTACAAAAATAATAATTTATAACAAATTACAGAATCGATCCTAGGACATAACCCTAACTCTGTTAAAAACTAGCCAAACTCTGCCAAAGATAGGGGAGGATAAGCTTCCTAACATAAGAGATAGGGTTCAAGTCCATAAGAGACAATGGAGTATTATGTTTCTTAGCCTCAGAGATAAGCTGTAACTTCACCAGAGAGGGTGAATATCAAGTTGTTCAGCCTCGGAGACAAGACTCCAATCCTCTAAAGATAGCATAGTATAATTCTGAACGATCCCGAAGGTACGATCTGGCTTCGTCAGAGACAATGTAGTACAATATTTTCATAAATCCCCAGTGATAGAGTCAGCTTCATCTAAACATGAAATGTAGCATCCCACATTTTGAAACCCAAAGAAAAAAATCCAAGGTATTGCAATCACCTTGGAATTATCTTTCAGCGATAAAGATAAAATCGGTTATACAATAATTAAAGCAAACAATGTGGGTTGCGAAATTATGGATCTTAAGGCTAATTAAACACTAGAGGGGGGTGAATTGTGCTTTCTAACTTTTATACATCTTTTTAAATTTCTTTCAAGTTAAACCTCAAATCACAGCTTAATAGTAGAGAATTATACTATCAAACATTCGCAGATGCAATCACAGATAAAAATAAAAGCAGCAAAACAAGGTAAAGAGTTAGAGACATAACACCAAGGATTTTACATTGGTTCGGATTTCTCCTACATCCAGTTCCATACAATTGCTTATACATATTTCTTTTCAAATGTCAATCTTTAACCAAGCAGAGGCAAATCCAAATACAGTCTCGATTTCGAGGCTACGAGACACACCCTCCTGAATTTCCAAGCTCGAGGTAGACTTACCTGATTTAAACGAACTACAAACACACCCACTAGATTTCTGGGATACTAAGCGCACCCACTTGATTTGAAAGGGCTACAAGCGCACCCAAAGCAAATAAAAATAGATTTGATAGTTCTCCAAAGACAATTTCTTGAACTTTGGACAAAATGGATCTTATAGCCTTTTGGACAGCACTTTGATCTCTGAATTGAGAGAGAGATGTTTGCAAACAGTAAGAAAGTAGTATTGAATCAATACAATGAAGTATGAATTGATTCTATGTGATTTTGAAGAGAATATAGTATATTTTCTACGGAGGTTTTAAGGGAGTAAAAGGAGGTAAGAAAATAAGTAATTCTAAAAAATTTAAATTCGTTTCAACTCCCCATTATATAATAAATCAAATGATGTGTCCGCTCGTGAAAATTTATGACAAATAGACACTTCATTTCAAAATTTGAAAACCCAATTGGTGATATGTGTGCCTACGTGTCGACATATGCATGTATATTTTGAAAACTTGATTCTTTTAAAATGTTTTGAAAATGCTATACTTTGTAATATAATTTGATACTTTGTAAAATAGTTTGAACATAATTTATAAACATTTTGAACTGTAAAAACTTTTATAAATTATTTTGAAATATATATTGGAAAATTTATTTTGTTTAAAAATATAAAAGATAGAAAATGGGAGATAGAGATCGAAGATTGCTATCAACGACTTGAACAATATAAGTTATGACTCTATGCACTAAATTTTAATCTTGAGATCTTCATATCTTGGTCTTTGTACTCATGGATCTTCATGTCTATCTTTTGAGTCTTCATACTATATAGTCTTTAATGCAACGCCTGTTTAATAATCTATGCTATATACTATATAACTTGATAAAACATTAGTATCTATATTTTATAAAATTATATATGGTTGTTGTCATTAAAAATAATATAACAGAGGTATTAACATTCTCCCCCATTTTGATGATGACAACATATTGGCAAACTGTATGTCAACATATGTAGGTTAAATTTAATACTATTTTCTTTTTACATTTACAAATCATATGTTGTTATATTTATATTTCAGAGAAAGAATATATTCCTTACTCTCTTCTAAGTTTTATAAAAGATTTTTGAGTTAACCGTTTTGTTAAAATATTCGCTATTTGATTTTTAGCATTTATAAAGTCGAGTGAAATTACTTCTTTATTTACATTATCTCTCAATGATGTCTAATGTCTATATGTTTGATCCTAGCATGATGGTTGGGTCTTTAGATAAATTTATTGCACTAGTATTATTACAGTATATTAGTGGTTTAGAGAAATTTAAACTGAAATCTTTTAAAGTTTGTTGCATATAGATTACCTATGAACATGCTAATGTAGCAGAGGCTTCTATTGTAGATAGTAACATAGAATTTTGCATTTAATTAAACCATGAATCAAGAGAGTGTCATAAAAAGTGGCAAGTTCCACTTGTACTTTTTCAGTCTGATTTTCATCTAGCATAATCAGCATCACTATATGAAATTAAATCGAAGGAATCTTCTTTTGGATAAAAAAGTCCATAATCTAGCGTGTTGTTTAGAAAATCTTAATATTCGTTTTACATATTTTAGGTGAGTTTCCTTAGGTTGAGATTGATGTCTTGCATAGAGATATACGCTATGTATTATATTCAATCTACTAGCAGTTACATAGAGCAAGGATCCTATCATACCTCTATATAGTTTTTGATCTACATCTTTTAAATTTTCTTCCTTATTAAATTTCTCATTAATTGTCATGGGAATTGTCCTACCACTAGTACTAGCCATTCCGAATGTCTTAACTAGACCCTTGGCCTACTTATTGACTTATAAAAATACCAGTACTCAATTGCCTTATTTGTAACCCAAAGAAGAAGAATAGTTCTCCTATATGACTCATTTCAAATTCTTTAGTCATTATATCATAAAATTCTTTACTTAACTGTTCATTTATTGATCCAAAAATAACATCAACTACATATATTTGTATAAGTTGGCTATCATTATTATTTCTTTTAATAAATAGAGTACAATCTACTTTTCCCATTTCAAAGCTAGATTGTAATAAATAAGATTTAACTCAGTCATACCATGCTCTAGGAGCTTTTTTTAAACCATATAAAGCTTTGTTAATTTATAAATGCATTTGGAAGTTTTTCATCTTCAAAAAGTGGGGGCTATTCTACATAAATATCTTCAAAAATCGATTTAAAAAGGCACTTTTAATATCCACTGAAATAATTTAAAATTATAATGATTTGCAAAAGCGAGTAGAATTCTAATAGCTTTTAATCTAGCTATGGAGCAAAGGTTTCATCAAAATCTATACCTTCCTCCTAACAGTAACCTTGAGCGACAAAACATGCTTTATTTCTAATGAGTTCTCCTTATTCATTCATTTTATTTCTATATACCTATTAATTCCTATTATGGACTTATTTTCAGGTCTTAGAACTAATTTCGAAACATGATTTCTAATAAATTGATTTAATTCCACTTGCATAGCAAGAATCCATGAATCATCTAATGATGCTTTCTTTGGATTTTTAGGTTCAATAGTTGAGATAAAAGCCGCATTACTCATTTTATTTAATTGATGTCTTGTTTTTATAACAGAATGTATATTTCCTAGAATATTTTATATGGGATGATCTTTCAAATATTTTGTTCTTTTATTTGGACGTAAATTGTTAGAGTAATTATTACTTACATCATTAGTGATTTAGTTATTTGTAATTTCATTAGTTTATTAATATTTTCTTCTTCATCAAAACTGGAATTACTAATTTAAAATTCTCATTAAATAAAACATGTAATGTCTCTTCAATGATGTTAGTTCTGGTGTTAAAAACTCTATAAGCTTTACTTCTATTGGAATAAATAATAAAATTTCCTTTACCTGATTTAACATAAAATTTATCTGAATTATCTTTTATATTTAATATTAAACATTTGCTACCAAGGACTCAAAAATAAGATACTTTAGGCTTTTTATTATAAAATAATCCATAAAGCGTTTTCTTAGTCAAAGGTATTACTAAAATTATATTTAAAATATAACATGTTATAGCAACTGCTTCAACCCAAGAAGTTTTAGGTAAATCGCTATCATTTAACATCGTTCCATCTCATTCTTGTATAGTTCTATTTTTACACTCTACCACTCTATTTTATTGGGGAGTTCTTGGAAATGAAAAGTTATATGTAATCTCTTTCTTATTACAAAAGCTTTCAAAAATTTCATATCGTATTCTCTTCCATGAGCGCTCCTAATCATTTTAATTTTAGTAGACATTTCATTCTGAATTCTTTTAATACAAATTTTAAATATTCAAAGGCATCACTTTTAAGTTTTAAGAAAATTGTCCATATATATCTAGAAAAATCATCTACAATTACAAAGACATATCTATTAAGATTTATTGATTGTAGTTGCAATGGTCCGAAAAGGCCTAGGTGAAGAAGTTTAAGAGGTTGAGAAGAAAAAAACACATCTTTTGATTTGAATTTTTTTTATGAAGTTTTCCTAGTTGATAGGCATCACATAAGTTATTGACATTGAAACTCATTTTAGGAAGACCCTTAACAAGTTCATATCTAGCAATTGTAATAGGTGTTTGAAATTCAAATGACCAAATTTTATTTGCCAAATCCAAGGGTCACTTAATTCAACCAAAAGACACCGATTGCCATTAGACACTTCCATAATTAAAATATAAATGTTACATTTTCTAATACCTTCAAAGATAATGTTTGACTCGTTATCTTCGATGTGGAAATTAACTTTTTCAAACTTAATTTTAAAACCCTTATCACCCAATTGACTAATACTAATCATATTATGTTTCAAACTACTAACTAGCAAAACATTAGAAATAGTATGAGTTTTAGAGTTACCGACATTCCGATGCCAATCACATATTCTTTTGAGTTGTCTCCGAAATTAGCCAACCCACCATCATTGTAGACAATATCCTTTAAGATCTTCGGATTTTCAGCCATGTGTCTTGAGCATCCATTGTTCAGTATTCACCTATCCATCTTGATTTATGATGACTGAATTTCAAGTGTCTATTCACCATTAGCCATATAACATTCTTGTTCCCACAATACAACATTATACCTTTCCAAAAAATTAAGTGGCTTTTCAAAATAATTAGTTTCTATTTTACTTGAAAATAATATATTGGTTTTACAATATTGTTTTTCCATAAAAATGTTAAAAATAGTATTACTAACCATTTATTTTTTTTTAAAACAAATTACGAATTTTTAAAAGCCTAGTGCCATGGTACCAAAAAATATGGGTAGCGAAATTATGAACCTTAAGGATAATTAAACACGAGAAGGGGGTCAATAGTGTTTTCTAACTTATGTAAAAATAAATAAATTTCTTTCAAGTTAAATATTAAATCACATATTAACAACACAAAATTATACAGTTAAACAATCACAGATAAAAATAAAAGCAAGGTAAAGAGTTAGAGATATGACATCAGGTATTTTACACTGGTTTGGACTTCTCCTACATCTAGTCTTATGTAATTGCTTATATAGATTTCTTTTCAAATGACAATCTTTAATCGATCAGAAGGAAAACCCAAATATAATCTTGATTTCGAGGCTATAAGACAAACGCTTCTGAATTTACAAGTTCAGGGTGGACTCACTTGATTTGAACAGAAAAAAATACACCCATTAGATTTTTGGGCTACTAAGCACACCCAAAGCAAATACAAATAGAGTTGATAGTTTTTCCAAAGACAATTTCTTGAACTTTGGATCAATGGATCTTAAAGCCTCTTGGATAGCACTTTGATCTTTGAAATGAGAGAGAGATATTTCCAAAATAGTAAGAAGGTGTATTGAATTAATACAATGAAGTATGAATTGATTATAAGTAATTTTGAAGAGAACATAGTATATTTTTAATAGATTTTTCAAGAGAATAAGAGGTGGGAAGAAATAAGTAATTCTAAAATTTTAAAGTTCATTTGAAGTCCCATTTACGTAGTAAATCAATAGATGTGTCCATTCATGAAGAGTTAGGACTTGGATACTTCATTTTAAAATTTGGCAAACCAATTGGCAGTAAGTATATCAACATATCATCTGCACATATGTCGACATATGCATGTATATTTTTTTTTAAATTCTTTTAAAATATTTTGAAAATCCTACACTATTTAAAATAATTTGATACTTTATAAAATAGTTTGAACATAATTTATAAACATTTTGAACTTTATAAATCTTCTATAGAAAATTTTGAAATATATTTTGAAAATTTATTATGTTTAAAAATATAAAAGATAGAAAATGAGAGATAGAGATCAAAGATTGCTATTATGGGCTTTAACAATATAAGATATGACTCTATACACTAAATTATAATATTGAGATCTTCATATCTTGGTGATGTACTCATGGATCTTCATGTTTATTTTTTGAGCCATAACTGTACAATCTTCGATTCAACACTTGTGTAATAATCTACACTATACATTATATAACTTGATAAAACATTACTATCTATATTTTATATAATTCTATATAGTTGTTGTCATCAAAATAATTATAGCTTAGGTATTAACAAACAATGCTTCTAACAGGTATTACATAACATCATCATTTTTACATATTCTAAGTGTTCCCATATTCGGGCCCATACTGTAAGAACCCAGACAACTTATTTTTGCTTGTGTTTTTATATCAAAATGAAATAATATTATAACTATTCGAAAGATGAAATACTAAGTTACAACTTTATTTCAAAGACCAAAAGATTTTTATGATTTGATGGACTAATTAGGTGTAACCTTGTAATATCACCTTGAAGCATGACGTGGCATTAAGTATGGCATTTAAATAAGGTAGTGACATATAGGCTGATTAGGTGTAAGCTTGTAATAACACCTTGTTTATTATAGCACAAGGTGGCATAATGCATGACACTTAAAATAAGGGAGTGACACATCGACTAATGATGTGTAAACTTATACGATCGCCATGCCTATTAAGGTGACAACCAAAGGGGCATGTTTCATTACACCAATGTTTGCATGGGAAAGAATGGACAAGTGTCCTAATTTGGAAAGTCCTAAATATCCTTGAAGAAAGACTATAAACAAGATGATAATTTCATTTGGTTTTTATACTTCCATAAATCTAAAAGCGAAACAAAAGTAAAAAAACAAGGAAGGTCTTAGGGAAAGATAAACCATAGTCCGAAACTATAATTACTAAGGTGAGGAAAACTATCTTATTTTAAAATTTCAAGTTATTGCATGAAGTAGTGTGTAACTTATAATATTATTAATCTATATGTTTCACTATTTTAACCCTTTATGTAACGACCCATAAAATTCAATGGTCTTCATAACGTTTTAATTCAATTTTTGTGAAATTTTAAATAATTAAATTTTGAAATAAAAATTTGATATTATGAATACGTCTACTTAAACATAACAAATGGTAAATTTTCATCTAAAAATATGGAAGTTTATTTTCTTGTGTAATAATTTTATTTAAATTTGAATCAATTAATAATTGATGATAACAAAATGTTTTCCAAATCTGAATATTTTTATGCAGTAAATTTGTAAATCATCTTCTGAGTGAGACATCATCTGTCGTTTCACCAATATTGGACTGCTATAGCTCCATTTATATTATATTCTGGCGTTATAGCAGATTTTGGTACCGATATCGATTTTGATCGGATAATCGTACCACTGATAACTGTATACCGTTTTGATCGTCTTGTCATGTTGATATCTGCGGTATATTTACCTCAGTATTTCAGAGTCCAGTGTGAGGCACGGTCTGTGAAACGATTTCGTATCCGTTCCGCATTCGATTTTTTTTTAGTTTCCCTTACCTTTCATATTCCAACGTATATTAACCAATAGCCTCTAACATTTATGTTCACTGAATTCAACACGTGACTTTCTATATTTCCATCGGCTGCTTTATTAATTTTGGTTCATTCATTCTTCCTGCACATTATCTTTTCGTTCATGAAACTTAATTTACATAAAATCTTGTATAACTATTAATTTCCTGCTAATCTCCTTTGCACGTCCCTTCATTTTTCATGACTGAAAGCATGCTCGACCTCACCACCTTTCATCTTCGCGCTAGCCTAACACCCCTCACTTCTTTCTGCTTCCCTTCGAGCTTCAATCAGACTTGCTCCGACCTAAGCTCTCTCATCCGACCTTTCTCCACCCAGCTTCTAATCTCCCCGCTGCTCTTTCTTCCCCTTTCATCTTCCTCACACCCAACAGTCGAAGCTTGGCAGCGCCCACCGTTTTCCTCCACTAACTTCCAATGGCCGAGAACGTGGCTCCCTTCTTCCTACACCTCACCACTTAGGCCACCTAATCACGTCAGCACCCCTCCTCCTCTTGCTTGTCGAGCACCACTGTAGCCTCTCTTCTTTTATTCTTTATATGTAAGTATGTATTTTGTTTATTTATACATCAGTTTAGTTTTGGATTGATATATATATATATATATATATATATATATATGGGTTCTGGTAATATACAAAGTTTATATAAGTTTAATTTATTATATGTCAGTTTGCCTCAGTTTGTAGTTTGTTTATTTTACATATGTTACATATTACACTGTTTAGATATAATATAGTTTTATATATATATGTTATACTATTATATATTTACTGTAATATATATGTTAGTGAGTTATGGGGTTTTTATAATATTAAATTTTAATTTTAATATATATATATATGAATGTATGTATCAAAGTTCATGTTTTATAAAATAGGTTACAGTATGTTTTATGAAAGAATATTATATGTTATATATGTAGAATTTTTTTTTACAATCTGGGTATATATATGTGTCTAAATAATTTGGTGAAGTCGACATAATCTAGTTTGTACCTGTTACTCTATATTACTTTATATTATGACCCTGGCTATACATATAGGTTTGGTTTCAATTATATGTGTGTATATATATATATATTGTGTTTTCCTGTATATATATATATTAGCTTGTAAAATTTTAAAGTATAAAATATGTTTCAGGTTGCATAAAATTTTGACTTTTATGATAGATACATTATTTTAAATATATATGTAAGTTGTATAATGTAAAAGTGATATTAATACATTATATAGTTTTTATGAGAAGTTTGGTAGTTTTATAATAAGTTTACATATATATATATATATATATATATATATCAGTTTATATAAAACTATTAAGTTTTAATGTATGATTCAAAAAATTATTTTATATATATGTTTGACTTTAATACATGAGTTTTAGTTTAAAACAACAATTTTGAAATATATATATATATATATATATATATATATATATATATGTAGGTATGTATGTATGTATTTAATGTATGCCTAAATTTAGAATATGACTTTATAGATATATTTTTTTTTTGAAAATTGATAAAAGACTTTATTAATAAGCCTAAAATAAAGGTCGGGCCGACCCATTACATTTGTCTATCAGTTCTCTAGTTCAACATACAAAAAAGTACTTCATCTTCCTACAAGCTACCGTGAGATTTCCATGTCTTCTCCAAACGAATCTCAGTATTTTCTACTTTTAGTCCCATCCTCTGCAATGTCTTTTGTTCAACAGCTGATAAATCTGTAAGAGCACTTCTTCCTACTTTTTTCATGATTATTTGAACATCTCTTTCGACCATTTCACCGATTACATGTTCGTTTTTGTGGTTATTTTGAAAAATTCGTCTATTCCTCTCTCTCTACACATGCCAAACAGTAGTGGTCAGCAAAATGAAAGCAGCTTTTCCCATCAAGCTTTTGGGTTTCCAGCATCTATTCAGGTAGATTGTGATTTCACCTAGATATTCATCTTGTAGGTTACAATTAAGAATTATCATTTATTTGTCCCAAATTGCTCTGGTATATGCATAGGAAAAAAATAAATGTTTATGATTATTTCCTTTACATTACAAAGAATGCAAGTCAAATTCTATATTATCTCCCATTTTCTTAGTCAATCCATAGTAGGGAGTATGTGAATGAGAGCCTTATAAGTAGTTGTGAATGAGAGCCTTATAAGTAGTTTGAGACATTGCAGGAGTACTGGCTCTATTCCAGACTATTTGATCCCATTCAGTTTCGTTTTCTCTCTCCCTAAGTTGTTCCCAAGAAGATTTCAGAGTGAATTCTCTTCTATTTGGTTTCCATATCAAAGAGTCAGCCGCTGTAGTAATAGAACTTAGAGGAATGTTCATTATTTCCTATTTTATCTGATTAGCTAGAGAAACATAAGAAAATACCCATGAGTTATCATGGATAATTTTATTCAACATAAAGTCTCTTCCTCCATAAGCAGTAAAGCAGTCCCATCCTAGTTTATTTATAACACTTTCATTATTCAACCAGGGATCTAATCAGAAACTTGTGTTCTTACTAGTTGCAATTTTCCTAGGGGTGGGCATAAACCGCACCGCTATACGGAAATCGCCCGAACTGAACCGCAAAAATGGTTTGAAAACCCGCATCGCATCTTCTAACCAAAGCAAATACCTCAATCAGGACCGACCCGCATCGATACGGTTCGGTTGCGATTTGGACGATTGAACCAACTATATTAAACCAGACCGAACCGAATATTTACACTAGTAATCTTATGATAAAAATATAAGCAACTCCTATCTTATTTTAGATTCAAATGATGTATATTCTATCTTTTGCGTTTGTTGTTTTATTAATAATATTCACTGTCATAAAGGAAGAAGTTATAGTTTTGGTATAATATTTTTGATCTCATTTTCTGGATAAATGCTAATTATAATCTTATTCTAGTCATTTTCCTTGATGATTATGTAGCGGTTATTGTTGATGTTTGGTTAAACTACAAAAAGAATCTCACTGGTAGCTAAATGTAAAATTGAGATATTCAAACAGTTAATAACTAATCTTTCATTTCACTATAATAAGCTTCACACAGTTGCCGTCGTAAATTGATTATTGATGGAAGTAATTCTCTTATTTTATATTTAATGTGGTTTCAAACTGAACCGGACTGAAACTGAACCGTGCTACATTCAAACCGAACCGAAACCAAACCGTCTAAAAGATTAGTATAATGGTTTGTATTTTTGATTAACCGTTTGATCCAGTGCGGAAGTGGTTTGGACTCCAAACCGCACCAAACCGACCCACGCCCACCCCTAAATTTTCCTGTGCACCAGGTTCTGAAGGTTACTTCTAGCCCTGAGAATAGTCTTCCATGTACCTGATGCATTTATATCCTCCTTTTGGATCCAGAAATTATCTTTTAGATATCTGCTTCTCATCTATTCAGCCCAAAGACCCTTTCCACTTAGAATTTTCCAAGCCAATTTAGTTATATAAGCTCTTTTTAGATCCCTGAGATTTTTTAATCTAACTCCTCCTTCATTTTTTAGTTTGCATAGAGTGGTGATATAAGACTTTGTGGATTCCCCCTCTCCATATAAAGTTAGCAAAGCACTCTCAATTTTTCCAATGGATGCACTAGGGATTTGAAATGTTTGTAACCAAAATCTTGCCATAGATGTAATAACCGCGTGTGCCAATTCAATTCTGCCAGCAAAAGATAATAATTTTGAGCTCAAGCTTTATAGCTTGTTTCTTATTTTTGTAACAAGAACTCCACATTCCCTATTAGTTATTATATTAGTTGATAATGGCACACCAAGATATTTAACAGGAAGCCGACCCACTTCAAAATTAAGGAGTGAACAAAAGGTCTCTTTGTTTCTACAGTGATCATTAAAGTAACATTTAGTCTTTTACTCATTAACCTTCAGTCCAACAAACTGTTTGAGTTTGTGAAATATTTCTTTCAAACCCATAATATTAGTTTGATTAGCTTTATAACAAATTTATAGATATATAGTTATACATAATTATATATAATTTCACCTATACTATTGATCCTCATCAATCCAGTTTTGATTCGATTTCGTCAATTCCAAGTTGTCAGCTTTGTTCGTTAATTTCGTGCTAATCTTGCTTTGCTTTGGAATTCGTAATTCATTCAATTGTATATTCTCTCTAGCCTCGAAAGGTGAGTAATCACGCATGATTAACGTTCTTATATTTATTAAATTTGATTTCAATTGAAACGATAATTGAAATATGATGCTGTTAGTTATTTACATTGTTAAATATATGCCATTATCTGTATCTGTTCACCTGTGACATCTGACACCATTATCTGTAAATTATATTGATGATATATGCATGTTATATTATTATCATATCTACTATTACTCAACAAGTTCCCTATTAGTTTAGAATTCCTTGTGGGTTGGAATGATACATACCCGAACAATCTGTAGAATAGAAGAAAATTGTTATGGGTTGAAATGATAAACCCAAGCGATTTTCATTCAATTGAATATGGGATTGCGGGTTGAAATGATATATGCCTGTATATGTTTAAAATTGCGGACAGAAATGATAAATATCCGTATCACTTGACCATAGGATAGAAAATTATATACAAACACCGTTGGTCTATAAATAAATATTTTGGAAATGATTTCTATGGTTTTGGAAATATAAGGTTTAATAAATATTGATTTTAAGATATTATATTAATGTATTTTATAAAGGTTAAATTTTAGATTTTTAAAAATTATATGTTTTGAAAACTTTATAGTTATAGGTTAATTTTTGAAATTATAAATTTAAGAATTTAATTATAATTTTTCTATTTTTAAAATATATAAATAAATTTAATAATATGTTTAAATATTTATTTTAAAAAATGTATTTCAAATATAGATTTCATAATAGAAATTGGTTTGAAATTGTATTTATTTAAGAATTATACTCAAATAAGTTTGATTTAAAATTTATTAAATTTGAGATTTTAAAGATATGATTTTATAACTTGATTTTGATTAAAAGTGATTTAAATGGATATTTCAAATTTGTATAAATTAAAATGGTATATTTAGTTTTATTTAAATTTTAAATTTGAATTTTTATTCAAATGTTATTGGAATGATTAAGTAAATATTTCAAAACTAAATAATAGTAAAGGGAATTTGTTATATATATGGAATTGTCAGATTTAGTTTTGAAAATGTTGAATATTTAAAACGTTGAAATATATTGAAACTGAAATGGTTGGTTTTATGGTTCAATTTGTATTTGAAATCAATATAATTTGAAATGGTTTATTGAGAAACTGAATTGAATTGAAATTGATGAACTGAGATTGAATTAAATTTGAAATTTGTAATACGAGCTGATTTGAATCGATTTGTGAAATTTGAGGAAGCTATTTATTATATAAAGTATTTTAAATTATATTTAAAACTATTTATATATTTTACTTTATAAATTATTTTAATATAAAACTATTTTAATATAACTATTTTATTAAAAAACTAATTTTATTATAAACTATTTTAATATTATAATTATTTTATTTTATATAAACTATTTTTATATAAACTATTTTATTTTATAAACTATTTTATTATATATACTATTACTAATATCAAAACTGTGCAAGTGGGGGAAGTTATGATTACAAAGTTATGGTTTTCCAAAATATTATGATTTCAAAGTGTATGATTTCAAAGGTGTTATAATTTCTAGTGTTTCGGTTTCGAAAGTGTTATAACTTTGAAATTACTATGATTTTGGAAATGGATATATTTGAAGTGAAAAATGATATCATATTGATATGGCTTTGAAATGGAAATGATATTTTTGTTTTGAAGTACATACTATTTTGAAATGCCCGCAGTGTTATAATAACGTTTGATTGTTAAAAAGACCGGAATCGAATATTGTCATACTCTCTGCCAACACCGAAAACCACTTTAACAACCGTGTATGCGATGGAGATTCCAGAATGAAGTAGGATGGTGGCGACGATCCTATATGAGGTATATACATGGACCCGACTCCCGTGAGTTGGCTTATGGTGGCTAAAACAAGAGCAATTAACAGGCCAAATGAGGTAGCTCCTCCGATCAGACACACTCCATCGTTTACCATTCTATTACTTTATAATTGATTGGGTGTACCTTTGATTTGGGAGTGTGGCTCGAGGTGGGCAATTGTTGCGGCTCTGCATTACACCAACTCGGAAGTGTAATTGGTATATCTACCCTGGCATTGCCTACTTGTGTCATGTCACCTACCATATCGAGACCATTACGGGTTTGTTTTGTGTCGTACTAATGGAGTGCCCTCTAATAGCCCTAGTTTATGGAGTATCATGGTATTATATAGACTATGGCATTATAAAATATGTTAAAGGGGATATGGGTAACACCTTAATGTTATTTTAATAGTTTACTTTACTTTAGACATTATTATAATACCGTATATTACTACATAGTAGATAGTTCCACGGATCCTTAGAAGATGGTTATCCAAAATATCTTTTAAGTTACTTGTGTTTCAGTTGATATTTCACTTGATTTAGATTTATTGATATAAGAATGTTAATCCTGACTCGAGTGTTTTGTGTTTCGCTTTACGCTCGGGTCAAACCGACTGTCACAGCATTCGAGACTCATCTTTGGAGTTTGGAGCTTCGCTTGGAGATCCAACTATCGATTCAGCTTGTACTTATTCAGTTGACTCCTGTGATATATTCTGATCTTGTTTTTGACTATTGTATTGAGACTTCTATATATTCGAGACTTCTGTTGTATCTTGTTTAACTATGTAATATATATATATATATATATATATATATATATATATAGTAGCTTCATGAACTACTATTCTTTTGTTTCCGCTTCTCATTGTTATATTATTCTATGTCTATGATTCTATGATTTGTTTATTTACTGTATATGTTGTGTGATATCCCGGAATTTTAGACAATATCAATTTAATAATCTTTATATAAAATTAAATTGATATTGACAATATTGATTAATAAATATGTTTTGGTTTAATAATCAGATTTTAACAAATATTTAATTTGTGATTTTATCTTTTAAAAGCTAAAATAAATGTTTAAATTATAATGTATATATATATTTGTATATATATTATAGTTTAACTTCGTTTGGAATTTAACTACATGAAAATAAATAAATGAAGTTTTGTTTTTAAATTCTAATAATATATCTAGTAATTAGAAATTATGTTTTAAATTAATATTAAGCTTTTAGAAATCTATTTAAATTAATAACCATATGGTTTCATAAGAAATGTTATATTGTTTAAAATTTGTCTTAGCATAAATTTTTGTAGTAAATTTAAATAAAAGTTGATTTTATTTCTTTTTAAAATATTATTTGATTAAATATGAATTGAGTATATTTTATATAAGTTTAAATATAAGATAACAAATGATTTAAATTCATTTAAATATAAAAGTGATTTATAATTTCTTTATAAATCATATAAAATTTGTTAATTAGTTATTTTTAAGTCATATTAATTTTCATAAATATAAAAAGGAAAATAGAATCTTCATTTTTAATTTGAATAAATTGATTTTTATTTTGATTTCAAAGAATTTATTTGAATTTGGAAATTTTATTTTGAAACCCAAATTAATAGATTCTTTAACACATTTGTATAAGTTTTAATTTATTAATTTGTTTTATTTACATTTTCTTTAAATAAGAAATTTACTTAAGTATAACATGAATTAAAGAAAGACCCTTTATAAACATTTAAAAATAACTAAATTAAGTAAAAAGACAAGTGTTAACTTTTTAAGTATTTAAACTACATGTGTTAATAAGTTAGTAGCTCTTATGACAAGTGTCATTGTGTTTTAATCTTTTCTTTATTAAATTTTATTTCAGTTCTTTTAAAAACATTTTTCATTTTTCACTTCAATCTCTTCTTAAAATTTAATGCTAGTTGAATCAAGAAAACACTTCATTCAAAAATCTGAAATCTCTCAAAAACAAAACCTGCAAAATGCAAACAAAAATTTGTTCAATTGCATCTTGTATTCAAACTCTTATAAAACCAGGAAGTTACTGCATAATCAAGAACCTACATTTTTCATCTCTGGAAAATCATGTTTGCAATTTCAAATTCATTCAATCTCAAGTCTGCATTTTCAAAGACCCTACATTTCTTCAATTCTGCTTTGTAAAGCAAGAAAACCTGTAGATCAATTGAATAATCAAAGCTTTAGCATTTTTCCTCAATCTGGAACTCCTGCATGCATGAAATTTTGGATAGAGAGAAAAAGTATTTCAGTTTCAAACTGCATGCAACTACATCCTTTCAAACTAAGGCAAGCATTCCAGTTTGTAAAGCAAGGGCATTCATGTTTTCAAAAGCTCAGAAACTGTTTTTTTAAATCAGTGGTGCTCTGTTCTTCTGAGTATAAGGTGGGTAACACTTCTTTAAAATCTTTAGTTAAATCTGGTTGTTTAAATATGTTTAAATAAGTTGTTTTTGTATTTATATTGGAAATTTTCTATGCATTTAGGATGTGTGATTTTTGTTGAATATGAATTGCCTGCATATCATCCCTGAACCAAAATTATCAACCCAGTTTCATATTTAAATTCATTTTGTTTTATCTATAAATTTTTAAGATTTAAGATTTAAAATAATATTTGTTTGTTTAACTTTAAACTAATTACAAAATATATTTTAACTTAAATAGAAAACTGAAACATGCACTGGAAATTAGATAAAAGGGGAAACTCAGGTCTTTGTGAAAATTTAAACTTATAAATTTAGTAATTTAGATACACAAATTAAAAACTTAGACCAATTCATGATTTTTAAGAGAAGAATCAAATATTATAAGTTTAGTTTGATTGGTGCATTGCTGTTTTAACCCAAAATTGGGATATTGAGTGTCTCTGTTGATTCAGTTGAATTCAGGGTTCATGTTCTAGTACGATTGTAGATGGGAGATCAAGGAATCAGAGAAAAATAATTATACAGTGATCAAACTGTTATAGAGACAGCAGTGGATAAATTTGTTCTGTAACCCTAAAGTTTGAGTCAGTTAGCAAATAGAATCGTTCTCACTCAATATTTGATCGAGTGTTAAGTGTTTTGGAAGGTTGGGAGTTGGGTCCAAGTGGAGATAGTAGCTGGAGTTTCAGCTTGAATGATGGCCGGAGGGAGGAGAAATTGTTGTTGACAGGTTTGAGAAGTTTGGGGTGAAGTGTGTTTCAGGTTTTAAAAGTATAGAGGGCTGCTCTGTTGAATTCTGGGAAAGGGAAGTACATTGATGTTTAGGTGTTCAAGTGGATTTAAGAGAGCGTTTATGGAGGTGGATGATCATCACTGATGATCGGGAAGATGGCCATGGCTATGTGCATATGCGCAGTGGTTATATAGAGGAGTTTTAGTTGCTGTAGTATGGTGAAGTTGTGGTGCTCGGGTCATTCCTGTATTTGCTCGAAGTTAAGATAGGGGGAGACTCGAAGTAATATAGCTTCTGACTCGGGTAGTTTACTTTAGTGCAGTATTTTGTTTCTGTAACCAGATATGCTTCAGGTTTTAAAAATTCTAAAACTAAATTTAAAAATAGGCTAGGCAAGTTTAAATCTAAACTAAAGCAAGATTAAAACATGAATTCAAATAGGTTTTGAATTTCAGTTTTTGGATAAACAAGATTTGCAGAAAATGGAATATTTAAAATGAAATCTGCACAGTTTTTATAATGAAATTTTTAAATCTGAAAATAAGAATTTAAACAAGATTTAAATTCTAAGTTAAATCTGAACCTAAATTCAAATTAGAGTTTGAACCTGAAAGCTCAAATAAAACAAGTTTTAAATTCAAAGGTTAAAATCAAGTTGAAAATTTTTAGAATTTTATACACATGTGTAATGAAATTTAAAACTTGGTTTTTAAATTCTAATCTTTGAATTTTTAAAACTGAAGCATGATTTGAATTTTTGTTATAATGTAGATGAGATTTGAATTTAAATGTTTCAATGTCATTTGAAATATTTAAGATATTTTAAATTTAATTAAATATAGGCTAAAGTTAAATGATTTTTCTAAAATTTGTTTTAAGAAGTAAGTGATTCTTTAAAATGAGAACTAAAATTTTTTTTAAATACTTAAAATCTTGTTAAGTTTAAATTTAATTTCATTTTAATTTTAATTTAAAATGGAATTTATAAAATTTAAAAGCAAATTGTTTTTAAATGACCTTAATAATGATAATTTAATCATTAATGAGATAAATGATTTTTATTGTTTTGAAACTTAATTATCTGATCAAGGTAATTAAGATTTTAATTAATTAATTAAATTAATTAATAATTAGGGTATTAATTAAATAATTAAAGGTTTATTTAATTAATTAAAAGTTTAAGTAAGTTAATTTAATTTGATTAAAATATGATTTAGAAATTAATTTAAATAAGATTTGATTAATTTAATTTAATTAATGAATTGAATTATTAATCTAGAAATTGATAATTAATTAAGTTTTTAATTGTCACTTGATTAATTTAATAATCAGAAATTAATTAATGAGTTTTATAAATAAATTAAGAATTAATATTTATTAATTCAGTTAATTACTTTGGAGAAATAATTAAAGATTTGTTATTGGTCATTAAATTAATATTATTTTTAAGATTAATTAATGTAATTAATTTTAATAATTAATAGGATTAATTAATTTAAGATAATCCTTTGAACTGTTTAAGTAAGTTACTTAATGGAAGTAACTAAGGAAAATAATTACTAATTGTAATTAATAAATTTTATTTTGATTAATTATGTTAATTGATTAAGTTTAATTAATTTAAATTAATCATCGATTGATTTGAGAAGTAATTACAAATGTAATTAAAATGGAAAATTACTTCGTGAAGTAATTAAGGAAATAAATTTCTAGATGTAATTTAATTGAAGGAGTTTTGGAAATTAATTACTTAGTGTAATTAATATGTAATTTGTATGTTGAATAATTACTTAAGTAAGTAATTAATAATTAATTACTTAGTGTAATTAATTTAGGTTTTGATAATTAAGTTATTTGAGAATGATTAAGAGATGTAATTAATTTAATGTAATTACTCAATGTAATTAATCAAGAATGATTAATCAATAGTGGTAATTGATAATTAATTTAATAAAGTAATTTTAAAATAATTTGTGATCATTAATTTATATAATTAATGATATAATTAAGGATTAATTAATTAAGATCAATTAATCAATAAAGAATTAATTAATGTAATTAATTATTATTAATTAATTGATGAGTAATTACAGGTTAATTACTGAATTTGGTTTGGATTAATTAATTTGTGAAATTAATTGAAGGATAATTACTTGAATGTAATTAAAGAATAATTAATCAAGATGATTAATTAGGGTAATTTGTTGAGAATAATTAATTGATTGATTTATAATTAATTAAGGAATATGTGAGAAAGATTGGTATGGAAGTAATTAATTTAATTTATTTTAAATTAATTAAGGAAGATGTAATTAATTTAATTCATTTTAAATTAATTATAGGATGGTAATTTAATAAGTCATTGCTTACGAATGATGATTGATATTTATTACCCTGGATGGTTGAGATCTCAGTTATGAGATAAATGTTGTTGTGTGATTTGGATGCTATGGTTGCATTGAGTTGATATTATGATTTATCTGTTTGAGTTGATAATATAGATTATCTGAGGTGATGTTAATATTGATTATCTATTATGATGTTGTGAATTATCTATCTGTGTGTATATAGATAATATTGAATTGAATTGTTTTAAATTTTAAAACAACTTGGACCTAAAAGACACGCTTTGGATTTCGATGAGACCGGGATTGGGTTTCCATATTTGGATATCCGAAAACCACATCGATTCCAAATAACGTTAGGTCGTGAATCAAAATGGAGCTTTGTGAAGACTCGAGGTGTAAGGGCTATACGTCAGTATAACTCTGTGGGTGATTCCGTAATGAGTTTGACGGAATAGTACTTATAGATTCGAGATGGTGGTTTAGAGTGCAAGGGTTATCGTCGTTAACTCTGAGGGTGATTCCAAAATGAGTGTAACGAGATAATGCCTTCGGTTTTGTTCGAACCCGAAACGAACTTGTATGGATTGAATGCTTTCAGAACATCGTCAGGTGGACGATGAGCATTCTAAGAGATGTGTTCTATAAAGGTAATCGTAGCCTCAAGCCTCATCAACCGGGAATGGCTAAAACAAGGGAGGTGCAGCAAGGCTTCGTGGGTAGCTCCCACTGGAGAGCAAGATTGATCCCTGTCTAGAGGTCCCTTTATATTCGATTGTGTGGACGGTTGCAACAATTGCCGGGGTTGTCTTGTTCGGAACTATTCAGTAAGGAATGGTTCCGGCCTTGTGTTGCAGGGGAGTGGGAGTACTCCTCGGTACGGTGATCTAGGCCACGTACTGTGACGGGCAGTATCCAGTAGCCCTGCCATTGTATGGAATCCAAAATCCAATAAGTGACATACGTATTAGTTGTGCCCAACTATGTTGGAACGTGAGATGTAAGCATTCCAGCTATTTCTGTATTTTACTTGAAAACCCTAGACACTATTATAATATCATCGGATTTCCTATCAAATGTTTTGGTTAGCGTAAGGTAAAAACTTTTTCATGTTTATGTGTGGGAAGTCTTACGTGATACCTTTCTTTTCAAAAGGTTTTTAAAGTTAAGCAACCTTAACCTGTTACTCACACCAGACCCATGTCTGACCCGAGTTTATCTTTGTTTTCTTAAACTCTTGGGTACTCAAATTTTTACGAGTAGCCAAGGGAATTCAGGTTAGGATTCAGGATTAGCTTTGACGAATAATGGAGGAGCAATGGAGCAGGAGGCTTCTGCGTTAGATATAGTTTTCCGCTGTGTTATCTCTGTGTTGTGATTGTATTGAGTTGTAAATACTGGACAGGTGTTTATAATTGTCTGGTATATGTGATGTGTATGCTGTGTATCTCTGATTGGTATTGTATATTATGTAAATACTTATGTTATTAATATAATTTATTCGTTCCGCTGTTGAGACTCTAGTGTTGTTTCTTCTTTCTCTTCTTTCTTTTCTTCTTCTATCCCTTTCCTTCTTAATTCATGATGCGATTTTCTGGAAGTAGAAAGTCGGGTCGTGACATGTTGAGTTTTGCCAAATAAAAAATTAACAATCTGATATTTTGAGCAATTCATATTCGACATGTGCGGATGCGGATGGTTGAAAATACCAAGATGTTACATGTATCAGAGTTCTGGTTTTAGGTAAAACTTAACATATAAAGTAAATTTAATTACAGAATCGCCTTCATTCGAGCTTGAATTCCTTCCTCTTTGATTCGGTTTCCTTTAGATTTTGGAACTTTCCCCTCGGTTCCACAATCCATTCTTGTCTTTTTCTATTCGTGTTTTCTTGATTCTGTGGTATCACACAGCTCCACCATATAATTTGTAAAGGGGTGAAACTACTTTACAACAGACATCGATTCACCGAAGATTTCTTGCTATACCCTAATGTTCTCTAGTAGACGATCAGGGTAAACTCTCTTGGGATCGAATGTCGATTTGCCTTAGAATTCTACATCGATCTTATTTTTGAAATCACGGTTGACCCGGCTAAGGTCGCCCACGATTAACATTAGTATATCCATCTTTTCTCTTTTGGAATTTAATTATCTTATCTCCCATTCAAAAATATCTTCTAGTCGGAATTCTCTTTGGGTTCCCTTAGATTTGGATCTCTATCCTTGCTTTGAAATCCATTCTACTATCATAGAGTGAGGGAGTGTATTTGTAATTAATATAAAAATGTTTTATTGTGTTGTTTGAGTTGGTAGGTTGATTTGGAGTTACGACCGATTCGTATGACCAATGATATCGATAGGAATTTCAAAACACTTGGACAGAGCAGATTGACACAATAAATTTTGTATGATTATATTATATAAGTATAAATTCTCTGAAATTAATTAGTTAAATGAAGTGGTTGTTGAAAATGATAATATTTGATTATCATTTATTGTTTTATAAACCATTGACTATTTCCACATAATAAATAAATGAAATTATAAAACATGGTTCATAATAGATTTGGGATTTGAAATGAATCTAAATTTTAGAATTTAATTTCCGATGATTCCAAACTTTGCTTTCAAAATTTTAGAATGTATATTATTTAAAGTATTTTCAAATAAAAATCGTTTTCAAATAAATTTAAAAGTTTTAAATCAGTACTCTCCTCCATTTGTCATTGGAAAATAATTTTGGTGATGACTGCAGCATCATCGACATTCATTTTCGAGTTTCAGAGTGGAGAGACCATTCAGTAGCTCTGCTACATTTTTTATGGAAAATGAATTTGATTTGAATTTCTTAAGTATGACTTAATTTATGATATATATATATATATAGGTATATGATTTTAGATTTGATTTGATATATTGAAATTATATATTATCTTGGTTTGAAATGAAATCGGAAATTTAACTCTTAAATTTTAAATAAATATTTAAACCTTGAAATAATTGAATTGAAATAATTTGTAATAGTTAAACTTAAATAAGATAATTTGTATAATACTCAATTGCAAACCCAACATGTATAACCTACCTAAAATATTCAGAAATTGGATATGTAATTGGATAGTATAAAATGAAAATGACATTAAAGAAATCTATAAATAAATTTGAGTGATTATAATAAGTGTCAATATACTTAGTTTATGATTATAGAAATGTTAACTAAGATAAATTGAATAATTAGTAGTAAATAAATAAATAATTAAAATTGAATTTTTGTGAAATTAACTTAAGTGAAATCAAATGGATTTAAACCAAATTAATTGAATATAATCCAATTTTAAAATAAAAGAAATATATATGGTTTTAAATTAATTTTTTATTTTGTTTTTCAATCAATTTTTTTGGTTATTTCTATTTTCCTACCACGTTCCTTTTCGGGGACGAAAAGTTTTGAGTGGGGAAGAGTGTAACGGCTCATAAATTTTAATAGTTTTTACAACGTATTTAATTGAATTTTTATGAAATTTTAAATAATTAAATATTGAAATAAAAATTTGATATTTGGAATACGTTTACTTAAACATAACAAATAGCAAATTTTCATCTGAAAGTATGGAAATTTATTTTCTTGTGTAATTTTATTTAAATTTGAATCAGTTGATAATTGATGATAATAAAATGTTTTCCAAATCTGAATATTTTTATGCAATAAATTTGTAAATCATCTTCCGAGTGAGACGTCATCTTTCGTTTCGTCAATATGGGACTGCTATTGCTCCGTTTATCTTATATTCTGGTGTTTTAGCAGCATTTTGGTATTGATATCAATTTTGATCGGATAATCGTACCACTGATATATGAATACCATTTTGAATGTCTCTACATCTTGATCTTTGTGGTATATTCACCTCTACATTTCAGAGTTCGGTGTGAGGTACAATCTACGAAACGATTTCGGTTCCGTATTCGATTTTTTTTTAGTTTCCCTTACCGTTCATATTCCAATGTATATTAACCAACATCCTCTAACATTTATGTTCATTGAATTCAACACGTGACTTTCTATATTTCCATCGGTTGCTTTAATAATTTTGGTTCGTTTCATTCTTCCTGCACACTTTATTTTCGTTCGTGAAACTTAATTTATATAAAAGCTTATATAATTATTAAGTACATGTTGATCTCCTTTGCACGTCCCTTTATTTTTCATGGCCAAAAGCATGCTCGATCTCACCACCATTCATCTTCGTGACAGCCTAACGCCCCTCACTTCTTTCCGCTTTCCTTCGAGCTTCGACTAGACTTGCTCCGACCCAAGCTCTCTCATTCGACCTTTCTCCACCCAGCTTCTAATTTCCCCGCTGCTCACTCTTCCCCTTTCATTTTCCTCACACCCAACAGCCGAAGCTTGGCAGCGCCTGCCATTTTCTACCACCAACTTCCATTGGCCAAGCACGTGGCCCCCTTCTTCCTACAGCTCACCACTTCGACCACCTCATCGCGTCAACACCCTCCTCTTGCTTTCTGAGCACTGCTGTAGCTTCTCTTCTTTTATTCTTAATATGTAAGTATGTATTTTATTTTATTTATACATAAGTTTAGTTTTGGATTGATATATATATATATATATATATATATATATATATATATGGGTTCTGGTGATATACAAAGTTTATATAAGTTTAGTTTATTATATGTCTGTTTGCCTCAATTTGTAGTTTTTTTATTTTACATATATGATTATAGCATATTATATTTTAAATGTATTGTATATATGTTTTTCTGGAGAAATATTATACATATTATACTGTTTACATATAATACGGTTATATATATATATATATATTTGTATACATATGTTATACAGTTATATATATTTACTGTAATATATATGTTAGTGAGTTATGGGGTTTTTATAATATTGAATTTAAATTTTAATATATATATATATGCATCAAAGTTCATGTTTTATAAAAATAGGTTATAGTATGTTTTATGAAAGAATATTATATGTTATATATGTAGAAAAAAATTGTACAATCTATTTATATATGTGTGTGTCTAAATAATTTGGTAAAGTCGACATAATCTATTTTTTACCTATTACTTTATATTATGACTCTGGCTATACATATAGGTTTGGTTTCAATTATATATATATATGTTGTGTTTGCCTGTATGTATGTATTAGCTTGTAAAATTTTAAAGTATATAATATGCTACAGGTTGCATAAAATTTTGACTTTTATGATAGATACATTATTTTAAATATATAATAAGTAGTATAATGTAAAAGTCAGATTAATACATATATAGTATATATGAGAAGTTTGGCAGTTTTACAATATTATATATATATATATATATCAGTTTTTATAAAACTGTTAAGTTTTAATGCACTGATTCAAAAATTTATTATATATATGTTTGACTTTAATACATGAGTTTTAGTTTAATGTAATGATTTTGAAATATATATATATATTTAGTATATGCATAAATTTAGAATATGACTTTATCGATATATGGTTATATATATCTGTGTGTGTGTATTTATACTATTGATCTTCATCAATCAGTTTTGATTCGATTTCATCAATTCCAAGATATCAGCTTTGTTCGCCAAATTCATGCCAATCTTGCTTTGCATTGGATTTCGTAACTCATTCTATTTTATATTCACTCTAGCCTCAAAAGGTGAGTAATCACTCATGATTAACGTTCTTATATTTATTAAATTAGATTTCAATTGAAACGACAATTGAAATATGCTGCTGTTAGTTATTTACATTGTTAAATATATGTCATTATCTGTATCTGTTCACCTGTGATATCTGACACCATTATTTGTTATTTATATTGATGATATATGCATGTTATATTATTATCATATTTGTTATCACCATGCAAGTCTCCTATTAGTTTAGAATTCCCTATGGGTGGAAATGATGCATACCCGAATATCTGTAGAATAAGAGAAAATCATTACGGGTTGAAATAATAAACCCAAGGGATTTTCATTGAATTAAATTTGAGATTGCGGTTTGAAATGATATATACCCATATGTATTAAAATTGCGGATTGAAAAGATAAATATCTGTATCACTTGACCATAGGATAGAAAATTATATACAGAAACCATTGGTCTATATATAAATATTTTAAAAATGATTTCTATAGTCTTGGAAAGAAAGATATGGTTTAATAAATATTGATTTTAAGATATTATATAAATGTATTTTATAAAGGTTAAATTTTATATTTTTAAAAATTATATGTTTTGAAAATTTTGTAGTTATAGGTTATTTTTAAAAATTATAAATTTAAGAATTTACTTATAATTTTTCTATTTCTAAAATATATAAATAGATTTAGTATATAAATAAATTTAATAATATGTTTAAGTATTTATTTAAAAATATATTTCAAATATAGAGTTCATAATAGAAATTGGTTTGAAATTGAATTTATTTAAGAATTATACTCAAATAAATTTGTTTTAAAATTTATTAAATTTGGGATTTTAAAGATATGATTTTATAACTTGATTTTGATTAAAAGTGATTTAAATGGATATTTCAAATTTATATAAATTAAAATGGTATATTTAGTTTTATTTAAATTTTAAATTTGAAGTTTTATTCAAATGTTATTGGAATGATTAAGTAAATATTTCAAAACTAAATAATAGTAAAGTGAATTTGTTATATATATATATATATATATAGAATTATCAGATTTAGTTTTGAAAATGTTGAATATTTAAAGCTTTGAAATGTATTGAAATTGAAATGGTTTATTTTATGGTTCAATCTTTATTTGAAATCGATATAATTTGAAATGGTTTATTAAGTAACTGAATTGAATTAAAATTGATGAACTGAGATTGAATTAAATTTGAATTTTGGAATTCGAGCTAATTTGAATCGATTTGTGAAATTTGAGGAAATTATTTATTATATTAAGTATTTTAAATTATATTTAAAACTATTTATATATTTTACTTAATAAATTATTTTAATATAAAACTATTTTAATATAACTATTTTATTATAAAACTAATTTTATTATAAACTATTTTAATATTCTAATTATTTTGTTTTATATAAACTATTTTAACTTATAACTATATTTATATAAACTATTTTATTATATATATACTATTACTAATATGTAAACTATTCAAATGGTGGAAGTTATGATTTCAAAGTTATGGTTTTCCAAAGTATTATGTTTTCAAAGTGTATGATTTCAAAGGTGTTATAATTTCAAGTGTTTTGGTTTCAAAAGTGTTATAACTTTGCAAGTGCTATGACTTTGGAAATGTATATATTTGAAGTGAAAAATGATATCGTACTGATATGGTTTTGAAATGGAAATGATATTTTGGTTTTGAAGTATATACTATTTTGAAATGACCGTGGTGTTATAATAACGTTTGGTTGTTAAAGAGACCGGGATCGGATATTGTCATACTCTTTGCCAATACCGAAAACCACTTTAACAACCGTGTATGCGGGGGAGATTCCTGAATGAAGTAGGATAGTGGCAACGTTCCTATATAAGATATATACGTGGACCCGACTCCCATGAGTTGGCTTAAGGTGACTAAACCAGGAGCAGTTGATGGGCCAAGTGAGGTAGCTCCTCCGATCGGACACACTCCATCGTTTACCGTTCCATTACTTTGTGATTGATTAGGTACACCTTTGATTTGGGAGTGTGGCCGAGGTGGGCAATTACTGTGGCTCTGCATTACCACCAACCCGAAAGTGTAACTGGTATATCTACCCTGACACTGTCTAGTTATGCCGTGTCACCTACCCTATTGAGACCATTATGAGTTTGTTTTGTGTTATACCTATGGTGTGCCCTCTGGTAGCCCTAGTTTACGGAGTATCGTGGTATCGTAAAGACTATAGCATTGTAAAATGTGTTAAGGGGGATATGGTAACGCCTTAACGTTATTTTAATAGTTTACTTTACTTTAGACATTATAATAATACTATATATTACTACATAGTAGATAGTTCCACAGATCCTTAGATGATGGTTATCCCAAACATCCTTTAAGTTACTTGAATTTCAGTTGATATTTCACTTAAGTTGGATTTATTGATATAAGAATGTTAATCCTGACTAGATTGTTTTGTGTTTTGCTTTACGCTCGGGTCAAACCGAGTGTCACAGCATTCGAGACTCACCTTTGGAGTTTGGAGCTTCGCTTGGAGGTCCAACTATCGATTCAGATTGCAGTTATTTAGCTGACTCCTGTGATATATTCTGATCTTGTATTTGACTATTGTATTGAGACTTCTATGTATCCGAGACTTCTGTTGTATCTTGTTTAACTCTGTTATATATAGTAGCTTCATGAACTACTGTTCTTTTGTTTCCGCTGCTTATTGTTATATAACTTTGTATCTATGATTCTGTGATTTGTTTATTTGCTATATATGCTGAGTTTTGCGAAATAAAAAATTAACAATTTGATATTTTAAGCAATTCAAGTCCGACATGTGCGGATGTGAATGGTTGAAAATACCAGGATGTTACTCTTTTGGTATTATAGACATACCATTTTCATAATATTTTTGACCTCAACCAAGTGTATATGATTGATGCTTCGGTTGTTTGAAAGAAAGAATAATCTATATTAGTTTATGATTGTAAAGTATCTTGAAAAATACTTATATATATACTTATCATTTTGATGGATTTCGGACGAATGCGGTAAAAGAAAAAAGATCTAGGATAATGCACTATACTTATTTCCATATTATGTGTTAGGAGATAGAGTACATCCATACTGCGTGTTAGGATGCCAGCCGCGATGTGATAAAAAGTTTCCAGAATCGAATTCCTTACTGTGTGTTTGGCTTAGTTCCATGTGTAGTCAAATTGACTATTTTATGGATTTCAAATTTCGGTATGCTCCTGGTTTGCACAAGATATTTATATATGTCAAGCGAATTAAACAAATATGGTTGGAGAGAATTTACCTATTTAGCTTATGTAATACTCTAGTATATTTTAAAATATGGTTTTGGACGTCTTGGATAATTTTTGTGACATGATATGTTAAAATATACATATTGATGAATGCTACTAATAAGTGCTATAATTAGTAAAGGTATTTTCTATTTAAATTTTATAATACACCCAATGACATGACATAGGATTTGGATTAAATAGCCAGCCTACTAGATCAGTGTTGCTCATGATGCTACACATAAACATTTCAGGTTTGGACAAGTTAAGTTGGATTTTGGGACTTTTAATGGAGAACTCGAAGTGAAGGATTTTTAGCTTTTGTTTAGTATTGTAGATCTTGATGTATATATATGTGTGAAGTCAAAGACAAGACCTTACGTAAATTATCTTGTAAATCAAGTATGAATGTAAAATATTTCTTCCCCTTGAAATCATTTCATCTAGGCAATTTAATGTTCTGGCATTTCTTCTTGCAAACTTGTGAATTATTATGATGGCACCACGTTATGAGGGTAGCACTCTCGAGTTCGGCCAAGAATGTCGCGGCAGGGTGTTACAAAGTGGTATCATAGCCTAGGCTTAATCGGTGCTTCGTAGAAAACTCTTTATCATGTCACAAGAATAAAACCCTTTAGTTTTATTTTTTGAGAATAGGAAGTTTATACTATTCATTGACATGTTTATAATTGTTATAGTTATAAACAATAACAAGCCAGAAGACGTGGGATATTGAAGATGCATGAGGAGGGCTTAAGTACACAACTAATCCCAAAGAACAACTGACCCCAACCTTTCCACAATTCAAGAAGAAGATGATTAGAAGGAAGACAGAAAATATTTTAGTAGGGGAGATGATAAAAGTGGCAAATAGAGCATAAGACTACGAAGAGGTACCGCAAAGAGACCTTGTATTGTACCGTCTGCATAAAAAACAGAGGGAAATAGTGAAAGCTATAAAGATGGCAGAGAGAACCGAGTATGGAGAAATTCGAGAATTTCTCAAAAGGCGAGGTGAAATTCTAATTCTTGTAAGACCTATATGAAGAAAATGTTCCTAAGGATAAACATAAGACAGTTGGATGAAGAGGAATCAGAATCCCAAGGATCAAATGACATCTCAGAAGAAGTTATGGGACTTATGGAAGTACCCATGGAAATGAATTGAACAATATTCTAGAATTTTTTCCTACACTATGACTTCCAAGGAGAATTTACCATAAAGAATTGAAGGGTTTCTTAAAGTTTTGCGGTTTAATTTCCAATTTTCTTGACTCATAAATATTGGAGATGCATGTGGAATTTTGTAAATAATAACCCAAATTTTGTTTGTACAAAGATAACGGGTTATAAGTGCATATCTATTGTGTGCGTAACTTGGGTTTAGTTAATTAATTTTTTATGTTAAATAATGTAATTATATCCGACGTTAATCATAACAAAGTTCCTTTGTTTCTCTAAGGTTACGGGAGACTAGGGAACTACAACTTCAACTCACAGTCAAGAGGCTTAAGCCTCCGTGTAACAAAATCCTACAGAGTTGCATGCATCCTTCGTCAAAAAAAGGGAACAAATCTCCTCTAGATCCATGGACAATCCATCTGATAATTTATTGATTTGTTTTAAGAACATACATCCAGACAAATTTATTGGAGAAACCGATCCATTTAAAGGTAAACAATGGATCCAAATTTTGAAGACATATTTGAAGTGTTGGATCATAGTGAAATAGATGAAAGGACATTGGCTATATTTCAACTAGTAGGAGAGGCAAGGAATTGGTCGCAGTTAATAAGGACCATATCTAATTCAAGTCTGATGACTTGGAGAAGTTTTAAGGAAATGTTTCTTGAAAAGTATTTTCCAGAACACGAAAGGAGAAGATGGAATTGAAATTTCAAGCTCTCACAAAAGGAAACATGACAATGGCCCAATATCAAAATCAATTTGAGGCATTATCTCGATTTGCAAGTCATCTAATCAATACGTCTGAAAAGAGGGCCAGAAGATTTGCAAAAGGATTAATTCCACCAATAAAAGACATGTAATCAGTGATCATCGCAAGACTTATTAGAAAATCATATCTGAAACTCTTAACCTCTAAGAAGACTACATTCAACTTCAATAAGAAAGGAATCTTTCGAATAAGGGAAATAATAACAATCAAGGGAAATTCAATAATCAAAAGAAATTCGATGGGAAAAAGCCATGTTACAATGAGGAAGAGAAGAAGGGACACAACAAGGAGAGGATCAAGACAAAATAAAAAAACATGTTATAATTGTAATGAAAAAGGTCATATTGCTCCTAACTGTCCTAAGGAAAGAAAACGGATTATATGCTACAATTGTAATGAACCTAGACACATGAGCAGGGGCCGTAAAAAGCCGAAAAAAGAAAAAAAATTAACATCGGGAAATCAAGGCAGGTATATGTGGTAGTTTCTAAACAACAATGTGTGGAATGTATCTTATTTATTTTTGACTTTCAAGCTAAAGTTTTATTTGATCCAGGTTCCATGCATTCCTTAATATGTAGTATTCGCTATTAAGTTAGGATTCCAATTAAGCAACTAATAAATCCTCTAATAGTAGACAACTTAGCAGAAGAAGAAACTAAACTTAGAAGTATACTTAAGGAATTATCCTCTTTATATCGAAATAAGGAGATGCCTGTAGATTTGTTTATTTTCCTAATGATCTGTATTGTTCTCATTCTTGGAATGGATTGGTATTAAAAACATTATGCCAAACTAGATTGTCATGACATGACTATAACCTTTTCCATTTCGTGACATTAGACATTCGTATATTCGCGTAATAAATTTGGAAATGCAAATGCATTCATATCTGGTACCTAGCACATATAAACATTAATGATGCAGGCTAACAACTAGAACAAATCAAAGTAGTTAGTGAATTTGAAGAAGTATTAAGCGAATACCAGGATTACCACCTAAACAAGAAATTGATTTTTGTATCGATTGGTCCCTGGTATAAGCCCAATAGCAAAGATAACTTATTGCATGGCTCCACTAGAGAATCAAGAATTAAAGAAGAAAATTCAAGAGCTAGAGGATCAAGGATTTATTAGACCAATAAATCACCTTGGAGAGCTCCAATATTATTCGTAAAGAAGCATGAAGGGTCCCTAAGACTACGTGTTGACTATCGAGAACTTAATAAGGTTACAATTAAGAATATGTATCCATTACCTCGGATTGATGATCTATTTGATCAACTCCAAGGATCTACCATATTCTCAAAGATAGATTTGAGATCTGGTTATCATCGGTTAAGTATAAAGGAAGAAGATATTCTAAAGACAGCTTTCCAAACACAGTATGGAAATTTTGAGTTTTTGATCATGCCATTTGGACTAACTAACACACCAGTAGTTTTCATGGACCATGTGAATCATGTGTTCCATCCATACCTTGATCAATTTGTCATAGAATTTATCGATGATATCTTAGTTTATTCTAAATTTTATTCCCGGGCATGTTTTTTCAAAAGATGGGATACGATTAGACCCATCAAAAGTTGAAGTAGTTTTGAAATGGAGTCCTCCAAGAACACCTTTGGAGATTCGAAGTTTTCTTGGACTGGCTAGTTATTATAGAATATTTATTCAAAACTTTTGAAAGTTAGCAGATCCACTAACTAAGTTAACACAAAAGGACATAAAATTTGTATGGAATGATAAATGTGACGTGGCATTTCAGACATTAAAAAGAAAGTTAACTTAAGCACCAGTTCTAATATTACAAAGGAGTGGGGAATAATGCAATACATATTATGCATATGGTCGGGGATTAAGACGTGTATTGATGCAAGAAGATAAAGTTATTGCATATGCCTCTTGACGATTAAAGAAGCATGAAGTAAATTATCCAACTCATGACTTGGAGTTGGCAGTAGTAGTATTTGCATTAAAGATATGAAGATACCATCTTAACGGCAAACAATTTGATATTTATTCTGATTGTAAGAGTTTAAATTATTTATTCTTCCAAAAGGAACTTAATATGAGACAACGAAGACGGATGGAGATTTTGAAAGACTATGACTTCACATTACATTAGCATCTTGGAAAAGCCAATGTGGTAGCAGATGCATTAAGTCGAAAGTCATATGGAATTATTGCTAACCTGATGATCACAGAGTGGAGAGCTTTAGTAACTTTAATAGAAATGAATGCTCAACCTAGGATGAGTAATTAAATAAATAGTGAAAGGATGACCTTATGTGTAGTACGGTCATTTAGCCTACTTTATTTGATAGAATTATACAGGTCCAAGGAAAAATGGGAAGTTAAAGGGTTGGTTTATGAAAATGAAAGATAATGACCCAATAGATTGGAAGGTAGGAAATAACATAGGATACAAATATAGAAATAGAATTTGCATGCCAAATCAAGTAAAATTGAAGAATGAAATTTTGAATAAGGCGCATCGTTCAAGGCTCAATATACATCCTGGAAGAACGAAGATGTATACGGATCTAAAGCATCAATTTTGATGGAATGGAATGAAAAAGCATGTTGCAAGATTCATTTCAAGGTGCCTCACTTACTAACAAATTAAGGCTAAGCAACAACGACATTCTAATCTGTTGCAACTGCTTCCTATAGCAGAATAGAAATGGGAACAAATTTCAATGGATTTTGTTGTTGGACTCTCAAGGTCAAACAAAGGGCATGGTGCAATATGTGTAGTGGTGGATCGCTTAACAAAGTCAGCTCGTTTTATACCCTGTGGTAATTAACAAACTAAGTAGAATCTACTTAAAGAAATTGTCAATTGCATGGAGTCCCAGTCACAATTGTTTCGTATAAAGACTAACGATTTACCTCTAGATTTTGGAAATGTATTCAAAAGGCTTTGGGTACAAAGCTCAATATGAGTGCTACCTTTCATCCTCAAACAAATGGACAAACAAAAAAGGTAAATCGAGTAATAGAAGATATGCTAAAATCTTGTGTGATGGAATTTGAAAGTACATGGGAAACATACATACTGTTAATTGAATTTGCATATAACAAAGTTGCCATACAAGTATTGGAATGGCGCCATTTGAAACCCTATATGGAAGGCCATGTCGTTCATCAATTTGTTGGGTAGAGGTAGGAAATATTAAACTACTTGGTCCTGATCTAGTGATAGAAACAATGAAGAAAATTACAACCATACGAGAATGACTAAAATCTGCTCCATGTAGGTAAAAGAGCTATGCATGTCAGAGATGGAAAGATTTGGAATTTGAATTAGAGGAACATGTTCTTTTAAAAACTTCTTTAATAAAGGGTGTAATGCGATTTGGAAAGAAAAAGGAAAAATTGTCACCTGGATTTATTAGGCCCATTCAAATCACTGAAAGAATAGGTAAAGTTGCATATCGATTTGCATTACCTGAAAAATTATCAGATGTTCATGATGTTTTCCTTATATCGATGCTACGAAAGTATATTCCTGACCCTTCACATGTGGTTGATTTGAGTTACATCGAAGTTATGAAGGATATCATATACATCGAATGACCAATTAGAATTCTCGATGGAAAATTTAAGAAATTACGAATAAAGAAATTTAATTTGTAAAAGTTCGATGAAATAATCATGATGAAAGTGAGGCATCATAGGAACTTGAATCAGAAATGCTTAAAGAGTATACATATTTATTAAAAGACTAGATTTCGAGGACGAAATCTTCTTTTAAGGGAAGTAGAATGTAAGAACCTAAGCAACTTATTTTTGCTTGTGTTTTTTAATATCAAAATAAAATAATATTATAATTGTTTGAAAGATGAAATACTATGTTACAACTCTATTTCAAAGACCAAAAGATTTTCATGGCCTGATAAACTAATTAAGTATAACCTTCTAATGTCACCTTGAAGCATGACGTGGCATTAAGTATGGCATTTAAATGAGGTAGTGACACATGAGCTGATTAAGTGTAAACTTATGATAATACCTTGTTCGTCAAAGTATGAGGTGGCATTGCGCATGACACTTAAAATAAGGGAGTGGCACATTGGCTAATGATGTGTAAGCTTATCAAATCACCATGCTTATTTAGGTAACAACCAATGTGACATGTGTCATTACACCAATGTTTGCATGAAAAAGAGTGGATAAGTCTTCCAATTTGAAAAGATCGAAATATCCTTGAAGAAAGGCTATAAATAGGATGATAATTTCATTTGGTTTTTATACCTCCATAAATCTAAAAGCTAAAAAAATGAAAGAAAACAAGGAAGAACTTAGGGAAAGCCAAGGAACTAAACCATAGGCCGAAACTATAATTGCTAAGGTGAGGAAGACTACTTGATTTTATTCCATGAGGTAGTGTTTAACGTATAATATGTTTAATCTATATGTTGCACTATTTTAACCTTTTTGGTATTATAGACATACCTTCCGCTTATGATATTTTTGACCTCAACCAAATGTATATGATTGATATTTCGGTTTTTTGAAAGAAAGAATAATCTATATTGGATTATGATTATAAAGTATCTCAAAGAATATATATACAAATACATACTTACGATTTTTGATGCCTTCCGGATGAATGCTACAAAAGACAGAAGATCTAGGATAATGCACTTTTACTTTATTTTCATACTGTGTGTTAGGAGATAGAGTACATCAATACTGCATGTTAGGATGCCAACCATGATGTGATAAAAAGATTTTAAGATCTAATACTATCTATGTGTTCGGCTTAGTTCCATGTTTAGTTAATTTGGTTTTTTTATGGATTTTAGATTTTGCTATGCTCAAGATTTGCATAGGATATTTATATATGTCAAATGAGTTCGACAAATATGATTGGAGAAAATTTACCTATTTTGCTTACGTAATACTCTAGTATATTTTAAAATATGGTTTGGACATCTTGAATACTTTTTGCGACATGACATGTTAAAATATACATATTGATGAATGCTATCAATAAGCGCTATAATTGGTAAAGATATTTTCTATTAAAATTTTATAATACACTCCTATGACATGACATGGGATTTGGATTAAATAGCTACCTCACTGGGACAGTCTTCTCCTTGCAAATTGAACTCCTTCTTTTTGTTTTGAATTAGAAGGTGAGTTTTGAACTCACATCTACTTCTTTTGATATCATTGATGTTTGGAATGAATTCCTAACACTTTCTCATATGCATTTGCTTTCGATTTGGTTTGCTTTGGTGAAATTGCCAAATTATGATTTTTGAAGCCAAATCTATGTAAAACCTTATATGGTTGATGTTTATGTTATTCGGAGTGTTTGGGTGTGTCGTTAAGGTTGGGTTCGATTGCTTTCGATTTGTTTGTCCTTAAATGGCCTAGGTTCAGGAAATGCCTGACCATCAAGTTTCAGACGTCTGAAACCCCTATTTCAGACGTCTGAATATTGTTCTGGGGAAATATTTTCACCCCAGATTCAGACGTCTGAAATTATATTCCAGACGTCTGAATTGGCTAAATTTCGACCAGAAAGAAAATAGGCCAATTATTGCCTATTTCAGATGTCTGAAAGTTTGGATTCAGACATCTGAATTCTGTTTTGAAAAACAAATTAATTTTTAGATCCAGATGTCTGAATCCCTTCTTTCAGACGTCTGAACCTTCTGTTTTTGCCAAATTGCCTTGTTCGCTTAGTTTTTTCCAAATTCGATCGATGTATATTAATTCCAATTAGTTGTTATGCATATTTGATCTTGATGATTCCTTTTTGAATTCATTCACGGGTTTTTTATAAATGATTTCTTCAAATCATATTAAAAGTTCGCTTCTCCGATTTATAAATTCTATTTAAAACACATACACAATTTCGCCCTTCGAGCGAAGTGAAAGGGTGATTAAATGGTTGGGCAAAACACGGACCATGAATCTGTGCGTTTATCCTTCCGATTAATTCTCGACCTATTCAATTGATCGTTTTGACCTTCGGGTTTGGTTTATCGATGATATGAGGTGAACTTTGAACTGCTTTGAGTGTGAAATTAACTAACGGATAGTTAACTGTTTAGTGCGAACGAGTGGTTATGGGACTCACGTTACCACTTTTCGGATTCCTTTCTGAGAGTTATGACACATTCTGCCAGTTAGTGGTGTCCAGTACTGGGCCTCCGGACCTTCACCACTACGGTTTGTTGCCTTCGGGTATGTGCCTTTGGGTTTGTTGCCCTATAGTATCGCTTCCGATGTTGGTCATGATGAGCCGCATGGGTGATATTGGGTTGCCCTATAGTATCTCTTCCGATGTTGGTCATTATGAGCCGCATGGGTGATATTGGGTTTGGAGTCTTCGGGCTCATGGATCCTTGTTTATACAGTACTGAGCTCGAGCAAATTTTCTGATGTTTCATTCATATGTATATTCTCTAAGTATCGCCCTTCGGTGTTGGTCTTTTTGAGCCGCATGATATGTAGCGATTACCTTGTGGACCTTGTGTTACCTTTATTGGTATTTGTTATTTGCCTTTTTGGCTTGATTTGGGATATTTGTATCCTTTGTTTATCTATGTTGCCGATGATATGAGGCTTGTTTTGTTATCATATGATTCTTCTTTTGTTAGATGATTGTGTTATTTCCTTTAGAGATATTTGTTATACTTTGTAACCTTGCAGGTTTATTGTTGTTCAGTTTATCTAACTGATTTGTTTAGCTAGACTGAACCGTGTATTTTATACTCGGGTCAGACCGAGATGTTTCAGGTTAGGTGCTTTTGGACTTAGCCTCTTTTGCTTCCGCATGGACTATTCAGCTTGTTTCTTTTTGTTAAAGCTTTTTGTGTAGTCCTTTTATTGTAACTCTGATATATGTTTTCTTTTGGCTCGTCTGTATATTATGGTTCGCTATACCACTTGACATGTATTATTTTGTATACTCTGTTATGTATCAATATATGTGTATATGATGATCCACTGTTTGTGATGTATATTACGTTTGAGTTGTTATATTCTGTTCTGATAGATCCTCCAACCACCTATGGTTTTGTTTTAAGTATTTATTGGATATGTCGACCTGCTTGGTATGTCTATTGTCGATGTATTCAATGGATAGTTAGAGCAAGGCTATAGATGGTCGCTCCTAACCAGCCTTATTCTCCGTGTTAGTTGACGGCATTACCCTGTAGTGTCCTTGGCTAGCGTGGGTATAGAGGTGGGGCGTCACAGCGTGGTATCAGAGATAAGGTTCAGAGCAAAATATGATAAACACATAATAGAGGCACATATTACGGTACATCAAAGTGTATAAGTGATACAAATCTTTGAATCATCGTGCCTTTCTATTCCTTCTACCATCAAAGGTTAGATAGAATTTGGAGAATACGTCTAGGAATGCATTTTATTCCGTAGTATTTCGTATTGACATATCTACCTTGTGATTAATCTTGTTCTTATCTTACTTCAACGTATGGCTGGAAGAGGCAGGGGACAACGTTCGGATGCTGGGCGATCTAGTGGCTCACATCCGGCTGGCGTTTATATGTCTGCCGATCAGTTTTTAGAATTGTTTAGGAGCACTCAGCCTCCAGTTCCTCCTCGAGTTTCTCCACCTCGCAAGTCTGCCTTTGCACGCCAGTGCAGTGATTTTGCTCATCTTGGAGGAAAGCCGTTTAAGGGCTCCGAGTCAGTTCTTGAAGTCCAAGCTTGGTTTCGCACATGCAAGCGTATCTTCTCTCGTATGGATCTTTCTGACCATGATAGAGTTCTTGTAACTTCTAGCTTATTACAAGAGCGTGCTCTTGATTGGTATGAGCTTCTTGTAGCCGAGATTGATGAGTCTACTCTTTCTTGGACTCAGTTTCGGGAGCGATTTGAACTCAAGTTCGTTCCTGAATCTGAAAAAGTTTTATTGACCCGTCGCTTCCTTGAGTTGAAGCAAGGGAAATCTTCTGTTTCTGAGTATGTTGCATCATTGAGGCTTTATCTAAGTATGGTCTTGAATTCATTAGCACTTCGTATAAGAAGAATTTGAAGTTCGTTTCTGGTCTTAGGAAATATCTTAAGAAGTCTTTGTTGCTCTAGCTTATGCTCTCTTTTGAGGAGTTGGTTGATTCGGCACTTCATCTCGAGACCGTCGAGAAGGAGTGTGATAGTGATGTTGATGTTGAGGTTTCCAAGAACCCCAACAAGAGGCAGTTTCCATTCCAGAAGTCCAGGTCTTTTCCTTCTAAGAAGAAGAAGACTGGTGGTCCTAGCTCTCAGCCTCAGTCTTTTGGAACACCTTTCATTCGGAAGTGTTTCAATTGTGGTTCTCTTGATCATATTATTCGAGCTTCTCCTAAGCCTCTCTTCTGCCGCTATTGCAAGAAGGAGGGTCATCATGTTTCCACTAGCCCTACTGTTCCGGCTGGTGCCAAGTCTAGCAAGCTTTATGCTGCCAAGGCTTCTGAAGTTCCTTCTCAGCCCAAAGGTATATCTCCATCTATTTTGAAAGGTTCTATTTTATTTCATGATCATAGTATACGAGTTCTTTTCGATACGGGTGCTTCACATTCCTTCGTATCGAAAAAGCTCGTTGATGATTTATCTTTGGATGTTTCTTGTTTGGTTACTTTTTTAAGGATTGTGAATCCTATTAGGGGATCTGCGACCCTTAGCTTGCTTTGTGATGATATTGAGATTGTTTTATGTGGCTTTTCTTTCCGTGCGAGTCTGCATGTTATTTCTTGTTTGGGATTTGATTTGATTTTGGGTATGGACTGGCTAGTGAGATATGATGCCAGGATTATTTGTTCGGAGAGAATTATATATCTTCGACATCTGGATTCGCCTACTCAGCTATCTCTTATTCTTCGGGATGTGGATAATTCTGAAATGGCTTTATATTCTCTTGATTCGCGGGATGATGATGATATATCTCGTATTCCTATTGCTTGTGACTTTTTTGATGTTTTTGAGCCTGTCTCGGGTTTGCCACCTAAGCGGGCAATTGAGTTCCGCATTGATCTCATTCCAGGTGCACAGCCAGTTAGTCTTCCTCCCACGAGGATGTCTACAAGGGAAAATGAGGAACTCAAGAAGCAGCTTTTAGAGATTGAGTCCAAGCAGTTGATTCAGTCCAGTTTTTCTCCGTGGGGATCCGCGGTCGTCTTCGTGAAGAAGTCCGATGGAACTCTTAGGCTTTGCATTGACTATCGCAAGCTTAACGAGTTAACCATCAGGAATAGGTATCCATTGCCGAGGATCAATGATATGTTCGATCTATTGAGTGGTGCTAAGGTCTTTTTTCAGCTCGACCTTGCCACAGGTTTTCATCAATTACGAGTCGCGGAGGATAGCATTCCTCTTACCACTTTCCTCACTCGTTATGGATCTTTTGAGTGGCTCGTTATGCCGTTCAGGTTGATGAACGCTCCTACTTTCTTTGTTGATCTCATGAATCGAGTATTCCGGGAATATCTCGACAAGTTTGTCCTTGTATTCATTGATGATATCCTTATTATTCTAAGTCTGAAGCCGAGCATGCTAATCACTTGAGAATTGTCTTGAGTACTCTCTGTCATCATCAGCTTAGAGCCAAATTATCCAAGTGCCACTTTTGGGAGAATAAGGTTAAGTTCTTAGGCCATGTTGTATCTTCCGATGGCATTTCTGTCGATCCCTCAAAGATCGAAGCCATCCAGAATTGGAAAAGGCCTGAGAATGTTCATGAGATCCGTAGTTTCCTTGGATTGGCGGGTTATTACCGTCGGTTCATTAAGGATTTTTCCCGTGTTGTGCTTCCTCTCACTTGCCTTACTCGGAAAGGCATTCGTTTTATTCGGTCCGACCAGTGTGAAGCTTCCTTTCTGACATTAAAGGAGCTTCTCACTAATGCTCATATTCTTGTGGTTCCCGAGGAGAATCATGATCTTGTTGTCTACACCGATGCTTGTGGTAGTGGTCTCAGTGTTGTTCTTATGCAGAAGGATTGGGTAATTGCTTATGCTTCTAGGCAACTGCGTCCGAATGAAGTTCGCTATGCCACTCATGATCTTGAGTTAGCCGCCATTGTCATTGCTTTGAAGATTTGGCGACACTATTTATTGGGCGAGCACTTCATTCTTTATACCGATCATAAATCTTTGAAGTATTTGTTCACTCAGAAGGAACTCAATATGAGAAAACAGCGTTGGCTCGAGTTTCTTGCTTTCTATGACTTTGATATCCAGTATACCCCTGGTAAGGGTAATCGTGTTGCTGATGCGCTTAGTCGCAAACATTCGGCTGTTATTTCTATGATGCTCGCCGAATGGAATATTCTTGAGACTCTATCTTTTTGTGAAATTCGTGATCGAGATTCATCTTCTGATTCTCCTATTCTATTACTTAGTTTGGGAGCTCGACCTATTTTATTGGATCGTATTGCCGATGCCCAGCGGCGTGATCCTGATTTGTCGCATCTTATTCAGCTTTGTGAGTCTGGATCCTGTGATGAGGCGTTGTGGGATTTCAGCATTGATTCTCATGGGTGTCTTCGCAAGAAGAACCGTCTTTTTGTGCCTTCTGGTTTTGCACTTAGGCACGACATTCTTGATGATTGTCACCGTTCTAAGTATACCATCCATCTTGGTAGTAGTAAGATGTATGCCGATATGCATCGTCTTTATTATTGGGAAGGCATGAAACGCGATGTGGCGAGTTATGTGAGTAATTGCATAACTTGTCAGCGTCTTAAGGCCGAACATCAGCGTCCTTCGGGTCTTCTTCAGACTCTAGAGATTTCATTATAGAAATGGGATCAGATTTCTATGGATTTCATTGACGGCCTACCTCGTTCGAGATCGGGCCATTCTAGCATTTGGGTTATTGTTGATCGCCTCACTAAGTCTGCTCATTTTGTCCCTATTAAGTCTAATAGGACTGCTTCGCATTTGGCTAAGTTATATGTCAAGGAAATCGTGAGACTTCACGGTGTTCCTAGTTCTATTATGAGTGATCGTGATCCTTTATTCACGAGTCATTTTTGGCAGAGTCTTCAGCAAGCTTTGGGAACAAAGCTTAATTTTAGTATAGCTTATCATCCGCAGTCTGACGGACAGACTGAATGGGTGAATCGTATCTTGAAAGATCTTCTCCGTATTTGTATTTTTGATTTCAGTGGTTGTTGGGAGGATCACCTACCTCTTGTAGAGTTCACCTAAAATAATAGTTTTCAGTCTAGTATCAGTATGGCTCCTTTCGAAGCCTTATACGGAAGGCCATGTCGATCACCTTCTTGTTGGTTAGAATCTGGGGAGAAGCTTATTCTTGGCCCATATTTTTTTCATGATTCTTCCGAGAAGATTGATCTTATCTGGTTGAGAATGAAAGAGGCACAGAGTCGCCAGAAATCCTACGCGGACAACCGTAGGAAGCCTCTCGAGTTCTTGATTGGTGATCTTGTTTCTATTCGTGTTTCTCCTTTGAAAGGGGTTATGCATTTCAGTACGACTGGGAAATTGGCCCCTCGCTATATAGGACCATTTTCTATTACTGAACGTATTGGCCCTGTGGCTTATAGAGTTTCACTTCCTGCTCATTTATCTGGCATTCATGACGTGTTTCATGTCTCGCAACTTCGGAAGTGTCTTCGAAAATCGGATTCTGTTATTGATTCTCCTGATTTGCTTGAGCTTGAGATCTCACCAGACTTATCTATTGTACAACAGCCTATTCGCGTACTTGACACAGAGGTGCGACACCTTCGGAACAAGGATGTGCCGCTCGTTAAAGTTCAATGGTCCGCTAATCCCAATGACTGTACTTGGGAAACCAGAGAGTTTATTGAGCGATCCTATCCGAGTTTTCTATCTTTTCTTAGGAACGGTGAGTTTATCTTTTCATCTCAAGCTTATTTTCTTTTCTTTTGAATGTTGTATGTATGTAGTTGTTACATATATCATCTCTAAGAATTGCGGGGATGCAATTTAGTAAGGAGGGGAGATCTGTAACAACCCGCATATTTAACGATTTTATATTTAAATATTTTATTTAAATATAGCGTCGTTAGTCGGATTTTTGGTCTGAAATGTTACTTTTTGCAAATGGCCGAATTGGGACTCGATACCACCTCTATTGGTTCCAAAATGGCGTTTGCGATCTTTTTGAGTATAAGCTTTGATATGTTTGGAGTAAGTTGAATTTTGCAACTTTTTCTAGTTGGGTTTTGGGTTTGGCTTCAGCCCATTTGTTAGTTTAAGCCCCTAACTCAGCCTTCTCCTATCCATTCTCTTATTCCACACTTCTAAAACTTAAGCAAAACTGAAAATGGTGGAGGGGAAGAGGAAATAGAAATTGCAAACCCTAGTTACTTCTTATAAACTTGATTCTTGCTCCAAAATCAAAGAAAAGCTATAGGTAAGCCTCCTCTTTATCTTCTCTATCTCTTTCTCTCTTCAATTTCAGAAAATTTCCTAAACCTAACTTAGGAAATACTTGTTTTGATCTTAGATTGAAGCTAGTTGAGTGGAAGTGGAGATTAGTTGGTCTTCTCCTTGCAAATTGAACTCCTTCTTTTTGTTTTGAATTAGAAGGTGAGTTTTGAACTCACATCTACTTCTTTTGATATCATTGATGTTTGGAATGAATTCCTAACACTTGTTTATATGAATTTGCTTTCGATTTGGTTTGCTTTGGTGAAATTGCCAAATTATGATTTTTGAAGCCAAATCTATGTAAAACCTTATATGGTTGATGTTTATGCTGTTCGGAGTGTTTGGGTGTGTCGTTAAGGTTGGGTAGTCGTTTGTCGTAAGCCTATAATCAACACGCATCCGATTGCTTTCGATTTGTTTGGCCTTAAATGGCCTAGGTTCAGGAAATGCCTGACCATCAAGTTTCAGACGTCTGAAACCCCTATTTCAGACGTCTAAATATTGTTCTGGGGAAATATTTTCACCCCAGATTCAGACGTCTGAATTGGCTAAATTTCGACCAAAAAGGAAATAGGCCAATTATTGCCTATTTCAGACGTCTGAAAGTTTGGATTCGGACGTCTGAATTCTGTTTTGAAAAACAAATTAATTTTTAGATCCAGAAATCTGAATCCCTTCTTTCAGACGTCTGAACCTTCTATTTTTGCCAAATTGCCTTGTTTGCTTAGTTTTTTCCAAATTCGATCGATGTATATTGATTCCAATTAGTTGTTATGCATATTTGATCTTGATGATTCCTTTTTGAATTCATTCACAGGTTTTTTATAAATGATTTCTTCAAATCGTATTAAAAGTTCGCTTCTCTGATTTATAAATTCTATTTAAAACACATACACAATTTCGCACTTCGAGCGAAGTGGAAGGGTGATTAAATGGTTGGGCAAAACACGGACCATGAATCTGTGCATTTATCCTTCCGATTAATTCTCGACCTATTCATTTGATCATTTTGACCTTCGGGTTTGGTTTACCGATGATATGAGGTGAACTTTATACTGCTTTGAGTGTGAAATTAACTAATGGATAGTAAACCGTTTAGTGCGAACTAGTGGTTATGGGACTCACGTTACCACTTTTCGGATTCCTTTTTGAGAGTTATGACACATTCTGCCAGTTAGTGGTGTCCAGTACTGGGCCTCCAGACCTTCACCACTACAGTTTGTTGCCTTCAGGTATGTGCCTTCGGGTTTGTGCCTTCGGGTTTGTTGCCCTATAGTATCGCTTCCGATGTTGGTCGTTATGAGCCGCATGGGTGATATTGGGTTGCCCTATAGTATCGCTTCCGATGTTGGTCGTTATGAGCTGCGTAGGTGATATTGGGTTACCCTATAGTATCACTTCCGATGTTGGTCGTTATGAGCCGCATGGGTGATATTGGGTTTGGAGTCTTCGGGCTCATGGATCCTTGTTTATACAGTACTGAGCTCGAGCAAATTATCTGATGTTTCATTCATATGTATATTCCCTAGGTATCGCCCTTCGGTGTTGGTCATTTTGAGCCGCATGATATGTAGCGATTACCTTATGGAACTTGTGTTACCTTTATTGGTATTTGTTATTTGCCCTTTTGGCTTGATTTGGGATATTTGTATCCTTTGTTTATATATGTTGCCGATGATATGAGGCTTGTTTTGTTATCATATGATTCATCTTTGGTTAGATGATTGTGTTATCTCCTTTAGAGATATTTGTTATACTTTGTAACCTTGCAGGTTTATTGTTGTTCAGTTTATCTAACTGATTTGTTTAGCTAGACTGGCCCGTGTATTTTATACTCGGGTCAGACCGAGATGTTTCGGGTTAGGTGCTTTTGGACTTAGCCTCTTTTGCTTCCGCATGGACTATTCAGCTTGTTTCTTTTTGTTAAAGCTTTTTGTGTAGTCCTTTTATTGTAACTCTGATATATGTATTCTTTTGGCTCGTCTGTATATTATGGTTCGCTATACCACTTGACATGTATTATTTTGTATACTCTGTTATGTATCAATATATGTGTATATGATGATCCACTGTTCTGTGATGTATATTACGTTTGAGTTGTTATATTCTGTTCTGATAGATCCTCCAACCACCTATGGTTTTGTTTTTAAGTATTCATCGGATATGTCGACTTGCTTGGTATGTCTATTGTCGATGTATTCAATGGATAGTTAGAGCAAGGCTATAGATGGTCGCTCCTAACCAGTCTTATTCTCCGTGTTAGTTGATGGCATTACCCTGTAGTGTCCTTGGCTAGCGTGGGTATAGAGGTGGGCGTCACAGCGGGTTTTTACCTTACGATAGCTAAAACACATTTTATAAAAATCCTCTGATATTAAAATAAGGTCTATATACAAATACTTATTAAAATAACTGAAATTGTTACATTCGTTAAATTCCAGCTACTAGCCACAATAGTGGGTAATACAAACAAAACTCGTAAAAGGCTCGTAGGGAGAATGGATTTCCAACTAATGACTAGGCAAAGGGGTACCACCTGTCACAGTACCTGGTCTGGATCAGTGTACCAAGGACCACTCTCGATCCCCTGCAACACAAGGCCGGGACTACCCCTTGTTGAATAATCCCGAGTAAGATCACCCCACGGTTGGGATCAGCAACCGCACCACTAAGCCGAATAAAAAGGGACTTCTAGACAGGGATGGCCTCACCCTGAATGGGTGCTACCCATTTAGCCTTGCTGCATAACCCCTAATTTTCACTCATTTCCAGTTGATGAGGCATGAGGATAAGTGTTGCCTTTTAGAACATTTCACTTAGAATGCCCATCACCTAGCTGACGATGTTCTGAAAGCATTCGTCCATACAAGTCCATCCCGGGTACGAACGGAACCGAAGGCACTACTCCTACTACATCCATTTTGGAAATATCCTCAGGATTAGTAGCGACTAGCCCTTGCACTTCATTGCTCCATCTTCGACTCCGGACTCGTTTTTCTCACGAAAATGTACAAACCGGATCGAAGTGGTTTTCGAGAAATAAATCCTGATCCCGGTCTCTTCGAAACGATCAACGCATTGGCCATTATTGATAGTCGGTGGTTTAACTATCCATTAACATTCATAAGCATCCATCACACAATAAATAATTTCCCACATTATTTAATTTCCTCAAAATATCTTTGCAAGATATGTTTCCATTTTCAACCTTTTTGAAAATAGTTTTCAACCCACACTCTTCTTATGGAATAAATTCCCAAATATTTACTTCCTCTGAAAACATCCAAGTACCAATATTTAGTTTTAAAATAATTTAAATGCTTTATTCTTGAAATACATTAAAACATTTATATTAAAACTACTTACATACTTAATTTAAAATATATATATATATACTTACTTCTAAAAATATTTCGAATAAAATTGCTTTACAAAATATAAACTATTTTCTTCAAAATAAAGTCAAGTCATACTAAATTTTAAAATAAAGCTATGAAATCCTATACAAGTTTTAACAAAACTTTAGCTAATTATCTTTAAAATAAAACCATTTTATAATGTATAAATATTAATAATATTCTTTAATGCACCTTCAAAACTTCTAACTTTTTTTTAAAAAAAAACCTGCTCAAAAAAACGTACTTGGCTTTTCAAGGAAATACACTTCCATTTTAGGATAACCCAAAGAATTCTTTTAATAAATCCTACACGATTTACCCCAATTCAATTTTACGTTTATCCCGTAAATTTCTTTCCATACTTTAAAAGTAAACTCCTTTTATTTTTAAAAACATTGTTATTTCCTGATAATCACTTTCAAAATATATGTTTAAAATATTTAAAATAAAGCTTCTAGAAATTTCTTAATTGAAAATAATACTTAAGGGAATATATAGAGGTTTTCTAAGTAATTTAAGCCAATTTAACCTTTAAAATAAAGTTATTAAATTAAATATTTATATTATAATTTGCTTTTGAGAACTAAATACTACTTTACTTTTAAAATAATTAATTATCATAATTACTTAAACAAATATTTACTTACACTTTAAACAACTTAAAATAATATTTCTTTCCAAAATATTCTAAACATATTTAAACTGCAAATTTATATTTTGAAAGCTTTTCTTAAAAACATAGTAAAGTTTCCAGGAGAAAGCGCACTTCCCATCCTTTAAAAATAAATCGCGCTATTATTTTAAAACAATTCACATTTCCTTTATAAATCACAATTTAAGCACTTCAACTTTTCAACCCATTTCTTGAATTTAATTCCTCTAACCCCTTTACTTGAAAATTTCTTTTATTCCCTTTAAACCTAATTTATTTTATTCAGATATAAATTTCTAGATTGTATTCACCCAATCATGGTACAGCATAATTAATTTCAAATTAATCTATCTCAGCGTATAAATAGAACACAACATAACAAAATCTAAATCAATTTATCACACGATATAAATGAGATATATCACAGAATATAAATAAATTTCTATTTGTGAGGAATCCAGTTGGATCCCTCCAACCTGTTTCCCTGCATCCATAGATATTAGCACAACCAATAAATATCGATTCAATTTGATAACAATTATCATATTCAGATAAACAACCAATCAATCATTTAAATATTAACTATTTAAATTACTGGTATCCAGATATGAGTGAGATTAACTCACATTGGGTTTTCGACGAGCGTTCAAATTTAAATTAAATCGAACAGCGTTCGATTTAACCTAAATTTTTACTTGCTTCGAATGATCCTAGAATTGCTCCACTGCGTAGTACTTGTCACTGCGATTCCGGCGTCGCCAGTTTCGTCGAAATCTGATAACGTATGCACAAGATATAAATTTACAAAGTTTGTATAGAATTTTAAAACAAATTTTTTTTATATACCATCAAGCCGTCGATTTAAGGAAAGAAATCAAGGCCGCCCGTCACTCTCTCTTCCTCAATCGCATACCAGGTTCGAACGCAAAACCCATTGCCGCCGTTGATGCCTCCAAAATGCGACCTCCACAACATCAATTCACTCAATCGGGGAGCACCACGACGAACGGCAAGGCGCCCACCATCATCACCCAGAGTTTCGCCGAGCTCGGTCCACTATAGGCTGAGGATAACGCCTCCAAACGACTGACGAACGCATCCCCATATCTCCCTCCATGCCTCGTTATATACGATCAACACCGTTCACATTGTAGATCTCGACGCCCTCTACGATTTACTAGTTGGAAGATTTTGCCATTAATGATTGGATTTGGAGAAAAGGAGGAAGAAGACTAGTGTATTTCGGCCATTGAAATGCTTTTCACGGCGGCTCGAGAATTAGGCTAGGGTTTGGCTTAAAACGGGTATATATATACCTATATAAACAATATTTTAATATTAAATCTACTTTAAAGCAACTTTTTCACACGATCTCCAAACGACGCGTGCCGACAGGCGTTTCTAAGGTTTTACCCACGTTTCGAATACAATGGAACGTGTTTTGGTGGCTAATTCGATCATATGCGCGAGTTACGGAAATAAACAGTCAATTTTAAATTAAATCGATTAAAGTAGTTTCTATGCGTTTTGAGCTGCCAGGGTCAAACGACAACTCCGATTGCTACGAAAATTGAAATCCGATAATAACTTATTATTACGGATCCAATGGAACTAGTTTCATTGAATTCCGAGACTGTGCCCCGAAAGGCTATTTTAACTCGTCGATTAATTCAAGCGATTTTCAAAATCGTTGAAATCACTTAAAATTTCACCTTTAAAATTTTATTAACTCTATTATAACTCATATAAAATTTATATTCACATTAGAAATCATTCTGATTCAATTTAAATCAAAATCTGATTATTTGCATTATTATATTATTAAATTCCATTATTAAATTAATATAAAATTCTAAATTCAACCTATCGACTTTTAATTCCATCCAACGGTCCAATATTATAATTCCAATCCAAATAGACTTAAAATTAATTTTAGAAACCATTTCCGTTTCATTTGCCTCCAGATTCACAAATTATTTCAATTCTCAAATATTATATTATTATTATTCAAATTTCGATTAAATTCCCGCATTTGAAATTTAACTAATTCTATTAATTTAACCAAAATCTTTTTACTTAAAAATCAAATTATAATCCATATTCAATATTTAAAATGAATTAAATGTTCAAATCTAGCGACTAAAATTTCGGGTCGTTACATTCCTTCCCCCTTATAAAAATTTCGTCCCCAAAATTTGCTAAGGTAGAAAGAATGCTCTAAACCCAATAGCAAAACTCACTTCGTGAATATCTCAATTTCACTTTGCCTATATTCTTTAGTTTCAAATCAAACTGCTAGTTTCGATTCCTATTCCAAAATCCTTTTATTTTAATTTTAATTTGAAATCAATTTGTCATTAACGAAACATTTCAAAAAAATTCAACAAAATTTCTAACTCCCAAAAGTTTCGAAAATTTTTGGCAGCGTCTCCTTTGTACAGAGGAGCTTTTGCAATATCACAATAGATATAAATATATATACATCGACCCACACGGTCGGAAAACCAAAAACAATTCATATTTCCTATTTTTATTGTGTAGGCGTATCTTTTATTAGCATTTTTAAAGCAAGTGGCTAAATAATATTGCATATACGCGCTCCAACTCTATCAATTGCCACCTGTACCTGTACTTACTTAAACAAAACATCAGTTTTCAATAATATGAGAATTTAACAACATTCATTCATTTATCTTAGCCAAACATATCAATTACATACCCAAACAACCAAATTTCATAATCCTGCATGTTAACTTTCTTTATAAGCAATTCACAAGTTCAACACCATTTTAATCATCTTTACAAATCCAAACTTCACATTGTTTCACACTAATAATTTACATATAAGTTTACTACATATAAGTCATATTTAACACGACCAATTCATCTTTGTACCAGTTAAGCTCATTCTCGCATAAAATTGGTTTATAAGCCTTATTTGTATAAATTTACTCCTATTCAATTTCCCATTGATGGGTAATCAAATTTTATTTTCAATTTGATTCATTCGCATCTTTTTTATGATTCATTTGCATTTATATACAAATCCACTTAATGAGATTTCAATCCATTTCAAATTGATTTAAAAACCAATTTCATTTACTTCTTTAAATCAATTCAATTTTTGTTTACAACAATCGGCCAATTTCTATGCAAATTTAAAGTTATCCAAGCAAGTAATGATCACTTAAGCTTATAACCATTTAAAATTAATTCCAACTTAGATTTATATTAATTTTATTTCATTCGGAATTTTTCACAATCCCAAATATTCTTATTTCCTTACAATTTTTAAATCAAATCCTTATTCTCACTTCAAGTTCGTCATCCAACTTAAGTTTATATTAGTATCATTTCATTCTGTAATATTTACAACTCATACATTCTTATTTCATCATAATAATTAACTAAAATCCTTTTACTTTCATTTTAATTTTATTATCTAAAAAAATTTCATTCAAGACCCCTTATAAAACTCGACCATAAATGTTTTTTTCCAATTTGCTTAAGTTCTTTCAATTTCACAATATTTTCATTTCTTCTTATACCAATTTTATTTTATTTTAATTTGATTCTTATCCAATCAAATTCCAATTCATTTACAAATTTTAATTCAATTTGTTTACTTACTCAATCCATTTTAAAATTTAATTCACCTTCTGAATTCATTTCTGAATTTATTAATAACATGACCATTTCAATTATTCTAAATCAGAACTGGCTTTTATTTTGCTTTTCAAAGATTTTTTTTTTTAACAAGCTACCAAATTTTTTATCCATCCCATTATCCTTTTTATTTAATTTAGCTTATGCTAAATTCATTTACAAACAATTCTTTTTTAATTTAGTTGAGTGAGAATTTAATTATTCAATATTATTTCAATCAAAATTAAACTTTCTTTCAACTCAATTCTTTTCCAAATTAAATTCAAGTTTTAACTAAATTTATTCAGCCAACTTAAATTCATGTTATTACCTTTATTATTTTAAATAAGAATTTAATTCTATTCAAAATTATTTGTAACACAACTGAATTTTGATTTTAATTCAATCCAAATTCAACTCAATTCCATTTAATCGAAGTTAAATCCAATTCAATCCAATTTTAATTCTCCATACACAAGTTCAAAACTTATTTACTAACTTAAGTTCATTCACTTCTTTTATATTTTATATTTTCTTATCCTTATTTCAATTTACATTTCATTTAGGATTTAAATTTTGAATTTCCCATAAAGTACCAACCATTTTATCTTGGTTTTAAAATTTTCATTTCCTAATCTTAAGTTCACCAACTATTTATTTAAACGCTTATATTGCTCATTTTAATCCATTTACATCTTATAATCACAATCCCAAATTTTATAAATATCTATGTATCACTGAATTCTTAAGGATATAAATTTTCTTTCAATTTAATTCTTTGCACAAATTTTAAACCCACAATTTCAGATTATAAGTATAACACTTAATAGCTTATGGGTACAATTCATTACACAATGACCCACAATCACAAAGTCATTGCACTTCAATTTAATCCAAATCAATTTAATTCTAAGTCCAATTTAATTAACTTATCCCAAGTTAAATTCAAATTTTCTATTCACTTCCATATACTCAAGTTCAATTTTAATTCCAGGATTAAAATTTCCATTTTCTTCTTATTAATATCAATTTCACTTAATAAGTTCTATAGTTGATTTATTTTAACTTTACACATTATTTAAATAGAATTTACCAGAATTCAATTACTCGGTTTTATTTCAAAACCATTTTGAAATAATAATCAACACATACCCATTTAGTATACCAATCAAATCTCCAGATTTCCAAAACAACTTGGTTGTACCAAAACAATTTCCCCCTTTTGAAATTTCTAAAATCACTTGTATCTCAAACAAGTCCAACAAATATCACAATCACTCAATATGGTAGTAATCCATCACTTTAGAAACTCGAAAATGAATTCTGATGATGTGGCCATCATCACCAGGATTATTTTCCAGCGACTGAAGTGAGTTCAGAGCTTCCTTACTTTCACAAATTCATTTCAAAACAGTTTCCATTCAACATATTGCCCAAAATAATATTACATCACTGCCTTCAAATCTTTGGACAACATTCCCAAACATCCTCAGGATTTTAAATTTCCAAACTTTGTTTTCAATACATTTAAAATCGTTTTCAAAATCCACGGGATTTATATTCTGGTTTAATTCAAATTTAGTTATTCTTCTTTTGTATAATTTATACTCATAGAATTTTATTTGATTATAACCATTTCAAATTTTGGATCAAATTTTAGATTCTAATTTGATTAAGATATTAACAACCAAACATCCAAATGTATAGATAATAAAAAAAATTATTCCTTTTGTGTCAAAATATAATTTTGGGTAAAATTATTTCATTTACCCACTTTAAAAACAATACTATGTCGGTTTATCTTGTTTAAGAGTTTAGAAACCCCTATCGATACGGTTGTACTTCCCGTACCGACCAGAATTCATAAACACTCAACCAATAAGTCAACACAATATAAAAACAATTTTTATATTCACTAAAAAGTACTCATAGCTATTATTACACTCAACTCATTATAGAGTATTATTGACTCTGTTTAATGAGTAATTTCCCCACCAAAGCCTAGGTTGTCGCCAACCTAACCTCTGATACCAAATGTGACGACCCATCATTCTCGACCCTCGGAAATCGACACAAAATACTCCACAGTATAATATGCCGACGATCAAGTGTCGGGAAAGACAGATTGTTAACGGAAAGAAAGAAGGTATAAAAAAGAAGGAACTAAACAATATCATAATCTCACAATCGCAGCGAAATAAAATATAATATATAATATCAGATCTTTACACAAAATGAAAACTATAACTGTTTTATACAATATATCATCAGAGTACTACAAACAAACAACAATTACCAGCCTGACAAATCCATACAATCACAGCAGCGGATATAATCAAGTACGGATAATGTGTCTCGGCTCCAGCTCCTCTCCCGCTCCATAGCGTCCTATCCTAAACATATAATACTCGGTCTGACCCGAGCATTATAATGAAATAATACCCGAGTCGGTTTGGAATACCAGCTGATAAAAATACATCCAAATTGATTATTAAAGTTTCAAAAATCCTTTTGAAGACAAAAGCATCTTGTAAGAACGCCACAAATAAACATGTCGGGTTTTTACCTTACGATAGCTAAAACACTTTTTATAAAAATCCTTTGATATTAAAATAGGGTCTATATACAAATACTTATTAAAATAGCCGAAATTGTTACATTCGTTAAATTCCAGCTACTAGCCACAATCGTGGGTAATACAAACAAAACTCATAAAAGGCTCGTAGGAAGAATGGATTTCCAACTAATGACTAGGCACTGGGGTACCACCTGTCACGGTACCTGGTCTAGATCAGTGTACCGAGGACCACTCCCAATCCCCTGCAACACAAGGCCAGGACTACCCTGTAACGACCCGCCTTTTTGGACAGTTTAAACCGACGATCCAATAGACGTGCCGGTTCCAAACCATTCAAAAGGGCAGATGGTTATTGGGGTAATTAAGAAATGAAAGGGAAGGGAAATAAAGGAAATGAAACAACACAGAATCTTGCAGCGGAACAATAAAATATAATTGTCAAATAAACAGTTCATGAAGCTGTTTACAATACTTTGATCATTATTTATACAACCTTTATCAGAGTTATGCATATACAACAGAACAAATAAAATAATGCAGCAGACAACATGATGCAAAGATAATAAGAGTAATAGTATACCAAATCTTCGTCTTCGTCCTCCAGAATAGATCTTCAATAAGCTGAAAAACTCAGGTCTGACCCGAGCGTAATGAAAAGACAAAACACTCGAGTCAGGAATAAAATATCCTTATGAAAGTTAAATCAACCTTAAACAAATATGAGTGTAACGGCGTCAGAGATGTTTACGGGGTTTGACATCTCATATCCAGTGTCAACGTGCGTGCAATAACTCAAGAGATGTTACGGGATTTTCCATCTCTCAAGGATCCGTTAAACTATCTACTATGTAGTACAATACGCTATTATAATATGTCTACAGTAAAGTAAAAGTATTAAAATAGCGTTAAGGCGTTACCATAATTCCCCTTAACACATTTTTATAATGCCATAGTCTATACAGCACTATAAACCCCACCGTAAACCCCACCGTAAACTAGTGGTTATCAGAGGGTACCCCATAGGTATAACACAAAACAAAACGTAGTGGTCGCGAATAGGATAATCAGTATGACAAGGTACATGAGTCGATACCAACTAGGATACTAGTGGTTGCGTGATCCGGACTGATGTTGAGCATAGCCAGCAGGTACCCCAACACCGCGAAACAACACTCCCAAATCAAGGGGTGCACCCAAATAGAATCACAAATGTAATAGATATGGTATCGAAGAAGTGTGTCCGCTAGAGATGGCGAACCTCAATGGCCCGGTGCGGCTCCTGCTTTAGTCATGTCAGGGGTCATCCAATATCGTTCTCTTTCTCCAGTCAACGCGTTCACCAAACCATCCACTTCATTCTGGATCAACACTCCGCGTATAATAGTTATTAAAGTGGTTTTCGGTATCGACAGAGAGTATGTCCATATCCGATCCCGGTCTCTTTAATAACTATGTATTATTACACCGATGGCTCTTTTACATTTTAAATCGATTTATAATTGATATCAAAATATCATATTCGTTTCAAAATCCAAATCCATTTCAAATATCATCTTATCTATTTAAAATGTAAGGTTCCGTTTCAAAAATCATTTTTCACCTCAATATCTCATTTCGATTTCCAAATCATTTCAAATTTCAATTTAGGTTGCAACTTCATTTAACCCAATTTGTATTTACATTCAAGATTTAAACATAAACATTTCACCTTATTGACCGGCTTGGATTTTTAGAAAATAGTTTTAAGTAGTTTAAAATTAGTTTTAAATAATTAAAATAGTTAAAATACTTAAAATCTTAAAATGGATTTAAAATAGATAAATTAGTTTAAAATAATTTAAATTGGGTTAAGTAGATTTAAAATAGACTAAAATAGTTCAAGTATTCAAAAATGGTTTATATAATAAAGTAATTTGGAAAACAAAATAAAACAGCTTCAAAACCAGTCCATTTCAATTATAACTTCCCAATTCAAATCAATTTCAATTTCCATTCTACCGATTCAATTTCGATTTCAATTCAAATCAATGTCAACTTTGACTTCAAATTAATTCAATTTTACATTCACCTTCAATTAATTTTCAATTTATATCGATTTGGAGCTTGATTTTCAAAATATCAATTTATAACACTTAACAAAATTTTCCTTCAATATTCAAATTTAAATCCAAATTTCAAATATGGTTCAATTTCAAGCGCGAATTCAAAATATCATTTTTATATCACCTTTACTTAGTAATATTCAAAGCTCGAAATAATGTTCAATCTTTAAAACAACCAAATTTCGAAATTCAATCATATCCCAATTTTTAAATTTCAAAGTCTCAACTTAAATTATTTAACAATTTATTTTACCCAAAATTTATTTCAACATTCCAAACTCAATTTTTTGATAAATTCGATTTCTATAAATTGATTTCTATTTATAACCTTTAAATCAAAACATTTAAATAAATTTCAAATCGACGATTTTTAAAATTATTAATTTAGCCAATCCGGTGTCCGTATATAATTTTCTATCCTATGGCCAAGTGATTATTTATTTCAATTAAATGTCAGGGATGAATATATATCACTTAAACCAAATCACAGTGTCATATGTATGCATAACAGGATATATAAGCAAATAAACATCCAAACATTTAAATATCAACCAATAACACCCATCGAAATACATCATCCAATAGACAATATAATTCATGACAATTTCATAGTTATCAATGTCAGGTAATTTAATCGCAATTCAATTTTAATTTCAATTTAACTGTCAATTAAATTTTTAACGGTTAATTCAAATGACAATCTATATGACAATTAAATTTTATCAAACAACGACCAATAAATTCATATCACTCATAATATTAAATTTAACTAGCATAAAGATATTCAGTACGTTGTGAACGTTATAAAACACTCACCTTGATTTCAATGTAGTTCTAGCGTTTTATTTCGAATAAAATTAAACGAGCGTTTAATTTTATCCAAAAATTCCATTGACTCCAATCAACTCCAATCCAGCTCCATAGCGTAGTATTCGACAATACGAACGCAACGCAATTCGTTTCGTACGTTTTCGACCTCGTATGAAAAGGTTATACTATTTTAAAGATTGAACGAATTAATATAAATATAATTTACAATTTCTATTTCAATTTTAAACCTCAGATTCATCACAGCCGTTGATTTTTTTACTTGCTTGGATCCAGACCGACCGGCCTCTTCTTCCCCGTTGCCCAGGTACGCGCGTACCCAATTTACGTTGAGAAACCCTAATCACACAATCAACTCCGTCGACATCTAGCTCGATCAGGATGCTCCACCGCGTGCGCCTTCGCCTGAGCTACCTCCATCCTCCGACCGCACCCCCATAGCGCCACTAACTCCTCGTTTTCCGTGCGCAACCTGTAGCCATACACGGCCCCCTAGCGCCTCCAAACGATAACGATGCACGCAATCAACCGTATGGATGCAAAGACCCTGCTCCACTCTACAACTTCCATGTTGAACATTCTTTGGATTGATGAACGGATTAAGAGATTTAGAGGGAAGAAGTTGAGAGTTTTCTAGCCATTGAAAATATCAGTGGCGGCCGGCTCCTGAAACCCTAGGGCTTGAGTTTGTTTTGAAAAAAGAAAATAATGAAGTGCTTTTATAGAAAAACGACGAACACTATTCATCCCGGGTTTTCCGCACTCCGATTTACGCGCGGTGACTAGCGTTTCTAGGGTTTATCCCGCGTTCCGGACACAATGGAACAGGTTTAGGAAGCTAATTTGATAATATGTGAGAGTTATGGAAATAAACGATCGATTTTAAATTAAACCGATTCAACTAATTTCTATGCGTTATGGCTTGCTCCGGACAAACGGTAAATCTGATTGACATGAAATTTGAAATCTTACAATAATATCACGTTACGGATCCGATGAAACTAGTTTCGTCGAAATCCAAGACTGTTTGAAAAATGACTATTTTAACTCGTCAATTAAATATTAAAATATTCAATTTTCACAAATTTACTTTTAATTCGATTTTAAAAGTTCTACAACATCATTCTAACTTTAATATGATAAAATAAAATTTACAAATCATTTTTAATCATATTAAACCCGTTATTCAATTATTCAATAAATTCCAAATATTAAATTTAAACAATTTTGATTATCCAATATTCATTATCCTTTGAAATATTTGAAATTGAGCTTATAAGATTCAACCTTTAAAACCAATTCACATCTTAGAACGCTATTTCCATTTTACAGTTATTCAATTATACAATAAGTTTTAAATATTTACTTTAAACAATTTACCTGTTCAATATTCAATTATTTGATTTTAAATAGAATATACTTATCAATCAATTACTCTATTATACCCAATGAATTCAACATTTATTATCCTATACAACTATTGATTGAAAAGGTATTCACTAAGTAGCATTTATTTATCAATACTAATTACTATTCAAATCTTCGAAACCAATCTATTTAAAATTTGTATTTTTACCTAAATAATTCACAATTCTTGTTCACTTATTTACATTTGTTTTTCCATATATTCCCTTATAACCAAGTTATAACATTTGAGTCAATTCAATTAGATTGGAACTCCATTCAATCTATAAATAATTACTTGGATAATTATTGTTGCAATTCATTCCAGTTATTATTATTCCAAACGAATTACAAAATTTTTTTTTCTAACATTAAATCACGAAATCTTATTAAATTAGCTATTTTAATTATCGAAAATTTACGGGTCGTTACATACCCCTTGCTGGATAACCCCGAGTAAGATCACCCCACGGTTGGGATCAGCAACCGCACCACTAAGCCGAATAAAAAGGGACATCTAGACAGGGACGACTTCACCCTGAAATGGGTGCTACCCACCAAGCCTTGCTGCATAACCCCTGATTTTCAGTCATTCCCAGTTGATGAGGCTTGAGGCTAAGCGTTACCTTTTAGAACATTTCACTTAGAATGCCCATCGCCCACCTGACGATGTTCCGAAAGCATTCGTCCATACAAGTCCGTTTCGAGTTCGAACGAAACCGAAGGCACTACTCCTACTACATCCATTTTGGAAATATCCTTAGGATTAGTAGCAACTAGCCCTTGCACTTCACTGCTCCATCTTCAACTCCGAACTCGTTTTTCCCACGAAAACATACAAACCGGATCGAAGTGGTTTTCGAGAAATAAATCACGATCCCGGTCTCTTCGAAATAATCAACGCATTGGCCATTATTGATAGTCGGTGGTTTAACTATCCATTAACATCCATAAGCATCCATCACACAATAAATAATTTCCCATATTATTTAATTTCCTCAAAATATCTTTGCAAGATATATTTCCATTTTCAACCTTTTTGAAAACAGTTTTCAACCCACACTCTTCTTATGGAATAAATTCCTAAATATTTACTTCCTCTGAAAACATCCAAGTACCAATATTAATTTTTAAAATAATTTAAATATTTTATTCTTGAAATACATTAAAACATTTATATTAAAACTACTTACATACTTAATTTAAAATATATATATACACACACACTTTTAAAAATATTTTGAATAAAACTGCTTTATAAAATATAAACTATTTTCTTCAAAATAAAGTTAAGTCATACTAAATTTTAAAACAAAGCTATGAAATCCTATACAAGTTTCAAAAAAACTTTAGCTAATAATCATTAAAATAAAACCATTTTATAATGTATTAATATTAAAATATTATTTAATACAACTTCAAAACTTCTAAAAAAATTTATAAAAAATCTGCTTAAAAAACATACTTGGCTTTTCAGGGAAATACACTTCCATTTTAGGATAACCCAAAGAATTTTTTTAATAAATCCTACACGATTTACCCCAATTCAATTTTACGTTTATCCCGTAAATTTCCTTCCATACTTTAAAAATAAACGCCTTTTATTTTCAAACACATTGTTATTTCCTGGTAATCACTTTCAAAATATATGTTTAAAATATTTAAAATAAAGCTTCTAGAAATTTCTTAATTGAAAATAATACTTAAGGAATATATAGAGGTTTTCTAAGTAATTTAAGCCAATTTAACCTTTAAAATAAAGTTATTAAATTAAATATTTATATTTTAATTTGCTTTTGTGAACTTAATACTACTTTACTTTTTAAAATAAATAATTATCATAATTACTTAAATAAATATTTACTTACACTTTAAATAATTTAAAATAATATTTCTTTCTAAAATATTCTAAACATATTTAAACTGCAAATTTATATTTTGAAAGCTTTTCTTAAAAACATACTAAAGTTTCCAGGAGAAAGCACACTTCCCATCCTTTAAAAATAAATCTCGCTATTATTTTAAAACGATTCACATTTCCTTTATAAATCACAATTTAAGCACTTCAACTTTTCAACCCATTTCTTGAATTTAATTCCTTTAACTCCTTTACTTAAGAATTTCTTTTATTCCCTTTAAACCCAATTTATTTTATTCGAATTTAAATTTCTAGATTGTATTCACCCAATCATGGTTCAAATTAATCTTTCACAGCATATAAATAGAACACAGCATAACAAGATCTAAATCAATTTATCACAGGATATAAATGAGATATATCATAGAATATAAATAAATTTCTATTTGTGAGGAATCCAGTTGGATCCCTCCAACCTGTTTCCCTACATCCGCAGATATTAGCACAACCAATAAATATCGATTCGATTTGATAATAATTATCATATTCAGCTAAACAACCAATCAATCATTTAAATATTAACTATTTAAATTACTGGTATCCAGATGTGGGTGAGATAACTCACCTTGGGTTTTCGACGAGCGTTCAAATTTAAATTAAATCAAACGGCGTTCGATTTAACCTAAATTTTTACTTGCTCCAAATGATCCCATAATTGCTCCACTTTGTAGTACTTGTCGCTGCGATTCCGGCGTCGCCAGTTTCGTCGAAATCTGATAACGTATGCACAAGATATAAATTTATAAAGTTTGTATAAAATTTTTAAAACAAAAAAAAAATTATACCATCAAGCCGTCAATTTAAGGAAAGAAATCAAGGTCGCCCGTCACTCTCTCTTCCTCGATCGCGTACCAGGTTCGAACGCAAAACCTATTGTCGCCGTTGATGCCTCCAAAACGCGACCTCCACAACATCAATTCACTCAATCAGGGAGCATCACGACGAACGGCAAGGCGCACACCATCATCACCCAGAGTTTCGCCAAAATCAGTCCACTATACGCTGAGGAAAACGCCTCCAAACGACCAACGAACGCATCCCCATATCTCCCTCCATGCCTCATTATAAACGATCAACACCGTTCACATTGTAGATCTCGACGCCCTCTATGATTTACTATTTCCAAGATTTTGCCATTAATGAGTGGATTTCGAGAAAAAGGAGGAAGAAGACCAGTGTATTTCGGCCATTGAAATGATTTTCACGGCGGCTCGAGAATTAAACTAGGGTTTGGCTTAAAACGTGTATATATATATATACGTATATAAATAATATTTTAATATTAAATCCACTTTAAAGCAACTTTTTCACACGATCTCCAAACGACGCGTGCCGACAGACGTTTCTAAGGTTTGCCCACATTCTAAACACAATGGAACGTGTTTTGGAGGCTAATTCGATCATATGCGCGAGTTACGGAAACAAACGGTCAATTTTAAATTAAATCGATTAAAGTAGTTTCTATGCGTTTTAACTGCCAAGGTCAAACGACAACTCCGATTACTACAAAAATTGAAATTCGATAATAACTAACTATTACGGATCCAATGGAACTGGTTTCGTCGAATTCTAAGACTGTGCTCCAGAAGGCTATTTTAACTCGTCGATTAATTCGAGCGATTTTTAAAATCGTTGAAATCACTTAAAATTTCACCTTTAAAATTTTATTAACTCTATTATAACTCGTATAAAATTTATATTCACATTAGAAATCATTCTGATTCAGTTTAAATCAAAATATGATTATCTTCATTATTATATTATTAAATTCCATTATTAAATTAATATAAAATTCTAAATTTAACCTATCGACTTTTAATTCCATCCAACGGTCCAATATTATAATTCCAATCCAAATAGACTTAAAATTAATTTTAGAAACCATTTCCGTTCCATTTGCCACCAGATTCACAAATTATTTCAATTCTCAAATATTATATTATTATTATTCAAATTTCAATTAAATTCCCGTATTTGAAATTTAACTAATTCTATTAGTTTAACCAAAATCTTTTTACTTCAAAATCAAATTATAATCCATATTCAACATTCAAAATGAATTAAATGTTCAAATCTGGCAACTAAAATTTCGGGTCGTTACAGAAGTAAAAGACAATACCTTATGTTTAGTATTTTCAGCTTTTGTTTAGTATTGCAGATCTTGGTGTATAATCATTTCCTCTGGATGATTTGATGTTCTGGCATTTCTACTTACAAACTTGTGACAGTATTATGATGGCACCACATTATGAGGGCAGCACTTTCGAGTCTGGCTAAGAGCATCGAAGTGAGGTATTACACATACAGTGTTCAAAAATATAATACAATTATAGTTAATATTGTCATGCTCAACATATAAAGATCTTGACATGAACATGTAATATAGTGGAAACAAAAAAACATTTATATCGTCTAAGCCTTTTACTTTGCCTTTTGAACTCGTTATTTGACCTCTGAAAGCATCCTTCCTAGATCCCTAAGCTCAGCCTACTCGAACGAGTGCCTGTAAAATAATAATAATAATAATAATACTAGTCAGACATAAAATCTGGTATGAGCAATATATTTTCCTAACAATAAATATAACGAGGCCGTGCCGTTAAAACATGAAATGGGTTTCCTCTCACAGTCTCATACATTCATCTAACGAAGTTAAACATAAGTATAAGTCAAAACTTCTTTCTTATGAATATTATTCATACAAGGATGATATAGCTGAAATCAATGGTCATTTTACTCGGTTCGCTAATCAGTAATCGTTCTCTTTTCTTACCAAAACCTAAAACGCTCTTTTTTAGGCTACCATCGAGGTCTTACGCCTTTACAAAAGATGAAAGGTTATAGTCTTAGCATTTAGCTGCCACTAAGGCCTTATGCCTTCACTTTTTCCTTGATTATACTAAATACACTGTTGGTTTCAGTTGAAACTTAGCCTTTATACTTCGCTTTTGTACTTTGACTGCCACACCCGGCCTTACGTCTGCTTTATTTTTTATTTTGGTTGCCATTATGTAACGGCCAGTATTTTAACTATTTTAAATTATAAATTTAATATAATTTTTGAATAAAAATGGCTAGAAATAAAACTTAATAATTTATTAATGTAATTTATTAGATATGAATTTAGATAAAAATTTAAATAACAAAAATTCAATATGAGCAAAGATGATAACTTATATTAGAAAGTAAATTAAATAATATTAAATTGTAGCTAATTGATAACATAAAATGAAATGATCAATGTTAGGTAAATAAAGAGTCGAATTAATGTCCAACTAAAAGTAAAAGCATAAATTTATTTATATGAATTCTATGTATTGAATGTATTTATAATCAATAGCTGAAAATGAGTAATAAATGTTATATATTTAAATAAAAATAAAACTATTGTTGATAACCAAAATTCACTTGACACTCAAATATTGGAATTCATCGTAATCGAATTATCCAAGGACTTTGATTTATGAAGTGTGATCTTTGTATTTAATGTAAGAACTTTTGTTGTTCTAGATTTGAACGAACATCTTATATTAAAAGTGAATTTATTCATGAATTTAAATATAAGAGCATTGGTTGTATAAATTTCGAACAAACATTTTAATTTACAAAATGGTTTAAGATAAAATTTGAATTTGGAATATTTAATTGATTTTGAATATTGGAAGGTTAATTTCATAAGTTAATAACATATATTTCAAATATAGTGATTTATTTGACAATTTAATTATTAAATTTAATTTTTGAAATTATTTAAATAATTGAATCCTGGATTTAATATGAATGAAAATGATATCGAAAGTTAATTTAAGTTTTATTTAAACAAGAATGAAATCGTTAGCTTTTAAATTTGAATTCAAAAATGATTAAATTGATTTTGGAAATTTCTTGGCTTTATTAATTTTTAAAATAGTCCTTTTGGTCACTGCCTCGGATTTTGATGAAACTTGTTTCATTGGATCCGTAATAGTGAATTATTATTGGATTTCAAGTACCATGGCGATGGGACTTATCGTTTGTTCGTGCGACCTTGAAATGCGAAGAAATTAACTAAAGGAATTTAATTAAAATAGTTTGATTTCGAAATGCTAGTTTCTAAATATGATGGAATTGGCTTCCAAGACTAGTTCCATTGTGTTCGCAATAGGGAAATAACATATAAAACGCCATGCGACATGCGTCTCGAAAATTTCATGGATGAATAGTGCCACGAGACTTTCTATATAGGACCCCATTTTGCAAACCCTAGTTCCAAAAACCCTGGTCGCCATTCTTTTCATTTCAATTGCCAAAATCGCGCTGTTTCTCTTCCCTTTTTCTCTCAATCCACTCAAAATCTCGACGCGGCTTCAACACAGATATTGGAGGGCATGATGAGATCTACACATCATGAGGTTGGATCGTCACAGATCGAAGTGGGGCGGCGGCAAATCGAGCTCGAAGGGCCAGCGTTTTTCCTCGATATGCGTGATGATGGAAAAAGCAGAGGCGGCATAGTAGCAGGCAGAGGAGGAGCCAGGGAAGGCGGTGGCGACGGCGGTGTCTGATGGAGATCGGATGGTCCTGGTTTGTGCGTGCATCGAAGTTTGGCCACGGTTGATGGGTTTCGGCGAAGTCATGAGTGAGAGAAGAGGGAACAGTGATTATTTTTTAAAAAAATGTTAGTAAAGTTGTTAATTATATTCAAATGTTTAAAAATTCATAACTTTTTCATAAGAGGTATATTTCGGATGAAACAAGTGGCATTGCAATCATATCGACGAGGACTACATCATGGAGCTGGGTTAAAGTTTATTTGACACTCAAAAAAATTTAGTTTCAAATAAAGGTGAGTGTTTTAAATGCTCATGAAGTACTAATATTCTTATTATTAGCTTCTTAAATTGACTTGAACTTCATTTATAAAATTTAAGTTCTAATTTTTATAAAAATATATATTTTTCCTAAAAGAGCAATAAATGGTTTGCAAATTTTCCTATAACTTTAATAAATAAAAAGGAAATGTTATAAGAAGGCCGATGTTTGGAATCCAACCATTAAATGATTTTGACACATTTGAATTGGATTATTTTAAAATTCGAGCTTTGGAAATGTTGGAATTCAAATTTGTTTTAAAAAAAATTGTGTAAAGAATTCATTTTCAAATTTTGAACTTATAATTGATATATGTTCGAATTATGGAAATTGGATTATTTTAAATATTTGAATTTGCGGTTGTTTTAAAGTTATAATCTGTGATTATTTTAAAGGATTCAAATTTTAGCGTTCTGCTGTGAGATTCTATGGTAGTTTTCTTCTTTTCTTTTTATTTCTTTAAAATAAAACCATTGATAATCTATCTTTTAAACGGTTTGAGTTAGACATGTGTGGTTTATTGTCGACTAGAACTGTTCAAAAAGATGGGTCGTCACAGTTGGTATCAGAGCTTGGTTTAGCGTGTACCTAAACCTGTAGGATAAGCTCATTGAGTGTATATACATATATGAAAGCGCGTATTTATTAGTGATACAAAAATATTTTGAAATTTACAAATGAATTGTTTTAACTTGGATTATATAGAATATAAAAGAATGAATTCTATAAACTAATAAAATCATTCTTGACTATTGATAAATATTGGATATTATCTCTTTGTTGATTGATTGTTTGATTAATGTCGATGTGCATATTATCACTTATTGATTGATGAGTCGTGCTTGGCCAGTTTATGAGCATCGACTATTGGCTGTTGATTTGAGCATTTGACTATGGTTGGAAATTTTGGTTTTTCGAAATATGTTTAACCAGTTTGAGAAACTGCATGTTTTAACATGGATTTTTAAGTATATATATTCCTTAACTTCCCCCTATATCATTTTAAAAAGTAATAAATACCATTTGAAAGTGATATATGAAATATGGTTTATCTGGATATGGTTAGCAAATAAACAAAAAGTTACTCAAACTGAAAATTTGAGAGTTAGACTTTCGGGAGTTTTTAGAATTGGGTTTTAAGATTCTAGAAATATATAATAGCATAATTTGAAATTATTTTCCAAATAGAAATGTTACAAATGATTTCAAAGTGATTTCAAAGAGGATTTTCAAAAGATTTAAAAGAAATGAAATTCTAGAACTCACTTGTTTTGCTAGAAAATAAATTTTGGAGATGACTGCAACATTGTCGACGTTTATTTTCAAGTTTCAAAGTAGGGATGCCACTTTAGTAGCTTTGTTACTCAATTTTTTAATGAAATTAAATTGATTCAAATCCCTGAAGTATGATTTGATATTTGAAACAGATATGTAATATTTGTTACAAACTATTAGAAATAAAACTCGATGTTCATTTCTCGAATTTTGGGTTGAATTATATTATGAACATATGTATCCTAGGCATTAGGATTGATTGATTAAATTGATTGTGCATCTTGTTGAGATGATTGATTGTTGATTTCCAATTTTGAATTGGAATTTAATTTTTCCAACTATTTGGAATACTCGAACACTTCCAAAGTGAGAATTAATTTTCAAAGCTAAGTATTTTGGAAAGTGTATAAAGTTTAGTTTTGAAAAATTTAAAATAAAGACTAGCTGAGGTTGAACAAGTTTTAAAAAGCTAAATATTTTGATAAGTAAATTGTATAAGCTTATTTTGAATTATACAAGTATGAAATTTAGTTTTGAGATGTTCTTAAATGAAAAGAGTTTTAAGAAATTTTTCAAACATAGTAAAAATTTATAAAAACTTATTTTTCGCAAATTGATTTTTGTAAGAAGATATGACTTTGTATAAATTTGAAAATGGTTTTAAAAGGTTTATAATGGAATTTTTTTAAGAAACAATTTGAGCCTAGTAAATATTTTATGAAAACTTTTTTTGAAAAATATTTGGTTTGGAAAGAAATTTGATTTTATCTGAATTTGATATAAATATAAAAATGAAGTTGTGAAAACCTATTGATATGAAATTTGGAAATTTTTTGAATTTGAATGATATTCTATTTGAAAGGGAAAAATGATTGTTGAGATCATATATGGATTTGAAAATGAATTGATATATGAAAATGGATTAATTTTGAAGATCTTTAACTCTATATAAATATTTGATTCGAAAGTGTTCGATTCTTATATGAAAATTGTTTGTATAAGTATGAAGTTATTTAGAAAAATATTGATTTTGAAAGGTATTCGATCTGAAAAGCAATAATGTTATATATAATGGAATTTATATAAGAATGATATGATATATTCAAGACTATTGATTTTGGAAAGTACTCGATTTGGAAATGAAATCTTATATATAATGGAATTTATATAAGCATGATATTTGAATTTATAGTTTGAAAAGGGTACTATATATAGTATGATATATTTCGAAGTAAAAGATATGGGAAGTACCCTCCGTGATTTTCGATAATCCACTTGGTGGATTCATTCTATTGATTGACTTAGGTCGTCTAGACAAAAAGTCATGAGTTCCTTCGAATTCCATAGCGTAACATATGGTCTTATGATTCGATTTACATAGCGTAATTCGGGGGAGGGACGGGCGTGATGCCTATAGTCTACTTATGATTTCATTGGGACGGCGACGTAACCATTGTGTAGCTGTGATCTACGGTCGATGTACATGGCGTATTTCGAGGTGGCATAGATTGCCTACAATTTACTATGTTTCTGTTGGGATGGCAACGTTACCATAGGGTGCAACTACTAAGTAAACTGTGATCCACATGGTGAAATTCGAGGGCGAGTGATTGCATATAGTCTACTATGTTTTCTCTGGGATAGAGACGTAACCATTGGGCGTAACCGCTAAGTAGACTATGATCCATGGGCGTTTTGTTTTTGATTTGCATGGTGTAATTTGTGGGGTAGAGATTACCCAAAGTTACAGATGTTTCCTCTCGCATAGGGGCGTACATGATTGGTTTTCGAGTGGTACTTTCCTCTATTTTTTTAGTATTTGAAGTATTTTCACTCGGTGTTGAAATGGGTCTATTAAGTACTTACAGACTTCTAGTCTTGCGTCTGATCAACGTATTGCTAGATTATATAAGAACGAGGATAAACTTGTTGAAACATCGAGTCATCAAAATATTTTCAATATAAAATTATTTCGATATAAAAGTATTTGTTATAAAAGAAATTTTAACGAAGAAAATTTTCAAACATTTAAGGATTAAATATTAAAAAATCACTTGAATTATCTATTGGTGTAATTAAAAAAAACAATGGAATACATAAGTTGTATATAGACCATTCTATTTGCAATTACAGTTTGGATTTAGCTTTGAATACCCGATGTTAAGGTAATTCACACCCATCCGATTTAGGATTGCTCGCTCGTTTCTCGACGATGAACACTGATACGGATTTTTGATATGAAACTGAAGCTCTCTATCATAGTTATGTAAGAAGGATGGAAGTTTCTAATCAAGAAGTCGGATTAGAGTCTGCACTAGAGTAGTCAGGTTACCAATACTAGTTCAAAAAATAAAATTGTGTATTCGAGTAAGAGATCGAAATTGTTATATGTATGAATGGAATATATATATATATATCGTATGGATTTTTAATAAAAGGATTATATGTTATGATTGCTAGCTATGATTGTTTCTTGTTTAGGATTGTTATGTTGTTTGGTTACATGTAGTTTAACATCATCCTTATCATTTGCATTACATTTATGTGTGGCATATAGATGTTATAATAATTTCTACTAGTACCTAGCTTTTACATCATTATAATTTCATATAAAATTGCATCATTCATTCAGTTGCATCATATTACCTGTTATATCTAATTGTTTGTTTTAATAGTGATATGTTGTTTTGGTTGGATGTAATTTTATGTTTCACTATAAAGGTGAATTAGTTGCTTGTGGGTTAAACATAGTGAAAAAAATGAATGTTAATGAAATAGATATGAATTAATTGGATGGATATTATTGTTGGAAGATTTCTTTTGTTGCAAGTCCTTGTTGCTTATAATAGGAATAGCTAATATATTGTGTTTTATCATGTTTAACTCTCTTTTGGGTTATGTAAGTAAAATTCAAGTACATTGAAGAAAGACTAATTTGAGGATTTTGATTTAATAAGTAAAGTTTTGTGGCCCAACAAATAGGTACGTATTTATATTGTTGGTTGGTTGATGATTTTCTACCCCTGATGTGGGAAGCCACTTCGCATTTATTTTCTTTTGATTGTTTTAGGCCTGTAGAGGCAGTTGTAGTTTTTCTGACTCAGCCGCGCAAAGCAGATGCTGCCGAAATTTTTCGTAAATTCCAATGTTAGAAAATTTTGAGGCTTTAAAATTTTATAACTTGATTTACAAATAAGCAAAGATCAGAGTGGCATAGTAAAAGCGTAGCAAAGGTTTTGTAAATAAGATTTTTTATGTTTTGTTAATAGATTATTTTAACTAAAATATATCAAATGTTAAATTCCTTGCCTCGTTCCTTTTTGAGGAAGAAAAGTTTTGAGTGGGGAAGATTGTAACGACCCGTATTTTTAACTATTTTAAATTATTAAATTTAATAAAATTTTGAATAAAAATGTTTAGAACTAAAACTTAATGATTTATTAATGTAATTTATTAGATACGAATTTAGACTAAAAAAAAATTAAATAACTAAATTCAATATGAGAAAAGATGATAACTTATATTAGAAAGTAAATTAAATAATATTAAATTGCAAGTAGTTGATAACAAAAATTGTAATGATCAATGTTAAGTAAATAAAGAGTCAAATGAACGTCCAATTAAAAGTAAAAGCATAAATTTATTTATATGAAATTCTCTATATTGAATGTGATCATAATCAATGGCTGAAATTGAGTAATAAATGTTGTATTATTTAAATAAAAATAAAATAATTGTTGATAACCAAAATTCATTTGAAATTTTAATATTGGAATTCATCTAATCGAATTATCCAAGGACTTTAATTTATGAATTGTAATTTTTGTATTTAATGTAAGAACTTTTATTGTTCTAGATTTGAATGAACATCTTATATTAAAAGTGAATTTATTCATGAATTTAAATATAAGAGCATTGGTTGTATTGAACAAACATTTTAATTTGCAAAATGATTTAAGATAAAATTTAAATTTGGAATATTTAGTTGATTTTGAATATTGAAAGGTTAGTTTCATAAGTTAATAACTTATATTTCTAATATAGTGATTTATTTGACAATTTAATTGTTAAATTTAATTTTTGAAATTATTTAAATAATTGAATCCTGTATTTAGTATGAATGAAAATTATGTCAAAAGTTAATTTAAATTTTATTTAAACAAGAATGAAATTGTTAGCTTTTAAATTTGAATTCAAAACTGATTAAATTGATTTTAGAAATTTCTTATCTTAATTAACGTGTTAAATAGTGTTTTTGGTCACTGTTTTGGATTTCGATGAAACTTGTTTCATCGAATCCGTAATAGTGAATTAAGACAAAAGGTTTATCTTTAACTAATTAAGGTCTTGGTAATTAAAGATAACTAATTAATGAAAGTAATTAAAGAATAATTAATTAATAATTAAAGGTTAATTAACTAATAATTAAAGGTAATTAAATCAATAATTATAGATAATTAATCAATCATTAATTATAGGATAATTATTGAATTTCAAGTTTCTTAGTGATCAGACATATCATTTGTTCGTGCGAGCTTGAAACATGTAGAAATCAATTAAAGAAATTTAATTAAAATAATTTGATTTTAAAATGTTATTTTCTGAATATAATGGAAGTGGCTTCCGAGACTAGTTCCATTATATTTGGAATAGGAGTATATCATATAGAACGCCAAGCGGCATGCGTCGTTTGGAGTTCAAAAATTTGGCGGATGAATAGTGCCACGAGATTTTCTATATAAGGGCCCCAGTTTGCAAACCCTAGTTCCAAAAACCCTAGCCGTCGTTCTTTTCATTTCAATGGCTAGAATCGCATCGTTTCTCTTCCCTTTCTCTCTCAATCCACTCAAAATCTCGTCTCCCTTCAACACAGAGTTGGAGAGTATGATGAGATCTACCCATCGTTTTGAGGCCAGCGTTTTTCCTCGAATTTCCATAGATCGAAGTAAGGCCGGCGTTTTTCCTTGAATTTCTTGCTAACGACAAAGGAGGAGGCGACGTAGTCGCAGGGGGTGGTGGAGCCCGAAGAGGCGGTGGCGGTGTCTGATGGAGGTCCGGTGGTCCTGGTTTGCACGTGCATTGAAGTTTGGCAGTGGTTGATGGGTTTCGACGAAGTTGTGAGGGAGAGAAGAGGGAACAGTGATTATTTTTTTAAAAAAATTGTTAGTTAAGTTGTTAATTACAATTTAATTATATTCAAATGTTTAAAAATTCATAACATTTTCATACGAGGTCCGTTTCGGTTGAAACAAGTCGCATTGTGATTGTATCGACGAGGACAATGTCATGAAGCTGAATTGAAGTTTATTTGACATTGAAAAACTTTCAGTTTCAAATAAAGGTGAGTGTTTTAAATGCTCACGAAGTACTAAATATTCTTATGATTAGCTAAGTCGAAATCATGCAATGATTTATAGTTATTAACTGATTGGTTGGATTTGAATTGATTGACAGTTAAAACCAACATTTAAATTTTATTAATAAATTTGATATTAAAATTGATAGCGTAAATTGATAGTTGAAATTTATAGGAATTCGACTGTTAAATTGATAGTTGAGATTGATGATAAATGTGACATTTAAATTTGATAGGAAAATTTTGACATTTTATACACTTGTTAGATCGGCATCTACGTTTGATATTTAAATCGATATTGGATTGCATATCATGTTTAGTTAAACACCCTGACACTGATTTTTATTTATTGATTGTTGTGTGATATGGTTGAATTGGTTGATTTGGATGTTAACTCATATTGTGATGGATGATATTGTTGATTTACTATATGATGCTAGCGGTTTTGATATTTCCATGTTATACCGCTTTTATTACCACTATTGATATGATTGATCACCTGGACAATTAAATTTAATATGGAGGTTGGATATTCTATCTGATGTGTGAATTTTGATGTATAGTTGACTGCTTTGGCAGAATTGTGATTTTGTGATTGCACAATTGAGTTTTAAAAATTGAATTTTAAAAGGATTTAAAATCTAACCTTTAGAAATTTGTATATTATGAGGAATTTAATTTTGTGAATCAAATTCAATATAGTTTTTGAAATTGAATTGAATTTCATTTATAAAATTTAAATTCTAACTTTTATAAAAATATATATTTTTCCTAAAAGACCAATAAAGGGTTTGCAAATTTTTCTATAACTTCAATAAATAAAAAGGAAATGTTATTGTGACTACCCGCCCTTCTCGACCCTCGAAAATCGACACAAAATACTCCACAGTATGATATGTTGGCGATCAAGTGCCGGAAAAGGCAGATTGTTGAGGAAACTAAAGAAGGTAGAAGAAAGAAGGAACTAAAGAATTTCAGAATCTCACAGTCGCAGCGGAATAAAATATAATATATAATATCAGCTCTTTACACAGAATGAAAACTATATCTATTTTATACAATATATCATCAGAATATCTCAAACAAACAATAATTACCAGTCTGACAATCTCAAACAATCACAGCAGCGGATATATACAAGTACGGATAATACGTCTCGGACTCCAGCTCCTCTCCTGCTCCATAGCATCCTATCCTGAACATATAATACTCGGTCTGACCCGAGAATTATAATAAAATAACACCCGAATCAGTCTGGAATACCAGCTGATAAAGTTACACCCTAAAGTTTCAAAAATCCTTTTGAAAACAAAAGCATCTTGTAAGACCATGCTACAAATAAACATGTCGGGTTTTTACCTTACGATAGCAAAAATACTTTTTATAAAAATCCTCTGATATTATGATAGGGTCTATATACAAATACTTATAAAATAGCCGAAATTGTTACATCTATTAAATTCCAACTACTAGCCACAAAGTGGGTAATACAAACTAAACTCGTAAAAGGCACGTAGGGAGAATTGATTTCCAACTAATGACTAGGCACTGGGCACCACCTGTCACAATACCTAGTCTAGATCACTGTACCGAGGACCACTCCCGATCCCCTGCAACACAAGACCGGGACTACCCCTTACTGGATAATCCCGAGTAAGATCACCCCACGGTTGGGATCAACAACCGCACCACTAAGCCGAAATAAAAAGGGCCATCTAGACAGGGATGACCTCACCCTGAATGGGTGCTACCCACCTAGCCTTGCTGCATAACCCCTGATTTTCAGTCATTCCCGGTTAATGAGGCTTAAGGCTAAGCGTTACCTTTTATAACGTTTCACTTAGAATTCCCATCGTCCACCTGACGATGTTTTGAAAGCATTCATCCATACAAGTTCGACCCGGGTTCGAACGGAACCGAAGGCACTACTCCTACTACATCCATTTTGGAAATATCCTCAGGATTAGTAGCGACTAGCCCTTCCACTTCACTGCTCCATTTTCGACTCCGAACTCGTTTTTCCCACGAAAACGTACAAACCGGATCGAAGTGGTTTTCGAGAAATTAATCCCGATCCCGGTCTCTTCGATATGATCAACGCATTGTCCAATATTGATAGTCGGTGACTTAACTATCAATTGACATTCACAAATATCCATCACACAATAATAATTGCCCCATTATTTATTTTCCTCAAGAATATCTTTGCAAGATATGTTTCCATTTTCAAATCCTGTTGAAAACACTTTTCAAACCCAATTCTTCTCATGGAATAAATTTCCCAAATTGTTACTTCCCTTGAAAACATCCAAGTGCCCATACTTAAGATTTAAAATAATCTAAATTCTTTATTATTGAAAATACATTAAAACATTTATATTAAATCTACTTACATACTTAGTTTAAAATATATATACCCTTTAAAAATATTTCGAATCAAACTGCTTTATAAAATATAAACTATTTTCTTTAAAATAAAGTTAAGTTACACTAAATTTTAAATAAAGCTATGAAATCCTATACAAGTTTCAAATAAAACTTTAGCTAATTATCTTTAAAATAAAACCATTTTATAATGTATAAATGTTAATAATATTCTTTAAAACATAATACTGTTTACCCCTTTAAAAATAGTTACTTCTATAACTAATTTGATAAATGTTTACTTTTAAAATTCATACCACTTAAATGATTTCCTTGAAACCATTCTTTAATATAACTTCAAAGCTTCTAACTTCTCAAAAATCAGCTTAAAAGCGTACTTGTTTTTTCAGGGAAATACACTTCCATTTTTGGATAATCCAAGAATTCTTTTTATCAATCCAACAGGATTTACCCCAATTTAATTTTATGTTTATCCCGTAAATTCCTTTCCATATTTTTAAAAATAAACTCCCTTTTATTTTTAAACCCATTGCTATTTCCTGGAAATCACTTTCAAAATATATGTTTTAAAATATTAAAAATAAAGCTTCTAGAAATTATTTAATTGAAAATAATACTTAAGGAAATATATGGAGGTTTCCTAAGTACTTTAAGTAAAATTTAACTTTTTAAAATAAAGTTAATAAATTAAATATTTATATTATAATTTCCTTTTGAACACTTAATACTACTTTACCTTTAAAATAATTAAATACCATAATTACTTAATCAAATATTTGCTTTCACTCAAAAACAATTAAAAATAATAATAATTTTTCTAAAATATTTTAAAAACAACTTCACAAAACTTCCCAGTTTATACTTCGAAAATCTTTCCTTAAAACATGCTTATTTTCCAGAATGCACACACATCCCATCCTTCAAAAATAAATCTCGCTATTAATTTAATACCATTCACATTTCCCTTTTAAACCACAATTTCAAACACTTCAAAATATCAACCCATTTCTTGAATTTAATCCCTTTAAATTCTTTAATTAAGAATTTAATTCCTTTTAAATTCTTTTCTTAAGAATTCCTTTTATTTCCTTTAAACCCGATTTATTTATTTATATTTAAATTCCCAGGTTGTATTCATCCAATCACAGTATAACACAATTTAATTTCCAATTTAATCTATCACAGTATATAAATAGAGCACAGGATAACACGATCTAAAACAATATATATCACAGAATATAAATTAATTTCTATTTGTGGGGAATCCAGTCGGATCCCTCTAACCTGTTTCCCTGCATCCACAAATATTAGCACAACAAATAAATATCGATTCAATTTGATAATAATTATCATATTCAGCCAAACAACCAATCAAACATTTAAATATTAGCTACTTAAATTACTGGTATCCAGATGTGAGTGAGATTAACTTTAAATTTTTGCTTGCTCAGAATGATTCCAGAATTGCACCACTGCGTAGTACTCGTCTCTTCGATTCCGGCATTCCTCGTTTCGTCGAAATCTGATAACAAACGCACGAGATATGAATTTTTAAAGTTTGAATATAAATTTGAAAACAAATTTTTTTTATTTTTATTTTATAAACCATATACAGATCATGGCCGCACGTTCACTAGAGATATCACGTCCGCCCCTCTACTTCTTCTTCGCGCAACAACAGGTTCGAACGAACCCATCTTCATCCCAAAATCACGATCGCCGCCCCCCTTTGATCATCGAGATGACGATCAGTGACTGTCACATCGATGCCCCCTAGGCCACCTACCCACGGCCAAATTCCGATGAAGCTCGGTCTGCCCTTGACCTCGACAAGCATGCATGAACTCACGGCCTTTGTGGTGAAATTCCTGACAAACCGGTCAACGATTTATGATCGCCACCGTACGAATCGAAGATCTCGACGCTCTCTACGATTTACTAGTTGGAAGATTTGCGAATTATTGTGTGGATAAGGAGGAAATTGGAGAGGAATGCAAGAGTTTTCGGCCATTGATTGAAAATAAGCGGCGGCCGGTGAAGAATAGGCTAGGGTTTCTCGACTGCGTGTATATATATACACGTTTATCCCAATTATATTAATATTTAATTCACTTCAAAGCAACTTTTTCACACGATCTCCAAACGACGCGTGCCGACAGGCGTTTCGAAGGTTTTACCCACGTTCCGAACACAATGGAATGTGTTTCGGAGGCTAATTTGGCCGTATGCGCGAGTTACGGAAATAAACGATCAATTTTAATTTAAATCGATTAAAGTAGTTTTTATGCGTTTTAAGCTGTCAAGGTCAAATGACAACTCTGATTGCTATGAAAATTGAAATCCGATAATAACTAACTATTACGGATCCAATGGAACTAGTTTCGTTGAATTTCAAGACTGTGCCCCGAAAAGCTAATTTAACTCGTCGATTAAATCAAGCGATTTTCGAAATTGTCACAATCACTTAAAATTTCACCTTTAAAATTTTATTAACTCTATTATAAATCGTATAGAATTTATATTCACATTAGAAATCATCCTGATTCATTTCGAACCAAAATCTGATTATTTGCATTATTATGGTATTAAATTCCATTATTAAATTAATACGAAATCCCAAATTCAACCTATCAACTTTTAATTCCATCCAACAATCCAATATTATAATTCAAATCCAAATAGACTTAAAATAAAATTTAGAATCTATTTTTATATCTATTTACACCAAAATCACCAATTATCCCAATTCTAATATTAAATTATTATAATTCAAATTTCAATTAAATTTCCATATTTGAAATTTAACTAATTCTATTAATTTAACCAAAATATTTTATTCGAAATCGAGTTAAAATTCACATTTAACATTTAAAATGAATTAAATGTTCAAAATCTAGCGACCAAAAATTCTGGGTCGTTACAGTTATAAGAAGGTCGATGTTTGGAATCCAACCATTAAATGATTTTAACACGTTTGAATTGGATTATTTTAAAATTTAAGCTTTGGAAATGTTGGAATTCAAATTTGTTTTAAAAAAAATTTGTGTAAAGAATTCAATTTGAAATTTCGAAGTTATAATCGATATATGTTTGAATTATGGAAATTGAATTATTTTGAAGATTTGAATCTTAAAATTTGAACATTGAAGTTAATTTGATTTAAGTGATTTAAATCGGTGTTTTGAAATTAGACTTGAATTTACATAAACTGAAATTGTTTTGAAATGAGATTCGAATTGAAACTCAAGCCACTAAATTAAATCGTTTGAATCGAAATTAAAATTGATTTAAATTGAAATAGAAATCGAAATCGAATTTAATTGAATTTAAAAGGAATTGAATTGAAACATTGGAAATTCAGTTCATTTGTTTGAAATTTGAATCTGAGTCCAGATTTGTTGGAAATGAAAAGAAATGGTTCATTTTAAAACTATATTTCTCTTGATTTTGATTTGACTTGCATGAGGATTTTTAATCCTGACTCGAATGTTTTGTTTTTTCATTATGCTAGGCTCAGACCTAGTTTCTCAGTTATCAAAGATAGTCATTCCAAAGGATAAAGATGAAGATTTGGTATATCATATTTACTAGTATCTATTCCGCTGCATTATTCATTATGTATATTGAAATGTATAACTTTGAAAATACTATATATAACTCTAATGATGTTATAAATTGAAATCTAATGTATATTTGTTAACCAGCTTCATGAACTGTTTATGTGATTATTGTATTTTATCGTTCCACTGTGAGATTCTGTGGTTGTTTTCTTCTTTTCTTTTTATTTCTTTAAATAAACCATTGATAATCTATCTTTTAAAAGGTTTGAGTTGAACATGTGTGGTTTATTGTCGACTTGAACTGTTCAAAAAGGTGGGTCGTCACATACTTCGTGCCTTACACCTACGCTTTCTATTTTGATTACTACTAAGCTCTAACACCTACTTCGCTTTCGGTTCTTAACTAGCAATCAAGCCTTAAGCCATATATTGTTCCTTTAGTTCCCACATTATGCCTTACACCAATTGTGTTTCGGATGCCATCTTAGGCTTATTCCAACACTTTCGGCTGGGGTTACAACTTTAGACCTTATACCAACACTTTTGTATTTTGGTTACCAACATGACCTTACACCTATGCTTTCGTTTTTGGATGCCATGGAAATCTTACTTCTATGTTTTCATTTTCGGATGCCATGAAGGCCTTACTCCTGCGTTTTCGATTCTTGACTGCCACATCAGGTCTTACGTCATCTACTGAACTTATTACATAACTGTTCATCGATTACATTTTGCACTTAGCTATTCATTAAGCTAACTTTAAGTCTGACTTCTTTTTAGTAAAGTTGCTACTTATTATATTATCATTAATATTCTAAGTACTAGTTTCAGCCATCTTAAGCCTTACCATAAATTCTCTTCTAGAAATCAATTAATTCCAGTTTCAATATTTGGCTGAAAGCTAAACTACCTTCTGCAATCGCTACCCTTATTCTCGTTTGAGGAAGGCTGTCTTAGTTTAGTTTAAATTAGTTCTGGATTTCAGAAATGACCTCCTTTACCTATAGTTCCTTCTTTTTCCCTCATCCCCTTCGGCCTTCGGTTAATATCTTCGGTTCAACAAACATAGCCTCATACTTGGCATTTCTTACTTAAGTCTGTATACTTAAGATTTTAGTTTATTTTACTTTTAGTTCATCTCCATTTCCTTCTACTCTTCCTCTCGCTGCACAATGAAATCATCCTCTACACGTCTGACATTACCTTTACACGTGTTGGCTTCTAATACATTAGGCTTGGTCCTTTCTTATCATTATTATGTACTTTCCTGACACGTTGAAAACAAATTGTGGATCTGTCTATTAATCAAAAATTAAACACTTTATTAAATTAAATTTCATCCCGGCCCTACATAATTGCCTTTTGGCACCCATAAATATCCCTTCGGTCAAGTATATTTTCTCTCAAAAGTCATTTATTTTATTCCTAAAGATTCATAGAAAATGTTTACATATATTTTCTTCCATAAGATTTTTCAAACTCCCTATTTCTATCCACTTTCTATAGAAAATGGTTTTTAATTAATTCATACCAATTTATTTGCTTATGAGATAATTCTATAAATCAAAACTAATTTCTAATAACATATTCTCAATGCCATATTAAATTTTCGGATCATTTAGATTACAAGAAGCGTAAGAAATATTCATCAATATCGGTCATGGGAGATTTATGAAGGAAAAATAGATTATAGAATATATTACTCACCCAGATCTCTTAGTTGAATGATACTTTCAGTTTTCTTAGCTTTAATCTTCTTCTCTTCTCTTTTATTTTCTTTTTAGGCCAAAAACACCATTAAAAAGCTTCAAAACTTTTACTTTTAATTTGAGTGTTGAATGGAATGAAAAGAGGGAAGTAATTAACTCTATACCCGTGAATGGTTGGGTCTTTGACCCATTACCCCTCTTCTCATTTAATTCGTTTAAGTCCAGCTTTATTAAATAATAATCTTAATAGGTAAATGCACACCTAAATACTTATCACATTCCATTATTTAATTTCATTTTTTAACCATTAAATCTTTTTTCGTATAATATTTTTTAAGTATTTGTTTATTACTTTATATGGTGTTACATGAAGTGTGATGCTTTAGGTATTGAGTACTCTCATGGACCACTCGGGGTCATAATAGCACACTGCTAATCAAATGTGTGAAACCCACGATTATGGAGAAACGAATTATAATTAGGCAAGAACAAACATATGATGCCCATGGGTTAGATAGACCTCTTGATTTACATGTGAGATGAATGGTCGTATGTGAGCATTATGAAATTCTGTATTGACTACACCATTCCCCATTCTGATTAGATCTCAAAAAAACCACACTTGGTATCTACAAAGTATACTTTAGGGGGAAACTGTTAGGAGCATATTTGACACAATTTTGGAATAGAACCAAATCTACTGGATAACATGCTCAAGGTTTGGATATGCTTTTGACATCTCGATCTAAGATACAGGTTGGATGACATGAGATCATGAAACGTTGTCATCCTTTAACCAAATTGGACCCACCTACAAGTGGTACAACTTACGTTACACAAATAGAGCATTAGAAGGCAGCGGAGAGTTCTATTTAACAACACGGAGCAATTAGTTCAAGTCCTACTTAAATCTGAATTAGAGCAATTAAGATTTGACCTCAGTGAAAACGGTTAAACCTTCTTCTTATGATCTCAATAGCAAGGTTCAACATTCTTCTCCTACTTTGGAAATGAATAAGTTTAGAACTTAGAATTCGACAAAATAAAGCGTTGGAGCAACGAGCACAAAAGGCATGATGAAGCTTGCAACGAAGTGTCAAAAATGGTACCGGAGCTGCGTAGTTAAAGCGCTAAGCGGTTCTAAAGCAGCGAAAGTGCAAAAAATTATAGCGGGGATATAGAGGAAAATAACGGAGGTGCAAAAAGCTTCGCTGAATATAAAACCAAAGATTTAAAGATAATTTATTCACATTCTCACATCATTTATGTAGGAAAAAATATTGTTTAATCTTATGTAACAAACTAATGATTATCATGATTTATGCATTCAATATTTGATGACTATAATAGATTTCTAATTTATATCGAGCACTTATGCCTTAAAATAAAGTCTTTACCCTAACTTTTTTTATCTTGTTTAAAATAGAACTAATCAAACCAAACCGTTTATATTGTTCTTGCAAAACGTGTGCTAAAAAGCCTTGATTTAGCGGATGTAGTGGAAAGTAGTGGGGCTCAAAATGGATCTACTATTTAAAAGCACTTAATTGAAAAAAACATAGCGGCCGATGAGTCCTATGCGCTATAACTGGGATTTTGCAGGGTTTTAACTACACAGTACCGAGATACCAAAACCAACCAAAATAATATGATTAGAGAAAATTTGCATGAACCATAAAAGCGATTCGATGGCTAAGCCATGGTGTCCCACAGACCATGAAAACGGTTCAATATGGTTCTACTTGGCACTGACCAGAATGGTGGTGACTAGAGTAGGCACTAATTATAATCAAATCCAAGCAAACCTGTCCTTGCTGCTCTCCCTTGGAGTCCGGATCTAGATGTCTTCTCATCTCCATTTAGCTAGCTCGTAGTCTCTTAAACTCAACAATACTCCTACAAATATCCACTTGCATCAATAATACTCCTACAAATAATACTCTAGAAAAATTATGGACAACAAAGAACCTTCTAGAAGCACCGCCATAGATTAGATATGATATGATCTACATCCAACTTCAAGCACTAAAGATTGGATTGATCTCTTTCTAGATTTAGAGGGCCAAAGCTTTGTCACCCTAGTGGATCGACTTTTTGCAATTGCTGTAACCAGTTCAGCCAGATCTCGTAAGCATTGTACCAATTTTAAATTGGTGAATCATAATAAAAGATATATAAAGAGAGGTAGATTAGAGATTATCGAACACCTATAAAAGTTCTATATCGTCTACTTTTTTACACTCTAATTTCATACTTTCTAGTATATTTGTCTTTGACTTGAAATCAAATTAAAGCAAGAACTTAAATATTTAATAAACAGAGATCCCACTAGAAACCATCACTAGGATTACATCCGGGATCCTAAACTCTACCAGATCTCTATGAAACAAAATTCAACCCTTGGCTCGTGTATTAATCGAATCTATAATACATGAATTGCAAATGTAAGCACAAGGACTAAATGGGGATACATTAATTTATAGAGGCTTGTATACAATTCCATCTTTCATGCCTCCACTATAATTGTCTAAAATTCCAAGGCCTAGAAGTAAAAATCCCCATCCACGTAGAAAAACCAACACTGTAACGACCCGTACTTTTGACTATTGTAAGTTATTAAATATAATAATTTTTTGGATAAATATGGGTATAAAGGAAATATAATGATTTGTTAATATTGATTTATTGGAAAATTTAACTTGTTTGAATTGAATATTAGAGATTGAATAATTGAATCCGGGAGTTAATGAGAATTTAAATGGCTTCAAAAATTGATTTAAATTTATTTAAATATGAATGAAAATAGTTAACATTTAAAATTGGATTTAAATGTGAATAATTTAAAATTTTATATTTTATATTCTAATTGACGAGTAAAAATAGTCATTTTGACCACTGTCTCGGATTTCGACGAACCGAGTTTCATCGGATCCGTAGTAGTGAATTATTATAGGATTTCAAGTTTCGTAATAATCGGACTTGTCGTTTGACCATGCGAGCTTGAAATGCGCAAACTTTAAATTCAAAATTTAAGTAAATAAATTGACTTCGAAAAGCTGTCTTCCACATACGATCGAATTAGGCCTCGAAACTAGTTCCATTGCGTTCGAAATTGGGGTAAAACATTATAAACGCCTGGCGGAACGTCTCGATTGGAGTTCGGATGATTTTGGACCTAACTGTATAAATACGCACGCAAATCGAGACAGTTTTATTATTATTTTAATTTTTGAAACCCTAGCCGTCACTTTCTTTTAATGGCTGAAAAATCACCAACTTCCCTCCTCGATATCTCTCAATCCATTCGATGGAATCGAAAAATTCCAAATGCAAAGTTGTAGATCTCGCCGAGCTCTTCAAATCCATGCGGTTGATCTATGCCATTATGGAAGAGGAGGATTGCTCTGCACTTTTGTCCATGCTATCAGGTTGCCTTCTTGATGTATTGATGAATTGTTTCGAGGGAATTTACAGAGGAAGAAAGAGTTAAGAGACAGTTTTGAGAGGAAGAAAAAGAATTGAGCAAATATGCACACTGATACAAGAAACTACGCACAATTTACATGTACATAGCAAGAAAATGATATTATGGAAGTGAATTGTTTTACAGATATAATATTGAATCACGAAAGGATAATTTGGTTTTGTACTTAGAAAAATAGAGCAATGTATTAATATGGATCAAAAATCAAGAATATACTTATGCAAATTCAAGAAGTGTAACAGCAGACTTTTTGTATCAAAGATTTACACATCATAGAATCATATGATGAATTTAACAAAGATAATTGGAATAGCAAATTTACTGGCTGGATTATATAACAGATGAAATATTGATAAAATAATATATACGAGAACAACAGAATATGGATCAAGAAATATCAATTGACAAATTCAAGAACAAAATTATATTGCAAATGAATGTTCAAGAACAGTTAATAGCAAAACAAATAAGAGCAAATATATGAAAACTGAAGCAATCAATAAGCATAGAATTATACTTAATAGAGCAGTGCCAAACTAGCATGAAGCATATGGATAAAAGCAAAAGAATGAGCAAGATGAAAATTGAAGAAGACATTCAACACACAAATGGTAACAGTATCAAGATGAACAGGAAAGCAATTTTATTTCAGAGTTTTCTTCACACACTTTACAATACCAGTCCATCCCTATATATATACATATACATATACCCAGTCATTTTTACAAGCACCCTTCAGCACAACCCAACCAGGCCCAAACCCCCTTCTATTGCCCAGTTCACACACATAACAGACCAGTTCAACAAACGCAACAGATCTACTTTACTTAATAATGCTACAGCATGTATACAAGTCAATACAGACTTAAAATCCTGAGTGTATCAGTTGTGCATGTGCAGACATGCACAGACATGCAAATACTGATACATCTAAATATATCGTTGCTCAGGCCCCAACTCCAAGATCTCCCACCTCTAACACCTCCATGGCACCCTCCAGCAACTTCTCAGGTGAAGCAGTGATCAACCATGGCTAACATCTCGTTGCTGTTACACATTACGCCACGGATTCGCCAGAATCTGGCTTGGAAGCATGGACGTATTTTCTCGGATTCTGCACGAACGGCGGCGAACGGGGTGGCGAATCTTGGCGCATTGGTAGAGGAGGATGGGGCGCACATGATAGCTGGTGTCGATCGACATCCGGTCATCGTTTGTCTCGCGCGTGGATGAGGATGAACGGCGTGAATGGAAGGAATGGCATACGTTCTTTCTTTTTTATTTATTATTATTAATGAATTATTTAAAATTTTAAATGTCCAGTCGTTCTAACGTATATAACTTTTGCATACGAGCTTGAATTGACGTGAGGTTTTCTTCGTTGTGTTCGTATCGAAATTCCAGACATTATGTAACTGGTTTGGTGGCATTCTGAAACTGTTCAAATTTGGACCTTTATTTGGATTTTAAATCGTCGATAAATCAAAGGTGAGTGTTTATACGCTAACAATTGACTGAATTATTTTTTATGTTAGTTAAATTTATATCGTGAAGTGATTTAAAATTTATTGGTTGTTGTTTGATAAGTTTAACTGACATTTAAATTGACATCTGAATTAAGTTATAGAAATTGAATTGATATTTTGATTCAATTAGAATTTAATTACCCATAAGATACCCAACATTGATAATTGTAAAATTGTTGTGAATTTTTTTAACTGTTTAGATGATTGGTTGTGATGGATGTTATTAGTTGATATTTGGATGTTTATTTATTTTGATATATCATGTTATCATCTTGTATATTATTTACAGTATATAAAACTGTAAATTGAATTATTTTGAAAAAATTAAGGAATATGTTGAAATGATATATACCTATGACATTTAATTTGGCTTGAAATAATATATATCCATCCCTATAATAAAATTAAAATAATTGATTCACATGGCCATATGATAGAGAATTATATATAGACACCGGATTGGTTAAATTAAACGACTTTAAATTTTTGATTTGGAATTAATTAAATGATTTGGTTTTAAGAAATAAAATCGAATTTATGGAAATCAAATTATTTTCGAATTGGAACTTGGAATGTTGAAATTCAAATTTGAACTGAAATTGTTTAATTAATCAAAGTTGAGATTTTTAAGTTATAATCGAAATATGATGTAGATTTTAGAAATTATTTGTTTAAGGATTGGACTTTTTATTCGAACTTTGAATATTTCTAAGAAAATGTGATATAAAACGATTTTTTGAAACTGAGCTTGGATTTGATTTATATTTAAAGATTTGGATTTTAAATTGGATATTGAAGGAAAAATTTTATTTAAGTGTTTTGAATCGATATTTTGAAAATGAACTAGGAATTGATATAAACTGAAATGGTTTAAAATTTGGAGTAAATTAATTTGAATTTTGAATTTAAATAAATTTGATATTGGAAGTGAAATTAATTTTGAATTGTAATTTAAATTAATTTGGAATTGAAATTAAGAATTTGACTTGAAATCGGAGTTGAATCGAGCAAATCGAAAATGGAAGTGGAAATTGATGTGAATTGGAAATTTTGGAATTGAATCAGTTTGGCTTGGAAACTATTTTTAAATAAATTATTTTAGTTAAACTATTTCAAATCTATTTTCTTTAAATATTCAGACTATTTTAATTTTCCCTAATTATTTTATTATATAAACCATTTTTAATACTCAAATTATTTCCTATTAAACTATTTTAACTATTTAACTATTTTAAAACCATTTAAAATATTTTCTAAAATTCAAACTGGTCAAATGGTGGAATGTTTATATTTAAATCTTGGAGTTAAATACGAATTGGGTTAAAGTGAAATATAACCAAAACTGTAATTCGAATCAAGTTTTGAAGTAAAATCGATATTGAATTGAATGGGCATTTGAAATAAAATATAGTTTTAAAGCGAATATGATGATTTCATAACGGATTTAATTTTGAAGCAAATATGATATTATGATATCAAATACAAACTGTTTTCGAAATGTAAAGAACCAACCGGTATGTAAAACGATGTTTGGTTGTTGAAGAGACCGTAGCCTCTTATAGGCATACACTCTCAATATTGGAACCACTTTAACAACTGTGTACGCGGTGGATAACATCCAAAATATAGTGGTTGAATTGGCGACGTTTATTGGAATGAAGTAAGAGAAGGATGACGGATAGCCTTGACACTTGTGTCATAATTAAAATGACTAAAACAGGAGTCTATGTCTGGCCATTGGGGTTAGCTGCCTCTAGCGACGTTGATCTCTCGTATTACTATTGTAATTTCATATTCAATAGGTGCACCTTTTTGTCGTTTGGATTGATTATCGCGGTCGGCCACGGATGGGTTACGGCCAGGCAGAAAGGGTAAACGGTAGAATCCTACCTTGGGCATTGCCTCACGTGCCTTGTCATATTTATCTCTATACGAGCCCACTACGACTTTGGTTTAAAACTGTAAAAATGTGTTAAGGTGGATCAATGTAAAGACTTAATGCTGTTTTGATATTTATTTTACTGATATACATTATCTATTATAGTGTATCCTATTACATATAAATATTTTAACGGATCCTTATGAGATGGAAAATCTCGTAACATCTCTTAAGTTATTGCACTCATATTTATGATATTGATTTGACTTACATATGACTCAAGTGTTTTGTCTTTTCATCACGCTCGGGTCAGTCGTGAGTTTTTTGTCAGCTTATTGAAGATTATTCTATGGAGGACGAAGACAGAGTTTTGGTATATTACTATTATTATTATCCCCTTATTCATGATATCCTGTATATTGATCATTTATCCCCGATGTGTATATATATAACTCTGATAAATGTGTATAGATTATACTCGATGTATAGTAAACAGCTTCATGAACTGTTATTTGATTATTATATTTTATCGTTTCCGTTGTGAGATTGTGTTTGTTTTTTTTCTTCTTTTCTTATTTTTCTTATTTAACCCCATTGATTATTTACGTCCCGAATTATTTAAGTTGGACATGTGTGCATTATTGTCAGTTCAAACCTTCCGAAATATGGATCGTCACAAACACACTGTCGTTGCCATGCTCTGAGACATCTCTGACCACCTTTGCTAGACCCACCATCCAAGGCTGCATCGAATAACACCACACTCGTACTCCAGTGAACCTTAGTGAAACTCATCATCGATGATTGATCTTTGTTTTTGCTACCTACAACTGCAACAACCCACTTCATAGTTCACACCACCAAACCACCTCCATTCGATTCCTTTGATTGCTCTAATGATCCCATGCCCTTCCGCACCCTTCACTTCCAATTGAACCAAGCTAAACACTAAATTCACCTTACAATGATGAAATCTTTAGTTTTCTAAGTATACGAGATAGACATTAACACAATCATTTATGTGTTATTCATTTTAGATAGAGGATTCCATCTCTCTTTTTTTCTATTGATGTCCAATTAATTTGATACCTTTATGAAATGGAATACCCTTTTCACGAGATTTTCCCCATAACACCATTGTTATCTATGTAACCATTTTTTAGAAATGCCAATTACCTTACCAAATTTCTTATTTGCTTTATTACGCTAACTCGATTCTCAACAAGATCCGAAACCTGAGTTGCTTGACTATGCTAACCCAACTGCCAGTAAGATCAAAAATCCGAATCGCTTTATTATGAACTCAAATACCAATATGATCAAAAATCAAATATTAAAAAGATTAAAACCCAAGAAGCCCAAACTAGAAAGGCCCGATATCAGGTGCACAAATACACACATTATTATACCCTATACCCACATGATATTACCTGGATTATTACATGCGTATAATTACAACCAAACCATCTATTAGTAAAACACACACAATATATTGTCTCCTTAATATGGAACACATGATTATTGATTATATGGTTAGCCTTAGCTAGAACTAACTAGTATGCAATAAACCTCTGCTCTCTATATCCTACAAAATCTTGGGGCTAAGCTACTTCGTGGTCATATATTATCTGCTTTGCCAACCTGTGACAAATGAACCTTGTATAAATTTCACTGTTTACATTTTCTCATCAGCATAAAAATCATTATAAAAACCGAGATATTAAGGGGAAAGCAAGTAGATGTTTATTGTGCACTTCCTTTTGGTTACCTTAGTTGGCCTTTTAGTACTAGCATCATTCTCCATAGGTCTTGGTTCGGCTGGTGGTTGAATCGTAGCCGGACTCTGGACAGGAAAATAAGTTAGATGTGTATTAAATATTTATGAACGAGATAAACAAGCCAAACTAAATCATCAGATCATGGTAATATGGTGAAAACTGCAACAGTGGATAAAAGTTTTCAACTTTTACATGATATATATTAGTGAAAATAGGCAGCACATTCTTTATTCTTTCATTTTTACAGTTACTTGTCAGAAAATGAGAACTGTTATAGCAATAGCAATGGAATCGTTAACCAAAGGTAGTTTCATAAGCTTTCCTTATTTTTTCATTCAAGCACTGGATCAAACGCTGAAGGAGGAAATCTAAATTGCTTGGGCTTTATGAGCTTAAATATTCAGAGCAAAGGGCATGGACCGATTAGTGATGGATCTGATTTGATGGTGGGTGAAGTTTATCTAGTTTAGTTGGTGGTGAAATGAATTCTGGTTTGTGTGGGACTAAGTCCAATTTGATGGTGGGTTTAGCTAGAGGTTGCTGCAGTTCAGGAATAAAAGCTTGCCTTAATGATGGTCAGAGAATAATTGAGCCACTGTTGAGATATGATATTGGTCCTTATGAATTTGTGATGATTGTCATTGAAATTATATTTGAATGATGAGTGTTGAGATGGTTGAGTTGTTGGTTATCTCTGTGATGATTCTAAGCTATGGATCATCGGAAAGTGGAGTATAAATATTGGATTAAGAAGTTTGTTCGGTATTTTATTGGTGGCAAGCTTGTTTGGGGAATTGTTGTTGATATGTGCGATTTTTGTATTGAATGAGTGATGATGTCTCTGGTTTTTTGTGCTCGTTGGAATTTGTTCGTGTAGTTTTGGCGATTTTTTTAGAGTTTGTTTGCTTGGAGTTTGTTTTGAAGTTGGTGTTTGTTTTTTGTTTAGACCAAGTATGACAAACTGCCTTACGAATTAAATAACGTTGAACTTGTGCGGTTAAAGTGCTCGACAGATTCAATGTGACGGAGGTGCAAAAATTCATAGCGGAGATACAACGAGGCTGTAGCAGCATATAGCGGATGACTCTAAAATATCATATAAAGCTCGCACTTAATGTTTTTACAAATATATAAATGGTAATTAAATGAAAATTTAACATTCAATTGAATTATAATTAATAAATAAATAATTTTAAATAAAAACATGTGCGAATATACTGTAAATAAACGTAAAACTGTTATATAACATAATTGAATTTAGTAGAATATTATAGTATTTCCATTTCTGAAAATATATTAAAAATTCAGTCAAATGAATTAATTTCATAATTTTTATAATGTATAAATGTCATTTTTCAATTCATTTCTTTTAAAGAAGATATAGCGGAATATAGCAAGAATAACGGGATATAGCGGAAATAGCGTAGCTTAAATCAGAAAGACTGTATTTGAGACTATATGGAAAAATCGTAGCGGTAAAAATCCACTATGAGATATAGCAGAGTTATAGCGGGATAATAGCGAAGCATTAACTGCACAGCGTTGAACGGTAGCAGATTGTTTGTATTTGTTCGTTTGGCATGCTTGCGGCATGCAACATTTGTTTATTTGGCATGTTTGCGGGAAGCAAACATTTGCTTGATTTCTTTAATCGGTTTCGATGTTTTTTGAAGTCGTTTCGATTCGATGTTTTGTCGGTCATTTACTTGATGCTCCACATCGTGAGTTTAAGGGGTGTTAGAGAATATTTCTTATTATTTTGAGATATTTCATATTATTTTGGGTTTACATTATATTAGAATAGGCTAACTCTATAAGTAAGAGTCATCTACTATGTTTAACAAATTTCAATTGTTAAAAAAAAGTATATTTTAGTAGTTATTTGTTTCCTCTGATTCGCACTCCCTTTTTTCTCTATTTATCTTACTTTATTCGATATTCTAACAATTGGATTTAACTTTAGGTAATGACATTCATGAGAGCTGAATGTGCAAAAGAAAAGGAAAAAACAACTGATAAAAGGGATCAACCATATGGTCATGGGAGGAATTAAAAAGCACAAAACGTGATTAAAGGAGATTTTAGAAAGAAAATAATAACAATAATAAATCTTATTGTGATATTTTTGTTGTTTCTAAACCAGAATAACCTTGTAGCTTCGTTTCTGAAAAACTTCAAGATTTTTTTTAAATACTTAATTTTCTGAAAAAGTAAAAAAAAAAAAAAAAACTATTTTTGTATTACTTTTTTTAGTTTTAACATTTTGAAAATTCTGATCTTTTTACTTAAAAAAAATGAAGATAATTCAGTTTCAAAAGTATTTAATTTTTCTTAGACAATTGTTACAATAAAAAGGTGTTTTGAAATTTTTTTTTTTTTTAACTTCTGATTTTTCTTATGTTTTAAGTACGTTCCTCTACCTTTTTGAATTTTTCTAATATTACAGTTTTCCTTAATTTCTTTGGCTTTTTGAGAAGATAGAAATAGTTTTATTATATTTTTCTGAAGAAACAAAATCAAATTTAATTTTCCCCTAATCATTTATTTTGGGTTTAAAACTCCATTTTTTATCACTACCTTAGCCATATAGTACTCCTTCGAACAAGGACCTTAAAAAATATGAGAACTCATTAAAGAGAATTCTACCTCAAGTGGGGACTGTTCACCATCAAAAGAAAACGAAGATAAATATGAAGAATTGAATAGAAATATATCTAATGATTTTTCTACAAATTATCACAAAATCAAAAGAAGTATATATGAATGAAAAACATAAGCTACTATCTTTTCCGTTTCATCTTCCTACAAAATGAAACAACCTCCTATGCTTTATGAAAAAAAAATGAAATAAGCTTACATAAAAAAATTGGTGACAAATAAGCACTTGTTATGCAATTAGTTCATTTGACAGTTCAATTTGTGATTCACTTGAATGAACACTAAGCCATGAAGCATAAGTTCCCATCAAATACAAAATGAATGATTAGACGCAAGGATTGAATTTAATGAGTTCTATGCTGGATAGTTGGATGATTTTTGCCATCATTGTACTGCTCTTAATAGAAAAGAGTTATTTTAGTGGACTCTGTGGTAATTAGTTTGCGTAATGTGAAAATGAGGAGAATGAATACATGCAAAGAAAAAGGAACATAACTCTTTTGTAAAGGTTCTTGTACAGCGAAGCAATGCTGAATGTTCAAGGAAAATAATAATGATATAAGATCAAAAACTCCTCCCAGAATGAAGAAAACGATCAAAGAATAAGAGCGGTAAAAAATATCAATTTAAATCAAGGTTCAAAATCCCTACTTTTGTTTCTGCATCATTCCTTTGAGATTTTTGAAACGCTGCTCAATTTTGGATACACCATAGATTTCTAATGCGATTCCAATTTCGAATTTATATATGTTATTTTTTACAAATAATAATAATAATAATAATCGGATAGTGCATGCTTGCACTTATAAATAGAATACACACTGTACTTTAAACTTTTGATTAACATTGTTCTTTCAGGTTTATTGCTGCTGAATTAGGGGTTGGAATTGATTTTTTTAACCTGCTTGCTTCAGTTTTACAATTTATGTTGTAGCCCTTTTTAACACTAGACTAAAATCAAAATTTAGGCTGAAACGGAATTCGAAATGGAACTACAATTTGAACCAGATACCGATTAGGTAATCACCAGAACTTGACCAGGACAGTCGGAATTCCAAGCAAAAACCTGAACCATGACTTAGATGTTATATAATAAAAAAGGTGACTCCTGTGCATAAAATTTTGTAAAGAGTATAAGAGGGACAACAAACTTTTTTATGCATTGTATAAAAAAATGACAAACATGGCAAATAGTAGTGATCGAAAGGCTAATGCAGGTGACGATGATCAAGATATCATGTTAAACTTTGATGATGATAAAAACAAGGAATGTACTCTTGTTTGGGATGCTTGTTTTCATGTTTGTGGGATATAAAAATGATTTCGTTGAATATAACAAGAAGGTGAAAAAAACCATGGTTGTCCTGCTTAATTAAATTGAAAATTTTGATGCAAAAAGAGAGTTTCGGGTGATCTAAGGCATTATAAAAATCTCAGTTTGGTTAGATATTTGAATGAGAATGAATATATTTATTCGTCTAAAGATCGAACTGTGAAAGTGTGAAAAGACAAGATTGAGGTTATCCTACAAGGCGAAGATGAGAATATATTTGATATTTGGATGAGAATGAATATATTTATTCGTCTAAAGAATGAACTGTGAAAGTGTGAAAAGACAAGATTGAGGTTATCCTACAAGGCAAAGATGAGAATATATTTCTAAGGCCGTAGCGCTGAGATAGTTGGTGTAAAAGGAGGGAAAGGGGAGGGGTTGGGGTTGGAATATGAAGAATGAAACGAGATCAAGATGAACTGATAGGTTTATTTAAATCAGTATGGAGCCAGAAAGGGAAGAGAGAGAAAACTGTATCATACTAAGATCTTTGTGGTATTAACATTTTTAGATAGGTATGAAACATGTTCAACTGTCAGACATGACATAATATGGATATACTGAATGTGAAGATCAAAGAAATTGAAGCAATTTGTGTGTACTAATGTGATAACTTTTGATGTTTGACATGTGATGCAAGCATTTTGTATGGATTTGAAAGTGATTACACAAAAATGATAATAAACAGTCAAACAATTAGTTTCATTTCTAATAAGAGAACAAAAAAGGGCAAAGAGGAACCTAGGACCACATATATGTTTGGGCTGCATCATTCGATTCAAGAAACATCATTACTTGATTCGGGATTTGCAAGTAATTTGATTCTATTAAAAAGGATTTAGAGTTTTAGTTCCGTGGGTGTGTTTTGAGCATCATATCCTGAAATAGTAAATACCAATTACTTTGGGCACGTTAACTTAATTATTGGGATGGCATGAATCATTTTAGATTGAATCTATAACAACCCTATTGTTAATTACATAATTAATTAAATTTAATTATGAATAATAATTCTAATTAGTGATTTGTAAAATCTAGTTTTAAAAATATTTGATTCAATTTATTTAAGTAATAAGTTTTATTTCTTAAAGAGGATTTTAATTTTAATTTGAAATATTATTAATCAATTATTTAAATTTGGCCTTTTTGAATAAATTTTTAATATTGATATTTATTGTTTAAAATGAGATTTTGCAATTAATAGTTAATTTTTATTAAAAATAATGAGAATAACTTTTATTTCAAAATTATATTTAATCTTATATGATATCTTAATATTAATAGAAATGAAATTTTAACTTGTTAATTGGTTTTGGTAAACCGAAAAATTAATTTGTGATTTTGTAAAAACATTGATTAGTGTATAATAGTGTTTTATAATTAGTGAGACAGAAAATAGCAACACTTCTTAGATTTCCGACACTTATTCTTATTGGGTTGCAAGTTAAAGCCCAAACTCAAACTCATTCTTAATGAAACTAGAGAAAGAAAGTTCACATCTTTCTCATTTTTGAAGTTCTGTACTTTCAACTGCAGAAAGAAAACTAGGGTTCTTCATCCTCCTTTCAAACTAAATCAAAATTGGTGATTTTAAATTGCAAATAAATTCTGAAAAAAATAAGATAAAATCAAGGTAATATATCTAAAACCTATTTTAGCTTTTAGGCAATTCAATTTCAGTTTCAGTTTTACAATGGTAGATTTTTTGTTATTGTTTGTTTGGGTGAGATTATCGCTAGGGTTTGCTAATTGAATAATTGGGGTTGCCATTGTTATCTTGGCTATTGAATTGAAGAACAAAGGCGAGTTTACCTCACCAACTATCTCTAAACTTATGTGTATATGATTATGGGTTGTTGTTTGGTAATTCATGGAAATATAAGATTGAATTGGTCTCTAGTTCTTGTGTTAATCATAAGTTAGGTTATGAAATTTATAGTTTGTTAAAACCATCAATTAGTGATCATCTTTAACACCAATTTGTAGTTGATTATATGCTTGCATGTTGCTGGAATCAGTGCTCGCTCTAGAGGTCACAAAGTAATCACTGCCGAAGAAGTCGCCGTCGACGGACAGCTGGGGAGGCAACCTGGAGCTGAAACAGCTCCAGGTTGCGTCACCACCGGTCCACCGGTGACGTACACACTTGGAGCTGTTTCAGCTCCATGTGCTGCCCCGACTCGCCCGTTGCTTACCTTGTTTCTTGCTCTGTTTGTTGCAGTTGTTTTCTTGTATCTTTATAAAAGAGTGTGACTTTTAGTTTATCCCATATAGGGTTTCGTGTGTGTGTATTTGAGATTAGAGAATTTTAACACTTGTATATTATGTGAGTCTAGTATTTTATTTTGTAAACTCACAGCTTGTATATGTACGAGATCTATTAGAAACCGAATGAGTAGTGAGTTCGTAGAAGAAAAAAAGTTCCTTTCGTTAGTTGGGGGAGAATCAGCACGAATCGGATTTTTTGAGGAACATATCGAGAGAGAATTGGATTTGGTGAGACAATGCGGGTTATTCATATTTAATTTGATGGACAGAGACGGATTGAAAGCTAAGCCCATAGTTGTTAATGGCGCACGGCGCAAAAGGCACAACACCTCTCTGGAGCCTTGGCGCACGGCGCAACAAATGGCTGATATTAGTAGGATTTGATATATTAAGAGATTCAAGGACTCGCTAAGAAGATCTGTCACTCAAATTTGAGTTGGCCATTATTAATCAGAAACCAGGATCTATGTTCTTGGTGTTGTAAGGAACAAGGGTGATTTAGAGCGATGTTAAGATCATCAAGATTCATTAAAATACCATTTGTTACAAGGATCTAATGAAATGCGCTCTACACTTGCAAAGCAAAATATTAGCACATAAAACACAGATCTTGTATGTGCAATGTAAAATGATTAATACAATGCTAATCACACAATTTAAGTTATCGATTATTGTTTATTTTATTAGACTTAGCCATACAGTTTGTCACTGTTTATTAATTGCCATAGAAAAACAAATTTAATTAATTATTTAAATGAGACTTAAAAGTTATGTTCATATTTCTACTATGTTGTGAATATTTTGGCATGTGTGATGCACGCACGTATAAAAAATTTATTTGAACAAAATACATATTTAATCAAAATAATCAAATTTTTGCATGTCACATTGGTTAATTTCCAAGTTGATATTAAAAAAAATGGTTAAAAATATATGGTTAGGAATGATTTCAAATATTGAATTATATGCTAAATATGTAGTATTAGTATTACAAAGATATTATCTTATTTGCAATTGCGTAAATTCTATTAGAAATAGTATTAAGTGTAAGAAAAATATTTGAATGTTATACAAAATTCTACTTGAAAAGACATTTTATTTATTATTTATTAGTAGATGAAATCACCTTTTATTTTCAAATGTTAAAAAAGAGTTTTTTTTTTCACAGCTAAAAGTTGATAAAACAAAAAATCGAAATAAATAATGCACTTAACATAAATCTTAAAAATACAAAAAATCAATAATGAATTATAGATGCTAAGAATAGGAAAATAATTAAAAATGAAAAATAGAAAGAAAAAATATGTAAAAAAAATTGTTATGGTCGGGATTTGAACCTATGACCTTAGTATTGTATCAAGCTTTCCAATAAATAAAATGTCATGATCAGGATTCGAAAATTGTGATAGTACGTGCACATAACAAATGCATTTTTGGAAATTCGTGATCGGACCAAATAATTGTAAACCCATTCCAATCATTGATAAAGATTAATACATTGAAATACCTTATTACCAAATTTTCATCCTAATTACGAAAAATCATTGAACATTGTTTTGGTAAACATAATTTTCATTTGGCAACACATTAATGGACATGCAGAAATGATTTCAGTTAATGATGATTTACCATGCTATCCTGAATTCATTTGACGTAATACTTTCCACTGAAATTGGTATTAGAATGTGTAAAATTTTAGTGGTTTTAATTCTTCAAAACATGGTATTAGGTTGAAGAAATCAAGTTTTTCCTTAATTGTGACTTATTTTACGTAACTGAGAAAAAGGTTTGCATTCAATGCACAAAATATCTATTGGTTAACTAACTAACTAAGGAAACATTAAATGATTTTAACTGTATACTCCTTGAATATAAGTGTGCAATGATCTTGGAGAAAAAATGGAATAATGACACCAACATACTGGATAGCCATGAAATGATTTTTCTAAATGGTACGGCTATTTGGACACAAAATAAAACACAATTGGTGACATAACAGATATGAACCGTTTGATCTTTTTGTCCTTGTAGAGAAAGTGAAAATCAGGGGGCAATCCAATGGTCGAGATTCGTTATGTTACCAACTGTGTCATCGTTTTGTGTCCCTATAGATTTTCCTTTTTCAGAATACAAAATTGGTTTCTTTTCCTCCATCTTTTTAACTCACTTGCCAGTGCTACATTTGACCATACTCATCATCATATGTCATGTTTTATTTTCCGTTGCAAAGAACAGGGTACAGTACTTCATATATATTTTGAGGTTAAATGAAGTTATCGGAGACTCGACCATAATTTTGAAGTCTGGATCTAAAAACTCCTTTTAAACAAGCAAATGCCGTCACTGTACAAAAAATTTCTTCTCTGATGAAGAGTTATTTAAGAGGTAAAAGACATGGGTGTATAAGGATATGTACACAATACAAAGACACATTGTAGTTGCAATATAATAGATAGCTTAAAACACACACCTGAGATGGTAGTTGACCAAAGTGAAAGCCAGCAAAATAATGACAAGAATCGGTAGTATTAGGCATTGGCATCACGCTAGAGCTGGCCATAGCAGTAGGATCTGTTATTTGAGCTTGTTTATTGGAAGCTTCGGGCCTTGGATCAGGAACAGAAGCAACCACCCCTTGATGAAACGATGGATTTAGTTGTGACGGGATATTAGCATGTGGTGGTGCCATCATCATGGGGTACGGCAACATAGAACCAAGAGGCATCATTGGCCGTTGCATGGTGCCAGTGGGCATCCCCATCCCAACGTATCCCATGTATCTGTGTGTATCTGGAAACAGCATCATCTGACCCATGTTGTATTGCATAGACGACATCATCTGTTATGAATTGAAGGTGTTGTACAAATGAATTTGATTACTACAGAATAGCAAAATGCATGATGAAAATTGCTCGAAAATTTGGTTGAATTTGATTCACAATAAACAATCATCAAAGGCGATTGAAAAACATTTAAAAAAAAAAGAGCTCGTGACGGTGTAGGGTCACAGAAAGATGCTTGGGGGTAGTGGCTGTAAGTTCGATAGGTTGTTTCTTACTCGAGTGAGGAAGTTAATAAGTGTGAATAAGCAGAAAAGAAAATAATTTGGGTTTGAACTTGCGTTCTCTGTATGGAGCTAAAGACACCTATTACTGGAATACCTACAAAGAATGATTGACCATCGCCGTGCCCAATAAAATGAGACTTTAGGACCCTTCCATCAAAGAATTGAATTATCAAGTTTAAGCAAAGCATGCTTGTGAATCTTCGTTGCTATCAGCTGGTTAATGTATAAGAAAAAAGAAAGGAAAAAAAAAAAAAGGAAGGCCCTTGTAAAGCAGTGTTTTAGCAGCAAATTGATAAAATTTTCAGGTAATATTTTGTCTTTTGAGTAAAGTATAAATGTTATTCTTTGTCTTGTAAGATTAATATTCAGTCCAACTTGCAAGAAACAGCATCAAAAGAACAATTAGCACACTGTACATGTTATGTTTTATGCACATATATAATCAAACTAGGAAAGGGTACAACCAGATAATAAAATATGTGATACCTGCACTTGCAATTGAAGTGACTTCAAGTATTCAATTGCATCATCCAGCATTGAAGCTTTATCCGTCTGAATTTTGAAATCAAAATGCAAGTCGTAAGCATAGACAACACAACTAAAGTGCAAGACAATACTCTTCAAAAGTATTTAGCTTAATTACCTTATTGCATCTGGGTACAAGTTCTTGTAGAATCTTCATCTTCTCATTGATCCTATCCCTACGCCTCTATACGAAGCATACAATAAAATTATGTAAAATTTTGAAATTGCTTATATTTGTAGAAATGTATGATTTAGCTCAAGTTGAAGATGTACACCCGTTCGGACATATTATGAACCTCTGCAGCACGTGTTCGTAACGGTATAGGCTGGCAAACTTCCTTCCTCTTCTTTCCACGTTCAATTTCCACCTCCTTTAATTAGTAAAACCAAAACAATGGGTCGGTAGCACTATATTGAAATTTAACAACCATACATTTGAATTAAACTTCTGAAACATAGATTGGCTGAATTGCTTATACATGGATTTTCAAGGTACAGTCATCTTTATTGGAATAGACAAAAAGTACTGGAACAGAAACCTGATCTCATATAGGGTTGTATGCAGTAAAGATGAGGAAAATTAAAAGTATTGCCAGTAAAATAGAATAAAATAGCCTCTGAACTACACAAGAAAGTCTAGGAGAACCTATAAATAAGCTAGATGATGTAATATGACATAGAAATGACACATACCAGTAAACTCTGTTTCCAGTATCTTTTTAAGATCCGTAAGACCGAATTTGTGGGAAACTATACACCAAACCTAAAACTTGGCATCCAACCTCGCATCTTACGAATAGGTCACCCTGTGGATTCTGTTTATGTATCCATGATTTCAGATAATTCTAAATTTTAGCATGCTCTCAATGGAGTTTGTTTCTCAAAGGAGATATTTTTTTCGCCTATTTTGTGACTCTAATTTTAAAACCCTAGATCCACCACACATTTTATTCATAGTCAAGAAAGAAAAACTTATTTCAAACAACTATAGGTTGTTCAAAACTTGCTATATAAAAATTAACATTTTTTTAAATAAGCTTGTAACGAGTTATAAATTTGAAATAGATTTCTTTTTTGGGACCCACAAACAAAATATGTCATGTTGTTCATAGGTGTTGTTATTGGCCTCCAAACCTGGATGTGAGGGGAATAACCAAAAAATTAAAATTTGTCGTACCCCTACCGAAAATAAATTTCGGTAATTTTTATCCTACGTAAGGGGCACCCCGTCGAATTTCAAACTTAAATTCGGCAGACCCCAATCGAATTCTCCTCGTATCCAAATTTGAAGCGTCAATGTTAATACTCTTGTTAATTATGTTAGCTAAAACAAAACATTAAATTTAATTACTATCCTTCTTTAGGATGAGAAAATCTATCAACTATTTTATTGGCAATAATAGAAGAAATAAAATGTGATAATTATGATCGGTCCTAGAGACGAGGTTACCTCTGTTAACTGGTCATATTCCTACAATATTATTCTTGGTGCTTGAAGTGATCCAGCTTATTGATCTAAGATCATCACCATCTCAGCGTTAATCTCAATTAATTAAGTCGTCTTAGGGTTATTGTTCTAGACATATAGGGCATAAGAAGTAATACAGTTAGTCGTTAATAACAGCTTACAAGTGGTAAAGGACATTTTCTATAAAGGGGAATTTTGGCTTACATCTCTCTTTACAAAAAAAATTAGGTGTACATCCCTCCGAATTCAGCGTTATAAATTTAGTCCTTGTAATTTATACCGTACCGTTTAGCCAAAAATTCCTTATCACGAACAATTTAAGTTGCAATATTAAAAACGTGATATATTTCAGTAGATTCGGATTTCTATATCGTTTTCTCCATTAAATCACAAATTTTATTGTCTTTCTATTAAGATCCATATCTAATATGTTTTGACAAAAAAAATTATTTTCAATGGCAAATATTTATTAAGCAACATAAAAAATATTTGCGAGGCAACAAAATAATCAGCGGTTGCTGGACGACATGGCAAATATTAGTCAGACAACATGGCAAATATTTGCGTATTTGCAAGGCAACAAATTTATGATTTAATGTTGAAAATCAAATTGAAATCCGATAAATTTATGATTTAATGTTGTATATGGATCTTAATAGAAAGATAATAAAATTTATGATTTAATGTTGAAAATCAAATTGAAATCCGATAAATTTATTAAAAGATATCACATTTTTAATATTGAAAATTAACTTCTCATTATAGCATATAGTTTTCATGGGTGGTACGGTATAAATTATAGGGACCAAATTTACAATGCTAAATTCGAAGGGGGAAAACTTATATTAATTTTAGAAAGCAGGGTTGTGTCCCTAATTCCCACTTTTATAAAAATATTACAGGATAAGTCTAGGTTGATTGCTTCAAAGATCTATCCATTAATATTTAACCAAATCATGACTATACGAGTGTTACGGCACGTTCTTCGCACGTAAATTGTTTTTTTACAAATTGTATATGCTTAAAACATTAAAGAGAAAATGATTTGCATAAATATTTAGCCATGTTTTTGCATTGAAACCATGTCTATTTAGTTAGAATTTTTATTTTTAAGTTGCAACATTTAATTTTTTGTTAATTTGAATTTTTATTTTAATTGTTGGTTGGTGGAGAATGAATACGTAAACAAAGTTTATTTGTTAAATCATATTTTTAGATCATATTAAAATTTGATAATATTTGTATATGAGCATTTTGAATTTGTAAAATAAGTTAAATTATTAGATGCTATTTTTAAATGATATTAATATTTGATAATATTTGTAGATGGACATTTTAAATTAGTAAGTTGGATCCTATTTTTAAGTTATATTAAGATTTATTAGTATCTTTAGATGAGCGTTTTTGGTATTTGAAGTTGATAAAAAAGTGACATCAAAGATATTACAACTATTATTAAAGAATCATATTAATGGTCAAGCACAATTCTTAAAAGGCACAAGTCCAAACAATTGATGGTATCGCTCGGCAGTAAAATAATTATCGTGATGTTCTTTTACATACTTTGGGTCCAAAGGTATAAATCCTTGTCATTTAACTTCCAGCAAAGGGTTTAAATCAAACCGCTTTATAATATATACGATAGTATTTTCACTAATCACAGACTACATTGCATGTCCAAGGCACAGGTACAACTAGTATATCTTGCTTATTACACCGGAAATTAGTCCTCATTATGGCTTTATATCATTTTCCGAGTTCTATCATATGCAGTGTTTTCATAACCGTACCCTACCTCGGTCCGACTTCGAATAACCCTGAACCTTGGACCAACACGGCGGGAACTCAATCGGACATCATTTATTTATGAACCTTGGTCGGACCTTCAAACCAACGATACAACCATCAATTTTATCCGGTCAAACCACGGTTCTTTTGTTTTTTCTACTTTCTCATTGTGTAATTCTCTCTCATTTTCATCTTTTGCATTGCTTTGAAGAAAATAAGTAAATATATATTTTAAAAATCATAGTCGTTTCAAAATCTAACCCACTAACTTCATCACTTTGTTTTTCACTGCTACAAACTTCTCTAATACCATTATAAGATTCGTCAAGTTTGTTGTCATTAAACTTCTATCGTTGTGCACTACTCTATTATATACAAAGCTGTAGTTATGCACTGTAACAACATACAACTTCTGTTGCAGACCTTGAAGACCATCTACAGCTTTTGTACATAGCATTATTATTTCAATATTTTTATGTATAGTCTATAGTTAAATAAGCAAATTTTTTGAAAAAATAAATCACTGTTTCGATGATTCGACCGGTTGAACCGTCAAAACCTTAAACCTTCAATCATCACGGTTTGAAGCACGGCATGGTCATCAAACCTACAGTCCTATGTGTAATAGATTTTGCTCATTTTAATCTGCAGAACAAGGAATAGTTATAGAAATAAAGCAAGCAATACCAACCTCATAATGATATTCGATATCTTTACCAGCTCCCTCCTCCTCCTTTTCATCAATATTCATGTGAACACTGCACCCAACTGAATCTCTTTCGTTCCCGATTTTCATTTTTACCTCACTCAAAAGTTTATCTTCCAAAGTTCTGACATCATCTTTATCCTCCTTGTCTTTATCATTATCATTACTATCTCTACATGAAGGCTCAACAAGTCCACTAAGCAAATCCGCCATTCCATTTGTACTTTCATTAACAGCAGCTTGATAGTGATGCAGCCATGTAGCCATCTCATCTTCTTCGATACATAACTGTTGATTGCTTTCTTCATTACTGCTCAAAGTTCTAACTGCCGGTCCTTGATTCCACAAAAGATCTAAAAGTTGTTCATCTTCATCAAGGTTCTGGCTGAAAAGTCATCAAAATGACACTCTTTTAGTATTTGCTGTAGTAAAACATACTATTTAAGATAAATAAAGAGAAAGAACAAACTTTTGAGGTATTTTATATGTTTGAATAGAGTTAGAGGCGATGGGTTCTTCTTCTTCTTCTACAAGGTTGAAGTCAGGAACAGAGTAATCCATTTAAATTTAATTTGAAATTTTAAAGAGTAATACTATAGAGAGTTTGAGGAAGTAAAATAATTTAAGAGAAGCAATAATAACATATTTATAGTACCGCCTACTAAAGATATTTTGATGACGGGATAAAGCATATAGAGCCAAAAACTTGAGTTACATGCATTCAGTTGGGGTTAGGTTTTGTTGGGAATAGGCAGGACGCTGACAAACCATGGACATTTATTTTCAATTGATAGGCGGTAAAAGTGTGTTGTCGATGCCTAAGATGAAGAATAATTTCCTGAACCATGTTTACATGTCCCATAAAAATAGTATTATATTATAAGAAATGAATAGTGTGAATTAGCTTGGTACATGGGAGCACACATAATTAGGAACAGAGGAATCATGCAGTTTTAACGATGCTATTTGCAAATTGATAGCTGCACCGGGAAAAGGACATACTGGAATTTCACGACCTCAAAAGGACTCACTATGTAGGAGGCATTGATTTGTGGGCCCCAAGTTAGCTGATTTGTTCCCATTGAATCCCATATCTCCTTTTCCGATCAAAAGCAGCATGCTCCAGGTGCAAACTGTATCAATATACTTGGATTTTCAACTTATGAATTTCTTGGTTGTTCAAAACTAATTTTTTCCAATTTTGATTTCAATTTAAATATCATTCTCTCTGTACCAGCCTCCCAGTTTGAGTGGGGTCTGAGATTGGAAAAATAAGCTTTACTTAACATTTTGAGATCTAGGTTTCAATCTCCCTATAATTCAACTTTAATTGGAAAATAAGGCATTAATTAATCATAAATACTTATGACATTAAAAGGTGTTTATTCATTACTTCGTTTTTCAACTTTTTTTTAGTTACACCGTTTATACATTTTGTGATTTTATATGTTTTTTAAATTTAAATTTCAAATTTTGAATCTTCATATATTTAAACTTAAATTTATTCTTTTTTTTCAGTTTCTTTCGTAAAATTTGAAGTTCAATAGTTTTTTTAATTGAACCGAAGTCTCGATTTGGTTTGATTTCGGTTCCTACTGAAACATGAACAAAACAACTGAAATCTCGATGCTTAGGTCGAAACATTACTTTACTTCAATATTGGGAAGAATTTCTAAACTTGATCACTAAATCAAATGCCCAATAAGTCTGAATCCAATGATGCCTCTCACAATGGGTTTATAAATTTAAACGAAAGTGTGCCGCACTTGATAATGAATGGCTTCAAAAATAGTGAAATACAACTCATTTTAAATGATAGAAAATTGTCCGCGGGTGCGACGCAATGGAAAGGAGGCTTGGATTCTCTTAGAAAGACCAAGATTCGATTCCTACCATGTGATTTCTTATTATGTATAAATTTATCTGGGATATGAGGGCTTGGAGTTGTCATATTTTGACATGCCAAGACACACCTCATTGGATCATCATAACGTACTGACTCATGTCTCCACTCTATATAGCATTGAATCTCGGGTAGGGTTGGGTTCAACAAACCCTTCTCAACCCACACAACGGTCTTGAGATCTTACAATACATGACAAATTTCCAAATTAGGCATAATAAAACTATATTTCAACATAAGACCTCATTTCAAACTTGTTATAAAAATATGTCTCGTTTTGTTTGCTTCGCAATTTTATACTTGCATCCAAATATGCGCAAGTGTAAAAAAATATTTCAAAAATTATACTTGCACATCCAAAAAATGCGCAAGCACAAATTTTTTATTTTTTTTAAAATAATACTTGCGCGATTCAAATTTGCGTAAGTATATTTTTTTTAAGCAAAAATACACTTGCGCAATTCATATTTGCACAAAATAAGGCATATTTTTGTAATAAGTTTCGATTCAGACTTTATGTTGAACTATAGTTTTTATTGGTGCCTAATTTGGAAATTTGTCCTACAGTATAATCTAATTACAGTATTGGTGATTTGTTGATCTATTTGAACAAATTGTTTACCACAGATATTAGAAGATTTCATAAACAAAATTTAATAATTTTAAAATCTTAAGCTGCTATTCATATTTAACTTATTAGTTAATGATTATCTTTCTTACACAAGAGAGAATAAGCGTCAATTATGAGACAATTTTGAAGGGCATTTACAGACCCGGCCCACACCGGATCAGTTTGGAGTGGTGTTCAACAATTCCACCCTAGGTTTAGGGCAAAAAAACCCTGTCCTAACCGATGTCATTATCAATCCTAATGCAATGAGCAGGCGACCATCTTTGAATAGAAATGCATGGTCTTCTACGATGAATAGATAGAACATGCATTTTTAAACGCAGAAGCTAGGGATTTGAGCATAGGAGTCGTTTACTTATTAACATCTTAATCATTTTGTGTTCATTGAGCAACACGCTGCAGATCAGATGAACTACTTGTATACAAGATAAATGTATGTCGAAATTGAAGAATGGAATGAAAATAAAAGATAGTGTTACTTGGAGTTATTGTAGACGTAAATAAACTAGTTTCTAAGTATGAGATTAGTAGTATTCTAATTTTATTTTGAAAAAAATGAATTCAAGTATCTTCTAACCACGCATAACCGTGAGAACTTTTAAATGGGATTAGAATCAACTTGTTTATTTTAAAAATCAACTTTTGATATGCATTCCATACATGCATAACCGTGAGGACTTTTAAATGAGCATGAAAGCACATAACAAATTCCAAGTAATTCACCCATGCATAATTGTGAGGATTTTTAAATGAGAGTGAATATTTTGATATTTATTTATTTATTATTATTATTATTATTATTATTTAAAAAAATGTAAAATGAAAAACGAATGATTCCTGTTTAAAGTAACACATATTAACAAACTATATAGAATTTTGACGAATAATGGTCGTTAGAAATATGATAGAACTAGAGATGGTCATGTAATTTTTACCAACAAAAAGTTTTATAATTCTTGTTTAAATTTCTAAAGAAATTTACTAATTATACCGCCTCGAGTTATAATATATGATAAATATCAACACTCATCACTTTTTCAATCACTATTTATCTTTTCAATAATTATTAGGGAGTCAGATTAGTCAAAGTAGTCATTTAAAATCAAATTCAAAAATAATTATGAAATCAATTTTTCAAAATGACTAATCTGAAAATATGGTCAAAAATGATTTTCTCGAGGAGGTTTTATAAGAAAATTTTCTGCTATTTGAAAATTATTTGAAATAAAAAATATGCAGATATTTTATTTGAAAAACGATGCAGTTACTAAATGTCTCAACAAAAAAATCACGTTCAACTAGTAATTTTTCTATCAACTAGATTACCAGTGTAATCTGCGTCTGAATTTCTTTTTCACTCAAAATTATCGAATTTGATGGACCAAACCATGAAATGTGCACCAAAAATTTCAAATTCAATTTTAACAACTTTTTAAATGACGTTCTCTTGAATTTTAATTGAAGCCGTGTAAATAATCAGAAACCGTGAATATAGAGTTATCCGTATTATAACCAAATGTATTATCATCCAACAAAACACTATTTTTAATCCAAACCAATATATTCAAAGAATCTAGAGATTTTTATAGTGTTTTTGGCATAAGAATATAATTGGCCAACTATTTTGAATAAGTCAGAGTCAAAATCATCATTATCACATTATTGGCTGATTTAATTCAGAATACGGTGCAGATTATCACATTTAATATATCGTTCAAAATATACCTTTACGATATTTTTCATTATTGTCTATTGTGATTCTGTCACCTTTGAACTAGGCTAAGAAAATTTTCTTTGTCGCCCGTTGTGTTTCTAGAACAGCCAAAATCCAGAGAACACTGTTGTTGTTCCTTAGCCTGCCACCACACCTACACGGAAAAAGATTTATGCGATCTATTTGTTTTTATAGGTCCACGAATGTTAGTGGCGGAATATTTTGAAAAATAATTTTGTGGAGACCCAAAACTATTTATAATTGTTCCCTTCGGCATCCAATTTTGTTTAACTTTGAGAGATTTTATATTTGTGCCTTTTGAAACCTAAATTGGTATAGTTTTCATATGTTTGGGTCTATACCAACAACTATTGTGATTGTGTCCAAATTTTGTACAAATTGTGCACATAGAATTGACTTGATTAATATTGCTTTCAACATTTTCATATTGATAATATCCAAGTGTTTGTCTAATTGTATTAACAATTTGCTTTCCTAATAGCATATTCAACGATTTTTCACTTTTGAAAATTTATCTAAAGTCGTTGACAATTGTTGGACTTATGTTTTGAGAGATTCATTTTCGTTTAACAATTGCGTGCACTTTTTAATAGAATTTTCTCTCCTCGTGTTTTCGCTTTCTTTTAAAATCAGAATTTCATTTTCGAGTGATTTTAGTTTAATTTCTGATTTTTTAATCTCCTCTTCGAATGATGAACACTTATCACACTTAGGAATGCTACTTTGATAGTTTTTAACTAATTGGTCAAGTTGTTCATTTAATTCTATCAAAGTGTCCTTTTGTGATTCAAGTTTAGCATATTTCTCCCTAAGTCGTTCAAAACAGCCATTTACTTCGTGGAAATAAATAAGTAATTCAGAGTGAGTAAGTTTTGATATCTCGTTTGGCTCGTCATCGTCGCTATCAGTTATATTCCCATGAAGGCACATATCAGTTTTCTCACTTTCACTGCTATCGCTTTTATTCCACGTGGCGGCAAAACATCTTCGTTTTGATTTCTTTTCTTTGTCGAGTTGAAATCGAGGATTATTGGGCTTGATATCACCGGGTTTGTTGCAAATGATCCCGTGTTCTTCCGAGTTGTCTAGTGCTTTGATTATTCTGCTTTTTAATTTTTGATTTAGAGCTGGATTTCCGTATTTGTGGTTCCACCTTTTGAATTACTTCATTATTAACGCCAGCTCAGCTGCTCCATTATCATCATCCTCATCACAACTACTTTTTACAAATTCTGTTAAGCACATTTCTTTAACTGAGTCGGTTGTGAAGGATTTCTCATTGCTGTTGACTTTTGCACCATATATTGCATTGAAAGTATTTCAGATTTCCTGTGCATTTTCACAATGAGAAATAAAATTAAAATTACCAAATACATTTACACGAATATATATATATATATATATATATATATGTTTATTATAATCAAACAAAAATCATATAATCGCGTATTCAACAGTTATTGTAGACGTAAATAAACTAGTTTCTAAGTATGAAATAAACAAACATGCGTAACTAAACAATTGAACGCAAGAGGTAATATTGAATACAATGATCAACAAAATGAATCTACGAGGTAATATCGAGTATAATGACACATGATCTTAAATCATCTTCTTCTAACTAGTACGTGTCCGTGTTTCGCACACGGGTTGTTTGTGTTGTTGTATACGTTAATATTTTGTTTTAGCGTCGGAAAGCAAGGACATTTTTAGAATTTCAAAAAGACATCGAGTAAATTAGTTCAACGAATTTTCTTTATTAGTAGAAGAGATATGTATGCAGAGCCGTATAATAAGTCAGAAAATTAGACTGAAAAAGAATTTAATATCAAAACGGATAAGAATTAGAAACCAAGCAACAGAAATAAATATGTATTGTCTCTTAGTTTTGTGTTAGGAGCAGAATTCGTGAAATTTGCATAGCGTTGTATGTGTAGGCAAACTATGTGAACAATTTCATGCATATAGGTTTCTGAGTGCAACATGTGTATCCACGTGATGTATGAGAAACCATGGCAGACCAAAGGGAAACAAACAAAAGAGCTCACAGCAGCAGTTTGTAGGCACAACGCATCATACGCAACTTCAGTTGATTGACATGGCACTGTATTCGTAGGGTTAGTTCCCGTTAAAATTGTGCTTGTCAATTGTTAAAAAAACTTAAAGATCTTATTGCTTGAGTTCCACACGATGCGATTATTGAAAGAAACTCGTGTGTGTGTTGAGAAAGGAGCACATGCATAACCATCACAAGCGCGTCGACCGACCGTCTCGACTTGGGCTTGTTGTGATATAGCATTTATATTTTTGAATGAAATTATTAAATGTTTTTTGACCGTTATTCTATTTGAAATGGTAAAACTTCAAATCCGAATTTTAAACCAGCGTCATCCCATGATACAGTAATACGTTCGATTTGGTGTTCCGTCTATTTAATTAGTTTATAGACGAAATCAAAAAAGAACGACATTTTTTTCTGCAAACCTATCTTCTTCTCCACGAAACAATTTTCTCCAAAAATTAAAAGCCAAGCAGTATTTTTTTTATGCAACTGAGTCGAATCCGTGTGTGCAGACGGGTTAATACTAAAACAAAAACAAAAAAGAGGTATCTAAGAGCAAGGACGTATCCACCTTTTGGGTTAGGTTGGGTTAGGTGGGCAGCTGCTCCATCCAAAAAAATAAATAAAAATAGAAGTAGAGATTCAGTCCGGTAAATTTGCACCTTTCGTCTCGATGTCATAATAGCTTTCAAATTTACAGTCGCTCGAGGTATAATGACATCTTTCCACATCGAAGATTCCTTACGATCCTTACCCAATCTTCAAAAGAATCAGAACCTTAGCATAGACACAAACTGTGATAATGGAACACAATTGAAAGTAATCGCGCTCTAAAATTGGTTTTGCACTAAAAGCGTTGTGCTTTTTCTACGTTGCATTTTTGACGAGATGGCCTGCCGCATGGATTTAGTTAAGCAGTTAGGTTAATATTTCAATTTTATTTTCACAATTTGTGATACATCAGTTCATCATTTTTTGTTATGAGACATGTGGTAGTGGGTTAGAAATGATGATTCTCGGCCGGACAAGGATGATTCTACTAATATACTTGGCGAGATTAAATAACTGAAGAAGATAAGTATTTTAAATAATTTAAAATGAGTTTACTTTTTTTATTTTGTGGTTTCATAACTTAGTTACAACATATTATTTAGCGCTGATTTAATGCAACGTTAAATTTAGTGTTAATGAAAATTAACCATATTAGCTTGTCGTTATAGTTTGTATATAAAGAAGTAGCTATGTTTATTTGAATGATAGTTTGCCAAAGTTATTCATACTAGAGCAATTTATTTGAAATTTTATATTAATATGTGCATGACACGTCCAAATAATATATACTAATAAAAACTAGTTAAACTATTATAAAAATTTCCGCAAAATATTTGAACATCTATATTATTATGCCATCGCAAATCAAATTCCTGGTTACGTCACTGTCCAAGATGCGACGGCATTAGTTTGACTGATTTGCACCACTGAGCAGAACGCCGAAACGTTTTCAAGACAGTGACCAAGTACGCGACTCAACCGAAGTTCATTTGTTTCCAACAAATTGAAGACGTTGCCAACAATAATGACTTCTACTGCAGATTTAGATGCCGCTGCCCCCGTGTCACTGTTTCAGATACTCATGGTGTTCGCTGCACCCTTCAGGTTCGAGTGTCTCCATTTCAAGCGCTAGAGACGGAAGATAGAATTCTTTCTGACAATGAGGAAGGTGGTCGCTGTGCTAGTAGCATATAAACCGCAGTTGCCAGACATACCCGACGAAGTAGACGCAGATCAGCATAGGGCTGGGACAGAGAGATTAAAGGAGTTGCAGAATTGGACAGAGCATGATTACTAGCGCAAAAACCTCATCCTCAACGGACTCAGCGACGATCTCTATGACTATTACAATTCTGACAAAACAACAAAGGAGATCTGTGAAGCGCTGTAAAAAAAGTACGATACAGAGGAAGCATGAGCAAAGAAGTTTGCCGTCAGCCGCTACCTCAAGTATCAGATGACGGACGACACGTCAGTAGAGATGCAGTCTCATGCATTGTTTTAAATCTCAGTCATCATGCCCGATATCTCGGCCGAGATCTCGGTCGAAGGCTTGGGCGAAACGAAAGATGAGATATAGATCGATATCTCATTTCGATTATATCGGCCGAAATTTACATATATCGGTAGATATTTCAAGCGAAACGATATTGCAAGATATCCGCGATATATTGTTTTTTCAAAAAAATGGGCCCATCTCAGTCTATCATAAAAAAATGAAGAAACCCCTTTTATTTCTGATTCAACTTCTCAAAAGATCACGTTTCTCGTCAAAATATTGAACTCCCTTTTCTCCAGAGAAAAAATCGAACTCCCTCTTTTAAAAAAAATCGAACTCTCTCTTCTAGCATCCGACGGCTAGCAGTTGCTTTCAATTTTCGACTTCTCGATCTCGATGTTGATGCTGCAGCTTCATCTTCGACCAATCTCTCTACTCTCTACATGTATGTAAATTATGATTGTTTCTATTTTAACGAAATTCAATTTTTCATAAATTGAATATACAGTATAATTTAAAGTAGATTTAGTTTGTTATTCTTACTGCATAACCATCTGCAAGTAGATTTTCATTCCCTGAAACCCTTCGATTCCTGATATCTCTTATATGCATTTGCTTTTATTTGCATCAGTTCTTGGTACTATTATTATGTTATTCTTGCTGCATATATGTAATTGTATAGAACCTGTTTTTTTCCAGTTAATCTGTCGCATTTCATCTACTTGTATGTAATTGCAAAAACTGATGATGTTTTATAACCTTTGTCGAACAATTTCATATAATTGAAGCATAATTGCATTATTTTTTTCAGTTAGAACAGTGGAGATTAGTTGCAGTAATTTAGTAAATGTTAAATAAACCGATATCATGCATTTTTTGCTATAAATTATGTGATGTGTTATACTCTGATATGGTCCCAAGATGAACTTTAGGTTCGAGATGTAAATCCGATAACGGCGTCCGAAATGCACTCGTTTCGTCCGAGATCTCCCCCGATACGATACTGAATCACTAAAACGCCTAGACGAAACATGCCCCATATCTGAGATTTAAAATCTTGGTCTCATGAGCTTCAAAAAATAGCTTATGAGATCATCTTCGAAGGTATAAGTTTAGGTGAACAGTTTCAAGTGGCAGTTTTGATTGATAAGTTATCTCCAAGTTGGAAGGATTTTAAGAATAATCTTAGATATAAAACTAAGGAATTTTTATTAGAAAGTCTAATAACCTATCTCCGTATTGAGAAGGAATCTCGTAATCAGGATGTGAAGGAAGAAGTGCTTGTTTCAGACAACACTAAGAAAGCTGGAGTTCTGAAACCAAATCCCAAAAGCTTTAAGAATCAAAACTGCAAGCTTAATCAAAACCGCAACAAACAGAATTTTAATTCACAAGGATACCACAGAGGTCAACAGAAACAACCCCAAAAGAATTACTCTAAACAGTTGTTTCTTTGTTAGAACTGTGGAAAATCAGGTCATATGGCATACAAGTGTCGGAATAGGCCAAGCTCTACACCACAGGCTAACTTGACTGAGGTGCCTCTTACGGCTATGATTTTTGATGAGATTCACCTTGTTGGTGGATCAGAGAATTGGTAGGTAGATACTGGCGCTACACGTCATGTCTTCTATGACCGTGTTATGTTCAAAACATACACGGAGACTGAAGACAAGAAAGTGTTGTTGGGAGACTCTCACACCACTATTGTTGCTGAGATTGGAAGCGTAGAGTTGAAGTTTACCTTTGGAAAGACCATTATTCCTGAAGGCGTCATGCGCAATCCAAAGATGAGAAAGAATCTTGTTTCGGGTTATCTTCTTAATAAGATTGGATTTTCACAGACTATTGGGGCTGATATGTACACCATCACTATGAATGGTATATTTGTGGGTAGGGGTTATGCAACTGATGACATGTTTAAACTGAATGTTGAATGTAATAAAATGTCTGCTTCTGCTTATATGTTGTGTGATTTTAATATCTGACACTCTAGACTATGTCACGTTAATAAACGAATAATAAAGAACATGAGTGGCTTAGGTATAATTCATAATATGCCACTAAATGATTTTGAAAAATGTGATTTTTGTAGTTAAGAAAAAATAACTAAAGCCCCACATAAATTTGTAATTGGAGAATCAGAACCCTTAGACTTGATTCATTCTGATATATGTGAGCTTGATGGCACTCGACTACAAATGGACATCGCTACTTTATCACTTTTATTGATGATTGCTCCGATTTTACTTATGTATAACTTATGAAAAATAAAAGTGATGCATTTGAGATGTTTAAATCTTTCATAACTGAAATTGAAAATCGGTCTAATAAGAAAGTTAAAAGATTGCATAGTGATAGAGGAATTGAATATGAATCAAGTTTGTTTATTGACTTTTACTACACATGTAACGGCTCGATATTTTCACTCATTCGCATCCGCACATGTCGGACTTGAATTGCTCAAAATACCGCGTTGCAAATAAAATTTGGCAAATCTCAGAATATACCGTAAATAAAAATCATAGATCACAGACCCAGAGTAATAATTGTGCAGGGGAAGTAAAAGAAATAGTAGTTCATGAAACTACTATGTAAATATATCAGAGTTACATAAGATACAACAGAAGAAATAAAGTACAACAGAAGTCTCAATACATAGAAGTCTACTAATACAAGAGCTGAAAGGGAACAACAGACTGAAAAAAGATAAAACTAGACAAGTAGATAATCTCCAACGATTCCAATCTACAGAAAGTGGAAATCCAAATCTATGAATACTCAGGCTGACCCGAGCGTAAATAAAAATACAAACACTCGAGTCAGACATACATACTTATACAATGTAAACCAACTCAAGTGAACTGTAGTAAAAGTACAAGTAACTTAAAGAATGCTTGGGACCGTCCATCCTCTAAGGTTCCGTTAAACTATTTACTATGTAGTATATTGCGCTATTATAATAATGTCTATAGTAAAATAAACTTACTTTAAAATAGCATCACGGGGTTACCCATATAGCCCCAGACACGTAATAGACCCAGCAGTCCATCCAATATCTGCATATCTCCTGATCGAGAGACTACGAGAAGATACACACGGGCAACGGGAGAAAACCAAACTCGTAGTAAAGACTCGATAGGGTAGGTGACACGGCACACAAGGCAATGCCAAGGTAGATATTGTTTGCGCCAAAATTGGTCACAAACCCCAAATACCGTGAAAGCACCAGTGTATGAACACAAACCAATGATATTCGAGCACAAATATCAAACAACAATTCACAAATAATAAACAGAGACACAAGTTTTATAGTGGTTCGACTATCTCCGGCCTACGTCCACTCCAAAGTTTTATCCTTTTATTGATTATCTTTGCTTGTTACAGATGATTACAGTAGTAAACATGAAGAATTTCCAGTACAATAGCAGTATTGAAGTGTAGAAATGAATCCGGCAGAGTCTCAAAGTTGAAAGGCCAAAGATCCAGAGAGATCCCCTTTACTGAATGACCAGGGGCTTTATTTATAGGCGTGGGATGCTGATATTTCGCTGAAAATCCGGAAGACCACTTCTGGCACGTGAGGGGGCCCACATGCACGGCCTCAGGAAATTTGGGCCCACTTTGGGATCGATTCGAACTCCATTCGAATCGATCAGAAAATCATCCAATCGAGGTGAAATTTGGTGTGGACATTTTTCAACATGTATGTAAGCTTCTGTAAAAATTTCATTGCATTGAATCAGTGGATCTTAAGTTATGATCGATTCGAGTTTGGGTTGTCCGTTGGCTATCGTCTTCGAATCCAGTGCTTCGAATCCACCTTGTTCGACTCCATCGCATCGATGACGTGACGCCATTTCCCTGGGTTGATCCACCTTTGTTGCCGTGTTGAATGCCTCTTTTCCTGAAGACGCGCTCGTATCCATGTTCCACGCTTTGTCCTTATCCATAACTTCACAACGGTCATGCTCGCATTCATTGATTCGTGTTTTCCTTCGCATCGATTCCTGGAGTGTACTTCGTATCGATCAGCCACGAATCGATCGATACGAAATGACGATGGAGGTTATCGATACGAAGTGGTTGTGATGGAGGTTGGATACGAACTAGACCGTACCTAATGGATACGAGCGAAGCCTTACCTGATGGATACGAAGGAGCCAAAGTCCATCTGCTATCGATACGAGAGTATCGATTCGAAACATACAACCTCTTCCCATCTGACCGATATGAAGCCATCGAGTTGTGTCCATGCTGATCGATGCGAACATCATCGATCGAAGTCCTTCGTCCTACTTTGCCTTTGATCGATACGAACACCATCGAGTCAAACCAACACCTGACCGATGTGAACCCGAACCAATCGATACGAACAAGACGCTGTTCCATAGATACGAACTGCCGGGCATTCGTGACCCTGATCGATACGAACCTGATGGAGTCGAACTAAACAAAACCTAGTGGATACGAACGAGGCCGAGGAGGTACCCGTCCGATGGATACGAAATAGATCGATTCGAAGGAGATGTCGATGGATACGAATCTGATGGATTCGAAATAAGCGTCACCTCAACCCTTTGATGGATTCGAACAGTATTTCCTTTCTACCTTGTATCGATCATATCTCCTCCATACGAACTCCGATTAACCTGAAACTTGAAACATAGCATCTCCTAGTCCTTATCATCATCTCCAATCGATTCCGTTCTGATCGGAGTTCAGCCAAATTTTGACGACATCGATCGCAGTCTTGCTTTCAATTGATCTCCAATCCTGATATCCATCATTCCATACCTATTTGTTGATATTCCAGTTTTGGCCAAAAAGTGGGATAACAGATATTCCAATTACGCACACGGGCTGGTGGTAACGCAACAGCCACATATGCCCACCTCGGAACACATTCCCAAAATCGAAAGGGCGCCCAAACAATCACAAAAGTAATAGAATGGTATCGAAGAAATGTGTCCGACCAGAGGAGCTACCCCTTTTGGCCCGAGATCGCTCATGTTTTAGCCACCTTATGCCAACTCACGGGAGTTGGGTCTACGTAACATACCTCAAGAAAGTCGCCACCATCCTACTTCATTCTGGAATCTCCACCGCGTACACGGTTGTCAAAGTGGTTTTCGGTATCGACAGAGAGTATGCCCATATCCGATCCCGGTCTCTTTGCCAAACAATCTTTATTATAACCCGTGGTTATAACATTAAAATAATATTTTATACTTCAAAATAAAATATCACTTCAATCCAAATCTTTATCAAAATAAAGATTAAATCATTTCCAAACCATTTCAATATATCAACATACCATATCTTTCAAATTCAAATATTTATCAAAATAAATATCAAGTCATTTCTAGCCATTTCAATATATTAAAATATCATATCCTTTCAGAACTTCATTTTCAAATCATTTTAATATCAAAATATTATATCTTTTAAAACTTCATTTTCAAATCATTATATGAGTTCAAATCCAAATATTCAACTCTGAATACCTTCTAAATTCAAGATAACATTCATTTATTATCCTTTCAAATCACCTTTTAAAATGATTTATATTCCATCAAATTAATTCATTTAAACCATTTAAAAGTGGAGTTATTATACTTTCAAATTAAGTATTCAATTTCCAAAGTTTCAAACCATTCTGAGCTCATTTACTTAGTTAAAAACCATAAACCTTGAAAATTTCAGCCTTACGTAGCATTTAGAAAAAGCTGTTATAAGTTATACTTGAAAACATTTTAACTCAACAAAGACAGCATTTAAAACTGCTGTTAAATCTCATTTTTGTTGAATTTTTAGTTTAAAACAGCAAAGACAGCATTTCCATAAATGCTGTAATAGCTCAGGTTTCAAATTAAAGTTTTTATGAATTTCAGCAAAGACAGCAGACCACTACAGCATTTACAGAACTGCTGTAATATGCCTTTATTAAGTTTTTAGCATTTTAGTTTACTTCAGCAACTACTGCATTTCAAAATTGTTGTAATAGCCTTTTTATTAGGTTTTTTATTTCATTTATAGAAACCATGGCATTTCTGAATGCTATTAAAAGTATTTTCCAAATTTTAGTGTATTTCCAGCAAATAATAAACTTCAATTTAATCCCGTTAAACATTATAAAAATCATATTTTAACATTCAAAAATGTTTATTAACAACCCTTTAACATATGATTTTTATAAAATAAATTTCTTATAAATAAATCAAAATTTTCAATAAATTTACTTAACAAATTCAAGTGTATAATTTCCATTCCTTCACATATGCAATTTAATAACACTTACATTTTTAAATTTCCATTTCACAAATTAAACTAAATTTTCAATTGATTTCATTTAACTAAAAGCTTTAAATCAACCAAATTTCACATTTCTAAGTCAAGTTGTATTTTAAAATTACACATTTAAGCATTCATTTATTTAACCATTTAAATTCATAGAAAAACCAATAATACTTTAATAAATCACTTAAATTCAAATTTAAATCAAATTATCATATTTACCATTTTTCAAATTAAATTAAATTTTCAATTTATTTATATAACTTAAATATCATTTTTAACCAAAATTCCAAACTTAAGTTATATTTCAATAATCCAATTTAACCATTCATTACTTACATTTTTAACTCATAGAAAAAAAATCATAATTTCTTTGTTTTAAAACATTTCAAAATCTATTTAAATCAAATTTCATAAATTTATAGTTTTTTTAAAATACTTAAAAATATCCAAAACACTTTATAAAATAACCACAGGCATGTATATAGTATTCTAACCTAGGTCAAATGATACAGATATATATCATTTCAATCTGCAGTTTAAAAAGAAAAATCCGGATTCTATCATTTCAAACTCGCAATCCCAAGTTAAAATAAATAAATAAAAACCTTTCGGGCCTATCGTTTCAGCCCATAACGATTTTTCCCTATTCTAAAGTCCGTTCGGGTATGTATCATTTCAACCCATAGTGAACCTAATATACAGGGAACTTGCAGTGTGATAAACAAATATAAATGAACAGTTAACAATATATAGCAGTAACAGATGAGATGACATGTAAATTAATAGGTTTAACATCATATATAAATAATCACTGGCAGTTATAACATCATATATAATTCTACACATTCAGTTGTTGTCGCTTCACAATTGCATAAGTATAAAATGCCGTGTGAGATTTACTCACCTCTTGTGCTGGAGATATGAATACAAATGACACAACGGATTCCAGAACAAAATGACAAGACTACGGACACGAGTGGAGAGCGAGATTCAAGCTATAGATCTTGTGTTACAACCCAAAACAAAATAGAATAAAATTATAAATACAATACAACATTGAATTTAAATAACTTTGAAATGAAAAACAATTTGAACACACAAAACTTTTTCCTTGTTTTCTACATCTGTTTGCACGGCCTAGGGGTTGATTTGGTCAGGTTTTGGCATGACTTTGGCTCAGGTTTGGGTCCTATAAGGCACGGCTACAAGGTGATGAAGTGGATAGGAGTTAAATGTAGAGAATATAAAAGGTTAAGGCATATATATGAGTTTTGGTGCACCAAGTGGCTCGGCCACATGCATTGTTTGGCTCGGTCATTCATGTTTCAGATCTGGATAGTAGCTAAGGTGATGGGTGATGGTCATATCAAGGTGGTGGTGGTGGCTAGAGGTGGTGGCCTTGGTGGTGGATGAAGGTGATAAGGCATAGAGTGGCAAGTATGGGTGTTTTCAAGGAAATTTCAATGTTTGGTGGAGTTTTTGTGGTGTTAACATCCAAAGCAAGTCATGGCCAGAAGTAAACCAGTGGAGGGGAGGGTGATGAGGCCGTGGATGATGGTGGTTCTGTCGTTGAGGTGATGGAGGAGCCATGGCCGATCAACACTATGAAGAAGCAAGACAAAATATTAATAAAACAAGAAGAAAAGTAAGAAAATAAGAGACCATTACCAAGCTTTTTCTTAGCCGTGAATGAAATGAGGAAGAATAATAATTTTGTCACGTGAAAGTGAGATAAAACTCACGGCTAAACAATGTAGTGTACGATCAAAAGAAGTAATGAGAAGGTTATGGCAAATGAAGAGTCTAGCAGATGAAAAGTCACAAAATTTAAAGCTTAAGTCCTTTCAAATTTCCACTTTCTTTTAATTAAATAAAAACAAATAAAATTTCAGTAATTCAACTTTAAAAACTGAAACAAAGTAATATAAAATAAAAATAAATAATAAATTTTAAAGAAAATGGAAAAAGAATTAAAGAAATTGCTTAAAATTCAAAACAGGGTTCAAAAATTTCAAATAAAACAGCACTGACTTTGGAAAAATATCTACTTCATTTTAAATATATACTAAAGCAAAATTTTGAAATAAAATAATTTTTTAAACATATTCAAAGTGAAATAAATAAATAAATTTAGAGAAAATAGAAAAATAATTAAAGAAATTGTTTAAAAATTGAAAACAGGACATGGAAATTACAAATAAAATACCATTGGCTCTAGAAAATTTCTATTTCACTTTAAAACAAATAAAAGTCAAATAATTAAAATAGATAAAGAACAAAATAAAGTGGTAATGAGAATAAAATAAGATCTTAAGAAAATAGAAAAATAAATAAGGAATTTCTTAAATTAATTGCAGTTGGAAATTAGAAATTGTAAAAAAAAAATACAACTGACCCTAGAAAATGTCAATTACACTTTCAAAAATGTTTTAAAACCAAAATATACACAATACATGTTATTTACCCATATAAACATAAATTTTAACATTACATGACCAAATAAAATATTATTTATATAATTTAAAATAAACCGTTTTGTTACAACAAATTTCGCACAATAGTTAAAAAGGCAAAATTTTCACATTATAAATCAGATTTTAACGAAACGAAAAGCAGTGTTCTTAAAAAAAATTACTTTCATAATAAAAGATAAAATTAAAACTTTCAAATTTTAAATTTAAAAGTAAAGTTGACCATATTGACCAAAATACATTTTTTGTAAAATATTCTATTTGGGAATTCTAATTCACATCAAAATCAAAGTTTATATTTGAAATAACAAAATTATCTAAATAAAATAAAGTAAAATTAAATTTCAGTTAAAATAATTACAAAATACAGGGTTGTTACAACTCACATGGAATAATACATAAAAGAACCGTACCATATTCATCTGAAATGAATGGTAAAGTTGAAAGGAAAAATAAAACATTAACTGAATTAGTAGCTGTTATTTTTCTTAATTCTGGTGTATCATTACATTGGTGGAGGGATTTTATTGACCATGTGTTATGTTTTGAATAAGATCCTTAAGTCAAAAAGCAAAATTTCATCTTTTGAAATCTTAAGAAATTATAAACCTAATGTATCTTATTTTAGAACTTGAAGATGTTTAGCATATGTTCGTATACCTGGCCCTAAGAGAATAAATTAGCAAGTAGAGCATATGAATGTGTATTTATTGGCTATGCTATTAATAGCGAAGCATATAGAATTTATGATCCGAATACACACAATATAATAGAATCTAATGATGCCGATGTTTATGAATTGAGATTTCCTTTTAAATTGAGCAACAGTGGGGACACATCAAATAACACTATGCCTATTAGAACAGAACATAATGAATCTTCTGAAAAAGAACCTAGAAGAAGTAAAAGAGCAAGAATAACAAAAGATTATGGTTCAGATTATTGCACTTTTACTGCAAAGGAGGATCCTTTAAACCCTCATTATCTTCTTTAGATATCGATTTTTGACAAGAGGCTATAAATGATGAGATGGATTCTTTGCAATCCAATAAGACTTGGCACTTAGTAGATTTACCACCTGATTGTAAGTCTAGGCTGTAAATAGGTACTTAAAAAGAAATTAAAATCTAATTGAACAGTTGATAAATATAAAGCCCGTTTAATAACTAAAGGGTTTGAACAAAGAGAAAATTTAGACCTTTTTACACTTTTTCACTTGTAACTAGAATTACATCCATTCGAGTACTGATTTCACCAACATCTATTCGTAATTTTATAATACCTCAAATGGATATTAAAACTGATTTTTTCAAATGGTGAATTGGAAGAGGAAATTTATGTAGACCAACGTAAAGGCTTTGTAATTCTTGGTCAAGAACATAAGGTTTGCAAGTTAGATAAACGATTATATGGTTTAAAACAAGCATCTAAGCAATGACATGAAAATTTTAATAACTTAATAATCTCACATGGTTTTAAATTTAATGAAAGTGATAAATGTGAAAGTCTACAGGGTGGATCATGTAGTGTATATGCAAGTATATGTGACTAAATATATGATGCAACTAAAATAGTATTAATCTAAGTAAATATAGAATAAGCACACCAGGATTTTATACTGGTTCGAACCTCCCGTCCTACGTCCAGTCCTGAAGCTCCCCTTGGGAATTCGACTATCAAAAACTCTCGCTTCGTCCGGAGGAATAGGCTTGGTTACAATAAGTTGTTTTTGTCAAACGTGTGTTCTAGTATAACACAAATGTTGACTAATTAGTACAGTTGCTTCCAATATATATTTAAAGAATATTGTCGATGAAGAACTGAGTATATGGAAGAGTGAATACAAGTATAGATTGCTAGAATGCAGAGATCAAGAATATAGGATAGAGTATGGAATTAGAAAGCATAAGTAAGGTGAGTTCGTTCTCTTGATTCTTGATGCTACATATAGTTGTAGATAGGTATCTTGAGTAGTTACATCCATTGATAAGTGCTCTATAGTTGCTTCTGTTGATGATGAAGAGTTGCAGCGAAGAGAAGCAAAGATGTCCATTCGTATGTGGCAGTTGAAGTTCATATCTGAAATTCGAGTTTAACTCATTTGTCTGGTATTTGTATCAGACGTCTGATACTATATATTTTTTGAATATAGTAGAATATCAGACGTTTGAGTGCTATTACCAGATGTCTAGTCAAGCCTATCTGTTGTTTCAGAGAACTGTTTCAGACGTCTGACTTGTGCACCCGGACATCCGATATGGTGCATATCAGTTTTTGCACACTTTTTCTGTTGCTTCTTTGTGCCTATCGAATGTAGTCTCTTGTAGTGTCCTTTGAGCTTCATTCTTGTCTTTCTAGTAATGTTTTAGCAAGTAGCTGTATATATAAATATATATGTATATTTGATTTCCATTGTATAGTTGTTGTCATCGAAACCGTAAATTGGATTTCCTAACATTCTCCCCTTTTTGATGATGAAAACTATACAATGTACTTAGATATAATTTTATAAATCTCCTCCTGAATATGTGTTTACCATTATTTCACCATTCTCCCCCGTTTTGATGATGACAACTATACGATGTACTTAGATATAATTTTAAAAATCTCCCCCTGAATATATGCTTACTGTTATTTCTTCCCCTTTGGCATTATCAAAAAGCATGAATAATTTTTAACTTAGACATCATGTTCATACCCTTTGGCATTATCAAAAAGCATGAATAATTTTTAATATTTACCGATCGTCGGTAGTTTATATGAATATTTACCATTTTAAACATACCAAAGGTGTCACTTTTATGTTTTAAAAATAAAGTTCATGTATATCTTGAAAAATCATCAACTATTACGAAAACATATTTATTGTGATTTATAGATCGTACTTGAGTTGGACCAAATAAATCTAAATGTAATAATTCTAATGGTTGTTTTGTAGAAATATTATTTTTAGATTTAAAAGAGTTTTTTTTAGTTTTTCGATTTGACAATCGTCACATAAATTTATACTTTATAATTTATTTTAGGTAAACCTCTATCTAGCTCATGTTTTGCTAATTTATTAATATATTTAAAATTAATATGACGGAATCGTTTATGCCACAACTATGGATCGCCACGTTTAGCGATTAAGCATAAATTTGAATTTTTATTTATATTCATATTGAAGACACAAAAGGTTTTTGTTTCTAAAACCCTCAAAGATAAGTTGTTTGTTATTGTCGAAAATATTACATCTATCTTTTTCAAAATTAATTTGAAAACCTTTATCGCATAATTGACAAATGCTAAATAAGTTATGTTCTAAATTTTCTACTAACAAAACATTTGTAATAATAAGAGAGTTAGAAATACCAGAGTTGATGACTTCTCCGATACCAACTATGTATCCTTTTGAGTTATCTCTAAAGCTTACCGTTCCACCATCGATGTATGTTATATTTGATGACATTTTAAAGTTTCAGGTCATATGCTTGGCATCCTCTACCAAGTATCGATTTCTCCTTATTTTTTATTTTGGGTACCTGTAAAATAAAAAATGATTAAATTGGTACCCATATACTTTGTTAGGGTCCTAGATATTATGAGGAGCAGGTAGCCGTACCCAAGAAGGTTTGGCACCTTTAAGAACATAATTTTTATTATAGACTACGTTATCTAGAAAATTATTAATATGTTTTTGTCTAATCAAATTATTATTTGTCTTAGGAATCCAAATTTTTATATTTTTGGTATTTGTATTAGACTTAGGTGATCTTTTAGTCTTTTGATAAATAAAACTATATTTCGTAATATTATTCCCTTTTTGTTTAGGATTATTTTTAAATCCTATTCCATTTCTGTTACCTGGCGATTTTGAAGTTTTGATAAGATTTTTCAAATCTTGTTTTCCTTTATTAAATTTTGAAACATTATTTATAATGTCATCAATTTTTCTTTTAATTCAAAATTTTCAATTTTTAACGTTTCTATATTACTTTTCAAGTTGATATTTTCTTTTAACAATTTATCCTTTTCTAGTTTAACTTTTCCAAAATCAATAGATATAATCTCATTTTCAACTAAACTACTTTTATTTTTTTCTTAAGATAATTCTAGTTCCTCCTCTAAAATAATTTTTTTCATCTTTTAATATTTCTATTTCAAGTTCTAATCTATTTATTTTGACTATGTGTTCTTTATTCAAATTTTTAATTTGTCTAAATTTATAATCTAATTTCATGCTAAGTTCTAATATTCATCATGGCTAAGTTCGAGACCTACCTCATCAGTTTATGCCATAAAACATACATTAGCTTATTCTCCGTTACTATCGTTGTCACTGTCTGATGATGATAAAGAATCTGAGTCATCCCATGTTACTTTGAAAGTTTTCTTCTTTTTGAACTTTTCAAATTTGTTCTTCTTTTTATCATTATTGAGCTTGAGACAATCTTTCTTCATATGTCCAAATTGATCACATTCATAGCATTTGATTGACGTTTGATTTGTTGAGCTTGATTTTTCTCCTTTTTGAAACCTGGTCATTTTCCCGAACTTCTTGAATTTGTTGTAGTTTTTGGCAGTAATTACGATTTCTTCTTCGTCTAAGTCGGAGTCTTCATTTGTTGTTGGAAATGCTATATTTTTCTTCTTCGAATTTTGTTCTTTTCTTGCCTACAGATTAGCTTCATATGACATTAAATTTTCTATCAAATCTTCAACTAAGAGTTTTGAGAGATCATTAGCTTTTTCGATAGCTTATACTTTTCGTTCCCACTCTGGAGTTAAAGAATTGAGTACTCTGGATATTAAGTCAAAATTTGTGAATTTGACTCCAAGTGCTATTAAATCGTGTTGAATGTTTGGAAACTAGAGTACGTGTCTACTATAGTTCATTTTGTTTCATTTTAAATGATGAAAATTGATTTTGTAAAATTAAAATTTTAGTTTGTTTAACTTTGTTTGTGTCTTCATATGTAACCTGGAAGATACGCCAAATACCATATGCAGTGTTACATAACATGACATGTGAAAATTCACTTTTACCTAATGAACAAAATAGAACATTCATAGCTTTGGCATTATTAGAAGCTGCAGTTTTTTGTGCATCATTTCATGTGTTTATAGCAGTGTCAGGTGCTTCATATTTATTTTGAGTGACTGACCAAATTTCTAATCCATTAGCTTCCATAAAAATTCTCATAGTGCTCCAATATGCATATAGTTAGAACCATTAAAAAGCGGGGGTCGAGCTGTGGATTGACCTTCTTGAAAAATACTATTAAAGTGATTCAAAAACGTGTTAGTGTACTTTGACCAAACCTTGCTATGATAACAATTGAAAGTTTGCAGGGTGGATCGTGTAGTGTATATGCAAGTATATGTGACTAAATATATGATGCAACTAAGATAGTATTAATCTAAGTAAATATTGAATAAGCACACGAGGATTTTATACTGGTTCGGACCTTCCGTCCTATATCCAGTCCCGAAGTTCCCCTTGGGAATTCGACTATCAAAAACCCTCGCTTCGTCCGAAGGAATAGGCTTGCTTACAATAAGTTGTTCTTGTCAAATCTATGTTCTAGTATAACACAGTTGTTGACTAATTAGTACAATTGCTTCCAATATATATCTAAAGAATATTGCTATGAAGAACTGAGTATATGGAAGAGTGAATACAAATATAGATTGCTAGAATGCAAAGATCAAGAATATAGGATAGAGTATGAAATTAGAAAGCATAAGTAAGTAAGGTGAGTTTGTTCTCTTGATTTTTGACGCTATATATAGTTGTAGATATTGTATCTTGAGTAGCTACATCCATCAATAAGTGCTCTATAGTTGCTTCTGTTGATGATGAAGAGTTGTGGCGAAGAGAAACGAAGATGTTCATTCGTATGTGGCAGTTGAAGTTCATATCTGAAATTCGAGATTGAATTCAGACGTCTGGTATTTATATCAGATGTTTGATACTATATTTTTTAAATATAGTAGAATATCAGACATCTGAGTGCCATTACCAGACGTCTGGTCAAGTCTGTCTGTTGTTCTAGAGAACTGTTCCAGACGTCTGGCTTGTGCACCCAGACGTCTGATATGGTGCGTATCAGTTTTTGTGCACTTTTTCTGTTGCTTCTTTGTACCTATCAACTTGTAGTCCCCTGTAATGTCCTTTAAGCTTTGTTCTTGTCTTGCTAGTGATGTTGTTCTAGCAAATACCTGTATATATAAATATATATGTGTATTTGATTTCCATTGTATAGTTGTTATTGAAACCGTAGATTGGATTTCCTAACAAAATGTATTTACTATAAATCTGAGAATGACATTTGCACTATTATATGTATGTATGTAGATGATATATTTATTTTTGGGTCAAACATTCATGCTGTAAACAATGTCAAATCTTTGTTAAGTGTCAATTTCGATACGAAAGATCTAAGTGAAGCGAGTGTAATCCTTGGAATTAAGATTACTAGTTTAAAAAGAGAATTTCTTTGGGTCAATCTCATTACATCGAGAAGATACTAAAGAAATACAATTACTTTGACTGTAAACCTACGTATATACCATATGATCCTAGTGTAAAACTATTTAAGAACACCAGTGAAGGTGTAAGACAGTCTGATTATGCGAGCATCATTGACAGCCTTCGATATGCCACTGATTATACTAGAGCCGACATTGCATATATCGTGAGGTTATTATGCAAGTTTACTTGTAGACCTAGTATAGAACACTTGCATGCTATCGAAAGGGTCATGAGATACCTAAAACGAACTATGAACCTTGGGTTACATTGTGAAAAGTTTCCAGCTGTCCTTGAAGGATACACCGATGCAGACTAGAATACTTTATCCGATGATTTGAAAGCAACCAGTGACTATATATTTAGCATTGCTGATGGAGCTGTTTCTTGAAAATCTAAGAAATGGATTATTTTGAATCAGTCCATTATGGAGTCGGAGATGATAGCACTAGCCATAACTAGTGAAGAAGCAGATTACTTAAGAAATCTGCTAGCTAAGATTCCTTTATGAGAAAAACTGATACCAGCTGTGCTGATCCATTGCGATAGTACCGCGACTATGGCAAAAGTATAGAACCGTTATTACAATGGTAAAAGACGACAGATATATTCGTAAGCACGGCACTGTTAGAGAGCTACTTTCTTCAGGAGCTGTTAGAGTGAATCACATATGTAGTGATGAGAATTTGGCTGATCCTTTGACAAAAGGAATAGTAAGAGAGAAAGTCCGTGGAACCATTAAAAAAAGCAGGACTATTGCCCTTAGATTGTTGATTCATACACAATGGTAACCTGACCTAATTACTGGAGATCCCATAAACTAAGTTCAATGGGTAAGACCAAGTTGTGAAGTGATATGAGTTGAACATGCTATTTATATATATTTTGAAGCATGTATTCCTGAAGTGATTAGAGGATGAGTTATAGAGTGGAGTACCTACCTTCAGGAGTACTCTTGATAAACTCACATATGTGGATGTGGAAATGTGGCCGTTTCTATGGAACTTTGGGCAAAATTCTTATAGCATGCACTAAACTGGGATGGACGTGCATGGACATAAATGCACGGGCTTATTAGATTGCACTCTAGAAAGTGCCACTCTAGAAAAAACTAAATCTTATCCACTATGCAATGGTTCAAGTCGAAAGATACATTTGTTTAAATCTTGTATTTTTAGAAACTGCTCGAAATATATATTTTTTAAAAATTCTTGTGGTGGATTGTTTAAAATTGTGCTTGTGAATTGTTTAAAAAATTAACGACCTTAGAAATTTATTGTTTGAGTCCGACACTATTGGAATTATTGAAAGATATTCGTGTATATATATCAGGTAAATAGACATAAGGAAGAAGTTGCAAAAAAAATTAATCTCAGAGACAACAAGTTCCTTTTTTAGTCTGAATGTCACTTTTTAGTATAAATTGAAAACGATAGTTACAACTATTATTCTGTGATTTACGATAAAAAGTGTCCTTCAGCCTAAAAAATTTTTTTTTTGTCCTTGAGACTAAATTTTTCTCTAACTTTTTCCTTCCTTTGAACATCCAAATGTTGCTTTTGTGTTGAGAAGAGAGCGCATGCATGACCATCATACGCGCGTGCGCCGATCGACCGACTCGATTCGGCTCGGGCTTGTTGTGGTATAGTATTTGTATTTTTGGATGAAACAATTAAACGTTTTCTGACCATTAATTTATTTGAAACGGTAAAACTTCAGATCCGAATTTTGAGCATACATCCCTACGATTTAGTAATACGTTCGATTTGGCGTTCCGTCTATTTAATTAGTTTATAGACGAAATCAAAAGAGAACAACATTTATTCTTCTGCAAACCTATCCTCTTCTCCATGAAACCATTTTCTTCGGAATTCAAAAGTCGAGCAGTAGTTTTTTTTTAAGTGCAACTGAGTCGAATCCGTTTATGCAGACGACTTAATACTAAAAACCAAAGAAAAAGAGACTATTTTATCCTAGAAGCGGCAGCGTTAGTTTGACTGCTTTGCACCACTGAGCAAAACGTCGAAACGTATTTAAGACAATGACCAAGTACGCGACTCAGCCGAAGTACATTTGTTTCCAACGGTTCCTAACTCAAAACGAACATCATTAGAATTTTTGCTTTTGAGTGACAAAAAACTGTTAAAAGAATAAATTAGATGTGAAATTTTATTTAGCAGGTAAGCAAAGCTTAAAATGAAAAGTAAATAGTGACATATCACCCTCAAAGTTAAAAAATTAGCGTACCGAATTCCATGTTGAGTTTCTTCTGCGGTACTTGATAACTTCCCCTGTAAACATTAAAAGTAAACATATTACTGTTGTTTGAAGTTCATTGAGAAATCTGATAATAATGAAATTTTGATAAGTGATAGTATATTTCAGAAAATTCAAACCTAAAGCTGAAAAGCAATAAGAAATATATAATTATATCCACATTTTTTGATTGCAGAACTCACTGTCCTGTATCTTTGAAGTCTAGCCCTTCTGTAGAATTAGCAGAACAGTAGTTTCCAAAATGCATCAACGTTTTTATCTTTATTGTAATAAAGTTGTATTGTAATATGCTGCATCAACTACGATCATAGAATTCAAAGGAACTCCACAAGAAAATAACTATCAACGTAGTCTTATAGCACCTGGGTTCTTCTAACCCTAATTGTGTGTCTCAAGTAAGAAGCTAATCCACACCCCTCTTTCCTAACAAGTGATAAGTTTAATAATGCTTAACTGTTTATGTAATCGATAAACGACCATAAAATATTGGTAAATGAGGACATGCAAAAATGGGACAGCAGATCCCAGCGGCACATAGCAATCTCAAATGAAGGGCGGTGGACTTTGTCCTTTTCCATCATAAGCTTTTGGTTGCCAAGCAATTTTTATGCTGTTTTCTAGCTGGATTTTAAAATATGTTCTAGTTAGCATCAACAAGAAGCTTTTGTCTCTAAAGTCAGTTAAAAATCTATATTAGTACACATGTTAAATTCATTTTATCTAGCATTTTAGTTGGTGTAAGTAGATCTTACCTTTTGATTTACAATATTTTGCACTAAATTGAAAGTGCTGTAGCTTCCTAATTAATTGCGAATTTAAACAATAAAAACCTTTGTTTAAGTACCATTAAAATTTAATCTGTTTACCCCATTATCAAGGCAAATCAAAAATCCCTTTTACGTAATGAAATCATCATTAAGCCTCATTATTGGTCAGAGTCGTGTAAGCATTATTAATAATCATTTAAAATCAGGCCAATGATCATATTCAGATGCAAAAGATACATTACATTTAAGAGGAGCTATGGACTTGGTTCTTTACAAATGTGTGTACATATGAACTATTTTGTTACTCATAATCATACTTTAAGCACAAAATTTCAGCTTAAAGTTTTGAGCAGTGTATCATTCTCATTTTATATGTAGTTCAACTCAGTGTGCAAATTATACGTGATAGTGATGGCCAATGATAAGACTTAGAAATTATAGACATATTTCCCTTCTTAATGGACATCCACTAGACCATTTGTACATTACACAATCCGGTCCAATTGGCTTCACAACTAAAAAATTCCTAAATCTTCAAACCATTAAAGAATATTGAAATATTAAGATAAAGATTCCTGAATCCTCAAATCATATAAATAGTCAAATGTTAGGGTAAAGATTCCTGAATCCTCAAATCATATGAAAAACTGAAGTATTACTTTTCAACTGTAGGACACAATTTAATTTTTTTTTTTTTTTTTTTTTTGGTTTGGGTTGGTTGGGGGGGTTGGGGGGGGGGGGGGGGGGGGCGCGGAGGGCGCGGGGTGAAGTGGCATCTGAAAAGGTAAACTGTAAGGCATTTAATAAAATCAAATCCTCATTTAAGAAGTGGAAGTACCTTAAAACTGCGTTTAAGTTCTTTACCCTTTCCTTTTCTGTTGCTTCCTTCTGCTTCATTTCCTATTGCCAATGTGGATTCACTGTTGGTAATTTCCTTGTTTACATTTTGTTTGAGAAACTCAACCAACCGGTCACTACTATTTCTGCATGGACCAAAAAAATATCAAAACAGAATAGTATTTAACTTGAAATCTAGATGATTTGTGTTGTGAATAAGAAACGAAAAAGGCAGTAACATATTCATGACTTTGAAGGAAAAATAGCGCATAAATAACAAGAATCATTTAGCAAAGGAATGGGTTATATATGTAAATCATGTGCTGACAAGCATATTTTCCTCATGATATAGAATTCTTCTTGTAGCCACTTTTTATCTTAGTTTAAGAATGTGAATGTGCAGAGGTTAGCCATTTTCAGGTAAAACCAAATAAACAAACAAAACCAGTCCATTTTGACTGGTTTCATTCGACTACAAATTGAAACTAATTTATAATTCACTCGTAGAATAATTTTATTTGATTATCATTCAACCAAACCTTTATTATATTATCAAAATCAATAATTTCCTATAATTTTTTTAATTAGTTTAGCAATCAAAATAACTGTTATCTGTCATAAATTAATATTAATGTAAAAAGGCACAAAAATACCATAGAAAAACACTTTAAGCTTAACATTTATGTATTGTCAAAATTAGTAATTTTTCGATAACTTTTTAATTATTTTAGCAATCAAAATGATTTAAATTAATATTACTCTAAAAGAGCTTTAAAATACTATAAAAAAGCAGTTTAATCATAACATTGTGTTTTCTTTTTAGTACACAATGTGATCATTCTAAACATAAGTGTGAAATACTTTTTGGATTAGTCAAACCGGAAAACCAAACCAATTAAACTTAATTTGATTGCAGTTTAGTTCGGTTTAACATTTTTTTATTGTAAAACCAACCGAATCAACCAAATAATCATCATGTCAATGATCTTGGATCCTTTCTTTACTCAAAAAATAAAGAAAAGATTCACATATTCTTTTGTACCCTAAACTTAGTGATAAAAATAAGAATACTGCATACGATATTTTAATTCAAACATTGTACGTTGGAACTAAATGGTGCAAACCAAAAGATGAACCAATCTCCTGCTTTGAAAGAAGTAGATTCATATATGGATGTTAGATCTCATCACTTTGACGCAATTTCTCCCCTGTTTTTTATGTGGATTTTGACTCTAACTTGAGAAACAATTGCCGGGATTGATGATCAATCCCGGACGAATATGCATGTTAAATCATGCAGATTAAAAACGATCGAATAATTGGTGAGACAATCGTCAAATTTTAAGATATTGTACATATATGCTCGCCATATTATCTCCAAATGAAAAATAGATGATAATTATGATATATTATCATTACATCATCGTTTAATTATGTTTGTTTTGTTCTTTTATTCTCATATCGGCGCATACATTGTCTAGAATATAGGAAATTAATGATAAGCGATTCATCATCGCAATGAAATTTGCATCAATTATTTAAAACATCTGATGGTGTTATTGCAGCATATATTTCTACCTAACTGCCTATCCTGACAACCTACAATAATAAATTGCGCCCACACTCTTTTTACTAAAAAAATTGCTCAATACTTAAAAAAAAAGTTGTCTTTTTATGACGAAGGGTGAAATGACTTAGAATAATTCCAAAAAAAAAGATTCCAATCCCCTAAGAAAGGTGGCATAATAGAATTATAGTTCACCTTGTGGGAGACATTTGGATTTAAATTAGAAATAGTATGACTTAGGGTCATATTGAGTTGGAACTAAGGGAACATGTACTTCAACAATTAACATAAATGTAAACATAGCAGATATGTTACTTAAAATATACATTGATATTTGATAGTGGAACTCCTAGAATGTGATAACCTACAAAATTAATAAATTATTCTGTGATTTGCGAGTGAATCTAAACAATTATATGACCCATAGTTGTACGACTATTCGTGTAATATTATGTTTGTTGATTAGAATATAGGCTAATGTATGACTAGTCACTCCAAGGCACAAAAATCGTTGTCTTTCAAGAATGTTTTCCTCTTGTTTGTCACAGCGGGTAGAACGAAAACCTTCTTTCAGGATACAATAGAGAATTATCCGAGCAAGTTGTGATTACTTGCTCAGATCAGAAGAAACACTCAGAAGTTTATAATGCCAGACGAGTTTTATTTAGAAGAAAAAAGAAGAAGTAGTTTTGTGCGTTGATGGAATGCTCAGTTATATAGGAAGTGAGGTGTCTATTCGCCTACAGTTGCCTAGCGGGGGCGTTGCCTCAGCACCCCCACCTTGGGGGTTGCCACCCCTTGGACCCCCTCCGTAGGAGATTTTATTTGAAAAAACATTCAACATTCCCCACCTTTTTTCAAAACTTCAATTATAAAAACCAATATTTTAAGCTCGTCATATAAAATAGTACATACATGAAAGTAGCTTACGGCTTTGAACTTTCACTTAGTATAAACAACTCAAAGTTTGTCAAGGTGCTATGGTGAACGTGTCTTGAACCAATGACCTTTTAATGACTTACCGGAGTCATCACACATACTAATTTCATAATAGAGTGTAATTCTTTATTCCTACGCATTAAACGGCCTTGCGTAATATCATGATTTCATGAATGCTATAGAGACGGCCTGATCTCATAGAAAGCGGCCTAACTTTCTCATTCATATAGGTGGGTTTTAACTAAAGTGATTCTGCGAGTCGCTCCTCCTTATAATTGAACCCATTAAGAATTTTCTTCATCCTCTATCTTGCAGAAATTATACACTAGAGATTTTCCTTTTGTAATGGGATCTATTGTTGTACTCTAGCGTATTTCCAATCTCATACTTCAACTTGTTCTTACCCTTTGAACTCTGTCTGTTTTTCAAAACATAAGCAGGGTTCTTATTGAAGAATGAATTCACATAGACCTTAATCTCATTCCTATTGATGTTTTCGCAATTATCTCTCTAGCCAGTCCTTTCGTCAAAGGATCTGCTAAATTATTTTTTGATTTAACAAAGTCGACTGTAATTACACCTTGTTTGAGTAATCATCTAATAAATTGATGTCGAAGGTTAAGATGTGTCTTTGTTTACCATTGTAAGTCTTTTATGCTACTTTGTACAAAGTAGCTTGACTATCACAATGTATTTTAATAGCCGGAGTAGATTTCGTCCAAATCGGAATACCTATTAATAAATCTCTTAACCATTCAGCCTCTTTACATGCATCTGCAAGTGCTATAAATTATGCTAACATTGTTGAGTCAGAGATGCATGTTTTCTTCTTAGAACTCCATGATATGGCAGCCCCGCCTATTGTAAATATCCATCATGAAGTGGATTTAGAGTTAGACTCTATATTGTTCCAACTTGCATCGTTGTAACCTTCAAGTACAGTCGGTTCTCCCTTGAAAATTAAACCATAATTCATAGTCCATTTCAGATATCTTAGAACTCTTGATATTGCATTCCAATGCTCTCTTCCTGTATTACTAGTGAATCGATACAAAATTCCCATAGCATATGCTATATCTGGTCTAGTACAATGCATGGCATACATCAGACTACCAATCACACTAGCATATTTTAACTGATCGCAACATCTTCCAGTATTTTTCATTAATTTGACACTAGGATCAATAAGCGTTTTTGCTAAAGGGAGATCTAGTAGTCGTATTTCTTAAGGATACTTTCAATATAATGAGATTGCGTCAATAAGATTGATCCTTCTTTTCTCACTATTTTGATTCCTAAGATTACATTTGTTTCTTCCAAATCTTTCATGTCAAACTTAGATTGTATAAATTTCTTGGTTTCTATTATACTTTCTATACTTGAACCAAATATTAGCATATCATCCACATACAAACAAACAATTACACATATTCCATCTTTGTATATAGAATATATACACTTGTCTGCTTCATTTACTTTGAATCCTTTTGACAACATGACTTTATTAAATTTTTCATATCATTGCATTGGAGCTTGTTTTAATCCGTAAAGAGATTTTAGAAGTTTACAAACTTTCTTCTCTTGTCCGGATAAAACGAATCCTTCAGGTTGTTCCATATACACTTCTTCTTCCAAATCACCGTTCAGAAACGCAGTTTTTACATCCATTTGATGGACAAATAAATTGTGAATTGAAGCAAGTGATAATAAAAAACGTATCGAAGATATTCTTGCTACTGGAGCATATGTATCAAAGTAATCTATACCATGACGCTGTTTATAACCTTTAGCAACCAACCTTGCTTTGTATTTATTAACAGAGCCATCGACATTTAATTTTCTTTTAAAAATCCATTTGCTCCCTATTGGTTTTGATCCCGGTGGTAGATCAACCAACGTCCATGTTTGATTTGACAAGATAGAATTCATCTCATCGTTAATCGCATCTTTTCAAAAACTTGCATCACGGCAAGTTACTGCTTCCCTATAAGTCTGTGGATCATCACTATCATTACTAAGAGTTATCTTAGTCTGGTGTGTGATTTTATTTATCTCCTTCTACCAGGTACGTCAAAAAATCCGGTCCAAAGTTCTTTTCAACCCTTTGCCTTTTGCTTGTACGGGGTTCAGTATCCAAACTTGGTGCAGTTGATTCTTTATGAATCTTTTTAGCAGTACCATGAATTTTGGTATTATTTTTCGAGGAAGATTTAAACATATACTCAAAAAATTCTGCGTCGATTGATTCTATAATTTCATTTGTTTCTAATTTCAGAAATCTATATGCAGAGCTATTCTTGGCGTATCCAATAAATACGCATTTATATGTTTTGTTTCCTAACTTTGTCATTTCTGGATGTGGTTTTCTTACATAAGCCAAGCATCCCCGTACTTTTAAACGGCTAAGATTAGGTTTTTGATTATGCTATAGTTCATAAGGAATTTTGCTAATTCTTTTCATAGCAATTCTGTTTAAAATATAACATGCACTTAAAAGTGCTTCTCCCCACCAATAACCGGATAAACCAGAACTTAACAACATACAATTAACCATATTCAATAAAGTTCTATTTTTCCGCTCAGCAATACCATTTGATTCTGGTGAATATGGTGGTGTAAATTCATGGACTATTCCATTAGATTCACGAAACTCTAAAAGTTCTATTGATTTATATTCATCACCTCTATCAGATCTTAGCACTTTAATTTTACGATTTAATTGATTTTCAACTGCTGCCTTATATATAAGAAACTTGCTTAGAACTTCATCCTTACTTTTTAGTAAGTATACATAAGTATATTTTGAATAATCATGAATAAATGTCACAAAGTATTTGTTTCCTCCCCGTGAGACTTTACTATGTAAGTCTACAACATCAGTATGCACAAGTCCAAGCAATTCAGATGTCCTACTTACTGATTTGTGTGATTTACAAGTTAATTTACCTTATACGCATATTTCACACTTATCAACATTCTCAATGTTGCATTTCGAAACAAGTCCTAGATTATGCGTATTTCGAACAGAATTATAGTTAATATGGCCTAATCTACCATGCCATAAGGGTAAAGATTCAACCATATAAGCAGACACTGATTTTAATAAATTCATTTTGAACATTCCATTACATGAATACCCCTTTCTAATAAATACATTATTTTTGGACATAACAACACTATCTGATTCAACGACTAACTTAAACCCTCCTTTGTTGAGACGATCTCCAGAAATTAGATTCTTAGTCATTTCTGGAACATGAAATACGTCAGCCAAAGTCAGAACCTTTCCTGAAGTGAACTTCAGAGTAATATTCCCAATACCAACAACTCTTGCACGAACATCATTGCCCATTTTGACTTCTTTTAGTTCGCTGCATTCTTTATAGGTCTGGAACTCCGTATCGAAAACTCCTATCTTCGCCAAAAGGCGAGGGTCAAATGGGTGGTCGAAGGGGATTCGAATTCGAAATATTTCCATTCTTCCATTCGCAAGAAAGCCAACTTTCTTTCCATACGCGAAATTTTAAGGCCGGAACTCTCTGTGGCTTCGTCCCCGGCTGAAGTCAAGGAGATCATTTTGTCTCATTTCCAATCCTTTATGGGTTCCCCTTCTGTGTCGGATCCTGTTCTGGATATCCTCTCCTTCATTCCCCGTTTGGTCTCTCCTGAGGGGAGTGACGCTTTAGTTGCTCCCCCTACACCGGAAGAAATCCGTGCCTGTGTCTTTGCTCTAAGTAAGGACAGTGCCAGTGGTCCGGATGGTTTCAACGGTTCTTTCTATCGAATTGTTTGGCCTATCATTCAACCAGACTTTTGCGTGGGTATCCAACAATTCTTTTCCGGCAGCATTCCTCCAATTAGTTGGTCTTCCACCAACTTGGTCCTAATTCCGAAGTGTGATAACCCTCGGTCATGCGCGGAATGTCGTCCGATCAGCTTGTGTAATTTCTCTAACAAAGTGATTTCTAAGGTGCTGGCCATTCGTTTGGCTCCGTTCCTTGATTGCATCATCTTCTCTTCCCAAGCGGGTTTTGTTAAAGGTCGTTTGATCACGGATAACGTCATGTTAGCCCAGGAACTGATTTCGCAGATTGACCGGAAGGTCAGAGGATCTAATGTAGTTCTCAAACTAGATATGGCAAAGGCCTATGATCGTATGTCGTGGTTTTTCGTCATTAAAGTTCTGCGTGCCTTTGGGTTTCAGGAAACTCTTATCGATTTGGTTTGGAGGTTTATCTCTAACTGTTGCTTCTCCGTTCTCATTAACGGGTCGGCCAATGGTTTTTTCAGATCGGGTAGAGGTCTCCGACAAGGTGATCCTCTATCTCCATCTCTTTTCGTTATTGCGGCTGAGGCTTTCATTAGAGGGATTCACACCTTAACGATTTTCGGCCAGGTTCACCGATTTGGCCTTCCGACAGGGTGCCCGCTCGTTTCCTCTTTATCCTTTGCGGACGACATTGTCATTTTCTCCAACGGAAATCGATCCTCTGTTCGTCGGCTGATTCGCTTCATTCATCAGTACGAGCGGTGCTTGGGCCAGCTAGTTAACTCTTCGAAGAGTTGCTTCGTTCATGCGAAGGACATGGTTCCTTCCAGGGTTTCCAGGGTCAGTCGTTTACCGGCTTCAGGGCTGCTTCGCTTCCTCTTCCTTACTTGGGTATCGTTCTTTACAGAGGTAGGAAACTAAACGCCCTCTTCGATTCTCTAACGGACAAAGTTAGGGGAAAGATTATTCGCTGGAACGCGTCTCTTCTTTTTCAAGCAGGAAGGTTGGTACTCATCAAGTCGGTATTAGGCTCACTGGGTACTCATGTCTTCGCTGCGATGTCCCCTACCGCTTCTTTCTTCAGGTCTTTCCAATCTTTGGCTTCGTCCTTCTTCTGGGGGTCAAAGGTTGACAACCACCGTCATCACTGGGTTTCTTGGGACGTGGTGTGCCGTCCCAAAAACGAGGGCGGGCTTGGTCTGCGAAACCCCAAGGACATTTGCTTGACCTTTGCTTGTAAGTTGTGGTACAGATTTGGATCTAACGATTCCTTATGGGCGAAGTTCCTGCATGCCAAGTATCAAAGGCTGGCCGCCTCTGGCTTTTCCGGATCTCCATCTTTCGCTAGTGAGACTTGGAAGCACATGCAATCGGTCAAATCTTTCTCCGATTCTCATGGCGGCCTATCCGGTTGGGATGGTGGTTCGTTTTCTATCTTGAAAGCCTGGAGTTCTGGTCGTAACCCTACTCCAGTTCTCCCTCTTTTCTCTTACATCTGGGACACTAAAATCCCTCCTAAAGTGTCTTTGTTCATGTGACGAACCTTGCATAAGGGATTACCAATTGATGAGAACCTTCAGCGGATTGACATTCCTTATGTTTCCCGCTGTAGATGCTGCGGCATCGGGGAATCGAAATCTCTGGATCATTTTTTTTCTCTGGTTTTACGGCCAGATCCTGTTGGAATTACTTCGGTAATCTTATTGGCATCCGAGGTAGCAACAGATCGCCGGGTGATTTACAGAGAACCTGGTGGAACGGAATCTCTAGTAAATCTCTTCGCTCTGTCGTCTTTCGCTTGATTCCTTATCTGATCTGCTGGCACCTCTGGTGCGCGCGGAATAAGGCAATTTTTGAGGAATCTCTCATGGATCCCTTTTCCGTTAATCGTCGGGTTAGAAATGATTTTTTTTAGCTTTTCGTGGTAGACCTTTCAATGGATCAGTTAGTTCACGTTTTGGCCGCCTTGTGGACCTGCTTTCTATTTACTGCTCTCAGTCGACCCTTAGAGCGGGAATTGGATGATGTCCGCTTCCGAGCTAGGTGGTGCTAGCTTTCCGGTCCCAGTTGATTTCGCCCTCCACCCTTCCCCCCTTTTTTTCTCTGATTTTGTGGCTTTTGATTTTCAGGATCTGGATTTATAGGTTTGGACCGGGGACTTCTTTACCTCCACTTATATTGGATTTCGGGCGGAGGATATTCCGGATCTCTCTGTCGTCGATCTCTTTATCGTCTGTCTTTTCTGGTTTTCGTCCACTTTGCTTAGCGTCTCTCCCCGTAGGGAGTCTTTGCCTGCTAACGTTGTTATTTTGGTCTTCTGTTTTTTGTAATTTTCTGGCTTCGACGGGTTTGTTTTTTCGTCTTTTGCTGGTTACCTGTCAGGCATGTTGACAGCTTTTGGTGATTATTTATACTAGTCTTTAGTTGAAAAAAAAAATAGGTCTGGAACTGTGACTTATCGTTACAGATATGAATGGTTGCACCTGTGTCTAACCACTATCCATCTTCAACTCCAACAGAGTTGGCTTCTTCTACAACAGCGACCAGTTTTGGTTCATTTTCAAAATCAGCAACAATGTTAACCTGTTTATTCTTTTCTTTCCGTCGCTTATGCGAATTCTGCATTCTCGGGCATACTGACCACGTTTCTTACAGTAAAAGCAATCACCTTTGGGCTTTTTAGATTTCTCATGTTTATTCCTTTAGGGATTATTCTTTCTTTTCTTCCCATTACTATGATTCATAGAGAATTCTCCCTAAACCACATTTTCTTTTTCTATCTCCTGATCATTTTTCTTATCTCTCTTGCGAGATTCTTTCTCAATACGTAAATGTCGTATGAGGGATTCCAGAAAGCATGTTTTTTCTTCATGCATCATTTTCTTTTTGTAGCCATTCCATGTACTAGGCAATTTTGCAATTACAACTCCTACTTGAAATGCTTCAGGAAGTTCTATTTTCACATCCTTTAGTTTACTAACAAGCAGATTTAAATCATGGGTTTGGGAAACAATATCAGCATCATCATTCATCTTATAATTAATATAATTACTTATTAGAAACTTCCGATTACTTGCCTCTTCAATGCGGTATTTGACATCCAGAGCCATCCATAGAGCTTTTGCGTCATCAATAGTTCTGTGTGCACTGTATGCAGAATCTGAAAGTGCATTGAGAATGTGCCCGCGACAAAGAAAGTCTTCATTCTTTCGCTTCTGCCTTGATTCCTTTAACTCTTTCTTTCGTTGATCAGAATCTGTAGTACTTTCTTCCGGAATTGGTTATAAGTCATCACTTATTATATGGTTAACACCAATAGTGGTGAGAAAAAATAAAATTGTTTCCTGCCAGCGTGTAAAGTTATTTCCATCAAATCTTTCAAGACGGGTGAGATCCTGATTCATTACTTGAAGAGATTGCGTTGTAGTTCTGTTGAGCGACGAGTCTTGAACAAAAGACATTCTTGAAACTGTTGATTAGAATATAGGCTAATGTATGACTAGTCACTCCAAGGCACGAAAAATCATTGTCTTTCAAGAATGTTTTGCCCTTCTTTGTCACAGCGGGTAGAACAAAAATCTTCTTTCAGGATACAATGGAGATTTATCCGAGCAAGTTGTGATTACATGCTCATTGAAAGTGTACGTGTAGTACACGTGTAGTACTAAGGATCGTGTAATATGGTATATAAATGCGGAAACTAATAATAGCAGTAAAATAAAAATTAAAGTAAGCACACCAGGAATTTTTATACTGGTTCGGACCTCCAGTCCTACTTCCAGTCCCAGACTCCTTTTGAAATTTCAACTAAACCCCTCACTTAACCCGGAGGAATAGGTATACGACACATGAGCAGCCGAACAGGAATTTTTCCGCCTCAACAGCCGAAGAGGACTTTAACTTCAATACAAATAGTTTGTTGACGAATGTGTTCTGAATAACACTGATTGTCTTTTGATAGTACAAATTTTCTATAATCAAATCCTCAAGAATATGTAGTGTATGTGAAGATTTAAAAGGAAGATAATCTCGTAGAATCGAAGTATATAAATTACTTCAGAGATTCTAGAGATATTGAATTAGAATGAATGCTTTCATTTGCAGAAATAAATAGAGAATAGATTGCAGAATTATAAACAAGAGTCGGTTGTTGTAGAAGTGATTTGAAGATGTTTATATAGTTGTAGAAGAGTTACAATCTTTCATGAAGAGTTTCAATCAAAAGTTGTGTCCGTATTTCTTGAAATAGAGGACATTACTCTTCATGAAATGATCGCATCTCTTCAGAAAGTAGCCGTTATTGTCAGGTCGGTCGACCGTAAAACCTGGTCGGTCGGCTGAGTTTGAAAACGCATACAAAACAGAGTGTATCTGTGCATATAACACAGGGTCGGTCGACCGAAGATACTGGTCGGTCGGCCGACCTGTTGTTAAACAAAAACAGTAGTAGCTCATTTGGTTAAAGTATTTGCCTTCCAAACTATTAACCTGGGTTTGATCCCCGCTCCATGCATTTTTTTGTAAACTTAATTTTGATTAAAATATGCAAGCAAATTTATTTGAATGTGAATGATGATTCTTGAGGAATGATTTTAACAATATTCTAAGACTCAATATAATAAAATATTAATACTAATCTATGGATTGTAGTCTTGTCTCCTTTGTAGTGCACAATTTACTTTTATTCTACTTTTGTCGCCTTTGTATAGTATTATTCTCTTTGTAGTTCGTCTTATGATCTCTGAAGCTTGTGTCATGAATCAAAACCCATGAATCAACATTCTCCCCCTTTTTGATTGATGACAATACTTATGTGACGAAGAAGTATATATTGCAATTCTCCCCCTGAATATATGGCGACTTTTCTGCAAAAACTTGTTAGCTTTTATATATTTCTCCCTCTTTGTCATCGACAAAAAGGAGAGTTTAACTGATGATATAAATTATATTTCACATAAGTATTAACATAGAACAATATAAAACAAAATAACTACTACTTATAATGTAAGCTATCAGAAAAATTAACATTTAAAGCATGCGATACCTAGGCTTCTTATAATTTCCTAAATTTTAGGAAACCATACCCATTTGGTTGTGGTTGAACCTTTATAAATATAATTTTCATTATTAACTACCATATCAAAATAATCATCAATGTATTTCTCTCTATTTTTCCAATTAACAGGAACCCATATACTTAGATAATTTTTATTCATATTTCCTGTTAATGATTTTGTACTTCTAAAGAAATTATCAACATTATAGGTCATAGTAGTATTTGAATTTCTATAAAAATTGGATTTAGGCTTTACTCGAAATTTAGTACTAGCACTATCATTTTTACTATACATGAAAGCATATCTAGTGTTATTTCTACGATCGATTTTATTATATCCTAAACCACTTTTATCATTGTGAGCTTTTGAATTCTTAACATAACTTAATCTCTTCTTATTTGAAGCAGGTTGAGAATTTTCAATAATCCTGGATAAATTTTCTTCCCCTTTATTAAAATTAGATACATTTTTAGATATATCATCAAATTTTATTTTAAGACTAGATTTTTCTAACTCTAAATCCTTAATCTTAGAGTTTAAACTATTATTTTTGAAAAGTAAATCATCATTTTTATACTTTTGAATTTCTAGTTCTTCAGATATTAACGAAATTTGAGAGGATAAGTTAGAATTTGATTGTTGAGAACTTTCAAGTTCTTCTTCTAATATTTTCTTCTCATCTTTCAGCATATCTACTTCTAAGACTGTTCTATCTAATTTTCTTTGCAACTCCTTATTTTTCTTTTTAAGTTGCTTTGTTACATTTATTAATTCAGAATTTATTTCAATTAAATCTTCAAAAGTAAAATCGCTTACATCGTCTGATGAAGCCATGAAGCACACATTTGCTTGTTCATTATCACTTTCACTCTCTGAAGAGGATGATGAGTCAGTGTCGTCCCAAGTGACAGAAAAAGCTCTTCGTTTGGTTTTGTCCTTCTTAAAATTGCTCTTTTTGCTTTCTGGACAATCTTTCTTCATGTGACCTTTCTTGTGACATTCATAACATTCCATTGCTGAAAATGATGGTTTGCTGCTATTAGAATTGTTGTTGGAGTTATTTTTCTTTCTCTTGAATTTGTTTCTGTTGAATTTCAAAAACTTGTTGAAATTTTTAGCGATCATCGCCAAATCTTCATTATCTGAGTCGGAATCGTCTTTTTCTGCTTGAAAAGCCACATTTTTCTTTTCTTGTGCTCCATTTCTTTTTGCCTGCAAATTTACTTCGTAGGACATTAGATTACCTATCAATTCTTCTAGTTTTAATGTTGACAAATCACTTGCTTCTTCAATGGTTAAGACTTTTTTTTCCCATTCGTCCGTTAAAGAATTCAAGATTTTTGTAACAACATCAAAATCAGTAAACTTTTGTTCTAGTGATAATAAAGCATGATAAATATCCTGAAATCTAGAGTACATGTCATTTATAGATTCATTTGGCCTCATTTTGAAATTTTCAAATTGATTTTTCAACATAGAAATTTTGCTTAATTTAACTTTGTTCGTACCTTCATGTGCTATCCTAAGTGTTCTCCAAATTTCATAACCTGAAATGCACATGCTAACTCTATTGAATTCATTTCTATCTAATGCACAAAATAAAATATTCATAGCCTTTGCATTTGATGTAGCATCTAGTTTTTGTGTGTTACTCCAAGTTGAGTATTCTCCAGTAGGAGTTATGTACTCTTTTTGTATAATATTCCAGATATCAAATCCACTAGATTGTATATAGATTCTCATTCTAGTTGACCAATAATTATAATTTATACCATTAAAAAATGGAGGTCGTGAAGTTGATTGACCCTCTGTGAAATTAGTATTAGTGTTAGTGCCAAAATCGTTAGTTTGTGTCGTTGCCATATTACTAGAAATAAATATCAAATAACTTTGTGACGGTTATAGGATGACCTTGCTCTGATACCAAATGAAAGTGTACGTGTAGTACTAAGGATCGTGTAATATGGTATATAAATGCGGAAACTAATAATAGCAGTAAAATAAAAATTAAAGTAAGCACACCAGAAATTTTTATACTGGTTCGGACCTCCAGTCCTACTTCCAGTCCCAAACTCCTTCTGGAATTTCAACTAAACCCCTCACTTAACCCGGAGGAATAGGTATACGACACCTGAGCAGCCGAACAGGAATTTTTCCGCCTCAACAGCCGAAGAGGACTTTAACTTCAATACAAATAGTTTGTTGACGAATGTGTTCTGAATAACACTGATTGTCTTTTGATAGTACAAATTTCCTATAATCACATCCTCAAGAATATGTAGTGTATGTGAAGATTTAAAAGGAAGATAATCTCGTAGAATCGAAGTATATAAATTAATTCAGAGATTCTAGAGATATTGAATTAGAATGAATGCTTTTATTTGCAGAAATAAATAGAGAATAGATTGCAGAATTATAAACAAGAGTCGGTTGTTGTAGAAGTGATTTGAAGATGTTTATATAGTTGTAGAAGAGTTACAATCTTTCATGAAGAGTTTCAATCAAAAGTTGTGTCCGTATTTCTTGAAATAGAGGACATTACTCTTCATGAAATGATCGCATCTCTTCAGAAAGTAGCCGTTATTGTCAGGTCAGTCGACCGTAAAACCTGGTCGGTCGGCTGAGTTTGAAAACGTATACAAAACAGAGTGTATCTGTGCATATAACACAGGGTCGGTCGACCGAAGATACTGGTCGGTCGGCCGACTTGTTGTTAAACAAAAACAGTAGTAGCTTATTTGGTTAGAGTACTTGCCTTCCAAATTAGTGACTCAGGTTCGATCCCTGCTTCATGCATTTTTTTGTAAACTTGATTTTGATTAAAATATGCAAGCAAGTTTATTTGAATGTGAATGATGATTCTTGAGGAATGATTTTAACAATATTCTAAGACTCAATATAATAAAATATTAATACTAATCTATGGATTATAGTTTTGTCTCCTTTGTAGTGCACAATTTACTTTTATTCTACTTTTGTCGCCTTTGTATAGTATTCTCTTTGTAGTTCATTTTATGATCTCCGAAGCTTGTGTCATGAATCAAAACCCATGAATCAACATTCTCCCCCTTTTTGATTGATGACAATACTTATGTGACGAAGAAGTATATATTGCAATTCTCCCTCTGAATATATGGCGACTTTTCTGCAAAAACTTGTTAGCTTTTATATATTTCTCCCTCTTTGTCATCGACAAAAAGGAGAGTTTAACTGATGATATAAATTATATTTCACATAAGTGTTAACATAGAACGATATAAAACAAAATAACTACTACTTATAATGTAAGGTATCAGAAAAATTAACATTTAAATCATGCGATACCTAGGCTTCTTATAATTTCCTAAATTTTAGGAAACCTACCCATTTGGGTGTGGTTGAACCTTTATAAATATAATTTTCATTATTAACTACCATATCAAAATAATCATCAATGTATTTTTCTCTATTTTTCCAATTAACAGGAACCCATATACTTAGATAATTTTTATTCATATTTCCTGTTAATGATTTTGTATTTCTAAAGAAATTATCAACATTATAGGTCATACTAGTATTTGAATTTCTATAAAAATTGGATTTAGGCTTTACTCGAAATTTAGTACTAGCACTATCATTTTTACTATACATGAAAGCATATCTAGTGCTATTTCTACGATCGATTTTATTATATCCTAAACCACTTTTATCATTGTGAGCTTTTGAATTCTTAACATAACTTAATCCCTTCTTATTTGAAGCAGGTTGAGAATTTTCAATAATCCTAGATAAATTTTCTCTCACTTTATTAAAATTAGATACATTTTTAGATATATCATCAAATTTTATTTTAAGACTAGATTTTTCTAACTCTAAATCCTTAATCTTAGAGTTTAAACTATTATTTTTGAAAAGTAAATCATCATTTTTATACTTTTGAATTTCTAGTTCTTCAGATATTGACGAAATTTGAGAGGATACGTTAGAATTTGATTGTTGAGAACTTTCATGTTCTTCTTCTAATATTTTCTTCTCATCTTTCAGCATATCTACTTCTAAGACTGTTCTATCTAATTTTCTTTGCAACTCCTTATTTTTCTTTTTAAGTTGCTTTGTTACATTTATTAATTCAGAATTTATTTCAATTAAATCTTCAAAAGTAAAATCACTTACATCGTCTGATGAAGCCATGAAGCGCACATTTGCTTGTTCATTATCACTTTCACTCTCTGAAGAGGATGATGAGTCAGTGTCGTCCCAAGTGACAGAAAAAGCTCTTCGTTTGGTTTTGTCCTTCTTAAAATTGCTCATTTTGCTTTCTGGACAATCTTTCTTCATGTGACCTTTCTTGTGACATTCATAACATTTCATTGCTGAAGATGATGGTTTGCTGCTATTAGAATTGTTGTTGGATTTATTTTTGTTTCCCTTGAATTTGTTTCTGTTGAATTTCAAAAACTTTTTGAAATTTTTAGCGATCATCGCCATATCTTCATTATCTGAGTCGGAATCGTCTTTTTCTGCTTGAAAAGCCACATTTTTCTTTTCTTGTGCTCCATTTCTTTTTGCCTGCAAATTTACTTCGTAGGACATTAGATTACCTATCAATTCTTCTAATTTTAATGTTGACAAATCACTTGCTTCTTCAATGGCTAAGACTTTTCTTTCCCATTCGTCCGTTAAAGAATTCAAGATTTTTGTAACAACATCAAAATAAGTAAACTTTTGCTCTAGTGATAATAAATCATGATAAATATCCTGAAATCTAGAGTACATGTCATTTATAGATTCATTTGGCCTCATTTTGAAATTTTCAAATTGATTTTTCAACATAAATATTTTGCTTAATTTAACTTTGTTTGTACCTTCATGTGTTATCTTAAGTGTTCTCCAAATTTCATAACCTGAAGTGCACATGCTAACTCTATTGAATTCATTTCTATCTAATGCACAAAATAAAATATTCATAGCCTTTGCATTTGATGTAGCATCTAGTTTTTGTGTGTTACTCCAAGTTGAGTATTCTCCAGTAGGAGTTATGTACTCTCTTTGTATAATATTCCAGATATCAAATCCACTAGATTGTATATAGATTCTCATTCTAGTTGACCAATAATTATAATTTATACCATTAAAAAATGGAGGTCGTGAAGTTGATTGACCCTCTGTGAAATTAGTATTAGTGTTAGTGCCAAAATCGTTAGTTTGTGTCGTTGCCATATTACTAGAAATAAATATCAAATAACTTTGTGACGGTTATAGGATGACCTTGCTCTGATACCAAATGAAAGTGTACGTGTAGTACTAAGGATCGTGTAATATGGTATATAAATGCGGAAACTAATAATAGCAGTAAAATAAAAATTAAAGTAAGCACACCAGAAATTTTTATACTGGTTCGGACCTCCAGTCCTACTTCCAGCCCCAAACTCCTTCTGGAATTTCAACTAAACCCCTCACTTAACCCGGAGGAATAGGTATACGACACCTGAGCAGCCGAACAGGAATTTTTCCGCCTCAACAGCCGAAGAGGACTTTAACTTCAATACAAATAGTTTGTTGACGAATGTGTTCTGAATAACACTGATTGTCTTTTGATAGTACAAATTTTCTATAATCAAATCCTCAAGAATATGTAGTGTATGTGAAGATTTAAAAGGAAGATAATCTCGTAGAATCGAAGTATATAAATTAATTCAGAGATTCTAGAGATATTGAATTAGAATGAATGCTTTCATTTGCAGAAATAAATAGAGAATAGATTGCAGAATTATAAACAAGAGTCGGTTGTTGTAGAAGTGATTTGAAGATGTTTATATAGTTTTAGAAGAGTTACAATCTTTCATGAAGAGTTTCAATCAAAAGTTGTGTCCGTATTTCTTGAAATAGAGGACATTACTCTTCATGAAATGATCGCATCTCTTCAGAAAGTAGCCGTTATTGTCAGGTCGGTCGACCGTAAAACCTGGTCGGTCGGCTGAGTTTGAAAACGTATACAAAACAGAGTGTATCTGTGCATATAACACAGGGTCGGTCGACCGAAGATACTTGTCGGTCGGCCGACTTGTTGTTGATCAAAAACAGTAGTAGCTCATTTGGTTAGAGTACTTGCGTTCCAAATTAGTGACTCAGGTTCGATCCCCGCTCCATGCATTTTTTTGTAAACTTGATTTTGATTAAAATATGCAAGCAAGTTTATTTGAATGTGAATGATGATTCTTGAGAAATGATTTTAACAATATTTTAAGACTCAATACAATAAAATATTAATATTAATCTATGGATTGTAGTCTTGTCTCCTTTGTAGTGTACAATTTACTTTTATTCTACTTTTGTCGCCTTTGTATAGTATTATTCTCTTTGTAGTTCGTCTTATGATCTCCGAAGCTTGTGTCATGAATCAAAACCCATGAATCAACATTCTTCCCCTTTTTGATTGATGACAATACTTATGTGACGAAGAAGTATATATTGCAATTCTCCCTCTGAATATATGGCGACTTTTCTGCAAAAACTTGTTAGCTTTTATATATTTCTCCCTCTTTGTCATCGACAAAAAGGAGAGTTTAACTGATGATATAAATTATATTTCACATAAGTGTTAACATAGAACAATATAAAACAAAATAACTACTACTTATAATGTAAGGTATCAGAAAAATTAACATTTAAAGCATGCGATACCTAGGCTTCTTATAATTTCCTAAATTTTAGGAAACCATACCCATTTGGGTGTGGTTGAACCTTTATAAATATAATTTTCATTATTAACTACCATATCAAAATAATCATCAATGTATTTTTCTCTATTTTTTCAATTAACAGGAACCCATATACTTAGATAATTTTTATTCATATTTCATGTTAATGATTTTGTACTTCTAAAGAAATTATCAACATTATAGGTCATAGTAGTATTTGAATTTCTATAAAAATTGGATTTAGGCTTTACTCGAAATTTAGTACTAGCACTATCATTTTTACTATACATGAAAGCATATCTAGTGCTATTTCTACGATCGATTTTATTATATCCTAAACCACTTTTATCATTGTGAGCTTTTGAATTCTTAGCATAACTTAATCCCTTCTTATTTGAAGCAGGTTGAGAATTTTCAATAATCCTGGATAAATTTTCTCTCCCTTTATTAAAATTAGATACATTTTTAGATATATCATCAAATTTTATTTTAAGACTAGATTTTTCTAACTCTAAATCCTTAATCTTAGAGTTTAAACTATTATTTTTGAAAAGTAAATCATCATTTTTATACTTTTGAATTTCTAGTTCTTCAGATATTGACGAAATTTGAGAGGATAAGTTAGAATTTGATTGTTGAGAACTTTCAAGTTCTTCTTCTAATATTTTCTTCTCATCTTTCAGCATATCTACTTCTAAGACTGTTCTATCTAATTTTCTTTGCAACTCCTTATTTTTCTATTTAAGTTGCTTTGTTACATTTATTAATTCAGAATTTATTTCAATTAAATCTTCAAAAGTAAAATCACTTACATCGTCTGATGAAGCCATGAAGCACACATTTGCTTGTTCATTATCACTTTCACTCTCTGAAGAGGATGATGAGTCAGTGTCGTCCCAAGTGACAGAAAAAGCTCTTCGTTTGGTTTTGTCCTTTTTAAAATTGCTTCTTTTGCTTTCTGGACAATCTTTCTTCATGTGACCTTTCTTGTGACATTCATAACATTACATTGCTGAAGATGATGGTTTGCTGCTATTAGAATTGTTGTTGAAGTTATTTTTGTTTCCCTTGAATTTGTTTCTTTTGAATTTCAACAACTTTTTGAAATTTTTAGCGATCATCGCCATATCTTCATTATCTGAGTCGGAATCGTCTTTTTCTGCTTGAAAAACCACATTTTTCTTTTCTTGTGCTCCATTTCTTTTTGCCTGCAAATTTACTTCGTAGGACATTAAATTACCTATCAATTCTTCTGGTTTTAATGTTGACAAATCACTTGCTTCTTCAATGGCTAAGACTTTTCTTTCCCATTCGTCCGTTAAAAAATTCAAGATTTTTGTAACAACATCAAAATCAGTAAACTTTTGCTCTAGTGATAAAAAAGCATGATAAATATCCTGAAATCTAGAGTACATGTCATTTATAGATTCATTTGGCCTCATTTTGAAATTTTCAAATTGATTTTTCAACATAGAGATTTTGCTTAATTTAACTTTGTTTATACCTTCATGTGTTATCTTAAGTGTTCTCCAAATTTCATAACCTGAAGTGCACATGCTAACTCTATTGAATTCATTTCTATCTAATGCACAAAATAAAATATTCATAGCCTTTGCATTTGATGTAGCATCTAGTTTTTGTGTGTTACTCCAAGTTGAGTATTCTCCAGTAGGAGTTATGTACTCTCTTTGTATAATATTTCAGATATCAAATCCACTAGATTGTATATAGATTCTCATTCTAGTTGACCAATAATTATAATTTATACCATTAAAAAATGGAGGTCGTGAAGTTGATTGACCCTCTGTGAAATTAGTATTAGTGTTAGTGCCAAAATCGTTAGTTTGTGTCGTTGCCATATTACTAGAAATAAATATCAAATAACTTTGTGACGGTTATAGGATGACCTTGCTCTGATACCAAATGAAAGTGTACGTGTAGTACTAAGGATCGTGTAATATGATATATAAATGCGGAAACTAATAATAGCAGTAAAATAAAAATTAAAGTAAGCACACCAGGAATTTTTATACTGGTTCGAACCTCCAGTCCTACTTCCAGTCCCAGACTCCTTCTGGAATTTCAACTAAACCCCTCACTTAACCCGGAGGAATAGGTATACGACACCTGAGCAGCCGAACAGGAATTTTTCCGCCTCAACAGCCGAAGAGGACTTTAACTTCAATACAAATAGTTTGTTGACGAATGTGTTCTGAATAACACTGATTGTCTTTTGATAGTACAAATTTCCTATAATCAAATCCTCAAGAATATGTAGTGTATGTGAAGATTTAAAAGGAAGATAATCTCGTAGAATCGAAGTATATAAATTAATTCAGAGATTCTAGAGATATTGAATTAGAATGAATGCTTTTATTTGCAGAAATAAATAGAGAATAGATTGCAGAATTATAAACAAGAGTCGGTTGTTGTAGAAGTGATTTGAAGATGTTTATATAGTTGTAGAAGAGTTACAATCTTTCATGAAGAGTTTCAATCAAAAGTTGTGTCCGTATTTCTTGAAACAGAGGACATTACTCTTCATGAAATGATCGCATCTCTTCAGAAAGTAGCCGTTATTGTCAGGTCGGTCGACCGTAAAACCTGGCCGGTCGGCTGAGTTTGAAAACGTATACAAAACAGAGTGTATCTGTGCATATAACACAGGGTCGGTCGACCGAAGATATTGGTCGGTCGGCCGACCTGTTGTTAAATAAAAACAGTAGTAGCTCATTTGGTTAGAGTACTTGCCTTCCAAACTAGTAACCCGGGTTTGATTCTCGCTCCGTGCATTTTTTTTTAAACTTGATTTTGATTAAAATACGCAAGCAAGTTTATTTGAATGTGAATGATGATTCTTGAGGAATGATTTTAACAATATTCTAAGACTCAATATAATAAAATATTAATACTAATCTATGGATTGTAGTCTTGTCTCCTTTGTAGTGCACAATTACTTTTATTCTACTTTTGTCGCCTTTGTATAGTATTCTCTTTGTAGTTCGTCTTATGATCTTTGAAGCTTGTGTCATGAATCAAAACCCATGAATCAACACTCATATCAGAAGAAACACTCAGAAGTTTATAATGCCAGACGAGTTTTATTTAGAAGAAAAAAGAAGAAGTAGTTCTGTGCGTTGATGAAATGCTCAGTTATATAGGGAGTGAGGTGTTACACTCACAAATCATAAGTTAGTATATCCTATATTAGTAGTATACTCAGTTTCAGTATAGGCTACATGTGAGGTTCAAAATCCATGTAAAACCCATGTTTCAGTGTCTATCCAATTAGTTTAACTTATAATTAGTAAATTTTGGATTTTTGTTCCCTGTTACTCTAGCTAATTTTAAATTAGTGAGAGGCAAAATATAAAGTGAAGCCCACATGGCACTTGTCATTTCTCTATAATCGGTTGTATAGTTTTCCATTTTTTATAATACACTATGTTGTGAAAATCAGTGAAAAATCATAGAACATAAATATTTAAATATATTTGTGCTCTGGTAAATTATAAAACAGCTATCTATTTCTAGCAAGCATACTCAGATTGATTTACAGTAATGCATGCCCACAGAGAATTAAAATGCGGGAGTTTAAATACTCAGTTTGATTTAATTAACGAAATAGCCGGCCCTTAAAACTGTGCTATATGATTAAACTACAATTTTCCTTCATAGATCAAACAACAAAAATTATATGCCTGCAATTTTTTTTAAAAGCTTTAGAATGAGATCGAACTTTTTATATTTTTTTAAGGGACCTTTTGCAGAACACCCTTTTAAATTTTAAAATACACAGCCGTCCCTACTAAGAAACAAGTTTTAAAAACCATCAGCTTTTAATTTCAATCAAAAAGTACAAATATATGCAGGCGATTTAAAGTGTACAAAGTGCAAATTTTTGCACATTTTCAAAAAAATTGTTTTAATTATAGAAGCGAAATTAAGTTTAGGTTTAATTTGAAAAAAAAAAATATCTAAAATAAATTAGGATTGTGATTTAAAACATGTTTCTAACGAAGATTTTTCGCGCATGAAACATGAAAATACTGGACAGATCTTAATTTTCACGATTTTTATATGTTCTTCCCAGACCCAGTTAAACGTAAATTGTAGAAAAGACTAAAGTAATAATAAAATGTATGGTTTGCTGTATGACAAATGTCAAATGAAATGAGTGGACAGTCTTGAACGGTGTCAACTTGCTAGCAATTTGGATGTAAGTTAAACCAAGTATACCTGTAATAACTGAAAGTCCACACCTGTGAAACATCGCAAGCGGTGGGTTTTGTCCAATGCTCTCCCTAAATCTGCTGTGTCCTTTTGCTCATTTCCCTTTAATATAAACAAAGAGAACAGGATGTTTTCAGCATTTTTAACATTATCCTCCAGTTGACGCAGCCATATGCATATGCATGCATATATATACAAATCAAGGATGGCATTAAGTTAAATGCATCTATAATACTGGCACATAGAAAAAATCAAACTCCTGGATATACATTAGTTACCGAAGCACAGGTTTTAATCTTTTACTGCATGTAACCAGAGACATGGCAACCATAATTAAATAACTATATAACCAAATCTGGCTTGACATATATGCACATTCCCCTACAATGTTTCCAATACTATGTAACCTAATCAGGCTTAATCAAAGTTGTAAAAATCGCTACACAGATGTTGGGCAGTAAGTATGAACTATGAATTAATCATTTAGACGGTGATTAATCGATGATTAATCGGAGCTAAGTGTTTTTGATAACTCATGCATTTTGGATGAATTTTTAATGTTTTGTTCATGTCAATTGATACGAATTTTTTGAGATTTTAGATGTGCTTAGGAGTAGCTAAGTAGACAAAACCGTCAAAAATTAACATATTGATGCTTATACATGACACTGAACCTTAAATAGTGTTTAACCGGTACCTAAATAGATGTTTAGATTCTTAGATGATGTGGTAAACCTTTTTTACGTAGATCAAGATGAATCGTTATGTGGTAAGTCTTGCTTCGTGTTTAGGCAAAAGCCTAGAAGGATTTTTACAACAGTAGACTTGATATATGTTCAATTTAAATAACTAAAAGAAAAAAATGTTGACGGTCAAAGAGATTATCGTGTTAAGAAAATGGCGTGGGTAGGAGATTATCGTGTTAAGAAAATGGCCCTCTCTTTTGGAGGGCTCATGTCATATTTTCGGTTACATAATTCTAAATGCTATCACTACAAAAAAGAGGGCTGTTTTCCAACCCAGAATTCCCTACGTCATCCCTACGCCGCGTAGGTGCGGCGTAGGGAAAACGTGAAAACATAGGAAAGGGGTAGGGACGACGTAGAGAATTCCCTACACATTTCCTACGCGCGCACCAGGTTCTCCAACAATTGACCATGGCGTAGGGAATGTGTAGGGAATTGTCTACCCATTCCATACACCTTATTGTTCTCCCTACGCAAATTAAAATGAATTTTAAAACAAAGCCTTATTTAAAAGCTAAACCCTAATTAAAAATATCTCTAATCCCTTTTCAAAACAAGCCGGCCTTTTCTATTTTATTTATTTCAGCCCGGTCTTCTATTTTCTTTGGAGAAAGTAACAATGACGGCTTCAATTCTTCGATTATTCCTCTTTGTCAAATTAGGGCTTCGAGAAATTATAGACGAACGAGGCTCTTAATGCTCGATTGTTGATCGTCTCTTGAGATGATGTCGGCCGCTCTCGTTCCTTTGCTTTGCTTGCAATTTGGGTTTGTGAAATTTAGGGCTTCTGGAACTTGAGAGCTGATTGCTATGGTTCGATCTCTGGATGTTGCTCTTTGCTTCTCTGACGATCGATTGTTTGCCTTGAGATTGCGAATTACCTTGGTACGTTGTTCGTACTTTTTGCTTTGTCAGGATTTGATTCGAATTTATCGATTGTTCTTGTTTGCTCCACACACCGCCGATGATGAACTTGGGTGATGTATTTATATGGATTCCGAGACCGTAGAATTTTCGTATTACTTTCCTTTCTCAGTTTGTGATATTTTTGACTTCCTTGATTCACACGGTCTTGATTTTAAAACGTTCGATTTTCCTTGAATGATACTGCAGAGAACTTTCCTCTTTTATCTTTGATTTTTTGACTTTTTCAAAATTGCATACACGCACTTGATTTTATTTTACGATAATAATTGTTTGGTTTGCATTTATATTTCTTCTGGCTTCAAATATTGTCTTCATTTTATATGGATAATTTCTGTAGCATATTGTGGCATTGCTTGCATCACTGTCTGGTTGCTTTATGTAGTTGCCACTATCTTCACTTGAATTTCATTTAGCTCGGTTGAGAGTCTGATACTTGTATGGAATACATTTGCATTTGTATCACTTGTTATTTGTTTTGAACCATGTTCGCTGTGTTTGTTTGCTGAGGTTGTTGTTTCACCACTGAGCCTTATTCATGTATATTGATCTGTTTCATCTTGTAATCTTCACTTTATCTTCGAACTGAACTTGGTTTTGCTCCATGATTCATTGTTATTTGGTTTTGCTTCATAATTTACTTTAGTCTGATGCCTTTGTCACCCGATTATTTTGAAGTTGTAGCTTGTACATTTGTTGTTTGCATTGAGCATTTTGTATGCTTGCAATTTTAGTTTCACACTGCTTCGTCATGTTGCATACTCTCCATTTTGCATACTCTTACTTGATTCATTGATATCACTGAACTTGGTCTGAAGTTCATTATCCTGTTGCATACATTGCTGTTGTAGATGTTGATGATGTACTTCACTATACATGTAAGTCTGACCATTGTTGGCATTTGGTTGTATTTGGTGTATACATGTGCACTTTCATTTTGTTTGGAGTAGCTCTGTCTTTACTATGTCGAAGCCACTGTTGCATTGTGTTGGTCTGGCTTGAACTTGTATTGTAGTCTGCCTTGTTGCCACTACCTATTTCAGTTTGATTTGGTGCTTCATTGTTATCTGGTCCGACCTGCACTGCACTTGAGTATGTGTGTCTGGTCATGTTTTAATTTGCATCTTGCTTTGTATCATTCTTGAGCTCGAGTTGCTTCATTATGGCCTGATCTGGAGTAGCTCTGTATATCACTATGAATTGCATTTAGCTTGGTGGTTGTTACTGCATTCATGTTGTTGTGCATTGATTTGAGCTTCTGGCTTGTTTCAATTGCTTAGCGCATTAGTTTGTACTGAACTAGTTTGGTGTCTCACTTCCATTTTTAGTCCGTATCTGGTTAGTGAGTTGCATCACTTGAGTCACTGATTCATTTGTTCTTCTGTACAGCACTTTATCTTTGTTTTTCATTAAGGTCTGCATTTCTGATCATACTGTTTTCTCACTACTACCATACTGTTGCACTTGGACTTGTCTATTGAGTCTGTTGGCACTGGTCATTTGAGGCAGTTTGCTTATTAGTTATGGTTTATTTTGATTCTGATCGAGGCTTTGCATTTGAGTTGAGTCATGGCAACACTGGCTTTACCTTTGTATTTTGTTTGTTGTTTGGTGCCTTCTTGAATTTTTGTAGACTGTGCATTAACCTTGAGTTGAACCCAGTTTTAAAAGCTCGGGTTTGACCTTGTGCTGATGACGAGATTTTATTTATATTGCACCTGTGTTGAACCCGTCTTTTTATTGTGGGTTTGACCATGTGCTCACCTGTCCCTCTAGCATTATCAAGTGTATATCGATGTGCACGGCCTTGTGGCATGTACAGTGATACACTGTGCATGTCACATTGTTCGTGTATGATGAATTCATATGTAAACGATGACGAACAACCCAAATAACTGAGGCAAATAATATTTTTAAAATCATATTTTATTCTATATTGTAAAAATATTTTTTTTTCAATTTTACTGCGTTAGTGAATATTTTTGCAGATTACTCGGATGCTGGATTCAGACTGGAATGAAGTAGAAGATAAATACGAGTGTGAGTGATATGTAGTGAGGTCAAATGTAAATGTGAAACGTGATGTAATCAAAAATGTATTATATCTGTAATTGTATAGTTATAGTGAGGGCTTGAATTTGTACTATTCAAAATTGTAATAAATATTTGTTTGAATAAAATATTCGTTTGAATTTAAAATCTGTGTTATTTATGTTATTCGGCAAATACTTATTTAATCTGTGAAAAATAAAATAGTACATTAACAAATACATTTAAATGAATGAATATATGTTTATTATCATCAAACAAAAATCATATAATCGCATATTCAACAAATAGGCGTAGGGAATGCGTATGGAAATAGACGTAAGTAAGGCGCATGGAAATAGGTGTAGGTAAGGCGTAGGGAAAGCGGCGTAGGGAATGCGTATGGAAATAGGCGTAGGTAAGGCGTATGGAATGCGTCGTAGGAAAGTCGTATGGAATGCGGCGTAGGGAAGGCGTACGGAAGGAGGCGTAGGGAACCTGTAGGGATTTTTTTTACGACGCACTGTTTTCCAACCTCTTCTTTGGCGTAGGGATAGCGTAGGTAAAATATTTTCCCGACGTCGCGTCTACGCCAAACGGGCGTAGGGAATCCAAAATTATTTTGTAGTGTATGAAAATTTGTTGGCATGTTCATATGATATTCAATATCATCTCTATAAAATTTGAGCGCGTTTTAAATATTCATAACATGATAAACTTGATGTTTTAAACCACGATAAAATAAATGTTTTAACGGTTAAAATTGACTTATTATTTCACCACTAGAAAGGCTTCAGAAATTAACAAAACCTAGCAACGGCTAGCAAAGGCTAAAAAAGAGGGTCGTTGCTAGCCATCGCTAGCTATCGCTTATCACATTATACAAATCTGTTACCCGAGAGAAAACATTTGCATTTTCTCTCTCCCCAAATCCACTCAGATCCGCCGCCTCCGCAACCAGCCGTCGCCTTCCGCCACCAGAAGCCGTCGCAACCTTCCGTCGCTAGTTTCAACCTCTCCAAACTTGTCAGTGTCTCCTATTTTCCATCATCTTTGTTTAATTTAGGTTTAAATTAAATTAGTTGATGATTTAGGGATTTGGAATTGGATGATTTAGGGGTTTGGAATTGATGAATTTATCTTATTGGTTTATGCTATATAGTTTATTATTTGAATTGGGTATATAATGGCAAATCCGTACACCTTTGACCTGACAATATTCTCCAACAGTTCAACTCAAAGTAGACGTAAATAACTGTTGGAGAATATTGTCGGCTCAAAGGGTACGGATTTGCGGACCGTTATAACATACATATGTATGTACCTATGTATATGCATATGTATATATGCGTGTAGCGCGCGCACGCACACACATATATCTGTGTGTGTATTAGTTTTAAGACATGTAATAAATAGCTTTGATTTAAATATAAACTATGTTCATTTTTAAAAATGTCATTTGATACAACATCTTATATGTTAAATTAAAATTTCATATATGATAATAATGTTTATCAGTTTTAATACACATATATACACTACAAGGATAATTCTGTTTAGCATCGGCATAGAGCCGACTTTGGCCGACACGAGCCGTCGCTAAATGCCGACACTAAATAGCTCGTCGCCAAGTGAAATGGCGACGGCAAAGGTGACGGGTCTGTCCCCTATTTTAGCGACGGCTCGAGTCGGATAGCCGACTCCGGCAGACGCTAAAAATAGTCCACGTGTAAAAAAATAAGTGACCCTTATGCCAACCCTAGCCAACGCTAATCTGAGTATATTTTTTTGCATTTCCAGCACCCATTTCTACCATCCATCCGCACAATCATATATGTTCCACAAATATACTTCACCAAACAACAATATACATCAAAAATATGTCCAACTAAGAACCATAAAACATCAATATATATCTTCAAACGTCTATGCATCTCCAAACATCCATCATCACAAATATCCATAATATTTACAAAATTCAACCAAAAGTTCACCAGAAAACATATATAAAAACATGCTACGACTCACCCTATCATCATCAGCGCCAGATCCCTGTGATGGCGGCATATTCGTCCCGTGCTCTGTCAAGTAAGCAGCAATCGCCTCGTCTAGTTGCTGCTTCAATCCAGTCTTTCTCCAATCGTTCAACTCGACGACTTGTACTTGCAGAGCCACTATTGTTTCTTCAGTCTGTTGTTTATTGTAAGCGGCTTGCGTCGCGGCCTGTATATTAGTAAATTCATAGTTATAGTTTATACATAATATTCAATAAAATTTATAAACTGGTTAATGAATTAATTAAATTCAAGAAATATTACCGCTTGATTGTCATATCCATACTCTATTTCTAGTCGGCGGGTCGGTAATACGAGCGAATATCATGTCCGTCTCCTCAACGGTCAACTGCTCCCTACCAGACTTTGCAAGCACGCGAGAAATCTCCTGATCGCATCTCTCCTGTTTAGAAATATAATTTTGAGAAAATGAATATTCACTTTAGTTAATATTAAATAAGAGAAAAAATTTATAGTCTTTATACCCAGATATTCGCTGATTTGGCGTCTGACCATTCATATGTTACGTTGTCATATTCATCTGTATGCTCGACGGCGGGTGTTCGGGTGAAGACGTCCAAATGAGACGGTGCAACACCACCTCTCTCCCTCGTCTGAAATTAGATATGATTAAAGAATGTATAAAAGTAAATTACAAATAATAATTTTTAAATTTACCGTTTCTTCTCTATATTGCTGAAAAGACTTGGATCCACCGCGGTGTGTTGCAGGATTCCTAAGCCTGTTTGCGGAGTTCGTCGATACTAGCGCCTGTATAATTTAACTATTATATAAACATTTTAACGAATTATAGTTACAAATATATGAAAGTAGAAAATTTACCTTCGCGTCTTCGCTTTTCCAATATTGCAGAAACCACGCATACAAATTTTCACTCATCCAGTTTGGCTTTTTAGCGGCCTCTTTTATCTTGTATAGCATACCTCTATAATTTTTCCTCATCTTCCTCTCCCAGTGCGTTCTGAATGTCCCAAAATCTTCGGGATCCACAATAAAGGACGCATGCACGTTGAAATATAAACGAATTATATAAATTATATATTAATTTTCAAAGATCAAATATGTCAATCTCAAATTAATTAGAATTTTATACTTACCTGGAGATCAGCTCATATGGCATCTCTGATATAAAGTGGGATACTATCCCAGTGCTCTCACAGTCTGTTATTCTACTACGGTAGCTGTTTCGAGACACGGCTAGAATGGGTTCGGACGGCTGTAAATCGAAACCCCTGAATACATTTCGGTATTATCAGTTATTAAATCATAAATATACTAGTAGCATGCATTAAATAATATAATGAAGTTGTAGTAAATTAAATACTTACCCTCTATCGGTCTTCGGCACTAAGTATGCTCTCTAGCGATCTTCGACACTCCACACTTTAACGGACAATAGTTCTTTGAAAACAACGGATAAGAAATTTTCCATCATGACATGGCAATCGTGACTTTTCATTCCACTCAAATTATTGTTTTTAAGTCAATGCATCTACGGAGATTTGAAGAAATCCCATCAGGGCATGTCAGCCCTTCAATCCACTTCAACATAAGTTTTACTTGATTGCTATCTAGCTCATAGCATGCTTTGGGTTTTTTTACTGACATTAAGTTTTATATGAAGTTCAGAACGTTTACAATATTGTACTATATCACGTCTTGAATTGAGATCGTCTTTAGTTTTACCCTTGATATTCAAAATTGTATTAAACACATTATCAAACACGTTTTTCTCGTTGTGCATCACATCAATATTATGTCGTAACAAGAGATGCTTCCAATAAGGTAACACCCAAAATATACTTTGTTTGCGCCAATTATGCCAGTTCGATTTACCTGGAATTTCAGTCTGTACTCTAGTTTCGTGTATTTTCGAATATTCTTTAACTAGTCCATATAATTCTTTACCTGATAAAGTCGTTGGTCGTTGTATGTTCTCTGCTCTATTTACAACAAAGTTTTTCTTATCTCTTCTAAAAGTATGATTAACATGGAGAAAACATCGATAACAATCAAAGCATGAAATTTTCCTTCATACGGTAATGGAAATGTCCGTGTATCTTTCATGCAGTAAGGACAAGCCAGATGACCGGCCGTTCTCCAGCCTGAAAGCATTAAGCAGGAAAATCACCAATAGTCCATAACAAAGATGCAAACATACGAAAATTCTTTTTTTTGACACGTCGTATGTATCCACCCCTTCATACCATAATGTTTTCAACTCTTCGATCAATGGCTGTAGATAAACATCGATTCCTTGTGTTAGATCATCAGGACCAGGGACGACAATCGTAAGAAACATATATTGAGTTTTCATACACATCCACGGAGGTAAATTATAAGGTGTAACGATAATAAGCCAAGACGAATATTTACTAGCAAATTGAGATAATGGTGAAAATCCATCTGTACATAAACCAAGTCTCACATTACGACTCTCTGCAGCAAACGCGTGATAAGTCTTATCGTAATGTTTCCATGCTTCTCCGTCCGATTGATGTATCAAAGTCCCCTCTTCTTGCGTTCTCACACTGTGACATCTCATATGTGATGCAGTCGCAAACGACGCATATAACCTTTGAAGTCTGAAAGTGATGGGTAAATAATTCATTCTCTTGTATGAAACTTCCTTTCCTTTTTTTCTTCTTGCTTTGTATCTTTCCTCATTACATATTCTGCATTTCTTAAGAGTAATATCATCTTTCTAATACAACATACAACTTTTTATACATGTATCTATCTTTTGGTAGGGAACCCGAAAGCAGACATTAGTTTTCTCACTTTACAATGACTATCGCACATCAGATTATTGGGTGGCATATGTCATTTTGCAGCTTGTACAACTGCTTTAAATCCAGCTTCTGTAAAATTGAATTTTGATTTCATGGTAATATATTCGACAGTAACTGACAATTCTGTTCCGCTACTACAGCCTTCCCACAACGGTCTTTTCGCAGAATCGAGTAAATCATAAATTCTTTTCACCCCCTCAGTCGGTTCTGCTTCGACATTTACATCATTAACTTGGATAGTAGGTAACATTGACGTGCTGCATCTTCCACCATATTTACTGTTGGATTCATCGTAACATTATTGTTATTCACCCCAACCTTGGGCACTATAGCATTAGATGCACCAATTTTTTCTATGACGATCCCAGAAATAATAGTATGGCAAAAAACCGGATTAACATAAATGTACAATAACTAAATCCGGTTCACGATAATGCAAAAGTCGACATTTACAACACGGGCAACTAATTTGTGTGCCGCCTTCGTCATTATTAGCTTTTGCGAATTTAACAAATTCATGTACATCATCCTTAAAATGTTTTTTCGTTGAACTTTTCGTTCCCGTTCGACTTTCATACATTCAGGTACGCTCGAGAAGATAGTTGAACATTTTTCCTAATTTAAAAACATATATATATATGAAATTTCAACATTATTTCTTTTTTATTCCTATACGCATATAGTTGCATCTGAAGTTTTATGTGATTATTGTCGTATTTTCTAATCTACCAAAACCTTTTGGGACTAAAGTCTTTGTTGCTGTTTTATTTTCGTTTAAATTATTTATATACGTTTAAATTATTTATATAAATTAGAGATAGACTAAAATAAGTAAGAAGTTTATTTATAAATTATTTCCTTTAAATCATTTATATTAAGATGTTTACTGCATATAAAGCAATAAACATCCAAATAGTCGCTTCACCTAGGCGTTAAAAATAAACGGTAGCGCATCGAGACGGTACGCCCTTCGTATAGTATCGGCACGGCCCGAATGGACTGGCTATTGAGACTTTCCAGGTATAAATACTCAAACACATGGCGCACAGGCCAGTCAAACAGCACTCGACGACTAAGTCGTCCTCACTCAATCCAAATACAAGGCGCACAGACCAGTCTAACAACACTCAACGACCAAGTCGTCCTCAATCCTAATATAAAATACAAGGGATCGATAGGGAATAAAATTCAAATTCACACTTCCACTTTCAAATTCTCAATTCCCAATTCATACTTCCATACTTCCATACTTAAAAATTTGTTTGTTGCAACTACAGCAAAAAGTTGTTAAAAATACGTTTATTTCAACTGATAAGAAAACGCAGTTGTAAAAATACGTTTATTACAACTAACAGAAAATACCAGTTGTTAAAAGCCATTTATTACAACTGTCATGAAATGCCTGTTGTAAATAACTAGTTGTAATATGGTCATTTTCTTGTAATGTCCAAGTCCAGCCAGTTCATGCGGGCCTAAACTCAATCTGGTCATAGGCTAACCCATCTACTCAGCAACACTCCAAGTCTATGGCCGACTGGCTTAACATAGGATGACCCCAACAGATAACTCATCGAACAAGGTCTGGCTCAAGCACGATCCATCTTTGGCCCGATTTCATCACAGCCTGCCTTCGACCAGTCCCAATCAGCTCGCCTCGTTGTCCCTTAGCCACTCTGGCACTTCCCTTGTAATTTGATTCTTAACAATATTCAGTTTTCCTCAGCAAGCACCAACAACAAGAAATCGATTGTCATTGCTCGAAAGAAGCCATTCATCTACCTTGCCACATAGACATGCAAAAGTAAACTAACCTTACTAGGTATTATAGAAAATCTGTCAAAAGCATGTCTACTCCTATACCACGCTATCAACATTAAATGCACATTAAATGCAAAGTATGCGCCTGGTACGCACGAACAATTGGCATGCTTCTCATCCACACATTCCACACCACCTTTATAGCTTTCTTCCATCGGTGCACTCAACCAGATCGGCCATAGGTATGCTTCCTAGCTATTTTACTATGCAATCTCAACCTTCCATTATCCACTACAGCTACCAAAAATACCTCATGTCATACAACTTCAAAGGTGTGATTTCTTGTTATTCTCTCATAACTCATAAGTTCTCACAGAGCAAACAAAAGTCCTAAGCTCTTAAGATTAGCAAATTTTTAGTCTTAACTGTTTTATTTTTTATTACTTTTTTGTATTTACTTATGATTGTAAAAGAAAAACATAGGAAGAGATCTTCATAGTGGACGTAGGTAAGCTTGCTGAAGCACTCTACATCTTTGTGTCATTTCCTTCAATTTTCTTGTTAATCTCCTCGTTTTACATTTTCAAGCCTAGTGATAGCAAGTAACATTTGCTTTCACAAATGCATCAATCTAATTTGGAGGTTGGCAAATTTATTAATCAATATTTTGGCGCTATAAGGAGGGCCTCCCCTAAAATCTCATACATTTCCTCATTTTTTCTTCTCTGCACTCTTTTTACGTTTCACCATGTCAAATCCTAATGGTGAGAATGAACTCATTACTGATGGTAACACAGTCGCCAGTATTGCTAGTCCTGCCCTTAGGCTCAACAATAATGGATAGCAAGGCGTGCTTTAAAGCTTGACTAACATGTGAACATTGACCTGTTAGGTAAATGAATTGAGGATAAGGTTGGACACCCAAACAACTGCGAACTTTATTCCACCACCCCTCCAGTGGTTGAACTGACTCCTCTTCAACCTGTCCCCATATTCATACGATCTCGTGAGCACCACCGAAGCCTAGGATAGGGTGGTGCCTGAAAATCTGATCGTGGATGTCCATGCCCATCCAACAAGACATGTTGTGCGTGTACCAAGTCTTATTATCGACATTGACCCAGAGATGGCCATGCACACGGAACCAAGACATCGTCGCTCTCCTTCATCAAAATGGTGAGCACCTCTGAGCAACAAACGAAGCTTGATACTTGAGGTATAAGCGTCTTAGCGGTAGTGCCCATGTCATCAGTAGGGATGCAAGGGCCTCATCGGTGCACTCCTGATCCTATAGGGGTGTAGCCAGGCATAGAACAAGAGAGAGATGGGTCGGTCATTCACGGTTGCCCTTTATGCACACAAAGGAGGTTTCCCACTCTAGCTCACCACATTGTCGTCAACAATCTCCCACTCCACAAAGACGTCAGTTGAGCCCATAGCCGGTCATAGCTAGACAATCTAGTAGGCCGGTACTGGTCTTTGAGAGGAAATGAACATCCTTCACTGATAGCTTAATAGAATGCAAGCCTAGAACTCTAAGGGCAAAGCTTTTTTGATGACGAGAATGTTCATAGCAACTTAGGAATACTATGACACCAAATCAAGTAACACTGATTCAGAGAATGAAGGTAACGAGGTATGTCTTATAACTAACAATGAACATGTATCTAAATTCAAGAAGAATAAGTGGATAGTGGATGTTCAAGACACATGACTGGGAACTTAGAGCTATTGGCAGACATCATTTGCAAGGATGATGGAGAAGTAAACTTTGGAGATAACCCGAAAGGATATGTAATTGGCATCAGAAACATCGGTAACTTTGAAACCCTTACTATTTTAAATGTTTTATTATTTAAGAATTTAAAACATAATCTCCTCAACATATGTCAACTATGTGATAAAAGACTTAAGATAATTTATGATAAGGATAGATGTCATATCTTAGATCAAAATTCTAAAATTATCATTTTTGTGTTAGAAAAGGAAACATCTATGTATTAAGAATGAAAATATCTAATAATAACTTTTGTCTTTTGATCTAATCAAATTACCCATGGATTTGGTATAAACATCATGGTTATTTAAACTCCAAACAAAAATTTCAAAATATGAATTAGTAAGAGGATTACTAAATTAGTAAGAGGAAAAGAACTATGCCTTTTGTTCTGCCTTACTTTCAAGATGACTAATAATAAAGCCTAGCATAAAGCTGTCCTGATTAGCCTCGAGATGGAAAAAGAGTTACATGTGGATTCTATCCATATATTCGGTGACTTGTCGGTAGTCATCAATCAAATCGGCAAGCGCTTTTAAGTCAAAGGCAAGACATTGGTCTTATATGTTGCCAAGGACAAGAAGATTATTAACACATTCACAAGTTCAAGCTAGAGCAAATACCCAGAGAATAGAATGCCAAAGTTGATCAGTTGGCCAGGGCAACAAACAACCTAGAAGAAGTCACTCTTTGGGTCCCCTTAGTGATTTGAAGCACCCCTTGCTATAAGCCAATGGCCACAATGATGGATATCTATGTGCCATCCATGGACAACTGGATGGTGCCCCTAGTCAAATATTAAAAAATTGAGGAACTTCCTACCGACCGAAAAGAAGCCACGAAGATTGTCTACTAGGCTCCTCATTACATGATCATAAATGAAAAGCTCTACAAAAGAAGGTACTCCACACCACTTCAGCAGTGTGTGTTTAAAGATGAAGCCAACCGGATCATGGAAGAGTTACATGAAGTGTTTTGCGGGGCTCATGTCGGAAGGCAAAGCCTAGCAAAAAAGGTCGTCCGAAAAAGCTACTATTACCCTACTACAGTCAAAGATTCAATGAACTATATCAAGAGGTATGACGTGTGTCAACGAATCGCCAAGATCTCCAAAGCTACTCCTACCCTCCTTAGCCCTAAGACTTCACCATGGTCTTTCAACACATGGGGAATTGACTTGATAGGGAAGTTTTCTAGTGTTAAGGGAAGGTGCAATCATGTCATAGTCATCATTGACTACTTTATTAAATGGGACGAGGCCAAGCCCATTACTAGGGTCATCGTCCTCAAGATACTCAAATTCGTCTTAAAGAACATAATTTGCTATTTCAACCCGTCAAAGAAGATTATCACCGACAACGTTACTCAGTTCAAGAGTGGTCTCTTTCAAGACTTCTACGCAATGAATGGAATCGAGAAATTCTTCTCTTCCATTGCCTATCCTTAAGCCATTGGACAAGTCGAGACTGTCAACAAAATAATCAAATCAACACTCAATAAACACTTCATAAGAGCTAAAGGGAGTTGGGTTGAAGTACTACAGCTTGTTCTTTGGTTCTATCACACTTCCAACCCACTTCAACCAATGATACTCATATCTCACTTTCCTATGGGCAGGAAGTTATGCTACGCATCTAGGTTTACATCCCCTCATCTTTATTTTTACCTATAATCCTAAGTAGAACGATAAGCTACTCAAGCTCGGGCACAACACATTTAAAGAACGAAGAGCCGAAGTCAAACTCTACACCAAAGCCCATAAGAGGAAGATAGCCAAGCACCACAATTCAAGGGTAAAGCTCCGAAAATTCATTTTCAACGACCTAGTTCCATGCTAGGGGCTAGAAAATACAAAGAACTTGGCAGAAGGAATGCTCGGTCTAACCTGGAAGGGACCATATATGTACCAACTTTCCCCGAAATGGACCTAAATTCCGACCTAGAAAAAACCCATCGAAACTTAGACTCATCTCAAAGCTGGCTGTTGGTTGGTGAAAAGAACAATACAGAGCTATATATCTACACATTCAGAATCTCACAACGGAAGGATAAAATATAATAATAACAACAGTATCCATTTTATTTAAACTTCAAAATGTCATATAAATACCATAACAGAATATCTGTAATCACCGCTACATATCCGTGGTACAATATTCCAAAATTACAACATCATTTTTGTTTCATAGGTACATCAGAAACTATAAAAAATAGTAAGTAAATAAATAGTTTACCGCTGGAAGTCTTATCAATGTCTCCACCTTCAGCGTCGTCCTACCTAACATGAGTTGTATTGAGGAGGGAGTCAGAAGAAAATATGTCTAGTGAATAAAAATCTCGAGGCTTGTTATATTAGTACTTGGGAAGTATAATTTAAATAAGAGTATGCTTATATATTCCACCTACATCATAATTATTTTCAAATATAAGCCTAAAGGATTTTCCCATAAATAAAAAGGCTTTTTAAATATAAGTCCATAGACAACTTGCTATCAACCCAATGACCCATGTTTATCGTCCAGAATGTCCTATCAATGTAAGAGATAGTACTTAAGTCACTTAATACCTTTTAATGGGAATCAGGAAGACCCTGACCTTTAATGACTTATTTAAGGTAGGTCCGTGTCATTTACTACCTATAGCAAGGTGGACTCATCGCTATTAACTATCTAGCTGACATTGCATGAAATCTCTTCAGCCACATAATACTTCCTATTGAATCATGTCCTTTCTTGAGATATCCTCTACCGTGCATAACCCATAACCCCGACCATTTACTACTTCCTACATAGAGAAGGGGTGGACCCTCACACAACCACTTAATACCTTGAATTTTTTAAGTAGGCCCTTCGTATTAGGACTTATATCCCATAGTGTCATCTTACATTAGTCCGACTATTCTTAGGTACTGGTAGCTAGATCAGCTAGGCAGATTTACTATAGAATTTGGACTAACTTCACGTCATCATAGTTACTTATTATAGATGATGTCCAACATCAGCCCAAAGTCACACTACTAGTAGCCAGATTAGCAGGGCAAACTTCCATGTGCTTTTGACTAACCTGGCATCCCTATAACTTATTCATAATCCATATCACACTCTACAAATATTATACATATCTCATCATTTTCATAATTTAGGCATTATAAGAGATCCTTCTTTTTTGCCTTTAACATTAATAACTTTCCTAAGGGGCATTTAATAAAACTAATAGCCTATATAACCACATCATTATACGTTAATTATGCTAATACAATATACATACATACATATGTGAAAATAGGTTCCTTTTATTGATCTAAAAATATGGAGTTACAGAACATATCAATTAGCCCGTTTACGGCCCAATAAAACGATACAGGGTAGATACAACTTAAAATATACATAACACAACACACAACCCCACACAATCAACTCATCGCAGTGTGCCTGAGTTCTCATACTCCTTTCAATCAACCAATCTGAGATGAAATGAGAAATCTTGGTAATCAGCCATTATCATGTAGTTCTATACCCCTTCTTTACAGAATTTGCTCGTTGCGATGAGTACGAGAGATCTAGATTTCAACATAATATAAGTAATTTCAATTTGAATAATCTTTGCTTTCTCTAATTTGTTTGTCTCCTTTTGCTCAAATATGCATTTATTTCTTTCCTCCCAGATGTGGTAGATAATAGTGGCGAGAATGCAGGAGGCTAATTGGCCGATCTAGTCATGGTTGCAGAATCGCTGTCGAATCGGTCGAACCTCATCCTCAACATCTAGGTAGTTATTATTCGTGTTAATGTTTAATTTCAATTTCATGAGTACCCATATATATCTAGAGTAGCTATAGTTAAAAATAGACAAGTTATACTTTCATGTACTCTTTGCACAACGCACATATGTCATTACAGTTAACATCCCACTGTCGTAGACGATTCGTAATGTTGGTTCTCCTAAGTAGCACCTTGTAAGTACAACAAGACATTTTTTACTGCCTATGCTTTCCCAAATGACTGGACACCAATGTAGCCTTTCATATTGTTGTCTACATATTTTCCATGTCTTACTAAAGAAAATTGAATATGTCTACACCATTACCAATAATCCACCCATCCTTGTGAACCAGTTTCCACCTGACTTATAAGGTATGATAACTCTTTAGCTTCTAAAAAACCAAAAGTATTCCATTGGCTGTTGTGAATAATGCTCGACGCTGTTGCATACTTTATGGAAGATATATGATACTATCAAAGTCAAAAATGTTAATCAAGGACTTGTTATTCAACGATGGTTCGGCCCGTAGTTAAGTGTTGTTGCCATCTGCAATTACCCTTTTAATACATTTTAGGATTTCATTTCTATGTCTCCACATACTCTTCATTGTGCAAGACATGTTATTGTTAAATTATAGTTGCCAAAATGTAGTCTCGTTGCGATATTTATTATGCATCCATCTAGTCCACATGCAGTATTTGAACATTAGTTGACAGATTAATTTTAGGTAAACCACTGTTCTAAGATCTATGAACCTCTTCAGTCCAATACCCCTTTAAATTTAGGTCTGCAAAGTACACTCCATGCTATTTTATATAGCCTTTGCCTAGAAAAGTCAGCACATACGTGACGAATTCCCTATACCGGCGACACCCAATATACATGTATAATGCACTATAGAGGTGCTCAGTCGATGCGGGGCGATAATCAATGGTTGTAAAGTAAATAAGAAACATATAACCCGTCGTATATCTCATAGCACATCAAATAAAATATAATAGCAAGCATCTTAGATATAAAACACGAGAGACAACAAAAAACTGAATAAGTCACATAATAAGAGAATATAGATCCATAAAGTAAGTAGCATAAGTAGTAGAGTTATACATCGAACAATAACGCATAAGCTGTCTCTAAATAATAAGGCACTATCAAGCTCCATAGTGCAGTGCAGTGGAATAGCAAATGAGTAAATGTAATAGTATGAGAGAATAGCCTCCTGCTCGCCATCTGTCCAGCTCTATGTGCTCACCAGACCTGATATTCCTAATCTACTCATTTAAGAGTACCAAAGTAATAGGAGGAAAAGCATAAAACCCCAGGTCAGACAATGGTTTGGGTGAGCGGTAGAAATCTCAAATACTATAAAGCCAATATACTAGGAAAAATGGTATGGAAAATCATACATAACCTATCCCTGCATTCATAGAGTTAGCACGTATTAAAGATATATGCTACTTTATGATAGTCATTATAGGTGTGCTACATGTCAAAGTACCAAGGATGTCTAGATATCTGCATTACTAATATCTACGCCATGTGACATACCTAGGGTGATTAATCAGTCAAACCCAACATAGCATCCATTCTCACATTCACTTACTCTATGCATTGGATATATGATATTCATATGACCTCACCATCTAGTTAAGATTACTCAACATCTCGGTTTCTCGGTGCTTGAATCCATGCCACTCAATCGGCTAGGAACTAGACTACCAGACCATAGTCCAGGGTACAATGGATCTAAACATCATGCGATCCAGGGGTCTCTGCCACCCAAGCAAGCATCCCCACATACCCTTGCTTTGTGAGTACACATCTAAACTTACGAATATCAACGATCCCTTTGCATTGGTCGTCCATAGCATGGCTCATATCAAAATTGTTCTTTCAACACCCATTTCAAGCCATCACGGTAGAGGACTACTCTTGGCAACCATCGTAAGCCATAGAGTGTCATCGTGTGTCCCATAACCTACCTCCAATTGTTCCTTCAATCCGACGTATCATCGCTTACTCTGCCTCCCGAAGTATAGCTATCCGTCATCAAATGACCATAACTCGAGCATACGAACTCCAAACGATCTGAAACTCATAATGTAACCTTATAGGGCCTTCCTTGTCACCCCATATTGATCTCATCATGTTTAGGAAAAAAAGCCATGGATCCATAATGGTCCAAATCTTGGATCCATACCGATCCAAGTTTTGGATCCATATCGATCCCATACTTCACATGTAAACTCCTACCTACCTCCCTAAGATATACCATAAGTCGAGGGCTGAACCAATACTTAGCCAAATTCATACGAATTTGGCTCCACTTCGTCAATCCATGTTCTTGAGCTTCTACCGATCCATTCCCCTCAAAGCTACCACCGATCCATACCCTTGAAGTTACCACTGACCCATACCTTTAAAGCTACAACTGATCCATGAGTAAAAGAACCATTACCCAACCATACTTGAAACCACTTCATCGATCTATTCTTTGATTTTGCCTCCCATCCAAGAATAAGGATCACTACCGATCCAACTCTGAAGTTGCTACCAATCTGTACTTTAAGGCATATATCTTGATTATGCCAACTTCAAATCATATGAAACTTATAATATAGCATCATGGGGCCTTCCTTGCCACCTTACCTGGATCGTACCTCCGTTAGATGAAGTATCATGGATTAGTACCGATCCATGATGCAGAACCAAAATTTTCCCTAGAAACTATGGTCGTCATTTAATCAGCGTTTTCAACCATTCAAACATGACACAAGTATGCAATCATTACATGTAACACTCGATAACAAACACATAGCCAAATCATCTCAAATCAAGACCTAAATCTAAGGTGATAGTAGTTAGAGATCCATAAGAACGCATTTTCTCAAATTAAATCAAAGTGTTCTAAAATTCGCATATATAGTGTAATACAGTTAGAAAACATTTTTAGTATTTTTAAATAATTTAAAAGCATTATTTAGGGTGTAAAATAGCCTAATTAGTAAGCGAGAGATCCAATCACTCACCTAAATCTAAATCAAAGCCTGAATCTCCAAATCAATAGTAATAGGCATGAATCCTGATGCTCATCTAATGGCAAATCTCTAATTGCAAATGCTACTCATGCTAATCTCCTCTTAATGGTGAATTTGGCTAATTAAAGTATGTTTTAGGTTTTATTTTTGGTTAATGGATTTTTCTAACTATTTTTGGGAGTTGTGAAATGATGGAGATGAGGTCCCATCAACCTCCACATGCTCCCAACCTGAAAAGGGTTATTGACCTCAAAGCTAATGACCCTAATTACCCACTTAAGCTGCTCAAAATCAAAGAAGACTTATGACAGCCCTATCTTGAAAATGGTAAGTCTGTTTTCTTAATATGACCACTCTACGAAAATAGAAACCATCATTTGGATTCAATGGAAACGATTTCAGACCCTAACCCGGCTCCTATCAAAAGTTATAGTACATACAAGTTTTATAGGGTCAAAATGGTCGTATAAAAATTTACAAAAAATCATCGATATAGAAAATGTCTCTAAGAGAGATTTCCCAAAATATTAGAACCATACGACCTCATATGAAAATAGTATAAATATTCTACGATCCTTTGATACGTAAAATACGCATCTTACATTCTCCCCCTTTAAGAATTTCAACCTCGAAATTCCATAATCAAATCAACAGGGTCATACAGCATGCCTAATAATCGTATACAAACATAGGCAGCCATCACAAATTAAATATGCATGCATTATAGCAAATGTAAAAAACGATATCAAAGCCTATCTTAGAATGTAGAATTCTATGCCATGGTACACTTCATGATATCGTAAGTGAAAGTAAAAGTGATAAATAAGAAATCTCATCAAGTAAAGAGCATTAGATATGCTTCCTCATGCTCTCCTTTGTCTCCTAGGTGCAATCGCCTTCACTATCACTCTACTGAACCTTTACCAACTTCATCATCTTCCTTCTAAGCTACTTTGTATCATGTCCGATGATACGAATTGGCCTATGAGGTCCTGAAGTGTCTAGTTCTATCTTGATATCATCTAACTAATCCGGTGTGATAGTTACGCCTAGTTCTAGACAAATTTCCATAAATGTGAGACATGGAAGACATTTTGCACTCCTACCATTCTTTAAGGTAAGTTAACTCTATAAGTAAGGTTCCCAATCCTCTTTAATATCAAAAAAGGACTAACAAATCTTGATGCTAACTACCCTTTACTACCAAACTAAATGACATTCTTGAATGGAGAGACCTTGACAAATATCATGTCGTCGATGGAGAACTCTAAACCTCGACGTCTCCTATCAACGTAGCTTTTCTATCTGTCTTGGGCAGCTTTCATTCGTTGGCAAATGATCTCGGTCTTCTTCGATGTTTCTCTAAACATATCTTGCTCAAAGTATCAGTTTCTCGCCTACTTCCCACCAACAAGAAGGAGCATTTCATAGTCAGCCATATAATGTCTCGAATGGTGCCATACTGGTGCAAAACTAATAACTTCTGTTGTATGCAAATTCAACAAGATGTAAGTGATCATCCCATGAGCCTCCAAAGTCTAGTATATAAGCACGCAAGAGATCCTCTAAGATTCAGTTTACTCTCTTAATTTGGACGTTAGTTTGATGGTGGTAAGCTATGCTGATGTGCAACTCTATCCCTAATGCCTCTTGTAAGCTCTTCCAAAATCCACTAGAGAACATCGGATCTCAGTCACTCATAATGCTTTTCGGCACGCCATGGAATTGTACTATCCACTTCACATACAATCGTCCAGTTTAGCTGCCATTCTACTTGACTTGATGGTATAAATCTGGCGCTCTTGGTCAATCAATCGACTATGATCCAAATGCTATCGCACCCTTCTCGAGTACTCGACAGTCCATCGATACCTTTTCCTATTTCCACTCGGGAATTTCTAGTGGTTGCATTAGACCACTGAGCTTCTTCTGGTCTGCCTTAACCAACTGGCAGTTTATGCATTTTGAGATGAATATCACAATGTCTTTCTCCATCCTTTTCCAAGAGTAGGTCTACCTCATATCACGATACATCTTATCACCATTAGTATAAACCATCATTCTCGAATGACGACACTCTTTGAGCACCCGATCCCTCAACCCAACGGCATCGGAAACAAACAATTTCCCATCTTTACGGAGCCAACCGTCTCGGTCGAGTCTGTATTGTCTCACGTCCTCAAATTCTACTCCAGCTTCAATGTTAGAAATGATCTCGGCTAATCTTTCATTGCGCCTTTGATTAGTATGAATTCGCTCGATAAGCGTAGGTCTGATAGTCAAGCTTGCTAACATCTCTAGCTCTAACTCGCATCTCGATCGGAAATCATAACTACTAATATACTCTAAGTATGTCCACTTTAGGAACATAGCTCCTGAATGGGCATGTCTCCTACTCAAGGCATTAACAACTACATTACCATTTCCGAGTGTATGTGCAATATCAACGTTATAGAAGGTCAGGAACTCTAACCATCGCTACTGGCGAAGGTTAAGATCCTTCTGCCAAAAGAGGTACTTCAATGATTTATGGTCGATGAACAACTCGAACCTCTCTCATAAAAGTTAGTACCTCCAAATCTTCAGCATAAACACAATCGTGGCTAACTCTAAATCATGGGTCGGGTATTTCTTCTCATGTGGCTTCGACACAAACCTTGCCCCTCTGCATCAATACCACACCCAGTCCAATACCTCAAGCATCAATGTATACCATCATCTCCTTATTCCTGCTCGGAATGATCAATATTGATGCACTCTTCAACTTCTCCTTCAAACTCACAAGTGCATGTTCACGTCTCGCATCCCAAGTAAAACCCTAATTCTTTTTCATCAAGTGAGTCGACGATGCTGCTACCTTAGAGAAGTCCTAGATGAATCTTCTATAATATCCAGCTAACCCCAAGGAACTTCTCACATCCGTAGCATTTTTGGGTCTAATCCAATCATGGACTGCTGCAACTTTTGCATAATCAATAGTAATGCCCTGCTCGGAAATAACATGACCCAAAAAACACACTTTCCTCTTCTAGAAGTGACATCTAGAAAACTTTGCCTTCAGATTGGTGTTTTCTTAACACCTCTAGTACAATCCTTAAATGTGTCTCGTATTCTTCCTCTGCTCATGAATAGACAAAAATATCATCGACGAACACAAGCACTAATTTATTTAGCCAATCCCTTAAAACATGGTTCATTAGATCAACAAAGTATATCAGTGCATTGGTTAGCCCGAACAGCATAACCAACCACTTGTAGAAACCAAACTGTGCATGGAATGTTGTGAATAGCACTCTCTTTCTCTACTCTCAATTGGTGAAATCTCGTCACAAGGTCCAACCGAGAAAATACTTTAGCACCATGTAGCTGGTCAAACAAGTCATCTATATGTAGGAGTGGAACCTTGTCCTTCTTCGTCACCTTATTTAGCTCACGATAATCAACACATAATCTAAGGATTCGTTCTCCTTCGTGCCGAATACTACTGGCGCCCCCACTCAGATATACTCCTACGAATGAACCCTTTTCAGAAAAGGTCATTCACTTGCACCTCAAGCTCTCTTTGATCTCTAGGTGACATCCTCCTCAATGGCATCACTATCAGTTTGGCATCTTTAACTAAGTCAATACAGAACTCGATCTCTCTTTGTAACGGAAGTCTGGTCACTTCTTAAATATGTAGGGATACTCCCTATCAATAGGCACTGATGACAACTCATCATGTGGGATTTTGATCAAATATAGAAAGCTAACCATCACATCATTATCTAGAAGGTAGCCTAACAGTATCGTCCGCCCATCATCTACCCTTATAGTCAGTAATGACTTCTCACAATCCACCATCACTCCTATCTATGAAGCCAGTTCATCCCTCGAATGCTACCAAATCCAAAGAAACCTAAAACAAATTAATCAAAATCAAAAGAACATCCATGACTCAATAAGATCAAATCATGACAAACCATACATAGGTTAGTGGATCCTCCAACAGGGTTCATCACAATCAAAGGTCAATAGACAATTTCAAGTTTCAATCCTAACTTATCTACCAAATCACTAGATATAAAGGAATGTAAAGCACAGTATCAAATGAAACTCTTATAGGAACATCACAGATGGAAAGCATACCTTGAAAAATGATGCCTTTCCCCTTCTCTTTCGACGATGGAGCATTCAATGAAGTTGGAACGACATTGATGGTATATTCATTCACCAACCGCTTCTACTTTAATGGCTCCGGACAGTTCTTTTGAATGTGCCTAAGCTTGTTGCAATTGTAGCATTTCTTCCCTCAACTTTGCAGTCTCTAATATAGTGAACTTTCTTTCGTAGTTGTGGCAGGTCGGTCCTAAGTTGACCTTCTTCTTTTGGCTATCTTTGTTCTAAAATTGCTTCTTCTTATTGTTCCAGTTCTCTTTGCCTCCCCCCCGCTCAACTGTGGCTTTGGCTCTTCTTTAGGAATGATAGCTATCGGTTTCGGATACAAGTTCTCATGCCTCAAGGCCTTATCGACTATCATGGTCTTGTCAATATGGCCCATGAGTTGCTCCCTCAAGTTGTCGTCTAAGCCAACGATAAATTTCTTATTCTTCTTTAATGAGTGTCGATAAAGGACATCCCATATTTTGACATAGCGTCGAACTCAGCAACATATTTGAAGACAGTCGTATCCCCTTGCTTCAGATCAACAAATGTACAAAATAGAACTGACCTTTGAACCGCAAGAATAAATTTCTCCTCAAATTCAGCTTTGGACTAGTCTCAAGTGAACTAATCGTCAAGAGTGGCAGCCTTACTGCATTCCACTAGTTCATGGCTCGCCCTTGAAGCTGTCGGAAAGCCAATCGCCTTTTCATAACATAATTCAGCTCAAAGTCCTCAAAAATCCTATTAGGGGTATTAAGCTAATCCTTCGCTTCCATCGACGACTCCGTTCCTTAAAACGATTTGCTATCAGGACTAGTAAATTCCTTATCCATCTTAGCGAAATCGGCTCTGGGTGCCTGCACTTAAGCACCACCACTAGCAACGTTTGGAATGGCTACTTGAGCATTTTGCAGCATGTTCCTTATTATAGTATTAAACATGATCTACAAATCGGGATTAGCAGCTCTTGAGCCAGCTTCTTCCTCGACTCCAAAGATGGAGTTTCTAGCAGCATTCCTTGTTTGTCAACTCATCGTTCAATCTGCAATAAGGACAATCAATCTCTCTATAAGGAATTCTTCTTAAGTAGTAATCATGTGTGCAGTGCAGCTTATATACTATATATACTGCTATATAATTTTGAAAACCAGAATATACAAAGAGTATGCACTCTCGTATACACTCACACACTCTCTCGATCTAGTCTAAGATGAGAACTCCTACCCTATCTCCATCGGATCCTGGTATCTCTTAGGTTAAACAATGAAACTAAGCTCTGATACCAAACATTATGATTGCCCTACACCGTCGACACACAATTTACCTGTATAGTGCACTGTAGCGATGCTCAGTCGATGCAGGGCGATCATCAATGGTTGTAAAGTAAATAAGCAACACCGAACCTGTCATATATCTCACAGCGCATCGAATAAAATCTAATAGTAAACATCTTAATAATAAAACCGACGAGACGGTAAATTACTAAATGAATCACAACATCAGAGTATATAGATCCATAAAGTAAGTAGCACAAGTAATAGAATTATACGTTAAATAATAACTAATAAACAGTCTCTAAATAATATGGAGCTGGCAAGCTCAATAATGTTGTGCAGCGCAATTGCAATTGAGTAAATATAATAATACGAGAGAATAGCCTCCTGCTTACCACCTGTCCAGCTCTACATGCTTACCAGACCTGATATTCCTAATCTACTCATTTAAGAGTGCCAAAGTAATAGGAAGCAAAGCATAAAACCCCAGGTTAGGAAATAGTCTGGTGTGAGCGGTAGAAATCTCAAATACTATAAAGTCAATATACGAGGACAAATGGTACGAAAAATAATACCTGACCTATCCCTGCATTCACAAAGTTAGCACATCTTAAAGATATACACTACTTTATGATAGTCATTATAAGTGTGCTACATGTCAAAGTACTAAGGATGTCTAAATATCTGCATCGATAATATCTACGTCGTGTGGCATCCTTAAGGTGATAAAACAGTCAAACAAACATAGCATCAATCATCCATCCTCACATTCACTCACTCATTGCATTGGACATATGTATTCGTATGACCTCACCACCCAGTCAGGGACTAATCAACATCTCGGTTTCTCAACACTCGAATCCATGCTACTCAGTCGGCTAGGAACTAGACTACCACCGCCATAGTTCAGGGCACAATGGATCTAAACATTGTGCGATCTAAAGGCCACTGCCACCCTAAGTGAGCATCCTCACATACCTCTGCTTTGCGAGTACACGTCAAAACCTACGAATATCAATAATCCCTTTGCACACATTGTCTACAACAGAGCTCATCTCGGAACTGTTCTTTCAACTTCCATCTGAAGTCATTGCAGTAAGGACTACTCTTAGTAACCATTGTAAGACATAGAGTATCATCATGTGTCCTGTAACCCAACAACAATAGTCCCCTCAATCCGACTCATCATCGCCTACTCTGCCTCCTAAAATATAGCTATCCATCGTCAAATGACCGTAACCCAAGCATACTAACTCCAAACGATTTGAAAGTCGTAACGTAATCTTATAAGGCCTTCCTTATCACCACATATTGATTTCATCATGTTTAGGAGAAAATACATAGATCCATACTGATCCAAGTCTTGGATCCATGCCGATCCAAGTCTTGGATCCATAATGATCCAAGTTGTGTTCCATACTGGTCCAAGTTTTAGATCCATACTGATCCCATACTTCACATATAAAGTCCTACTCACCTCCCTAAGCTACACCATAGGTCGCATCATGATTGGGTCAAATCCCATGAATCGATACTGATCCATGGGGAGCGATCCAATACTTAGCCAAATTCATACGAATTTGGCTCCACTTCGCTGATCCATGTTCTTGAACTTCTACTGATCCATTCCCTTTGAAGCTACCACTGATCCATACCCTTGAAGCTACCACCGATCCATGACTAGAAGAACCATTACTGATCCATACTTGAAGCAACTTCACTGATCCCCGCTTTGAAGTCACCTCCGATCCAGGAATAAGGATCATTGTCGTTCTAACTCTAAAGTTTCTACTGATCCGTATTTAAGGCCTATATCTTGGTCATGCCAACTCCAAATCATTTGAAACTTGGAATATAGCATCATGGGGCCTTCCTTCCCCCCTCCACCTAGATCATGCCTCCATTGGGTGAAGTTTCAAGGATCGGTATTGATCCATGATGCAGAACCCAAATTTTCCCTAAAAGCTATAGTCGCGAATGAATCGGCGTTTTCAACCTAGCATGATACAAGTAATCAATCAATACATGTAACATTCGGTAACAAACGCAAATCCAAATCATCTCAAATCAAGACCTAAATCTAAGGTGAAAGTTAGGGATCCATAAGAATTATTTAGGGATCCACAAGAACACATTTTCTCAAATTAAATCTAAATCATATAAAATTCACACATATGATGTAATATGGTTAGAAAACATTTTTAGTATTTTTAAATAATTTTTAAAGCGTTATTTACGGTGTAAAATAGCCTAATTAGTAAGTGAAAGATCTAATCACTCACCCTAATCCAAATCAAAGACCAAATCTCCAAATGAATAGTAATATGCATGAATCCCAATGCTTCACTAACAGAAAATCTCTAATACCGAGTGATAATCATGCTAGTCTCTTATAAATGGTGAAATTTGGCTAATTAAAGTATGTTTTACGGTTGCTTTTTGGTTAATGGAGGTTTCTAACTATTTTTGGGAGTCGTGAAATGATGGGGATGAGGTCCCATCATTCTCCACATGCTCCAAGCCCGAAATGGGTTATGGACCTCAGAGCTAATGAATTTAATTACCCACTTAAGCTGCTTAAAATCAAAGAAGACGTCAAACAACCCTAACTTGAAAATGGTAAGTCTGTTTTCTTATTATGACCATTCTACGGAAAAGGAAACCATCATCCGGATCCAATGTAAGTTATTTAAGACCCTAACTCAGCTCATATAAAAAGTCATAGTCCATACAAAATTTATAGGGTCAAAATTATCACATAAAAATTTGCCAAAAATCATCGATATGGAAAATGTCCCTAAAAGCCATTTCTCAAAATATTAGAACCATACAACCTCATATTAAATACTATATTATCCTCCAATATGTGGAATACGGGTCCTTACAATATAGATCATCCAATTTAATTAGCGTAGTAGTCGGCATGTGATTAACCAGCAACCAATACAGCTCCATGGTGTTATAACGGTGCGTATTAACTATGCTCTACCATCGGTAAAGAGTAGATTGTTGTCCCAATTGTCAAATTTCCCATAATTTTCTAAAATAGAGAAGTACACTCAACATAATGTAGATAATCTAAGGAGATAGGCACTCCTAAGTACTTAACTAGGAGAGTTGCTTCCCGTAGTTGTAATTTGTCCAATATTTCTACCTTATTGTTAGAGTTAGGGCTGAAGTAGACCTTTGTCTTCATTTGATTAATAGTTAGGCCTTTCATCATATTTATGCAATCCATTATAATTTAATACCTAATGCTATGTTGGTGTTAGCCGTAGCGAATAACATGACATTATCTACATAGAGAAGGTGAGAGATAGCAGGTTGAATATTATCAATAGGGGTAATAGCTCTCCTTCTAACTACAGCTTCAAGCTTTAGTGACATGAACTCCATAGCAATGCAAAACAGGTAAAAGGATATGGATCCCCTTGCATTATGCCTCTGGTGGATGCTATAAACCATCGAGGGACTTTATTTATGAGAATAGAGAATGTGGGTGTAGTAATGCATGCCATGATGTGCTTGATTATTTAATGTGGGAAATTCATTCTTTGTAGCATATGGCATATAAATTCTTTGTTTAACCTATCATAAGCTTTCTATATATCTACTTTTATACCGAATTTTTCAATACCTTTTTATTGAAATTCCTGACATGTGTCAAAAGAATATTTTATGCAATATTCCTGTCCAAAAAAATGCACATTGAGAATCATAAATTTAAAAAAGGAAGAAATCCCATTATCCTATTGCATATCAAATGTGCTCCATCACTTGCTTCTTCATCTTTGACCAATGGAAACCTTCATCATATCCTTTGGCATGCCTCACTGAACTCCTCCTTTAAGTCCATAGGCACAACAACACGATAACAGATTGTGTCTTACGTTCAAGTGGAGTATGTTTTGAATTCTTAGGTGAACCTCATACTCCACCGCCGTTTAATCTATAGATATTAAAAGTGGGCGATCCCTAACTTTTGGTGAACATAATATTACTATAATGAACTCAAATTCCAATTTTATAACTTAAAAAATAGTTTAAAATCATTTTTCAGGTTATGAAATCCATAGAATTCTTTTTCAAAGAATTTAAGTACAAATGAAGTCGTCTTTCTTCAAATCCAAATAGGTTAGGTAAAATTCAATTCTAAAATATTTTGTATACATAAAATCTTCATTCAAACTAAACCAATATTTGTTTCAAAACCCATAAAATAATCATATCAAAATACTAAGTTCGAAATCCTTAAAATTCTTTTCAAAGAATTTTAATATTAAAAATCCTTTTTTCCATCAAATTTGAATATAAATTTAATAAACCAACTTAGAAAAATTCAAGCTTCATGCTTTAAATAAATATCATTTTAAAGGTTCCCAAATTATTTATAAAGCTTAGATTTTAATACAAGCTTATGGAGTATCAGTTTCATATTTAAATAGTCAAAAATATTTCAAACAATTTCAAAACAATAACCAATTAGATAAAAAATCACATTCATGCAACTTCATTAGCAAGTAACACAGACCATATCACTTATTAGATTAAATAACTAACATCTAGAATCTCAAAGCAGTATAATTTTCTTTTGAATCGATAATATACTTTAAAAATCCTTTTTTCCTCTTACCACTTTAAATATCTCAAACGTCATAATTTAACCTAATAATAATAATTTTAATCAAACCTTTAAAACAATAATATTTTTACTACTTTACATCAAAACAATAATATTTATTTACATATTCTTTTCCACAACCACTTTATTATTATATAGTTCAAAAATAACAATATTTATATCTTAAAAATCCTTTTTGTTTTTATTTATATAGCCAATAGTAATAATTTTACTCAAAAATATTCATGGAAAATATCTCTATATTATTATTATTATCCTTAAAATATATCTTATATTTATTACTTAAATAATAAATTTTTTCCATAAATCCATAAAAAAATATTATTATTATTTCTCATAATTTTGGTAATCTCCCAAAAGTCATGATACTATTTATTTAAATTCAAGCATACTTTATAAGTAATAGTAAATTCTCAATTCAAAAATAGTTTCTTTTTGTAGTTGTTTCGATATTTTCCAGAACTCATAATAATACGCTTGTTAATTTTTTGTACCATTCCCTTTGTCTCAAATCGATAACATTCATTTCTAGCTAGTCCAAAGCACACTACATATTAAATACCAGTCTAGTTCCCTATAAGTAATTCAAACTTTATTGTTTATGTAATTCCTTTCTAGCTCCAATCAAATTTCAATTGAAAGTATCAATAACTTTTCAACTAAATATTTTTTTCAAAATTGTTGATGTCAAATCTTTTTTTTTTGAAAAAATTAATAAGATTGAAAAAACCATAAAATTCTCTATTAACTTCATCCAATGTTCAATTTTGGTCATTACATTTTTATTTAAATTAAATTCTACCTTAAAAGATTTTCAAAAAGTTTTACTTTAGATTTTTCTTATCAAATCATATCATAAGAAATCATAAATCAGTTTAATCTCAAGTTAAATTACTTCGTATAAATTCCTAACCCTCCCTATTAAAACAAAGTATAATTTTAATTTCCAAAGCTAATTCATTTTCGACATTTCTTAAAAATATAATTACCTAAAAACATTTAACTTCAAAAACACAATTCTTATAGTTTTACCAATTCAATATTAATTACTTAGAATAACTTTGGTTATTTTTTGTAATACTCATTCTTTTATTTCCAATACTATTTCATAAAATTTAAAACAATTTTATCATGTATATAAATAAGTAGATTCACTTTGTTTAATAACAAGTTAATTCAAATCAATATTAAATAATAACTACTATCTATACAAAAATTGTACCTTTAAATTCATTTTGTTTTATAGTTAATCAATTTCTAACACCTTTTAACTAATACATCATACATGCATACATATATATATACACATATAAAAAATATTTTTGAAATTCGCTTTTTCTGCTAATAATATTTATATTGGACTCAGAAATAATTTCCCAAATTTTAAGCCATTTATTAATGCATATTTCAAGAGTTTATATAAAAAATCCTTTAAAATTTCCATTCAAAATTACTTATATATTGCAATTAAAAAAAATCTCTTAAGTTTTAAATTAATATATTCTTTCCTTTTCAATTCATATTCTTTCCGAAATGGCTAAATTTTAACTTGGAAAAATAGACATGTGAAACATATCTTTTTTTATATTTTCTTTTATAAATGAGGAATGTTCACATAAGTATAATGAAAATGTATTATTTTTTTCAAAAAAAGGCTTTATAATATTTATGTGAACTTTCCTCATTAAATTTTCTCATGTTTAGAACTTAAAATAATGGGTTATTATTTCAACAAATTAAACAAACTTTAACTTCTATAATTTTCCCAAAAATTTCAAACGTTATTGTTTCTAAGTTTTAGTGAAAACATTTTAGTTAATTTAAATACTTTGATTGGAGTAGATCATAAACTACACAACCCAACTAAAATCTAAAGAAAATTGTTAAGTACCCTCATTATACCATATAAACATCATGTTATATCTAATGGACTTAAGGATACTACCTTTCTTATTCATCCCTAGTCTCATAATCTACTCCATTGTTACTTGGCCTATAAATGTAATGGCCTATCTTTTCGATCATCAGAAGTCGACATTAATACTTCTATGGTATTCACATGTTGAACATCCAAGTGCCGAAAAGACAGATCGTTGGGGTGAAAGAAAGAAAAGATAGAACAGAATCTCACAACGTGATGAGTAATATATAATATAACAATGATCTTTACAAACGAAAACTGTATATACTTACATAAACCAGAGTAACTAACCTATCATCGACGTGGACAATTATAACAATCTATCATTACAATCGTTGATAAATACAAACAAGGAAATAAAATGAAGTAAAAGAAAATACGGAAATGCATTTTGGAAGCATCTAGCTCGTCTCCAGAAGCATCAAAGCACCCATCAATAAATTTGGAAATATACTCGGGTTGACATAAGCATCAATAGAAAATAAAGTCCAGATCGGTCTGGTAAACTAGCGTGAGAAAACTCAAACCATTTTGATTAATTAATGTTATAAAAACCTTTCATAAAGATATCGTAAGACCACGCCGTAGATAAACATGGATGGGTTATTACCTTACGATAGTATTATCCTTTTATAAGAAAATCCAGTTATATTATAATAATGTCTAAGGGTTGAAAATAAATATATAAAATATCTAGAATGCTTTCCCACAATTACATTCAACTGTACCAGCTCTACAACTAAAACTGTGAGGCACGTATTAGAGAATGGATTCCAACAATGACAAGGTAAGAGACAACCTTCCATATAATACATCCCTAGATAAAATATACCTAAGGGCCACTCACGGGCCTCCTATGAATACGGAGCCGACTGGCCCTTTAACATTACATATTGGATTACATCATCCCTCGGGCACCGAGGCTGCAAACATTGCCACAAGATTGCCTCGCCAAATCCAAAAATCTCGATATGGATCGAGGAATGATTCTCCTAATGGTAGCTTACCACGTAGCTCTACGAGCATCTCCTGTTTTAGATATTACCAGGATGTCAAGCTTGTGAGGTTACGCTTTTATCTTTTCCTTCTAGTAATTTCCATTTAGAATGCTAACACTTCCCTTCAGACAATAATGCAATGCTAGCATTCATCCATACAAGTTTTTTAGGATATGAACATACTGCACTACTTTTACTATATCCATTTTGGAGTCACCCTCGGGATTGGTAGCAAGAAACCCTTGCACTTCAAAGAACTACGTCTTCGGTCCCATCATTTCGAACCGGTCTTAAACCTCTCCCAAAGCATAGAACACGCATATGGTTTTGGAGTGATTACAGTTTTGAGTTATCTTATATAAGTACACTCCCCCACTTACTAGTTGCTCCAAAACCAAATCAATAGTTTCGATAAACTCAACTTCGGTTCTTTTAGAAATAGCATGACAATACATAAGAGCAGAGATCACCTTCTAACTGATTAAGCGGACGAATTTTCTTATCATTTGTGCTTGGAGAACAAAACAAGATGTATACGCACATTATTGCCTCATTGAAGATAACTGTGCCATATGACCTACGTGCTCCTCCTAGATATTTCATAGTTATATTTTGGCTAAGATTTGATAGTTGGTTATTTAACTATAAAATAAACAAATGAACGACATAGATTTATTTCCATATGGGATCCACTAAGCCTCTATTAATTAATCTTTCTTTAACTAAATCTCTTTTCAATTATTTGATTTAAAATACCTTTATAAAGGATATATTCACAAACCCATTATACTCCTTTCAATACTTGAAAAAATATTCATATATTTATCTTACCAATATAAGTATATTCACAGAACATAAATAAAGGTTTCCTATTTTTTCCAAAATCATATTAAATAGGTCAAAACAAATATCATTTAAAACATTGCCTACTATAAACCCAAACTACTATCATTCGGTGTTAAGTATGAAAATGATGTTTTCATACCACCATAATTAGGAAGGACTATTTATCAACTTCATGTACTTGATTTTTCAAGAGATCCAATTCGTATAAGGAAACAATACTTTATATGCCGAATATCTATCTTCAATTTCAAACTCAAATTATCCTTCAGATAACAATGAGGCGGTTCAAGTTAGGGTATTATTATCTCGCAAACCTTAACTCCACAATATTCCTACCTTTTAGGATGAGTAGAAGTTTTACCACCTTGAAGTCTAATATCTAGTATACGGTTTCAAAGATTCCATATAATATTTATTTAAGTTCATAAACAAACTTCTCTTCCACTTTCCAAAGTCTTATACTATAATTAGAATATTACAGTTTCACTAAAATTTCACTTAAAACATCTTTAAAATACAGTTTGAAATCCCCATTTAAACCTTACTTGAAATCTTTGTTTAAAAACATATTTGATTTGAAAAGATAAGATCATTTTCTTCGTAGAAGTGAACATTTACGTTATTATATCAAATAATAATTTCAAACCTCATTTTAAAACAAATTTTAAATCTTACATTTTGATTTTAACTTAAAATAATTACCTTTTAAAAAGAATTTTAATTTGAAAAGTAAATCAATTTCCTTTAAATAAACCACTTGTTTAAATCCCCTAAAATAAATCTTTAAATCTCAAGACTCCTTAAAACATTTATGGATCCCTTTTATAAATCAATTTGTTATTTATAAACTCCTTTAATAAATCAATTAATTAACTTTAAATATCATTATTAAAATAATTAATTAACTTTAAATATTATTATTAAAATAATTAATTAACCCCTAAACGCCATTATTTAAAATAATTAATTAACGTTAAATACCATTAATAAAATAATTAATTAACTTTAAAACATCATTAATAAAATAATTAAAATCGTTATTAAAATAATTAACTAAGTTAAACATCATTATTAAGGTAATTAATTAACTTAAATATCATTATTAAAATAATTAACATCATTTATAATTATATAAACACTAACCTCAAATTGTTATTGAATCCATAACCTTTCAGATTGGAAAGAGGCTAAGTGACCCCAATGCTACTTGAACAAGCTACCACTTATTTTTAGTTCAACATTTCAGGTCATATCACTGATATTTACATAAGCAAACATATATGTAAATATAGTCCATAATTATCAATCAATAGCTAACACATCACTTTTTCAATATTAATTAACGGGTATACAAAATATATGTCCAAATTTATATAGTAGCAGAACGGGGATTTATCTGCTAAATAGATGTCCAAAATAATCTATTTAATTTAAATATAGCAGAATAGTGATTTATTCTACTGAATATCGGTGCTGGAATATAATTACCTAACCATGCTACTGTAATTGAATTCAACACTAATATTTGAAAAATATTTTATACTTCAATAAATGTGTCAAAAAACACACTAATGTGTTCTACTAGTTTATACAAATCAAGCGTCGAAATCCACGGGATAAACGGGCTTCATACGGGTGCGTTATAATCTTTCAAAGTTTTAAACTATTAACTAGCCAAAAATAATTTAAACTAAAAAAATACCCACATCTAAACACTGAAGCCCAAGACGCACTACCCGAACTAAAAGACAAAGATTCTTCTTCCCACATTATTTCCCAATTCAATTTCCAAATCAATTTGATTAAACCATTCCTATGCATGAAAAACATGCACGTGCACGCCCCTGACACACATCCTCCGACCATCAATCGGCACTCCAACCCCACCCACAAACTCCAATAGCCACATGCGACCCACGTGCAAGATTATCATCTACTCTGGCAATCCCGGGCAAAATTTAATCGTTCGTTCCCAAACCCAAACGCAAGCCCAGTCGCGTTCAACTACCAATCACCATCACCTCGGTCAACCCCAAACACTGGCTCGCCACTGTTAGCACCGTCACCCAACACCTCATCTTTTAGCCAATCATGCCATGCTTGATACACCCTAATGCCGTTACAAACCCAACGGTTGAACCCAAAAAATTAAACCCTAAAACCCTAACCTTAGCTCGACCACAAGCAACCACATGACCATCTCCTCGACCATGAACCCATCCTCCTCGTGAAGCTATCAGCTCCACCCCTAAGCCTCTAGATCGTCAAAATTTAAAAAATGAATGAAATATGTTCATCTTATCGCTATGACCATTCTTGGCCATTAAAAATATTATGACTACTACTAAAATCAATAAGCGATTACACAAACACGGCCATATACTCCATTTGTCAATTCGAGTATGTTAAAACTACCATAACCCGAGCACTTACCATAATTAACTAATCTCTCACACTGTACCTAACGAAATGACACTTGACTATTTGAAAAAAATAGAGATTTACTCCCACAACTTTATAGTCGACCTCAATGGCTAATTTTAAATGGTATGAATGATATCGATTCTTGAATAAGAAATGAAGGATATTTATTATTTTCTAGAGTACAGAAAAGGAAGAAGAAGATGCGACAGTGCCTGTGTATCCTATATTTTTATGTATATCTTATTTACAGCAAGCAAGACCTTCATTTCCAAAACATAATATGATTTTTAAACAATTACTTAAACATGATAATTATATAAAAATCACAACCAAGCTACAAATAAACTTACAAAACATTTGTTATATTAAAAAAATTAAACAAAGATTTGAATATTTCGCTTCCCATATGGTCGCAATGCAAAATTAAATCTTTTTCCTAGCAATCAACCTCAACACCACTATACAACTAAATTTCAATCTTTTAAACTAAAAGGAGAATACTTTTTCACAAATAAGAAAGGTAGAGAAGGTGAATAACAAAGTTAAGAAATAGGAAGGTGAAAATGAAATATAAAATGGGAAGTGCGTATACAAGATGAAGTATAAAATAAAGGTAAAAAAGGTCGAAGACTCAAATTGCCCTTACTCCATTTTTTTAACTCTCTCATCTTTTCCCAAGCCACCAAAGCACTAACCATGTGAAAATACGATGGATTTTCAAATGGTCTTTTTACCATTTTCTAATTTCATACTTAAGCCATCAAACCCATCATTTCAAATTCAAATTGAAATATATTTTATATTTATTAATTCTTAATATTATTATTTTACCTATTTATCTTTACATTTAAAAATAAAAAGTTTTCTCTAAACATTAAAATGTTGTTTTAAAGTATATGCCAAGGTATAACAACTTTCAACAACTTGCCGTCAATGGAAAGCTAAAAATCCGAAAAGAGGGTTTTAGTCACATTTTTAGTTTTCCATCGAACTGCCTATTTATGTGAACAAAATTAGAAAATGAATTTTCTACCATTAGTTATTAATTAAAAGAGCATCATTTGATTATTAAAACCCTTATTTGAATATTTAAAATAAATTAAATATTCAAAAATAGAAGTGATAACATTTCATGTCATTACAATAAACTTATTTTAGAAATGTTCTATGGAGTAAATTAAAAAAATGTAATGGATTTATCTAACACTCTAAAATATTTATGTATCAACATTTATTTAACTCATAGTGATTTACTTCAATAAGGGATATGCCAATAACTACCTTTACAAGTCAAAATATACGAGGACATAATATATATATATATATATATATATATATATATATATATATATATAATTACAAGTATGCTCTTTCATACACCTTAATTTAGTAGAAATCGCCTAACCTGACTCTGATACCACATATCCAAGTCACCACCAATCCTCTCTATTGACCTATCAAAGTATAACTAAAAAGTAGGAAATGATGGAGGGGTCAGATATACGTCCGGTTAGTGAAACACATCACATGAGGGCATAATACTAATAAGATCGTAAAATGACACATGCTCGAAACCCATACATTAACCCGTGTCACCTACACCTAACAAGTCAGTTAAACATAATAAAATACTAAAGTAGCGTCATATGCTAAGGTCTTACTAAAATCTAACCTATATCTAATCATATGGATATTATTGAGCCTATTTCCCCAACTCGCATGGCGCAAATATATGCAACTCGCTACTGATGATTTACGTGACTCAGCCCACTATCACCAAATTGTACGTGATCCGCTACTATAGATCTACATGCCTCAGCCCACTTTGACTGCATCTCCCAAGCAATCTCGATACCTCGAATGGCTGCTTCCATCTGTGAGCAGAGGGCTATTTTGTCACATCCCAATAATATACTAGACTTGGCATACCTCGATCGATCGGGGTTGCCACATAATTAATATACTGGCATCTAGAATTAATATATTAGGTGTACTGGACCTCTAATTAAGATACTGGGTTGAAGTTGGACCACTAACTAAGATACCGGGCCACCTTGTTATCAAAACAGGGAGTTGGGTAAAGCGAACTCCCTCCTTGGACGAGCACGGGGATTAGTCAGGTAGAACTAGGTTGCGCTGCTTAATGCTCCAATCGAAAACAAACCAGATCATACGTACATTATTGAGCTCAAAGCCCTAACTCATGTACCGCCAACACGACACTATTGGGCTCAAAGTCCTAACTCATCGTCGCTAGACACCACAGGCCCCATCGAAGTCACCCGATGCCTATGAAATATCACACTATTGAGCTCGATATCTCAACTCATGTGGCACATACACAACATTGCCATGGAAATCATATGTAACTATTGAGGTCAAGTCCAAGTTAGGCATTCACCTAATGGCTAGTGTCACTATTGGGATCAAGCCAAAAACTCATGATTGCCCCACAGTCTGTGAGCCTACTAGATCATGCCCCATCCTATAACTATTATGGTCATGTCCAAGCTAGAAATTCGCCAAATAGTCAATGATGAAATTAGGATCAAGTCAAAAACTCGTAATTACCCCAATATTTATAACTACTAGATCAAGCCCCAACCCGTAAGCACAAAACCATATAACGAATGTACCCGTATTTTTGATAATTAAAACTATACAATTAAATAAGATTTTGGAATTTAATATTGGAAGAAATTAAAATTTGTGATTTATAAATGGAAAAGATTATTAGAATGTAATTTAATAATGTTGATTTAATGTAATTGATAACTATTTTAATATAACCTCAATTAATTCAAATAATTGTGAAGTTAATTTGGTTATAATTGTAAATAAGGAAATAAATTAAATGTTGTAACTAATGGTGAGATTGTATGCATTTAATTGAAATTGGCTAATTAGAATATGAAATCAATGATGTGGTAAGTAGTTATAATCTTTGTTTATAAATAATAAATTTATAAATGTGATCAAATTACTTAAACGTAACAATTGTTTATTTATCATCTCATTTTTTAATAAGTTTGGAATTAATTTAGAAATCAATGAAATTTAATGTAATTAAATATTGCAATTAATATGAGTTAAGATGATAGTGGTAGAATATGAATGTAATAAAATGTAAACTAATGTTAATTATATTCATAAGGTGATAGTTGATTTAATAATAAGAATGTAAATCAAAATAAAAGAACTCGATCGAAATTAAAATATGATTAACCGAGATTTTATTAAAGTTGTTATTAAATGCTAATTTATGCAATATTTAAATATTGAATTTAAGTGAAAAATTTATTTTAAAATATTATAAATTTCTTTATAATCAAGAATGATGAAAATTGTTAACTTTTAAATTTGAATTTAAAGGTGATTTAACCAATTTAGTAATAATTTATTTAGTTAACGTGAAAATTAGCCATTTTGGCCACTGTCTCGGATTTTGATGAAACTATTTTCATTGGATCCGTAACAGTAAATTATTATGAAATTTCAAGTATCGTAGAAATTAGACTTATTGCTTGATCGTGCAAGCTCGAAACGCGTAGAAATCGATTTATGGAATATAAATGAATATAATCTGATTTTAAAAGCTAACTTCTGTATACAATGGATTTAAGGTTTGAAACTAGTTTCATTGAGTTTAAAAATATCGAGAACCTATATTTTAATATATTGGATGACCCACTTTCTTTTTGGGAACAAAACAGGCTTTTCAGGTCGTTGTTATCGTTTCGACCCAATTCGATATGTCCATTCATTATTATCCAACTCTGTCTTTATAAATGGATATTACTTGAAACCCTAGCTGTCTATTCTAATTTTTGTACGTATCTGTTCAAATCATCTGCTTCTTCCTCCCTCCCAATGGCTGTCAATCAAAATCCTAACTCCTGTATTCAAAATCAAAATCAAAATTTTAAACTCCTCAAATCTATCAAATTATATATCATTGGAAAGCTCTCCATGAACATAATCTCTCTGCAATTCGTTTTTTAATTTGATGCATCGTTTGACCAAAAAACGATGAAGAAGTTTCAGTTGTCCATAGGCCATAGTTTCGTTCGACGATGGATTGTCGACCACTTGACGATCGGGTGGTGCTGCGGCGTATAAGAGGCCAGGGTGTTTTAATCATGTGGTTACATCGCCCTTAAAGACTATGAGATTCACTAGATTTGGGCATTATAGGCGGCGGTGGTATGGTATTTCTGGCATGGTGGAGCAGTCGCGCATGGCCAGGAGGTGTGGTCTTGGGAGAGGATTGCAGTGGCGTTGTCTGATCGAGACGAAGTGGCCTAGGGACGCGGCGATAGGAGGATGGATAGTGGCGGTTGTACGTGTTTGATGAGTTTGACTATGCTCGATCGTTGACGCTAGGATTAAGATGATTAGACTTTGCAGTTTTACCCCTCATATATTTTAAATTTAAACTTAAATTTAAAACTTCTAGCTTGAATAAATTTTTCATCTGAGCTTGGATTTGGACGCTGTTTCATCCGTTGCAATTGTATCGAAATTTTGGACGACATGGAATTAGTTTTGTTGAATTCTAAGACTGTTCAAATTTTGGGCTTTCTTTGGATTTTAAATCGATGATAAACCAAAGGTGAGTGATTTAACCCACTCACAAATACTAAACCATCTTATGTTAGTTAAATTAAATTTATGATGCGATAAGAATATTATTAGTTGCTGTTTGGTTGTTTAATTTGAGTTTATATTGAATCACATTGCCATTTAAAATGATATTGAATTTAAATTGTTAGTTAAATACCTGATAAAGACAACCAATTAACAGTTGTGATTTATTCGCTTATTTGGATGTTGATGGCGACGGATGTTTACTTGTTGATATTTTGGGTGCTTGGATATTTATATATCCCTGAAAATTACCGTGGGTTGAAATGATACACACCCGAACGATCTTATAGATTAGGGAAAATCGTTATGGGTTGAAATGATAAACCTGAGCAATTTTATTGATTTGGAAATTACTGATTTGGGATACAGGTTAAAATGATATATATCCGAAAATTTCACTATTTTGATTGAAATGATATATATCCTATCACTTGACCATAAGGTAGAAAATTATATGCAGACACCGTTGGTCGGTTTTAAACTATTTTATAAATGGTAAACTATGTTTAATTTATAAAATCGATTTAAAAAATTTATATGTTTTAAAGTTTCAATTTATAAGTTAATATACAGTTTAAAAGGTAAATTTGAGATTTTACTTATAATTTTATTTAGTTTAAAATATATTTTTAAATGGTTTAAATTTAATTTAATAAAATGTTTAATATATATGTATTAAATTTAATTTAATATAATAAATATAGTTTTGATTTAAGATAATCAATATTGACTTTTATAATAAATTTAATACATAAAATTTTTTTATAAAGGATTTATGATGGTTTTATAAAAAGAGTTATAAAGGTTTAAAGGATTTTATAAGGGGTTTTACAAATAACTTGTATAAAAGGGATTTGGAAGCGTTTTAAAGGAATTTGCGTAGAAGTTTATGAAAAGGGAAAGAGTTGTTAACTATTTTGGAATTTATAAATAGATTTATAAATGGTTTTAAAGCATATAAATAGTTTATAAGTGGTTTAAGTAAGATTTAAAAATTATTTTCAAAATTTATTTAAAGAAAATCTTCCTCGGTGTTTATAAATATATTTGTACTTTTGGAATACGTATATGGATATCTTGATATGAAGGTATAAACTATTTTATGGATTTATTATTATAAATGTTTTATAAAATGACCATTGTGTGAAAAATATATGCGTTTGGTTGTTAAAGATACCGGGGTCGGATATTGTCATACCCTATGCCAATTCCAAAACCAATTTAAGAACTATGCACATGGTGGAGAATCAAGAACGAAGTACGATGGTTGGCGAACGCTTCTGGAATGAGGTAAGAACGCAGCCCTGACCCCTTTTGGTCAGCTTGATATGACTAAAATAGGTGCTACACCAGGCCAAGTGAGGTCGCTCCTCCGATCGGGCACATTTCTTCGATATCATATCCGTTACTTTGTGATTGTTATGGTGGCTACCTTCGATTTGATTATGGGAGTGTGTTCCGACCTGGGCGGTAGTAGCCGCTACGTGTTACCACCAGTCCGGGAGTGTAAAACGTTAGAATCCTACCCTGGGCATTTCCTCGCGTGCCTTGTCATATGCTTTAACGAGCCCACAATGATTTTGTTTTGTGTTGTACCTATGAAGTGCTCCCTGATAGCATACCGGTTTGGTGGAGCTTACAGTGCTGTATAGACTATGACATTTATAAAAATGTGTTAAGGGGGATATGGGCAATGCCTTAACACTATTTTAATACTTTACTTCACCGATTTACACTATATATAGCGTATATTACTACATATAAATAGTTTATCGGATCTGAGATGGAAATTACGAACATCTCTTAAGTTATTGCATGCACGTTGTACACCGGATAAGAGATGTAAAATTCCGTAAACATCTTTGAAGCCATTACACTCATATTTATTTGCTGTTGATTTAACTTACATTAGATCTTTTAGTTCTGACTCGAGTGTTTTGTCTTTTCATTACGCTCGAGTGAACCTGAGCTTTTCATTGTTGAAGGCATTATTTTTGGAGGACGAAGACGGAGTTTTGTATCATGTTATTATTATTGTTCCACTGTATCATGTTATTCCGCTGCGTTATCCTATTATACATGCTGTATGTTTAACTCTAATTTGTATTCTAAAAGTGTAATCAAATGTTATTTGTAAAACAACTGCATGAACTGTTTATTTGATTATTATATTTTGTCATTCCGCTGTGAGATTCTGCGTTAGTTTTTCTTTCCTTTCTCTTATTTTCTTATTTACCCCATTAACAATCCTCCCTTTTGAATGGTTTGAGTTTGACATATGTAGTTTATTATCCATTTAAACCATCCAAAAAGTGGGTTGTCATAGTTGGTATCAGAGCTTTGGTTTAGCGATAACCTTTGCTTTGCGGGCTTAACTCATTAGAGATAGGGTGGTAATACCCTAGAATGAGTTGTTTGAGCGTATATATAAGAGAGAGCGTATTTGTTTGTGTAATAAAAATGTTTTTGTATTGTGTTAATTTGTTATGTTTAGTATTTATAAATTCTGGTCAGTGCATAGAACGATATGGTATCGATAGGGATTTCTAAACACTTAATAGGGTTGATCGATACAATATTGTTTTTGAAATATAGGTAAATGAAATAATTTTACCTAGTATTATATTTTGTATATAAAAGAATAATTTTTATAAATGGATATAATTGTATGTGATACGCTTGTTTATTAGGAAGTGAAATTTTATTAATATTGGTTGCAAACTAGGATTTACGAATAAAGTAAATATAAATTGGAAGAGTTTTTGAAATTGGTTTTTAAAATATTTTGGAATATAATATTAGTGTTATTTAGAAGTATTTTCGGATATAAATATTTTCAATGTGATTTGAAAGAAATGTTTTAAAAGAAGTTTAAAAGGAAATAAGTTTTGTAATCCCCTCTTCTATCGTTGGAAAATAATTTCAGTGATGACCGTGAAATCATCGACATTCATTTTTGAGTTTCAAAGTGGGAAGACCACTGTAATTGCTTTGCTACATATTTTTCTTGATAAACAAATTTTAATTTTATTTTCTTAAGTATGATTTAATATATATAAAAATGCATATATATATTATTTCAAAATTATTTGAAACGAACTTATATAGTTCTTAAGTTTTTTATTAGTTAATGATTTTCAGTTATTGTAATAAAATGGAATCTTGGCTATTTTAATAAGTTGGAAACTTACAAAAATGAAACCTGAATTAAAAGGAAATTGTTTAATGAAAATATAAGAAATTGGAGATTTGTAACTTGTAAATTTAAAAGATAATGAAAATTAAGATGTACAAGGAATATATAAACTTAAGTAAATGGTTGAAATGCTTGATAATCAAATTGAATAGTAAAAGTGAATATCACTTAAGTAAATGATTTTAAACTTAAGAAATTGATGAAATGATTCATAAATATATTTAATATTAAATGATACTATATATGAAGGAGTGAATGTAGATTTAAAAGTTAAGAAACTTATGTATGAATTTATTCACTAATGAATATTAATATTAAATGGAAATCAAATTTTATAAGTAAATAAATTATATGAGTTAAACTGTAAGAAACTTACATAGTGTTTTAAGAATTGATTTATTGATGTTCTAAATAAATGATTTTAGAATAATCTATGTGAATAAATGAATAGATTGAAAATAAATAAAATGCATGCAATACTTTAACAATGTATTCAATGATGATTTCAAATATTGAATGGGAAATATGTTGTGTAAATTACTAAATGAAAATTTATAAAAGATAACCTGGTATAAATGCGAATTGAAAATAATTGAAAGTAAATAATGTGTAAAAGGGAAACCGATTGAATAAACTTAAGTAACATTTAAATTCTTTGTTGTTTTCGCTTATGGAAAGTTTGGGAAATGATACTTCATATTGTTTAAGGATGTATGAATAATTTGTTAAGTAATTATCTAAGGCTGTTGAGCATAAGGTACACTTAGTAGTTTATTTATCACCATTGTACGATGAAAATTTTCTAAACCTAAACAAACCATTAGTTTGGCTTCTATGGATGTATGATGGATTCTTTGGTTGCATATGATAGTTGAAATTCTTTTCTTTTGCATATTGTTATATATATTATATGTTGCTTGTGATATTGATTTGAAACAACTAAAACATTACTCTTTTACATAATTTTAACTCTTTTGAATTATATAGGCGATATACAGGTTTATGCAAGCAATAACTACTACTTTTGGTTTCATTAAAAAAGTTGTTTGCCCACCAAATAGGTGCATTTTCTGATTACGGTTTTATAATGATATTTATAGTTTTTTCCCATTGTTTGGGATGTTTATTATTGAAATATGATATATATTGAAAATTATTAACATTATTAATTTCCGTACCTATCCGTACAAAGAAGACTCTGCTAAAAAAATTCGTAAATTTAGGACATAGAAAATTTCTGTAAAAGTTGAGTTATTTCCAAACTTTTATTTAAATTAATTATGTAAATTAATTGTTTATAAATTGAATAATTTGAATAAAGTTGTATCAAGTTTCTTAATTCCTTCTTTTCCTTTTCGAGGACGAAAAGTTTTGAGTGGAGGAGAGTGCAACGACCCCTATTTTTGATAATTAAACTATTAAATTAAATTAGATTTTGGAATTTAATATTGGGAGAAATTAAATTTGTAATTTATAAACGGAAAAGATTATTAGAATGTAATTTAATAATGTTGATTTAATATAATTAATAACTATTTTAATGTAACCTCTATCATTGAAATAATTGTAAAGTTGATTTGGTTATAATTGTAAATAAGGAAATAAAATAAATGCTGTATCTAATGGTGAATTGTATGTAATTAATTGAAATTGGTTAATATAGAATATGAAATCAGTGCTATGGTAAGTAGTTATAATATTTGGTTGTAAACAATAAATTTATAAATGTGATTAAATTACTTAAAAGCAACAACCGTTTATTTATCATCTCATTATTTAATATGTTTGGAATTAATTTGAAAATCAATGAAATTTAATGTAATTAAATATTGCAGTTAATATGAGTTAAGATGATAACTTTAGAATATGAATGTAATAAAATGTAAACTAATATTAATTATATTCAAAATGTGATAGTTGATTTAATAATAAGAGTGTAAATCAAAATAAAAAATTGATCGAAACTAAAATATACCAACTGAGGTTTTATTACAATTGTAATTGAACGCCAAAATTTGTGCAATATTTAGATATTAGATTTAACGTGAAAAATTTATTTTAAAAGATTATAAATTTCTTTGTAATCAAGAATGATGAAATTTATTAACTTTTAAATTTGAATTTAAAGGTGATTTAACCAATTAATAATAATTTATTTAATTAACGTGAAAATTACCCATTTTGGCCACTGTCTCGGATTTTGACGAAACTAGTTTCATCGGATCCATAATAGAATTATTATAGGATTTCATGTTTCGTAGCGATCGGACTTACCGTTTGATCGTGTAAGCTTGAAACGCGTAGAAATCGATTTATGGAATTTAAATGAATATGATCTGATTTTAAAGTAACTTCTGTGTATAATGGAATTAGGGTTTTAAATTAGTTCCATTGAGTTTAAAAATATCAAAAACCTATATTTTGATATATTGGATGGAAACAAAACGGACTTTTCAGGCCGTTGTTATCGTTTCGACCCAATTCAGTATATCCATTTATTCTTATCCAACTCTGTCATTATAAATGGATATTTCCTGAAACCCTAGCTGTCTATTCCAATTTATGTATGTATCTGTTCAAATCATCTTCTTCTTTCTCCTTCCCAATGTCTGTTAATCAAAACCTTAACTCCCATATTCAAAATCAAATCGAAAATTTAAACTCATTAAACCATATCAAATTATATATTATTTGAAAGACCTCGATGAACATAATCTCTCTCTGCAATTCATTTTTCGATTTGATGCATCGTTTGATCAGAAAACGATGAAGAAGTTTCGGTCGTCCATAGGCCATGGTTTCGTTCGACGGTGGATCGTCGACTGTTTGACGATCGGGTGGTGCTGCGGCGTAGAGGAGGCTAGGGAGTTTCGATCCATGTGGTTATTTCGCTTCAAAGACGATGAGATTCCCCAGATCGGGGCATTATAGGAGGCCTCGGTCGTGGCGTTTCTAGCGTGGTGGAGCGGTCGCGCATGGCCAGGGAGGTGCGGTCTTGGGAGAGGATTGCAGTGGCGTTGTCTGATCGAGATGAAGTGGCCTAGGGACGCGGCGATGGTCTGGTGGATAGTGGCGGCTGTACATATTCCATGGGTTCAGCAGCGCTCGATTGTTGGCGCTAGGATTGAGATGGTGAGTATTTGTAGTTTTACTTCTCATATATTTTAATTTTAAATTTTAATTTTAAAACTTCTAACTTGAATAACTTTTTCATACGAGCTCGAATTTGGACTCGGTTTCTTCCATTGCGATCATATCGAAATTCCGAACAATGTGGAACTGGCTTGGTTGAATTATGAAACTGTTCAAATTTTGGGCTTTATTTGATTTTAAATCGACGATAAATCAAAGGTGAGTGATTTAACCCACCCACAAATACTAAACCATCTTATGTTAGTTAAACTAAATTCATGATGTGATAAGAATATTATTGGTTGTTGTTTGGTAGTTTAAATTGAATTTATATTGAATTGAATTGCCATTTAAATCGATATTGGATTTGAATTGTTAGTTAAATACCTTTTAATGACAACTAGTTAATCCTTGTGATTTATTGATTGATTTGGATGTTGATGGTGATAAATGTTTACTTGTTAATATTTTGGATGATTGGATGTTTTATATATATCCCTAAAAGTAACTATAGGTTAAAATGATACATATTCGAATGATCTTATAGATTAAGGAAAATCATTATGGGTTGAAATGATAAACCCAAACGATTTTATTGATTTTGAAATATTGATTCAAGATACGGGTTGAAATGATATATACCCGAAAATTTAACTATTTTGGGTTGAAATGATATATACCCGGAAATTTAACTATTTTGGATTGAAATGACACATACCCTATCACTTGGTGGTCAGTTTTAAATTATTTTGTAAATAGTAAAGTATGTCTAATTTATAAATTTGATTTTTAAAATTTTATATGTTTTAAAGTTTCGATTTATAAGTTGATATATAGTTTAAAAAGTAAATTAGAGACTTTTACTTATAATTTTATTTAGCTTAAAATATATTTTAAACGATTTAAAATTTGATTTAATAAAATGTTTAATATATATATATATATATTATAAATTTAATTTAATGTAATAAGTGTAACTACCAGTAATTTTCGATAACCGAAAATATTAAATTTCATAATATTTTAGAATTAAATATTGGAAGAAATTAAAAATTTATGATTTATTAATAAGAAAAAAATTAGAATATGATATAATAATGTTGTTTGAATGTTTTGACAATTATTGTAATGCAATTTCAACCAACTGAAATAGTTGTAAAGTTAATTTGGTTAAATTTGTAAGTAAGGAATTAAATTGATAATTTGTTGAATTAATGAAATTGAAATATTATAAATAAAATGGAAAGACGATAATTATAGAATATGATGTAATAAAATGTAAACTAACTTTAATTATATTCATGGGAAATTGCTGATTCACTAATAAAGTTGTAAATTGAAATAAAAGAAATTATAATGAAATAAGATATAATTAACAGGAAATTTATTGCAGTTGTAATTGAACGATATAAATTGTGCAATATTTTAATAGTGAATTTAACATAGAAAATTTATTTTGATAGACTATTAATTTCTAGGTAATCTAGAATGATAAAAGTTGTTAACTATATTTGAATTTAGAAAGAGGTTGTATTAATTTAATAATCATTTATTTAATCCATAATAAATGGCCATTTTGGCGACTGTCTCGGATTTCAACGAAACTAGTTTCATCAGATCCGTAACAGTGAATTATTGTGGGATTTCAAGTTTCGTAGCGATTAGACTTATCATTTGATCATGCGAGCTCGAAACGCGTAGAAATCAATAATGAATTCAATTGAAATAATCTGATTTTAAAAGCCAACTTCTATATACAATGGAATTTGGATTTGAAACTAATTTCATTGAATTTAAAAATATCGAAAACATTTAATTCGATATATTGGATGACCTACTTCCGTTTCGGAAACGGAACAGGCTTTTGGGGTCATCCTTGTCTTTTCGACTAATTTGATTTGTCCATTCTTTTATCTACATTTGCCTATATATAGGCTATTATAAATCCTAGTTATTCCTCATTTCTTATTTCTGTACGTACATCTCTATCTGCTTCTTCCTTCCTTCCTATGGTAGAAACCAAATTCCAATTTCAAACCCTAATTTCAAAATCAAAATCAAAATCCTCAAAACCATAACAAATTATATATCGTTGGAATCCTCTCGACGAGCGCAATCTACTGTAGTAATTCGTTTTTTCTTTGGATGCATCATTTGACTAGAAATTGATGAAGAACCTCAGCCTTCCGTTTCTAAGATTTATGATCTAACGGTGGATCGTCGACCGTTTGACGATCGGGAGGCGGCGTTGGAAAGAGGAGGTTGAGTAGGTCACGAGGATGATGTTCTCTCATGCTCAAGGGGTCGTGGTTCGCCTAGAATCGCCACTGAAGGTGGCGACGACGCGGAGTGCCTATGCTCACCTAAGGCGGCCGCAGCTTGGCCATAAGGGTAGCATGATGAGGTGGTGGCTTTAGCGACGTCAAATCTTGGCATAGATTGCCGTGGTTGGGTGCGATGGTTGGTGGTTGGTGGCGGGTGTACATGTTAACGTGTTTGGATGAAATGGAAGGGTTTACGTGTAAATGAAGGATGGATCGTGACGTGTTTGAACTTTTATTATTTTATTTATTTGAATATAAATCGTATAACTTCTAATCGACATATCTTTTGCATATGAGCCCGGATTCATGCGTGGTTTCTCCATTACGATCGTATCGAAATCTCGAATAATATGGGACTTGTTTGGTTGGATTCTGATATTGTTCAAATTCGGGCCTTTATTTGGATTTTAAATTAACAAATCAAAGGCGAGTGTTTTATCCCACTCACGACTACTAAACTATCTTATGTTAGTTAACTTAGAGATATGATGTGATTAGAAGTTGATTGATTGCTGTTTAGTATATTTAAATTGTCATTTCCGTTAAATTTGAATTATATTGAATATAATTGCCATTTAATTTAATATTGAATTTAAATTGCCAGTTAAATATTTGCTAATGATAATCAGTTAAATTGTTGTTATTTGTTGGTTGATTTGAATGGTGATTGTGATGGATGTTTAACTGTTGATATTGGACGACTGGATGTTATGTTTATTTTATACATTGTTATCACACTGCAAGTTCCCTTAGTTTATCGTTAGAAATCACTATGGGTTGAAATGATACATATCCGATCGATCTTATAGATGGGGAAAAATCGCTATAAGTTGAAATGATAGACTTGAGCAATTTCGTGAATTTTGAATTTTAATTCGAGATTGCGGGTTGAAATGATATATAATCGTAAATTTTAAATTATTGCGGGTTGAAATGATATATATCCGTATAACTTGACCATATGGTAGAAAATTATATACGAATACTGGATTGGTTAAATTAAATGATTTTTAAATCCTTAATTTTTGAAACCAGTTAAATTATATTATGAAATAAAACTTGATTCATATAAACTAAATTATTTTCAAATTTAAGTTTTAAATGTTGAAATTGAAATTAATTTAAATGAATTGTTTAAAGAATCTAAATTGAAATTTGAAATTTGAAATTTTGAAATATAAATGAAATTAACAAAATTGAGTTATTGTAAATGTTGAATATTTAAATTTTGAAATCTATTGAATTTGAAGTGGTTTAAATTTATAATTTAAACATGGACTTGAAACCAATATAAATCAAAATGGTTTTAAATGGAATTTGAACAGAAGATTTAAATTGAGTTTATTGATTTGAAATCTGGATATGGTACAAATTTGTTGAAATGAAAGATACAATTGATTTTATATTAGTTCCCAATTAATTATTTTAATATAAACAGTTTAAAGATATATCATTTTAAATTGAGATTTATCTAGATTTTCAAATATTTACTATATAAACCATTTCAATAATCAAATCATTTTATATCAAACTATTACAACTATATTTAATCTGTTTTTAAAATATTTTAAACCATATTAATATATTTTAAACCATTTTAAATTATTTTTATATATTTTGAACTATTTTAAACTATTTAATCTATTTTAATCTATTTTAAACTATTTTAAACTTTTAAACCATATAAACTATTTTAAAGTATTTTAAACTATTTTGAAGTATTTTAAACTATTGTAAAGTATCTTAAACTATTTAAACTATTGATGACCATCTAAACTATTTTCTAAAATTCAAACTATTCAAGGATGAAATGTTTAGATTTAAATCCTAGATTTCAGAGCGAATATGGTTAAATGATGTTATAACCTAAGTTGGAATTTGAAGTGATATTTTATAGTGGAATAACATAATTTGCGTAAATATGATGATTCTGAAATGAGTATTTAACTTTTTTTGTGAATATGATTACGAAAATGATAATGATTTTGAATGTGAAAATGATTTTTTTGAGAATATGATATTTTGATATCAATTATAAATCGGTTTTTGAAATGTAAAAGAACCATCTGGCGTGAAATAAACGTTTGGTTGTTAAAGAGACCGGGATCAGATATTGTCATACTCTACGCCAATACCGAAAACCACTTTAACAACTATGCCAGTGGTGGATATTCTAGAATGAAGTAGGATGGTTTGGCGAACGATTCTGTATAAGATATTAACGTAATCCTGACTCCCTCGAGTTAGCTTAATGTGGCTAAATCAGGAGCTATGCAGGGCCAACTGAGGTCGCTCGTCCTATCGGGCACATTTCTTCGATACCATATTATGAGTTTGCGATTGATTTAGTGGCTAACCCTCGATTTGATTATAGGAGTATGTTTCGAGGTGGGCGGTAGTAACTGCTATGCGTTACCACTAGTCCGGGAGTGCAAACGGTAGAATCCTACACTGACATTGCCTTGCATGCCTTGTCACATGCCTTATCGCACCCATTACGAGTTTGGTTTGTACCATACCTATGGATTGCTCACTGAGTAAACCACCGGTTTGTTGGAGCTTATAGTATCCGTATAGACAATGAGAATATATAAAAACATGTTAGAGGGGATATGGGTAATGCCTTAATGCTATTTTAATAATTTACTTTACTATAGACATAATTTAATAGCGTATTGTACTATGTATGTAAATGTTATAACGGATCCTTATGAGATAGAATCTCGAACATCTCTTGAGTTATTGCACGCACGTTAGACACGGGATAGGAGATGTAAAATCCCGTAAACATCTCTGAAGCCGTTACACTCGTATTTTTTTACTGTTGATTTAACTTACATAAGATCTTTTAGTTCTGAATCGGGTGTTTTGTCTTTTCATTATTCTCAGGTCAGTCTGAGCTTTTTATTGTACTGATGACTTTATTTCTGGAGGACGAAGTCGGAGATTTGTATGCTATTTATTATATTTTTTTCCACTACATCATGTTGTTCCACTGCATTATTTACGTATTCTTGCAGTATTTATACTCTGATATATAGAGAAAGTGTAAAAAATGTTATTAGTAAACAGCTTCATGAACTGTTTATTTGATTATTATATTTTGTCATTCCGTTATGAGATTCTGTGTTTTGCTTTTTATTCTTTTCTCTTCTTTTTCTTATTTGCCCCATAATAATCCTCCCTTCTAAATGGTTTGTATAATCATCCGTGTCGATTTAAACCGTCCAAAAAGGAGGGTCATTATATTTGGTATCCGAGCTTTGGTTTAGTGATAACCTTAACTTTGAGGGGTCTGACTCATTAGAGATAGGGTAGTAATACCCTAGAAATGACTCTGTCTGAGTGTGTGTGTGTGTGTGTATGAGACAACACACTTGTTAGTGTTATAAAATGTTTGTATATTGTGTTAATTTGTTCTGCTTAGTATTTATAAATTTTAGTCGGTACGTAGGACGTTATGGCATCGATATGGATTTCTAAACACTTAACAGGGAAAACCAACACAATATTGATTTGAAATATAGGAAAATGAAATAATTTTACCTAGTATTATATTTTATATATAAACGAATAAGTTTTATAAATGGATATAGTTGTATGTGATATGTTTGTTTGTTAGGAAGTGAAATCTTATAAATTCTGGTTGCAAAATATGACTTACAAATAAAATGAACTTAACTGAAAATTTGAGTATTTAAGTTCAAGGATTTGAAGTTTGTTTTCAAATGATTTTAGAATATAATATTAGTATTGTTTGTATTTTCGAACAAATATATTTTCAATGTGATTTGAAAGAAATGTTTCAAAAGAATTTTAAAAGGAAATAAGTTCTTTACTCCCCTCTTTTGTCGCTGGAAAATAATTTTAGTGATGAGTGGACGCACCATCAAAATTAATTTTTGAGTTTCAAAGTAGGAAGACCACTGTAGTAGCGTTACTACATATTTGTATTAATAATTTTTTTTAAATTTTATCTTCTTAAGTATGATTTGATATATAAAGGGTATGAATATATTATTTCAAAATGATTTGCAATGAAATCCAGAATTTAGTTCTTAAGTATTCCATGAATTAGGAATTTTAATTATTATAATAAATGAAATCTTGATTATATTAATAATTGAAAACTTCTAAAATGAAAAATAAAAAGTAGATGCTAAGTGATTAATGAAATATATAAGAAATTTAAAATTTATAACTTGTAAACCAAAAGATATGAAAATTTAGAAGATGTAATTATTGAACATTTTGTTAACTAAATGAATAAGATAAACTTGTTTAACATTCAATTACATTTTTAATATATATAACTTAGCAGAAATGTTTAAAAGTTTAAATGTTAAATAGGAATATGTAATATGATATTATACAAGTAAAACTTAAGTAACGAAAGTGTTCAAATGGAATTATTTCTATAAATAAGAGTTTTGATGTTACAAGAAATGTTATAAACATAAGTTAATATTGTGAAATGCTTGTAATTAAATTAAATAGTAAAAAGTAAATATTGTTTAAGTAAATGATATAAACTCAAGAAAATGACTGAAATGATTCACTGATGAATATTAATATTAAAATGGATATCAAGGATTATAAAAAAAATATATGAAATAAAATGTATGTAATACCTTAACATGTATTCAATGATGATTTCAAATATAGAATGTGAAATAAATCTAGTAAGTAATGAAGGTAAATTAATTAATATAAAAAATCATCATATGAATGAATGGAAATAAATGAACATTAAATGATATGGAAGGAAATTAATAAGAATAAACTTAAATAATATTTGAAATTCTTGGTTGTTTCGGCTTATGGGATGTTTGAAAAAAGGATACTTCTAAAAGTTGTATGAATAATCTATTAAGTTATTATTTAAGGTTGTTGAGCGTAGGGTACACTTGATAGTCTATTTATCACCCTTGAATGATGAGAAGTTTCTGAACCCGAACAAACTATTAGTTTGATTACTATAGATGTATGATGGATTGGTTATACTATTTTATTTGCATATGATTATTGTTATGTTGTGTTGTGCGTATTATAAATTGAAGTAATTAAATATTTCTCCTGAACAAAATTCTCACTCTTTTGGATTATATAAGTGGAGTACTAGTTTATGGAAGCAATAGTAGTTGTTTCCCAGGGAATCTACTGGGCAACTTAGTACTCGGCCTCCCCTATCGTTCGGTCCAAGATGGAGCGTTCGGAATTAAGAAGCATCCGGTATTGAATACCTTCCGGCCGAAGAAGAACGCTTGACCTAAGATCGCTCAACTTCAGAATAACGCTCGGTATACCCACCGCTCGGCCCAACTGGTCCGTCCGGCATCTCTTTGCAAACGTCATTCAGAAGCGTTTGGCCAAAGGCGTCGCTCGGCCAAGGGCCTCGTTCGGTCAAAAGCATTGTTCGACCAAAGGCTCGTTCGGTCAAGATTGCGTTCGAACATCAAGCACCTCGTTCGGCACCCAGACCGTTCGGCATCATACTGTTCAGCTTCAAGGAGCGTCCGGTATCCATGAAGACTCGGCATTCTCATTCGGCCTCCCAAGACGTTCGGAAATCAAGGATGGTTCGGCATTCTCCCTAGCACGCCCGGTCTGATCATTGCTCGGCCTATCTTCCCCACAACAAACGTATCGTTCGAAATAAAGAGAATGGGTCGGCACTCGACCGTTCGGCCTACTCAGTTCGGCATACAGGGCTTGTCCTATTTGGACCGAGTTATTCAGCTACCAGGCCCACCAGGGAAGTCCAACCCACCTTTGTCTATAAATAGAGGGGCAAGGGCACATAGAAAGAGGGAGAGATATTAGGGAACACCAGGGAGACTCTTCCATTTTCAAGACTCATTCCAGACTTATTTCTTTTACTTTGCAATTGTATTCAAGTAACTAAAAACGGATTGTATCTGTAATCACCCATCAAGGAAATCAATGGAAATCAACTTCAAAGTGGATGTAGGCAGTTATGACGAACCACTATAAATTTGGTGTTCTTGTTCTCTGCATTTAAATTTACACTCTATTCTCTATTTTAATTTACTTTCTTCATTAATCTCTCTACACAATCTTTCTAAGGGTATTAGTGACCAATTTTGGTGCTAACATTTTGGTGCTTTCATTGAGAGCTTGAATTCTCATGCTATTAGGATCTACTTTGTAGCTACTGGATTGCATAAATCCCCCGAAGGAGATCCATAATCATTTATAAGGCATCTGTTGATTCTACTCAAAGTTACAACCAACAACTCTACCATGGGAAGACCACGAACTAGACCAGCCTCTCAAAATGCAGATGCCTACGAAACCGCTAGTGTGCAACAACTGGGAACTAGCAATCAACAAGCGATTCGAGGTGCAGGGCCCTCCAACCAAAACCAAGCAGAAGATGTTTCCCGAGCAGAATTCAATGACTTGATAAGAGAACTTAAGGAAAGTACAAGGCAACTTGCTGAGTAAATGCAAGCCAACGTTGACCTCATGACTCAGCTTACTCAGCAGCATCAGAATGCTGGAGGTATCCCTGTCCCTTACTCTGAAGATGATAGTTCGACCTCTACTGATGAACGTCCTAGGCGTAGACGCCGTAAGGATGAAGATGCACATGTAGATGCTAATGATCGATCTACTAGAAACCAAGACCCAAATCGGACGGGACATCAACCTGCACGGTCCCGTGGAACAGAACCCAACCTCCCATCTTCCATACTAACCCCGGATTTGACGGCTATGGTCAGGCAGTTGATGAAAGAAAACCAAGGTCTAACTAATGAAGACTGTGGAGTGTCTAAGAGTCATACTCCCTTCACAGATACCATTCTACAGGCCGAATACCCAAGAAAGTTCAGCATACCCGCCATTCCAGCCTACAAAGGGAAGACTGACCCCAGGCAGCATGTGATGAGGTACGGATGGATGATGGATTCTGTAAGAGTTAATGATGGAACCAAGTGTAGGTGTTTCTCAATCACCTTGTCCGGGATTGCCACCATGTGGTTCACTCGACTACCACCATGATCTATATCCAGCTTCGACGAATTAGCAATGAAATTCGTAGAATAATTCAGGATACATACCACTCGTCCAAAGGACGTGATGTCCTTATCAAGTATAACTAAAACTCCAGGAGAGTCATTGAAAGCATACTTGCAAAGATTTCATGTTGCAACTACTGAGGTGAGAAATCCTAACGACCACGCGATCTTGATGGCAGTAATGTGTGGAGTGGATCCGGATTTTGAATTTGGAGATTGGTTGGCGGGGATGCCCCCAGCTACACTGGAACGTTTTTATTCGAAGGCTTATCAGTTCATAAGAAGGGAGGAAGCTCGGTGGACAAGGCGAGACAAGGTATCAGGGCCCGTTCAAGAGTCCACGAAAAGCAACGTCATCGTGAAACAAACCGGAGATAATCCTAGAAAAACTCAAGTTAACATTCAGAACAAGCCCGGGCAGTCTAAAGGATCCGGGGGTGGAAATCCTGGAAAGAAAAAGGAAACAGGGAAATGGAAGTCAAGGATCCCGGCCTACAGTGAATACACCCCGTTGAACGCATCTCTTGAGAGCATCTACTTATCAACCTGCAACACTTTCCAGTATAGAAGTCCACGCCCAAAGGAATTGACAGAGGAACAGAAGCGTACCAGGAAGTATTGCTGTTTTCACGAGTCTTATGGGCACAACACAGAGGAGTGTAGACACCTTCATGATGCCATTGAAAAACTAATTAGACAAAAGAAGCTGCATGAATTTGTCAAAGACCCCACAGGACGGGAGGCAAGAAATATCAGACCCTGGACGTGGGCCAGCCCCACACCAACCAGAACAACCTACTCGGACTGTGGGTAGATTGGTTATTAACACGATTGCTGGCGAACCTCACTTTGCAGATAAGAATTGGCAGGAGATGGAGCGATATGCTAACTCTTTAAGACATGCGGAGTATGAGTGTTGTTCGAACGTGGAGGATGGGACTCCTGCAAAGCAGCAACGCACGATGAATGATGATATCGTATTCAGGAGTAGAGATTCAAACAAGGTAGAGGCCCTTACCATCGACCCAATGGTCATATCTGCAACCATCGGGCCGGCATTCGTGAAGAGAATTCTAATTGATTGCGGAAGTTCCGTCAACATCATCTTCCGGAAGGCATATGACCAAATGAAGCTGGAGACCAAGGATTTGAAACCATCCAAGGCCAGAATCCATGGCTTTAATGGCGCAGCAACTGATGCAATGGGATATGTGGATTTATCAGTTGAAATGGGACAAGGTGAATGCAGAAGGGTGCGAATCCTACCATTCATAGTACTGGACGTTGATTTCCTGTACAATGTATTTCTGGGTCGCCCAGCCTTGGCAGAATTTAGGGCATCTTTGGCCCCTTGGTGTTTGACGTTAAAATTTCCAACAGACAAAGGGGTTAGTGTGGTACATGGTGATCAGGAAACCTGTCGTGCATGCTATGTAGCTGAGCTCAGAGAGGCACGGCGTAGGGATAAAGGAAAGGCTGCGGAAAGCTCTATCCGCATTCAAAGTTCTGACGATTGACAATTAGCGCCCGAATCCTGGCTCGGGCGACATTCTCGGATCCATAGAGACATAGATCCGAGAGACGATGATGGGGAACCCAGGGAGACAAATGCAGCACCGGCTAAACTAACCATCGACATCTCAGTTAACTACAACAACCCATCACGAGTTCTTAAAATTGGATCACAACTTGACCCCGTGGTGGCCGAGAACCTCACTGACTTCCTCCGAGCAAATCTTGATGTTTTCGCTTGGACACATTCTGATATGTGCGGAATTTCTCCTGCAATTGCGAGTCATATGTTGAACATAGACCCGAAGCATGTGCCCGTGAAACAAAAAAGGAGAGGCAAGGACCCGGAGAGGTCTACGGCTCTCAAAGAGGAGGTGGACAAACTCAAAGCCAACGGGTTTGTCCGCGACGCCCTCTACCCTGAATGGGTATCTAATCCGGTGTTAGTAAAGAAAGCAAACGGGAAATGGAGAACTTGTGTTGATCACTCTGATTTAAACAAAGATGCCCGAAGGATAGCTTTTCGTTACCTAGAATTGACCAACTGGTCGATTCAACAGCCGGACATGAGTTACTGTCTTTTGTAGATGCGTACTTTAGATACAATCAAATCCCAATGCACGTACCCGACCAAGAACACACCAGTTTTGTCACAAACATCGGGTTGTATTGCTATAATGCCCTTTGGATTGAAGAACGCAGGAGCCACTTATCAACGTCTGGTGAATCGAATGTTCAAAGATCAGATTGGAAAAATGATGGAAGTCTATGTGGATGACATGCTAGTGAAGTCACGGCAGTCAAACGACCACATCCGAGACCTAGTGGAGATGTTTGACATACTCAGGCATTATGGAATGAAGATCAATTCGTTGAAGTGTTCATTCGGCGTAGCGTCAGGAACTGGGATTCATTGTGAATGTCTTGGGAATCGAGGCTAACCCAGAGAAGATCCAGGCTATCCGAGATATACAAGTACCCAGAACCATAAAGCAGGTGCAAAGCCTGAATGGAAAAGTGGCTACGCTAAGTCGATTCATATCTAGAGCTACAGACAAGTGAATTCCCTTCTTCGACATTATAAAGAAAGGAAAGAGAAACTTCGAATGGACATCCGACTGGAGGAAGCATTCCGGGCTCTGGTAAGGCACTTGAAAAGTCTCCATGTACTGTCCAAGCCGATAGACCATGAAATGTTGTATGTATACTTGGCGGTATCCCAGCACGCTATTAGTACAGCCTTGGTCCGCGAGGAATACCGGATTCAAAAGCCGGTTTACTATGTCAGTAAATGCTTGACAGGGGCGGAAAGAAATTATCCAAAGATTGAAAAAGTAGCCTATTGCTTGATGATCGCATCACGCAAGCTTCGCCCCTACTTTCAGGCACACTCAATCAGTGTCTACACTGACCAATCCCTACGGCAGGTACTCCAACGACCAGAAACTTCCGAAAGGATGTTAAAATGGAATATTGAGTTGAGTCAGTACGATATCGCCTATCTACCGCGAAGGGCCATACAAGGACAAGCACTAGCCGACTTCACTGCGGAATTCACTGTGCTAAATGAACCGAGCAATAACAGAATCATACCCTCCGTTCGATGGAAGATGTACACCGATGGGGAATCTAACGACCGTCGCTCGGGGGCAGGTATAATCCTCGTAACTCCTGAAGACCAATCAATCTACTACGCTTTGAAGCTTGAGTTTGCAGCAACAAATAACTAAGCCGAATATAAAGCATTGATTGCTGGCTTGAGACTTGTTATCGAACTGGGAGTGAAGTCAATTGAAATCTTCTATGACTCGCAGCTGGTAGTATATCAAGTGCGGGGAGACTACCAAGCGAAGGGACAGAGACTTGCTCCTTACCTTGCTCAGGTTCAAAAGCTGCTGGCGAATCTGGAATACTACGACATCTCACATGTCCCACGTGAACAAAATAAAGAAGCCGATTCATTGGCAAAATTCGCAAGCACTGGCGATGCACAGCAAATGGGATTGTTCCCTGTTGAGACCCTCTATGCTCCAAGTATAGACGTAATGGAGACAGATTTCATGTTCGAGATCAAACTTGAGAAGGAATCGTGGTTGACCCCAATCAAGCAGTACCTGCTACAAGGGGATTTGCCTGAAAAGAGGAGAGAAAGACGCCAAGTCCTTCGTAAGGCTTCACGTTATGTAATACAGGATGGAATAATGTATCGAAGGGGATTCTCGACCCCACTACTTCGATGCATTGCCCATGATGAGATAAAATGAGTCCTGGAGGAAGTCCATGAAGGAGAGTACGGCGACCATACTGGGGGCAGACATTAGCAAAGAAGATCCTTCGCTATGGATACTACTGGCCACATGTGAATCGGGATGCTGCAGATTGTGTGAGAAGATGTGATAAATGCTAGATATATGCAAAAATCCCGAGAGCTCCGCCGACGGAACTCACGCAAATGGTAAGTCCCTGGCCATTTGCAATGTGGGGAATTGATTTAGTTGGTTCTTTACCGATAGCCAAAGGAGGCGCGAAATATGCAATAGTTGCGGTCGATTACTTTACCAAGTGGGCAGAGGCAGAGCCTATGGCCACGATCACCACCAAGAAAGTCATTAACTTCGTTGTATGAAATATCATATGCCGTTTTGGCCATCCCCGGACCATCATAACAGATAATGGAACTCAATTCGAAAGCAAGGAGTTCAAAGAATTCGTCAGAAATATGACATTGAGAAAAGGTTTGCAGCAGTTGCTCACCCGAAGGCGAATGGACAGGTAGAAACCGTAAACAAAATAATCAAGTCCATATTGAAAAAGCATTTGGAAAAGGCTAGAGGCAAGTAGGTAGATGAACTCCCGACGGCGATGTGGTCCTATAGAACCACCCACAAGACCGCGACTGGCCACACCCCATTCGCATTGGCATATGGCACGGAAGCTGTCATACCCGTGCAACTTGAAGCTCCATCTCATCGGGTAACTCACTACTACCCTGCGTCGAACCGGGATCTCTTATTGGAATCATTGGACTTTATTGATGAAAAACGTAAAGAAGCCGATTTGAGAGCAGCCTCATATAGACACAGAGTCGCTAAATATTATAACGAGAAGGTCCGACCAAGAATGTTTAGTGTGGGAGACCTCGTGTTGAAACGAGTTTTCCCGATCCTGTCTCATATGAATCCCGCATGGGAAGGTCCATACGTCATCGAACAGAAGCTTGGAGAAGGAACTTTCAAGCTAGCGACCGTCGATGGTGCGACACTCCCCCGAGCATGGAACAGCGAGCGCTTGCGGCGTTATTATACTTAGTCTATTTCCTTCATGTATTAGTCGCACTTATTTCCAGTATGCTTTTATTTCTAATTCTTGGCATGTAATAAAGCAATTTAGTTTGCTCTCATTAATAAAGTCTTGAAGCCATCTTCCCATGAATTACTAATGTCTCTACGAATGATGATCCTGTGACGGGCAAATAAAATTATGTTATCTCGGCTAACGTACGAACGCGCACGGACACTAAAAATCTCCAAGTCCCCGGAGTGCGGACTGGAGTACTCTATGTTCCCGGAGCGCGGACTCGAGTAAAAACGAATAAAAACCTCCATGTCCCTGGAGTGCAGACTGGAGTACTCAAAGTCCCCGGAGCGCGGACTCGAGTATAAACGAATAAAAACCTCTATGTCCCCGGAGTGTGGACTGGAGTACTCTATGTCCCCGGAGCGCGGACTCGAGTATAAACGAATAAAAATCTCTAAGTCCCCGAAGTACGGACTGGAGAACTCGAAGTCCCCGGAGTGTGGACTCGAGTATAAACGAATCAAAATCTCCAAGTTCCCGGAGTGCGGATTGGAGTACTCTATGTCCCCGGAGCACGGACTCGAGTATAAATGAATAAAAACCTCCATGTCCCTAGAGTGCGGACTGGAGTACACTATGTCCTTGGAGCACGGACTCGAGTATAAACGAATAAAAACCTCCATGTCCCTGGAGTACGGACTGGAGTACTCTATGTCCCCGGAGCGCGAACTCGAGTATAAACGAATAAAAATCTCCAAGTCCCCGGAGTGCGGACTGGAGTACTCGAAGTCCCCGGAGTGTGGACTCGAGTATAAACGAATCAAAATCTCCAAGTCCCCGGAGTGCGGACCGGAGTACTTTATGTCCCCGGAGCGTGGACTCGAGTATAAACGGATAAAAACCTCCATGTCCCCAGAGTGCGGACTGGAGTACTCTATGTCCTCGGAGCGCGGACTCGAGTATAAATGAATAAAAATCTCCAAGTCCCCGGAGTGCGAACTGGAGTACTCGAAGTCCCCGGAGTATGGACTCGAGTATAAACAAATCAAAATCTCCATGTCCCCGTAGTGCAGACTGGAGTACTCTATGTCCCCGGAGCGTGGACTCGAGTATAAACGAATAAAAACCTCCATGTCCCCAGAGTGCGGACTGGAGTACTCTATGTCCCCGGAGCGCGGACTCGAGTATAAACGAATAAAAATCTCCAAGTCCCCGGAGTGTGGACTGGAGTACTCGAAGTCCCCAGAGTGTGGACTCTAGTATAAACGAAGCAAAATCTCCAAGTCCCCGGAGTGCGGACTGGAATACTCTATGTCCACGGAGCGCGGACTCGAGTATAAACGAAGAAAAACCTCCATGTCCCTGGAGTGCGGACTGGAGTACTCTATGTCCCCGGAGCTTGGACTCGAGTATAAACGAATAAAAATCTCTATGTCCCCGTAGCGCGTACTGGAGTACCCTATGTTCCCGGAGCACGAACTCAAGTATAAACGAATAAAAATCTCTAAGTCCCCGGAGTGCGGACTGGAGTACTCGAAGTCCTCGGAGTGTGGACTCGAGTATAAACGAACCAAAATCTCCAAGTACCCGGAGTGCGGACTGGAATACTCTATGTCCCCGGAGCGCGGACCTGAGTATAAACGAATATAAACCTCCATATCCCCGGAGTGCGGTCTGGAGTACTCTATGTCCCCGGAGCGCAGACTCGAGTATAAACGAATAAAAACCTCCATGTCCCCGGAGTGCGGACTGGAGTACCCTATGTCCACGGAGCGCGGACTCGAGTATATACGAATAAAAATCCCCAAGTTCCCGAAGTGCGGACTGGATACCATATGTCCCCAGAGCGCGGACTCAAGTATAAACGAATAAAAATCTCCAAGTCTCCAAAGTGCGGATTGGAGTACTCTATGTCCTTGGAGCGCGGACTCGAGTATAAACGAATAAAAACCTCTATGTCCCCGGAGTGCGGACTGGAGTACTCTATGTCCCCGGAGCGCGGACTCTAGTATAAACGACTCAAAATCTCCAAGTCCCCGGAGTGCGGACTGGAGTACTCGAAGTCCCCAAAGTGTGAACTCGAGTATAAACGTTAAAAATTCTCCAAGTCCCCAGAATACGGACTGGAATGTTCTAAGTTCCAGTTGTACAGATTAAAAAATGTTCTAAGTGCTTGAAGCATGGTAGGAAAACGAATAACTCTCAGAGAATCAACGGGCCGTGTGAAGACAAACCAAGAAGTCTATGTTACACACGACAGCATGGACTCGAATCACAATCACAAAGAAAAACTGAATAATAAGAATCTTTTAAAAAGACAGAAAAGGAAACTAAACTCCATTCAGGAAAAGTTTTTTGCTACAAGCACTCTAAAATCCGGAGTCAACAGTCTATCTACAAAAATTACAAAAAATTATTACACGACTTAAATTGACTTTCGTTGAACGAGGACAGTAGTCATTTCTTGTGCTTCTTCAACTTCTTCCCGGACGACTCTTCCCCAGAGCGTTTACCCTTGAAACCTTTCCTTGATAGAGGAGTAGCAATTGAAGAAGTAGGGGGAACATCCAAGGGCTTGGACCTGCCAGGAAGGATGACCTTCAATGGCTTGTTCAAGGGATCGTCCAGGTCCACTTCACGCGGCTCAACCTTGACCTTGGTTGTATCTCTTTTCTCTTTCTCGAGCCGCCCCTTCATGCTCAATTCAGATGTATGCTCAGAGGCGTCTGTGACTTCTACTTCATAACTCCCAAAGGAGGGATCGGACTTGCCTTCGTCAAGCACCCCGATCACTTGAGCATCTGGCCTAGGAACTTCAGCAGCATGAGCAGCCCCACCAGTCTTTTCCACCTCCTTGGCGACATCGCTCCTCGAAGTGGGATCGGGATCGGAACGACCTGTACAAAATCAAAAAAGACGACATTAGAATGCAAAAGTACTTCACAAAGAATGACGGCTTTCAAAATCTCAGAGTGAAAGGTTATCTACCAGGCCGTGGCAAACTCTCTGCCGTCAAAGGGGTTTCGCCCTCCGGGATAGGATACAAAACATGAACGCCCAGGCAGGGGGCTTTCGGATCATAGCCAATGTGTTGTTCAAAAGGATCGAGTATCGGCCGACCGACCGGCTGGGAAGGCACGTGAACAGGAGGCTCGGCCCCGGATGGACCGGCGACAACTTCTTTCCCTTTCCTCAAGGGGGAGCCTTTGCAGTAAAGGGCCTTTGCCACCGATAGGTCCGAAGGCTCATTTACCTTCAAAAATTCTTTTATCAAATCCCCCTCGTCAACCTCCTCGACACCGCGCTCGGCCTTCCTGATCTGAATTAAGGTTTCCCACGCCTCAAGCAATGATTCAAGATAGCCATCGCCCAAAAAAGTTAAGTCACGATGCATGAGCACGTGGGCGTTGAATTCGGCAATGAGTGGGTCGAACACGATTTTGATCTCTTCTCTACCTTCTTCCCTGGCTGCCTCAAGACGGAAATCGATGTCCGTCAACGCCGTCTTCTTGCCCTCTTCATGGGCCTCGCTCTTTGACATCTTAACCCTTGAAAGCTCGCCCTCGAGTTGTTCTTTTAAAAGTCAGGTGGCGACAATCTCATCACAGTATCGCTGTGACTCTTCTTGGGCAGACGTTTTCTCCTCTTTCTCTCTGCGGAGAAGCTCCTCAAGTTCCTTGACCCGGGTGTTGGACGCATTCCTCTCCTTTTGAACGGAGTCCTTCTCCAAGGCCAAAGCCCCGCATCGTTGAACCGCCTCGTCAAGCTCTTTCTTATGAGTTGATTCCAAGCGAGTAACGGCCTCAGCAGTATCCCTGGCACTTCGATGGGCGACCTCGAGTTCAGACTTATAAGTGGCGATTTCTTCGTCTTGGGCCTTAATGATATTTCTATCGTGGGTAGCCTCAAGCTTCAAATGGTCTATTTCATGCTGGCGCTCCACAGAGACTTCAGAAAGTTTCTCAGCTAGGTGAACGAACGCGTCATGTTGAACATAGACGTCGTTGGTATAGGCTATGGCATTTTGCTTAATATCTCCAGGTATAAGATGAATCGTCGGAAGGAACTTCAACCCATCGAAGCAGATCTTAGGAAATGTAGCCTTGAGCTCGCTCAATCTCTCTGATACTGTTGGATCCGATGCAGGAGTAGGAGGAGACGGCTTTGAAAGTTCGCCCCTCCTATGAGAATCTCGGGACTGTCGAGTGGAAGAAGAATCAGAGCGTTGATCTCAGGGGATATCAGATTGCGATCCCTTATAACCAGGCTTATCCTTACTTTCCCCCGAATGAAAAAGGGGTGTCGATGATGCTTGGGCTGGTAATATGGTTTCTTCCGAGATGATGAGTCCCGAGAATGATGGTCCCTATAACCATCACCATCTCTATCTCGATGTCTCTCGGGACCCGAGTCCCATCCGGACGGATGAAAAATAGAAGAACCATGGAGATGATCGAATCCGTGTGAGCGCCCCATCTCACCTGCACGAAATGCAAATAACAACGAGTTAGCAAGGAGAGATGTGACAACAAAAATATAAGTGCGAACTGAAGTGCAAATGTTCGTGTGTGTCCTAGTGTTTCCCCACGACAGACCAGTAGCCTTGCTAACAGGGGTTTTCTCTCCCTGACTTTGGATTGGAATGCCCACATCGCCTCTGATGGGCGAATGGAACTTGAATGCCTCCGGATCGCGAAAGTCATAGTTGAGCAGATCATTAGGGTTGGAGAGATTCGACAGACCCTTTAAGGAACTCTCTACGTGCTGCGAAGAAGCCTCCCTCTCCGTCGGAATAAGCGTAACTTTCGAAGTTCCTCCGACCTTCTCCTTTCTGATCTTATATGTCGACATCTTTTTCCCCTTCGAAGGGGAAGATGACGCTTCAATATCATGCACTTCAACCCGCGGATACGGAGTAACACCCACATTCTCACCTTGTGTTTTAGGAACCTCACTCTCTTTAATATCCCCCTCTTCCTGTTCATCGGGGGTGCGACGTGATGATGATCCAGCTAGTTTTTTCCCTTTACCGGATACGGGCTTGGGAATAGAGACGCCCTCAGGAAGGCTTACCCGATGACCTTCCGCCAACAGTCCGAACCTTGACAGTGACTCATTTGAAATGAGAGTCGGATGCCTCGTTCTTCGGCAGGAAGGGCTCTAATAGCTTCAACAGCCTTAGAATAACCACGGCCCTCAGGACGTGGATTGATACCTGAAAAAATGAAACAAGAGTTAGAAAAAGCATCGCCTAGACCGAAATATGAGCATCGCTCCAAGAAGAAGACTTACTTCCTTCAACCCATCTCCTCGCGAAACCAGGAGGGCAGCGCACGTAGAACCATTCATGTTTGTACACGGAAAACTTGCTCCACGCTCTGGTTAGAATTTGGCACTTGTGATACGGCTCGGGGAACACGAAGGAGGGGCTATCCCTCCGCCTCTTTATCATATAAATATATCTGATGTCGCCGGGAGTTGGAGGCCTGGAGAAGACAGCCATGAAAAGGAGGTAGGTCCCATAAATGAACGCATGACCGTTTAGGTGCAGCTGCAAGGGGCGACATCTATTTATTGCAACACGTCCCGAGGAAATAAATTGAACGGAGGCATGCTGCCCACCCAACACATAAACTTATTGCAGGCGATATATCTGGGGTAGGTGTGGACGATCATGCCTCGACGGAACCAACACATCGGCAAAAGGGATGCCGTGGATAGAGCATATTCGCCGAAGGGCGACTTCTTTGATCTTCGAAGCCTGTGAATCGGTCGGATCATCTAAGAGAATAGATGACTCCAGGGTATCATGAGCTAAATTATGGGCGGAGGAGGTCGACGGGTTAGAAGTGTCTACGTCCCCTTGTTTGGAAGACGGCCCGGGTTTATCCGAGATTGTGGCAGAACTAGATTTTTTAGATATTTTTTGACGGGAATCGAATCCTACAGAGCACTTGTATGAACTATACTCAAAAAATGATCAGCATTAGACTTAACAACATAAATTCCCCCCTGTGTAATGTGTGAGCTAGTGCAATCAATCATGTATAAGCATTGGAAATCTGGAAGTCACAAGGTTACTAATATAAAATCAAGATCCAAACATCGCCTTCGAAGACCGTCATCGCTGACCATCTCCAAAAGGCCGCCAAATGGCGATTACAGTTTCAAGTTCAGGGAACGTTAAAGGAAGTTATCCGATTACGTCAAGTAAAGTTCAGATTTATAGCTACTGAAAATAGAAGATTATTAGTCCAAATCGGTCCGATATGCTAGAATGTTAGAGTCATTGTTCTTGCTTTACGATCGCTCGACATGTTTGATTCGGCATTCATGTGTTGATCGGATAAGTATCGCTCGGCACGTTTGGTTTGGGATTTATGTGTTGTTCGGCTATGTATTGTTTGGCATGTTTTGTTCGACATTTATGTTTGGTCAGCTGAGTATGGTTCGGCTTTTAATTTCGTTCGTCCAAACTATCGTTCGGCCAAACTACCGTTCGGCTCAAGTAACGTTCGGCCTAAGTCCTTCTCGGTCGAGGTAACGTTCGACATCCCCGATAATTCGTGCCTCCTCCCTGGCCTTCCATTCCCCTTTCGGCATATGGTGAGACACGCCGAACCAGAGTCATTTCGAGCCTTAACGTTCGGCGTCCCACCCTTGGCTATAGCTCCACTCCTCTCTTCCACGCCGAACAACAGAACAGTTCGCTCGGCGAATTGTCCCAAATCAGACCGATCGGTATCCTAACCACCTCCAACAACTCCTATGAGTGATCATCCCTGGCCGCTTCTTTTCGCCACGCACCGTTTAGCCCAGACCATCCACGTAACCCTCTCGACCATGGTTCTATTGTGCAAACCTAAGCCTCTCAGTTTTAATCATGGAAGGGGTTAAGATAGAAGGGTTAATACTTGGTTGACAGATCGAAGCTCGAGAAGGATTGATTAGGCTTTAGGTATCCGATTAACAGGCTAGAATCGCAAATTCTTAAAAGCATAACAAAAATGGAAGTAGAAAAGAGAGGAAGAGGGAGGACACATGGTTTTATAGGGAGGGAGAATAAGTTGAATCGTCCATGACCGGCAGAACCGGTCAAGGCGATATCGACCGGCTATCTCACGTTGTTCGGCCTCAGCTATTCTACTTCGCTCAGCATCTCGGGTACTTATCTTTAGCTAGATCATTCGGCATTTGGATTACGTTTGGCACGTACCATAACCCCTTTAAGAGAAGTGGGACAAGGTTCGAAGAGGAACGCAAGGGACTCATGGTTCAAAGCTCCTCGCGTTCGGTCAACGCGATACACTTTGGGGGGCAAGTGTTTCCTAGGGAATCGACCGGGCAACTTAGTACTCGGTCTCCCTTATCGTTCGGTCCAAGATGGAGCGTTCGACATTAAGAAGCATCCGGTATTGAATACCTTCCGGACAAAGAAGAACGCTCGGCCTAAGATCGCTCGGCCTCAGAATAACGCTCGGCATACCCACCGCTCGGCCCAACTGGTCCGTCCGGCATCTCTTTGCAAACGTCATTCAGAAGCGTTCGGCCGAAGGCCTTGCTCGGCCAAGGGCCTCGTTCGGCCAAAAGCATCGTTCGACCAAAGGCTCGTTTGGTCAAGATTGCGTTCGAACATCAAGCGCCTCGTTCGGCACCCAGACCGTTCGTCATCATACCATTCAACTTCAAGGAGCGTCTGGTATCCATGAAGACTCGGTGTTCTCATTCGGCCTTCCGAGACATTCGGCAATCAAGGATGGTTCAGCATTCTCCCCAGCACGCCCGATCCGATCATTGCTCGGCCTACTCTTCCCCACAAAAAACGTACCGTTTGGCATAAAGAGAATGGGTCGGCAATCGACCGTTCGACCTGCTCGGTTCGGCATACAAGGCTTGCCCTATTTGGACCGAGTTATTCAGCTACCAGGCCCACCAGGGAAGTCTAACCCACCTTTGTCTATAAATAGAGGGGCAGGGGCACAGAGAAAGAGGGAGAGATTTTAGAGAACGCCGGGGAGCCATTTTCAAGACTCATTCCAGACTTATTTCTTTTACTTTGTAATTGTATTCTAGTAACTAAAAACGGATTGTATCTGTAATCACCCATCAAGGAAATCAATGGAGATCAACTTCAAAGTGGATGTAGGCAGTTACGCCGAACCACTATAAATTTGGTGTTCTTGTTCTCTGCATTTAAATTTACACTCTATTCTCTATTTTAATTTACTTTCTTCATTAATCTCTCTACACAATCTTTCTAAGGGTGTTAGTGACCAATTTTGGTGCTAATAGTAGTCGCTTTTGGTTTCATAAATAAAGCATTGTTTTCCCGACAAATAGGTACATTTTTGGATTACGGTTTTATAGCGTAACATATTATTTTCCTTTGGTTTGGGATATTTTATTATTGAAATATGATATATATATATATATGATGTAATTGATATTATTATTTTTCGGGACCTAATCGTGCAAAGGAGACTTTACTAAAAAAATTGTGAATTTAGGACCTAGAAATTTTTGTGAAAGCGAATATTTTCAAACTTATATTAAAATTGGATATAAAGATTTAATTGTTTATAAATTTGTATACTTATTTAAAATACTTAAGTATGTAAGTTTAAATTTTTATAAATTAATTATTTTGAATAAGAATATATTAGTTTCTTAATTCCTTCTCGTTCCTTTTTTAGGATGAAAAGTTTTGAGTAGGAGAGAGTGTAACGATCTGTAATTTTCAATAACTAAAAATATTAAATTAATAAGATTATAGAATTAAATATTTGAAGAAATTAAAAATTTGCGATTTATTAATAAGAAAACAATTAGAAAATGATTTTAATAATGTTGTTTGAATGTTTTGACAATTATTGTAATGTAATTTCAATCAATTGAAATAACTGTAAAGTTAATTAAGCTAAATTTGTAAATAAGGAATTAAACTGATAATTTATGGAACTATTGAAATTGAAATATTATAATTAAAATGGAAAGACAATAATTGTAGGATATGAATGTAATAAAATGTAAACTAGTGTTAATAATATTCGTAGGAAATTGTTGATTCACTAATAAAGTTATAAATCGAAATAATAAATTATAAGGAATTAAGATATAATTAACATGAAATTTATTACAGTTGCAATTGAATGATATAAATTGTGCAATATTTTAATAGAGAATTCAACATAGAAAATTTATTTTGATAGATTATTAATTTTTAGGTAACCTAGAATGATGAAAGTTGTTAACTATAAAATTTGAATTTAGAAAGGGGTTAAATTAATTTAATAATCATATATTTAATCCATGAGAAATAGCCATTTTGGCCACTTTCTTGGATTTCGATGAAACTAGTTTCATCGGTTCTGTAACGTTGAATTATTATGGGATTTCAAGTTTCGTAGCGATAGGATTTATCATTTGATTGTGCGAGCTCGAAATGCGGAGAAATCAATTTAACGAATTCAATTAAAATAATCAAATTTTGAAAGCCAACTTTTGTATGTAATGGAATTTGGATTTGAAATTAATTTCATTGAGTTCAGAAACATCGAGGACATTTATTTTGATATATTGGATGACCTACTTCCATTTTGGAAAATGAACAGGCTTTTCGGGTCGTCGTTATCATTTCGACCCAATTTGATTTGAGCATTCTTGCTTATCTACTTTTGCCATATATAGGCTGTTATAAACCCTAGCTATTTCTTATTTCTGTACATACATCTCCACCCGCTTCTTCCTTTCTTCCAATGGCAGAAACCAAATTTCAATTTCATACCGTAATTTCAAAATCAAAATCAAACTCCTCAAAACCATAGCAAATTATATAATGTCGGAAAGCTCTCAACGAGCGCAATCTAATGCAGTAATTCGATTTTTTCTTTGGATGCATCATTTGACTAGAAATTGATGAAGAACCTCGGCTGTCCATTTCTTGACTTACGTCCTATGGTGGATCGTCGACCGTTTGACGATCGGGAAGCGACGCTGGGAAGAGGAGGTTGAGCAAGTCATAAGGATTCGCTCATGCTCAAAGGGGCGTGGTTCACCTGGAATCGCCGTTGAAGGTAGCGGGGGCACGGAGCACTTGGGCTCACCTGAGGCGGCCGTGACTTGGCCATAGGGGCAGCGTGATGAGGTGGTGGCCTTAGCCACGTCAGATCTTGGCATAAATTGTCATGGTTGGGTGCGGCAGTTGGTCTTTGGTGGTGGGTGTACGTGTTAATGTGTTTGAACGAGATGGAAGGGATTACACATGAGCGAAGAATGGATGGTGACGTGTTTGAACTTTTATTATTTTGTTTATTTAAATATAAATCATATAACTTATAATCGACATATCTTTTGCATACAAGCCCAGATACACACGCGGTTTTCTCCTCTGCGATCGTATCGAAATTTAGAACAATATAGGACTAGTTTGGTTGGATTCAGAGACTGTTCAAATTTGAGCCTTTATTTGGATTTTAAATCATCGACAAATCAAAGGTTAGTGTTTTAACCCACTCACGACTACTAAACTATCTTATGTTAGTTAAATTAGAGTTATGATGTGATTAGAAGTTGATTGATTACTGTTTAGCATTTTAAATTGTCATTTCCGTTAAATTTGAATTTTACTAAATATAACCGCCATTTAATTTAATATTGAATTTAAATTGTTATTAAATACTTGTTAATGATAATCAATTAAATTGTTGTTATTTATTGGTTGATTTGAATGGTGATTGTGATGGATGTTTTACTGTTGATATTGGATGACTGGATGTTATGTTTATTTTATATATTGTTATCACACTACAATTTCCGTTAGTTTATCGTTAGAAATCACTATGGGTTGAAATGATACATGCCCAAACGATCTTATAGATAGGGAAAAATCATTATGGACTGAAATGATAGACTCGAGCGATTTCATGAATTTTGAATTTTAATTCGAGATTGCATGTTGAAATGATATATACCCGTAAATTTTAAATTATTGCAGGTTGAAATGATATATATCCGTATCACTTGACCATATGGTATAAAATTGTATACAGACACTAGATTGGTTAAATTTAATGATTTTTAAATTCTTAATTTTTGAATCCAGTTAAATGATATTATGAAATAAAACTTGATTTATACAAACTGAATTATTTTCAAATTTAAGTTTTAAATGTTGAAATTGAAATTGATTTAAATGGATTGTTTAAAGAATTTAAATTGAAATTTTAAAGTTGAAATTTTGAAATATAAATGAAATTATAAAAATTGAGTTATTATAAACATTGAATATTTAAATTTTGAAATCTATTGAATTTGAAGTGGTTTAAATTTATAGTTTAAACATGGACTTGAAATCAATATAAATCAAAATGGTTTTAATAGGAATTTGAATGGAAAGATTTAAATTGAGTTTGTTGATTTGAAATCTGGATATGGTACAAATTTGCTGAAATGGAAGAAACGGCTGATTTGATATTATTTCCAAATTACTTATTTTAATATAAATTGTTTAAAGATATATCATTTTATATTCAGATTTATTTAAAATTTCAAAATATTTACTATATAAACCATTTCAATAATCAAACCTTCAATAATCAAACCATTTTATATTAAACTATTAAAACTATATTTAATCTATTTTTAAACTATTTTAAACTATTTTAAACCATTTTAAACTATTTTAAACTATTTTAATCTGTTTAATCTATTTTAATCTATTTTAAACTATTTTAATCTATTTTAATCTATTTTAATCCATTTAATCTATTTTAATCTATTTAATCTATTTTAATCTATTTTAAACTATTTTAAACTGTTTTAAACTATTTAAATCATTTAAACTATGTTAAAGTATTTTAAAACTATTTAAACTATATACGACTATCTAAACTAGTTTTTAAAATTCAAACTATGCATGACTGAAATGTTTAGACTTAAATCCTAGATTTAAAAGCTAATATGATTAAATGATGTTATAAGCTAAGTTGGAATTTGAAATGGTATTTTCTAGTGAAATGACATAATCTGCATAAATATGATGATTTTGAATTGAGTATTTAACTTGTTTTGTGAATATGATTTCGAAAGCGATAATGATTTCGAAAGTCAATATGATTTCGATAGCGATATGATTTTTTTGGGAATATGATATTTTGGTATCAATTATGGATCTGTCTTGAAAATGTAAAAGAACCATCCAGTGTGAAATAAGCGTTTGGTTGTTAAAATGACCAGGATAAGATATTGTCATACTCTCTGCCAATACCATAAACCACTTTAATAACTGTGCACGTGGTGGAGATTCTAAAATGAAGTAGTATGGTTTGGCGATCGATTCTGTATGAAGTATTAACGTAGACCTGACCCCTCGAGTCAGCTTGATGTGGGTAAAACAGGAGCTATACCGGGCCAAGTGAGCTCGCTCCTTCTATTGGGCACATTTCTTCAATACCATATTATGACTTTGGGATTGATTTGGTGGCCACCCCTCGATTTGATTATGGAAGTGTGTTCCGAGATAGGCCGTAGTAGCTGCTATGCGTTACCACCAGTCCGAGAGTGCAAACGGCAGAATCCTACCCTGGCATTGCCTCGCATGCCTTGTCACATGCCTTATCGAGCCCATTAGGAGTTTAGTTTGTACTATACCTATGGAGTGCTCACTGAGTAAACCACCGATTTGGTGGAGCTTACAGTATCTGTATAGACTACGGGAATATATAAAAATGTGTTAATAGGGATGTGGGTAACGTCTTAATGCTATTTTAATACTTTACTTTACTGTAGCATATTATTATAGCTTATTGTACTTTGCACGTAAATAGTTTAACGGATCCTTAGGAGATGGAATCCCGAACATCTTTTGAGTTATTGTACGCATGTTAAACACTGGATAGGAGATATAAAATCCCGTAAACATCTCTGAAGTCGTTACACTCATATTTATTTACTGTTGATTTAACTTACATAAGATCTTTTAGTTCTGATTCGGGTATATTGTCTTTTCATTACGCTCAGGTCAGTCTGAGCTTTTCAGTGTATTGAAGACTTTATTTCTGGAGGATGAAGATAGAGATTTGTATGCTATTTATTATATTTGTTCCAGTGCATCATGTTGTTCCACTGCATTATTTATGTATTCCTATTGTATGTATACTCTGATATATTGAGAAAGTGTAATCAAATGTTATTTGTATACAGCTTCATGAATTGTTTATTTGATTATTATATTTTTTCATTCCACTATGAGATTCTGTGTTTTTTTCCATACCTTTCTCTTCTTTTATTATTTACTCCATAGCAGTCCTGCTTATTGAATGGTTTGGGTCCGCATGTGTGTCAATTTAAACCGTCCAAAAAGACGGGTCGTTACAATAAATATAGTTTTGATTTAAGATAATTAACATTGACTTTTATAATAACTTTAATAGATAAAAGATTTTTATAATGGATTTATAATAGTTTTATTAAAAACTTGTAAAGGTTTAAAGGATTTTATAAGGGGTTTTATAATTGTATAAAAGGGATTTGGAAGCGTTTTAAAGGAATTTGCGTAGGAATTTATGAAAAGGGAAAGAGTTGTAAACTGTTTTGGAATTTATAAATAGCATTATAAATGGTTTTAGAGCATATAAATAGTTTATAAATGGTTTAAGTAAGATTAAAAAATTATTTTTGAAATTGATTGAAAGAAAATCTTCCTCGATATTTGTGAATATATTTATACCTTTGGAATAAGTATATGGATATCTTGATATGAAGGTATAAACTATTTTCTGGATTTATTACTATAAATGTTTTCTAAAATGACCACGGTGTGAAATGTATAAGCGTTTGGTTGTTAAAGAGACCGAGATCCGATATTGTCATACTCTCTGCCAATTTCGAAACTACTTTAACAACTATGCATGTGGTGGAGAATCCAGAACGAAGTAGGATGGTTGGCAAATGCTTCTGGTATGAGGTAAGAACGCAGCTCTGACTCCCTCAGGTCAGCTTGATATGACTAAAACTGGAGCTATACTGGGCCAAGTGAGGCCGCTTCTCTGATTGGGCACATTTCTTCGATAACGTATCTGTTACTTTGTGATTGATTTGGCGGCCACCTTCGATTTGATTAGGGGAGTGTGTTTCGAGGTGGGCGGTAGTAGCTGCTACGCGTTACCACCAGTCCGGGAGTGCGAAATGATAGAATCCTACCCTGGGCGTTGCCTCTCATACCTTGTCATATGCCTTATCGAGCCCACTATGATTATTTTTTTGTGTCGTACCTATAGAGTGCTCCCTGATAACCCACCGGTTTGGTGGAGTTTATAGTACTGTATAGACTATGATATCTATAAAAATGTTTTAAGGGAGATATGGGTAACGCCTTAATGCTATTTTAATACTTTACTTTACTGATAAACACTATTTATATAGCGTAGTAATAGTTTAACAGATCCTTGGGAGATGGAAATCCTGAACATCTCTTAAGTTATTGCACGTATGTTATACATTGGATAGGAGATGTAAAATCCCGTAAACATATCTAAAGCAGTTACACTTATATTTATTTGCTGTTGATTTAACTTACAAAAGATTTTTTGGTTCTGACTCGAGTGTTTTGTCTTTTCATTACATTCGGGTCAGCCTGAGTTTTTTAGTGTTGAAGACATTATTTTTGAAGGACAAAGACGGAGTTTGATATTATATTATTATTATTATTATTTTACTTCATCATGTTTTTCCGCTGTATTATCCTATTATACCTGCTATATGTATAACTCTTATTTGTATTGTAAAAGTGTAATCAGATGTTATTTGTAAACTAACTTCACGAATTTTTTATTTGATTATTATATTTTGTTATTCCGCTGTAAGATTCTGTGTTTTGTTTTTCTTTTCTTTCTCTTATTTTCTTGTTTACTCCATTAACAATCCTCCCTTTTGAACGGTTTCAGTTTGACATGTGTAGTTTATTATCGATTTAAACCTTCCAAAAAGGTGGGTCATTACAACCAACCTATCAAACTAGGAAAATGTTCTAAAGTAACTCAAACATTACAAATAATATACCATAATGTTCCTCTTATTGTTATGATCCCGATGCAATTAACCATGCATAAAATGAAGGTCTTATATAAGAGTTATGAGTGTTTGAAGTTTAAGGGTAATATTGTAATTTATAATTTTATTATATTTAATATTATTTCCTAAACGTCGTTATACTTTTTGGGATTTTCACGATCTATCATCATCTACCTCCTAACACCCACCTTTTCTCCCTATCACTGTTACCACGACAAATGAAGCCAGGATCTGACCCCACCAGCGAACCGCTCGCCTTAAGCTGCACCTGACACCACAAGAATCGCCTCCTTCGACTCCTCATTGACAAACCCGACTACTGCAACTTAATCCTCGATTCCCGGGTGCCTGACGATGATCTGGGTCAATTAGAGACCACTAGGAAGATCAACTCATCATCCTTTACATATCTATGTCTCCTGGTCCTATTATACTCACCGTTTTACCGTTGGATCGAAACAGACGATTTATGTTTTTTGAACTTCCAACGTATTTTCTGATCAATCCATACACCCGATCGATGATCGAAAACCGTCAGTGGATTCGTATCATCGACAACTACAATTTTGATATATAATATGTCTGGCTTGAAGCCTTGTGTTTTTCACAATTTTTAAATTAACGAAGATTAACATTTGCTAATTATTATTAATAAGAAATTCAATTTTTAATCATTTAGACATGACATACTACATCCTAATCAGGTGTACATAAAAATTTACCTTTTTAATTATTAGTTACATCATTATAATTCGGTTTAGTATTATAAGAGGTGAGTTACTACATTTTACTGATATATACACAAATATGATAAAACCCACTCACTGATTAGTTATGCGTCTTCTCCTATTTGATGTATATTATTCCTCTCCTTCGCTATCCAGAATTTTCACGCATTCAAAATTGTAAATTTCTCGATAGCTTTCGCTTATTTGCGTAGTACTCTTCGTAACGACCGATTACATATTTAATTCATTCAATTTGCATTTAATTTGGTGGTTTAAAAATTGATTCAAAGAATTTATAATAGATTTGGGGATTAGGATTTCAAAAGTGGAGGAAAGATAATTAGAATAAAGGAATAGGATTTGGGATCTATTTATAGGCCGAAAAGTATAATATATTGGCTAAAATTAGAATTAGTATATTACAAAAATCACCAGGTTTGACTTCTTCTAATTTCAAGCCAATTTAACCAAATTCAACAAATTGTATACATTTTTTGACTGTATCTGACATTCCAAACGCAATGGAATAGGTCTTGAAGCCTATTTTAAATTTCTATATAAATTTTCTATTTCACCCTTTATGTTAAAATTTACGATTTTCCTCTTTTAATTTAATTATTTAATTTTTTAAAATTACAGGTGTTATATCAATGCTCTCCACCATGACCGACCGACTATCCAACGAGGGCTAATTGCTGTGTATTCACTTCCATACTTGGAGACTACCAGGCTGGCAGCATGTTACCAGAGAGAACCTTCAAGCCCATGCTTAGATTCATACCAAGACCATCCGCCACCTCTACAGGCTATCCAACGAGGATCCATTATTATGTGCTCAATTCCTTATTTGGGGACTGCCCACCTATACTGCCAAGTACTGTGCCAGCCTTGGCTCCCTTCCTTGTCAGTCATCTATCCATGAGGGTGAATTACTGTGCATTCACTCCATTGTTAGGGGACTGCAGGCTAACCCAAAAAATTGAATCATCATCGTTCATTTCCTTGCTTGGGGACTGCCTACCTGCCCTATGTGTTTGGGTAAGATGTCTCTCCCCATCGTTTTTAGGTGCATCGATGAGCTAAGATGCGACCACAAACGGTGCTGTATCCCTCCCCTATTATGTCCCCTTTCTTGCTTAGTGGGCATGACACTGTTGTCGAGACTGATGCTGTAACCCTAAGTGACGTCGAAGTCCAACGTTCATAGCGCGCCTGCATAAAAATAAGCTGGACCTAACATGAACTGGTAGCGTGTCACCCGAAGTACCCTCGATCCCAACATCACTCAAGGTCGTGCTGGGACCACTGCCACTCAATCTTACAACATGTCGCTCGAGAGTACTCTTGAGCCCAATAACACTTAAGATCGTGCCAAGACCGCCTACCACAATCTTGCTGCATATAACCCAAGACAACCTTTTAGCCCAACATCGCTCAAGGTTGTGCCGAGGCCGCCTGTCACAAAACCCTATCACATGTCACCTAGTAGAATCTTTAAGCCCAGCAACACTCAGAATCATGTCGGGATCTCCCAATATCATACAACATAAGCAAGTCCAACAACCATGCCTACATCGGTTCTCTATTATGAACAAAATCTCCAACATTTGCTCGTATCCAAGCCCACTTGTTAGCTTAACTTAACATACATACAAGTCACTCTTAAACCTAGTACATGAATGGGTCACTCTTACGACTTATCTCATTACCATACTACTACTCTATCTTATGAAAATGTTCAAGTGCAGTCAACATAGGGACTATGTTGGTTACTTAAAGTATGATAACCTACAGGCCACGCACAGATAGACGAGAACAGATAAAGCAACGAGTACTTAAAAAAATTTCATAACAATTTTTTTTTCATCCATCTAAAAAATACATATAGCTCACCATGTTAGGCATGTAAAAAGAATGAAAGCATTTACAAGGCCAATTCACTAACCGATCCCGTCAAGTAGTCAATTTGTTGCCTGGTCAAAATGGTTGGCACAGCCACCCCAATCGCCTACATCTCTGTAAATACATCAGCATGGGTAGTAGCAAGGGCGTTGGTGTCAAAAAGGCGCATAGAGATAGCTTAATCATAGTTTTCCTTTAATAAGGCCTTGGTTATGTTCATCAGCCAATTCTTCCATATAGTTTCCTTTGCTACTCAAGCAGCCTCCACTCAACGGATGATCGACACTCGGTTGTGTGCTAAATCTAGTCATTTCATAGGGATTTGGCATGCTTCTTGGCTTTCTCCAACATCCCCTTGAGGTCCTCGGCCTCCTTCTCTATCCAGTCCCTTGCCTCGATTACATCTTTTGCTACCTTCTCTACCATCACTGTCGCCTTATCGGCCTCCATCCTGGTCTGCCTACATTTCCAAGCCTCTTCTTTAAAAACCATAAAATCATCCCAAACACCGATGGAGCATTAGGCGGCCTATAAAAAAAAGATATCAGTTATAAGATTCCATAAAGCTTGCAAGAGAAGTTTGAGTTTGGGAAGCTTAAGAGAAGAGTATGCCCTATGAGGGTATCAATTACATCCTCCCTAGAGTGTCGGCTCCATCCAAATCAGGTCTAGTGAGTCGATGTCGTGATCTTAACCACCTCAAAAGATTTTTTAGATCTTAATGGTTCGAGACCTAGTTAACCTCTAAATATTCTTGCCCTAATGGAACCCCTTTTCCCTCTGTGCCATCCCCTCCACATCAAAGTTATGCGCCTGCTTGGCAAAAGGAGCAAGGGCCTCAAAAGACAGCCTCCCTAATCCTCTTCTTCCTTCTTCTAAATTCATCATCCAAAGGCACATACTCAAACTGGAAGGCAACATAATGACCTCCTTGTCTTCCCCATATCCCTTAGGTACTGGGGCAATGGCAGTTTAGGCACCGGAGTCAAGGTTGTTAGAGATATCAAAGATGAACTTACCGGCAACTACAACAAAGAAGAATAAGAATTACTCAATGCTAAGTAAAAGAAACAAGTTAAAATGAGTAAACTACCATTTGTATTGGCCCGACCTTGCTTTCTGACAAGGAGCGGGCATGATAAAGTTGAGCTGCCTACACTAAGTTGACCGTCCCAGCATGAGGTTCACCTTGAGGCCTAACTTTGTATCTAGGATATAAAGGGTCATATGTAGGAATTTGCTCAGAGGGGGGACCCATGTTCCTATCAATGCCTGGCTCTTGGAACCCTCTCTCAACACTGCTTTCCTCAAAGCTCGCCTTGATATCCCAATTAACGCGTGGAGTCTCACACTGAGGGACTGGGATGTCAACTAATTATTGTAGATCATATTCTTCCCAATGTGGCATCGGCACAACATCACTTAGTTTGTCAAAATCTATTTGTTCCTCTCCTCAGGCCCCTCACCCTCGATAGCATCATCATATCCCCAGTTCTTATCCATGATCAACTCGAAATCGATATTCAAGAATTTGAACTAAGAGTAGTCCTACTTCGCCTTGGCCACCTCCTTTGACAATTTCTTTATTGTGACGAACTAGTTGGTGATCATTCTTTGGGCTTCTCTCATTTACCAGACCCGGTGGAGGTGTAACAACCCTAATTTTGATTAACGTTATTTAGGACATTTAATTGGGTAAATTAAATCAAATAATGTCAAATATAAGGAGACCGAGGTTTAGTAATTAATGTGGGTCGTGCCTTAATTAATGATTGAATGGAATCAATTAGGATATTAATAAGGAGAACAAGCTAAGGGAAAAACAGAAATAAACTATCATTCTAATACATATCCTTACATTCCTTCTCACTTATTCACACAAACAAAAACCAAAGAAGTAAGGCTGGCCGTAGCAAGGAGAATCAAGAGGAAGAAAAAGCTAAGGAAATTGAGTAAAAGCTTAGGGGAATCAAATCTAATACAAATCTCAATCTTCTTAATCCAGTCAAGGGGAATAATAGTTATGCATCCCATTTTATGTGTTATTTTAGATTTAAGAGTAAATCTGATTCTTTTGCTAATATTATGCCAGGTTTTAGAGGTTTCAATAACTATATGCTTATTGTTGAATTTATTTATAAAACTAAGTGATTGGTTTGAGTTAGAAAACCTATCATATGACACCCAAATGACTTGAAATTTTGATATGATGTTAAAAACATTATTATTGAAGTGGGTTTTTAATTTCGTAATTTTCCAAGCTAGTATGAATTTTATAAGTGTAGAAAATGGGTATTTCGGGTTTAAATTATTAAAAATAATTAAACTATGTTTTTGACCTCGAAATTTTTATATGATGAACAATGCAATTAATAAGATTTATTGTTATTTTTAGGATTTTTTCCAAGTATTTATAATTTAGTTTATTTATGCTTTAAAGGCTTAGCTAATTAATTAGATATTAATATAAATTATAGGGTTGCTAATTACTTTGAAATGATAAAATCTGCTCTTTGGTAATTCTGGAAAAGATTTTTGGTAAAGAAAGTGTTATCCAATAAGAATTTGATAAACAGTTGGGGTTAGGTGAAAAGAAATTACTTTTAATAGCAATAAAACAGTTTTCTCATTAATTACACTAATGCTATTCTGAAAGTTATGATGCCACACCCTTCACCCCTCCCCTCTGGACTTCGACATCATCCAAGACCAATGCATATTATACCATTTAGGTTGATGTCGAGTGTATTGGTTTGGTTGAAGAGGAAGCCAAGTAATGACGTCATTGTCATCCCGGTCTTCGAAGAGGTGGATGCCGCACTTGTTTATGCCCTATGTTTTATAATGTCTCCGAACCCATACATTTGAAGTGACTACTTCAGCTCTATGAAGCCGCTTCTCTTATAGGTTGAATGATGCCGCATGTTTTTATACTAAATTACTTCAACCCTATTCTTGTCGTGTTTTATGAAGGCAATGGTGCCGTATTTTAATACTTTTAATCCAACAATTTTGAAGTGGTTATAGACAGACAACCTTTGTATTTTTGAAGCAATCTCTTCAGCTCAATGATGCCACTTATTTTCTTTAAGCCAATGATGCGGACATTAATGACTTCAACCCTACTCTTTTAAAATATTTTAAACTATATAAATGCTCTTCAACTTCGAACACTATGAGAAGTGCAAAATGGATGTTTTTGGCCTTATGACCTAGTGTTTAAAAGTTAAAGGCTTTAGCTTATTTTGAAGAAGGTCCAAGATCCTCTTCGACTATACTCTTACTGCTCATATCAATATAAAGGTCCTATATTGTTTTGGCTTTATGGCCTATGGTTTTGATAGGCGATGACCTCTAATAACTTTAAACTTCATCGATGTAGTTTTATAAAAGCATATATCATGGCATAATTATTTCGACAGAGTAAAGGCTTATAATTTCCTTATTTTAATTATGATTTCAAGAGTTAAATCATTAACAAAGATTTTTTTAAGGAAATATGGATAGGGTAGTCAACCCAGAATTTTACTGAAAGATTGACTCAAAGATTAAAAAACTAGGTGGGACTGGTGTAGGGTCGCGCCCTATACTTTAGTTAGTAACCCTTAGCTGATATAAGTCTAAAACTTTAGTGCCTAAGGCTTTGTCACGTGTAAGACTAAAAGAAGCCTACAAAATTATTAGGATCAGCTGGCCCTAAAAATAGTAAGTTACGGACAGACCGTCCAGTTGTCTTCTAACAACAGGTTAGATAATTTGATATATCTAGTAGGCTCAAGTTAGCCATAGGTTTATAGTCGGCCTAAGAAAACTATGATGTTGGGATGGATAGTCCTTTGAGTCAAATATATTGTTTATGATTTCCTATGTTACATGCATGTTATTGTATATATTGTTTATCTTAACCAGTTTGGTTGTAGGAATGTGATTTGCTAAAGATATGTTTTCAAAGAATACTAGTGAGGATAAAACCCATTCCGCTCAGCAGCATGGTCTTACTATATATCGATTAATTGACATGACATATTATTATTCATACCGGGCTTTTTATCGGACTCAAAATTTTTGTTTTTTCCTTGAACTCTCGGGTGCTCAAAATCTAATTTGAGTAGGTTGAGAGTAAGGGTTTATAGGCGTGGTAGGTTTGGCAGATGAAAGCTTCTAAAGACATGCAAGAGGCAAGGGCTAGCTATTTAGGAGACTGCCTATTAATTATTTCCTCTGTATTACGACATTTTGTTATATGTATGTATTGGCAGAAGTTATGTCTATCTACTTAGTAACTTTGATTAACCAAGGGGGCATCTTCATATGTTTCTCTTAGAGTAGTTGTAATAATTATATTTTATGTGAACCTTGGCGACATTTGGGATAATGAACTAAATATGAAATTAAGACTTCAAAATGAAATGTGAAAATTTTCTTTTATTTCATATTCTTGTGTTTCCGATATTATGGATACCATTAACATGACCATATTTTATCATCGAAAATTAATACTATAGATGACTGCAACATCTGTAATAGTTAGTTTCGGACCTCAAGATTGGGGATGTTACAGGAGGATTTGCATCAATCACTGAGATTTTAAGATCCTAGTGGTTGGCGGCGACCATCTTCAGTAGGTTAAAATCCTCATCCAACATCATGAAATTAACTTCGATATAGATAAGAGAAGCCCCTATTAATGGGTGAAATTAAGCAATTGAAAGAAGAATAAGAGGAAGGATACATAAAGCGACAATGAATTACTAAGAGCGTGGAACTCAAGGTGATGTAGCTCGGGATTGACCCCGTAAGGGACAAAGAAATACTTCCGCATCCAACCCGGGGCAGCTTTGCTGGGAACACCCGTGAAGATAACGGGCTTAGTGTTTGCTCAAAAATGGAAATAGGTATCGATTAGTTACCTGGCTTCTTTCTGCATCCGGAATATTTCTATAAAGTTAACATTCATCTCAAGAAGGTCGCAATCCATGCAAGCAACAAAGACCCCGCACAAGAACTGATAGCTTTTAGGGGCAAGCTAATTAGGGCCAAACCCATAGGAATTCAGAACCGAGACAAAGAAGAGGTGGAGGGGTAGCATGATATTTACATTCAAGTAGCCCATAGAGAAGGTAAAGAAGCTCAAGGGAGGGTAGTGAAGATGGTTGGCAACAATGGGATATCTACCCATCTTGATGTTGCATCCACCGTCGGCTAAACTCTTGCCGTGGTTATCTTTCCCGTCTACCTTATTAGAAGATTCGAGCTAGAAACACCAGTCGAAGAAGACCTAGAGGATACCATCTGAAATGCAAATGGCCAAGTTAAGCAATAGCCCTATAGCCATGTCTGACAAAGCCCAGGGGCAAACCCCTCAGCAAAAGAAGGTATAGCTGCCTATGGCATACCCTGGTCTGGCACCCTATGATGATCGACCGATGACTCAAAGGACTCCTAAAAAGCTAAGCTGCAGGCCTTACGGTCCATACCTATTCCTCATCTTATTTACATAAAGCCCACGACCATCGAATTGGTCCTAGCCTACAATTTACTACTAAATTATCACTAATATCATTACTAAAGGTCGCAAGTCCACTTTAAAGTTCATCAACATCGATCGACCACCATTGAGATAGCATCAATGGTTGATCGTTGTCCAAAGATGACCAGAAAAGTGTGGATTTTGATCACAATGTCACAAAAGCAACATCAAAATCAAGCATTTCAAAAACACAATAAAAAAAAGGCAAAAACAAAAAATTATGAAAGCTTAATGCCTTCCAATGTTCATGGCATTTCCTAGCAGCGAAGAAGACGGAGGAGGAGCGAGCTTACTTTTTCTCAAAGAAGACAGGAAGATTCAAAGATTTTTAAAGGGTTTTTGGAGTTCTTTTAATGGATGTAAATTCATTTGCTTTGATAAAGAATGGAAGGGGAGAAGATGAAAGCTAATTATTATACCTACCTCCTTCATCACTACTATTGGATTCAAAGAGTCATCAGATCTCGACCATTTAAGTGTCATCAATGCCCTTGTCACTTCATACACATTGCAAACATGAGCATCCCTACACCATAGTATTGGTAGTAGTATATAGGTTATATCCCATCGCTCTTTATGCTGCATAGGCTAGCGGTCTATTAGCTATAAGGATAAAGCAGGGTCATGATCATGGCTATACATAGATGACCCATTGGTGGATGGGGTCATGATGTCCATCGAGGTAATCGAAGACTATAGGAATAGATAGTTACTCTACCATAGGTGAGTAAACCTAGGTTTCTAGAGCAGGCTTGTAGTAGACGACCATCGGTCTCTCTATCTGATTTAGAGTATGTGTGTGCAGTACATTGGTATATACCTCGAAGACTATAGGAATAGACAGATACTCTATGGTTGACGAGTAGGCCTGTGCTCCTAGAGCAGGCTTGTAGTAGGAGGCTATCAGTCTCCCATTAGATTCATGGTATATGTGTTTGTAGTGGATTGGCATATATATCTCGTTCCTGTTATGAGTTGGCTATACTAAAGACTAGATGAGTCTAAGGTGTAGTCAGTCTCCGTATATCTACAATTTTGGTTTGATATTCTAGAGATAGCCTTTATTTATTGGTTGTGATTGATTATCTTTGTGATTTTTATTATATTAGATATCATTTGGATGATTTAATGGGCTATCTCAAAATTATCTATTGATTATACGATTTTATGATATTGTATTAAGGCATTGCTGTGTATTAGCATAATTTACTAAATGGTTTCATTTTTCTATGGTGATACTTTATATTATGAGATTGATAGATATTTTGGCATCACATTGTTCTTGCATGATTATGCTTGAATTATCTTATAATTGATGATTTTTAGGTTTAATAATTGACAATTTTTGAATTTTGATGACGGTTTTGGGAACACGGTTGATGACAATTTCAGATTTAATGTGTTATATATGGGCGATGACATCTTTATGCTATGTTTTGAGGATGGTGCCATTACAATACACTATTGATAGTATCTTATCACCATTATATATATGTATATTTCATATCTGTGGATGTATTGACCCATATATTTAGATATAGTCTGATCCGTGTGTTATTTATATAATACTTGGGTCTCTCCAAGACATTTCACGTATAGGGACTATGAGACTAGCATATATTTTCTAGGCTTAGAGGAGACTAGATATTCAGCATTGTAGTATATTATTCTAATTGTATTGACTCATACATGTATTTGACATAGATGTATATCAAACCTTGTATACTTTATATATATTATATCATATCGCTGCGACTCACTCTGTAGCTTTGTTATTTACTATATATTATTTATTATTCTATCCTGGAGGCACATCTGTTTTTTTTTGCTTTATGTCGATATTGTGTATGTACAGGTTTTTTTTACTTCGATATTTTAGTATATACCAGTGTTAGCCTAAGAGAATATTCATGTGTGTACCATATATTGCCTTATTCTCCTTATTATCTAAAAGTATTACTACTCTTGGATAATATAGGTATAGAGGTGGGCGTTACATCATCTCCGTTCAACTTGTTGCAATTATAGCACTGCCTACATTTCTTATAAGCAGCCTTTTTGCTATCACCAGAACGACATTCGCTAGCAAAGTTCCCTTTCATATTGCACTTATAGCAAGTCACCTTAGATTTTCCCTTCTATGGAACTCCACCTTTCTAAGCTCTCTTCGTATTGAAGAACTTCCTCTTCTTGCCTTAGAAACCCATAGTCTCTAATGACTTGTTGTTTCCAAGTGATGTAAGTGAATTCATTCCTCGAAGCCATGTTCACAACAACAATAAATGGATCTCTAAGGTGCGGCATCATTGCTCTTGCAATTTCAAACTTCAATCCCCCGATGAACTTCTCATTCTTCTTAAGCAAAGTATTAATGATAGCCTATCCTTGCCTTAACAGCTCATCAATCTTGGTTTAATACTTCAAAATAGTCATCTGTCCCTATTTTAATTCCGCAAACCTCCTAAACACAGCAGACTTAGCTACTTTAGACATAAATTTTTCCTCAACCTTTTCTTCAAAGTTTTCCTAACTAAACTTGTCCTCTAGCATTCCAACGTCACTCTACTCTACCAGTACGAAGAAGCTTATTCCAGTGACCATAAACCAATCCTCCTCTTTTGTTTATTATTTAGCCCTAAATCTGCAAAAATTATTTCATAATGAAGTAGCCAATATTCTACCTCAATGGCATTCTTCGTTCTTTTGAATGGTTTTCCTCCTACACTATTAAATCTCTACCCAATGCATCATAATTATTACGAGCAACCACTTAAGGGATAGCAGTTCCCGTATTACCAATGTTTCCTCCAGTCAACCACACTACAGGTTTGAATTACATCATATTAGCGAAGAACCAATACATCCTCCCCATATCAACTAGTGCTGCACCTGCACTCACATTAGAATTTTCATTAGCATTGGTAGTTCGGTTAGCACTTTTAGCATTACACCGAATGTTTCAATTAGTTGTCATGCTTCCGCCTCACAAGTTAAGTCTACCGCTTTTGGCATCCATTTTTTGTAATCTGCATTCGAATCTTCATGAGATATAAAAGACTGGTCTATAGATTGAGGGGAGAGTATAGATAGATATAAATATACAAAGATACATACATACATACACGTACATACAAATACATACATACATACATACATACATACATACATATATATATATTAAATAACAAGCATGTTACTATGATTGTAACACCCTATAAAATTCAGTAATTAATTGAGTTAATTAAAAAAATTATTAAATGCCTAAATTAGATTTCACAAATGTTTGAATTTAGCTACAAAACTTGCATCATTGGGTTCATAGCGATTTTTGATTAACTTTCATATATACAGTTTTTCGATCGGGATTTAAATGAATAAATTATTAGCATTTGAAGTTTTAGAGTCAGAAATAATTATATATGTAATTGAGGAAATAAAAATAAATTAAACATCATTAGTAATGTTCATGAAAACTTAGACGTTAAGAAATGTTGATGCTAAAAATCAAATTTTAGAAGATGTATAAAGAGGGAAACGAATTATAGCGATCAGTCAAACAAGGAAAAATCTAAACAAATCATGACAATCTAATTAAATCACCATTAAAACAAACAATAATCGACCTAAGATGCACCCAGGCCAACTGGTAGCGATCAACCTAAGGTCATGAACGGTCAACCATTGACGTGTACAATTTGTAAAATAGGGCGTGTGATTGAACGGTGTTGGTTGATCCAATTATTTTCATTTGCTGCCAAGTTAGTGATGTGCATCCAAGATGGATGTCAAGATTTCCTAAGCTAAATCTAATGCTCCAAATTAATCCCTAACCCCTATAAATTAATAACCAACCTAAACTTAATTTATTTAGAAAACTCAATGTATACCGTAACTCTATAATTTCCTCTTCTCCTTCGAATTGTAAAAGTAGTAAAACTATTATATATATATATATATGTATATATAAGTAGAGAAAAACATATAATAAGAGAAGAGAAGAATATGATCGATTCAAAACACAAAACAAAGTTAAATCATGAATCTTAAATTCAAATCTAAATTTAATTCAATCCTTTACCCAGATCTGTAATTCTAATAAGTGTATACCCATTTTATATTTTGGATATAAAGTAAGAGGGAGTCAAATAAAAAGGAAACGAATCTAGGTCTGGAGAATTGGAAAGCTAAAACAAGGTGTGTGGGAAATTACATATTTTGTAATAATATTGGATTTATATCACTGTAGTTCTATTACATTTATGCCTAGATATAAATCGTGATTTAGATATTCAATTTTATACGTGCAAGGAATTGATACAAATCATGAACATGATATTTCATTGTATATATGTAACGATTCTGGAAAATATGCCTATATGTTATGGAAAACCCTAAACTTGATAGATATTATATACGTTTGGATTTGGAAAGTTAGGGATATAAATAGTCCCTGGATTATAAATAACTTATCAATGAAATTATATTGTGATTTAGATTTAGTTAGTTTAAATAAATTGTTGAACATAAATTAGAACTGATTATAAATCAAACTGGGATTAGATAATATTTTAATATACTGGAATGAATTGCGTAATAACGTGAATTTCTATAGATTGTTTAAAAATATATTGGTTGAAATAAGAAAAAATGTAACAAAAAGGAAGAGATGTACAAAATAAAGGAATCACCGTACTTTGTACCATCTATTCCAATAGAAAAAAAAGATAATTCCTTATAATTTCATATATAACACAAGTCCTCTATTAAGTAATTTATAGAGAATTATAGTGTTAACGATTTCCTTTGGGGAAAGAAGTAATTACAATGTAATAAGGTATTTAAATCTTTAAGTACAACTAAGTTAATGTAAGTAGGAATAATAATGACAATTTAAATGAGAAACCGAAAGTATGTAATTTAAGACGGTGTTGAAAACAAATGGTAAATAAAGAATATGCAATTAAACCAATGTGGAAGTATTAAGTCTAAATAAGCAATTAAAGGGTGATATTAGTTAAAAACAAAATAGGGGATCTCATCCAAAAATGTTAAATGAAAGGGGAATAGTACATGACACATAAAGTCAATAAATTAGAAACGGATAACAAATTATAGTAAATGACAAGAATACATCAAAAGTAAGTTATGTAAGATTTATTGAACTATAAATGATTGAAAGCAAAGAGAAGTAATAATTAAATAAATGTATATTTAAATATACGTTATAATAGGCATGAAATATATATATATATATATATATATATATATATATATATATATATATATATGTATATGTATATGTATGTATGTAAATAACTTAGTAAATAAGAAAGACATAGTCATTAGAATCGGTTGGAATGCAAGGTCAGTAGTATTACACAATATAAGCCTACCTACTATAAGAGGCTACCAACAGTTTGTATACATTATACCGATGTGTGACATATCCAACTATAGGACCCGTAGAGTATATATGCTTGAATATTGGTGAAGGAATACCCTCAGTAAAGTTTGCTTCAATGAATAAGAGGAAGGTATTGCCTTGATTGTCTTAGGAAATCTAAATAGGATAGTGAATAGCTCGACACTATGTTAGCAGGTGTAGGCATCGAATAAAGAGTAGAAGCTACATAGGTTGAGTGCGTTATTGGTCCAGAGCGGTTTAAATGGGAAAGATAAGGTTACATATAATAGGCTACGTCTTCTACTAGGGTAGGCCATGGTAGATAATGCACCACCATAGTTGTTTGCTAGCTTGTTTGTAGAACAAGGCTAGTTAAGACATAAAAGAGTACTTTCAAAAGCGAATGGGGTAGTCCGAGAAGCCGAGTCCTCTATAGTCCATGGAGCTGAGTCCATAATTGGAAGCAGATAAGTAGTAAATCTCTAAAGCAAAGCGAGGTAGGATACAACTAAATTATAGTGATGCATTAGGCACTAACGGGAGGTTCTACTATGTACACGGGTAATTGGCCTAGATATTGATAATGGTGTTCGGTAGTGAAGAATTACGTATACTAGTGGGATAGTATCTTAGTCCAGAGTGGGATTGTGATACTTATTTATATATATATATATATACACACACACACGTAAGTATCCATAGTCTACTTCATGTAAATGGGGCATATCGTACGCGAACGTGGAGTCGAGAAAACTCAGTAAAAATCAAAAGACATATCACGTAATCGAAGTCAATTAGCATAAACTAGTGTTGTATGTAAAATGTGTGATTCACCAGTCACTAGAACGTTGTTCTAATCCCCTCCTCATTACAACCCATAGAATAGCTTTAGAGGTACATGTACTAGTGCAAGGCGGGAATAGTAGAAGGACAGGTTTCCTTAAGCATACTCGACACTGACAAGGACACTAGATTTTGGAAGTGTCGATCTTGGTCAGTAACTATATGATTTATTATACTTTACTATTCCACTGTGAGTTATATCGATAGTGCTTTGATATGCAATTATTTGTTTATTTCCAAGATACCAAACCAATGATCCGTATCTTAGGGGATTTGGATTTTCGACCTAGCGAGAATTCTGGCCCACTGGGTTGTAGGTTGTTCCAGTAATGCTATCCTATTCCCCAACTTATTCTTTCCGTTTCGTTTAAGTTATGTTTTTCAAAAAAATTACTAATTTTTAAGTTATCACGTGCTTTGATACTAAGTTGTAACATCCTCTAATTTAAGGCCAAGAATAGATATTAATGATGTTACAGTCATCCTTAGCTTTATTTCCCAATCGCAAAACAAGTTTAGTTATTATATCATTAACATCAAAAGGATAAGAGTTTACAATTTTCACAAAACATTTTCATTCATTCATTTGAAAATTCTTTACATTCAGTTACATAACCCCACGATTCCATCATTCATATAAAATATAGTAAATACAGTTACAATTCCAAGAGTGACATAGGATATGCCTCCTTGGATGGACAGAGTGATATCGACTTAACGGTTATAAAACCTATCTATATACAGTCAACAAAGATAAAGCAATAAAACCACAAAGTGGAATAATCTCTAATAGTAACTTACCTCCGGCGCATCTCTGGAGGCTTTATTCATCTAAATCTGAAAACCTCACTCTTAGTTTTCTTAAATGAGTGCGCGAGAGTTTAGGGGAAATAGTAAACTTTGGACCAGACATAAAGTCTAGTGTAAACAATATTATTTCATCTCCATCAAACTTGATATATAGTAAGACCATGCCACTAAAGCATGGAACGGTTTCCCCCTCACTATGAGCTTATTATAAATGAAAAACATGTCATTTTCCTATAACCAAAACGGTTATAACATACATAAAAATTATCATGCATAATGGGTCAGATGAATAGTGGCTCTAAGGGTCACATATTCCCATAATTTCCCATCCCATTAAGTCCATACAATGGCATAGTTTTGTGCAAGGTCACTATCTATTAGCTTTCATAAGATAATTAAGTACATATCGGGTTGATGCAGGCCAAAATCTTAACCAAATAATCTAATGGTCTTCCAATACCATAAGAGAATCAAGCTACTTCTATGACACGAAGAAAATAATCAAAAAGTACTTTTGATCCTTTAAAAGAAAATGACAATGATCTCCTATCTCGGAAGAAGAAAAGTGATGGTGAGTGTCACCACTATGAGTTCCTTCGGACGTCTAAGCAAATTTAGCATTTATATTTTCAAATCCTTAGACATTGGAATTGCTGACCTAAGTATATAAAGTCTTAATGGCTAGAGTGTATGGTGCAACCCTACACCAGTCTCCACCCTTAAATATAGTGAAAAGATATCAAGGAGTTATGTCTATTGACCGGTTTAGATCATCCTAGCACAATTTGATCTTCACGATCTCCTAAGTGAAATTCTACTCACTCAAAAGTTAAGTCTGACCATACCCATTATTGGAACAACCTTAATTAGTCATCTTTTACTCATTCCCAAGGTTATAAATTGTGGGTGATAACATATTAGTGAGCATGCAACAATTAACATAGGTAACTTTAATCGATGATCCATCACAAACAATACTTCACATAATAGCCATTTTTTTTACACAAATTGCTTATACACCGACAATAATACATTTTCGTAAAAACTTAGAAAAAGGGCTCAAAACGAATCTTCCCTTCCTTTAAAATATTTCCCATTTAATAAATAATTTAAGAAAACCATGCTTCGTTATAAGGGAAATCAAACCCATTACTTTATTCAAAGCTATCACGTGTATCAGAAAAGGCTATCGCCCTTCTAAAAATTTCTGATCTCGCATCTCAAAAAATGTTCTACTGGACACTAAATATGGCTACCACACTTCAAAACTATGTGCTATTGCACTTCAAACCACATGTTATCGCATGTCGAAAATATATGCCATCGCTCAAAACTATGTGATATCGCACTGTAAAACATGTGCTATGATACATTGAAAATATATGATATCACATTTCAAAACATGTACTATTGCATGAACAAAATTATGTTATTGCGCTTTAAAAAATTAGCCATCAAATTTCAAAACTATGAGCTATCATAGTTCAAAAGTTTGAGATATCACTCCTTTAAATTTTTATAGCTATCAAATGTGTAGAACTTAGAGCTATTCGCCTTCTAAACGTTTAGCTATCGCATGCCAAAAATTGCTATTGCATGCCAAAAAAATTAGTTATCATATGCCCAAGTTATCATATGTTAAAAATAAAACTACTATATATTAAAGAATATATAAGCACCACATGTTAAGAAACATAGTGTACCGACCCATATTCTATGTATCAGAGGATCGTAGAATATTAATTTCATTTTTATATGAGGTCGTACGATTCTATAATTTTGGAAAATGACTATTAGAGCAATTTTCCGTCCTTAAAATTTTTATCAAACGATTTTAACCATGAAAATATTATATGGAATATAATTTTTGATAGGAGCTGAATTGGGGGCTGAAACCATTTTCATTAGATCAAAATGATGGTTTCCATTTCCATAGAGTGATCATAATATAAAAACGAACTTAGCATTAGGAAGTTACGACAGCTTGAAGTTTCACTTGATTTTTGATAGCTTAATGAGTAATTAGTGGGTTAATGGGTAGTCCCAAAGCCCATTTGGGGATTAGCATGAGGTTAAGGCTGATGGAACTTCCCTCGATTATTTCACTCTTAAAATAGAGAGAAACCTTCCATTAACCTTCTCAAACACCAAAAGCCACCATAATCCATACTTTAGTTAGCCAAATCGCATAATTAGAAGGTGATTAGCGAGGTTTGCACCTTGGATTGGAGATTGGCTTGTGGAGATCATCCACGGGCTACTGCTTATTCTTGGAATTCATGCCAATTTGGATTGCTTAGGATTTCATTGGATTTAGATGAGTGGTTTTAAGCCTTTGCTCACTAATTAACCATTATTAGATGTTTAATGATGTTTTTAAATAATTTTCAAAATCTAAAATATGTTTTAAACTCTTTTTAACTATATATGTAAATTTCAAACAATTTGGATTTTTTTATAAAATTAGTGTTCCTATGGATCTCGTTGTTCTTATGGATACTACCGTTAGATTTTGCATTCACATTGACATATATGAATGTATGCTTATTAGTGTAGATTGTATGTGATGATTGCTTGAATGTGTGATGTTTATTTGGCTAACAACGCCGATTGAATGATGAATTAGTTATAGGAATGCTTTATGGATTGGTGGTTATCAATCTGTAGGACTCAAAATTCCATGCGGTCGATAGTGGGCAACAAGGAAGGGCTTATAAAGCTACATTCCAAGTTTTAAGTCATTTGGAGTTTGTATGCTCGAGATATTAATGGATCGGTGGAGACTTTAGGCATTATGGTTTGGTATACCTTTGCTTCAAGACGTGCTTAGATTATTGGATGGATCGCTTAAGGTTTTAAAGCACTTTCTTGGAGTCGTGAATAATAAGGATGGTTCATGTAAAGATACGGGAAAAATCCTAGGTAATGGATCACCGATTGTTTTCTTCAAGACGTTCTTCGAGCCAAGCGATGGATTGCTTTGATCTCTAAATGGTCGCTTGAAGGTATGGGCTAGTGAAGTGAAGGAAGCCAAACTTTGGTTAAGTTAGGGATCGGTACCCATGGATCGGTACCGATCCATAGGTATTGATCAGTATGGATGTGCGATCGATGAAGGATGGCGAGGGGGTAGAGCATGACCTAGTAGAGTGAAGTGTGGGGTCGGGGTAGGCATGGACCAATGGTGATGGTTCGAGGTAGAGGAAAGATGATGCTTTGAGCTATTTGGATGGTTGCGTCGAGTTTTCACATGCTTGCTTTAAGATGTGATGAGGTTTGGCTCAATTTTTGGGTGTCTGGTCACTCAAAATTATGACAAGCTAAATACTAGGCCAAATATGGTTAAGTATAAGGATTGGTACTGAACCATGATGATGCATGGTGCAACTATGATGATTCCATGATGGAAAGAGATGGTTATCTATACTTTAAGACGTAGAGTTGAGGACTATGAGTCATATTGAGGGAATTGTTGGATGATGGCTATGAGACTTATAATGGTATTCTACGATTGATGATGACTGTAGAGAATCATCCCTACCGCGATGATTCCATGATGGGAGTCATGAGGTCAGTTCTAGAATGTGCTCTGCTGTAGATGACGTGTGCAAAGGGATCGCTGGCACTCTAGGGTTCATGGAGTACTCATGAGTAGAGGTATACCGATGACATGATGGTTCCTGGAGCATGATGACTCTTTATTCTAAATATGAGCTATGTATACCTGTACTGACGTGATGGTTAGTCTTGTTTTCAGCCGAATGAGTGGCATGAATTTGAGTATCGAGGAACCAAGATGCAGAATATCGTGATGGATAGTCTAATCTTGACCATGATGGGTCGGCAAGTGATCATATACCCAATGCATTGAGTGAGTGAACATGAGGATGAATGACAGACGATATGTTTGCTTTGATTACTTATCATCCTAGAGATGTCATTTGAGGCTAATATTGTTGATTTAGACATTTAGCCACTCCTTGGTACTTTGATGTATAATATATCCATGATGACTATGATGTAGAGTAGCATATATTTTGTATATATGCTAACTCTGTAGATACAGAGACATGTCAGGTATGGTTCTATATATCGTTTGTCCTATTTTGGTGGTATATTAGTACTTAGAGATTTACTACCGCTCATACCAGACTGAACCGAGTTTTATGCATTGATTCCTATTACTCTAGGTGCTCTTAAATAAGTAGATTTGGGATATCAGGTCTGATGAGCATGTGGAGCTAGATAAGTGGCGAGCAAGAGGCTATATTTTCGTATTACTACATTTACCTATTTTTTATTCTGCTACAAAACACTACGAAGCTTGCTAGTGGCATTATTACATAGAGACGGTTATGTATAAGTTATTATTTGATGTATACCTCTATTTCCTATGCTGCATACTGTATAGATCTGTGCACCCTGATTCTGTGAGTTATTCAGTAATTTGATGTCTCGTCTATTTTATGTCTGAGATGTTTACTCCTATATTTTACTCGATGTGCTTTGAGATATATGACAGGTTATGTGATGTTTTACTTTATTTACAACCCTTGATGGTCGTCTTTATCAATTAGGCACTGCTACAGCGTACTATAAAGGTATATTAGGTGCCAGTGGTGTAGGGTTGGTCTTTACATTTGGTATCAGAGCTTAGGTTGCATAGTTTAACCTAAGGGATACACTGATCCAGTAGAGATAGGATAGGAGTTCCCACCTTAGACTGGATCGAGAGTGTCTATATATATACAAGAACGTGTACTTGTTATATAGTTTAGTTTTCAAAACTATATTGTAGTATATGGTATATAAGTCACACTGCACACACGAGTACTACTTAAGTGGGATTCCTTATATAGAGACTAATCGTCCTTATCATAGATTGAAGGTGAGTGTCAACCAAGGAATGCCATTGGGAACTCCATCTCTGGAGTCGAAAAAGGAGCTGGCTCGAGAGCTGCTAATTTTGATTTGTACCACGATATGAAACATGCTATAAAATGCTCAAGTAGCCACTCCAAATATCATTGTTGATGGTGGTGCTCCAAACAGGCGCCCAAAGACGATTTCACTTAGCTAAACAAGGACTTTACTAGTCTTAGTGGCAGAACATTCCAAGGAATGGTGTCGATGATGGAGGTGCATGACTAGCTTGATACTTGCGAGTGGATCTTCGACGAGTTAGAGCTGAATGATGCTATGAAGAGGGGATTGGCTTCTGGACAGCTTTAGGAGCAAGCCATGAATCGATGGAATGCTGTGAAGGTCACTGCCCTCAAGGACCAATTCAAACGGGACTACTTCAAAGCCAGATTTGAAGAATTTTTTACCGGCAGATCAGAAGTTGGTCTTTTTCCATAAGTTTGTGATTCTAAAGTAAGGAGATATGACTGTCTTCGACTATGATGCTGAGTTCAATGCCTTGTTGAAACATGTGATGTCTTTCATCGCCACTCCATTAAAGAAGAATGATAAGTTCATCATCGGCTTGTATGACTACCTAGGGAGAATCCCACATGCCACATTAACGAGACTTTAGAGATGATAGTAAAAAAGGCCTTGAGGCATGAGAGTCATTATCTGAAGCCGAGGGCTATTGTTCCCAAGGAAGAGGCAAAGCCACAACCGAGCGGAGGAGGCAAGAATAATTGGAACAATAAGAGGAAGTAATTTCAAAACAAAGGCAACCATAAAAAGAGTAAGACCACAATCATTTGTTACAACTGTGATGAGATATACCTATATAGTAGAGACTATAAAGCTAAGGGGAAGAAATGCTATAACTGCAACAAGCTTGGGCACATTAAGAAGGATTTTCTAGAGCCATTGAAGCAAAAGTAGATGGTGAAAGAATATGCTATTAATGCTATTTCGAATTCGTCGTATGCTCCATCGATGAAAGAGAGCGGGAAAGGCATCATTATTCAAGATATGCTTTACATTTATGATGTTCCTATATAAGTTTTATTTGATACCGATGCTTCAAATTTCTTCGTATCAAGTGATTTGGTAGATAGATTGGGATTGAAACCCGAAATTGTTGTTCAGCTTTGATTATGATGAACCCTTTTGGAGGCACCACTAGCCTATATATGGTTTGTCGTGGTTTGGTCTTATCAAGTCATGGATGTTCTTTTGATAATTATTGCTATGTTTTAGGTTTCATTTTGTTTGGTATTATTCAAGGGATGTACTGGCTTTGTAGATACAGAGTGATAGTGGATTGTGAGAAGTCTTTGGTGACAATAGAGGTAGATAATGGGAGTGTGGTAGCGTTAGGGTGCCAATCGAACAATGATGTGATGGTTAGTTTTCTATATTCGCTCGATATCCTACATAATGAGTTGTCATTGTCCTTATTTCTAGCGAGTATTCGAACGTATTTGAGGAGGTGACCGAACTTCCGTCACACAGAGAGATCAAGTTCCGTATTGATTTAGTTAAAGATACCAGACCAATAGTGATGTCATTGAGGAGGATGGCACCTAGAGAGAAGAGAGAGTTCAAGGTGCAAGTGAATGACCTATTGAGAAGATGGTTTATTTGTAGAAGTATATTTTAGCTGGGAGCACCCATATTATTTGCCACAAAGGTAGATAGTTCTCTTAGATTGTGTGTTGCTTACTGTAAGCTGAATAAAGTGATGAAGAAGAACTAGTATTCACTCCCACATATTGATGACTTATTTGATCATCTTTATGGTGTTAGAGTATTTTCTCAGTTGGATCTTATGATGGGATTTCACCAACTAAGAGCAGTGAAGGAGAGCGCGTCGATCACAACATTTCGTGCTGTTTGGTTTCTATGAGTGGTTGGTTATGCCGTTTGGGCTAACCAATGTGCTGACATACTTTGTTGATTTCATGAATCATGTTTTTAGTGGTCAACTAAATAAATTTATGCTTGTGTTCATCGACGATATTCTTATCTACCCATGGACAGAGTAAAAAATCAAGACACATTTGAGGATGTTCTTTAGATGTTGAGAGAACACCGACTAAAAGTAAAGTTTTCAAAGTGCCAATTCTTGAGGAGAGAAGTGCGATTCTTTGGTCACGCTATTTCTAAGCAGGGAAATGCCATATATCGTGCCAAAGTCGCTACAATCCAAGATTGGACTAGACCCAAAAATGCTATGGATGTGAGAAGTTTCTTGGGGTTAGCTGGATATTATAGACGATTCATCTGGCAATTCTCCAAGCTAGCAGCATCGTTAACTCAGTTGATGAAAAAGAATCAGAATTTTACTTAGGATGCAAGATGCGAATATGCATTTGTAAGTATGAAGGAAAAGTTGATGAGTGCACTAATATTGATCATTCCAGGTAGGAATAAAGAGATGATGGTATACACTAATGCTTGCAGTATTGGATTGGCCACGATATTGATGTGAAGGGGCAAAATTGTTGAATATGCTGGTCTACAATTAAAGCCACATGAGAAGAAATACTTGACCTATGATTTAGAGTTAGCATCCATTGCGTTTGAGCTAAAGATTTGGAGGCACTATATTTTAGGAGAGAGGTTCGAGCTATTCACCGACCATAAACCATTAAAGTGCCTCTCTTCACAAATGGATCTTAACCTTTGACAGTGACGATGGTTAGAGTTCCTAGCCTCCTATGACTTTGATATTGCATATACCCTAGGCAAAGGGAATGTGGTTGCTGATGCAATAAGTAGGAGACATGCCGGTTTGGGAGCTAAGTTCCTAGAGTGGAACGTAGTTAGATTACATTATTGGTTATGATTTTCAACCAAGATGCCACTTAAATCCAGAGATATTGGTGAGCTTGACAATCAAACCTACTCGGACTGAGTAGATTTGTACTAATTAGAGGTGCGATGCCAGATTAGCTAAGATCATTGCTAAGATAGAAGTTGGAATAGAGTCAGAAGATATGAGACATTATAAACTTGACCAAGACGGTTGGCTCCATAAGGAAGGGAGATTATACGATCTTGATGTCGATTGGTTAAGGGAAGAGGTATTATGAGAGTGCCATTGTACGATATTAACTATACATCCCAATGATAGTAAGATGTACCGTGATATGAGGCAGACCTTCTGTTGGGAAGAGATGAAGAAAGATATTGGCGCATTCATCTCAAAATATATGAACTACCGACTGATTAATGCAGAGCAGAAGAAGCCTAGTGGTTTGATGCAACTACTAGTAGTTCTCTAATGGAACCGGGAACAAGTATTGATGTATTTCATCGATGGACCACCGAGGACTTGAGCAAGGTACAATAGTATTTGGGTCATAGTCGATCGATTGACCAAGGTGCTAGATTTATACTCGTCAAATCATGTAGACTGGCGGTCAAACTAGCCGAGTTGTATATAAAGTGGATAATATGATTTCATGGTGTGCCGAAGAGCATTGTAAGTGACCGAGGCCTATTGTTCGTTAGTGGGTTTGAAAGAGCTTACAAGAGGCGTTAGGGATAGAGCTTCACCTTAGCATAGCTAATCACCCTCAGACTGGCAGCCAAACTGAGAGAGTGAATCAAATCTTAGAGGATCTCTTGCATGAATGTATACTCGACTTTGGAGGCTCATGGCATGATCACTTACATCTTGGATTCAAATGCAACAAAAGTTATCAATCCAGCATCTGTATAGCTCCATTTTAGGTGTTATATCGCTGACCGTGCAACGCTCCTTCTTGTTGGTGGGAAGCGGTGGGAAGTTGGCGAGAAGCTGATGTTTAGGTCAGATATGATTAGAGACACCTTGCAGAAGGTCGAGATCATCCGACAATGGTTGAAAGCTACTCAAGATAGACATAAGAGCTCTGCAAATAAGAGACATAGAAATATAGAGTTCTTTGTCTGTAATATGATATTTCTCAAGATCTCTCCGCTGAAGAATGTAAATCGGTTCAATAATAAAGGGAAGTTGGCACCGAGATTCATAGGACTTTTTCTAATACTAGAGAGGATCAGGAACCTTGCTTACTGGGTCGACTTACCTCAAAGAATGGCGAGAGTGCACAATATGTTCCATTTTTCTCACTTGTAGAAATTTGTGCATGACTCAGGCGTAAATATCATAGCGAATCAATTATATAATATTGAAATTGAACCAGAGGCTTCGAGACCTCATGGGCATATTCGTATTGTCGGACATAATATGAAGCAGTTTAGGAGGAAGATGGTGAAACTGGTAAAGGTTCAGTGGAGCAAAAATGAAGGCGATTGCACTCAGAAGACCGAGGAGAGAGCGAAGATAGCTTATCTAGAGCTCTTTACTTGGTGAGACTTTATATTTATCACTTTTTCTTTCCCGTATGATATAATGAAGTATGTACCGTCATATAGTGTCTTGCATACTAGGATATGCTTGGATGTTTCCTTTTTTCATTTGTTGATGCGTTTGCATGTTTGATGTGTGATGGTTACATATGCTTGTAGATGGTTGTTAGTCATGCATGACGACCCTGTTGATTTTTGTTTAGGATTTGGGAGGCGAAACCTTTTTAACCCAAAAAATGGATCAACACCTTGGATTGAGTGTGAAAGCACCACCCTCGTTTCTCAAAGCAAACAATACATAAAATGAATGAAAAAAGAGCGGAAATTATAAAGAGAAACAATTTTTTTTTATAGTAATTCAACTGTTAACGAAGCCTGCATCCACTTTATATCTTTTATTAACTGACTATTGTTACAAGATTGATTTGGATTACAATCTAATTGAATCGCCTAAGTTAGATCTAAATCACAAGTACTTGGAGGTAACCAGAGGATCTCAATTGCTCCTTTGTGACTATTATATGAGGGGGAGAAGAGTGAAGCATGGTAATGGTAGAGTTGCAGCAGCCTGTTCAGAGATCCCTTTCATATTGCAGATGAGATTATTTTAATAGGGGTTGGAGAGCACTTGGGCCTAAGTCGTCTTGCCAGAAGCTTGTAGTCGTCGTGTAGAGGAAGCCCAAGAAGTTTGGAGGTTATCGAAGAAAAATATTTAGATCGATACCGATCCAGTTGGACCAGATTAATACCGATCCAAATAGTTAAGCATTTTTGATGGTTTGACTACTTGGTTGTTGTCCTTGCTTCGATAGGATGCTCTCCATGTAATTTTGTAGCTTGTTGATCTGTTTTGATGATGATTCACCCGTGAGTTAGAATGAACTATATTCTGAGTCAGATGAACCTTCACTTCTTGAACTCGGATGCTTGGAATGTTATCAAAATTGTTAGGTGAGTTTAGTGGAGTCATAGGAGTGTGATGCAAGAGATATGGAAGACCAATGATCAACCAATTCAAATCGGTACCGATCCTATTGGATCGGATCAGTGCCAATCCAAAAAGTTAGGCTATAGCCCCATACTTCTTGGAGACTTTTGTGTTTCTCTTTTAGGTCTTTCGATAAAGTTTTGGGTTGTTCTAGCTTTATCTAAATGTTTTAACTCCTTTCGAATTTTGCTAGCTTAAAAACGTGATCAACATTTACCCCTCAGATTATGCTCTCATTGAAGACATGGTGTGCTTTGGTATTGATTGTACTTTGGTTTCTATTTCGAGGAGTTTTGATGTTCATGTTGAGTTAGCTTGAAAAGCTATCTATGAAGTACTGCTTATCTACTCAGTTCTTAGCGTGAGTCCCCATTGTTTGTGATTACAGAATGATCTTGACTTGATAATATCCAGAATGCATACGAACATTATGTAGAACATGTTAGAGGAATTCGGGATCATTTGGAAGCATTAATTTGGGTCGGTACCGATCCTAACACTTAGAATTTTTTAGCGAATTTTTGCTTACTTAAACTTTATCCGAACCGAGTCATTTCGCTTTTGACAAGTTATCCATTTTTAACTTCAATTCTAATTTCAATTCTCAATACCGTGAATGTAATCTTTGACCCAAAATTTACACGGGGCCTTTGGTCGATAAATAGTCCCATTTGATGAGTTGGAGTTGACCAGGATTGAAATTTTTTTGGAGGAATTTTCCTTCTCTTATATTTTTTTGATCAGTTACTTGGTTGGTTATTCATTAGTCGTTTATTCTAGTTTTCATTAGAATTCATCTCGGCTATACCGATAAAGCTATCTACACCCCAGAGATTACGTAGCGCTTTAGTTTGGTATGGAAACTCCTAGCGACGATTTTGAGACGGTGGTAATCTTGAACGGAGATTGTAAAATCTTAGACAGTACTCGATTGGCGGTGAAGCTGAGTTTTGCCTCGGATGACTATACACCGTTCCGGAGCCAAATCTTGATTTCCGTCTTCAATTGTTTCTTTTCAAGGAATTGGCTAAGTTTTGATCATCGTTTTGAATGCTAGCGTGACAATTTATTCCAAAATTGGATATAGTGTATGATTCCATCACATTGTTTTTCTTTTTTTTGCACTTTCAATGATCCTGAAAAAAGAAGCTTTCCGCATCGCTTCAGACAGTGGTTCCATTATCGATTTATCATCGATAACGGGTAAGTTTCAAGAAAGATAATCTTAAAGTACAGCATGGGTAAGGAATATTCAAAGGATGGTCCATTCATTGTGCTCGGGTCATGGGACCCACTTTATATAGATAACATATGCTCTTGCCCCGGTTAATGCCCTTCGACTTATGTAGACTTCCCTTGGATTTCGAGCGTTGGTCATACAGGGATTTTATTCAAAGTAAAACATAATTGACAATGTTGAAATCCAAGTTTTGTTATTGAAGATGACTTTTGGGTCATCCCATCTTTAGTCCGACGAAGGAACTTCCAATCCTTCAAGAGTTGGATCCTCTACAGCTTAGAATTCGCCTTTTATTCTTGTTGTATCGGGATGATTGATTATGGGTAAATTATAGGGTATAGTTACTCTTGTAGAGTTGTAGTTAAAGTTCAATAAGGCACAACATCAGTCGTCAATAACCAATGCATGATTTTTTCCGGTTGTGAATATCCTTCCTTTGTGTTTTCTAAAATTTAACTTGCACACCAGTTTTTGTCTCTAGGGACTATTGGCTTAATTGCTTGGTTTCAAGGGCTAACTTTTCTAGAACTATGAGATAGCTTGTTTAAGCCAGTTTTGTGACTATTCTTGTTTATGCTCAATTGAGTTCATGCTCAGTTGAGCTTGTTCGACAAAATGTTAGTGTATAAGCCCCGGTCCATTGGACTAGTTACTCTGAATACTCATTCGATATGTTTTCGAAAGACTAGGTCTTCGGAGCAATATGTTTGATTGCCCCAGTTTGACTGACATGATAGATCCTATCTTCGGGAGCTAGGAACTTTGCTACTTGATTCAAAGCTCTGCATTTTATAGTGATGGTCTATATGTATTGGAAAGATGCGTTTCCAGCATCTTTTGCTAAAGTAATTTCTTCCGAGTCTAGTGTTGAGATTCTAATCATGTGTTGGTTTCTATCCTCAGAAAATTATGTACGAAAGACACAACTCTGTGGATTTTTTCTTGATGTTGTGGATCTTCGGAAAACGCGAGATTCCAAAAGGTAGAGATGAAGTCTCGATCAAGCTCTTGCTTCTGTTTTCGAAATCCAATGTATTGATAGTTTCATTTTATGGGTCTCTTCTTAGCATCTCCAATCTTCGAGCAATGGCACTCCCTTTGCTAGTTGGGACCAAGTGATCTACTCGACCTTAAGTAGGTCATCAACCCTTCTTTTCATCCCAAGGCTTTAAGTGACGGTAAATTTCTAATTATTGTCCAGGAAATTTCCTTGCTTGTCCTTAGCCGTGCTTACCTTGCTTGACTGTTAGCATCGTCACCGAAGTCAGTTCATATGTCAGCTCCTACCTTCGAGTGCTAGCAACTTAGCTACTTGGTTCCAAGCGAACTTATCTTGAAGCTGCCTATCTTTGGACGACATCAAATTTCTTCCTAGGTCGAATACTGGAAGTTTGGTTGTGTACCAACTTCTATCTCTAGAAATTAGCACGTGTATGGCTCGATCCCTGGGATTTCCCTTTAGCGCTGCCTTATTTTCGGGAAGTGGATGATTCCTGTGATGTAAGATTGAACCATCCTATTAACCTTTGGAAGGTTATGTCTTCCTGTTGTCACTTACCTTTGGGAAATAGTAGGTGTCCGAAGACAACAGTAGTTGGGGACCAACTTCTATCTTTGAAAGGTGGTGCATCAGTGGTTCACTACGTTGAGTGTTTCTCATTAACACTATAGATTAAAGTTTTCTTGCCATTGTCGGGGCAATGCTGGTACTTATTGAATAAAAAATTTCCTAGTATTGCGGGGGCGGTACTTAGAAAGTAGAAAGTTTGCCAACGTTGTCGAGGCAATACCGGTACTTAAGAAATATAAAGTTTTTAGGCGTTTCCGGGGCAACACCGATAGTTAAGAAATAGAAAGTTTCCCGACGTTGCCGGAGCAACACTGGTACTTAAGAAATGAGAGAAGGCCTTGGCATTGCCGGGGCAACACCAACACTCAAAAGGTTGGGATCGGTTTTCCCATCAGTATGGTGGTGCCTTTAATCTAGTTAGGTACTAGTTCCAGTCCTTAGAAACTAGCACTTCAATGGTTAGAGTGTAGAAGTCTTTTCTCAGTGCTGCCTATCCTTGGGTAGCGTTAAAGTCATATTGATTAGGGTTGAATCATTCATTCGATCCAATAAAGTTGAGTAGGTTCCTTTTAACCCAATATGGCTGCTTTCTCAACGTTGCTTAACTCCGGGATACGTCATGTTTAGAAGGATGAGAGACCTAAACATGTCCGTTACTTTTCTTTGTTTATAACTGTCAAGTTCTTCCTTTGGGGATACAGGGTCGTTGCTTAACCAATTCCATGGTTACCCTTGTTTTTTCAGGGTCAAATTTCCTCTGATCGATCTTTTTGCAAACTGACTTCCATTTGCAAAACCTGTTATTCCCAAGTGCTAAACTCTGAGCACTTATATTAGATATTATAGGGCAAGTTATTACGTTGCCTCTAGTACACTTGCACTCTTCCCATCATGATCATGGATCAGAAGAGTTTGATAATGCTTGCCTTGAGTCTATGATAATTAACTTTTCTTTTTCAATGCTATATGTGCTCTGCTAGGGTGTTAACGTTGTCGCAAGTACCCTCCTTTTTCATTGGTTTCAATCTTCGAAAATCAGTGGTTTAACTTCTCGATTCTAAGTGTTCTCTCCTTATCGTTTTCTGTCTTCAGAAAATAGCTGGATTTCCATAAGCAGGAATGGAGGTGTCTGATCGATCCCTGCATGGTTGATTAAGCCAAGAGTAGCTAAAGTCTAAGCCGCGACGAATCTATGACGATCAGCAGTTATCCTTCCTGATGTCGCTAATCTCCGAGTAATGTCGGATTGCTGAAAGATAGGTTATTACCTTCTAACGTTTCCAATCTTTAGGGTACGCTGGATTTTTGCAAGTTGGGGTTTGTGAGCTTAGTGGAGCACCTACTTTTGTCTTTGGAAACCGGTACGTCAACGACTTCATTCTAGAAACGTCTTTCGTCGTCATCTATATTTAGTCATCGGTAAGTTCCTCCAATTAACGCCTATTTCTGAGCAATGATGAATTTTAAGGAGTTCGATTTTCTTGTTGATATGACAATCTAGAGTTCTCAACGTTGTTGAGGCAATATCGATCTCTAACAGGTTAGAGTAATTTCCCTTTCAATTCCAGAGTCATTCAGCTTACTATACTTCTCTGTTGTAATTGTCAAAGTTCTCTACTTAGTGTAACAGAACCATGGAGCGATTTTTTGATCTTGAACAAGTGTTAGTGTCTTATGTGTACCCTAGTCCATGGAGTAGTTATTTCTAACACTTGATGTTCTGCGTGGCTATTTGGATGCCCCAGTCAAAGTTGCATCGTAGCTCCTATCTCTGATGGTTCTAGTCACTTAAATGCCTTGACTTTAGACATTTTGCATATTGAATTTGGTTAAAGATCAGATTTCTTTGTCGATCTTTTTGTTTGGGAGCTTTGCGGCACTACCCGAGCAATGTCGGTCCTTTTGGGTAGCAAGGATCGATTCTTGTTAATCTTGAATTTGGTCTAATCTAAGAAGCGACACATGGCTTATGGGATGCATGCAAAAGTTTCAGGCCTTCCCGCAACTGCCAAAGTGACATTGGTTCTTAGAAGAACATGAGATCGATATGACCTGTCGATCCATAATAGTTGAGGCCTTTTGGACATTTCCATCTTTCGGGCAATGTGAGGAGCTCGTGCTTTAAGAACGTGGTTCCATGGCTCAAGAAGCGATGCGCTACTTATGGGCACGCACGAAAGAGTTTTGACGCTTGCTTGAAGCGAACTCATTGGTCCAAGAAGCGATGCGCGGCTTATGAAATGCGTGACTTATCAGATGATTTCTTGGAAGCGGTTTCACTGATTCGAGATGCGACGTGCGATTTTTAAGATGCATGGCCTAGGAAGTGCGTGACTTCTAAGATGCATGGCGTAGGAAGTGTACAGCTTATGAGATGCGCAGCTTAGGAAGTGTGCCGTGTGTGGCTTATGAGATGCACAGCCTAGGTTGTGCGTAGCTCATGGGTTGCGAGGCCTAGGAAGTGCGCGACTCATGAGATGTATGGCCTAGGAATTGTGCGGCTTATAAGACGTGTGGCTCTGGAAATTTAGGCATCCTCAGTGCCACAGAGGCGACATCAATTTTTCGAAAGCGTGGATTGAATTTTCCCATCGATCTGGTGGTTTTACTTCATGGGACACAACTTCATCGGTTCCAAATAAGTGGTTTTTGATAAGGTAACCATGGCTTGGATGATCGTTCTCTTTTTCGAGACAATGTGCATGACCAAACAGATTGTGTTTCCATGGTGGAGAGATCTATAGCTAGTCATGCGAAAATGGATATGAAGAAGAGCCCACGGAGTTTAGGGCCAGGATCTTTGGTTTTGGTTCAAGCTACCTTCAAAGATTGGGTCTTCAACTATCACATGGTCTAAGAGGAAGAGGAACTGGTCACTAAGGGTGGTAAAGGAAGAGTTGGGAAGGAGTAAGCAAGTATTATGCCTCTATTTTGTTTGTTGCTCTAGCCAGGTCATTAGTCTGTAGTTGTTAAAATGCCAGAATTTTCGATCATGCGTAACAGAACTGCAGTATGATTAATCTCGGCCTTTCTTGTGGCTATTCAAGTGTGTGTGGTGCCTCCCCATGCCATTGGGCTATTCGCCCATTTGAACCGTATCTAAGGTTTCTTCCCAACTTGTCTGGTTGGGCCGGTCTACTAGATGCGGTTGTGTCTTCTAGATGATTAAAGCTTGAAAAAGCCTCTGTCTTCAAAGACTTATTGTTAACCCAAAAAATGGATCAATACCCCGATATGATTATGAAAGTACCAGTCTTTTTTATCAGGACAAATAAAGTAGAGCAAATCACTCTCCAAGTTGCAGAAAAGACATGATAAAGTAAAGAAACACAAGATTTTTATAGTGGTTTGGCTGTTAACGAAGCCTATGTCCACTTTATTGATTTTGTTGATGGATTGACTGTTGATCACAAGTATTTTTTTTACAATTCTAATAATTGAATAAAGAAAGATCATACCACCATTAATGGAGACAAAATGAAGGATCTCAATTATCCCGTGGCTGCTATTATAAGGAGGAGGAAGGTTGATGAGTCTTAGTAGTAGAGTTTCCCTCGTGATCAGAGTATCCATCCCCTTTCCAATTGAAGATAGGATGGTATTTATAGGATTTTTATAGCATTTGGATCAGAAACAGAGTATCAGAAGCCTGTAGTTTTCCATAGGAGAAGGCACGTAAAACTTAGGGTAGTTTTGAACTAACTTTTTTGGATCGATACCGATACAGTTGGATCAGATCGGTATCGATCCAAAATTATGAATAATTTTTGCATAACTCCTACTTCGTTGGCTTCCTTTCTTGCATGCGAGGTTCTCCGTGTGATTTCATAGCTTATTGACTTGTTTTGACGATGGTTCACTTGTAAATTAGATTAAACTGTAATTCGAATCGGATAAGTCTTGACTTCTTCAAGTCGAATGATCGGAATGTTATCAAACTTGGTAGATGAGTTTAGGAGAGACGTAGGAACATAATGCATGTGGATTGGAGAATCCATAAGTCAATATTTTGAATCGGTACCAATCTAATTGGATCGGATCGATTCCGATCCCAATACTTGGCATATTTTTGGTTCAAACTCCCGGGGTTTCTTTGTCATGTACTTTTAGGTCTTCAAGGAACAAAGACAGTGTTTTTCCTCGGTGCTTGACATGTTTTGCTATCTTCATCCATCGAATCAGAATTAACTTGTACTAAATTTCACTATCGATTCCGGCATGACATCTTGTGGATTGTTGATTGATTTTGGTTTTTTGGGTGGTGACAATAACTTAGGATAACATCTTGCATGCAACTTAGGTTGTTATCACTTTCTATGAAACTAAAATCGACTTATGGTGATAGTTATCTTCCTAGTTCAGACTCATCGATCTATAGTTACTTGCATTAGTTTGGTCTTGTCATTGCACAGTCAGTGTACTTAGAATAGGAAGACCTTTCCATATCACCTTGGACAACGAATCCGTTATTGATCGTTGATTGATAATAGATAAATGTAGAAGAAAAGACATTAACAACTGATATGGATCATTTTTCCAGTGTTAGTGAGCCATCTACATGGAATGGTCTATCCACAAAGTTTAGGACGTCGAGCCTATTCTCACAAAGATTACACATCACACACACTCACGATTAGTATTAGGAATCCGATTGTTGATTGGTACATGTCAATTCCCACTGAATTCCAAGTACCAACCATGTTAGGTGTTTATAGTTTAAGGATTTGGTGCACCTGACTTTTTCAACACAAGCTTTCTTATATAGAATGATGTGCATATCCTTTCGACCAAGTTAGTTGAAGGAAGCTCACCTATTTTTAAAGTAGAGTCTTCGTCGATCCCGACTGGACCTACTACTTCCATAGCTTCGGGCCAATATGGCCGTTTGAACCCAGTTGACCCCATTGTCGACCGCACTCCCCCCAACTTTAGGTTTTTGCTTGTTCCTTCGGAGAAAGCCTCTCTGATCCTTACACACAGTGCATTGCAAAACATTTTCCTACAATATGACATCTCGGAGGACGATGTGCTTCTGCTGTCAAGAGGGGAATTCACTCATAGGCTACCTTCCAAATACATGGCTTGCCATCGCTACATGAGTGTGTATGGTGCGGTGCCCCTATTTATTCACTTTCTTATGGAAACTCTTCAGAACATAGGGTTGGCTCCATTTCAAATCATCCCGAATGATTATGCTATGCCAAATTACTTGTATGTTCTGTTCTGCGAACACTTAACCATGCCCTGAGCTTTGTCGATCTACAGTATCTCCTGTTATTTAAAAAGAGGGAGGCTAACCTATCACTCGATTATATTGAGGCACAACGTAGCCGAAATCCTATACTTGATCTTCCTAGCAAGGTTCCCTCATTCAAAAATCGGTTCTTTTTTACCAAATGTCCAGAGGGATTCACCCATCTGTGGACCATGAGGGGAGTAAGTTTCTTTCACCATACATGGAATTTTCTTTAGCTGCTAGAAAGTCTTCTGAACGATCATCTATTCTTTTGCAGTTCTCTTGAAGATTAACAAAGATCCGATGCTCTGCCCTGTTCTCAACGCCATGAAAGCGATCGATGCTGGAGAGCACATGATTAGGGTTTTGTTTATAGATGAAAATCTTCACCGGTGTGGGCTTTTACATCCAGGTGGTCTATAGGATTCGTTGGTGCCCCTTTTTGCTTTACAACCCAGACTTACACAGTTTCATCTTCCCATGATTCTGATGAAGGTGATGAAGATGACGAGGAGAAGGAAGAAAGTCGCTCGTCCGACGGGTCAGGGAAAACTTCTGAAGAGGCCCATGTTCAGTTTAGGGCCGACAGTCCATCTAAGATGCCTTTGATCCTATAGTAGAAAGAAGAAGAATTTGTTCGTCGAACGAGCAAAGCTCCGTTGATTGAGGGACAGGAGAAATGAGAGATCGGTTAGGGGCTTCCTATAATTGAAGAAGAAATAGGGTGAGATATAAATACCGATAAAGGCGATGTCAATTTAGGTGACAAGGCCCCGAATTTAAGTCCTCAACATACTCCCTCACCCCCTTCGAAAGAATATGTTGAAGAAGCTCCTTCGAAGAATGAACCATTCCCAGCCCTTGCCGTAAGGCATCGATTTTGACTTGGGGGCTGTGAGCGACATTTCTGTAGATATAGGTGACCTAATGGGTGACTTCACTTCGGAAGGGTCGCCTTTCTAGGTTACCCAAATCATTCCTACAGAAATGATTGTCCTGATGTTAGTTGGCAATCGATCCAGTTTGTGTATTCTACTTGGTTCGTTAAACTATAACACACACTTCACTAGGATCATGCATTTCACTATTACTCTCTTAGGATATTTTAATCCATCAAATGCCTTTTTTATGAAGTCATTTTGTTATTTACTTCAGGGATCATGCCTCGTGGCTTCTATAAAGACCTTAACCGAGTACTCGAGTCTCAATACTCACAAAGGCATTCATCCAGATACAACACTTCCTATGAAACTAAGGAAGAGAAAAGGAGAAGAAAAGATAAGGAGGCAGAAGAGCGCCGCCAAGCTAAGAAAGATCAAAACCATGGTAGAGGAAGCGGTCGTGAGAAAAGGCAAAGCCCGATTTAATGGGAAGACTCCATTAAAGAAGCTGAAGAAAGATCAGGAACATGTACCCGCTGTATAGCTTCTTACTTATATTGGGATCACCATTCCTGCTTCCAGAGTCATGACCTCCTCCACTCATGTTGTTATGGCCCCTTCTCTCCCAATTTCAAGGTAAGCCCTTTACATTCTCCCTGCTGGTCTATCGCTCCTACAGACTGCATTTCCCAACTTATTCTTAAGAGGAGTTGTTTTCAATAAACCCAACTTGAAGTCGATTCGCGTAGAATCTTATTCACTCTAACTCCATGTAATTCAGAGCAACTTGGAGCCAGCCAATTGGTGGGAGAAATTGTGCATGCATCTTTCTACCATTAATCGAACAACTACTAGGAGATTCTCTCATTCTTGTTCGAAAAAGATGAATACAAGAAGCAGATTACGGACCGTGACTCGGAAATTGAGAGATTGAAGATGGAGTACGATGATTCCTTGAAGAGAGAAAGTAAGAGTTCTTTTTTATTCAAGGAGCTAAAGGAATTTACCAACCAAACCATACTCATATTCAGAGATGAAATGAAGAAATTCCATACCGATGAGGCGACTCTAAAGGAAAAACTGAAGGCAAGCGAGACGATGGTCGAGGCAGAGAAGAAAGTTGTCCCCGACCAATCCCAAGAAATTGCCTCTCAATGTGCACAAATTTTGACTTTGGATGTTGAGAAAAATCAATTGGTAGTAGAGTAGGCAAGCATGGAGGCCAATTTTTCAGAGCTCTAAGATACTTTCGCAAAGAAAATGGAAGGCTTGCATGCTACCATTTTATAATTTTATGTTAATTCCATGCTTCATCATGGTAGCCTCGTTACTTGGGTCCATTGTTCCCTCACACGCTCACGGTAGTTTGGGAAGAAGGTCTGGCCCAACTTTGAGATATGGGTAGCGGTTACACCAAAGAGGAGCTGGTTCAAGCCTACTTGAACGAAGAATCTCGCTTAGCTCTAGTGGAAGGCCATAAAATCTTAAAGCTAGAAAGGAATCAAAATATCAACAATATCCCGCATAGCCACCGTCGAGGCTGCTACTGAACATTTTCCTTCAGGCTTGGGCAAGCCATCTTCACAACTTCATATCGACGAGGGGATCGTTGCCACTTCTCTTATAGTTATGCAGTCGTCGAAAGAAGGCAATGGCGAAGGCTTCGAAGTCATTGCACATGAATAGACCCCCATAGTAAGAAACATTCTTATCTCTCCCATGCTTGAAGATTTTCAATTCACGTCTGATGAAGTTATTGAGAAAACTGCCCTTTATTCTAAAATTGTAGATCGACCTTCTTTCCTGAATTGCCTTCTCTCCTGATGTCGGGTCCGCTGCTATTTTAACTGCATCACATCATCTCTACTTCTGGCTCGAAGCCCGGTTCACATTTTGAGAAAATTTCAGCGTTGCATAGTTTAGATGACCCCTCTATTTCTCAAGAGGAGAGCTTAGCAGCTGGTGATACCCGAGAGCAAGCAGACCAAGGCAACCAACTAGATAGAGCAAAAGCCGAGCAGCCGAAGACTGAGCAACGGATGATCGCGGTGAAAAAGGAACAGGTTGAAGCACAGAAGAGGTCATCAAGAGCTCTCACCGATCCCAGAAGCATAAAGAGAAAGGGTCCACTAACGACCATGCTTCGAAGAGTGAGATTGTTCTCGGAAAGGATAAGCCTGAGAAATTTCAAATTAGAGGTAAGAAAGGCGACCAAGGAAGCGGTAAGAAGACGTCTTGATTTGTCTTTTCCTCCTTTTGTTGTTTTTTGATCACCTTTTGTACAAGTGTAGAGTCTGCACTTAGCATTTTTCTTGCTGGTATGACAATGGTATTTTGTATTTTTCTTTTTTTTGCTGATATTGTGCGGGCACAACACCCGTTGTTTGTTGTTGTACATTGAAAATGTTATAAGTAATACGATTTTGATATTTTGATTGTAACTTTATTTCTCTACTTATCTATGTTTCATGCATTTGTGCTAATTTTTATTTATCACTATTTTATTTAATCCTATAATCACCGCCAAAATTCTTTGTTTGGAGTAACAGATCTATGAAGTATTTGGTTTTTTGGTTAAGTATTGGTGTTTGCGCCCCCAGTTAACGGGGTTGTTTACTTCAAACATTTGACATGAGACTGGTGCTTTTTATGGTCTTTCGGATGCCCCTAGTTAGATTTGTATTGCAACTCCTATTTTTGGGAAATTCTGGTTTTATATATTCATGAAGGTCTTTTAGCTGCCTCACGAGGAGCATTTTACATACGCTAATATTTGTGCACTTAAGTGATCGACGACACCAGTTTCTTAATTATTTGTTTAACTTACTTCGTTATGATGTTGAAATTCAGGCTATCGCGTATGTATATCTACTTAGAGCGCTATTTTCTTAGCTCCTGGGGGTAATGTGCGATTTTTGAAGTGTATGAATTCCTTGTCTTTGGATGCAATTTTGCTGATCCAAGTAGTAATGTGCAACATACGAAACACGCACAGTAAGATCAGGGCTTGCATGGTCACTGTTTCGCGAACCACGAAGCGATGTGCGGCTTACGAGATGTCCGACTTACGATATGCACAGCTTAAGCAGCTATGCTTGCTTAGATGTGATTCCAAAACCCAAGAAGCAGTGCACAGCTTACGAAATGCACAACTTTGATTTGGGCCTTCCCAGTGTCGTCGAAGCAACATTAGTTCTTAAAAGGTAGGGATCGAGCTCCGTCAATCCAACGGTTTAAGCCGATTTGCTTCCGTCGACCCGGCGGGTAAATGGGGGCATACTTGAGTATGGTTCCACTATCTTAAGCAGCGATTAGATGGTTTTTAGTCGATTTGACCTCGTCGACTTAGCATGTTACTTTTATGAACAAGGTTTTATTGGTTCAGAAAGCAAAGCAGTTTTATTAATAAAAGTTGTGCAAGTTATGCGTATTTACAAAGCCTTTGATATTCCAGGATGGCTTATTTGCTGGAAATAAGAAGTATATAAAATAGTCTTAGACATAGTAACGACGTAGCGATTTATTGTTCCATGCTCGGGGAATTTAGGCTCCATCAACGATTGTTAGGTTGAATGTGCCATCCCCTAGCTTCTGATTGATCACATAGGGTCCTTTCTAGTTTGGTCCAAATGCTCCTGGTACAGGGTAGACCTTCTTGAGGATAAGATCTCCGACTTCAAAGGTGCAGTTATGAACTTTGGAGTTAAAGTACCGTGCGACCCTTTTCTGGTGAACGGCGGTCCTTAGTTCGGCTTCTTTCTTCTTCTCATCGACAATATCAAGCGACTCAAGTAGGAGCTGCTCGTTCTGCCTTTGATCAATGTTTTGCCTTCGATGAGAAGGGACTTCTAGCTCAATTGGGTTCATTGCTTTTGAACCATATGCCAGGGCGAACGGAGAGTGCTTTGTTGCAGATTTGTGCATTGTCCTGTAAGCCCATAGTGCGAGTGGAAGTTCATTGACCCAATTTCCTTTTGCTTTAATTAACCGCTTTTTGATTGTGGACTTAATGATCTTGTTTACTACTTCCACTTGCTCGTTTTCTTATGGATGTGCGATTGTGAAAAAGTTTTCTCGATTTGAAAGCGTTTTCAAAAGTCTTTGAACTTAACACTTTTGAATTGAGTCCCATTATCCATGATGATTTTTTTGGCATGCCAAAACTGAAAATAATGTTTTTAGAAACAAAGTTAATAACTTTCTATATAGTAATAGTGGCCAGCGGTTCCGGTTTGGCCCATTTGGTAAAATAGTCAACAACGATACCATATGTCGCTCTTCCTTTAGCTACTGGTAATTACCAATCATATCGATTTCCCATATTGCCAATGGCCATGGGATGACCATCTATGTTAGCTCCGTTAGAGGAGTTCTTTTGATTTTGCTGAATCTTTGGCATTGGTCACACCGTCTAGCATAATCTGCTGCATCGTTGTTTACTGTTAGCCCAAAGTACCCATACCGAAGAACTTTCTTTGCAGGGGTTTTCCATCCGGTATGATCTCCGCAGTCGCCTTCATGAACTTCTCTTTAGGATTTTTTGAGCTTTGTTCTTGATCACACATCTGAGCAACGGGGTGGAGAATCCTTTTCAGTAGAGTATCCCATCCTATATTGGGAATCATGGAGCCATTTAGAGAAGCTTTTCCACTTATTCCTGTCCGCGTGGAGAGTTCCTGTGAGTAGGTAGTCCTTGATTGGCATCATCCATGTTTCTGGTTCTTTGGTTGTCTCAAAAATCCAATCGATGTCCATTTCGCTTATGCTTGGAGTTGTTAGAGTTTCAACCGGGACTAACCCCAATGACTAAGCTTCTCCAGAACTGGCTATTTTAGCTAGATAATCCGCCTTTGTGTTCTTTTCCCTTGGGTTACGAGTTATGGTGTAATGCTCGATGTCGTTCAGCAGTTCCTACACTTAAGATAGGTATGGGGAAAGGTTCTCCCCACGAGCCTGGTATTTGCCTTTCACCTGACAGATGACTAGTTGAGAGTCGCTATAGATGTGTATGGATTTTATCTCATGTTCCTTCACAATCTTTAGCCCAGCTATCAATGCTTCATATTCTGCATCATTATTTTTTGCAGGGAGTCCAGCGTAAGGCAAAGCAGATGAATCATCCTTGGAATCCCAAGCATTACCTCTGCTCCTAGGCATAAGTTGTTAGATGCACTATCGACGAACAACTTATAGCGTATTTCCACTTTCGAAGTAATTTCTTCTTCACTATCCCATACAGTAAATTTGGCCATGAAATCTGCTAATGCCTGCCCATTGATAGCCCTTTGAAGATGGTAAGTAATTCGATATTGACTTAATTCGATGTTCCATTTGATAAGTCACTAGGAGATCTCAGGGTGGCACAATACTTGCTTTAAGGGTTGATCTATTAGTATGTTGATCGGGTGTGCCTGGAAGTAGGGTTGTAGCTTTCTGGATGCGGTCAAGAGGCAATATGCTAGCTTTTTCAATTTCGAAAGTTCTTCTCGGCTACAGTGAACCGTTTACTAATGTAGTATACAGGTTTCTAGATCCTAGCTTCTTTACGTACAAGCACAACAATTAATGCATGAGTTGAGGCTGCTAAGTAGATGAATAAGTCTTCTCCGTCCACCGACTTGGATAGGATTGGTGGGGTTTACATATGTCGCAGTAACTCTTCGAACGTAGTTTGACAAGCCTGATTCCATTCGAAGTTTGTCTTTCCCTTTAGTGTGTCAAAGAATGGTATACATTTTTCGGTTGCTTTTGAGTTGAACTGCCTTAGTGCTGCAACTTTTCCATTCAAGCTTTCTAATCCTTCTTGTTCTTTAGCGCCTCAACTTCACATTGAGCAGTAATTTGTTATGGATTCGCTTCGATGCCTCTAGCGCTTACGATGAAACCCAAGAACTTTCCAGAAGCTACTTTGAAGAGACATTTAAGTGGATTGAGTTTCATTCTATATTTGCGATGCATTTCAAACATTTCGGCGTGATTATCCAAGTGATTTCTGACTATATGCGATTTAACAAACATGTCATCTACATAGACTTCCATAGTTTTACTGATCTGATGCTTAAACATGGTGTTCACTAGTCATGGTAGGTTGCCCTATCATTCTTTAAGCCGAATGGCTTCGCTTTATAATGGTATAACCCCAGTTCGATAATGAAACTGGTGTTTTCCTGATCAGGTTTGTGCATTATGATCTGGTTGTATCCTGAGTATGCATCGATAAATGATAGTAATTCATGTCTAGCCATCCCATCCACAAGCTGGTCAATTCTGGGCAGGGTAAAGTTTTCTTTCGGGCAAGCTTTGTTTAGATCCGAGTAGTCGATATTGGTTGCATCGTGGATATAACCATTCGCCATCAGCTTGTTTACTTCTTCTCCCAACGCTTTGGACCATTTAGGTCCTAGGCTACGCCTCTTCTGCCTTACTGGTGTATACTTGGGATTGATATTAATTGCATGGCATGCAATCTCCAATGACACCTCACATAAATTAGAATGCATCCAAGTGCATACGCCAAGGTTGGCATGAAGAAATTTGATGAGTTCCAATCGCATCTTATTTCCAAGATGCGATCCAATTTTCAAGACCCGTGTATGGTCATCCATATCAAAAGGGACATACACTGTTAATTCTGCTGGTGCTGCCCAATCCTCCCCTAAACTCTTCTTTCTAGGGTCCAAATCCCTATCAAATCAATGATGGTCGGCAAGCAAGGGGGCTCAATAGTTGCTATTCGGAAGGCTCAAGAATGTGGAGACTTCTCCCTAAATTCTTCCCTTTTTCCCTTCTTTTAGACTCATGTAATTCCACGATATAGCATTCTCTAAAAGCACTTTGGTCTCCTTTGATCACCCCAACGCCATTCCTATCAAATATTTCATAGCTAGACACCATCGAGTTAAAGCAATTCTAAAATTTGCCAAGGCGGGCTACCTTAGGAAGGCATTGTAAATCGAAATATCATCTACAACCAGCAAGGTTTGGATGAGGATGATTCTTCGGTCGCCTTCTTCGAGTTCTATGGGTAAATCAATTGTTATGAAGGGTTGTTTGGGTTCACTAGTGAATCCTTGGATCTTCGTTTTGCAAGCGGATACATATTTCATACCGATCTTCATCTGATCAAAGGTGTGTTTGAAAAGGATATTCATAGAACTGCCAATGTCTACCGATACTCTTTAGACCATGGTAGGTTCGATTCCTACCGTCACGTGTTGAATCACTAGTTTTTGATTCATGATAAAGCAAGAAAAGGAGAATTCATGACAAAAAGAAAACGGATTATAGCTATATCATCAAAGACTTTTCATCTATGCTTTCACTGTCTAGTATGTATGATTGAGTCTTAGAATTATGTTAAAATCTATCCTCAAGTAGTCCGCACTTCATATGTCACATTAAAAATCAAAACAGAAGCATACTTATAAAAATGTCACAGCCAGTCGACTGACCAAACCCAACCAGTCGATTGACTGTGTACATATACGGTATGCACTATTTATTTTTTAAATATATTGCATATTCAGTCGACTGACCAAGAACGACCAGTCGACTGACCTGAGACCAACTGCCATATTTTCGAAAAGGCATCTTCTTCTTCGAAAGAATGCAACCCTTCTCTGAACGAAAATAGTTGCTTCTTTTCGTCAGAACCCTTCACCAATGGCAGTAACTCTTCAACTACAATATATAGATACTCCCAAACACTTCATAATTACCGATTTTCATTCTAACTATCTAATACTCTTCTTGTGCTATAATCTTTGCATTCAAACAACGAACATACTTTCTACTGCTTTGAATCTACAAATAACTTTCTTAATCTTTGATTCTTAGCATTACCTTCTCTTCATATCTTCACATACATTTCATATATACTTGAGGATTTGATTATAGGAGGCTTGTACTATCAGAGACAAATTAGTGTTATCAAGAACACATAGTGTCAGATATTCTTTATATTAGTGAAGTCCTCTTCTGCCACCGAGGCGAAAATCCTGTTCTGCTGCTCAGGGGTCTGTTCTGCTGCTCAGACTGTGTATACCTATTCCTCCGGGTTAAGTGAGGATTGTTGTTAGTTAAATTCCAGAAGGAGTCTAGGACTGGACGTAGGACGGTGCTTCAAACCAATATAAAATCTCTGGTGTCATTTTACTATACTACTTTTATATTCCGCACTATTTATACTCTGTGTTACTTTTATCCATATTATACGGTCCTATACACTTACATTTGGTATCAGAGCAAGGCATCTTATAACCGTCACAAAGTTATCTGATATCTTGCTAATATGGAAAATAACACCAGCGCTACCACTAACATTATCACTAACACTAGTTTTATTAAAGGTCATGAGAATTTTATGCAGTCTAATAGTTTTGAATCATGGAATATCACACAGAATGGATATACTCTTCCTACTGGAGAATACTCCACTTGGCCAAACACACAAAAATTAGATGCAACTGCCAATTCTAAAGCTATGAACATGTTATTTTATACTCTAGATATAAATGAATTTTATCGTGTTAGCATGTGTCAAACTTCTTATGAAATATGGAGAACGCTTAAAATCACTCATGAAGGAACTAACAAAGTCAAACAAAGCAAAATCTCCATGCTCAAAAACCAGTTTCAAAACTTTAGAATGAAACAAGATGAATCTATCAATGATATGTACTCTAGATTTCAAGATATCTATCATTCACTATTAGGATTAGGAGAAAAGTACACTGATTTTGATATTGTATCCAAAATCCTAAACTCTTTAACGGATGAATGGGAACGAAAAGTCTTGGCTATTGAAGAAGCTAATGACCTCTCTACCATAAAACCTGAAGAGTTAATAGGAAATCTAATGTCCTATAAAGTGAATTTGCAGGCAAAACGAGTACAAGCACAAGACAAAAAGAACATAGCTTTTCATGCTGAAGAAGAAAAAGATGAAGATTCGGATGAAGAATATCTAGCATTTATTGCAAAAATTTCAAAAAGTTCTTGAAATTCCGAAAAAATAACAAAAATAATGGAAAAAGAAAATTTCCAAACAAACCATCATCCTCAGTTCTAGAATGTTTCAATTGTCATAAGAAAGGTCATATTCAGAAGGAATGCCTAGAATTAAAGAAAAATATTTCAACAAAGGCATAAAAGACAAGAAAAAGGAAGCATTCTCGGTAACATGGGATGATTCAGACACTTCTTCATTAGAAAACAGTAGTGACAGTGAAAACGAGCAAGCAAATGTCCGCTTCATGGCTACTGAAAACAAGGTTAGTTATTTTACTTTTGATGATATGATTGAAATAAATTCAGAACTAGTTGATACTTTGAAAAATCTCAAAAGAAAATATAAGGAGACTCGTGAACATCAGAACAAAGTAGAATTCGAAAGAGATATGCTTAAGGATGAGAAAAAAATACTAGAGGAAGAACTTGAAAAATTATAAGAATCATTCTCTAATATCAATTCTCAACTCACTCTTTTGAGTCAAGAAATTGAAACTCAAAAAGATAAGAATGACAATCTTGTTTCTGAAAATCATGAACTAAAAACAAAATTAAAATTGATAGAATTGGATAATACTAGTCTCAAAACTAAGTTAGAAAGCATCACAAAAAATGTTTCGAACTTTAATAAAGGAAGAGAAACTTTATCAAAAATTATTGATAACTCTCAATCTGTTTCAAGTAAGAAAAGATTAGGATATGTTAAGAAAATTAGGAGAAATGTTAATCCTATTACAGTTCAGACAAAAAGGAATTTTTACTCAAAAAGCATAAAAGTTTGGGTTTCTAAAGCAAACAACAGTTTGATTAGGAAGAAATATATAAACACCTTTTTAGAAACTGTTCATAAAAATAAATATTATATTTTTAAATGGGATACTGAGCCCTCTTGGGTTTGGTTTCCTACTATTTAACTCTTAGGACCCTATTAAAAAAAGTGGGTACCAATATTATATTATATTTTTTGTAGGTCCCACTCAAGAAAAGAGGAAAATGGATACTCGACAGTGGTTGCTCAAAACATATGACAGGAGACAAAGATATGCTATCAAATATTATTTACTCAGATGGAGGCTCCGTCACATTTGGAGACAACTCCAAAGGATATATCATCGGCAAAGGCGATGTGAGCAACAATGGTACAAGAAGCATCATATATTCAGAGGGAGTATTTTATATTTATTCTCTAGGATTCTTTAATATATACAGGTTTGTCATCAATCAAAAAGGGAAAGAATGTTGAATCACTACTTTTTGATTCATGACAAAGCAAGAAAAGGAGAATTCACGACAAAAAGAAAACGACTATGGCTATATCATCAAAGACTTTTCATCTATGCTTTCATTGTCTAGTATGTATGATTGAGTCTTAGAATTATGTTAAAATCTATCCTCAAGTAGTCCGCACTTCATATGTCACATCAAAAATCAAAACAGAAGCATACTTATAAAAATGTCACAGCCAGTCGACTGACCAAACCCAACCAGTCAACTGACTGTGCACATATACGATATGCACTGTTTATTTTTTAAATATATTGCATAGTTAGTCGACTGACCAAGAACGACCAGTCGATTGACCTGAGACCAACTGCCATATTTTCGAAAAGACATCTTCTTCTCCGAAAGGATGCAACCCTTCTCTGAATGGAAATAGTTGCTTCTTTTCGTCAGTACCCTTCACCAATGGCAGGAACTCTTCAACTACTATATATAGATACTCCCAAACACTTTATACTTACCGATTTTCATTCTAACTATCTAATACTCTTCTTGTGCTATAATCTTTGCATTCAAACAGTGAATATACTTTCTACTGCTTTGAATCTACAAATAACTTTCTTAATCTTTGATTCTTAGCATTACCTTCTCTTCATATCTTCACAGACATTTCATATATACTTGAGGATTTGATTATAGGAGGCTTGTACTATCAGAGACAAACTAGTGTTATCAAGAACACATAGTGTCAGATATTCTTTATATTAGTGAAGTCCTCTTCTGCTGCTAAGGCGAAAATCATGTTCTGCTGCTCAGGTGTCTGTTCTGCTGCTCAGACTGTGTATACCTATTCCTCCGGGTTAAGTGAGGATTGTTGTTAGTTAAATTCCAAAAGGAGTCCAGGACTGGGCGTAGGACGGTGCTCCAAACTAGTATAAAATCTCTGGTGTCATTTTACTATACTACTTTTATATTCCGCACTATTTATACTCTAGTGTTACTTTTATCCATATTATACGGTCCTACACACTTACATCACGACCATGGGGTCAAGAGTTGAAGCTTCTACCCCTTCAGTGTATCGATTCTGAAATACTATGTCGTTGTTCAGGGTTCTCTACTGCTTGGCATGGGTTCCATCTTCGATCGAAAGCATGAATCTTTCAGAGCATGCTTTAGTGAGCTTGCATACCACTCCATTTCTCCCCAACTCTTCTGCGTGGGATGGGGTCCTCTAGATATTGTTCCAATGATGAGTGTCTAGTCAATCCATTTGGTCCCTCTTCGTTGGTTCCGGCTTGATTCCCTCGATCTTTAGGATCTTATAGTGCTCTAGGTTGGCCATGATTCTATGGTTTCCTCACATACTACTGAAGCTTGTTTTCCCGAATCAGCTCTTCAATCAAGTTCTTCAGGTGACGACACCCATTTGTGTTGTGGCCATATGTTTCATGGAAGCGACGGTATTTTTTGAAATGCTTTTGCTATTCAGTTTCTTCCTTTTTAGCCGGCTTCTTGTATTCTTCCATCACCGTGTTAGAAGGTAGATGTTTTCTAGTGTATCATTGGGCGGTTTGTATTCTTCGGGCCTCAAACCTTTAAGTCGCTTGTTACTTCCATTCACTTGTTGGAACTATGGTTCTTCTTTTTCTGGTTTCCATCTTTCCCTGCATTTCACTTAGCGGTCCCAAAGGTATTTATGTCTTGGTTTGTTGCCATACCACTCTACCCAATGTTGGTTGTTTGTAAGCTAGCAAATTTCCTTTCTAATTTCTGTGCCTCTTCCAATCTCATATACTGGCTTGCCTTTCGGTTGAAGTCCTTCGTAGTGGTAGGTTGTTTCATTTTGATCCATTTTTCGAACTCGATTTCAGGGTGGATAGCATAGACCAAGCCCATGGAAACCATATCCTTGTTTGGATTACTTAGTTTAGTTACCGCGATGTTGAACCGATTCATGAAAGAGTTTAGAGATTCATTCCATCCCTGGAATAAGCCAGATAAGGGCATCACATCTTTTGTTTGTGCCATGTGAAGCCTAAATTGATCAAGGAATCTTATTGCTAGTCGATTGAAGGTGGAGATGAAGCTTGGCGAAAGCCTGATGAACCGCATGGAAGCTATTCCTGAAAGGGAGTGTGGATTAAGGATCTTAAGGCTAGTTTAACACTAGAGGGGAGGGGTGAATAGTGTTTAATGGATTCTAAGACTTATATGGACAAAATTAAAATTATGACATAGACAAATTCGAAACTTAATCACAAAACAATCATAGAATCAAACACAGATGCAGAAAGTAAACAAAAAGCAGTAAAATGAAAGAACACACTAGATTTTATACTGGTTCGGAGTTACCCTATGTCTAGTCCTGCACCAAGGCAAACACCTCGTACAAATTTTTACTAGATCGTTGTCCAGATTACAATATTCAATTTGTAAAGGCCTTGAGATACCCTCCTGTCTTCGAGCCCGGGGCAAGCTATCTTGATTTACGGGACACAAGATCACCCAATTGATTTCCAAACACAACCACATCTTATAGAGAGACTCGATAAACATTTGATTACAAATTGATCTTATAACTCTGAATAGCACTTTGATCTTCGAGAGAGGGCAGAGAATCAAACAAGAATGAGATTCTAATTTGATTCACTTGAGAATTCGGCAGAATTTTGGCATGATCTTAAAAATATGAAAATTTTAGAATATGGATTTGTGGAGAAGAAGGAGTGATGAAAATAAGAAAATAGTTGATTAAAAAATTCGTTTGTGAAGGCTATTTACAGAGCAGTAACGGCCATAATCATTCGTGAAGAGATTTAAACGAATAGGCACTTCTTTTGAAAATTGAAACTTTTGAATTTAACGGCCACCATGTCGACGTGGGGTATCCCATGATGTCGACATCCCTTTGTTAAAAACAATGTAAAATTTGTTTTGAAAATGGTATTGAAAGGAAAACAAGATGAAATGATTCTGGAGTAAAATAAACTATTTTTCCTTTGTTTTAAAATAAAGAAGAGTAGAAAAATATATTTTTAGAATGTATATATAAATTTGATTTTAAATCTCACCTATATATATTATAAAGAATATTTAAAAATCAGAAGATAGTTTTAGAAACAAGTAAAGTTTAAAACAAGAGTTTATTTAAAACAAAAACAAAGAATATTTTAAGGCTAAAACATCTTTTTTAAAATCATTTGAAAAGATAATTTTTAAGGCTAAAACATTTTGAAAAGCTGTTTGGAAAATCATTTTGAAAAACCATTTTGAAGTAGTTTTGCAAGCTTCTTCCTGCAGAATATTTCATCACATAAGGACTCGAGAACTTGTACAAAACCAGGATATTCGTGGGTTTGCTAGCCGCATGTTATAGTTTTGTAAGCTACTTGTCGTGGGTTTGTAAACTACTAAGAAGGTAGAAATGTATTCCATCCCAAATGAAATATGGAATGAATATTTCCGTGCCATTGTGAAATTTTAACAAAAAACTAGACACGTACCTTGAAATCATGATCTTGATACTCATGAGTCTTCAAACTTGATTTCTTCATTCTTGATCTTTATACTGTACAATCTTCAATAATCAGTATCTACCTTATATATATCCTGCATAATAACGTTCATATATATCTAGACAATAGTGTTAGTATATAAGTTATAATAAAATAAGTTACAAAGGTTGTCATCAAAATCACTATCTCCAGTTCCTAACAATCTCCCCCTTTTTGATGATGATAACCTTATAAAATATACTTACCACTTTGATCATACCATAACTCCCCCTTACACCAACAAATCTCCCTTACTCCATACCATAACTCCCCCTTACTTTAAGCCTATTATTTTATATAACTTCTCCCTATTTGTCATCAACAAAAATAACCTATAAACTTGAACTTAATAAAAAATGAGATAAGCAAACATATGACATAAGAATAATAACTATGTATGAGTAAAATATAGCATCCTAAGTTAAAGGAATTCAATATTTTATACACCAAAGATTGTTTTAGAAGAACATTAATTAAGATAACACTTATATACAAATTAACAAACCAATATAATGAAGAAAACTAAAAAAGGCTTAACGAGGACCCTTAACTATTGGTGATTTATGGACCAAACAATTTGGGTAGTGGAGACAAAAGTTTCCACGTTGTTCGACCAAGTTCTCATTAGCGTCAAAAAGGACCTCTCCAACGCAAATCACGCCATCTTCTTCTTCCGTAGAACATCTAGATTCGGCTGAGGATGTTCTTCTTCTTGATTCTCTTGTGGTTCTTCTAGAGGCTCTTCTTCTTCAAAATTCATGGCTTGTGATGATTCTTCGATGACAATAGGATGGCATGGTTATCCATAAGCAAGTTTCGTAAATTCCTAAGGATTCTGCCTTGCCTATCTTGTTCTCTAGGCATTCGCAGTTGACTCACTTGAATTCCCGCCATCATTTGAAGCAAATCTTTCATCTTCTCTTGTAATTTAATGACCTGTACGTGTTTGGAACATTGAAAAGGACTAGAATGAGGAGAGGTGGGTAAAGAAGGTTCATTATTAGAATAGGAAGCTATTAATTTACTGTTTTAGAAGTTTATTACAGAAAATAGAATAGGGAAAAGGATTAAAAATTGAAATATATAAATATATAACTTAATAACTAATTTTAGAGGGAAATTTAAATTTGAAAATCTCGGCTTGTATGTCGACATAGGGAGATGGGTCATGTCGACATGCCTAGTTCAATTTTTCAGATTTTTTTTTAATATTATTTATTAACTGTACTTGTATTATTTATAATTTATATTTCAGTTAATGAACATATACCTAATTCTCTTCTAAATTTAGTAAAGTTTTGTTCATTTAATGGTATGGTTAATATATCAGCAATTTGTTTTTTAGTATTAATATATTCAAGAGTTATGACTTCTTTGCTTATATTATCTCTAAGAAAATGATGTCTAATATCAATATGTTTTGTTCTAGCATGATGAGTTGGATTCTTAGATAAGTTTATTGCATAGTATTATCACAATAAATTGGCGATTTAGTTATAGTTAATCCAAATTTTTTTAAAGTTTGTTGCATATATATAACTTGAGAACAAGCCAAAGCAGCAGATATATATTTTGCTTCAGTTGTTGACAAGAATACAGTGTTTTGCTTCTTACTAAACCAGGAAACCAGAGAATGTCCTAGAAAGTGACAAGTTCCACTTGTACTTTTTCGGTCTGATTTACAACCAGCCTAATCAGCATCACGACATGAAATTAAATCAAATTCATCAGCTTTAGGGTAAATAAACCATAATCTAAAGTATGTTTTTACATATCTTTAATTTTTTTTTAACAGCTTTTAAGTGAGTTTCTTTAGGTTGAGATTGGTATCTTGCACAGAGACAGACATTATGCATGACGTCAAGATGACTTGCTGTTATATAAAGCAGCGAACCAATCATTCTCCTATATAATTTTTGATCAACATCTTTTGATTTATCTTCTTTGCTTAAAGCTACATTAATTCTCATTGGAGTTGGTTTCCCACTAGAAGTGGTCAATCCAAATTTATTAATTAAATCCTTAGCATATTTTTCTTGACTAATGAAAATTTCTTTATCTAATTGTTTGATTTGAAGTCCCAAGAAGAAACTTAGTTCTCCCATATGACTCATTTCAAATTCTTTAGTCATTATATCTAAAAATTCTTTATTCATTATGTTATTAGTTGATCCAAATATCATATCGTCTACATATATTTATACTAACTGAGTATCATTTTTATTTCTTTTAATAAAAAGAATTGTATCTATTTTACCAATTTCAAAGCCAAATTGTAGTAAATAAGATCTTAGTCTTTCATACCAGACTCAAGGAGCTTGTTTCAGACCATATAAAGCTTTCTTTAATTTATATACATGATTTGGAAATTTATTATCTTCAAAAAGTGGAGGTTGTTCAACAAAACATCTTCTTTTACAAAACTAGAAATAACTTGAAATTATTGAAGTTTGCGAAAGCAAGTAGAATCCTGATAGCTTCTAGTCTTGCTATGGGTGCAAAATTTTTGTCATAATCAATTCCTTCTTCTTGACAATCACCTTGCGCGACTAAGCGAGCGTTATTTCTCACGACCTCACCAAGTTCATTCATTTTATTTATATAAACCCATTTTGTTCCAATCATACTTTTATCCTCAGGTCTAGGAACAAGTTCATTCATTTTATTTTTATAAACCCATTTTATTCCAATCGTACTTTTATCCTCAGGTCTAGGAACAAGTTCCCAAACATCATTTCTGGTGAACTAATCTCTATTGACAACTTCACGCTGAATAGAGGATCTCGGCACTTAATCTCCTATACTGGCGCCACTGACTTCAATTTGCTGAGGATTGATCTCTTCTCCAGCAATTACAGCTCCTATGGATCTTTCAAAAGTAGTGCTCCTTCTTTCTGGTGCCATGATTCTCAGCAGCAGATCTTTTGAGCAGAGATTGAGGATCTAACTTCCGAACCTATCTGATTCAAAGTAGATAACTAGATCTTAGCCTGGGTTCAGTATTGTAACGACCCGGTGTTTTCAACCATTCGCATCCGCACATGTCGGACTTGAATTGTTCAAAATACCGCGTTGTAAAAATAAATTTGGCAGAACTCAGAATACGCAGTAAATAATTAATCACAGAATCACAGACACAGAATCAGAATACTTGCAGCGGAATTAAAAATACTTAGTGGTTCATGAAGCCACTATAAATATTCTTACTCAAGTAAAATTTACATAGTCTTAAATCCAAATATAGTTTTAACTTATCAGTAAACAGTCCAAATGTCCACTAGTCTTGATTTCAAAATTTTAGATAAAGAACTGGAAAGGAAGTTTGCCAGCAGCTTGAAAGTGATCTACAGAAATCCTAGCTCCGGGATGAAAACTGAACAGCAACTCAGGCTGACCCGAGCGTAACATAAAACATAAGCACTCGAGTCAGGACATACATACTTATATAGTGTAAGCTAATTCAAGTGTACTGTAATATAGAGCAAGTAACTTAAAGGATGCTTGGGATCGCCCATCCTCTAAGGATCCGTTAAACTATTTACTATGTAGTATATTGCGCTATTATAATAGTGTCTATTTATAAAATAAACTTACTTTTAAATAGCGTTAAGGCTTTACATTTTCCACCTTAACACAAATAATGCCAATAGTCTATACAGTACCGTAATACCTCCTGATCGGGAAGCTACCAGAGGGTACTCCATAGGTACGACACAAATAGAAACTCATAGGAGGCTCGCTATGGTAGGTGACACGGCACAACTAGGCAATGCCAGGGTAGATATACCAATTGCTATCCGGACCGGTGGAAACGCGTAGCCGCAGTTACCGCCCACCTCGAACAACACTCCCAAATCAAAGGTGCGCACCAAAACAATCACAAGAGTAATAGAATGGCATACGAAGAAGTGCGTTCGATCAGAGGTGCTACCTCATTAATCCGAGAATCGCTCCTGTTTTAGCCACCTTATGCCAACTCACGGGAGTCGGGTCCACGTATTTACCTTAAAGAAACCGTCACCACCATCCTACTTCATTCTGGAATCTCCATCGCGTACACGGTTAGTCAAAGTGGTTTTCGGTATCGACAGAGAGTATGTCCATATCCGATCCTGGTCTCTTTGCCAACCAACGTTATTATACCCCGTGGTTATAGTTTAAAATGGTATTTTTACAAATCAAATATATTTCAAATACCTTCAATATCAAATTCTTGATTAAAACATTTCATTTGATAATATACCATTTCAACTTATTCAATTTAATTTGGAATTTATTGCTTTTAACAAACTATAAAATCAATTTCTTCCTTTAAAACTATCCAAAGTCCATTTCTTAATTTTTATTAATTACATATTTAAATTCCAAAAATTTAACTTATTCCAAAATAAATTTCTATAAATTTAAATAAACCAAATTTCAATTTCTGCAGCACCTATGAAATGCTACCTAAAGTTTATGGGTTAAACAGTCCAATTTTAAAAGACAGCATTTAAATGCTGTAATAGGTTATTAACTTATCAATTTAGTTTAAATTCCAAATACAACTTATAATCAATTATTTCTTAACTGAAATCTCATCTTAACAAAAATCCAGAATTTTTCCAAATAAGTTATATTTATTTATTTAAAATCTTTACTCATTCAAAAATCATTTTTAAATCTTTATAAAAATCCTTTAAATACATTAAACCACAATATTATAAACTTCCATTTAAAAATAATTTTAAAATATTTCAGAAAAATATTATAGGAACCATGGGTCTGTATAAAATTTTCTAGTCTAGGTCAAGTGATACGGATTTATATCATTTCAATCCACGATTTTACAAACCCCGGGTTCTATCATTTCAAACCCGCAATCCCAAGTTAAAATTTAACAGTTAACTGAATAAATGCATAATAATCATCGTTTTAGGCCTATCATTTCAGCCTTAACGATTTAAATTTATAGGGAACTTGCAGTGATGATTTAAATCAGTAAATAAACATTTAACAATATAACTGCAGAAATATTACAACAGATAAATAACTGATGAGGTGTCAATTTAAATGGAGTTTAACATCCTACGTTATATTACAGACAGATAACAGTTAAATAATAATTTACACATACACTTACGATAATTCACAGAAATATAGGCATGTTTGTCTGGTGAGAAAAACTCACCTGAAGGCTGCAGAATTTTTTTGATTCAAAACGAAAATCCACCGGAAAAGAAACGAACAGAGAGTAACGATCAAATATCCCGGATGTCACGCCTAGATTCAAATCTATAACAAGATCCAAATACCGGATACGTGACTTTAGAAATTTACGGTCAAAGCAAAAATAAAAAATAGGACGAGAATTAGTTCGACTTGCTCGACCACTCCACTGGATATACTATCAAAACATAACGAAACTTTTCCTATCCATTACTGAACCATGCCATTTCAAAAATCAAGGTAAAATTTACCTAAAGGCCATCTAAAACAAAATGGTGAAGTTTTTCTCCTATAGGCCGTGATATATGCATGTACAAGTGCATCCAATACTCTACTACCTACAGGCTTATGCACTGTCCCACACAACTATAAAGCATATTGCAGTTATATGCTTTTATATGCAACTAAACATTTCCACCTAACATCTTCTCTGTTATCTGAAGTATTACAGGCTTTCTCCCTTTTTTTTTCAACCGAATCTTATATATATATTTTATAAAACATGCACGGATACATCATTTCTTCTTTAAAATTTTTACTATCATCAACGAATAACTACCCAAGTCAGTTACCTAAAACACGGTCAAGATTTCACTAAAAGCCTGCCTATATGATATGCCTATATGCAACTGAAGGCTCACTCACTATGTCAACATGTTATATTCTGATGAACCCTGAAAACTCTCTTTCTCTCCCTCTGTTATATTCTTCTTTACTCTCGTTTTATATTTATTTATTTATTTTTTTTATTTTTTTTATTTTTTACATGTCTAACATCCTATGCAAAACAAAACTCACGCAACTCTCTGCCTACAACTTGCGTCTCTCTGCTATCTACTGTTACAAGATGGTAAAACATGCACAGATCATTAGTGATAAGTACATCCAGAATAACACTTACTACATCATAACTACACTAATTCCATAACCTAGCTTCCTACAGGTTATTGACCTGACTTGAATGAATTTGCAAGGTAATGTATTTCTCTTAAGACCTCATCATCAACACACATATCCACTGCTACTAGAAACAAGGTTTTTTTTCAAAATATATGTCTCGTAGGAAACTTGGCTGAGCACTAGAGTGGTAGTCAGGGTTGGAGCGGCCGAGCCAAAAGATGGGAAAGCAAAGGAAAAAAAACTGAAGAAGGAAAACAGAGAGGATGCAAAAGAAGAAGAGGAATAGTAATATTACCTGATAGAAGCTTTTCTCCTTGTGGATGATGTTATGCAAGATGAGGAGATAAAATACGAACCAGGCTAATATATTTATAGAGGGGAGAGTTTGCTTTAGATGCAAGAAAACATATACACGTGAAGAAAATCAAAAGGGCTCGGTACAAAAATGGCAACATATCTTGGCATGCCTAAACAATTGATTGATAAAGCAAAATTTCGTACGTTCAAAAAGTTTGAATGTGAATACCTTGGCAAGAGATTGAAAAAAAAACGGCAGCATTGATAGAAGATTGAACGTTTTGCAGATAAAGAATTGATTTGAGGCGAAATCAATGGAAAAAGAAAAAGCAAGCAGAGCTCAGTGATTTATTTCCAGTTTTTATCTTGTTTGAATGGATAAGGCTCGTGTGATTTTAGGGACCACGGTTAGCAATTAGATTTGATTTTATATGCGTGATATTCATTGCCAGTTTATGAGTTTTGATTTCAACAAATTTTTTTTTTTGATAGTTGCGTGATTGTAGATTGAAGAAACGGCATTTGGAAGAACTGATATTAGGCAAGAGATTGATTTTAGGCAAAAGATATTTTGGATACAAAAGTTTGTTATAAATGTTTAAAACAAATTTTGACAGTTAAAACAAAAGTAACGTTTGTTATAAAAATCACTAACTGATATTTTAATCGATAAGTATATTTAAATATGATTTTTACTTTATATGCGTGATTATAGGAACGAAAAATTTTATCTTGCAAAATAAAGGCAGTGGAAACAGAGAGATATAAATAAGAATGTGAGAATTTGAAAAGATAGGCAAGGTTAAATTTGAATGCATGAGTTGATTTTAGGCAATCAAATATATTGGTCCATTTAGGTTGCGTGAATAAATGAATACAGTGACATGCTCAAGAAACAAAAAGGTAAGAGGCAAATGCCAAAAATGTTAAAAGAATAAAATTTTGTGTCACGCGCAAAGGAATGAAAATTTTATTTTCTCTCAAATGATATATGCGTGATTTAAGAAGAAATATATGGTATGTTTAAATCAAAAAAAGGAAGAGTTGATTATTATCATTATATTTTAAAGAACAGTTACAAACAGATTTGAACGTTTCTCTTTTAAATTCAGATTTGCGTGCTTTTTTGATGCCTGGATATGCACGTTATTCCTCTGGATTTGAGATAAGGCTTGCGAAAATATTAATTGCCAGTTATACAAAGCTTTGGATTCTACTTTATATGCGTGATTAAAGTAAGCGTTGATTTTGTATACAGACCATTGATACGATATTTTAAATACATATGAATGTTGAAATATGATTTTTATAATACGCCAAACTGACGTAATATAAAACTCCCAAGATTTATATAAAAATAACGTTTTAAATTTTATACGTTTATTGCGTTACTTGTACCATAAATTTTACGCGTCCTATAAACGCGAAATCTAACAGTTCATCAATACACTAAATTCTTCAAAATTATTACTTAACAAACTTAATTGGTTTTCACATATTATATATATGTACAAAATTCCTTTTATTAAAATTCAAATGGAGTTGTCTTTTAACAAATTTAACCGTTTCACACTTTAAATTTCCATATTTAGTATTTTAAGGAAATGATTTAAATCAAATTATATATGTATATAAATTGGGAAGTAAATTTTACTGGAAAGAGAAAAATAACGGATTAAAGTTCTATACGTTTTCTTATATATAATCTTATATATATATATATACACGGTATTTATTCCCTAAATTTAGGCGCCCTTTTTAAGGCGTAATTACCCAGTTCATTTATATACTAAAAAAATTCGAAATTCTGACCATGCTGAGACTCAAACTCGTGACCTGTCGTGAATAGCCCAGATGTCTTAACCACCTAAGCTATTAATGTTTTCTTAATTAAAACTTGATTTTTCTAGAAATTAAGTTATTTACCATCCTCGACAAAAACCCAAATTACCAAATTAAAGTTAATTCTTAACCATGTCAAAATTTCAGAGATCTTATTATTAAAAATTTGGTCAATTGTTTTTTTTAGTCACTTTAAATAAACCCCAAAGTTTTTAAAATACAAGTAAAAAAATACTTGTTAAAAAAAATTGGGCTGTTACACTCTCCGCCACTCAGAACTTTTCGTCCTCGAAAAGGAAGAAGGTAGGGGAATAGAAACAACCTGAAATAAAACTAAATTGAAACTTAAATTAGAATCATTAATCTAAACAATAAAAATTCAATTTTAAATTAATCATTGATTTCATCTATTTATACTTAAAATTTCAACATTTATTTATTTACATATTTACTTGTATAATATCCCTACACTATAAAAAGAAAAATCATTCATTTTTTTTCTTTCTCCAATTTTTTCACAAGGTATTATAACATTCTAATTTAAAATGTTTAATTTTAATCCAAATTTGAAATGGTAATTTAACTTAATTGTTAAAGTAAATTTACCATTTCCCAAAATAAACTAAATTCCCCATTTAGTTTCTTCTTTATTCCAAACTATAATTAAATTTATTTTTCTCAATATTTTTCTCATCTATGTCAAATATTTTTCTCAATATCTAAACTATATAAATTCAATTTAAATTAATATTCAATAATTGATTTAATTCATTTGATTTTTACAGAAGTTAAATCAATCTTAACTATTTCCAAATTAATTATCTTATTATCCAATTATTTTCTAAAATCAGAAATTTGTATAGTCATTTATAATAATCATCTTTTATTCAACAAATTTAATTTTCTTTATTCCAGATTATTATTAAATATATTCTGCTTAATATATCTTATCGCACATATTAAGTAGATTATATTTAATATAACTATTCCAATATATTTCTAAATTTCCTTTAACACCATTTTATATTGTATATTATTCAATTATTATTTTATTTCTATTTACCTCTATTTGTCTTGTTGTAACTGAAACTTTAAGTGTATAACATTTTTTTATAACCACTCAAATTTTTATTTATAAAATCCTTTTATATTATACATTATCCAATTACATAGTTAATTTCTGAATGATTTAGGTAAGTTATATTGGCATGCAATTTATACAAGTAAAATTTTCCAACTATATTATTCAAGTTTAAATATTCATTCCAAATTTGACTTTATTTTATCATTAGAATCACCTTTTAACATAAATTTATGAATTAAATTTCCAATTAACTTCAAACCCTTTTGAGATAAATAAATACATACATATAGTATATTTCAAATCAAATTTAAATCATATATCTATATATATTATAAATTAAGTCATATTTTAGAAATTCAAATTAATTAAATTTTTGAAGCAAAACTACATCGTGGTCTCTTTACTTCGATACTCGAAAATGAATGTCGATGATGTTGTAGTCATCACCGAAATTATTTTCCAGCAACAAAGAGAAGAGCACTAATTTTTTAAAACTTTAAAATTCTTTGGAAACAAATTTATATTCGAAAATTATTTAAATAATAATATGTCCTTTTAAGACTTTAAACACAAGGTTTGAAACTATCAGATATTAAATTCTTAAATTCTTGTTTTAAATCCATTTCTGTTTCCAAATAAATTTATAACCATGTTTTATAGTTCAATTATTCATTAAGACAAAACCAATGGTTTACAAAACTATAAATAAAATCAAACATTATTATCTCTAAACAACTAGTTAAATTCTGAAAATTATACTTATATATATAATATTAGATTTTTCCCAAATATAGGAATAAAATTTTCAAACAAGGATAGAGATTCAAATTTTGAAGGACTCAAATTAAATAGAATTTTGATTTAAAGATAAGTTGGAATCAGAAGATCTGATGGTTAAATAACAGAATAAGAAACCAGATAAGTTTATATATATCGCGGGCAACCTTAACCTGGTCAACCGTGACTTAAAGAGTCAGATCGATGTGGATTTTCTGGGGTAAATCTACATTCGATCTGAAGAGATAGAGTTCAGAATAACCAAAGATACTAGTATCTAAACCGAGGATAAATATAAATCTCCGGTGAATCAATGCTAGTTGTAAAGGAGTTTCACCGCTATATTAGAATATTGGCGAAACCGCCAATTCACTATAAAGATCATCCTAAGTGGAGTTATGGGATACTCCCCAATCGAAAGAAAAATAAATAGTGAGGGACACGAATGAACTTCGGAACCGCAGGGAACGTTCCAAAATTCAAAAAGGAAGAGATTCAAGCTCGAATGAAAGTGATTCTGTAAATCAAATTTACCATACATTCTAAGTTTTGCCTAGAGCCAAAGCTTTGATACCAGATGTAACGACCCGGTGTTTTCAACCATTCGCATCCGCACATGTCGGACTTGAATTGTTCAAAATACCGCGTTGTAAAAATAAATTTGGCAGAACTCAGAATATGCAGTAAATAATTAATCACAGACACAGAATCAGAATACTCGCAGCGGAATTAAAAATACTTAGTGGTTCATGAAGCCACTATAAATATTCTTACTCAAGTAAAATTTACATAGTCTTAAATCCAAATATAGTTTTAACTTATCAGTAAACAGTCCAAATGTCCACTAGTCTTGATTTCAAAATTTTAGATAAAGAACTGGAAAGGAAGTTTGCCAGCAGCTTGAAAGTGATCTACAGAAATCCTAGCTCCGGGATAAAAACCGAACTGCAACTCAGGCTGACCCGAGCGTAACATAAAACATAAACACTCGAGTCAGGATATACATACTTATATAGTGTAAGCTAATTCAAGTGTACAGTAATATAGAGCAAGTAACTTAAAGGATGCTTGGGATCGCCCATCCTCTAAGGATCCGTTAAACTATTTACTATGTAGTATATTGCGCTATTATAATAGTGTCTATTTATAAAATAAACTTACTTTTAAATAGCGTTAAGGCTTTACATTTTCCACCTTAACACAAATAATGCCAATAGTCTATACAGTACCGTAATACCTCCTGATCGGGAAGCTACCAGAGGGTACTCCATAGGTACGACACAAATAGAAACTCGTAGGAGGCTCGCTATGGTAGGTGACACGGCACAACTAGGCAATGCCAGGGTAGATATACCAATTGCTATCCGGACCGGTGGAAACGCGTAGCCGCAGTTACCGCCCACCTCGAACAACACTCCCAAATCAAAGGTGCGCACCAAAACAATCACAAGAGTAATAGAATGGCATACGAAGAAGTGCGTTCGATCAGAGGTGCTACCTCATTAATCCGAGAATCGCTCCTGTTTTAGCCACCTTATGCCAACTCACGGGAGTCGGGTCCACGTATTTACCTTAAAGAAACCGTCACCACCATCCTACTTCATTCTGGAATCTCCACCGCGTACACGGTTAGTCAAAGTGGTTTTCGGTATCGACAGAGAGTACGTCCATATCCGATCCCGGTCTCTTTGCCAACCAACGTTATTATACCCCGTGGTTATAGTTTAAAATGGTATTTTTACAAATCAAATATATTTCAAATACCTTCAATATCAAATTCTTGATTAAAACATTTCATTTGATAATATACCATTTCAACTTATTCAATTTAATTTGGAATTTATTGCTTTTAACAAACTTTAAAATCAATTTCTTCCTTTAAAACTATCCAAAGTCCATTTCTTAATTTTTATTAATTACATATTTAAATTCCAAAAATTTAACTTATTCCCAAAATAAATTTCTATAAATTTAAATAAATCAAATTTCAATTTCTGCAGCACCTATGAAATGCTACCTAAAGTTTATGGGTTAAACAGTCCAATTTTAAAAGACAGCATTTAAATGCTGTAATAGGTTATTAACTTATCAATTTAGTTTAAATTCCAAATACAACTTATTATCAATTATTTCTTAACTGAAATCTCATCTTAACAAAAATCCAGAATTTTTCCAAATAAGTTATATTTATTTATTTAAAATCTTAACTCATTCAAAAATCATTTTTAAATCTTTATAAAAATCCTTTAAATACATTAAACCACAATATTATAAACTTCCATTTAAAAATAATTTTAAAATATTTCAGAAAAATATTATAGGAACCACGGGTCTGTATAAAATTTTCTAGCCTAGGTCAAGTGATACGGATTTATATCATTTCAATCCACGATTTTACAAACCCCGGGTTCTATCATTTCAAACCCGCAATCCCAAGTTAAAATCTAACAGTTAACTGAATAAATGCATAATAATCATCGTTTTAGGCCTATCATTTCAGCCTTAACGATTTAAATTTATAGGGAACTTGCAGTGATGATTTAAATCGGTAAATAAACATTTAACAATATAACTGCAGAAATATTACAATAGATAAATAACTGATGAGGTGTCAATTTAAATGGAGTTTAACATCCTACGTTATATTACAGACAGATAACAGTTAAATAATAATTTACACATACACTTGCGATAATTCACAGAAATATAGGCATGTTTGTCTGGTGAGAAAAACTCACCTGAAGGCTGCAGAATTTTTTTGATTCAAAACGAAAATCCACCGGAAAAGAAACGAACAGAGAGTAACGATCAAATATCCCGGATGTCACGCCTAGATTCAAATCTATAATAAGATCCAAATACCAATACGTGACTTTAGAAATTTACGGTCAAAGCAAAAATAAAAAATAGGACGAGAATTAGTTCGACTTGCTCGACCACTCCACTGGGTATACTATCAAAACATAACGAAACTTTTCCTATCCATTACTGAACCGTGCCATTTCAAAAATCAAGGTAAAATTTACCTAAAGGCCATCTAAAACAAAATGGTGAAGTTTTTCTCCTATAGGCCGTGATATATGCATGTACAAGTGCATCCAATACTCTACTACCTACAGGCTTATGCACTGTCCCACACAACTATAAAGCATATTGCAGTTATATGCTTTTATATGCAACTAAACATTTCCACCTAACATCTTCTCTGTTATCTGAAGTATTACAGGCTTTCTCCCTTTTTTTTTCAACCGAATCTTATATATATATTTTATAAAACATGCACGGATAGATATAAATAGGAATGTGAGAATTTGAAAAGACAGGCAAGATTAAATTTGAATGCATGAGTTGATTTTAGGCAATCAAATATATTGGTCCATTTAGGTTGCGTGAATAAATGAATACAGTGACATGCTCAAGAAACAAAAAGGTAAGAGGCAAATGCCAAAAATGTTAAAAGAATAAAATTTTGTGTCACGCGCAAAGGAATGAAAAATTTATTTTCTCTCAAATGATATATGCGTGATTTAAGAAGAAATATATGGTATGTTTAAATCAAAAAAGGAAGAGTTGATTATTATCATTATATTTTAAAGAACAGTTACAAACAGATTTGAACGTTTCTCTTTTAAATTCAGATTTGCGTGCTTTTTTGATGCCTGGATATGCACGTTATTCCTCTGGATTTGAGATAAGGCTTGCGAAAATATTAATTGCCAGTTATACAAAGCTTTGGATTCTATACTTTATATGCGTGATTAAAGTAAGCGTTGATTTTGTATACAGACCATTGATACGATATTTTAAATACATATGAATGTTGAAATATGATTTTTATAATACGCCAAACTGACGTAATATAAAACACCCAAGATTTATATAAAAATAACGTTTTAAATTTTATACGTTTATTACGTTACTTGTACCATAAATTTTACGCGTCCTATAAACGCGAAATCCAACAGTTCATTAATACACTAAATTCTTCAAAATTATTACTTAACAAACTTAATTGGTTTTCACATATTATATATATATACAAAATTCCTTTTATTAAAATTCAAATGGAGTTGTCTTTTAACAAATTTAACCGTTTCACACTTTAAATTTCCATATTTAGTATTTTAAGGAAATGATTTAAATCAAATTATATATGTATATAAATTGGGAAGTAAATTTTACTGGAAAGAGAAAAATAACGGATTAAAGTTCTATACGTTTTCTTATATATAATCTTATATATATATATATATACGGTATTTATTCCCTAAATTTAGGCGCCCTTTTTAAGGCGTAATTACCCAGTTCATTTATATACTAAAAAAATTCGAAATTCTGACCATGCTGAGACTCGAACTCGTGACCTGTCGTGAATAGCCCAGATGTCTTAACCACCTAAGCTATTAATGTTTTCTTAATTAAAACTTGATTTTTCTAGAAATTAAGTTATTTACCATCCTCGACAAAAACCCAAATTACCAAATTAAAGTTAATTCTTAACCATGTCAAAATTTCAGAGATCTTATTATTAAAAATTTGGTCAATTGTTTTTTTAGTCACTTTAAATAAACCCCAAAGTTTTTAAAATACAAGTAAAAAAATACTTGTTAAAAAAAATTGGGCTGTTACAAGTATTCTCAGTGAAAGCACCAAACTGTTAACCCAGAAAATGGATCAATGCCTTGATATGATTGTGAAAGCACCATCCCTATTTATCATGCCATATAAAGCAAAGAAAAACACTTCCTAAATTTTAGAAAAGATAGAATAAAGTAGAGAAACACAAATTTTTTATGGTGGATCGACTGTTAACGAGGTCTACGTCCACTTTATAGATTTTATTGATGAATTGATTGTTGATCACAAGTACAAGTTGTTTACAATTCCAATAATTGAACAAAGAAAGATCAGACCACTATTGATGGAGACAAAATGATGGATCTCAATTGTCCCATGGCAGCCATTGTGAGGAGGAAGAAGGTTGAAGAATCTTAGTAGTAGAGTTCTCCCAATGATTAGAGCAGCCAGCTCCCTTCCTGTTGAACATAGGATGGTATTCATAAGATTTTGATAGCCCTTTGATGGGAACCAGAGTACCAGAAGCCTGTAGTTATTCATAGGAGGATGCACATAAAACTTGGGGTGATTCTGAACGAACTTTTTGGATCGGTACCGATGCAATTGGATTGATTCGGTACCAATCCAAAATGTTGTGCAATTTTTGCACAACTTCTACTTCGTTGGCTTCCTTTCTTGCATGCGAGGTTCTCCATGTGATTTCATGGCTTGTTGACTTGTTTTGATGATGGTTCACCCGTAAATTATTGAACTATAATCCAAATCAGATAAGTCTTGACTTCTTCAACTCGAATGCTCGAAATGTTATGAAACTTAGTAGATAAGTTTAGGAGAGATGTAGGAACATAGTGCATGTGGAGTAGAGAATCCACATGTCAATATTTTGGATTGGTACCGATCCAACTGGATCGGATCAGTGCCGATCCAAATACTTGGGATATTCTTAGTTCAAACTCCCAGGGTTTCTTTGTCATGTACCTCTCGGTCTTCCAGTCAATTTTCGAGTTGTTCTAGCTTAGTTTGAATATTCCAAATCCTTCTGAATTCTGCTAGGTTAATGATGTGCACATAAATGTGCATATTTTACCTCCATATTTAATCTACTTTAATTTTAAATAAATGTAATAATTGGGTATTTTTACATGTTTAAAACCAAATTTCAAAAATGCTTTTAAGTCATCATTCATGCATCAAATTAGGGTAAAATAGTAATTTTATGCATATATTAATTTTGGAGAATATTTATTTGCACACTTAGTTTTAATTATAGGAATTTTGGATGGAAATATGAAGAATCTTTCATGAAGATATGCATGCACATGGGTAGAAGGCAAATGAAGATGGAAATAAATTAATTCGTGCATCATGGAGAACTCCACCCACCCATTTACCTTAATCTACAATTAGGAGCTAATGCCAAGTTAGTGGAGGTTAAAGATACATGCACACTTAATGGAGGATTAATTTATGCTAATGATTACTTAGCTGCAACACTTACTAAAGAGTATTTTGGGAAGCCCCCTATAATATGGATTAAAGTTTTATGTATGTATAAATAGTCCTCTTATGTTCATGTAAACAATCTTCATTCACTTATCATAGAATACAAGTTGTAGCCTCAAATGAAATGAGAAATAAAATGGTTTCCTAAGCCTCTTCTTTATCTTCTTGCTTTTATTTCATGCTTACATGTTATTTTATGCGTATTTTCATCTATATGCTCTCTTTTCTTTCATGTTAGTAGTGTAGATTTATTATATGCAAGTAGATTAATACTCCTTTTATTTTAATTAGCTCTTACTTTGCTTGTTTTTCTATGTTGAAATTTTCAAGTGTTGAAATGATAACACAAATGAGTAGCTAAACCCTTCAATTTAGGGATAACGAAGCTCTTAAAGATTGTGTAAATTCAACATATTGTCTAATTTATGATCTCTTTTATGCTTCATGAAGAGTTTGAATTTGATTAAGTTTATAAAGTGAATTTGATAGTCGATGTTGTATTCACAAATAGGCTATTCTTATTCAAACATAAACGCAATTTACATCATCATTTTACTAATTGATTTTTGGTTGAAATTAAAGTAGAATCAAAATTTGATGATCTATGTTACTAAATAAAATAGCAAATAGTTATGCTTAAAATAGCTTTGCTTTGACTTCATTTTCGTTACATTTGATAAGTGGTTTTGGTTGTTGTACTATAGTTTGATGATTTAAGTTATGTTATTCAATAACATAAATAAACCATACTTATGATAAATATGTCACTAATTCCACTTAAGATCAAAATAGAGAGATCATAGATTATTTTTGTGTTGATTTATATAAAAGTTTGAGAAGTAGATTTACCTTTAAATTGTTTTCTAATCTCATGTTTTCATTCACTTGTTCTAGCTAGTTTTACAATTTTTAGCCTAAAAACAATCTTAAGTTTCTTTTAATTTGATTGAGTAAAATTTTAAATCAATACAATTCTCTGCGGATTGACCCGTACTTGCCACGTACTAAAATTGTACGTCGTGTGCATGCGGTTTTTTTATTACAATTTTTTGATGATTTTCTAATTCGGTAGAAAATTAGTCGATTCTACAAGTTTTTGGCGCTGTTGCCGGGGAATTAATTTGATTTTAATTTTTACTCTTCGAACAAATTTTTTTTGTTTGATTTTTTTTGTATAATAATTTTGTGTATTGAGTGCATTCAAAGAAAAAATATTTCGTATTGTGTGTTTGTGTGATTTGTGCTTGCATTTGTTTGTGCGCTTGTTGCTTTTCATTTTGAATTTGCTTCTCTATTAAAAAAATAATATACACAATTCAAAAAACAAAAATATTTTACTATTTAAATTTTCGTTTACGTTTACTATTACAATTTTCTTTTTACAAAACTATGCATATCTGCACACTTTACATTTACATTTTTCTCTTTTTTTTTTCAAAACTGTGCACATCGCTTCAAAACTGTGCATCACTTGAAACCTACTGTGCATGTCCCTTATTGTTCATTGCAAAAATGACCACTGTCTCTTACAACCACCTCAACAACAAATATAAGTCATCCTCTCTGACCTTTTCCATCCTCTTTGAACATCCCTCTGCCTTTCATCGTCTTATTTACCCCATCATCCTAGACAGCAACTCCATCTGAACCACCACTCCACTTCCCTGCACAATAACTCATTTTCTTCTTGCCTCAACCATCCTTCCACCTGAAACTGCCTACCAAATACCCACCATCACTGCCTTACTACCCTACATCATCATCTACGGCCATCTTCCTGTCATCCTCCAGCTATCTACATACGTACACTGCATACATACATTCACTACCCTTTACAACTTCCATACTTCAACTTCAATCATACACTTCATTTCACCATTCCATCAACCTATACTTCTACAAACCAACACCAGTGCATACGTGCTCTCCTCTGCCAGTTAACATCATCATCAGTCGTACAATTGCCTCTCAATACAAACTATCACATACCATTTATATAGCCATATTGCCACTCCTTCTGTCATATAAACCATCACTCTGCTTTACTATGCACCATCAATACATCAATACAACAATACAACAATACAACACAGTTCATAAAAAAAACTGTGCACATCATCTCTCTACTCTACAAATAACCATATACCTGCAAACATCCATCACCAACTCATCACCAACTCTTTCTCAACCAAAATGTTGCGAATCTACCTGCATACATCCATCTACTTCAATCCACAACCATCACAACATCTCCACCAACCACCAATATTCCTTACATTCAACTCCACAACAACTTACACATAAAAAATATATTGTATAAATATCTTTTTTAAGTTTTCAGATTGCAGAAGTAGAAATTCAAAGGAAGAACCGCTTGTCAGAAATAATTGCTTTGCTTTCTAATTGCGCTAAAGATCACTGCTTAATAAAAATTTGTCGATAATTCCGCACATTCTGGTATTGTGCTCTTATCACTTGTTTTTATTTGCTTTGCATTATTGGTTACTTGCATTAAAAAAAATCAAAAACAAAACAAATATCAATGTAGTTGCATTGTTAAAATCACGTCTAATTTCTACATTGCATTAATCTCATCTTGTTTTTATTTTCTAAGGGCAATACCCAAATCCACATAAGGTGGAGGATTTCATTACCCCTTCCTTGGTCAACAAATTGCATTTCATCATAGTATTTTGACTAATAATAACGGTTAGACATTTGACTTAAGAGAGCCACGAGCTCACATAGGGCTTAATTGTATCTTGATGGCTGTCTTCTTTGAACAATTTATATTCTTGGCGCCTAGACTACGGCAGAGCAATAAGTTATAAATATTACAGTGGTTTGTAAATATTATACTGATTGTTTCTCTGAAGGTACATAAATCTTCGGCTGCATTGCTACGGTAATTCGTGGTACACCGATAACTCCTGCACATTTCTGGCTAAGGAATATTTTATTGGGTTAAGACAAGGTGTGATTATACAAATTTGAATTAGGAGTTACTAAGGACAGAAAATTTGTAATTAAGTACTTGCATTCATTTAGTTGCACTAGTTCATGTATATTTAAAAAATTCAAAATCAAAACCCAATTTTTTTTAATTTTACTTAACTTAGTTTTTTAAAAGAAAATCCAGAAAAATCATTTTAAATCTTTTCTTTAAAAAAATTCAACTGAAAAAAATCCAAAGAGAAAAAACAAGTATTTTACTTTTGAAATTCCAAAATATAATTTAGAGTTCGTTTTTTTAAAAAACAAAAATAAAAAAAAAACTTATAATTTTTTCAAAAACTAAAAAAATTAACAAAGAAAAAACCAAAAACATATAAAAAAGAAAAACTTTTGAAAGTCCAAAAAAACAAAAAAAATCAAATCTCTCTTTTGAAAAAATAATTCTTTTTCGTAAATATTTTCCCTTTTCAAAAAATATATATATAAAAAAACAAACAATTTCTCACATCATTTTCTAATCCTTGTCTAGTCTCTTAAATTTGATTTTAACTTCTTTCTATTCTCAACTTTTACTTGTGCACGAGTATTGGACTCGTTACACTTCGACGAATACTTAGATTCGAGACCCTTCTACAAATCATTTAACCCGAACAAACGATCCTCTTGAAATGGCGAACAAGAATGCCCCTCGAACACTTATGGATAGAACCTTTCCTGATAGAGTTTCTATTCTTTCTTGCATCACATTACCCACCCCTATGGGTAACCATTTCAAAATTCCCTCAAGCCATATTTCACACTCCCAAATTTGGCAACTCCAGACACTATAACCCTTACATTTTCCTAATGAAATTCGAACGTGTTTGCGCAACTATTAAAATCTAACAACTTTCTGATGACGGAATCAAACTCCGTTTACTTCCATTTACTCTTACAGATTATGCAGAAAAATGGTCGTACATCTTACCCTTCGATTAAAACTTAGGAAGAATTCGTTGAAGTTTTCTTCAAAAAGTTCTGCCCCATGAAAAAACCAACTAAAATCCAAACCAAAATCATAAATTTTCATCAATTCAGGGATGAACCGTTTGGAAAATATTTTGAAAGATTTAAAGAACTTTTAATAAAATGCCCACACCATAATTTCGAAAAATGGATGCTTTGCCAAATCTTATACGATGGACTGGAAAACAGCTCATGACCATGCTTGAATCAATGTGCCAAAGCAAATTTCTTGCCTAACATCATGACGAAGCTTGTCAATTTCTTGTAAACTTAGCTAAAAAATAAATTTACTCACAATCGAGCGACATTCGATAGGATCGTCTTTAGCTTTGGAAGCTAAAAACGACCAACGATTAATAAATCCGACAACATTTTCTCATCGAACCAAATGAACCAAGCTTTCCAACCCATGTGTCATAAATGTAATGATCCGAATCACTAGCAATCACCTACTTCAATCAAACACCTCAACGCTTTCAATAAAGTTAAAAATGACCCGTTTTCTCTAGTGTACAATCCTGGTTGGAGAAATCATCCTAATTTTGCTTGGAACCAAAATAATCCCAACATTAACTTGGTTCGTCCCAATTTTCAAGCATTTCGGAATAATGCATCAAATCCTCCCTTTTAACCTAACCATTTTCAACAAAATTTTGGGGGACTGTCTCAAAGTCAACCGCAACAATCTTTTCCTACTCAAGATAATAAACGGTTAAGTTCAATTGAGAAAAATCTTGAAACTTTGGCTAAATTAATGATTCAAAACCTCCAATCAAACAGCAATTTACACAATTTTTTAACCTCGTATATGAAAAACACGAGCCAGTCAATTGCTAAACCTGAAATGCAAATGAGTCAATTAACCATGTCTGTGAGTGAACGAGGCACATTCCAAGTCAGCCAGTTTCAAATCTCATGTATCAAAAAATGAAATCAAATCAAGCCCATGTTGTTCAAGATAGCAACATAGCCTAAATGAATGTTATCATAACTTTGCGTTTTGGTAAATAAATCGATAATCAAGTCGTAAATCCAAATGATTTATCGGAAACCCCTTTTGATATTTCTAAAACAAAAAACGAATCTGAACAAAATGTGGAGCCAAACATCAAATCAAATTCCATTCCAAAATTTTCTTCTACTCATGTAGACCCGCTTATTGAGTATCGTGTTCCATTTCGACATCATCTTCGACCCAAGAAGCACTCTGACCCAATGGAAAAGATATTGGAAATTTTTAAACAAGTGAAAGTTAACATCCCGCTTTTTGACATCGTTCAACAAGTCCCAACCTACACTAAATTTCTTAAGGACTTGTGTCCTCAAAAACGACACACTCGTGTACCTAAGAAAATTTTCTTAGCCATTGAATTTAGCGAAGTTTTGTCTCAATCAATCCCCGTTAAATACAAAAATTCAGGATGTCCGACTATCTTGTGCATGATAGGAGACAAAACAATTGACAAATATTCACTCGACTTGGGTGCATGTGTCAATTTGATTCCTTATTCAGTTTACCAACAACTTGTCTTAGGTGAACTAAAACTGAAAAAAGTAACTCATCAATTTGCCGATCGTTCGATAAAGAAACCCATGGGAGAAATAAAGGATGTACTCATCAAAATCGATCAATTCATATTCCTTGTCCGTTTCATCATTTTGGAGACTCAACCCGTGAATAATCCAATGAGTTAAATTCCATTGATTTTAGGCCTATCCTTCTTGGCTACTTTAAATGCTTTAATAAATTGTCACAATGGTACGATGAAAATATCTTTTGGAAACATGACTTTGGATCTTAACATTTTCAATCTTGAAAATCAATCGAATGAACCACACGACCAAAGTTTGGAATTTGGTGCCATTCACGAAAACTTCCAAAAGAAGATGCTTGACCTTAACGATGAACGCGAGGCCATGTATGAAAGATTGTTTCACGAAATTCCCAATGAGATTGAATACATGCTCCCTTTTGAATCACTTCTGGTTAAGTCTGAATCTCAACCTAATTCTTTGATTGTGCAGCCCCTAAAGTTGGACCTCAAACCCCTTCCCGATCACTTTAACTAAGCATACTTAGGTGACAACAAAACGTTTCCATTCATAATTTCTGCAACTCTCTCTCTTGACCAAGAAACTTTTTTACTTTCAATTCTATCGAAAAACAAAGAAGCAACTGGATGGTCGATCTCTGATATAAGGGAATTAGTCCCGCTCTTGTTCAAAATTGCATCCACTTAATTAACGATGTCAAGCCTATTCATTATGAGCAACAAAGGCTTAGCTCAAAAATAAAGGATGCAGTGCATGAAGAAATTCTCAAAATTCTTGATAATGGTATCATATACCCAATCTCTAATAGTTCATGGGTTAGCCCAATTCATATTATATCGAAAAATTTTGGACTTACCTTTGTCAAGAATGATTCTAACGAACTCATTCCAACTTCTACTCAAACGGTTTGGTGTGTGTATATTGATTATCAAAAATTAAATGCTGCAACATGTAAAGATCACTTCTCTTATCTTTTTATCGACCAATTGCTCGAACATTTAGCCAGCCATGAATTCTATTGCTTTCTTGATGGTTATTCCAGTTATAACCAAATTCCAATTGCTCCCAAAGATCAAGAGAAGACATCTTTCACATGTCCCTTCGGCACTTTTGCGTATCAATGTACGCCCTTTGGCCTTTGCAACGCTCCTGGTACTTTTCAAAGATGAATGGTCAGCATCTTTTCTGATATGATCAAATGTTTTTCTTGAAGTGTTTATGGATGATTTTCCTATCTTTGAAAACTCTTTTTCTGAGTGCTTACAACATCTTGAATTGGTTCTTAACGATGCAAGGATAAACACTTGACGCTATATTGAGAAAAATGCGACTTTATGGTCACTCAAGGCATAGTCCATGGACATGTCATTTCAAATAAAGGCATTGAGGTAGATAAAGTGAAAATTAATGTCATCGCAAATCTACCCATTCCCAAATTTGTTAAAGATATTCGCTCTTTCCTTGACACACGGGTTTCTACTGACGCAATTGTGAAAGACTTCAGTAAAATTGCTCGACCTCTTATGACTCTTCTTGGAAAAGACGTTCCTTTCGACTTTAACTCCGATTGTGTTTCTTCTTTTGAACGTCTCAAAAATGAACTTATTTCTTCTCCTGTAATTTACTCCCTGAATTGGGATCTTCCATTTGAAATAATGCATGATGCTTCGAACTTTGCGGTTGGTGCTGTCTTAGAACAACGCATCAACAAAATTCTTCATGTCATCTATTACGCTAGCATGACTCTTAACGATGCTCAACTGAATTACAACGACCACTGAAAAAGAGCTTCTAGTGGTAGTCTTTGCACTCGAAAAGTTTCGACCTTATCCGATTGGCTCACACATAACAGTTTATGTTGACCACTCCGCTCTTAGGTACCTTTTTGATAAAAAGGATGCCGAGTCTCACTTAATCCATTGGACCCTTCTGCTCCAAGAGTCTGACCTCATAATAAAAGACAAAAAAGGATTCTAGAACGTCATCGCCGATCATCTGTCGTGTCTCCCAAGCACACCATCTCCTTTACCGATCAACGAGAGTTTTCCCAAAGAACAACTCCTTTATGTTTCTATCGATCCATGGTATACAGACATAGTGAACTATTTATTCACTAAGGAAAGTCCTTCATTTTGGTCAAAACAAGATAAATACAAATTTCTTTTCCAAGTCAAATACTTCTATTGGGACGATCCATACCTATTCAAGTATTTTCCAAACCAAATCATTCCCAGACAACGAAATCAAGGGTGTTCTCTCATTTTGTCATGGTCAAGTGTGCGGTGGACGTTGCGGTCCTCGAAAAACTGCTGAAAAGGTGCTTCAATGCGATTTCTATTAGCCCACTCTTTTTAAAGACTTATTCGAATTTTTTAAAACTTGCGATCATTGCCAAATGTTAGGAATAATTTCTCGACGAAATATGATGCCTTTAAACCCCATTCCTACGATTGAAATCTTTAATGTTTGAGGTATTGATTTTATGGGACCGTTTCCCAGTTCTTTTGGAAATTTGTACGTTCTTCTTATTGTTAATTATGTCTCGAAATGGGTCGAAGCCGTTCCGTGTAAAACCAACGACCATATAATTTTGTGAAATTCCTTAAAGAAAACATCTTTTAGAGGTTTAGAGCACCTCGCACAATAGTAAGCAATAACGGAACCCATTTTTGCAATCGTTCATTTGAAACTTTAATGAAGAAATACTTGATAACCCACAAGTTATCCACTCTATACATCCTCAAACTTGTGGCCAATTTGAATTTTCAAATCGTAAAATCAAACAAATCTTGAAGAAAATCGTTAATAAAAATAGTAAAGACTGGTCTTAAAAATTAACGAATGCGCTTTAGGCTTACCGTGCCACTTTTGAAACTAACATTAGGATGTCCCCATTTCGTTTAGTTTACGAGAAAGCATGCCATGTACCTATTGAATCTAACACAAAGCCTTATGGGAAATAAAGAACTTAAACTTTGACCTTGAAAAAGCCGGTGAAAATCGAAAATTGCAAATCAACGAATTAGAAGAACGTAGGAATGATGCATGCAAAAACAAGAAAATTTACAAAGAAAGAACAAATTTTTTTGATGACAAGTCAATCCTAAGAAAATTGTTTTCGCCAAACCAAAAAGTTCTTTTGTATGACTTTAGACTTCACTTATTCCCTAGGAAATTAAAATCAAGACGGACAGGAACATACATTATACAAACTATTTTTCCATACGGTGCTATAGAAATACAAAACCCCAGGGATGAAACAATTTTCAAAGTCAATGGTCATCGTTTGAAACCGTACTTGGAATTGCCAAGTAATCAAAAGGATGAGCTCATGATTCTTCATGAGCCATGCAATGTCTAGTAAGAAATGTTAACCATCATTTGTAAATATGTACATATTTTTCCCGTTACACTATTTATATCATGCATCAACTATGGGGACACTGTCGAAATTAAGTGCGGTGGGGAGTCTCATTTTCATTTTTTATTTTTCATGGTTTATTTTTTGCATTTTATTTCCAAAACTCAAAATTTCTATAAAAAATCTCAAAATAAATTTTCTTTTTAGAATTTTGATTTATTTTTGAAGAAACATTATAGGATAAGTACACGTTTTGGTTATTAAATTGAAATATTTGAAAATTTATTTGTCTCAACAAAAATAAAAATAAAGTATGATACAAGTAACGATGGTTTAACAAGTATATAGGAAGGTTCATGGGTGATAATTATGATGTATAACCTAATTGAAATGGGTGATAATTATGATGCATAACCTAATTGAAATCTATGTTTGATAAGAGGTTGATTTAAAGTAAATACGATAACATTTTAAATCTTCTAAGTTAAGTAGTGCTAAGATGATGTTGCAAGTCTCGCTTCATTTTTTTAAAATATATGTATATATTTTATGAACACCCAGAGTCATGTGTTCACATGTAAGCGTGTCCACTTGCCATGCTCTATACCCTTCTTACGTAAGTCCGAAAGGCAGTGCATGATCGATATGTCTGGTCTCTGTTTATCTGAATTAGGTGTATGTATATAAAAATTCTTTCATCAATAACACCTACAGTCGATAGGTGTACACATTTGTGTGTACACTGACCATGCTCTGTATTCCTCTCACGTAAGTTTGAAAGGCGGTGCATGGGTCATATATCTAGCCTCCGTTTTCTGATTTAGGTATATGTAAATATTGTTAATATCAATAAATTTTGAAATAAAGAGAGAGTAAGCAATTGATATCCAAGCACTATTTTCACTTATTTTATTTGATTTGTTATTCAAAAGAAATAAAGATACCACTTTGAAAAACTTTGATAATCAACTAAGGATCCATTTCATAGTTGCACTATATTATCAGTCGAAACAACTAGCCAAACTAGAGTCTGATTGTGATGATTACATAATTTTTGTTTGAAGTTTTGACGAGTAAAAGGACTTAAATTTCTTGATAATGATCAGAACTTATATGTATTCGTGTCAATTTGAAAGAAAATTCTTCATTTACAAATATTTTCAAAAACTTGCATTCATATCTTTGTAAATAAATCTTGCATTAGGAATTTTTCATGCTGCATTTGGATTTTATAGGTAGTATCCACTGAAAACCCCAATGAGATAACACTCGTTCTACTAGGGACACCTAGAGGTTTATTGACTTATTGCATACGCTCAATGCAATCGTATTTCCTACGAAAATGGATTTATCTTAGTTTTTCTTTATTTAAGGACGAATAAAATGATAAGTGTGGGGGTATTTGATGTGCACGTAAATGCGCATATTTTACTTCCATATTTAATCCACATTTGTTTTAAATAAATGTCATAATTGGGTATTTTTACATGTCTAAAACTAAATTTTAAAAATGCTTTCCGGTCATCATTCATGCATCAAATTGGGGGAAGATAGTCATTTTTGCATATATTAATTTTAGAGAATATTTATTTGCACACTGTAGTTTTAATTGTAGGAATTATGGATGGAAATGTGAAAAAGCTTTCATTAAGATATGCATGCACAAGAGAAGAACGCAAATTAAGATGAAAATAAATCAATTCATGCATCATGGAGAATCCTACCCATCCACTTATCTTAATCTACAATTAGGAGCTAATGCACAAGTTAGTGGAGCTTAAAGTTATATGCACACTTAATGTAGGATTAATTCATGCTAATGATAACTTGGTGACCACACTTCCTAAAGGTTATTTGGGGAAGCCCCCTGAAATATGGATTAGGGTTTTATGCATGTATAAATAGCTCTCTTATTTTCATGTAAATGATCTTTAATCACTTACCATAGAATGCAAGTTGTAGCCTCAAATGAAATGAGAAATAAAATGGCTTCCTAAGCCTCTTCTTTTTCTACTTGTTTTATTTCATGCTTATATGTTCTTTTGTGATTATTTTCATTTATATGCTCTCTTTTATTTCATGTCAGTAGTGTAGATTTATTTTATGCAATTAATTCTCTTTTTATTTTAATTAGCTCTTACTTTGCGTGTTTTTCTATGTGAAATTTACAAGTGTTGAAATGATAACACAAATGAGTAGCTAAACCCCTTCAATTTAGCAGTGATGAAGCTCTCTAAAAATTATGTAAATTCAACATATTGTGTGATTTATGATTTCTTTTATGCTTCATGAAGAGTTTGATTTTGATATAAGTTTATAAAGTGAATTTGATAGCCTGTGTTGTATTCACAAATAGGCTATTCTTATTCAGGCATAAACACAATTTACATCATGATTTTACTAATTAATTTTTGATTTTGAAATTAAAGTAGAATCAAAATTTGCTTATCTATGTTACTAAAAAAAAACTAAATAGATCATACTTAAAATAGCTTTTTCTTTGACTTCATTTTCATTACATTTGATACGTGGTTTTGGTTGTTGTATTATAGTTTGATGGTTTAAGTTATGTTAATTAACAACATAAATAAGCCATATTGATGATAAATATGTCACTAATTCCACTTAAGATCAAAATAGAGAGATCATAGATTATTTTTGGGTTGATTTATGTAAAAATATGAGAGTGGATTTGCCTCTAAATTATTTTTTAATATCATATTTTCATTCACTTGTTCTAGCTAGTTTTACATCTTTAGCTTAAAAACAATCTCAGATTTGGTTTAGTTTGATTGAGTAGAATTTTAAATCAATATATTTCCCTACGGATCGACCTGTACTCGCCACGTACTAAAATTGTACGTCGTGCACTTGTAGTTATTTTTATTGCAATTTTTCGGCGATTTTCATTCAGTAGAAAGTTAGTCGATTCAATAGTTAAAGACATGGTTAACACTTATATATTAGGGATCTGAGATACTTAGTTCTCCTAGTTTACGAAACGTGGATTGATTCAAGTTGGGCTTTGATTAGCTATAGGGTCGGCTCAGTTCTGTTGCAGTTTTTATGAGCGACTTTGAAGCCCCAAAATTCAACACTTTTTGTTTGATCAATCACTATTACTTCTATGGAGTGACAGATATGATTGCCAATTTATGGCCTTGAAGTGTGACTTTTTTGACTTCGAGGAGCTATGGATCAGATGACTATTAATCTTCTTGTTCATTTTCACAACATTTTAATCCATGAAGGATTTTTGGATCAGATGTAGTTCGCCATCACGACACTTTAGTTTATGAAGGACCTTTACATTCACGAAGGGTTTTTGGGCAGCTGATTGTCGATCTACCATTTTGTCTTCACGATGCTTTAGTTCATGAGGGACCTCCACGTTCATGAAGAGTTTTTGGATTAGATAACTGCTAATCTACTGGTTCGCTTTTTGACATTTAAGCTCATGAAGGACCTTCACATTCGCGAAGGTTTTTGGTTCAAATGACCATTGATCTACTAATTCGCCTTCACGACACTTTAGTTTATGAAGGATTTTCTAGATCGGATGATGTTTGGCCAAACGTCCATGAAGTGGTAATTCGTCGACTTTAAGAGAAATTTTGGTGTTCGGCTCATGGAAACACAGTTTTATTGGTTCAGGGAGACTAGAGGGTTGGATCTTTTTATTTGACGATCCTTCGAACATGCCTTCTCAATGCTATTGGAGCAACGTTGGTTCTCAGAACGACATGACTCATCGACCAAGCTATTAGTACGTCTATTCTTCTCATTCATGGTTCGATGGTATAGAAGCGTTCCTTTGTCGTGCTATCTACAATGCCTCTAGTGTCTGGTAAGGCTCACTTGAAACATGGAAGTAGGTAAGGATGTATAAGAAGGCATCGCTTTAGGTTACCGCCTCATTCTCTAGTAGTTAGCTAGTCAGAGTGTTATTTGATAACCCTCCTTTCGTCAGTTGGCTCACATACTTCTCCATTGGGTCTTAGTAGGCTTGCTAGAACAGAAGGTCCCTAAGGTCCTATAATTCCCTCACCATCTGGTAGTTTTTTAGGTCTTTGTGGCATGTTAAAAGCATCACGTCCTAAGGTCATGCAGTATGGAGTCTGCACCAATCCGGAAATCTCCTTTCTAGTTCGTCAAAGGTGGAGATAGGTCTTGATGGGAGCCTGGTACACCATGCAGAAGCAACACCCTCCAAGAAGATTAGGAAACATTTGCAGCGACAACATCCATTTTCCCAGCTCCATCCTTATGCCAACTGTACTTATGCAATTTCTACTTTAGGGCCTATCATCCTGTTATAAGAGGGCATAGTAGGCACATTGAACTTCTTAGGATAGTCTTCCCTTCTCAGTAAACAAAGTTCGGCTCAACGCGAAACCCTGATCGTTATCAGCCCCATCAGTTTTCAAGTTCTTGTTGTTTGTAATGCTTATTAATACTGGACAGTTTGGGTAAAGTCCCTATTAAGTTTCAAAATACACCAAACATCCTTGCCAAAAAAAGTATGTAAATTAGGTCCGTAAAATTAAGTTACTGAACAATTGCGTATATTTATGAAATTATTCAATGAATAATTGCGGACATATATGCAATTATATCCAAAAATTGCAGACATTTCTGCAATTATTCATCAAATAAATTACGGAAATTTTCGCAATTATACACTAAATAATTATGGACATTTATGAAATTTTTGGATATATTTGCATAAATTTCTTCAATTATTCACTAAATAATTGCATAAATGTTTGCAATTATTTAGTAACTTAATTCTAGGGACCTAATTTACAATCATTTTTTAGGGAGGAGTTTTCGTGTATATTGTTTGATTTTAAAGACCCGAGCCTAATATTCACTACTAAAAATGTATGAACGATTGTCCAATGTTTGAATGGTTGAAAATACCAATCTGTGATGAACGCCAAATTTTTCCAAACTGGGAGAGATTAGTATGGAGTGACAAGGAAGGCCCAATAACACTACATTTCAAATTTCAAGTGATTTGGAGTTATATGCTCGAGTTATGGGCAGATCGGTGTTAACGGGTCAGCGACAATCTGCTCGTAGTCCATCCGAAAATTATTTGCTATATTCTTGGAGTTAGTACCTTGTTTGCTTAGAGTTGCATAATGTGAAGTGTCGGGCCGGCAACGAGTGGTGCTTGGAGTATTATTGGTGTTTGCTTGGGAAAATCTTAGTTTTACCCTAGTCTTACTTCGAGCCAAAGTTCTATGGGACTACTTCGAGTCAAATGGGCGATTACCTGAGTTCGACTTGGGGCCATAATTTCCAAAATCTCCTTCGAGTCAAACATGTGATTACTTCGGGCCTGAGTTCGATCGAACCTAAAGTGAATTTTTTTGCGACCATTTCAATGATTTTTAATAATCTCTTGCCCAGTCCTCCATGGATCAGCCATCAGCAGTCGTGCCAAGTGTTTGACTTTCCAAACTGTCTTGGTTAGTTGGCTAAAGCTTAAGCTCTCCATTCTTCGAGAGGGCTATTTCTACGGGGTTCCATTGGCTTGCAAATGATCGCGCTTGAGAAGTATCGACTTCTTTTCATGGTTTTGAACCTTAGCACATGGCTTTCGTCCATCTTCCTTAAGCGGATCATCGTCCTATGAATCAGAATCATCCATTACCACATCCTCTTATGGAGTCCTTGGATGAGAAAGTTCCATCGATCCTCCAGTTGTTGTGCCTGATCTAATGTTATTCTAGGTGCCAAATGTTAGGCAAAATCTTTGGATCTACTTCTGAATTAGCAGGATTCCAGATAGAGAGCCAGATTCATGTCTGAGTTCAATTCTCAGTGAAAGCATCAAAATTTTGATCCAAAAAATGGATCAATACCCTAGATTGAGTGTGAAAGCACCGACCCTGTTTCTTAGAGCAAACAATATAGAGAATGAATGAAAAAAGAGCAGAAATAGTAAAGAGACGCAAATTTTATAATGGTTTGGATGTCAACGAACCATACGTCCACTTTATATCTTTTATTAACTGACTGCCATTACAAGATTGATTTGGATTACAATATGATTGAATCTCCCAAGTTAGATCTGAATCATAAGTACTTGGAGGCAATCAGAGGATCTTAGTTGCTCCTTAATGACTATTGTATGGGGGAAGAAGGGTGAAGAATAGTAATAGCAGAGTTACAACAGCCAGCCCAAGGATCCCTTTTAAATGGGATAGTATTTATATGGACTGGAGAGCACTTAGGCCAGAGCCACTTTTGCCAGAAGCCTGCAGTTGTCATGTAGAGGAAGCCCAAGCATTTTGTAGGTTATCGAAGGAAACAATTTGGACCGAACCAATTGTATTGGATCGATACCGATCCAAACAGTTAAGCATTTTTGATGCTTTAACTACTTGGTTGTCTTCCTTGCATCGATATGATGCTCTCTATGTAATTTCGTAGCTTACTGATTTGTGTCGATGATAATTCACCTATGACTTAGAGTGAACTATATTCTAAATCAGATGAACATTCACTTCTTGAACTTAGATGCTTAGAATGGTACCAAACTTGTTGAGTGAGCTTAGTGGAGTCATAGAAGTGTGATGCAAGAGATTTGAAGATGAATGATCAATCAATTCAGATTGGTATCGATCCAACTGGATCTGATAGGTGCCGATCCAAAAATTAGGCTACTTTTACCCCATGCTTCTTGGAGACTTTTGTAATGCTCTTTTAGGTCTTTTGGTCAAGTTTCGGGTTGTTCTAGCTTTATCTAAATGTTTTAACTCCTTTTAAATTTTGCTGGGTTAAAAACCAAGTTAAATAATTCCTAAAAGGGAGATAATGTAACAACCCGTAATCTAGGTATCAAAGGATCTAGAATATTAATATCATTTTATATAAAGTCGTACAATTCTATGGTTTTGGGAAATGACTATTAGTGCCATTTTCCATCCTTAGAATTTTTATCGGATGATTTTCACTCTGAAAATTTGTATGGCCTTTAACTTTTGATAGAAGCTGAATTGGGGACTGAAACCACTTCCATTAGATCGGAATAATGGTTTCTCTTTCCATGCAATGGTCGTAATAGGAAAGCGGCTTATCATTAAGGAGTTATGGTTGTTAAAGTTTCACTTGATTTTGGATAGCTTAATGAGTAATTATGGGTTTATGGGTACGCCCAAAGACCATTTTGAAATTAGCATGAGGTTAGAGCTGATGGGACTTCCTTCTATCATTTTACTCTTCCCAAAAATAAATAGAAACCCTCTAAACCTTCTCTAACACAAAAAGTCACCTAAATCCTTACTTTAATTAGCTAAGACACGTTATTAGTAGAAGATTAGTGAGATTTGCACCTTGAATTAGAGATTGGCTACTGGAGATCATCTTTGGGATGCTGTTCATTCTTGAATTTCATGCCTATTTGGATTGCTTAAGATACCTTTGGATTTAGCTGAGTGGTTTTAAGCCTCTACTCACTAATTAACCATTATTAAACATTTAGTGATGTTTTTAAAAGATTTTCAAACTCTAAAATATGTTTTAAACTCTTTTTAACTATATATGTAAATTTCAAATGATTTGGAATTTGTTTTATAAAATTAATGTTCTTATGGATCTCCTAGTTCTTATGGATACTACCCTTAGACTTAAGATTCACATTGACATGTATGAATGCATGCTTGTTAGTGTAGATTGTATGTGATGATTGCTTGATTGTGTGATGTTTATTTGGTTGAAAACACTGAACGAATGGCGAATTTGTTATAGGAATTCTTTAGGGATCGATGGCTATCTATAGGTAGGATTCCAAATCACATGCGACCGATAGGGGTAACAACAAGGGCCTCATGAAGTTACGCTCCAAGTTTCAAGTCATTTGGAGTTCGTATGCTCGAGATATTGATGGATCGGTGATGACTTTAGGAGTAATGGATCGGTATACCTTTGCTTCGAGACATGTTTAGGTTATTGGATGAATCACTTTTTTTTTAAAGCACTTGATTCGGTTCGCGAATGATAAGGATGGTTCGCGTGAAGATATGGAGAAATCCTAAGTGATGGATCAGTAATTGCTTGCTACGAGACATGCTTCGAGCCAAAGCGATGAATTGCTTTGAGCTACAAATGGTCACTTGAAGGTATGCGCTAGTGAAGTGGAGGAAGCCAGACTTTGGCTAAGTTAGGGATCGGTACCCGTGGATTAGTTACCAATCCATGGGTATCGATCGATATGGATGTGCGATCGATGGAGGATGGCCAAGGGGTAGAGAATGACCTAGTAGAGTAATGTATTGGGTTAGGGTAGGTATGGAACGATGGTGATGGTCCAAGATAGAGAAAAGATTTTGCTTCAAGCTATATGTATGGTTGCTTCGAGTCTTCATATGCTTGCTTCGAGACAAGATGTGGTTTGGCTCGAGTTTTGGGTGTATGGTTAGCCAAACTCATGATAAACCAAATACTTAGCCAAATACGTATGAGTATATGGATCAGTAAAGAACCATGGGGTTTGGTAGCAATTTTGATGATGATGCATGCATGCTGGGATGAAGATGATTCCACAATGGGAAGATGCGACTTCAATGATGGGCATCTATACTTTAAGATGAAGAGTTGAGGACTATGAGTCGTGTTGAGGGAACTGTTGGATGATGACTACGGGATGTATAATGGTATTCTACAATTGATGATGACTATAGAGAATCATCTCTACCGCGGTGACTTTGTGATAGGAGTCGTGAAGTCAGTTTCAGGATGTGCACTGCTATAGATGATGTGTGTAAAGGAATCATTGACACTCGCGGGTTCGCAGAGTACTCACGTGATGTGGTATACTTGGAACATGATGGTTCCTAGAGTGTAATGGCTCTTTATTCCAGATATGAGGTTTGTTCACCTCAGACTAACGTGATGGTTAGTCTTATTCCTGTCCGAATGAGTGACATAGATTTGAGTTCCAAGGAACTAAGATGTAGGCAATCGTTATTGATAGTCTGATCTTTACCATGAAGTGTCAACAAGTGATCTTATATCCAACACACTTAGCGAGTGAACGTTGGGATAAATGACGGATGCTATGTTTGCTTTGATTACCTATCACCATAGAGATGTCATATGAGACTGATATTGTTGATGTGGATATCTAGACGCCTCTTAATACTTTGATGTATAGTACACCCATGACGACTTTGATGTAGAGTGGCATATAATTTGTATATGTGCTAAATTGTGGATGCAGGGACAAGTCAGGTATGATCCTTCTTTCCATTTGTCCTATTTTAGCGGTATATTAGTACTTAGAGATTTACTGCCGCTCTACCTGGGGTTTTATGCTTTGCTTCCATTACTCTGGATACATATAAATGAGTAGATTAAGGACATCAGGTCCAGTGAGCATGTGGAGCTGGACAGGCGGCGAACAGGAGGCTATACTCTTGCATTACTATATTTACTTATTTGCTACTCCACTACAATACTATGGAGCTTGCTAATGCCTTTATTACTTAGAGACAGTTATTTATGAGTTATTATTTGATGTATAACTATATTTCCTATGTTGTATACTATATGGATCCGTGCATTTTGATTCTGTGATTCATTCAGTTATTTACTGTCTCACCTGCTTTATGTCTAAGGTGTTTATTATTATATTTTATTCGATGTGTTATGAGATATACGATAGGTTCTGTGATTTTTTTACTTTATTTACAATCGTTATAGTCATCCTGCAATGAGTGGGCATCACTATAGCGCACTACACAGGTATACTGGGTGTCGGTGGTGCAGGGCGGTCTTCAGACATAGCTATCACATGTTAAGAGAATATAGTCATCGCATGACAAGAAAATATAGCCATTGGATAATCGACAATGTATAACCCTCGAGTGTCAAGTTATCACATGCTATCGAATGTCGAAAAATGGTGTTATCGCACCGCAAAATTTTCATAAGTTATCAAGGATATAAAACAGGGCTGTCGAATGTCAATATTTTAATTAATCATCTTTTAGTAATTAAAACTTCCCTTCATTATATAATTCATAATAAATTGAAAGTGCTTTGGAAAAATCCTCAAAGATCAAAATTTTCATTTTTTATCACATATAATTTTTTTAGAGCAAAGATAGTTAGTATCATATTTTACTAATTAAAATTCAAAATTATCCATAATAAATTAGAAAATTCATAGTACTTTGAAAATTTTTGAAATTAAAAATTGATTCCAAAATATTGTTCGAAACATCGTATCCAAATTACAAAGAAATTGGAGATTAAAAAATAAGTTTTATCATCAAATTACCTTTATAAAATTTCATAAAATTCACTGATGATAACCCAAAAAAATCATACGGGGAAATATCTAAAATATCCAAACAACAAAGAGATGGAGATACTATTCACCTTAGATTAAATTTATATAGAGACAATTGTCTTGGTTCCCTTCCTTAATTTTTTTTCCACTTCTTCTTGTTAGGGGAGGTTTTTAATAAAGTTCTCTTTCTTTTTCTTTGTTCTGAATTATGAAGTATGGCTGGAAAAAATAATAGCAGGAGGGGAGAGAATTAGGGAAATAAACTAAAATCTTTAATACTCTTTCATTATTCTTCCACAACTTAATCGAGTCACTTAATTCCTTTCCTCATAAATGGTACTCCATTTAAAGATTAAAATTTAAGTGTATTAATATATAATTTTTTTGCACTTAATCTACTTTCCTACATTATTTGTTTAATAATAAATTAATTGATTAAAATTTTGAAATAATGTGCTATAAAAATCAAAGCATGGGTTACTAATAAACTCCTAAATAATCAAACTATATACAAGAATCTGATATATTCTACACAGGTTTTTATTGATATTATTGAGTTAGGCATTTTATCAAACACAGTGTAGGCTATATCGAGTGTTAGAAGGGACCATGCAATGATCCCTTGCATAAAAGATAAAATAGAGGGAGAAACCAAAGAAGCACTCAAGGATATGATAAGAAACACAAATAGAAAATCACATACAACGTTTGTGGTTTAATAATTATGAAAGCGGACAACAAAGGTGAGATGTAAGGAAGAAGATTATCTTCATAACATAGCAAACAAGTAAAAAAGAAAATTGGAGATAGGCAAATATATATAAGACAGGAAAGGAATCACGGCCGTTAAAATAAAAACAATATAAAAGCATTAACCGGTAGATATTAATGATGGACAAAAAAGTCCTTGAAATATGAAGCAGATTTCAAAGAATATGAAACAGTGTAATTGATGATGAAAAGATTTAAAGACCAATCACAACATGCCTTGTGTAAAGAGCATTTACACAAAAGCAGCTGACTAGACCACCAAAAAGATGAGTGGAAAATTACACGTCTACCCTAATATGTATCAGCGTAGACTAGGGAGGCAAGAATTACACCCATTTTAACTCAGACATGGTTAGTGCAGGATTAGGTACAACGAAGTCTTCAAAAAAAGGATCGGCGTAGTATATTGTGAAATAAGTCTGAAGCTACATCACATAGAAACCATGCAAGTTCTAAATACAACACCCAAGACCTAATGAATTCCACATTTAGCTACACATGCTTAAAGGGCCCAATAATAGAATTCCATCACAGTATTCTTAAGGTAAAATTAGCACCTAGCGTCAAAAGAATAGCCTGACAACAGAGAGTAGTGTAGCGCTAGTTACAAAGAAAATGAAGCACTTAATAGACAACGTAACCCCTAGATAATAGCAAAAATTCAACGGCATTGCACCCTTTTTAATATTTCAAAATCAAATTACCTCCACACCAAATTATCTCACTAAAGCCAAAATTACTCCTCCTAAATAAGATTATCCCTTCTAAATCCAGTTATCAATCCACATCATACAATTAGGTGCATATGGATAAAAGAACACGTGGCATAATCCAATGAAAGTAGTCAAACACAAGGAATGATGTCAACCTATGTGGCATTATTTATTCTATAAAAAGAAAGGACTACAGCAGAAAAAAGATAAGTACTATAGCAGAATAATGGGATCAAACTTTCTATACGTAGAGAAAATTTATTACTCCAAAACCTATAAACTAAATCTCCATCGCTTTATGTGCTGGTACTAAAAGGGATATAAAAGATTAAGCGATTTGACTGAACATAGGATTTCTTAACATCTAAACCACTTAAATTCTCTGTATAATTTTTTTATTTAATGCTTTTATGTTGTATTTTTGTTAAATTTTGGTATAATTTTCTTAGGCATTTTAGCAAAGAATTAATCTGCAATATCTTAATTGTGTAAGCATACAAAACCTTAGTTCCTTGCATTAACAACATTTTAATAAATATTGACTTGCTAGTTCGTAGCTATGTAAGCATACGGCAGCATGACTACTTCACCTTTGTGTTATGAGAATGAAAAATCTCATTAACACATAGTTTCCTCTTAAAATTGCCATGAAGCAAGTTGCCTCATCATCAAGCTCTCAAGCGCCATATCATCAAATATCCACTAACTACCAAGGAGCCATGCTTGAGTCTCAATGAATAACTCTGTTCTCATGTAAGGCTTGCCTCCCATATGAAAGTAATCTCTATGAAGCCAGCAAAAGTTAAGGACTAGCTATGGGAGTGGTGGAGGAATAGACGTCACTCCAACTACTATCAGTATAGGCGGGGTTCCTGCTAAAGTTGGGTACCCAGTGCTGTAGCTTGCAAGTTTCTTTGAAACCATGTTGGAATATGAAGATCGCTTGCTTCAACAACATCTTTAGTAGTCGATGGTTGAGAGCAACGACTCATAGTAGCTATCTATAAAAGGGAATTATTATCAAGTATCCCAAAATATTGTAATCGAAAAGCATGACTGCCTAAATACTATATGCATAAGTATAATAAAATACAAGTGCGCTTTATCAATTTTCATCCCAATTTATGATGATCAGACATTCTAAGCTCTGATACCAAATGTAATAATCTGCTATTTTGTTGCACCGGTAATCCTTGCACTTATGCACTCAGATTCTATGAGTACGACGAATAACGACTCATCAAGTGGTAATTAAAAACCTCACAAAGAATATTTGTAACATCGATGTCTATACTAAATCTCACAATGGAAGGAATAAATATAATACCAACATAAACATGTAATATACTAAGTGCATATTGTATCAAAGGGACATAATGCTCGGTATCATAATAATCGTGCAAATGGTTCATCGAATCATATAGCAACTATCTCAAAATGATTGTAGTTTAACATATCTACATAAAAATACTGGATAGATATAATTATAAAGGTAATAACTATAAAACTATATCTTGCCTCCAACTAGCAGAATCCCCTGGTCAAAGTCAAAATGTTCAAACAATTGATAACAAAGAGAGGATCAGCATAAAGTTTAATGAAAAGAAAATATCATTAATATGCATAATTACCAGTATTGACTATAACATGTATAAAAGCAAACTGTAATATATGAGGTAATGAAACCACACCTTAACCTATATCCAACAAGTTAGCACATTTCTATTATAGCACTATGTAATACTTTATAAATTCAGTAATTACTAATCACTATGGTAACCGAATTTACTTAACCCTCACACATTAGGCTAGTGGGCTTCAGGGTCCCTCGAAAAGGCCAATACCCACTAAGTATGGTCATTATTATAACACCAATACTAGGACACTTTACTGCATCACCCACTGTCAAAAATCGTATCAAAACTGAATCAATATATTGTGTACCTTTACCATTTGTTAAATAACGGGACTTAGGACAAGTATCTCGAGACTAACAACCCTTTCTACAATGTAGACCAAAGACTATTGCCTTTGCTCCCAAGATAAAAGGTATTTTATATTTGAATCGATGTCTCCTAACACTAGCAGTTGAGACAACCACTCCTCATTCTGCAAATGGACTATAAATGTCAAACTCCAAGGCCATACCCAAAGGATATAGACTTACTCATTATCAGTGATATCATATGGAATCTTATGTCACAATACCCTAGTTGTCTCGTCTTAAAGCCACCGGATGATTTTATAAAGCCACCATATGAATCGAAGTGTAGCTCGAACCATCACCATAGTCTCTACATTGCTTAACATCCATTGCATATTTTCCAAGACATTGCATACCATTTTCGAGTTCATTATACTGATCCTTAGTCAATCAGAACCTTTTAAGCATCACACGGATCTTCAAATTGAACCCAAACTCCTAAAATATCATCATTTTAATTTTAAACTAAATTCTACATCGCACAGTAGTTTGGACTCTTAAAATGGGAATTCAGACATTTGACTTTGATTTTAGACGTCTGGTCAAGAGATCTAAACATTATACTCATACTTGACGGATGACTTTGAGGCAATAAATTCTATTTCAAACAAACATTCAAGTTTGACAACCAAATTGTCATTCTAACATCTACATTCATTCAATAATGTCATTCCCTAATATACCAACTTATTTTCTACTTATTCTACCACCTCCAAACCAATAAAAACCAATACAATCACTAACAATCCACTACATTCACTATCAAGCTTTTAACAAATTTATTTTATGATTAAACGCTTACAAACATTAGTTAGATCAAGATTCTCATCTCCAAAATTACAATTCAAGTCTATTCATTAAGCGTTAATTCAATTGTTAGAAATTAACAATAATACATAACATATATAATGATTTGGAAATATAGTTTATAAATCCCACTAAACAAATCCTCTAAAATCCAAACTTCTATCTAACACAACATTCAAGCTCTCTTGACTTCAGAAATCCAACACCATCCTTCACCAAAATGTCGATTTAATTAGCTAAATTTTTAGATAATCTTCTAACTTGAATTTAGTTATTTTATTTGAAATTTTTGGATAAGGAATGAAAGAATTAGGAGGATTAGGAGATCTTGAAAATATTATTTATCTTTAAAGAAGGAGAAGAAAATGAAAAGGGAGGAAGAAGAAATTCATTTCATAATTATTAAGATCCATTTATGTCCAGATAAAAAAGATGCCCTTAATTTCTTTTTTCATCTCATTTTACCATTTCATCCGATTTTGACAAACTTTATAGGTTTTTCGTATGTAAACGACAATATGAATGCAACAAAATAGGTCTCGGGTCTAGTTCATTCATATTTAAAATCCATCTTTTGAGTCATTAGTTTGATTAAGTCGTTTCATTCAATTAAAACGATACATCATCTTAACGACTAAGCGTTAAGAATACATATTGTTACACCATGTCCTTAACTTTGCCTATTATTGCCCAAATCGAAACTTTCCAAACTGGTACCTAAGTTTTTTGATTTCACCTATGGTCGCAATTCTCTGTTAATCCGAGAATCACATATAGAAAATGATTGTTGTCCTCCCTTTGTCTCATTGGGACGAACAATTTGATATATAATATGACGAATCTTGGATAATATTTTGTTTCTGACATGTTTTGGATTAAGAAGACTAACTTCCATTAAAATTTCATCATCGAGGATTTTAAAATTAGAGAGATTGAGTAGATCTTATGACGTTTAGGGTTAAAATAAACACCTATTTGTAGTTAGTATTTGGATTTTTAGATCTAAAATAGTTCTATCCTAATTCATTTAAAGTATCAAAACCATAAAATATTATTTATCGAAATCAATTTCGTTGAATATCCAAAATGTGTTGGAAATATCAAGATTTAAAATGATAACTCTACTCAAAATTGTATTTTATCACCAATCTAAATTAAACTACCACTAATAATTAATTAGTAATAAATGTATCAAATTTACGAGTCATTACATGCATGGAGATTGACCTTGAAAAAGATATTTAGTAATAATATCGGACCAACATTTTATTTAGTTGCAATGAAGTTACTCCTCGTTTTGAGAAAGAATATTATGTTTGTTTGAAGTAAACTTTTTTTTATGAAATGGTTTATAATTAATATGTTTGTCAAACTTCTATTTTTACAGTGAAAGGTTGGCAGACTTATGAAGAATGCATGGGAAAACCATTTGAGAAGTAGGGATTCTAGGGAATAAAGAATTTTCTACTTAGTTTAGAAATCATGTAAGTCACTTAATTCTATAAAGGCATAAGCATAATAATTCTAAGTTCCTTTAACTATTAATATTCTCTTAGCAGATATTGTTTTAGGTAAACAATTTCATGCATCTGGCGACTCATCAATATCAAAAGGTTTGTTGTGGTTAACTAATAGCCCATGTAGAACAGTTAAGCAATATAAAAATTTGTCGTTAGTGGTTATAGGTTTCGAGTTAAACTAGTGAATGATATATACAAAAATTAAAATTGTGATTTTTGTGAATGAAAAAGCTTCAACTGATCCAAAAATATGGGAGATAATGACCCAACTATAGGTAATTCCGCATACTATGGTGTTCTAAAGAAAGTTGATGAGCTTGACTATAGATGTCCTAGTGAAAATGATGATAAATTTTATTAAGTACTTTCATTCGAGTGTGACTAGGTAAGAAATTACAAAGAAAAAAAGGATAAATATGGTTTCAACTTGGTGAATTTTCAATCGAGTGGCACACTGTAATGATATTTTATATTACCACCATAATCTATTTAAGTGTTTTATGTTCACTATCTAAAAGATTTATAATGGGTGTTGTTGTTAAGATAAAACAAAGAGATTTCTATTATTTAATAGAAGATGGTGAGGGAACTGATAAATAGATCATTATTATGTTGTATAATACCTATTAGATATTAATTTAGACAATGAGGAACCATACACAAGGACCAATGTTTGTGGTGCATATGTCAATAAGATATAACCTTTGCCTATAAGAAATGGTTCCATGCTTGAAGAGCATGGCTCAAATGATGATGAAAATATGAATGAGAAAATGAGTGATAACGAATTAATATGGCAAGGAATTATATAGTTAAGCCAAAGATAAAACCTATTTTTCATGGAAGCTAGATTATATGTTTTTATTTTGTTAGTCTTTTATTATATAGTTAAATCAGTGATTATATGTTGTATTCTGTTTGAGAAAATAAATGAAAATAACATTTCTCTAGTCAAGGAACAAAAGCAACAATTTAGACTTACATTTTTTATTAATATTATAAGGATGTGATATAAACTTACATAATTACTAACTTTTCAAAAGATTAGACCTGGACATTTTAGTTACGATGACGAGAATTATTCGAATAATGGAATCCAAGAAAATAATATTTTTAAAAGTATTGTCCTACATTTTAAATTTATTGAACATAATGATCTTTATTCATATACATGATTATACCTAATTTTTCACTTTTAGGTTCGAGGAAAAGAAAAGAATGTGGCTTCAATAAAACAAAATGTGGTAAATTAGGCAAGGAGTGTATTGAGTTTATGGAGTATGGATCATGCATTGATGCAAAAGATTGTCAATGTCTAGATTTTGTGGAGCTTGGAGAGAAACTACAACCTTCTTTCTTTATCACCAATAGATTGGCGCTCTTACAAAGATGTTGATATTGATAGAATATAGGAAATAATATCGGTTTGATCAATACTTAAAATTTATAATTTTCATAATAAAGATATGTTTTTGGGTATAGATTTACCGTTATAGTCTTTAGTTAAGTTAGTGATGACCACTTCTTGAACAAAAGTATATTCGTATTGGACTGCAGAATATTTGCACGCTTTTATATCAATATACTGTAAGTTATAAGTTACAATAAGTTCCAACATATATACTCATAAATATTATGTATAAATGCATAGTAAGTTGTAAAATACGATATTCATAGTCATAAATGCTCATGAATACTAAATCTTAAAATCAAGAAATTAGGCAAGTGAGGTTCTCAGCACACAGTAATTAATTTCTAGGAAAGCACATTAGAATAACTAATTTTAAAGACAAAAGATAAATGAGTATATTTATTTTATAAAGGAAAATGACAAAGGATAAATGATGTACAAGAATCATCATTTTTCTGAAGGAAAATGAGAAATATTCTTAAATTAATGATTCTGAAGTGTTGTCCTAGAAATTTATTATCCTACATTATGAAGCCCTTTAGTGAAAATCCTCTATTAAAATTATATAGTTGTTACAATATATGTAAATATAAAAGTGAATATGCTTTGGTGTTTTTCTATTTAGTCCCACATCATGGGATATGTTGCATCTCATGCTCCAAGGCCTATATATAAAGGAGCCTATGTAATGTAATTGTATCAATCAATCTTATGTAACTGATATTAGTGTGAATAACATATTCTCCTCTTTTCTAATGGCTTCTTATCTCTTTTTAGTTTATAACACGTTATCAGCACGATCTCTAAATAAAAGGAAAATTTCAGATCTGATTATAAATCGTCAACGGGGTAAGCTATTTCTGATCTGATTAATCAAATCTTTCGGATCTCATTCTATTAATTTTATTTCTTTTAGATCTCGTTGTATCATTAATCTAATTATTTAGATCTGATTCTATTTGTACATCTCATTTTTTTGTCCCTGTATTTTAGATCTCGTTTTATTGCAGATCTTATTTTTTTTCTTTTAATTCTAATTTTTCAGATCTCTTGTAGATATTAATCCATGTTCAAATGATATATTTTTTAGATCTGTAGATTTTAATCATCAGATCTCATATTAATTTTTATTAATGTATATCCATTTTTTGTGATAATTTTGAGTTTGATCTGAAACTAAAATTGTTTCATAGACTAAAATGTAATTTCAGACCTTATTTTGTTAGTATTCTTTTTAGATCTTATCTATCATATATCTAATTTTCCAGATTTCATTATATATATATATATCTTATAGATATTACTCTATTAATATTATTATTTTAGATCTCATTTTACCGTAGATCTAAACTTTTAGATATCATTCCATTGTTTGGTAAACAAAAAGGATTTTTCATTTTGAAATTTTTTGTTTGGATTTCGGTTTGAATGAGGACTATAGAAATGATTTTGCTACATGATTTATATTTCCAGGAGAAATATTTTATTGTTTCTTAGAGAAACAAATATAAGGATAATACGTATCTAGAAGATCTATTAAGTTTATATGAAATAATAGGAACCCGAAGTTCATTTGTGCGAAGGTGAAAGATTAAGCTTTCATAAGCTGAAATAAAGCCTTGAAGAAAATAAGCGAGCAATTCGAGAAGAAGATGTTGATATGTCCAAAAGACATAACATAAAAACAATATGCTGGAATAACATTACAAATGTAGTAAATACTATTTCCTCAAAGAGAAATAGTATTATGATTCTTATGTTCAAATACAATTATGAAGAGTCCTCTTGTTTCATTGTGTTTGTCTAATATTGGAGACCTAAAGTTCTCAAATAAAATTTATGCATATAAGTTTGTATTCCTAAAATAGGGGATTATTTGTTAAAACTCTATACATTTAAGATGCGAAGCGTTGGATTATTAGAAAAGCTAATACAGACTATGGTAAATCCTAACTATATTTGCAATCAAACCTGAAGTTTGATAATGAAAATCAAATTGTACCATTTAGGATCTAAAGTACTAAACAAAGACTTTACTTTAAAGTAAAATTGGAACCTGAAGTTCCAAAAATGTTTGCCAATAGTATTATCTACTAAACCAAATAAATGTATAGAAATTTGTTCAATCCAGAAGTGGTGATAATAAAAAAAGAAATCTCTAGAAGAGATTTGTACATTTAGTAATGATAAAATGTCTCCAAAAGAGATTTGTTGATGTATTTGGTGTTTTTATTAAACCAAATAAATACATAGAAATATATCTACTCTTCTGCTCTCTATCTTTTTAATAGAAAACAAGATATTCTAATAGGAAGTTTATTTCCTAATTTTTTTCCTTCTTCCATGCATCCAATCATGGCTTTCAAAAGGTAAAATATAATAGATCAAATTTCCTTCTTTTGGCTCATCAAGTAAGTATTTTGGATTCTTCATAAAATGAATGTTAATATTTATATACCCATCAATTCTGTTATATTATATGTAAAAATCATTCATCCTTCCTCTTTCAGCAAGGAGGTATTCCAATGTTTACTATTTTATATGCTTAATCTTTTACCTATTATTGTCATGTCACAAGAATATACTAATTGATTGTTAACAATAGTTGTAACTCATACAGCATACTTTTTAGTTGCCAAGTCAAACTTTTTTGTTTTTCATGATATTATTCATACACTATGTGATGTACAAATTTCCTCTCTCTATTTAGCTTACAATATGTAAATAGCCATATATATATTAATTCATATATTAATCAGTAGCAATTAATAAATCATTAAATAAAATTAATTGATTAATGAGAATGGTCCATCAAAGATGCGTATGAATACTTCATACATTTATTCTTCTTTCATATCTCTTATTGTTGACAAGGATCATAACGTGTATACATGGTATATATATTTGTGTTTCTCACTATTTCAGTTGTTATGAATTAATAAATGGTATTTAATACTACCTATTCATATTTTAAATCTGCTTATGTTATGAAAGTAAACATAATAAAGTCAGCATAATCTTTGATCATAATTCATCCCTTCTCTACCAATCAATCAATATAAAGGTCTTTCTATATTTTCTAGGATAGTTTTGCATTTTCAAGGAAATTAATGAATGCAATTAATGAGATTGGATCTAAAACTATCAAAAGGTTGTAAATAAGAAATTATAGTCACTTTTTATAGATTATATTTGATTGTCTTTTGCTATTTTACAGTAATGGTTTTTTTCTTTCACTGTAACTACTATCAGATATGGGTTTTTATTTTATGAAATGCATTGGTTATATATATCCACAAACAATATTTTGATGCTTATGCATTTTTATTTCCACTTATAATCGTTGATATGATAAACATAGCCAGGCTTGAATTTAAAACTTTGGACTTATTAGGAGATAGCTTTTTATCATGGATATTGGATGATGACATTCAATTACAATCTCAATGCTCAGAAAATGCCATTAAAATTTATAATAATATGTCCCAATAGGATAAAATAAAAGCTCTTATATTTTTAAGGTGTCATATCCATGACAAACTTAAAATAAAACATTTAACTGAAAAAGATCATCTTTACCTATGGAACTCCCTGAAGGAGCATTATGGCCACCAAAATAAAATTACACTTCTAAACACTAGACACGAGTGGTTGAACTTGAAGTTCAAGTCTTCAAATCTATTAGGAAATACAATTCCTCTATATTTAGAGTTACTTCTAAACTAAAATTATGTGAATGGATTGTCTAGTATTACCAACCTGAAGTTAGATCATTTCTTCGAAGTTGATGACAGAAACTTCATTAATGATGAAAATCTAAGTGCACTAATTAATGATATGGTCGAATTGATGAATAGTAGCAGCCTGAAGTATGATATGTGGATTTTATTTTATTTCAGTTCAATAAATCAGTTGGAAGTTGGTGCTTGTATGTTTTTCCTTTCATAACTAATTGAAATAATGTAGTGATAATGTTGGCTTTAGTCAGTAGTCTATTTTAAATTTTGGAAAGTACTAGCATTTATTTATGCTTATAAATTTAGTAGTTGACTAAGTATATTGTCTTTAGTTCTTAAGATATGGACCATCAATATTTGAGTGATAATATATGCCTACTAGATTGTGCAACTACTCACATTATTTTGAAAAACCGAAAGTTTTTTCTCTGAACTATCTGAAAATATTTAGCTAAAAATTTCAACCACAGCAAATGTGCTAATATACTTGAATGGTCCGGAAGAGCCCATATAGTATTACCAAATGGTACATATATCTTAATTCAAAATACATTATATTCAAGCAAATTTAAAAGAAATTTGTTGAGTTTTGAGGATATATAAATGAATGGCTACTACATTGGAACTAAAATGGAAACGTCAAAGAATACCTTTGCGTTTTTCTAAAATTGAAAGCTGGAAGCTTATTTTAGAAAAAGTTGGTGCAATTTCAACTAGATTATATTTCACGAAATTTGGCATAATTGATCCTATATTTAAACATGAGCCAGAAGCTCACAAATATCACTTGAATGCATCTTATTAATTGATAAAAGAATTATCCTCCTATTATTAATATGCATGGTGTATTTTCTAGTAGCAATATGATAGTGGATCAAAATGAGAATCCAAAGATGGTTATTATTTAATGTCAAAATATTTGTCAACATTGAGGGGGAGGATAAAGGGATATAAGTTCATTTTGATCATCAGTGTTAAATATTTGTTAACATGTATAATGATGCAAAATATTGATTAACTTGAATAAATTACCAATAATATCCCTAATAGACTTTCTCCAATATAGCTTTGAATCCTTGAAGGATCAAAATGTGTACACCACATCTAAAATATGGTACAAAAGTCAGTTTGAAATACTTTTGGAGCAAGTAATAAAGATGTCAAATAAAAATGATGAGTGTTCTTGAAGAAACACTTAAGGGTGCTCTTGAAGAGACTAATGAAATGATTGTCAATTACCCTAGAAGTGGTTTAGGTACCTAAAACATGATAATCAAAGATATCTCAATAAATCATGTCTAGAACTGACAAGAAATAATTATTGATGATAAATTTGTAAATAATAAAGCGCTTATGTTTATAAATAAATTAAGGATCTTTAATTAGGGGAAAACATGACTAGCCATCATGAATCCTTTACTAATAGAGAAATATGGACATGTAGTCCGTAAAGCAGCAAAAGTACTTGAAATGCTTAATATATCCTGAAGATATAAATATGGTTTAAATCATATTAAATTATGAAAGCATACAAATTCCTTTGGTGGTTATAAAAAAGGCAAAGAATAAGGAGCATAGATTACAACCTACCTTTAAGTATTGTTGTAACGAAAATCTTGATATAATTCATGATGAGTAGATTACTTTCTATTTTTAAGTATCGTTGTAATGAAACTCTTAATATCCACTGAAGTGATAGTTGCGATATGCAAATACTTGTTAAAGTATACAAATTTCTGAAGAATATATATAACTTTTGTAGTTATAAAGAATGCAAAAGACATGAAGTGTAGATTACAAATTTCTTCTAAGTATTGTTGTAATGAAAATCTTGATATACTTCAAGACGAGTAGATTACTTCCTGCTTTCTAGTAATGTTGTAATGAAATTTTTTAATATTCATGAAAGATGTATAGTTGCAATGCGCAAAACTAATTTGAAGCGTAAAAATGAAAGCACATGAAGTGTTTTTCATAAAAGTAGCATATAAAATGCATAAACTGCAAACCATATTTGGAAGAAACAATCTTAGAAAATTTGATTGTATCAAAGGAAACTATTAATAAATTGTATTATTAATGTGATTCATGTTTATAGATCCAGAAGTATCTATAACCAATTTGAGTTATCGAAAGACAAATATGAATTAGAGGAAAATTTTAAATCCGGGGGAGCATCTATAAGTATTTTATAATGCACTCTTTTTCCTTAACTAAGATTTTTCCCATTGGGTTTTTATTAGTAAGGTTTTAGTGAGGCATTATCTTGATCCGAAAGTATCAACTCTCCAATAACATTTGAAAATAAGTTACAGTGTACTCTTTTTCCTTATTTAAGATTTTTCCCACTGGGTTTTTCTTACAAAGGTTTTAACAAGGCATTGCCTTGATCTAGAAGAACCAAAAGTCTTTTTAAGAAATAACATCTCAAATATGTTATTTAAGTTAAATTGTATTTTTATCTTTGACTAAGGTTTTTCCCGTCGGGTTTTCCTTTGTAAGGTTTTTAATGAAGTATTATATTGATCCAGAAGTATCAAACTCTATTTGATTCTATATCTCATACTATATTGTACTTTTTTTCCTTCACTAAGATTTTCCCATGGGATTTTTCTAAGTAAGGTTTTAATGAGGCATTAGTTTGATTCGGAATATAAAACTTCATTTAAAGAAATGAGAAAATAAGACATGCTATTGTACTCTTTTTTTTTCCTTCACTATGATTTTTCCTATTGGGTTTTTCTTAGTAAGGATTTTAATGAGGCATTATTTTAATCCCGAAGTATCAAACTCTTTAAAAGGAATATCATTGTATGATATCTATGATTGCAAGTTGCACTCTTTTCCTCATTCAAGGTTTTTCCATTAGGTTTTTCCAAACAGAGGTTTTTAATGAGGCAACGGACAATTTTTATAATGACTGAATGGATGTATGAAAGCAAGATTATAATGAGTGTCATGGACGTTTCAAAAGAAATAATTTCTAGCAACCATATGAGCATCTAAGATTTCGAAGACGCATATTCAAGGGGGAATGTTATAGTATATGTAAATATAAAAGTGAATATGCTTTTATGTTTTTCGATTTAGTCCCACATCATGGGATATGTTCCATCTCATGCTCCAAGGCCTATATATAAAGGAGCATATGTAATGCAATCAATCTTATGTAACTGATATCAGTATAAATAACATTTTCTCCTCTTTTCTAATGGCTTATTATCTGCTTTTAGTTTATAACAATAGTAGATTATATACATGCTAGATATACTATATCTACATGATGTCGTATTCAATTACAATAATTATGGAATTTTTATTAAGGAAGTTCTAAATCTTGGTATAGATTATTGTGGTAGAATAAATAATGTTTCTATAGAACATCTATATCTTTTTAATTTCTTTTGAACCAGATATTTTGAATTTTAATATGTTTTTATAGTGGCGGAATAATAAATGGTTTCTATAACAGGTAGAATAAGAAATATTTATATTTCATGCATTTTGTGGCTTTCAAAATATTTACAATTTCAAATATATTTCACATATAATCTTTACAATTGTTTTAAATTTTTTTTTGAATTGAAATTAAGGAATTGCATTATTTATTTTCGTAAAATAACCAAGGCAACTTTTTTTTAGGTACATAATTAAGATATTGTAGAAAGTTAGGTTGCTATTAATTGTGTGATTAAGGCATTGCTTTTAAATCGGTTTTTTTAAATCTAGGTATATTTAGTAATGGCATTTAACTAGTATCTCTTTAAGTTACAATAAGTTTCAATATTTATACTCATAAATATTATGCGTAACTACAAAGTAAGTTATTAGCTACCATATTTATGCTCATCGATGCTTATATACAATATAGAGTAATTTATAGATGAATATTAAATATTAAGATTACATATTAACTTATATACTTGCTAGATATACTATATTGCATAATTTTATGTAATGTTGGTTATGGAATTTTTATAATGGTGATTATAGATGAATATTAAATATTAAGATTACATATTAACTTATATACTTGCTAGATATATTATATTGCATAATTTTATGTAATGTTGATTATGGAATTTTTATTATGGCGGTTCTAGATCTTGGTATATTTTATTATGGAAGAATAAATAATGTTTCCATAAAGCATTTTTTTTCTAAATTTTCCTTCTTTCGAACTAGATTTTCTATATTTTGGTATATTTTTATAACAACAGAACAATAAACGGTTTTTATAAACGATTGAATAATAAACATTTTTATTCTAGACATTTTATTGCATTCAAAATATATAGTGTTTCAAAATATATTTCAATTGTAGTCTCCATGCAATTTTTTGGAATAGAAATTAAAGTTTTGTAGTATATATTATCTTGATATAACTAAGGCATCATTTTTGAGGCATGTAATTAAGGTATTGTAGAAATTTAGGAATTAATATGTATCAAGTGTGTGATTAAGGCATTATTTTAGGACTTTTTAGTTTTAATTTAATTGTATTTATTTTTACATTTACAATATATTTAACATTTAAGAATGGCAGTAATTGTGGAATGACATTTATTTAAAAAATGATAGCATATTCAGTAATCATCTGAAGGGTTGTATTTAATTGAAAATGATAGTATGTTTAACTACTTAATAGTATTTTTATAAGGGATATAATATTTAGTGGATTACATGTATTATATATTGAATCCATTACATTTCAATATTATTTACTATATTTTAAAGACTCTATTAATTGGCATGAAGAAGATATTCCTCATATGCATTGAATATGAAAACATCAATGAAAATATGATCTAAAAGGATTGCAAATAAAAGAGTTATGTTAAAAATAAAAGTATTATGCTCTGAAGATAAGCAAACTACCTCGTTTCATCTGTGAAGACGCCATATGGATAGAGAGCAATAGTGAGTTATTGGGAAAATGATCTGAAAAGTAAAGTAACTTTGTTGTCTTCTCTACTCTTTGCAATTTGTATAAATCTATGAAACATTTATTTATATGCATGGTCTTTTTTAGTTAATCTATAGTGGTTAAACTAATATATATTTTTTCTTTAGACAAAATGTAAAAACACATTACTAGTCTTTGATATAATTTTTATCTAACATTTATAGAAAAATCAAAGCTACTGTATGAATGTAATTCCTCGCTTATAGTGATCGAATTATCATAGGTATTCTATTGCCTAATAGTTTGGATCAAAGGGCACAGAAGAAGTGATCTTTCGTATACTCTACTTTGGGTCGACATGGATATATTACAATACCTTATCACATCTGAACAATACGTATCTCGACTTGACATAAGGCAACATTATGAATTGCTAGTATTAAGCCATTGCATAGATCATATATCAGGAACATATATACAAATGATATAGGTACCAATATCACAACGGAAACAGTAATATATTCAAATATGTCTGATATGTGGACTACTCAAAATACATCATTCTGAACTCGGTAGATTATGTACAATCCAAAATACTGGACACTTCTAATGTCTATGTAATGACTCATGATACAGCCATATTTAAAAAACATGTCCATAATTTGTAGAATAATCTGAACTCCATCAATCTGCTGAATGAAATGAACAGCTCTATATATCTTGACTTGTAGGTAATGGTTGCTAAACTTAAACGAAGTAGTATTCCGAATATAATATACATTATACATAACATTTCCTACTAACTGCTTAATAAGCAAGACCGACTAACATCTATAGATAATCATCCTGAAATCATAATTCTTCAGTTTGAACCGAGGCATTTTCATACACATAATGTGACACCCAGTTTCAGTGACCAGATTACCAAAGAGTGAAACTAGTGTCCGATTATGCAGATCAAAGGACTTGAGAGGAGCGATCACTTACATACACTACTTTGGGTCAACACGGATACATCTGAATACCTAAACACATCTAAAATGATAGGTATTTCATCTCAACTTAAGAAAATGCATACGAGTTTAAAGAATTTGTATAGATCACATATCGGGAACACAATAAATAAAGGTTTCACAGCACAGCAAATCAAATGGTAATATACATATTATATACAACCGGACATCTAATCGAAACACAACATGTCTACAACATCACCACCAGGCAGACTATATACAAACTAACTCAAAACCAAGATATCCTAGTACATCCACAGTCAACTATATATAACAGCACTACATAATGACTAACTCAACTCCAGAGACTCAAGGTGAGTCTCTCGGTTTTTCTCGGCTTAATTAACCCTAATCCCTCTTATGCCAATGGAAAGTGCTCGCCGCGTAGCTCTAGGTCAACAATGACTCTAAAATTATATACATTATGCCAACACCATCTATCTTTATATCAGAAATAACTTCAAAGCGAGAAAAATATCCTGGAATGATTCCTCAGTTTGAACCAAGGAGTTGTCACAAAATATAACCTCGAGTCAGGCTAGACATCTAGCTGTAAGTATAATCGTGCAATAGAAATATATGAATGTGTCCCATTGGGTTTCATGGGGCATAAAGAATAAACACAGGGTCACTCACACCAAATAGATTCTTTAATCACATTTTCACAGATCCATGATAATACACATGTCACAGCACTATCAATATAACAAATAAAGTTGCAACTCTAATCAACTGGGATATCATATCCGACTCATTTTACTTATAAGTTTATTTGTGTCGTATAAATTCAAATCATTATTCAAAATTATCATTTTACGAGGTATACAGCATTTTTACTCATACTTATGAGAAGGCTATATCATCTTTTCATTTGTGAATCCCGAGTGGATTGCCCATTGATAAATCTCATCTGTGGATTTACCCTCTACATAGACTAATCTGCTCGGTAAGTCATCATGGTCTTTTCAATCGTATACTTCCGTTCAGTTGGGATGTGCACTTCACATGACCCATTTGTTGACATAACCTTCTAGTATCTAAAAACATGATAAATCTTACTATGTTGTAGTCCACATCTTCATATCTCCATTTGGTAGTGCTACTTCTCTTCATTTGCCCTATGTCTTCGAAACCTTCATTATCTTCAATAGCTATATATGTCTTAGCGACTGATCGTTTAGATACAATGATGAGGCACAATCTTGTCATAATCGAGTTATGACACTCGAATCAATATGCTAGAATGGATACTAGAAGTCCCATAGTCAATATCCTATGCCATTCTTGATAAATGTTAAATTTAATATTTTTGAAACATTTGATCTTTCAATATGACATTTATTGCCAAAATGTCATTTTAACCCATCACATAACCCATTTGACTTGTTGTGTCCGTGCATTATGGTTCAACTTGCAGTGTATAACATCACTTATAACAAAAGAAATTATAAACCATAACATTAAATATTAATACTTAGGCTAAAATATGTTAATTGACTTATAATGGCAGAACGTAAACTAAATAAATATGTATAATATCATCCATAGAAGCATATATGCACATAAGTTCATATTATTCAAGTCAAAGTGAATTTGAATTATTAAATAGGACTTATTTATTTAATTTAAGTTTAAATTCAAAATATAATTAAATAATTCAAATTTAAAATTTTAAAAATACGGATTTTGTCTAAATTACTTTAAATATTTCTTTAGGCATTTTCAAAACAATATGTTTGAAATTTATTTATTTTTCCCATTATTTAAAAATATTTAAAACTTTTGATTCAAATTTAAATCCAAGATAATGTTAAACAATTCAAATTTAATCTAATAAAATATGAATTTTATTCCAAAATACTTCCAATATGCTTTTGGTATTTTTCAAATCTATAAACTTGATTTTTCTTCAAATTTTCCACATTTAAAATATTTATAAGTTGAAAATACATCCTTTTGAATCTAAATTAAAAATTGGCTAGAATAATTTTAAAATTTTCAAGTTTCGTATTTTAAAATAAAGTATGTATGTTAACTGAATTTCTAAAAATTTAGAAATCCATGGTATGTATTATTAAAGAATTTTGGTCTTTAGTATTTAAAAAAATTATTTTCAATATTCAGTATGGTAAAACTACTATCAAACTTCATGCAATTGTTATAATCTTCGTTCTAAAGTGTTAGTGAAGTGTGCATAAATTTAGATCACCATTCAAGTGCATAATCAATCAAAGCAAAGGAGAACAAAGTAAGCATTCAATTTGTAGCAAAGTTTTGGAAAATGAAAGTTTAGTTTACAGTAAGCTTAATCTTCATCAAATCTTAGTTTAATGCTTTAAATTTGTTTCAGAGATGTTTATGAAGCTTTCACATCATCGCTTAAATGCAATGATATCAAGAAGCAAGCACAAAAGAAGAGAGAAGAAAAAAAGAAGAAAAACATTTCTAGATTCAGAAATTACTGCCCTGAACAAATGTGACACCACCAACCGATCGTTGGTGGTTTGACCAATGATCAGTCATGTTGATGTTCTGGGTAATAATGCTCAGAACCATGGCTCTAGTCAATGCTTCGCTGTGGTCTTTGGTAAAGTTTAGGGTGAGTTTTGTCTAGGTTTCTACTTCCATTTCCTAACCTAGTTTATCTTTATGTTGTTCCAGGTATTAATGGGCAAAGTGATGACATACTATGCTTTACAATGAATAATATAAGTAAAGCAAGGAAAAAAAATCTATTTATAATGAAGTTATACTCACCTTGTTTATGAAGAAGATGTAGCAGTTGATGCGAATGAAGAAGAAAACAATGCAGTTGCAAAGATTTTTAGGTTTCAAGGAGATGAATACAGGCAGGTGAAAAATGGTGGGTTTATATAGGCTTAAATATGGGATACTTTAGGGTTAAGGTAACATATAGGTTATATTGCAATGAATAAAAAGATGAGGATTAAAAATGTGGTCAAGTAGAAACTTTTTGATCTACTTTATTTTCTTTTAAATCATTTCGAATCTTTAACCACTTTATTACCCAACTGGTATTCGAGGCATTTTAATCGAAATTTTACTTTATATTTATAGAAAATTTTCTTTTATTAAAATCTTACTTTGCAACTTTCAACAATATAACGTAATTATTTTATTTCTAGAATTCCACAAATATTATTGATATTGCTAAAATAAATTTCCAAATAACTTTTGGATTTTGAAAATGTAATTCAAATTTTAAATTCGTATTTTTCAAATAAATTCCAATTTTTTTATTGAATTCAAAAAATTTGAAAATTTATTTCACCTCTATATCAAATACAGATCTAAAATAATATTATTATAATCAATCAAGTAATGGGATGTTAAATATAACAAATCTCAAGTCAGGCTAAAAATCTTGCTGTGAATATAACAATGCAATAATAATAACATACAAGTGTGATGTGGGTATATGCATGACAACCAAACAAGATTTCATTCACACCATACAAAACCCATCCACTGACATTGGTCAAAATACTGTAAATATGCCAGTGTTGTATCATTTTTAAAGTGACCCACAATTGCAACTCTAATCAGTTTGGATATCACATCCCATTCATACTCATAAATTGCGATCAATTTAAATTCAGTATACCAAAATCAAATTTTGTAAATATAATTTGACATTTTTACCATAATATGGCCTTTTTCAACCGTATATCTAAACATTTAACCGTCGCTCATAAATTTTTACAAGGTTGATGTACAAATGGGAGCTATATCTTAACTCACTTTCTTGAGTCTCTAGCAGGAATACTTATCGGTAACCTTTAACATCCCCTATTTTGAGGCATAAAACTAAGCGCTACAGATGCTGCAGTCGTCTTCGTATTAATTTCCAATTACAAAATGCGGCTGTATTAATCATATCAATAATCAGACGCACATGAGTATGAAAAATATTAAATACAATGTTTCTTAACAAAATTTTCTCATTTCATTCACAAATGATATTTCATATTCATTACATAATTCCATTCACAAACCCACATTCAAAGAAAATATAATTATTATAAAATACCCCAAGAGGACATATGAAGATGCCCCCCCGGTTGATCAAAGTCTAACACGTGGCAATTATATAATATCCATTACATCCATATAGACAAAACCAAACAATACAACTGATTAGATAGGTGTTCCTAAATAGCTAGATTGCCTTTCGCACATCTTTAGAATTTTATTCGTCTAACTGAAACCTTGAAAACCCTTACTCCCGACCTACTCAAATGATTACCCAAGAGTTTAAAGGAAAAAACATCGAGTCAGACAAAAAGTTTGGTGTGAATAATAACTTACCACCTTGAACCAAATGGATATCTGGCAAGACCATGCTGCTGAGTGGAAAAGGTTTTCTCCTCACTGGTACCTTAACCAAAACATATTAACTTATATTGTGCTCCTACATCTACAATGATTATAACATAATAATATACCAATATGCAAACATGCAGCATACATTGGATTACCCATCCCAAGTTATTAGACTACCCATCTAAGTTTTCACTGACTATCCATAATGTATTAATTCTTTGGCTTACCCATCTTCTACCATGTTGACTACCCATCACCCATGGTTGCATTATTAATGTTATGTTGCAACGACCCCACTATGATGCCCAAATTAGTAAAGAAAATTACAAGTAACGTCGTATGTCAATCTAGAGAATACGGCTTGTTAAGGGCAATCGAATGTGAAAATATTTTTATACTAACACTGAAACCTCATTTATACATTTTCACTTAATATATGAACTGTAATTTGACATGTGCAGTATTAATACAAAATAATGGACACACCGATTTCTCAGAATCATAACAATATATCATATAAATAGCAGTCACAGATCACAATGGAATAAATCTCAACTTACACATATACAAATTTCTAGTTTACAAAATGAAAAACTAAACTCGATTGTTATGCAAATTTAACAATTCTTTAATCTAAATTGTACATCTTATAAACGTATTCACAAATTTTCTAAATGAGATAAACTAAAAAGCCAAAAGTGTTCATCTCCTTACTGGACCAAACATCCAAAAGTCAACTTGTCCTGTAACCTGAAAAGTCTCGGCCTGACCCAAGCAAAATAACACCTAGGTCAGACTATCTCCAAATATCTAATAGGGTGAGAACATAATATAATACAAGAATAAACAACATATAAGTAAATACAGATATCCAGGATATAATGAGTTAGGGAATTAATTTAACTCAGAACAAGGTTATAAGTTTAAGTCACAGACACGAACTAGTCACTAAACATAGGATAATATAGTTAACTTAATTTAGCATTCATCACAAGACACAAGAATATATATCTAATTCACTACAACAAGACACAAGAATATATATCTAATTCACTACAACAAGACACAAGAATATATATTTATTTAACGAACACAAGACCCAAGAATATATATTTATTTCACGAACATAAGACCCAAGAATATATATTTATTTCACGAACATAGAATAGTCACAAAATTGAAATATCCAGAATCCAAGGGATCTTACTCAAAATGGTTCGTAATGATCGTGCACAGAACCGTAGGAAACAAACAAATAATTTGGTATCACATGAACCGATCCGATATAGGTATTGTACACAGAACAAGAATCACAAGACGATATCAAGGAGTAACTTTTTAAGGATCTAGTAGCCTTTTGTCGCACACCAAAAGAGAGTAAACTCTAAAGTGCCAAATATTATCGCCTTCAGGGATTACTATGATTTAACCAATACGTCCTATATCGTAAGGTGAAATCTAAGTATTTACTAAAAGCTTGTAAATATCACTTATTACGGATATCGTTGGAAAACTTGAACTACATTCCCTTAAGGATCTAACAACCACTTGTTGCATACCAGAAGAGAATACAAATCTAAAGTGCTAAGTACTTTCCCTAATACGATCACAAAAATTTAACCAAGGCATCCCATACTATCCGATGGTATTCGAATATTCGGTAATGGGTTAGTAAATTCCATTCAAACATTCTATTCAATGGGTTGTGCCATATTCGACGAAGCGTGATTCAAAATCATTTAAATCAATCGAAAACAATAAATCAATTATTAGTACTTCACAAATTGTAGAATTAAGGTTCTCAGAACATTTATGTAATTTGTCACCTATTAAAAAATTTCTTATTTCAAATTGTTCCAATTGAATTTATTTTATGAACTAAGATTTTCCATTTTCCGAAACCATATTGATACTTAAATTTCCATAAAGTTGTAGTGTTCATGAATCATATTTTAAAACCATATATATATATATATATATATTTAAGTAATCACTTATTTTCTAAAACCATATTTATTACTCTTAGAAATGTCCAAATTAGTATTTATACACTAGTATAAATTATACTTCAAAACCATGTTTTTAAATCTCATAATCATTTTATTTATGATAAATTAAATTTATATTTCAAAAAACATATTTCCAAATGCATAACTATTTATACCATGATACTTAATATAAATATAGCTATTTGATAAAACTATTTATAAAAGAGATTAGACCAATTTATGAAACAAGTTTAATATTTATAACTTTAATAAACTCTCCTTACCAAATTATTGGTGTTCGTAACTAAATATTTATCTCTATAAATAAATTGATGTATCTTTTCCAAAGATTTGAATCAAACGATTCAATATCCACAAACATATTAGAATTCATTATGACTAAATATTAGGTTATCACAAGATTTCAGTCATGAACAAACTCCGTAGAATTCTAACTCTTAACAATATTCCAATTCAAACTTACAATATAAATTTATTATGGTAAATATATATTTATATATAATCAATGGCCAAAACAATCACTCCAACACCTGGGCATAACACTACAAACACAACAACACATAAAAGGGTCCAAGCAATGGGTCGGAAATGCACTAGTCATCTCAACCGCTCCACCAGTTACAACTCAGTCACGAATTCTAGTTTTAAAACACAATCTAAACCCATTAAATAATTGAATTTTCAAAAACTTATAACATGTTGTTCCTTAAAGTCTCAGATTTCCAAAAAACAATTATTGCACAATTTGGATTTACGGTTAAAATTTATGGCGGTTTTAGTTTTAGGTTTCAACTTAGAAAATTAACAGATCAATGCGTGTATATCAGTTTCAAACCCATTTTGACCCTTTAATCCACCAAATTCCAAAAGTGATTAAAAGATAACTTGTAACCTACTGAAAAAGATTTCTACCATAAAAAGATTGAACCAATTTGAATCATTCTACACTGAGATATCCCTGTTTCCTTACAACGATTTTCACAAATAAAATTCAGCAACCAATTTGCAAATTTCAACAATTCAATAAAATTACTTAAACCATTAAACAATTTAGTGATGCTTATCACTCAATTCAGAGCATTAAGACTTAACAGTGATAGATATGCGAGTTTACAACTCACCTCTAATCCAAAAGATGAAGAAAGCTTGTTAATTGGTGAAGAACAAGGCTTTGAACACTGTATTGCTATTCTCTTCTTCTACAACTCCTTTATCTCCATCAAAATACAAAAATCCCTCCCCTACCATTAATTTCAAAAGTTATAAACTAAAATAAACCTTAAATAAATGGTAGAAATTAATAGAGGAGATGAAAAAGAGTCTTACCCATGCCTCCTTTTGATTTTAGGATTTTTCTATGAATTGGTCTTGATTTTTTTTAAAACCTAGGTTTTGAGTTTCTATTTTCTCTCTCTAAGGAATTGTACATACAAAAGAAAAGAGAATGAGAAATTAAGTTATTAAAAAAGATGACTTATTTCTTTTCTATAGGCTAGTGGGTAAGACAAAGGCCCAAACAAAAACAATAAATAGAAATACGCTAACAAATTTCTATTTAGACCAATAAGAACTAATTTAAATTAACTCTTGTTTTATCATCTCTTCATACTAATTAATGTAATTAACAAAAGATAAGCTAATTATTTAGTCCCTTTTTAATTATTATTTTTTTAAATAATTATTATCCCATTATATTTGATAATAAAAAATAAATCCAATTTGAAAAATCAAAATTTTATTTTCTTACTAATTATTTATTTTAATTATCAAATGCTAATAATTGATTATCAAAGACAATTATTCAAAACAAATTTTAATTTCACAATTTATATTACAAAATTTCAATAAATATTAATTTACCATAGTTAGTTGCAATTAATTAGGTAATTAACAATAGGGTTGTTACATATATGGACTATCTATCTCACATATTTCATTATTTAAAATGATATGGACTGTCATCACACATCCCATAGTTTTCCTAGGATGACTATGAACCCTTCAATAACCATATGGAGACTATCCATCTCTGATCTGATGTGGACTATCCATATCACATTTTATATATTTTCTAGGATAACTATGAATCGATCACTCAATAATTTAATTCATGTTACCTATATGTTTAGCCTATGCTTATTGGTATCTCTAATTAGGTTACCTCCCCTTAATGTTATAACATCTCACAATTGCATGTGTTGATATCCCCAATTAGGTTATCTCCCTTTAAAGTTATAACATCTTACAACGGCATGCGTTGGCATCACTAAAGATCTATGTCAAATTTAATAAATATACATTAATATCCTCAATGATTAATGTTGAGTTTATTCTACTTTGGTACCCCCAATAAATAATGCCAACTTTGTATACTTTTAACACATAGCAATATAAACATTGGTATCCCAATTAAGTTTTAAAATCGAAGTCATAAAACATAAGGCTCGATGCCTTTAAATAGGTTAGTATAGATCAATATCAACAAAGAGGCATAAGGCTCTCCGCTTTTAATAAGATAACATATAACACATGTGGCATTAAAACAATGTCGGCCTCTATTGAAGGTCAAAGGCAAGATTTAAATTCTTTTAAGTATAGAATTCCATGTCGAGGATGATGTCGTCGACATAGATAACATATAGATTACCGGCCTTTTAAAAAATAAGGCTTATGGTTTTTATAAGCAAGAACAATGTCGTCGACACCGATGAATGGCGACGTCAAGGCAAGCGACGTCATTATAAAAGCATACTTACATTCTTCGGCTATTATGCCATATATATAGTGTCGATGTTAAAATATGCGACGTCAATATCCTTGGCATCGAAAGGTTAAGCAATGGTGAAAACATTCGGCATCATCGATGGCGGCGTAAAGGATAAATGGTGGCATCAATGATCATGGCACTAAACTTTAAACCTTGAGATGAATCACAATAAGGTTATACCGTCAATGATAGGTTGCCTAGGAGATCGAGGTCGATAAAGTTGGAATCATTATCGAAGTAGCTATGCTAGCTTCCCTCCATACCAGTCTCAACATTCCTAAGTGCGACGCTTTTATAGGCCCGACGACACGTAATGGAATGAACTTATCGTAATTATCATGAAAACTGATTTATTTCTACTAAAAGTAAATACTTTTCACCAAACAAACCATGCTCTTTGTCAAATTCCTATTGGATAATAAAATTTCTTTACGTAAATGTATTTCAAAAATTTTGTGCACTCGGTTTTTGAAAACCTAATACATTAATCAAACTAATAAATTAGTACCCTTAATTAATTATCTATTTGAATGCTTATTTAGCCTAATAAATTCATAGTAATTCGATATAAGTTAGGAAAAATAACAAAAAATTCCAAAAATTCCAAAATACCATATTCTTTACCATATAAAAATTTCAGAGCCAAAAGCTATATTTAATTATTTTTAATAATTAGAACTTGAAATTAACCTAATTTCCATCATAGGAAATTCATAAAATATTTACTTCAACTTGGAAAATTATGAAATTAAATACCCGTCTCCAAAATAATGTTTTACTCAACATACCAGAAAATCAAAGCTATTGGATATTAAAACTTAGGTTTTACCCTTAAAACCCATTTAAATAATTTCATAAAATCCCATAAATCATTATTCTATCCAAAATATTATTAAAACCAACATACCTTGGCAAAGCTATCAAGATAACTCGGATATTACCCATAGTCGAATTAAAAAAAAGAATGATCGTTTCTCTTATTATTCAGCTTAGATTTGAATGGAGTTTGAGATTTGATATTGCTTTAGTTTTCCTTATGTTCCTTCTCTTTGAATCCCCTTAATTTTGTGCATCCTAGCTTGATTAATAGTCAGCCTTTTCTTCCTCTTGATAGTTTACGTTTTGTGAAAAATGAGAATGATATGAAGGGGAGAGGGTTTAAGGAATAAACGATAGGTCTATTCCTAAATTGGCCCTCTTATATATTCTTTTCTATATCTAAGTTTAAACAATATTTCTTAGTTCATTACTAATGGCTTGGATTTATAAATTTTCAAATCTCATTATCCTTAACCATTTATGCTATTCTATTTAATCTATCGAATTAAATATCCTAAAAAATGTTAAACTAAAATTATGGGTGTTATATAACCCTTTTTAGATTCACCCTCCACCAACTGCCTTGACAAGCCCATGCCGTCTTTATCACCTGCTACCTATGACCAGTTGTGAGTGCACTCACGCGATCCCTTAATTACACAGCCTCTCCGGTTTTTGAAGATGTACACAGTTTATGTGCAGTAGTCACCTACCCAGGTACATCTTGAGCGCTAGCTCTTGTTACACTACGTCTCCGATTTCTCATTAACTATCATTATATTGTCTATGCAACTGATCCTTGGACTCTATGATGAGGGATAAATCATCAAGATTCGGGTTGTGATTCATAAATCAGTTTGCTAGGATAGATTCTAGAAGTTTAATAGTCATTACCTCATATAGTTCTTGTCAAATGTTAAGCGTACTACATTCAAAATCATTTGAATCTCGAAGCATCATTTATTCCCAAATAATGTTACATCCTATTTTTATCAGATAAATGTCATGTATATTCATTAAATTTCATCAAGCAATAGTATATTAAAAACACTTCGATTCAAACATGACAAATCATATATTCACATCAATACTAATGGGATATAATAAACTTATATATACATACTGTGATGACCCGGCTTCCTATGCCCAGAAATCCTTTTCGTTATGAAGAAAGAAAGGGGTGAGAAAATAGAAAAGATAGAGAACAAAGAACAACAACATCAAAATCTCACAGCGGAACGAATAAATTATAATAATCACATAAGTATTTACATAATATACAACATCAATCAGAGTTATATAGATAATACATCACATATTAGGCAGTTATAAACACTTGTCTAGTTAATACAACACAATACAACTCAAACAATACGACTCAGAGATATCAACACAGCAGAACTTTACATATATCTACAACGCTGAAGCCTCCTGCTCCATTGCTCCTCCAGAACTCGTCAAAGCTAACCTGAAACCCTTAGCTACTCGTAAAAATTTGAGTACCCGAGAGTTTATGAAAAACAGAAAAAATAAACTCCGGGTCAGACATGGGTCTGGTGTGAGTAACAGGTTAAAATTGCTTAATTTTGAAAATCCTTTGAAATAAAAGGTATCACGTAAGACTCCCCACACATAAACATGGGTAAGTTTTTACCTTACGCTAACAAAAACATTAGATAGGAAATTCAGTGATATTATAATAGGTCTAGGGTTTTCAAGTAAATAGAAAATGGCCGAAATTGCCACATCTATTAAATTCCAGCTACTAGCCACAAAAGTGGGTAATACAATCAAAACCGTTAGCACTTATTGGATTGTGGATTCCATACAATGGCAGGGCTACTGGAGTACCGCCCGTCACATTACATGGCCTAGATCAACGTACCGAGGATCACTCCCGACCCCCTGCAACACAAGGCCGGAACCATTCCTTACTAAACAGTCCCGAACAAGACAACCCCGCAGTTGTTTGCAACCAACTGCCCATACAGCCGAATAAAAAGGGACATCTAGACAGGGGAAGATCTTGCCCTGCTTGGGCATGACCCACCTAACCTTGCTGCACATCCCCTGTTTTAGACATTCCCGGTTGATGAGGCTTGAGGCTGCGATTAACTTTAGAGAATACATTTCTTAGAATGCTCATCGCCCACCTGACGATGTGTTGAAAGCATTCAATCCATACAAGTTCGTTCCGGGTTCGAACGAAACCGAAGGCATTATCTCGTTACACTCATTTTGGAATCACCCTCAGAGTCAACGACAATAACCCTTGCATTTTGAATCTTCACCTTCACTTCAGATTCACGACCTATCGTTAATTTAAAATCGATGTGGTTTCCGGATGTTCCAAATAAGGAAACCCGATCCCGGTCTCATCGAAATCCAAAACGTGTCTTTTAAGGCCAAGTTGTCTATTTAGTCTTAACAGTTTAATTCAATATTATCAATACACACACAGATAGATAATTCACAATATCACAGTAGATAATCACGTCATCATCACATATAGATAATCAATATTATCATCCAAACAGATAAATAAATATTATCATACTTAAACCAAGCATCCATATCACATAGATATTATTCATGTCAGATCTAAATTCACAATCATCAAATGAAATATCAATATCATTCATAAGCAATGATTTATAAATCACAATCTATAATTAATTTAAAATGAATTAAATTAACTACTTCAATCTCTAATTAATTTAAAGTAAATTAAATTAATCACTCCATCTATAAATCCTGCTTATACAACCATTAATTAATTATAAATCAAATTAATTAATCATCCTTTAAATATTTATCTTGATTAAACACTCTTGATTAATCATTCTCTAATTACAATAAGTAATTAGTCTTTAATAATTTTACAAATTAATTATTCTAAATTATTCATAGTAATTAACATTTAATTACTTCATTTATTAATATAATTAATTACATTTATTCTTAATTAATTACATAGATTAATCACCACATTATTAACTATTGCTTAATTAAACAATTCTTAATTACATCATTAAGTATATTAGTTAATGATCTCTAATTAAATTACTTTGATTAAATTAATTACATTAAGTGATTAATCTTTAATTTAACACAATTATTAATCACCTTTGATTAATATCAACCAGTAATTAACTACCCTTAATTACTTATATTAATACATTAATTATTCCATAATTAATTATCTCCATTAATTAATCCTTTGATTAATCACAAAAGTAATTATCCAAATTACTTTATTAACACATTATCTTTCACTAATTACATTCAGTAATTAACATTAATTACTTCCTTAAGTAATTATGCCCCATTGAATACACTAAGTAATTACACTTATCAATTTATCAAAAGAATTTCTTAAATTAATTAAACTAAATTAATTAACTTAATTTAATCATTTATCAAAATTAATTACAATAAGTAATTAATCTCTTCACTACTTTTATCAAGTAATTACACTCAACAATTTACAATAGGTTATCTAATTAATCTAATTAATTATCAAAATTAATCACATATATTAATTAATTACTAATCTTTAGTTAATTATCTTCCTTAACTAATAACATTTCTTAAATTACTTATTAATTAATCTCTAATTATAAACTAATCTAAATTATTTATACATAAGTCATTTCTTAATTAACTTATTCATTTAATCATTTAAATATCTTAATTATTCCTAAGATAATTTGTTTCTTTATTAATGACTCCATTAACATTTAAGTGTATTTGAACATTACATTTTAAATTTAAATTCAAATTTCATTTTGAATTTAAGATTCAAAATGACTATAATTTAAATTCAATTTAAAATCTTTTAAATAAATGTAAATAACATTTATTATTTACATATGAACTTATATAAGAAATTCTTTTAAGTTAAACTGCTTAACTTTATTTAAACTTAAACAACCCAAAACACATTAATATTTTAACTTGCAAGTTCAAGTTAAAACAATTTATTTACTTTCCATTCAAAATTTTTAAATAAAAGGGTTGTCTCAAATTCAAGTTAAATATTTATTTGAAACAAATCTACTTTCCAAAACTATTTTATTTGAACTTATTTTAAAAACATTCATATTTTAAAAACTGATTTAAATTTTCAGATTTGAATCCAAAGTAAACTTGAATCCATCAATTTATCTTTGATTTAAAAACTTTGATTTAAACTTTCTTTTAAAAACTTGAATTAAAAACTTGACTTCAAATCCAAATCTATTTTAAAACCTTAAGATTCAAATATTCATTTGAATCTATACTTTTAAACCCCGAATTTAAACTACTGTTAAAACTTTTGTTTCAGATTTAAATTTTAGAATCTGAAACTGTCAGGTTTTCAAATATGAAACCCACCTTTAACTTTTTAACTTTTAGTTCATTTCAAATATGAATTCAGAAATATAAATTTGAACTCAAACTTCAAACTGGATTTAAATTTTGTTTGAATCATGTATGCAAACTTAAATTCCATTCAAATTTGTCTTTTTTTTAAAAAACAAAATTGCCAGGTTTACATAAAAATAGGAACAGTACTGACTCGAGACAAACGAAATTTGCTTCGAGTCAAACCCTCCCCTGCTTCGAGTCATATACTCGAGTGACCCGAGTACTTCCCGAGTCACAATACTCTACACCCAACAAAACTCTTCAGGTTCCAGAACTCGTGCACGTTCACGTGCACGGCATCTCCGATCATCTCCAAACGTTGCCACGATGTCGAACAGGTCGACGATCACCCATACTCCTTTCCCCGATCGCCAGAGCCTTGTCTTTGTCTCAAATTCGAAATCGAACTCGAATTCGAAACCTGGAATAACATATTCCCACCACCACCAGACCTGTCAACATCTCATACACGCCGCCTTGACCACCAGAGAGTTTAGAACTCCGGCCGCCGCTTCGATTAACATCCTCCTACCCACCCCCAAAAGCACGATGCACTCGGTCCACTGTAGCACCCGAGGTTGATCGGACAACAAAGCCTAGTTAAACTAGGGTTCTAAACGAAAATCCACTACGGCAACCTCCTCGATGAATTCCATCACCATCGGCCATTTTTCCCCTCACCTCAGTAAGCTCCTCCATCACCTCGCACAACCCGACCATCTCCAGTCGCCTAGATCACCAGCAATCCCCAAGGAACCAAAAACTGAACAACTTAAGACTACGCCCCTATCCTTAACTAAAAAATGTAATTTTAGTTTTAAAAATCAGAGTTTTGATTTAGCATCCAGTTCATATTCTTAAATTGGAAGTTTAAGATACTGGAAATATCACTTATATTAAGTATCAGCTGATCTCAAGATTTTCAGAGCAGTTTGCTTTATTTTTCTTAAATACAAAAATTTAAGAATTTACGTTATACTCAAACAAACTTATTTTGTTTAAATACCTTATCCTAACAATCAATAGATTGAGCAGTAATGAATTTTGGAATTAAATCTGAGTTTAAATCCTATAAACAGAGGTATATATTTTACAGGATATCAATATGCAGATATCAATTTTCACCATACCCAGAGCAATGAATATTCACATAAACATACTCTTAGATATTAACATCCAACTATATTTTAAACTTAAATTATTAAAAAGTGTTACTCACCTTAGATTGATGAACACAGAGCCTCTGGTTTTGATTTTGAAAAATCTTGAAACTGATATGAATTGCTTTGTCTCAGGTTGAAAAAGAATAATGCATAGGCTCTTTATTTTGCAAATGATTACAGGCTAATGGCTTGATAAAAATGAAGTCTTTGATCTGGTCTTGAGGAAGTTGTTCTCAGATTTGAAAGAATGCAGTCTCAGGTTTTGCAAAGTTGATTGAATTGTTGTATGATGTTGTTTAAGTTTGTTGATGTATAAAACTTTAGTTGTAAAAAAAAAGAAAAGCTTGCTATGTTCGACAAATGAACTGAGAAGATATGTATATATAGAAGGAAACTATTACAGGGGAAGGTGTTTACTGGTTTGCATTTTACTGGGTATAGCATTTTCTTTGATCAGATTTATTTTGTTTTATTAGGCAAAATTTTTCTTATGGGGGCTGAATTTCTTTTCCAATATCACGAATTGACCAAATGTTGTGCTGAGATGATAAAATATTTAATGCTAATGTACTTTGTGTCTCCATTTATCTTACTTTATTTTTCATATTCATAGATACTTTACATCTTCTTTGTTTCTTAGCTTTACATTCTACCCTACAGGCTACATATTTTATATGCCTGGTAGCTTATTTATTTATTTTTATTTTTTATTTTTTTACTTTGCATACCACTTTACAGGCTACTTTCATATTTATAATGCCTGGTTTAACTTCTATTTGCTTCATGTTCATACTTGTCTGAATCTTTATTTACAAGCTTCCTTGTAACGACCCTGGATTTTGGCCCTTGTTATTTTAATAAATGTTCAATCTAATTAAATATAAAATGTGAATTGATCATATTAAAATGAATATGATTTTGGAATTTTTGCTATTTATTTATATAAATTGTATTTTGAAAAGGAGATTGATTTGGGAATTTAAAATAAAATCTCCTAAGAATATTTAAAGTAAAATTTATCTTGTGTATTTAAGGAAATTATTTTTCTTGTTATAAATATATAAATGCAATATATAGAAAATAATGTTCAAAATAAAATCTAAGCTTGTTAATATAAAATATAAAATACAAATAGATGATAATGTTCAATATAAAATATTAATATTAATATAAGTCAAAATTAAATATAAATAAATAAGTAAACACATCAATCTAAGTTTAATATTAATAGTCAAATATAAAACACAAATCAAAATATAAATATAAATCAAAACAATAAATAAGTAGTTAATACTTACAATATCATTTTAAATTTGCAAGTCCATAGAAAAATATATAATATAATAAGTATAAAATGTAACTAAATCATATTGTACATAATTTAAATATTGATAGTTAAATATGAAATATAAATATAGATGTAAATAAATTATATAAACATTATGCAAGCTAGAAAATAACTTAAACATTTAAAGTTAAAATGAACATATAAGAAAAACAAAGATTAAATAATTTTGTTAACATACAACATAACCTTAACAAAATAAAAATCAGTAAGTAAAATAAAATGAAAACCCAACACATACGAGTATAAACTATTTCAACTAGAAGAAATGAACAAAATGTTTTTATGCAAAACATCAATCTGAAATGTATGTTTCTAAATAAAAATAATAAGACAAATGTATATATGAACATACCTTCTCTCACAAGCCAAAAGCCTCAAGTTTACCTGCATAAGTACCTGTTGCATGTAACATCTTCACAACAAACCAGATGATGATTATGTTAGCATAAATAAAGACATATGCATTAATTAGCACCCCTCTTTGTCAATAAATCTTCAGCCGAAATTTTGTAACATCATTTCACATTTTAGCATATCAAACACAATTATTTGACTTACAGGTCAAACAAGTAAAAACTGGTCAGTTAATACCTATACTGTTCAAAGCTTTTATATATACAAACTTTACATTATGATGTTCATTTATAAAAAAAAAACTGTGAAGCAAACCCGAGAAGAAGAAAGTTTGGAAGCATCTTGCCTTGAAAACCCCATTGAAGTTCAAACAAAAACTGATCCAAGTTTGCGGTTTTAACATTTCAGTTTCAAGCAACTAGATTCACAGGTTGTTCAGGTGAGTAAACATTTCTGTTCAATTTAAATTAAAGTATGTAAAAATAATTTCAAACTTTGTATGATCTGTGAGTGATTATCTTAGTATGGTGTTAGTTATCTTATTAAGCTCTGTATATATATATATATATATATATATATATATATATATATATATATATATATATATAATTGTTTGGCACTACAGAGACTAATTTCTACTCTGTAAAAGTTAAGAATAAACAATCCTTGAAACAAATCAATTCCTCCATTTCTAATCAATTTCAAGCTTCGATGTCTAGAGTGAATATGTGTATTCAGGTAAGAACGATGTTTTAAAAATAAGTTCAGAAAATATAAATATATATACAGGCTAAAATTAAATTTTTACAGAAGGTACTTTAAAACTTGAAAATTTCGAATCCAACAAACTAGGGATTCATGAACATAACTTAAATACTTACCTCAAGCTATGATTTTTAAAGTGAAGTTGGTGATTTTTGGTAGGAGGGTTTGAGAGCAGTTCGGAGAGGATCGAATTCGGCTTTTTGGTCGAATTCCGGTGATGCGATGAACTTGAGACATCGGGGTTGCTAGCGATGGAGGAGGAGCCTACGGCGGTCAAAGGAAAAATGGGAGGAGGTGGTATCATCGACCGTGGCGACTACGGTGATTGTTTCTTTTTCGTAGACCTAATTTTTGTGGTGCTCGAACTGTTGGCCGCCACGACCTCCACCATGCATCGAGTTGCACGCCATTGGAGGGGAATGGAGCTTGGGGTGTGGCGGAGGCGTGTCCGGAGTTGCTAGGCCTCTGATGGTCTGGTTTAGGTTCGCGTATTTGTTTTGTGATCAATGTTTGGGATCGAGCTTTATAGGCATTGCTCGATTTTGAATGATGGTGAGATCAGGTGGTTCAACGTCTCGAGTTCGACGTCGATGTAGTTTAGGACTTGTGGGGAGCCTTTTAGGTCGCCAGAGCAGTGTCGCCGCTCCGTGCACGTGCACAACGTGCCAGTGTGTCAGTGCCGTGAGGGGGAGGTCTGATTCGAGTCGCGCACGAATGAGAATGGGGGTTGCTCCGGGTTTTATCGCGTACGAGAGATGATCCTGATGCTAATTTAATTTACCTTAAACTAAAACATATTGCTGAAAGAATAAAATAAGGAAGAGGAAGAAGTTGTTCAGGGGGAACTCGGGAAGTTTGCGTGGAAACTCGAAGTAATTCACGAGCATAATGTAGAGGGGGGTCTCGGGTTTACCTGGGAAGACTTGGGTTTGGGTAAAACTGCAGTTTTGCAGTGATGTAAATTGTTTTTTTTACAAATTTGTCTTAACATTTCAAGCTTAAAAGGGTTTAAAGGCCAAGCTAAGAATTTGTTCAGGTTTTAAGTTTTTAGTCAAAACTTAATGATGATCTTAAACACTTAATTATTTTGATTAATTTAGGGTAAGGGTAAATTTAATTAACTCTTAAGTTTGTAGTTAGTAAATGAATGATTTAAAGTTTAAAGGGGACTTTTAAGAGTTAACTACATCGAGTAATTTAAATTAAATGAATTATTATTGAAAGGTGATTAAGAATAACTACTTTATAATGCTAATCAAGTATGGATAAAAGGGTGATTAAGTGATAAATAAATTATATTTAACTATCTTAATGAATTAATGAATTAATGAATGATTAATAGTTAACTAATCAACTAATTTAATTATAAATTAATAGTAAATTAATTAAGTAATTTAATTAAGAATTAAGAATTGATAATTAATTAATTAAGTAATTAGTAGTTAAATAATTAAGTAATTAAGTTTCATTAATTAATAATTAAGGTTATCAATTGATAAACAAGGAATTGTAATTAAAGTTAAACAACTTGGTTTTAAGGTAATTAATTAAATAGAGGAAATAAATAATAAATTAAATAATTAAGACTTAATAATTGATTAAGCAATGATTAATTAACCCAAATAATTTGAAAGGAAATAACAAATTAGTCGTTAATTAAACAGGGTTAAGCGATTAATTCTCGAGTAATTGATTTCAAATCGAATTAATTATGAGAATTTAAATGATTGCTTATGGATTATTGTGTATGTAGAATGTCTGTTTTGTGATGTTTAAATTGATGATATTCTGTATTTCTCTGTGATATGTTATGTTATATTTATGATACTTGTATATGTTTTATCTGTGATAAATGCTATGTTAATTCAATTGTTGAATTTAAATTATTTAAACTGTTTAAGTTAATTAGACAACTTGGCCCTTAAAATGGCGTTTGGATTCGATGAGACCGGGATCGGAAGAATCAAATTTGATTCTCTGAAAACCACATCGATCCAATTTAAACGTTAGGTCGTGAATCCTGAAATGAAGATCGAGATGGTGTTTTCAGAATGCAAGGGTTATCGTCGTTGACTCTGAGGGTGATTCCAAAACGAGTGTGACGAGATAATGCCTTCTGTTTCGTTCGAACCCAGAACGAGCTTGTATGGATTGAATGCTTTCAGCACATCGTCAGGCGGACGATGAGCATTCTAAGAAATATGGTCTTTAAAGGTAATCGCAGCCTCAAGCCTCATCAACCGGGAATGGCTAAAACAGGGGAGATGCAGCAAGGTTAGGTGGGTCATGCCCAAGCAGGACAAGATATTTCCCCTGTCTAGATGTCCCTTTTTATTTCGGCTGTGTGGGAGGTTGCTAGCTACAACCGCGGGGTTTATCTTGTTCGGGACTGTTCAGTAAGGAATGGTTCTAGCCTTGTGTTGTAGGGGGTCGGGAGTGATCCTCGGTACGGTGATCTAGGCCCCGTACTGTGATGGGCGGTACCCCAGTAGCCCTGCCATTGTTGGAAATCCATTTTCCCTACGAGACCCTACGGTTTCGATTTGTATTACCCACTCTTGTGGCTAGTAGCTGGAATTTCATAGATGTAACAATTTCGGCTATTTTCTATTTACTTGAAAACCTAGACACTATTATAATATCACTAGATTTCCTATGAAATGTTTTGGTTAGCGTAAGGTAAAAACTTACCCGTATTTATTTGTGGGGAGTCTTACGTGATACCTTTATTTTCAAATGTTTTCAAAGTTAAACAACTTTAAACCGTTTACTCATACCAGACTCATGTCTGACCCGGAGTTTATATTTTGTTTTTCATAAACTCTTGGGTACTCAAATTTTTATGAGTAGCCAAGTGATAGGTCTCGGACTTGATTTCTGGAGGAGCTTGGAGCAGGAGATTCCAGACGTATATAGCTATTTATGTAGTTCCGCTGTGTTAGTTGATGTGTATTGTACCTCTGATGTATATAGTGATAGATGTATGTATGATTGATATATGTACTGATATTGTATAACTCTGAAATATGTAAAAAAAAACTATGTAACAGTTATATGATATATTATATTTTGTTCCGTTCCGCTGTAAGATTCCGATATTGTTGTTCTTTCTTTCTCTTTCTTGTCTATTTCTATCCCTTTCTTTCTTATTGATGATACGTCTTTCTGGTAGTAGAAGGGTGGGTCGTCACATTCCTGCATATTTATTTTTAGATATTTTATTTATTTATTTTCTCTTTCAAGTTCATAGATATTTTATTATGTCATTTACTTATGTTAAATATAAATAAGATTTATTTTATTATAAACAAACTTTATAAAGATTTGATTTTAACTTTAAACCATAGTTTCTCCCAAATATATGTATATATATAATAGTTCCTATCTATATTAAAACCTATTTGTAAAAATATTACATTATTAAAAAATCTCATTTTTTAAAGAAATTGTCTCTTATCTAATAAATTACTTATTTAATCAAACTATATTTAAAAAGAAAATAAAACAAACTTTTATTTAAATTTAGACTTAGGCTAGAATACTTTTAAACAAATAAACTTTTATCTTGAGTAAAAAAAACATACGATTATCTATTTAATAGCTAAATACTAAATTAAATCAAATTTCCAAATTTACCAAAAATATTAGAATTAGAAAACATAACTTTATTTATTAAATTTAAAACAAAGATTAACTATTTACAATATATATACAAATTTATAGATATATATTGTAAATAGGAAACAATTAAATTAGTTTTCAAAAGATAAATTATCAGTTAAATATTTATCTAAAAGAAGATTATTAAATCAATTCAAATATTATTAACAAATATTATCAAATCAATTTAATGTTTAATGTAGATTATTAAATTGATATTGCCCCAAATTTCCGGGATGTCACACATATCATAAGTGAACTAATTATCATAACATATACTTGTACTTTTAAAATCAAACAAGTACTTAAAAGCACCTAAATTCATTCAAAGAGTATAATTCATCTATTTGACTTGTATATCATTCACAATGTTTGAACCAAAAATGTCACAAACACTCAATACGAAGCAGAAGAGAATAAAAAGTGAAGAAAACAAAATAAATTAAGTAAGAAATGAACACAGAGAGTTTATAGTAGTTTAGCAAACTCCGGCCGATGTCTATTTAATGATTTTATTACTTAACTTCTAACTTGGGGGCAGAAGCTCATAGGGGCCTTTACAACTCCGACACTTAGATTTTCAAAATTACAAGAATATAGCATGAAGTGGAACTAGAGCCAAAAGATCCTGAAAATGTGCCCTACCCCTCTTTTTATAGAGGTAGGGATCCTTAAATCTCATACAACAGATCTTTAGGCCATTCTCCTTACTATAGACCAGTTCTCTAGAAAATATGGATGCCACATCATCAAATTTTATAGGTCGGTAGACTCCACAAGTAGGGGTCGGTATCGACCCCTAAGTTAGCCAAATTGGTCGCCTTCAACACTCTATTTCAGCTCATTTTGTGATTTTCTTTGTGATTTTATAGTTGTTTGCATCAATAATAGCTTATTTCAGAAACGAAATGATGGAGTTGTAGAAGAATAAACTTGTTAATTCAGGAATTCATGGAGATCGATAGAGAATCACATTGAATCAACAGAATACCACTGGAAATAGGCTTTTTACATCAAATAGTGCTTATAAGCAGAAGATGGAACCCCATGGGGGAGTGTACATAGGTCGATACTGACCCATGGTTAGGGGTCATTACTGACCCACACTTGTTGGCTTCGGGCTTTTGTCATTTTTTGGTGGTTTTGTGTTTTATTTTTTAGCTTCATGGTCACCTCTTCAATCTTCTTGCCTTGATAACTTCAATGTCTGGTTTGTCGGATTCGTCGATATACTGCCTGGTTAGAAGGCAGGATAACACTTGCCCCTTAAAGCACACCTTATAAATGGAAGGTGTGCTTCGCTCAAGAACAAATGTGATGTCAATCTTCGATAGTTGAGCTCTATGGCTACGTCCATCTTGGTGGATTGTCTAGTTCCTTTAGACTTTCTTGTTAATTGTGGGTCATTCCAGGTATGTCGTAGCCTAAGACTTTAGACTCTGCATGTAACGATCCGCCTTTCTCTCCACAGAAAGATGCATCATTAATAAGAAAGAAAGGGATAGAAAAGAGAAAAGATAGAAAGAAAGAATGAAAATCAGAATCTCATTGCAGAACGAATAAATTATATTAATCACATAAGTATTACATAGTACCATCATACATTAGAGTTACACAGATTATACATCACATTTTAGACAGTTATAAACACATGTCTAACATACAACTCAGAATACAACTCAAAACGATACAGAGATCAACACAGTGGAACCACTATATATCTACAACGCTGAAGCCTGCTACTCCAATTCTCCTTTAGAATTCGTTAAAGCTAACTTGTATCCCTTGGCTACTCGTAAAAATTTGAGTACCCAAGAGTTTAAGAAAACAGAAAATAAACTCAAAGCCAGATATGGGTCTGGTGTGAGTAAACGGGTTAAAGTTGCTTAACTTTGAAAAAACTTTGAAAACAAAAAGTATCTCGTAAGACTTCTTGCACATAAACATGGAAACCTTACGATAACCAAAACATTTGATAGGAAATCCAGTTATATTATAATAGGGTCTAGGGTTTTCACCCTAGGGTTTTCAAGTAAAATACAGAAATAACTGGAATGCTTACATCTCACGTTCCAACATAGTTGGGCACAATCAAAACGTACTACACTTATTGGATATTGAATTCCATACAATGGCAGGGCTACTGGGGTACCGCCCGTCACAGTAGGTGGCCTAGATCACCGTACCAACTATCCACCCTAAATCCCCTGCAACACAAGGCCGAAATCATCCCTTACTGGGTAGTTCCGAACAAGACAACCCACAGTTGTTTGCAACTAACTGCCCACACAACCGAATAAAAAGGGACATCTAGACAGGGGAAAATCTTGTCCTACTTGAGCGCGACTCACTTAGCCTTGCTGCACCTCCCCTATTATAGCCATTCCCGGTTGATAAGGCTTGAGGCTACGATTACCTTTATAGAACACATCTATCTTTGGATGCTCATCATCCACTTGACGATGTTCTGAAAGCATTCAATCCATACAAGTTCGTTCCGGGTTCGAACGAAACCGAAGGCACTATCTCGTTACACTCATTTTGGAATCACCCCCAGAGTTAACGACAATAGCCCTTGCACTATGAATCTTCATCTCGATCATCATTTGAGATTCATGACCTATCGTTTAATTTGGATCGATATGATTTTCGGATATCCAAATTTGGAAATCCGATCCCAGTCTCATCGAAATCCAAAACGCCATCTTTTAAAGCCAAGCTATTTTAAAGTTAAAACAATTCAATTCATTATCTATATTCACACAGATAGATAATTCACCATCTCACAAATAGATAATCTATATCATCACAATTCAACCAAAGCATGTCATACCATAGATCAGCACATATTCCATATCAAAGATATCAAACAATCCAAGGCATTCAATATCATTCAACCATCCATAAGCAAAGATTTATTAATCACACCATCTCTAATTAATTTAAAATAAATTAGATTAATTACTTCCTGTTGAATATGCGCTTATATGATTTTTGTTTGATGATAATAACCATATATATATTCATTTAAATGTATTTGGTAATGTACTATTTTATTTTTCATAGATTAAATAAATATTTATTGAATAAAATAAATGACACAGAATTTGAATTCAAACAGAATAAGTTACACAGAATTTGAATTCAAACAGAAATTTTATTCAAACAAATATTTATTACATGTTTGAATAGTACAAATTCAAGCTCTCACTATACATATACAATTTTGATTCTAATTACATCACAATTCAGTTTACATAATTTCCTCACTACATATCACTCACACTCGAATTTTATCTTCAACTTCATTCCAGTTAGAATCCAACATCTGAGAAATCTGCAAACATATTCACTAACGCAGCAAAATTGAAAATGAAATATTTTTGCAATATAAAATAAAATGTGAATTTCAAAAATAATATTTGCCTCAGTTATTTGGGTTGTTCGTCATCATTTACATTTGAATTCATCACACACGAACAATGTGACCTGCACAGTGAATCACCGTACATGCCACAAGGCCGTGCACACCGATATACAATTGATAATGCTACAGGGACAGGTGAGCGCAAGATCAAACCAAAATAAAAAGACGGGTTCAACTCAGGTGCAACATAAATAAAATCTCGACTTCAGCACAAGGTCAAACCCGAGTTGTGAAACTGGATTCAACACAGGTGAAAATGGCCAAAACTCAAGAATCAAGTGTCGACTAGTCCAATATAAACAAGAACTAGAGACCACAAACCAGTGCATCAAAGCAAACTACAAGATGTAGAGTAGAAATGCACAAGTATCAATATATAATGATCAAGATGGTTCACAGTACAACATACAAAATAAATCATACAGTTTCAATGCTAACTGCTCAAGTAAAGTGAAGGAACAAGACCGAACAAGCATCAATATGGCAACACAGCAGTAACATGCACCAGTAAACCAAAGCAGTAATATTAAGGGACGAACACTCAGATGAACACACATGGACAACATGTCATGAGTAAACTAGCAAAGGCTAGCCACCAACATAATAACAACACTCAGATGAACACATGGCCGAGGTAAATGAAGGGATGACTGAAGTGCAGCCACAAATGTTCACTGACTTGAAGGATGAATAATAATACATAGCAATGTGCAACAGCAAATGCTCATATGATATAAGATGAACACAAGCTCAAGAATCAGAACACATATTCAGATTGAACAACAAATGTACATGTTAACATCACTGGCAATTATTCATTCGAGTTCAGGCAACAAAACAGAGTTTCAAAAATGCATGAACCAAGTAAAAAGCAAAGCATATACAGGAATGCACCAGAGTGTAGGCAACAGGGCTAAAGCAATTCAGATCAACACAGCAACAATGGTGATCAATATCCAGATGTCAATGAAGCATGCAAACAGCAAAAATGAAAACCAAAACCAACAGCAACTACAAACTACTCACAACAATGCTCAAAGACTTGACACTCAAATGAACATAGTGAATGCAGACTTGAATGTACAGCAACTCAACAAACACAGTGACACAGTGCCACAGCAAACATGGTTCGAAACAACATACTAAATGAAACAACTCAGTAACCAGAAGCAACAACATGTACAGTGATATGCAGCAAGGTAAACAACACTTTGAATAGAATTGAGCATGTGTACAGTTCGAACAATATCCAGAAGTGCAGTTTAAAAAATTCAAAAGGCCGAAGTCATCAGATAAAAGAAGTTGAATTCACGATTCAAAGTCAAAGCCTTGGCAATAAAGGAACCAAACCAAGTCAAGATCAACAACGTGATGACCAAGGGTTGAAATCAATGCCGTAGGATTCAAGCAACAAAAAATATACGTTTTTGAACAAGTCACAATCATCTCAAACGTCCAAGTATGATCAAGCGGCAGTACAAAGGATTTGACAAATTCAAATAAGTAAATATACAACGTAAATTTAGAAGGTCGAATCCTATAAATAGGAATCAACATCATTGGCAATATCTATTGATCGAGTTAAAGGATTAAAACCCCAAAGTATCATCATCGGCATGAAAAAACGATCGAGTTCAAATAAGCATCAAACCAGAAAACAAAAGGAGAAAAACACATACCTAAATTCGTAATCAGTCTCGATCACATTTGAAGCTGAGCTAGAAGAAACAATCGGCAATCCAAGTCAAATAGCGTCGAATCGAACAAGCTGCTACAATGAAGCCCTAATCTGGATCGAGAACAAAGCCCTAATTCCACAAAGAGGAACGAACGAGAGAACGACCGCCATTTTCCCAAAGAACGAATAAAAAGGATCGGGTGGAAATAATAAAAGGGGCCGGCAATAAAGTTTTAGGGCTTTTGTTTAAGGGTTTTTATCTTATTATTTGTTTTAAATTTGTCTTTAATTTTAAATCTCTTTTCAAACCGTTGTATTTGCTAGTCGTGTGACTAGGGGATAAGCTACGTTGCGTAGCTTGAGAATTCGCAACTCAGTGGCTGAGTTGTGACAGAGTTTTGAGCGTAGAGTTAGGTTAGTCAGTAGCGGGTGTCGCGAGTTTACGTGTGTAAGCGTGTGACTATCTAATTTCTAGTAGAAACCTTGGGGGCAGCACGTAGGCAGGTTTCTGCCGAAGCTGGGTAAATTCTGTGTCGTTCTATTTCTGCATTTATTATTCTGCTATTATCTGTGCTGCTATTGTTCTGTGATCTGTGTTGAAATTATTTTATAAGCTTCCGCAATAAAATTTTATAATTAACACTATCACCCTATTCACCCCCCTCTAGGGTGATATCGATCCTACAAGTGGTATCAGAGCAAGGAATAGAAGTCAATTTTTGTTTTAAAAATTCATTTTTCAAAAATCAATTTTTATTTTAAAAGTTTGAATTTTTAAAATGGCTTCTTTTAATAATGCTTTTGCTGAGGGTCAGTCCATAGTTAGACCATCAATGTTCAAAGGTGAATATGCTTATTGGAAAAATAGAATGAATTTTTTTCTAAAAACCATTGATGCTTGGAACGTTGTTGAGACAGGTTATAGAGCACCAACTATAATTGTAGACAATCAGGAAATAGATAGACCGATGGATCAATAGACAGAACTAGAAAATAAATTACAAAATGCTAATGCTAGAGCTATGAATTCTATTATCTGTTCATTGGATCAATTTGAATTTAATCGTGTCTCACATTGTCTAACTGCATAGGAAATATGGCACACACTAGAAGTGACTCACGAAGGAACATCTCAAGTCAAAGAATCTCACCTTGCCATGCTAAGCAGCGAATACGAGAATTTCACAATGGCAAAAGAAGAAAATGTCAAAGAGATGTATGGACGACTTTCCAATATCGTACACAAATCAAAAGCCCTTGGAAAACCATATACAGAGTTGGAGATAGTCCGAAAAATCCTCAGAGTCCTTCCATGAAGTTTTGAAGCCAAAGTGACTGCCATTCAAGAATCAAAAGATTTGAAACAAATGAAAGTCGAAGAACTCATCGGAAATCTCACTGCTTATGAGCTAGAAATGAAATTCAAGGAAGAACGTGAAGGAGGCGATACTCGAAAGAAATCAATAGCTCTTAAAGGAACAACATAAAGTGATAGTGATAATGATGATGGAGCAGCAGAATTGGAGCTGATAATAAAGAAAGTCAAAAGGTGGAATTACAAATACGGAAATTCAGCTCTAAATCGAAAATTGAAAAGCAGAATAAATAAAATATTGGACAATCCAGAAGAACAAAAGATCACCTGTCATAGGTGCAACCAACCCGGACACATCAAGCCCAATTGTCCTCAAAATCGACACGACTTCGAAAAGAAATCAAAAAGGAGAAGTTTTGCTGCCACGTGGAATACAAGTGATGAAGATAATCAGAGTGCTAACAGTCAAGATGAAAAAGCAGACTTGTGTCTTCATGGTGAAATAACTGACAGTGATGATGACGACCCAAGTGAGGTATCAAAACTTTCTCATTCGGAATTACTTATATATTTCCACGAAGTGAATGGTTGTTTTGAACGACTTAGGGAGAAGTACGCCAAACTTGAATCACAAAAAGATACTTTGATAGATTTAAATAAACAACTTGACCAATTAGTTAAAACCTATCAAAGTAGGATCCCTAAGTGTGATAAGTGTCCAACATTCGAAGAAGAAATCAAAAAATCAGAAACTAATATAAAATCACTTGAAAATGAAATTCTGATTTTGAAAGAAAGTGAAAAAACGAGGAGAGCGAACTCTATTAAAAAGTGCACACAATTGTTAAAAGAAAATGAATCTCTCAAAACACAAGTCCAACAATTATCGACGACCTTAGATAAATTTTCAAAAGGTGAAAAATCGTTGAATATGATATTAGGAAAGAAAACTGGTAATACGATTAGACAAGGACTTGGATATAGTCAATCTGAAAATGTTGGAAGCGATATTAATCAAGAAAATTCCATGTGCACAATTTGTAGAAAATATGGACACGATCACAATAATTGTTGGTATAGACCCAAACATGTGAAAACCATACAAATTTGGGTTCCAAAAGGCACAAATATAAAATCTCTCAAAGTTAAACAAATTTGGGTGCCAAAAGGAACATATATAAACAGTTTTGGGTCTCCACAAAATTATTTTTCTAAATATTCTACCACTAACAACCATGGACCTATAAAAACAAATAGGTCACATAAATATTTTACCGTGTAGGTGTGGTGGCAGGCTAAGGAACAACAATAGTGTTTTCTAGATTTTTTGGCTGTTCCAGAAACACAACGGGCGACAAAGCAAAGTTCCTTAGCCTATTATAAAGGTGACAGAATCACAATGGATAAACAACGAAAAATATCGTAAATGTAAAACAGGTAATGGTATATTTATTTGAACGATATATTAAATGTGATAATCTGCACCATATTCTGAATCAGTCAATATCGAGATGATGAAAAGATGATGACTTTGATTCTGACTTATTCAAAATAGTTGGCCAATTACATTTATGCCAAAAACACTAATCTTTGAATTATTTCATACATATTTGTTTGGATTAAATATTGTGGTTTGTTGGATGATAATGCATTTGGTTATAATTCGGCTAACTCTATATTCACAGTTTTTTTATTTACACGGCTTCAATTCAAATTCAAAGAATGTCATTTAAATTGTTGTTGAAATTGAGGTTGAAATTTTTCATGCACACTTCATGATCTGGTCTATCAAATATAGTTAGTGTTATTTTGGAGTGAAAGAGAAATTCAGATGCAGATTACACTGGTAATCTAGTTGATAGAAAAATTACTAGTTGAATGTGATTTATGGCGGGACATTTAGTAACTGCATTGTTTTTCAAAGAAAATATCTGCATATTTTTCATTCAATTAGCAGAATTTTTTTCTCATATAACCTCTTCAAGAAAATTATTTTTGACCATATTTTCAGATTAGTCATTTTTATTTGATTTTAAATGACAAAATTTTGACTAATCTGACTCCCTACTAATTATAAATAGTGATTGAAAAGGTGATAAGTGTTGATATTTAACATGCATTACTCAAGAGAGTATATTTGGAAAATTTCTTTAGGAATTCAAACAAGAGTTATAAAACTTTTTGTTGGTTAAAGATTCCATGACCATTTCTATATCTATCATATTTCTATCGACCATGGTTTATCAAAACTTAAATATAGTTGGTCGATATGTGGTACTACAATCAGGGATCATTTGTTTTTCATTTCATATTTATTTGTAAAAATAAATAAATATCCAAAGTATCCACTCTCATTTAAAAGTCCTCACGGTTATGCATGGGTGAATTACTTGGATTTTTGATTATGCGCTTCCATGCTCATTTAAAAGTCCTTATGGTTATGCATGTATGGAACGCATATCAAAATTAGTTGATTAAATAGACAAGTTGATTCTAATCCCATTTAAAAGTCCTCACGGTCATGCGTGGTTAGAAGAAACTTGATTTCATTTTTAAAAATTAAATTGGAATACTACTAATCTCATTTAAAAGTCCTAACGGTTATGCATGATTAGTAGATATTCAAAATCCTGATATAAATGTACCACAAGTTGATACAATTGTATGATTTTATATTAGAACATCATTTCCATAATTCTAAAAGTGGAATATTGCGCCTAACAAGGGTAGTTATGGATTTTTGTTTGATTTTTATTGAAGTTTAATATTTATATTCAATTTGAGTTTAATGTTGGATTAATATTGATCACTTTATCTTTATTTTTCTCTAACACTATTATTCTTTTGCTGATAACAAAAGGGGGAGAGAAAAGTTAAGATTTTGTCAAATAGAATCAAGCAAAGGTCAAATAATCTTTCCATTTGCATCTAGGCTTATTTATATATTTCTATTTGTATGCATATATGTAGGGGGAGCATCATATAGAGAGGAAGCATTTAAATAGGGGGAGCAATTAGAGTATATCATTGATCAAATACATTTAACTCAGTCAAAATCTTAATATATGTTTGTTATCATCAAAAGGGGGAGATTGTTGAATATGCGCTTATATGATTTTTGTTTGATGATAATAAACATATATATATATATATTCATTTAAGTGTATTTGGTAATGTACTATTTTATTTTTTATAGATTAAATAAATATTTTTTGAATAAAATAAATTACACAGAATTTGAATTCAAACAGAATAAGTTATACAGAATTTGAATTCAAACATAAATTTTATTCAAACAAATATTTATTACATGTTTGAATAGTACAAATTCAAGCTCTCACTATACATATACAATTTTGATTCTAATTACATCACAATTCAGTTTACATAATTTCCTCACTACATATCACTCACACTCGTATTTTGTCTTCAACTTCATTCCAGTCAGAATCCAGCATCTGAGAAATCTGCAAACATATTCACTAACGCAGTAAAATTGAAAAAGAAATATTTTTGCAATATAAAATAAAATGTGAATTTCAAAAATAATATTTGCCTCAGTTATTTGGGTTGTTCGTCATCATTTACATTTGAATTCATCACACACGAACAATGTGACATGCACAGTGAATCACTGTACATGCCACAAGGCCGTGCACATCGATATACAATTGATAATGCTATAGGGACAGGTGAGCACAAGGTCAAACCCAAATAAAAACACGGGTTCAACTCAGGTGCAACATAAATAAAATCTTGACTTCAGCACAAGGTCAAATCCGAGTTGTGAAACTGGATTCAACACAGGTGAAAATGGCCAAAACTCGAGAATCAAGTGTCGACTAGTCCAATATAAACAAGAACCAGAGACCACAAACCAGTGCATCAAAGCAAACTACAAGATGTAGAGTAGAAATGCACAAGTATTAATATATAATGATCAAGATGGTTCACAGTACAACATACAGAATAAATCATACAGTTTCAATGCTAACTGCTCAAGTAAAGTGAAGGAACAAGACCGAACAAGCATCAATATGGCAACACAACAGTAACATGCACCAGTAAACCAAAGCAATAATATTCAGGGATGAACACTCAGATGAACACACATGGACAACATGTCATGAATGAACTAGCAAAGGCTAGCCACCAACATAATAACAACGCTCAGATGAACACATGGCCGAGGTAAATGAAGGGATGACTGAAGTGCAGCCACAAATGTTCACTGACTCGAAGGATGAATCAAAATACAGAGCAATGTACAACAGCAAATGCTCACATGATATAAGATGAACACAAGCTCAAGAATCAGAACACATATTCAGATTGAACAACAAATGCACATTTTTACATCACTGGCAATTATTCATTCGAGTTCAGGCAACAAAAAAGAGTTTCAAAAATGCATGAACCAAGTAAAAAGCAAAGCATATACAGGAATGCACCAGATTGTAGGCAACAGGGCTAAAGCAATTCAGATCAACACAGCAACAATGGTGATCAATATCCAGATGTCAATGAAGCATGCAAACAGCAAAAATGAAAACCAAAACCAACAGCAACTACAAACTACTCACAACAATGCTCAAAGACTCGACACTCAAATGAACACAGTGAATGCAGACTTGAATGTACAGTGACTCAACAAACACAGTGACATAGTGCCACAGCGAACATGGTTTGAAATATCATACCAAATGAAACAACTCAGTAACCAGAAGCAACAACATGTACAGTGATATGCAGCAAGGTAAACAACACTTTGAATAGAATCGAGCATGTGTACAGTTCGAACAATATCCAGAAGTGCAGTTTAAAAATTCAAAAGGCCGAAGTCATCAGGTAAAAGAAGTTGAATTCACGATTCAAAGTCAGAGCCTTGGCAATAAAGGAATCAAACCAAGTCAAGATCAACAACGTGATTACCAAGGAGTTGAAATCAATGCCGTGGGATTCAAGTAACAAAAAATATACGTTTTTGAACAAGTCACAATCATCTCAAACGTCCAAGAATGATCAAGCGGCAGTACAAAGGATTTGACGAATTCAAATAAGTAAATATACGACGTAAATTTAGAAGGTCGAATCCTATAAATAGGAATCAACATCATTGGCAATATCCATCGATCGAGTTAAAGGATTAAAACCCCAAAGTATCATCATCGACATGAAAAAACGATCGAGTTCAAATAAGCATCAAACTAGAAAACAAAAGGAGAAAAACACATACCTAAATTCATAATCAGTCTTGATCACATTTGAAGCTGAGCTAGAAGAAACAATCGGCAATCCAAGTCAAATAGCATCGAATCGAACAAGCTGCTACAACGAAGCCTTAATCTGGATCGAGAACAAAGCCCTAATTCCACAAAGAGGAACGAATGAGAGAACGGCCGCCATTTTCCCAAAGAACGAATAAAAAGGATCGGGTCGAAATAATAAAAGGGGTCGACAATTAAGTTTTAGGGCTTTTGTTTAAGGGTTTTTATCTTATTATTTGTTTTAAATTTGTCTTTAATTTTAAATCTCTTTTCAAACCGTTGTATTTGCTAGTCGTGTAACTAGGGGATAAGCTACGTGGCGTAACTTGAGAATTCGCAACTCAGTGGCTGAGTTGTGACAGGGTTTTGAGTGTAGAGTTAGGTTAGTCAGTAGCGGGTGTCGCGAGTTTACGTGTGTAAGCGTGTGACTATCTAATTTCTAGTAGAAACCTTGGGGACAGCACGTAGGCAGGTTTCTGCCGAAGCTGGGTAAATTCTGTGTCGTTCTATTTCTGCATTTATTATTCTGCTATTATCTGTGCTGCTATTGTTCTGTGATCTGTGTTGAAATTATTTTATAAGCTTCCGCAAAATTTTTTTATAATTAACACTATCACCCTATTCACCCCCCCTCTAGGGTGAAATCGATCCTACACTTCCATCATTATAAATCCTGCTTACTTAACCATTAACTAATTAAAAACGAATTAATTAATCATCCTTTAATTATCCATCTAAATTAATCATCCTTGATTAATTATCCTTCAATTACATTAAGTAATTACCTTTAATTAATTACACAAATTAATTATCCTTAACATTTACAGTAATTAACCTTTAATTACTCCCATTAATTAATCAACTATAATTAATTACATTAATCCTTAATTAATTACATTAATTAATTATTTTACAATCACTTATATTGATTAATTATGCTTTAATTAATCAACCCTTAATTACTTTCATTAATTACATTAATTAACGACTCTCTAATTAATTCTTTAATTAATAATCATATATAATAATTAATCTTTAATTAATCACATTCATTAATCAACCTTGATTAATCACATCAGTAATCAACTGTCCTTAAATTAATTACATTACTTAAATAATTAACTTCAAAATAAATTTTATTAATTAATTCTTTAATTAATTACACTAAGTAATTAATCCTTAATTACTTCTACTAAGTAATTATCCTTCTTATTAATTACACAAAGTGATTAATTCCAAATTACTTCCATTAATTACTTATCCTTCAACTAATTACATTAGTAATTACCCATTAATTACTTCATTAAGTAATTACACTTTATTAATTACATTAACTAATTATACTTAACACATCATCAAGTGATTATACATCAAGTAATTACACTTTATTAAGTACATTAAGTAATTACACTTAACAAATCACCCAGCAACTCACGAACAAACACGCAACCATCCTCCTTCGAGTCGAACACGATGAATCTTTGAGCCAAACTTGAACACATCTCTTCTTCCCCAAACTTCAACAATACCAGACATCAGCGCACATGCGTGCACATGCACCTACATTCCGACCGCCGACGATCAATACAGTGACCACCCTCAGATCAACGACCTCAAACACAGATGACCCGACCACTCAACCTCGTCGAATCGCCAGTGATTCGTAATCGAACACCCCAAAACAACAGGCCTTCAAACCCGATAGACACATTCGCCTACCGCCGACGATCTCATCGACAGGAAATTCTGGGTCTTCTCCTAGAACACCACCACATCACCATGCCTCTATTCCCTCCTTGCATCCACTTCAATGCACCATCGATGCCAAAAAATGTCACGCAATCTCCCAGTTCGAAACTAGGTTTCGAACCCGGGTTCGTCGATATCTGATCAACTTGCCCAACTGAAAATCGAGTGATCATTTTCCAATGATCATCAGCCTGCAAGCTACCTTCACTCTCAAGCTCGATGCCCCTCCCTTCGTCTATTGCCGTAGATCGACGAAAACTCCCAAGTCGATCATCTCGCAAATTCTCAACGTCCCTTAACGTAAACATTTCGATTACCATTCTAAAATTCATCATTTTTCATTATGAAATAGATTCTATAATCAAAACCCAAAATAACAAGATCGATTTTTTAACATAAATTTGATTTCACTGTAAATCCTATTTTCTTGAAATAATACCTTAATATAAATTCTTGAATTCATTTTTAGAAATGATGTTATAGTCTTACGATCAAATTCACTTTAACAATCATAGCCTAACAATGATTATATGATGAGATTGGATTTATTTTGATAAATTTGAGTCTGTCATTCATCAGAGAATAGATTTACACCTATACATTCAATATGCACAGACATATTATATTAATATATATACATCCAACTTCAATCATACATGCAAACCATCTTATCAAAAAGAATTCATTACCACCATCTAAGCATAATCTCAGATTTTAATAAAAACCATTTTTAAGGAATAAAGTTTAGTCACCAGAAAATAGTTAAATAGAGCTTTAAACTGAGATGTTCTGGAAACTTGTATTGCTTTGTTGCTGAGAACTTTTTAGCTTGAAAATAGAGAAGATGATGCTTTGTTTTCTTGATGACCCTTTGAAGGTTGAAGCTTGAAGTTGCATGAATATTTGAAGCTTTGATTGGATCTCAGGTTTTAAGAAATGTACCGACTTTGGTTTACTAAGTTTGAAAATAATTTATAGGCTTTTGAATTTGATTTGCCTCTGGTATGAGGAATGTTGATTACAGATTGTTTTTTTTTTTGTTGAGAATTTGGTCTGAGTTTTCTTAGTTTTGAATTGAAGAGGATAGGAAAGAAAATGAAGAGAAGAACAATGTTTTTATATAGGTTAAATTTGTGATTTAATAAAAGTAAAAGAAAATCAAAGTTAAAAATGACACTTGTTTAAAATTTTAACATTTGTCATTAGCATTATTTATCATTTAACACTTGTCACTAATGTGACCTAATGTTTAACACTTGTCATTACATAATTTTTATTTATTTTAATGTTAGCAAAAAGCTTTTATACTTAATTTATAAATTCTTATCTAAATATATATAAATATTTCTTCAAATAAAATATAGTAAAACCAATTATATAAAAATAAAATCTTATACATATATTTTTAAATTCCAAAATATATTTAAATCCACCTTTTGAATTTCAAAATTAAATCCAAATTCAAATTAAATTTAAAAATCTAATTTAAAATCAACTTATATATATACATTTATAACAACACATTCAATTTTAAAATAGCAATTCTATTTTTATTTAAAATCTATTTATATTTATAAAAGAACAATGCATTATTAATATTGTTTAAAAATAACAATTTTGTCAAATTTAAATAATTTATAAAAGAAATTATCTCATTATTTATAAATTACTTATTTTACTAAATGAATTAATGTATCATATGTTTTATATGTTTGGGAATTATATTTTAAACTTTTATATATATTTCAAATCATATTTATCAAGCAATATTTAAAAAGAAAATAAAACAAACCTTTTTATGTTAATTTTATTTAAATTCAAACTTAAGTTAAATATAATTTAAACAATTCAATATTTACCTTAAGTATTTTAAACTATATGGTTATTTAATTAAATAACTTTTGAAAAGTTTTATATTACATTTAATCATAATTTCCAAAATACCAATATATATATATATATATATATATATATATATTAGACTTTGAAAACACGATTTTATTTGTTAAATTCAAACTAAAGCTTTTCTATTTACAATATATATAAATATTACATTATAAATAAAAAATATTTTATTAACTTTTAAAAGATAAATTTTACCAATTAAATATTTATTTTCTTTTAAAAGAATAAACTTGCCAATTAAAATTAAAAATAGAATATAAAAGAAAATTATCAAATCAATTTAATTATTAATACAGATTATTAAATTGATATTGCCCAAAATTCCAGGGCATCACATTCCTCCCCCCTTAAAAGAATTTCGTCCCTGAAATTTAAAAGCAAAGGTAATATAATAACCCATCAAAGATTTTAATTTTAAATCACAAGCATGTATTAACAAGCATATGCTAACAACCATAGCAACCAATTAACTTAGTCAAACAAATCCAATGAATCCTGACAAAAGTCAGGATAGATATTCCTAACATTATCAAGAGTTTTCCAGGTATAAAGACTGGAATACTCGCTCTAATGAACCCAAACTAGCTACACCACTAAGCTTCTGAGCTCCTACTCATCTAGATCTACAATCTGAACAGGATATTAGACCATAGTCAAGTCCGACTCAACTACCAAATCCCCCAGAACTGTTGGTTCCACAACCAGTGATGGATCATACGCGTATTCCCTTAGAGATACGTGAAACACATTGAATTCCAGTCATCCAAACTGGCAATTCAACCCTGAAGACCAAAATGCTTATCCTTACCAGAACACAGAAAGATCTAATATACCTCGGAGCTAGCTTCCCAGTCTTACCAAATCAGATTGCTCCTTGATCGGAGAAAACTTATCCAAAATCGAATCTCCGACTTCAATTCAAAATTCCTTCGTCTCTTATCCATAAAATTCTTCTGACGATCCTAGACTGCCTTCATCCTTCCTGATCAGCTTAACCTTCGCTGATGCCTCTTGAAACAAACTGGACCAAAACAACCCAACAAAAAGATCCTCTCAAGATCTATTGAAATCAAGAACAAACTCTACTTCACAATCATTAGTAGGAAACTAACTTCTCCTATCCGGAAAAGAAAAAATAAGTGCACTTGCCAATCTCTCCTTCAGATCCTATAGAACTCCAAGGAGTCTAGGGTTGCTTCCACTCTAGAACAGCTGCACCTTGCTTCCACGGCACAACTCTGATCTGGAGTAGATGAGAATGCCGATGATAAACACGAGCACAGACTAGTCCAATACATCCCAGAAGACACGGTTTAACAGATCCATAAAGAGAAAACTCAGAAGTTCCATGATATCCTAGGCTGCTTCACCAAAACCTCTCTCTAGGAGCCATCCTTCTACTAAGCTGAATCACCGGTATCACTCCTAGAATCCTAGTTGATACGAAAACTCAATCTCCAGATGCTATGGAAACCTCTGACCTCTATGAAGACATCCGGAAAAAATCTCGGACAACTTTTATAACTCTTACCTTCCCTAGAGATGCCTCGATCCCAAGCAAAAGATTACTCAAGAGAACACTCAACTATCTCAAATCACTTTTGCGATCAACCCAGCCTAATTTCCAAAGATACTATTCTCTCTTTACCAATCAGAACAACTTATGCTTATCAAGCCAATCCATCGAACAAATGGGTCCACCCCGCTGCTTCTGAAATCCACCTCTAGAACACTGCTTAACCAGATGACCTTCTTACCGGCACGCATTACACTCCGAGCTGCAATGCTGCCACTGATGCCAAAGACTTCCTATCCAAATCTCTTCGAACCTCAAAGCCATATCATCCAATCCTACACAGAGCCTCGATATGGGTAGACATCTCCTCAAGAAACTCGATCCTCAAACCAAACACAAACACCCTGCTGAACTCAGTCTCATCACTGATACAGACGCATTTCCTTAATCTTGCTCCAAAAGAAACATCTTCTGAAACATACGTAATCACCGCGTCCCACCACATAGCTGCTTCTTTCGGAAATTGCCAAGATACCATCACTCTCTTCTGCTTAATCGACAGATCCAAACTATAACTCATCCAAACTTGCACTCCAACGATGGACTCTGAACCTTTTAAAAAGGTTTCCTTTAGAGATTGGTGAAATTCTTACACCACTGCAAAGCTCACTCGAGACGGTATTGGGTCAACAGCCTCCGTAGATACTTTTCCAACCTCAACACTCGAATTTCTTTGTAGTCGTGCTACACACACCACTACCTTTCCTACCTCTAGAACTCATATTGGAAAACCGAAACAAGTAACCCAACAAATCAGGTAGTTATATATATATATATATATATCAAGAAAGAAGTCACTCCAAAGCTTAGATATTCACTCAACCTAGTGCTCTGATACCATTGTAACGACCCGCCTTTCTCTCTACAGAAAGACGCATCATTAATAAGAAAGAAAGGGATAGAAAAGAGAAAAGATAGAAAGAAAGAATGAAACAACATCAGAATCTCACAGCGGAACGAATAAATTATATTATTCACATAAGTATTACATAGTATCATCATACATCAGAGTTACACAGATTATACATCACATTTCAGACAGTTATAAACACCTGTCTAACATATAACTCAGAATACAACTCAACAACGATATAGAGATCAACACAGCGGAACCACCATATATCTACAACGCTGAAGCCTGCTGCACCAATTCTCCTCCAGAATTCGTCAAAGCTAACCTGAATCCTTGACTACTCATAAAAATTTGAGTACCCAAGAGTTTAACAAAACAGAAAATAAACTCCGGGTCAGACATGGGTCTGGTGTGAGTAAACGTGTTAAAGTTACTTAACTTTGAAAAACCTTTGAAAACAAAAGGTATCTCGTAAGACTTTTCGCACATAAACATGGAAAAGTTTTTACTTTATGATAACCAAAACATTTGATAGGAAATCCAGTTATATTATAATAGGGTTTAGGGTTTTCAAGTAAAATACAAAAATAGCTGGAATGCTTACATCTCACATTCCAACGTAGTTAGGTACAATCAAAACGTACGGCACTTATTGGAGATTGGATTCCATACAATGGTAGGGCTACTAGGGTACCGTCTGTCACAGTACGTGGCCTAGATCACCGTACCAAGGATCCACCCTAAATCCCCTGCAACACAAGGCCGGAAACATCCCTTACTAGATAGTTTCGAACAAGACAACCCCGCAGTTGTTTGCAACCAACTTCCCACATAGCCGAATAAAAAGGGACCTCTAGATAGGGGAAAATCTTGTCCTACTTGAGCATGACTCACTTAGCCTTGCTGCACCTCCCATGTTTTAGCCATTCCCAGTTGATGAGGCTTGAGGCTACGATTACCTTTATAGAAAACATCAATCTTAGAATGCTCATCGTCCACCTGACGGTGTTCTGAAAGCATTCAATCCATACAAGTTCGTTCTGGGTTTGAACGAAACCGAAGGCAGTATCTTGTTACACTCATTTTGGAATCACCTTCAGAGCTAACGGTAATTGCCCTTGCACTCTGAATCTTCATCTCGATCATCACTTGAGATTCACGACCTATCATTTAATTTGGATTGATGTGGTTTTCGGATATCCAAATTTGGAAATCTGATCCCAGTCCCATCGAAATCTAAAACGCCATCTTTTAAAGCCAAGTTGTTTTAAATTAAAACAATTTAATTCATTATCTATATTCACATAGATAGATAATTCACCATCTCACAAATAGATTATCTATATCATCACAATTCAACCAAAGCATCCATATCACAGATCATCACATATTCCATATCAGAGATATCAAACAATCCAAGACATTTAATATCATTCAGCCATCTATAAGCAAAGATTTATTAATCACACCAACTCTAATTAATTTAAAATAAATTAAATTAATTACTTCCATCACTATAAATCCTGCTTACTTAACCATTAATCAATTACAAACCAATTAATTAATCATCCTTTATTATCCATCAAAATTAATCATCCTTGATTAATTATCCTTCAATTACATTAAGTAGTTAGCTCTAATTAAATTACACAAATTAATTATCCTTAACCATTCACAGTAATTAACCTTTAATTACTCCCATTAATTAATTAAATATAATTAATTACATTACTCCTTAATTAATTACATTAATTGATTATTTTACAATCACTTATATTGATTAATTATTCTTTAATTAATCAACCCTTAATTACTTTCATTAATTACATTAATTAATGACTCTTTAATTACTTCTTTAATTATTAATCATATTTAATAATTAATCTTTAATTAATCACATTCATTAATCAACCTTGATTAATCACATCAGTAATTAACTATCCTTAAATTAATTACATTACTTAAATAACTTCAAAATAAATTTTATTAATTAATTCTTTAACTAATTACACTAAGTAATTAATCCTTAATTACTTCTACTAAATAATTATCCTTCTTATTAATTACACAAAGTAATTAATCCCAAATTACTTCCATTAATTACTTATCCTTCAACTATTATATCCAGTAACTACCCATTAATTACTTCATTAAGTAATTACACTTTATTAATTACATTAAGTAATTATACTTAGCAAATCATCAAGTGATTGTCCTTAATTAATTAAACTAATAAATTAACTTAAATTAATCACATTAATTTAATTAATTACATTAATTAGTCCCTTTAATTACTTCCATCAATTAATTACTCTTATTAATTATCCTTCAATTACTTTAATTAACCCTTAATTAATAAGAAATTGACTTTCCTTAATTAATTAAACCAATTAATTATCTAAATTACATTAATCAATCACCTTGGTTAATTAAGTAATTAAGCTTTAATTACTTCTATTAATAAGACTCTAATTAAGATAAACCATTTACCTTAATTAAACTCTTATTTAAAATTTAAATTAATTTAAAAGCTTGAAATTAATTTATACAAACATTACTTAGAAAAATCTTTGATTTAATAAAGTTAAACACTCTTTCTTAAATCACATCTTAATTTCAAAACCTCATTTTATTATCTATAAAAACATTTAGGATTTTAATTACAAAATTAATACAATTATTATGAACAACAAATCTCAAACCATTTAAATCTTTTAAAGACTAGTTTAATTAGTTCTAATTTCTTTGGAACTTGGTTCAAAATGCTTTGGAACATATCCATTTTAAATAAACATTAATACTTGTTAAAACATTTTACTTTAAAATCTGATAATACTTAAACCTAGAAAACTTATTTTGTTTGCTTTTAAACTTGTATTTCTTATACTTTTATAAAACTATTTCATAATTTAATTTACTTTAAAATTGATCTTTCATTTTAAAAACATGGTTATTACTTCATAAAACTTGCTCTTATATTTTTTTTGAAATCTGGGTTCTGTTTTCATTTAAATTTAAAACATGTACAAGTTTAATTATAAAACACTTTAAATCTGGAGACAAAAGGAAACAATCCGAGCAATCTTCGTGCAACTCACGAACAAACACACAACCATCCTCCTTCGAGTCGAACACGATGAATCTTCGAGCCAAACCCGAACACATGTCTTCTTCTCCAAACTTCAACAATACCAGACATCAGTGCACACGCGTACACATGCACCCATGTTCCGACCGTCGACGATCAATACCATTACCACCCTCAAATCGACGACCTCAAACACAGATGACCCGACCACTCAGCCTCATCGAATCGCTAGTGATTCGTAATCGAACACCCCAAAGCAACAGGCCTTCAAACCCGATAGACACATTCACCTACCGCCAACGATCTCGTCAACAGGAAATTCTGGCTCTTCTCCCAGAGCACCACCACATCACCATGCGTCTATTCCCTCCTCCCATCCACTTCAATGCACCATCATGCCAGAAAACATCACGCAATCTCCCAGTTCAAAACTAGGTTTCGAACCCTAGTTCGTCGATATCTGATCAACTTGGCCAACTAAAAATCGAACGATCATTTTTCCAATGATCATCAGCCTGCAAGCTACCTTCACTCTCAAGCTCGACGCCCCTTCCTTCGTCTATTGTCGTAGATCGAAGAAAACCCCCAAGTCGGTCATCGCGCAAATTCTCAACGTACCTTAACTTAAACGTTTTGATCTCCATTCTAAAATTCATCGTTTTTCTGAAATAGATTCTATAATCAAAACCCAAAATAACAAGATCAATTTTTTAACATAAATTTGATTTCACTGTAAATCCTATTTTCTTGAAATAATACCTTAATATAAATTCTTGAATTCATTTTTAGAAATGATGTTTTAGTCTTATGATCAAATTCACTTTAACAATCATAGCTTAATAATGATTATATGATGAGAATGGAATTTATTTTGATAAATTTGAGTCTGTCATTCATCAGAGAATAGATTTACACCTATACATTCAATATACATAGACAGATCATATTAACATATATACATCCAACTTCAATCATATATGCAAACCATCTTATTAAAAATAATTCATCACCAACATCCAAGCATAATCTCAGATTTTAAAAAAAAACCGTTTTTAAGAAATAAAGTCTACTCACCAGAAATTAGTTAAACATAGCTTTAAACTGAGATGTTTTGGAAACTTGTATTGCTTTGTTGCTAAGAATGTTTTAGCTTGAAAACATAGATGATGATGCTTTGTTTTCTTAATGACCCTTTGAAAGTTGAAGCTTGAAGACGCATGAATATCTGAAGCTTTGATTGGATCTCAGGTTTTAAGAAATGTATCGGCTTTGATTTATTGAGTTTGAAAGTAATTTACAAGCTTCTGAATTTGATTTGCCTCTGGTATGAGGAATGTTGATTACAAATTGTTTTTTTTTTTTTGAGAATTTGGTCTGATTTTTCTTAGTTTTGAATTGAAGAGGATAGAAAAGAAAATGAAGAGAAGAACAATGTGTTTATATAGGTTAAATTTGTGATTTAATAAAAATAAAAGAAAACCAAAGTTAAAAATGACACTTGTCTAAAATTTTACCATTTTCATTAGCATTATTTATCATTTAACGCTTGTTACTAATGTGACTTAATGTTTAACACTTGTCATTACATAACTTTTATCTATTATAATGCTAATAAAAAGCTTTTAAACTTAATTTATAAATTCTTATCTAAATATATATATATAAAAATTTCTTTAAAGAAAATATAATAAAACCAATTATATAAAAATAAAATCTTATACATATATTTTTAAAATCCAAAATATATTTAAAATATCTACCTTTTGAATTTCAAAATTAAATACAAATTCAAATTAAATTTAAAAATCCAGTTAAAATCAATTTATATATATATACATATATAACAACACATTCAATTTGAAAATAACAATTCTATTTTTATTTAAAATCTATGTATATTTATAAATAAAAACAATACATTATTAATATTGTTTAAAAATAACAATTTTGTCCAATTTAAATAATTTATAAAATAGATTATCTCATTATTTATAAATTACTTATTTTACTAAATGAATTAATGTATCATATGTTTTATATGTTTGAGAATTATATTTTAAACTTTTATATATAATTTCAAATCATATTTATCAAGCAATTTTTAAAAAGAAAATAAAACAAACCTTTTTATGTTAACATTATTTACATTAAAACTTAAGCAAATATAATTTAAACAATTCAATATTTACCTTAAGTATTTTAAACTATATGGTTATTTATTAAATAACTTTTGAAAAGTTTTTTACTACTTTTAATCATAATTTCCAAATTACCACAAGAATTTGAAAACATGATTTTATTTGTTAAATTCAAACTAAAGCTTTTCTATTTACAATATATATGAATATATATACATTATAAATAGAAAATATTTTATTAACTTTTAAAAGATAAAATTTTGCCAATTAAATATTTATTTGCTTTTAAAAGAATAAACTTGCTAATTAAAATTAGAATATAAAAGAAAATTGTCAAATCAATTTATTTATTAATATAGATTATTAAATTGATATTGGCTAAAATTCCGGGTTATCACACTGCGTAGGTGTTGTCTATACATTATCACAATTCCGATTTTATTTGAAGTTATTACATCTCATATCAAAACCATCCTATGTTCATCCAAGATTCACATCATTATCATTTTGATTTCATTCAATGCTATTAAATATCAAACTCGTTCTGTGTTCATTCGGGGTTTATCTATTTCGATAATCAATTCAAGGCGTTCGAATCCTTTTGTCATAGTCAATATGTGTCTTAAGGTTCAATCTCTCCTGTTCGTTTCATATCCATCTTAATGCACTATCTCTCTGGATCGTTTAATGTCCAATTTTTTTACACGCGATCTCTTTGGATCGTTTTATAGCTAATTTAATGCGCAATCTCTCCGGATCGTTTACTATTCAAGGTAAGGGGACGGTCATCCCAAATCGTTAATCGAATTTGTGGCCATTCAGGGCCGATAGTTAAATCTGCAATCTCTTCAGATCATTAATTATGGTCGTGGATGATCAGGACCGACAATCAAACCCATAGCCGTTCGAAGTCAATAATCAAATCCTTGATCTCTTCGAAACCTTACCGAGCCTAATCCGCTCGCTCTCTGATGAAGGGACTCGACGACAAGCAAGCCCATCCAGTCACTCTCCGACAAATTGACCTACTTCCTACACTCCAATCCCGACTCTTCATTTGGGACTCAACATGATCAAAGTCCATGGTCTCTCTAGACCTTTGCTAAGCCCAATCCGCATGCTCTTCGATGAGAGGACTCAACGACAAGTAAGCCTATCCGCTCATGCTCCTTTCTTGACTCTTCGGTCAGGAATAACACAATCAATATCATACAAGTCCATAAGCTTGCTCTTCGAGAAGGGGACTTGCACCTTGCACACCGGCCTCGCCTCTCCAGATGTGACTTTAGGGAGATCAATGTCAATCATCACATTCAACGTGGATTGCAATAATTAAATCCAAATATAAAAAAGAATATAAAATCTAAAATCAAGATAACTGCCACACCAAGCGTTTCCGTCTAGCATCTAGCCCAGAGCATGCCTAGGGATCGTTCAAGATCCCGTACACAAGTAAATGTCTAGACCATGTTATTACATAGTTTATTGAAAAAGAGAATAGAGCATGAGAAGCAAACCCTATTTCCTACCATCTCGATCAAGAGATGACTATCCATAACCTTGATTCGAAGCCATTTCCATTTGTCATGGTCGATGGCTACCCCTTTTCCACCGCCACCTTTGATTCCTTACATATTGATGTAGCCAGTTATCTCTAATCTGTTCCTCGATCATATTCCACAGGTGCCTACAATCATTTGTGTTATGCCCATTCAACTCATGGAATATGCAGTATTTTCATGATGCCCTTTCGTACTTCATGGGCTCTCTTCCTGTCGACTTTCGATAGGGGATCTGTCCTCTAGTATCCAGGTAAATCGGCTTTGGGATTTCATTTAAGTCCGCGTAAGAAGAGAATTTTTATTCTCTCCATTGTCGCTTTGATCTGTTAAATCTATCATCCATCTTTTTCTTTTCTTTATCCTTGCTAGATCTTGCTTCGAGCGATCCTCTGCCATTCAGAGCATTAACCTCTTCCTCATCAGTTTCAGTGTCTTCCTAGTGTAGAAACCTTTCAGCCTTATGATAAAAGTCTTCAAGATCCCTCGGAGGATCCATTTCTAGTGCAATCTTGAAATCCATCTTAATTAGCAGCTATTCTTGAAACTGCCACCACAAAAACCATTGAAGGGTCTGGCATATCGACCGCGGCAGCCACCATATTGAATCTTGTTAGAAAACTTCTAAGGGTCTCTCTGGCCCTGTTCTTCATACTTACAGGTATCATCATATTCTTGGGCCGTGAAATTTGGACTCGGAACCGCTTCACAAATCTATTCACTAATGCAACCACGTGCTAGTGGAACCGCTCTCCAACCGTCTAAACCATTGTGCCCCCAAACTTGTCAAATATGAAGGGAAACACCATCCAATTACCACTTCAGACACACCCAACACTTCCATGTGCCGGATGTACCACGTTAAATGAACTATTGGATCCGTCTTTTCATTATACATTTCCAATGTTGGTAACTTGAAATCGGATGGATTCGTAGAGTATCAAATATTCAGAGTGAATGGACTCCTGTTCACATCTTCCATGCTCTGATAAGGAAATCTACCCTTCATAACTCACCCTCACCGTCTTAGCAAGTCAGTCATCATCGTTCAAAGGAATTCTATAGCTAGGATTCTCAGCCTGCCCCTTGACTCTATAAGGGAATTTAGGTAAGTACTCCTCCGGTTATGCTTCTACGTTCTGATCTGTATTCAAACACTCTTCTTTAGCTCCAAAATTCATGTCATTCCTTATAAAGCTAGGATGACCCGAGCCCCTGAACCCTTGAGGTCAGTACTGACCCCTAGGGATGGGTCTGTACCAACTTGTACATTTGGGTCAGGTTTTGCTTTGGATCTTTCTACTCCTGCTATAGCTACCTACGCTTCGTCTTTCAGCCTTTGACTCTGATTTTCTACAACTCTAGGTATTCCCATCGGTCCCATCTTTCTAAAGAAATTATCTATCAACTTTTTCTGGCATGCCATCATCCTTTCCTGTTGTCTATTCATTATAGTTTATATCTTATCCCTGTTTATGTAGACTGATGGAGCGTTAGCTTCTTGCCTCTTGACTGCCCCTAGTTGATTTCCTCTAACGGTCCTTCTAGTCGATTGTCTAGCCATTTAGAATCCTTTTCAAATCTAAAATCATGAGTTCCTGAGTTTAACTCTTAGTGAAAGCACTAAAATGTTTGAATCAAAAATCACATAAACACCCAATAGGAAGTAGAAGAGAATAAAAGGTGATTTTTTTTTAAAAATAAGTAAGAAATGAACACGTAGGGATTTACAGTGGTTCGACAAACTTAAGCCTACATCCATTTAATAATTTTATTGCTTAACTTCTGATTTTGGGGCAGAAGTTCTTAGAAGTCGGTACAACTTCGACACTCAAATTTTTAGAATTACAAGAATACAGAATATAATGGAACTAGAGCCAAAAGATCCCGAAAAATGAGCCGTACCCCTCTATTTATTGAGGCAGGGAGCCTTAAATCTCGCACGAAAGATCTCCAGGCTGTTATCCTTCACATAGACAAGTTCTCTAGTAAATATGAGTGCCACGTAATCAAATGTTATAGATCGGTACGACTCCATGAGTAGGGGTCGACCGACCTCTAAGTCAACGAAATTGGCTACCTGTAACTCTCTGCTTCAACTCATCTTGTGGTTAGCTTTGTGATACCATAGTTGTTTGCATCAATAATAACTTGTTTTGGAGCCAATTGATGGACTTATAGAAGAATGAAGTTGCTAATTCACGAGTTTGTAGAGATCGATAGAGAATCATATTGAATCAACAGACTCAATAAATTAAACCAATATGTACCAACAATTCAAAATTACTCGAGTTTTGTCTAGTGTATTAGTTCTTCAATCTCCCATGTACAATCTCTGAGGTTAGCTGACCACTGAACTTTAACTAATGGAACATTCTTATTTATAGCTACTTTATTTTCATGCTTTTGGCCCTATAATAATATAAAATCCTCAAATGTACCGCGAAGTATCCTATGTAACTGTACCAATTGTAGTATAAATAGATTTAATTTGCTCACCTTCTAATGCTCACCTTCACTAGCTAGCACTTAACACATTGCTTCCCTTGTCTACCGATGTCTCACTTCTTCTTTTCCAATCATATATTTTCGTCATCTCTCTATACATCTTTATTTAACTTGATAGAAAATATAAATTGATGATATTCATCGAGAATCTCTTTCTTCAACCAATTATATTAGGAATGTCTTTATAACCATTCTACTTCACAATTTGCTAAGTTGGTTTACTAAACTAGGTCATTACTCAATCAAGATTCCATTACTTTCTGAATGGTAGATCACTAATTCAATAATGTTATAAAAATCTCCAACTACCAAAATTATTAAATCTCATTTTCTCAAGATTCCATAGATTATAGAGAATAACTCGAATTGATACTAAATGCTCGAGGTACGATCAAAATTCCATTTTTTGTAATCAGCATACTACAAAGTAATCATCTGCTCAACATTGAGTGATTAAGTTTGATGCGCTAATCGGTCTATTATAAGAATAATACCTTTTACTCAGGATAGTGTTATGTTGAATTATCTCGATTTAACATTTAGAAATCGCTATCGATATGCTGACTAGTCACATCGACCAGTGTTCATAACCACTCAATGAACAGGTTATCCTAATCAATTTTCCTTATATTATTCCTCTTTTACCTAAAAAAGATTTTTTGTCCCTTTATGGTTCCATTTTGTAAAAACCAATGGCTTACAAAATATTCTACTTTATTTAAATAAATGAGTTTAATATGTTTGAGTGATAATTTCAACTCAATCTACTTCATTCTAGGTACCTAAAACTAACAATTGAACAATCATTCACCTAATAGACCGAACATTTATTTGAATTCAATGGAAATCAAGAAATTTACTTTGCTATGCCACTGTGATCATAATTGGATCTTTCCACTCAAATCCATTTCATCATATTTATCTTTATGATGTATCTCTAATATAGAATTTAGATTAAGGTCTTATACAGTTTCCCTAATCGAATCATTACCAATTTATTTTAAAACCACTTAAGCAAAAATATTCTACCACTAAATCCAACAACCCAAAATTTAGCAAAATTTTATTTTCAAATAGCGCACCTTCTAAGACTGGGACTTGCTTTCCTTTGTCCTGTGTAGTACCGATTTCCTCCATTGTGAACATCTTTCCTCGAGTTTGTTTCTTAGGCTTTCTGCACTCTCTTGCCATATGACCTATTTCGTTGCAATTATAACATCTTTGTTTAGTATTTATGCATTCTTTAGCAAATTGACCCTTCTTTCCATATGTATAACATTCAACCAAAAATTTATCATACTTCTTCTATTCAGGTTGTTCCAATTGATCATATTTATTCAGCTCAGTCTGCCTTGGGTGAAAAGACTTCTTGTTCTTCTTAGACTTCCAATAGTTTTTCTTTTCAAAGAACAGTCACATTTTCTTGTTAGACTTGTTGAATAAACTATCTGTCATAGCCTAAGTCACGTTCTTAGACTTTCTCATGTCTTAATGTCATTTCAATGATCTCCTCAAATGGTCTTCTTATCTAAGTAGTAGTTTATCTCTCAATTATGCATTCAATCCAAGAATGAAATTTTCATTCTTTTTCAATGGTAAATTGTTCAATGCTGGTCCATACTTTAAAAGAGCACTAAATTCATTACGTACTCAGTCACCAATGCATTCTTTTTGGATATAATTTTTTGAAGCATGGCTGCCTTTTCGGCTTCAAGAATAAAATGGGATTTTAAAAAATTCTAAATCCTTGCCAATTTATTTCTTCTTCTAGTGTGTTGTTGTGATGGCATCGTACCAGACAAAGCACTACATTGTAACTGGTGGGATGCCAATCCACTTTTCTCTTGGTCTGTTAAACCCAAATCATTGAAAATCGTTTCTTATGATCTCAACCAAGTATGCACACCCATTACACCCTCATTTCTTAAGAATGGATTTCCTTCCAAATATGTATGGTCATTGCAGAACCTTGTGAATTCCGTTCTAGGATTCAGATTCAGTGCTCTATCAACATCTATTTCTTACATGCCACATAACCTCCATCTATTGGCCCGTTGTTGATAGGACACTTAGATTTTCTGACTTGCTTTCTTGACCATTGGGTGATTCGGGACTTTCTCTAGGTCTTCCAAGTCCAATCATTTCCTAATAAACAATATTTATTACTTATTAGATAAATGTTTTTGTTTATAAAAATTTCACTAAAAAATATGTATATATTCACCAATACTTAAATTCTATCCTGGTGTTCTTCCCTCATAACACTAATTTTAACTCGTATTCCCAACTCTACTCAGGTTATACCGACTGGGTAACAAGCTATATCAGACCCTTCTATGATCAATTATCTTTTGATTCCTGATTTACATAATTCTAGATCAACCTTGGCTCTGATACCAAACTGTAATGCCCCGACTCCAATAATCAAATTATCAGAGGGAGTTTACCACCTGATAGCTCAGATCAAAGGGTATGGAAGGAGCAACCTCTCATACACACTATTTTGGGTCAAGACAGATACGTTACAATACCTGATCACATTTGAACAATACGCATCTTGTCTCAGCACAAAGTAACATATATGAGTTTATACGATTCTGCCATGTATAAATCACATATCACGAACATATAAATAAATGACATAGGCATCAATATCACAATGGAAATGATAATATATTTATATCAAAATATATTTGATACATGGATTACTCAAATACATTACTCTGAATTCGGCAGATTATTTATAATTCAAAATATTGCAAACTTCTAGCGTCCATGTAACTACTCTTCCGACAACCAAACATAAAACACATTTACAGCTTCTAAAATCACCTTAGCTCCATCATTCTTCTAAATGAAACTAACAATGCTTTGGATCTTGACTTCTAGGCAATGGTTACTAAACTCAAACGCAGTAGTACTTCAAACATAATATGCATTATGTATAATATTTCCTATTACTGCTCAACAAGCAAGACTGGCTGACATCTATAGATAATCAACCTAAATTCACAACAACTAAGTTTGACCCAAGGCGTTGTCATACACATAACAAATCTCAAGTTAGGCTAGAAATATGGTTATGAGTATAGCAATGTAGTAACAATAACATACAAGTGTAATGTCAGGTATATACATGCCATATCAATCAAACAAGTTGCCACTCACATTATACAAAACCCACCCACTAACATCTGCCAAAACAGTGTAAACATTCATGTCGTAGTTCAAAGTGATCCATAATTGCAATTCTAATCAACTATGATATCACATCCCATCCCCACTCATAAGTTGTAATTAAATTCAATTCAATTACACAATTTTCAAATTTCATAAATCTGACTTCATTATTATGGGAGTATGGTCCAACATTTTTACGAGGTCGATATATATATATATATATATATACGAGAGTTATGACTTAACTCTCTTTCTTGAGTTTCCAATAGGAATACTCGTTGGTAACTCCTTTTGGATTCACACTCTACTAGACAAATTGCCCCGAAAGCCCGTGGATCTTTTTCACCCGCTGCTTACGACTATTTCTAAATGCACTTCGCACAGTCCCTAGTTGCAGCACCTCTCCGGCTTCTAAGGCATATACAGTTTATGTGCTATAGTCACTTTCCCAGTTCCACCTTGAAGCGCTAGCTCTCGTTTCATTTTCTCTAGTTTCTCATTAACTATCATCATATTGTCCGTGCAACAAATGGTTGGACTTTATGATGAGGGACAAAGTCATCATAATTCGGGTTGCGATCCATGAAGCAGTCCACTATTCTAGCAACCTATTAGTCATGTATCATTCTCATCAATTGTCAAACTTACTACTTTCACAAACATTACTTCCTAAAACATCATTTATTCCTGAAATGATGTTTTATCCCATTTTCATCACTTAAATGTTCTATATATTGATTTCATTAAGCAATATTTTATTCTAAACACTTCAATTCAAACATGACAAACCATATATTCGCATCCATATTAATAGGATATAATAAACTTGAATATACATATCATGGGCGAAACTATCATCATAACATATATTAGTATTTCTAAAATAAAACTAGTACTTAAAATCACCCAAATTCATTTATTACATGCAATTTATCTATTTAACTTGCTTTTCATTCATAGCATACTTAGAAATTTACTATATGCTTAATACACTTCACATAACATTCATAGCCAAGTATTACCTAATTCATTCAAATTCAAAGTAAGAAAGTTTTGAACTATTTAACATAATATGAGTATACTTTCATAGCATGGGTAAAATACAATTATTTAATTACTTACATCAAAATCAAAAAAAATTTCTATTAACCCAACTTTAAACTTATATTTCATATTTTATAGAATATACACTCATGTTCTCCAAAAACATATAAATATATACTTGGTATTTATTCTTTAAAATCATGTTATAGCATTTTACATTTAACCAAGTATTATACAATACCATTTGGTATTCATATAAAAATCATATACTTGCATTTGTACACTAAATGAATTCAAATATGTTTCTAAAATACTTTCAATACCATTTCAATTAGTTCTATGAAATTCCTTTTATAGAACACTTTATATATATATATATATATTAGCGTCAAAAGTGGTCACTAACACCCAAACGTAAATGAAAGCATCCAATCACAGTCACTGATCACAGATAGATTGTATTTAGAGAGTATAAATAGGAAAAACAGTAAAAATTAAAAAGAATGCTGTAAGAACAGAGGGTTTATAGTGGTTCGACTAACTCCGGGCTGCGTCCACTTCAAAAATTTTCTTTTTATTGATATTAGAATCAATTACAGTTACAATCTAGGGTTTTCAAAATAACAATGACAGAGTAGCCTTAATGGGGCAGAAGAAGGAAAGCAGAATAGAGATCCCTTTTTTTGAAGCCCCACATGCTGTATTTATAGACGAAGATATGCTAGTTCCCATGTTCATAGCCATAACTAAGGTAGTTCGACCCACAAGTGTCGACTCGAATTGACCGACCCACACAGGCCGTACCACATCCACCGACCCACATATGCGATCCACTCACGATGCCGACACACTCGATATGCTGTTCCACTCGCGATGCCGACCTACTCCGTTGGACCGATCCAAAGATGTCGATCCACTCACGATGCCGACCTAGGGTGATCTGAAACATGCCGAACCACCTTCAACCACCTATCCACTTTAATCATTGAACCATGCTTGACTAACCTATCTTGGTCGGCCTATAATGTTGTTGCCGACCTACTCCCCTATGCGACCCATCCAAATGCCGAGCTATACCAGTGCCGATCACTTCAGTATGTCTGAACCAGAACATGACGAACCACCAAGGTCGATCCCATCGAGGCCGAACCACCAATGTCGAACCAATCTGGCCGACCCACCTCAACTTTCACACTATGACCGAACGACATTCCTTCCTTCTTTTTCCCAAACCCCAGCTCTGTAATCATAAATATGTATCATCCGTGATTGATCGTCTATCCATCCAGCTGACTCAAACCAATCATATTCCTGCCTCAACAAACGAACAGTCGATTTAGTTAAATCCGCCTATCCACGGCCTTGCCAAAAGATAGGTTAACATTTCCCCCCCAAAACATGTCTTACTATTGAAAGGTGTGTTTTGGAATAGCCTCAAATTCGATATCCGAAGTCTATGTTGCATTCGCTGTCAAGCAATTCCATTCAAATTTGATAGCCTACTCCACGACCGGTCCACGCCGCTATCTAATTTCGAATCCATCCCAAATCCATTAGCCGAATCCATGACCTCTCCGGGTCATTTTATCCAAGTCTGGAACCTCTCCGGGTCTTGTAATCCAAATCGAGGACCTTGCTAGTTCCAAATCCTAAGTCGGGACCTCACCGGGTCTTAGAACCCATATCCAGGACCTCGTCGGGTCCTTATCCAAATCTGCAGCTGCTCAAAGCCACTATCAAAATCCATTTAACACCTTGGATGTTAGTAATCGAATCCTACGATCTTCCCAGATCATTGATGGCCTCTCTGGACCCATGCTAAGCTCGATTCAAACATAACGATTGAATAGGCAGATCCTATCACGCTTCGGTGAAGCAACCCATCCCTTGCACTCCGGTTCAGTGTCCCTGAATAGTAAGCGATGCCCTGATCCTCCTGGACCGATGTCATCCTCTCTGGGCTCTTAATGGATCCCATTCTGTCACTCTCTAGTGAAGGGGAAACAGAGTTGAGTGAGCCGATCCTGTGGGCGAAGCAGCGTCACTCCCTACACTCCGGGGTAATATCCTTGATCATTAGTGTTGCCATGCCTAAGTTCTAAACCGAATGTAGCCTCTTCGGGCTATTGTTGGATCCCATCCTGTCACTCTCCGATGAAGAGGAACAACGATAAGCGAGCCGATCCTGTCGCTCTCCGGCGAAGCGACGTTTCTCCCTGCACTCCGATTCAGCGTCCTAAACATAAAGCGATTAATTCCAACCGACTTCCAATATATGTCCCATAGCTCTTCGGTTAGGTATTCGTTGCTAAAACCAAAATCCATTTATCAAATCCAAGGCCCAAACGTCCAATAAGAAAAATAGAAAAGGCTGTCTCTCCGAGCAAAGCAGCCTATTACCATCTCAGAGCATGCCTGGGGATCACTCTGGTTCCCTAACATGTGTAAGTGGCATAGTTGCTGTTTATTTTTTTTAAAGAAAATCAGAAAAGATTATTTGATGACTATAATCCAAATCCCGAACTCGGTCCTTGCCATCGCAATCAGCGGATGACGAGTCGTGACCCCATTCCTGGGTCGTTCCTGTTTGATCCAAGCGGTAGCTGCTCGTGTTCTACTGCTCCTGTATGATTCCTCACATACTGTTACAACCTGCCACTTCTAACATGTTCCTCCACCACATCCTACAAGTGGCGACATTCGTCTGTGGAGTGCCCTTCCAGCTCATGGAATAGGCAGTACTAACCGATCCTGCATTCTCGTTCAGTGCAATCCCTCCTGGTGGTTTTCGATAGGGAAGCCGCCCCCAAGTGTCCAAGTACATTCGTTCCAAATTATCTGTTAAATCCGTGTACGTTGCGAATTTTCGTTTGTCTGAACCGCTAGGTCCATCATTCAGCTTACACTTTCCTTTATCCAGTCTTCGTCCTTCATCAGACGTTCCTTCGCCTTGCACGGCATTTATCTCCTGCCTTTCAACACGTGAATCCTTTGACCGAATGAATCTTTCCACCTCATGATAGAACTCTCCAAGATCCTGTGGTGGATCCCATGCTAATGAATCCTTAAGTTCTGTGCCTTCCACAATCCCTGCCACCGTCGCCATCAAAATCATTGATGGATCCGGACGATCCACCGAGGCAACAACCACATTAAATTGCATTAGAAAACCCCTCACGGAATCTCCTGTCCTCTGCTTCATCGATGCCAGCGTCATTATATTCTTGGGTCGCATCACGTGGACCCTAAAGTGTCTCATGAAGCGTTCCACTAGCTCGTTCCAAGTTGTGATCGATCCATTCTCTAGCCGCCTGAGCCAAAGCATAACCAAATCCATCAAGTATAAAGGGAAACATCTTGCCATCACCTCCTCAGATGATCCCAGCACTTCCATATTTCTGATATATTTGGTTACATGCACAGTTGGATCTGATTTTTCATCATAGGCCTCTAGTGTTGGCAGTTTGAATTCTGGGCAGTTTCTTGCATTCCTGATATCCGAAGTGAACGGACTTCGACTGACTTCCTCCAAGCCTCTGCTCGGTAGTCCTCCTCTCATAATCCTTCTTATTAATCCATCCATCCGCTCGTCTCCATTCGAGGGTAGTCCCCTATTTGCATCTCCACCTTGCCCCCATGTCCTGGAGGGTACTCTTGGTAGTACTCTTCATGTTGGCCATTTACGTTCACGTTGGTCCCTGCACGCTGAGCTTTATTCACAGCTCCCTCAATATTCAATCTAGGGGGTCTGCCCCTAGGCCTTTGCCGATTTCCTTCAATCCCTCCAGTCTGGTTCTAGTTTTGACCCCTAGAAACTTCTACAAATCTGATTCCTTGTTCTGCATTGCCAGCAGCTGCGGCTGTTCCATTCCCTTGACATTGTGCTCTAGCTTGTCCAACATGTCGAAGTAGGTTCTGCATTATCTCCTCCTGTCTTTTCAGCAATTCTACCTGCATAGCTCCCATCATCATCTCCATCTCGTCCCTAGTGATGTAGATGGAGGCTTGATTATCCCCAGAGGAAGCTTCATGACTTCCTTCTTGCTGACGTCTTTCCGTCCTTTGTCTCCTAGTTGATTGTTTTGCCATAGTCTTCAAAATCCAAGTTCCTAAGCCATTAAATACAAAATCCAAGCTTCATAATTTCTGTGTGCTAGCTCTCTCAGTGAAAGTACCAAAATGTTAGCACCAAAATTGGTCATTAACACCTAAATATAAATGAAAGTACCCAATCACAGTCACTGATCACAGATAAAATGTATGTAGAGAGTATAAATATGAAGAACGGTAAAAATTAAAAAGAATGTAGTAAGAACAGAGGGTTTATAGTGGTTCGGCTGACTCCAGCCTACGTCCACTTTAGAAATTTCCTTTTTATTGATATTATAATCAATTATAGTTATAATCTAGGGTTTTTAAAACAACAATGGTAGAGTAGCCTTAATGGAGAAGAAGAATGGAGATCCCCTTTTCTGAAGCTCCACATGTTGTATTTATAAACGAAGATAGGCCAGTTCCCTTGTGTAGGCCCATAACCAAGGTAGTTTGGCCCACAAGTGTTGACTCGAATTGACCGACCGGGGCAGGACGAACCACATCCACCGACCTACAAATGCCAATCCACTCACGATGCCGACCCACTCGATATGCCGTTCCACTCGCGATGTCGACCTACTCCCTTCGAGCGATCCAGAGATGCCGATCCATTCACGATGCTGCCCCAGGGTGATTTGAAACATGCCGAACCATCTACAACCACCGATCCACTTCAATCACTGAACCAGGCCCGATCGACCTATCTTGGCCAACCCATAATGTTGTTGCCGACCTACTCCCCTATGCCGACCCATCCAAATGACGAGCTATACCAATGCCAATCCACTTCAGTATGTCTGAACCATAACATGAGGAACCACCAAGGTCGATCCCAATGAGTCCAAATCACCGATGCCGAACCATATCTAGCCGTCCCACCTCAACTTTCACACCATGAACGAACAACATGGCAACCTTCCTTTGCCCGAACCCCAGCACTGTAACCATATATATACCATCCATGATTGATCTTCTATCCATCTAGTTGACTCAAACCCATCGTATTCCAGCCTCGACAAACGAGTAGTCGATTTAGTTAAATCCACCTTTCACCCCTTACCAAAAGACGGGTTAACAATATATATCTATGTGTGTATTTATGTATAAACAATTCATCCCTTGTGGTTTAAATTCAAATTCAAATTCAAATTCAAACCTTTTCTTTTATTAAAATAAGTCGACATTATTTCATAAAATCTTATCTAACTTCAAAACCCATAAAAATATTCACATCATAGATGTATCTTCAATATTCGTTATATAGGATTTTTAATTCAAACTTACTTTAAATCTAATTATTTTCAGTTTGAGAATAATTCACATTCAAATTTCATTAATATCAAAATAATGCAATAAATTGTTCTCTAGTTATAAAACCCATCAAAATTTCCAAAGAATTTAAATATTCAAAACCTCCATCTTCTATAGCATTTAAATTCAAATCCAAGTTTATAAATGATGTATTATTCAAACAACATCATGAACAAAAAATATCAACTACTGTACGGTCTCAACAAAACACAAAATCAACATTTGTAGATAATACTTGAATCATATCAGGCTACCAAGCCTTCCAAAATCTATATATAATTAACTAAAGTAACTTGAACCAATACGGTAATTCCTTTAAATCAAAAGAACAATTAAATCACGGTAAAATAAATAAATTACACTCACATCCTAAATCTTTGGTTCCTTGGATTTGGTAAAGAATTGTTAAACCTAGCTTGCTTGTGTGATGGAAAGCTATGTTGATTTGCTTTAGATTTTTTGAATCAAGAAATGAAGTATAGGTAGTCTATTTATAGATTTAGTGCTAGGAAGCTTAAGGATTAAGCAAAGGGATAAGTTAAAACAATATTATGATCTTAGGTTAGGGTAGGTTTGAAATATGATGAAGTTAAAATAGAATGATTTTTTAAGGATAGGCTTTAGATATAATGATTTTAATGGATGAGATTGGAATATAAATTAAAATAGAATGATGACATTCTAGGATAAGCATGGAATATAAGTTAAAATAAAAATAAGTTAAAATGAAATGATTGTGTATAGTTTATGCTTAAAACCTTAGGAGATAAGATTTTAAAGTAAGTTAAAATAATATGATTCCATTAGATAAGCTTTAAAACTATGATCCAATGAAATTTTAGTTTAGTTTTTTATACAAATTCATTCCCCTCACCGCCTTTTAATCGATGCTTCACATCCATTTAAAATCTACTCAGGATATTTTATTTCAATTTTATAAAAAATATGTCTTTTATTAATATATCAAATTCCTATTTTAAAAAATTTATAATAATTATTCTATTTTCTAGAATAATTCCATAATTTCATATATATTATTTATTTTGCTAAAATAAATTTCTAAATGCAACTCAAATTTCAAACAAATTCTAGACCAATAATTTTCTTCTACTCTCAAATAAATCCAAAAATCATTTTTGTTGAATTAAATTCAATAAAATTCCTAAAATTATTTTATTATACTCAATCAAATAGTGCGATGATACAGATTCCTCTCCTTAAAGAAATTGCATCTTCACAATTTATCAAAGAGTGCTTTAATTTATTCCTATAACATTCAACTATTATATATATATATATATGTATATGTATATGTATATATGTATATGTATATGTATATGTATATGTATATGTATATGTATATGTATATGTGTATATGTATATGTATATGTATATATATAGACACACATCCATGCATACAATATGCAATTAAAATCAATCATCCACAACTCAATAAATTAAACAAATATGAACCTAACAAGTCAAAACTACTCGAGTTGTGTCCAGTGTATTAGTTCTTCAGTCTCCGATGTACAACCTCAAGGGTTACTTGACTACTTAACTTTAACTAATGGAACATTCTTATTTCTAGCTACTTTATCTTCATGATTTTGGCCCTATAATAATATAAGTCTCAAATGTACCATCGTATCCAATGTAATTGTATCAATTGCTGTATAAATATATTTAATCTGCCGACCTTCTAACGCTTATCCTTCACTAACTAGCACTTAACACATTGCTTCCCTTGTTTTCCGATGTCGCTCTTCAATTCTTCTAATCATATATTTTCTTTATCTCTATATATATACATCGTTATTTAACTCGGATTGAAAATATAAATGGATGACATTCATTTAGAATCTCTTTATTCAACCAATTATATTAGGAATGTCTTCATTTCATCAAGCAATAATATATTTAAAACACTTCAATTCAAACATGATAAAACATATATTCACATTAATATTAATAGGATATAATAAACTTGCATATACATATCATGGGTGAAACTATCATCATAACATATACTTATATTTCTAAAATCAAACAAATATTTAAAATCACCCAAATTCGTTCAAAACATATAGTTCATCTATCTAAAATTCATTTCATTCACAGCATACTTGGCAATTCACTATATACTTAGTATACTTCACATGTCATTTATAGCTAGGTATCATCTAATCCATCCAAATTCAGACCAAGCAAGTTTTCAACCACTTAACATAACATGAGCATATTGCATAGCATGGGTGAAATATAATTATTCAATTACTTGCATCAAAATCAAACAAGTTTTCTATTTATCCGACTTTAAACTTATATTTCATATTTCATAGAATATATACTAATGTTTTCCAAATATACACAAACTTGGTATTTAATTTTCAAAATCATGTTATAGCCTTTTATATTTAACCAAGTATTATTCAATACTGTTTGGTATTCAAATCAATATGATGTACTTGCATTTTTACACTAAATGAATTCAAATTTGTTTCTAAAATAATACCAATGCCATTTCAATTAGTTCTATAAAATTCCTCTTATAGAAAGCTTACATACTTTATTTACACACACATATATATACATACACACATAAATATATTAGATATGTGTGTGTGTGTGCGCGCGCGCGCATGCGTATAAACCATTCATCCCTTTGGGTTTAAATCCAAATTCAGACTATTTCTATAATTGAAATAAATCAAATTTATTTCATAAAAGCTTATCTAACTTCAAAACCCACAAAAATAATCATATCATAAATGTATCCTTAGATTCATCCTATATGATTTTTAATTCAAACTTACTTTAAATGTCATTATTTACAATTTTAAAAATAATTCAAATTCAAATTTCATTAAAATCAAAATAATGCAATAAACCTTTCTCTAGTTATAAAGCCATCAAAATTCTTTCCAAATAATTTGAATATTTGAAAACCCCTTCTTCCTTATGATTAAAATTCAAATTCAAGTTTATAGGTAATGTATTAGTCAAACAACATCATGAATAAATAATATCAACTATTGTATCATCTAAAAAAAACACGAAATCAACACATGTTGATAATACTTGAAACATATCAGGCTATCAAGCCCTTAAAAATACACATAATCAAAACTTCAATCAATATAGTAATTCCTTTAAATCAAAATAAGAATTAACTCATGTATAAAACAAATAAATTATACTCGCATCCTAAAAATTCGATTCCTTGGATTTGGTTTAGAATTACTAACCATAACTTGCTTTGTGACGACCCGGAATTTTCGAGCATTTAAAATTGAAATATTTAATTGATTTTAAGTATTCAATAGAGCAATCTTAACTTGAATTACGGACTTGAATTGAGGATATCACAATTTATTCGATAATTTAATTATTGAATTAAATAATTTGAAGTTGGGAAAATTATTGAATCTAGAATTTTAAGCCGATTAAAATAATTAGAAGATTTATAAAATTTATATTGATAATATTGATGATAATAGGAGTTTTAAAATTAAATTTAATAGTGATTTATTTAGTTTTGAAATTTTATCGTTTAAATTGAATTTAAAAATAGCCTTCCGAGGCGCAGTCTCGGAATTCGACGAAACCGGTTCTATTGGATCCGTAATATCGAATTATTATCGGATTTCAATTTTTGTGGCGTTTGGAGTTGTCGTGTGAGCATATGACATATAAACGCACTGAAAATTTAATTGATAATAATCTAATGAAATTTAATTCAATTGGTTAAGCTTCTTGTATACGCCATCTCCTTTACTTATCACGTCACCTCCTTTCCTTCTTATCAGCTAAGCCTAATTCATTTCCCCAATTCGAAAAAAATAAAAATAAAATAAAATAAAATATAAAAGAAAAATCAAACCGTAGACAAATCTTCCTGTATACGCCAATTACAAGCCGAGCCTTCTAAAATATCTCACACCCTTCTTCTTTCATTGATTCAAACTATTATCAGTAAAAAAAAAATGGCTGATACTTCGTGCCGAGATCAAGATAAATTAGGGCCGGATTCGTTTTCTTTTTCCCAACAACTCTAAGCAGTCCGATGAAATAATAATAATAATAATTGGCCGAAGCCTTCTCGAAATTTACGGCGGCCGCAATCATGAGGGGTTTTCGAAATCAAATTGGGGGAGTTATAGTTTCGGGTCGTGGCGTTGATTTTGGGCGAGGAGTGGAGTGTTGCGGGGCTCTGGGAGGGCGCGAGGAGGTCGTGGTTGAATCTCGAGGAATATGGTGGTCGCGTGAACACGACAGTGGCGCGCGTTGGTATCTGTAGCACGGTGAGGCGTTGCGGTTGCTCAACTAGGGTTTGGGAATAGGTCGCGAGGCTGCGGTTGTGATTGGGCGAGCGTGGCGGTGCTTCTGAGCACGCGCGAGTTTGGTGGGACTGTTTTGGGGCTTAATGTTCGACAGTAAGGTATAAGCAAGTTTTATTTTATTAAAGTTTAATTTTTAACACATATCTGTTAGTATAATAACAGTGAATAGGAAGTATATAAACAAATATATATATATATATATATATATATGTATATATATATATATATATCAGAAGAATATGTATACAGGTAAGATTTTGAGAAAGAAATAAGGATTTTAAAGTGTTTGAAAATTTATATAAAATTTGATTTTTGAATATCTACAAATTAATTTTTATAAGTGTATGGGTTCAAAGAAAATATATGTTTACAGAAAAGGGATATTCGATATTTTTATATAAATATATATAATACACAAACACACTTTAAGTTTACTGGTCTAATTTTATAAAAGAAAAGTATATATTAGGAAGATTTGTCTGTTAATAAAACTTATTTATTTTGGATGCTAAAGGATATTTTTGTTTAAGGAAAATTGATTTAAATAAATAAATTACCTAAATAAATTTGAAAGGAAGTAATTTTACAATAAGTTCAAATATTAATAAATCATTTAAACTGGTTATTCAAGGTCAAAATTTGAAAGGAAGCAAGCCGGTTTGAAGTGGATGGCAAAGGGGAAAAAATAAAATAAAAGGTGAGTTAATCTCACTCAGCTGATTATAAATTTAAATGTTTAAATTTAAATAACTGTTTGAATGCTTGAATTGATTGATGTGCTTTAGTATGGGATATTTTGAAATTGGCATATTATATCGTACTAACATCTGTGGATGCAGGGAAAAACAGGTTGGAGGGATCCAACTGGATCCCTCAACATTTATTTAAATTATTCTATACCCTCTGTTGGGATTATTTGCTAAGCTATGATGAACTTTAATGGAATATTGGACGCTATGGTTCGATTGAGTAGAATTTGGTATAATGAATTTCTAAAACATATAAATTAGATTTTGGAAAGAAATTAAAAGAAGTGAATTTGTAAATAAAGTAACTATAGAATAAATTAAAAATGAATTGGGAAAGGGATGAAGTGACTGTAAAATTCTAATAAATAGATCTTGAATATAAAAAGGAAAATTTGAATAAACAGACAGTTAATGAATATTAAATCTTCGGTGATATTAATTAAAAGAAGAAAACATTTATTTTAAATTTAAGATTTAAATTATTGAAAAGAATAAGGAAGAAATTGGGAAAATCTGGAATTTGTATATTTCCGTTAAAGGATTTAAAATCAAACGGAAGATAATAACAATAATAATAAAATCCATAATTAATGAATTTTGAAATGAATTGAGTAGTTTAAGAGATTAATTTCGAATATGATAAATTGGAAATCAATTTGGGGAAATTGATTTAAGTGATTGAAGTTGGAATTTTCTCTGGATGGCAAAGTACATGTTTTTAAAGGTAAATTTGTAAATACAAATAAATGTTTTGAAGTTGTTTTTTTTAAAAGAATGGAAGTTTTGTAAAATTTATTATTTCTAATATTTATAATCTAAAGTAAGTATTTTCCTTTAATCTAATTTAGCAGTAACTATTAAGAAGTAACTTAGTATTTTGTTTATTTAAAAAAATAGAAATCCAGAGTTTATTTCACTAAGTAACTTTATTTTCAAATGTTTATATAGTATATATTTTTAGTAAATTATTGAAGCAATCTTAACTTAAATGTTTAAAAGTAAATTCCAAAGTAAGTATTTTGTTTAATCTATTATCGTAATATTTATTTAAAGAATGATTTGGTATTTTGTTTAAAGTGTCATTTTAAATTAAGTATTAAAGCAAATTTTTCTAAATTAAATTTTAAATATATTTTACAATAAAGTGTTTTTAAATTATTTTAAAAATCTAAGTTTTGTGCTTGGGATTCCAGTGAAAATAGAAATACTTGAAATTTATTCTGAGAAAAGCAGATAGTTTTCGAAAACTGTTTTCACAAGAATTTGAAAAGTGAAAATATATCTTGTGAAGATATTTTTGAGGTAAATAAATAACTTGGGAAATTATTTATTGTTTGATGGATGTTTGTGAATATTAATTGATAGTTAAATAACCGACTATCAATATTGGCCAAATGCGTTGATCGTTTCGAAGAGACCGAGATCGAGATTTATTTCTCGAAAACCACTTCGATTCGGTTTGTACGTTTCGTGAAAATGATTTTGGATTCGAAGATGGAGCAGTGAAGTGTAAGGGCTAGTCGCTACTAATCCTGAGGATATTTCCAAAAAGGGATGTAGTAGGAATAGTGCCTTCGGTTCCGTTCGAACCCGGGACGGACTTGTATGGATGAATGCTTGCGAAACATCGTCAGGTGGACGATGAGCATTCTAAGGGATATGTTCTATAAAGGTAACGCTTAGCCTCAAGCCTCATCAAATGGGAATGACTGAAAATTAGGGGTTATGCTGCAAGGCTAGGTTGGTAGCACCCAAGCAGGGTGAGGTCATTCCAGTCTAGATGTCCCTTATTATTTCGGCTTAGTGGGCGGTTGCTGATCCCAACCGTGGGGTGATCTCACTCGAGATTATCCAGTAAGGGATAATCCCGGCCTTGTGTTGCAGCGGAGCGGGCGTACTCCTCGGTACGGTGATCTAGGCCCCGTACTGTGACAGGTGGTACCCCAGTGCCTAGTCATTAGTTGGAAATTCATTCTCCCTACGAGCCTTGTACGAGTTTTGTTTGTATTACCCACTCTGTGGCTAGTAGCTGGAATTTAATCATGTAACAATTTCGGCTATTTTATAAGTATTTGTAAATAGACCCTATTATAATATCAGAGGAGTTCTATAAAAATTGTTTTAGCTATCGTAAGGTAAAAACCCGACATGTTTGTTTGTGACATGGTCTTACGAGATGCTTTTGTTTTCAAGGATTTTTGAAACTTTAATAATCAAATGGGTGTGATTTTCTCACGCTGGTATTCCAGACTGACTCGGGTGTTATTTAACTGTAATGCTCGGGTCAGACCGAGTATTATAGAATACAGGATATGATGCTGTGGAGTTCAGGGAACGAGCTGGATGACGATACTTACTCTCGTACTTGTTTATATATATATTCCGCTGTTTGAGTTGTGTATCCATTGTATGATATTGATGTTGAGTTGTAATTGATGTACTCTAATGATGTAATATATAAACCGAAATATTTGATGTTGAGTAAAGATTATTTATTATCTATTATATTTTATTCCGCTGCGATGGTTAGATTCTGTTGTTGTTTTCTACTTTCTTCTTCTACCTCTTCTTCTTTAACCCAAATTGTTCGTATTTCTGAACAACTTTAGTTGATTTAGGTAGAATAGTGTAGACTCAAGGGGTACGGATTTGCGGGCTGTTACATGCTTAAATGATGATGGAAAGCTACGTTGATGTGCTTTAGATTTCTTGAAACAAGAAACGAAGTACATGTAGTGTATTTATAGGCTTAGGATTAGGAAGATTCAAGAGGATAAATTAAAACAATATGATGATTTCTTAGGTTATGATTGGTTTGAAATAGGATAAAGTAAAACAAAATGATTATTTTTAAGGATAGGCTTAAAATATAATGATTTCAATGAATAAGGTTGGAATATAAGTTAAAATAGGATGATGACCTCTAGGGTAAGCTTTGAATCTAAGTTGAAATAGAAATAATTTAAAATAAAATGATTATGTGTAGGATTAAAACCTTATGACATAATAAGATTTTAGAGTGTGTTAAAATACTATTATTTCATTGGATAAGCTTTAAAATTATGGACCAATGAAATTTTAATTTACTTTTTAAATAAATTGTACCTCCAACTGCCTTTTAATCGAACCTCCTCTAAATCATTACTACACATGCGCTTAAAAATCCACTCAAGATGTTTCCAAATTTTATTTTATTTTTATAATGATTTTAATTTTATTAAAATATCATTTTTTTGATTTCAACAAATTTACAATAATTATTTTATTTTCCAAAACAATTTCTTATATATTATTTATTTTTCCAAACTAAATTTCCAAACAGAATTCAAATTTCAAATTTGAATTTTTAAATCAATAATTTTCTTTTACTCTCAAATAAATCTAAAAAATCACCTTTTTTAATAAAATTCAATGAAATTCCAAAAATTAATTTATTATAACCAATCAAATAGTGGAAATTTACAATGAATTTGGTTTTTAAAAGAAATAATATGATTAACTTTATAATTAATATGATACCTTTAATTTTCATAAAATTTGGAATTTTATACAAATTAGGGCTTAGATAGGTACATAAGAATAGTAGCAACATGGCATAATAATTTGTACTTATATTTATTTGTCTAAGATCTGCAATTATTTGTTTGCAATCATAGCAAGATTTTCTTGCATTAAATTATAATTTGAGATTTTAAAAGTTAGCAAATCAACCAACGAATGCTAAAAATTAAACATTAAGGACCTATTTGGTTTTGCCGTTTTCAAATCATTTTCAGTTTTCAATTTTGAAAAACAATGAAAACTTGTTCGTTTTATCGTTTTGAAATTTTTATTTTAAAAAATCATTATTTTTCAAAATGAGCTCAATACAGAAAACTGAAAACAAAAGTTTTTCGTTTTCCCCGTTTTCAGGACCAACTGAAAACCCAAAACCAAAATATAAAGCAAACACAGTATAAATTTTTCCTTGAAAATGAAAAGACTCCATGAAATTCATAATGGTTGGTGTACAAAGCGTGAAATAATATCTAATTGGTTCTTTATTATCTAATCAAATAGCTACAAAGCCCGATTCATATATTTTATTCTTTAATATAGACTAAGGTTGAGAAGAATATTGAAAGTCGCAAGCGGGTTATAATGAATCACACAGAGGATTGATGTCTTTTGTAAGGCATTGAGCAAAATTTGAAAATTATTCTTTCGTGATCAATTTTCCATATACTATGATTGATTAAATATACTTTTATCAATAGTATACAAGTGTATAGTCTTAGCAACACAATAATACACTTTTAGTGCACGCGTTTTAAAAACATAGTAACAATATATTATTTGTTTGTTGGATGAAAATAAGCATGGTCATGAACCTTATCCATTTGAAGCGTTGTGTTATTCCATAAAAGAAAAGATTAACAAAATAGTTGGTCTAAAAATGCATCTCAACAAATGGGGGTAACATGCTCTTTTCTACAAAATATGTTCTTAATTTATTAATTCTTCATCTTCAAACCAATAATATTTATGCAATAATTTCGTAGCTACAACAATGTTGGTAGAGTTTTTTTTTAATTTACGACTGCGGGGCTTTTTATGCTATTACCGATGTGACTAAAAAAATAGTAAGTAGTAGTAACTAATTAATCCATCATCTCATAACATATAATTTTTTTTAAGGAATCAAAATTTTACAAGCTTTCTCTCAAACTATAAACTGGTTATATTTTATATTTTTCTTACAAAATAGTATAGCTGGAATAACCATAATAAACCTGTAGATTAATACTTCCAAGAACTGCCTCAACTACGTCCTACTCATGGCAAGGAGATACCAGAGTTGAGATTACAAGAATATGTATCTGTTATGGGCTTCAGAAAAGGAGGTTTTAACTTCAACAAATGGTTTTAGTTTTACAATACAAGTCTACAAGTTCACAGACAGAGCAATAACAATCTCATGATCGATCATGATCACTGCTTCGATCTACACATGAGTCATCCTCCCCTTAACAACATTGTGCCTCTTAAGATAACCCTCCCCAATATAAACACCATGGATCTTTTCAACAATATTTTCCTCAAGCTCACATTAGACCTTACCAACCATCATCATTGTCTCATCTTTATTATCCATATGCATGCCATCCTTCTTTGAATCCAACACTTTCTTACCAACAATCTACACTCAATAATACGGAATTTTTGCAACAATTCATATCGCCAAACTCTCAAAATTAGTTATTTAAGCAAGGTATGTGTATTTTCACAACAAGATGATGGTTCACTTAGATGTTGAAGCACATGCTAGTGAGAACAAGTTAGTTTGATATTTTGGTTATTTGTAAATTTTGTATTTAATACTTGTCCCATTTGAAAATATTGCCTATTGGCACACTTTCTGTTTTATAGATTTTGGACTATAACCTTTTGCTTGGTATGTTGCTTTTTTGTCTAAAACTTCAATACATACACACACACACACATATATATATATATAGACACACACATACATACATATCATGTTTACCTACTATGTTTTTTATTTTGATATTTTGGTATACATATTGTTTGCTAGTCTTACGTGTCATATATATTGTGTAAGACTCTAATTTGGGTACTTGTTTTGGTTTGTTTTTCTTCCCTTTTTCTAGGTTTATTAAAAGTATGCATCTGGTCTATTTTTAAGGCGTTCAAAAGTGCTTTTATTTGTGTTAAGCGGGATATTCGCCATTAATGCATGTTCAACTTTTATGAGCACTTAATAGTGTCTTTATTGACTAAAATTTAATAGAGACATTTATAAATACGCATTAATAACTTGGTTTAAAGTGTGATTGCTTCTTGTGTATACACCAATTGAGGCATATAAGATAACAAGGTCGCATTTATGGTTATTAGAGGCACCCACTTGTAAGGGCATATCTTTTTTTGCTCCTCGTTATTTTAGGTATAATTTTAGTTAGAGACTCTATTTATAATATTGGAGGATTTTACCTAATGCCTCTTATTTCTTTATTTTTAGGAGCGCTACATATCCTTATTTTTACAAAGATATTTTCCACATCCCTTCGACTTCAATTTTACACTACAAGTCTATTTAATTTACCAAAAACTAAATCATTAGTACATAAGGATTGAATGTGCCAATTTTGGTATCAATCAGTACGATCTGATGCGAGGGGTTAACTGTTGATAAGTTTTGGATTAAAGCACGTGTCTATCGAACAGAATAATGATTTTGTTGAATGATACCAAATTTAAGGTTTTTGGTGGAGATGATCAAAGGAGTCGAGCCTGATACCATTGGATGCATATCTTGATACAAACTCAATCTGTGATAGGGAAAGGGGATGATCATGATTGTAATGGCGTTGGAGCCCAGTCCAATATGGAGTTGGGATTATAGTATAATTATTTTCAGTGTATTGTAAAACGTAAATCTTTTCACCACATCGAGTTTTGTGGAAATATTAATGTCGCTATGCAATAACAATCGTATATTTTGCACTATAAGTGTTATGCATACATTCTCACTTTTGTGTGTTGTCGCACAACAAACGCTACTAACAATGTGAATAATTGCAATACAATATTTGTGCATTGCAATCAATTGCACTTCAAAAAGTAATATTTTGTATCAATAAGCAACATTTTTTGGTATATTCGTTTTAATGTTTCACATTCAAAATACGTTCGAAAAATATTATATTCGAGCAACCGAGAGGAAATTCTTGAAACCAAATTTAAGATATTTTTATAAATTTAAAAGAAGTGACTTGTTTTAAATTGTTTTTAAGAGAGTGATGCTAGAACCTAAATCAAAACAGTTTCTTAGAAAACTTATTAGCTCTCTACACAGAGAAGAAAATTGAAATTCCAATTTATTTGATTTATAAACTCAAATCTACACAGTTGCAACATGATAAAGCAAATTTAAAATGGAATGATTTAACATTGGTTCAAATGGATTGGAGATGGTTTTAGAACCTCTCGACTCTACTTCTCAAATCTACCGGACGTCCTACTAAGAAAAAGGAGCAATGAAACCGTTGATATAATCCTGCTATCCCAAATCCTCTCAAACTGAGGCTCTGTATGTCTTACATATGTTCTATAACTTCTTGCATTCCCTTCCATGCTTCACTTGCATATGAAAAAATAACATTCAATCTTCTGTATTTTATATTTAGAAAATTGATCCGCATTGATTTTGTTTATCTGAATAATCCACAATTTACATGTGTATGCGTTGCATTCCTCTTCCAACTTCTCCACTTAATAAACTAGAATAAGATATTCATCTGTAAAATATAGCTCTTCAATCATAAATATAATGTTTTGAGATAAACATAATTTTCTCTCTTTGTTTATTTTATCCAAACATTTGTTATAACCTTCAATTGTGAGAATGTGATCATCAAATCCCTATCTAGATTTCTGCACAATGCTTCTCTAGTTTATATTAGTATTGCATGTTGTATTAATTAGAGTCTTAGATTAATTCTAACACAGATACTGCTAGTCATATTTATGTACCTCTGACAGCGAAACATTGAGCTTATTCAAGATTGCGATCGTCTAAAATTACTTCCATCCTAAGAGAATAGATACAACGCATAGAAATAAATATTTCCCTTCTGATATAATCTTATTACTTAATGAAAAACTTATCAATGTGTGAAAGACAATTGATAATAATGGTAAGGACCTTAAACATGAAGCCAGTTTATATTCTTTAGCCAACAGAGAATAATCATCTCAATAGCAAAATTGTATATGTTTATAGCACAGGTGAAAAGTTGTGAATAGTACAGTCTTGCATCCTTGTTCACTTTTCTCTTAGCATCTAGCATATTAATTACAGTAGAACTATTACCAAATAAATTTTCACTTGATTAGTTTCTAGGTAGGGTAGAGTTTCTAAACTTCGGTGGGGGTAAAAGCCATGTTGAAGCTTCAATGAAATCCATACTGAGGAATGGCTTTGCCTGCTCATCTGTTAGCATTCTTGCACATTTTGCTCTATGATTAGTTACTGCTCCGGGCCCTTTGCACTTGTACTCTCCATAAAACACACTCCTGTAACATATTATTATTACCGATAAAAGTGACAAAAAACATAATTTGATTACTATCTTTATATATATTAAAGAAAGAAGAAGAACCATACATACCCTCTATGTGGCAAGGTGCCTTTGCTATCCCATCCTTTAGGGTTGATGAGGCTATCCATATATGTATATGCAAAAACAACCCTAGAAAATGCCCTCCAAGCCCTGCTTAAATATGCATTTCCTGTACCTATGATACTCCCATTTATAAAAACAAAGCCAGTTTGGTCTGATTTGCTCGACCTCCCCTGTGCTGTTATTGCTGTTTCCCCGTCTGCTATCGATTCTATTGTGCAATTCTATAAATACTGAAATATATCAGCTGATAGTGCAAAGCTAGAGCAGTGTTCACCAAGTGTTCTGTGCCATTGGATCAAATCTAAATAATTAAAATTCAATGGCCCAGAACAATGTACATTAAACGTAATCTTTAGAGATGAAGGAACCGTTCGCGGATTTAAGTTAGCTTACCGAGTAAATAGATTTTCCATCGCCAAAAATGAAGTCAATAGTTCCTCTAATGTAGCAATCCTTGAAGAAATGCATTCCTTTTTCATCGCACAGAGTGTCTTGATGCCCATAAAATTTACAGTTATAGAATGCAGCTTTGTCTCCTGAAATTCTCATAGCCACTGCCTGAGATCCCTCTTGTCCTGGAACTGGCTTCGGAGCGTAGTTCTAATTAAAAAAATCAACAAACAAATTTGACACATGAGAAGTAATACTAAAACATCCCCTATGTAAATAACTAATATGAATATGGAAACATATTACCTCAAATACGATATTAGCTGCAACAAAATAATCAGACTCCGCAGCAACAGTAGCGCTATCAAAAGTGCCATACTGTGATGCATTTGCATTGTATGTAATTGTTGGCATATGAAGTGGATTTCCAAATAAAGTAACGTATGGCTTAGACATATTAACAATTACTTTTTCTATGTATACACCTCGACCAATTCTAAGAATTGTTCTTCTTGTATTTCCATTTGGGATGCTATTGATTGCATCTGTTATAGTTCTGAAATCGCCCTTTCCATTTTGCCGCACTTTTATAACCTTTGGGTGCCTTTCTGCAAGTAAAAGCTGATCTTCAATCCCGGTCCCTTTCACAAATTCGATGTACATAAGTAGATATGTTAATGTGAAAAATATTCCACCCATTTCAGTAAGAAATAGCTGTGAGTGTAGGGTGAAAAGATTCGCAGAAAGAAACTTATGTAGGTTTCTTAATGGCTTTTTATGTTCATGACTGTTACTAAGTTGTTATTATGATCACTAATGGCCACTTAAATGCCTTTTGTTTGCGCAATAAGAAAAATATAACAAGTTTTATACGGGAACATAATAAATATTTGAGTTAAACAGTGTTGATGTATCCATATAAATGTATGTTTTAATTTGATGTTTATGTACCCAAATTAAACATTGTAGCACCTGAGATCACTTAATGCGATTAGCGGAAGTGTTATCAAATATTAAATGGTTGCGGATAATGTGGATTTCTTGAACAAGTGCAACAATTTGTACAAGTTATGTAATTGATGAATTTATCAACTCAATATTACTCTTTAGAATGAGGCATGTGTACCTGATTAAAGAATCTATGAACCGGAAATAGCCAGATATACTTTCTGAAGAAGGAACTGTTGAAACAATGGTTATCTTCGGCAGAGTCGTGGACTACGTCACTTTCTTGAAGATGTTTCGACGATCTGCTCTATGGTGCAAGCAGTTCGTATCTATCACTGCCGTCTCTAGAATAAAACAGTCTCTCAAAATTTGTGTGGTATCGATTTGTTTGTACGGACGAAGCGATTCAGTTTGCATTCAGAAATATTACTCGAATTTGTGAAAAATGATAAAAATACGAGATGTTGTGTTGTTCTTTCTGTTTCGTCTTCTTATCAGTTAAGAAGGCGGAATAGTAAAAAGAACGTTGCTGGTTGGGGGAAACGTGCTCTTGAAAAATGGATATGAGAAACAATGGGTCAAAACAATGAACGTTATGTAACGTTGTTCAATACGGGTCAGCCCGGGCTAAAAACTGTTAATAAATTTGTACCAAATATATAAGTGTTACACCACTACAAGCCCGAATCCGAGGTCGACCCAGGTCGGGTCGAGTCGAGTCGGCGCGCGTGCGTGTGTGGTGGTCAAGCATGATCTCTCTCCTCACAAAAGAGCATCATTGGGTGCCCAATGGGTCCAACTTAGCTTTTAAGAATCAAGTATAAATACTTGATTCTTGCATATAATCCTATAATGTGGGACTATTCACAAATAGATGCCAATTTCAACACTTAGTCAATTTTTAATAATTCACTTATTTTCAAAATAATTTCCAACAGTACCCCACTTGAATTTTGAAAAAATATTTTCGAGCAATTTCTAAAAGCATAAAATTGTGCATAAACAAAGGTGTCGTTCGACTTGATCCTTTGCATAGTGAATAAGATTCAGTTTTTACCAGAGTGACACAAAGTCTTGAACTCTATTACTGACATCAGACCACACACAATCTTTCTAGAGTGCAATCAAATAAGCCCGTGCATTTATGGCCATGCACGTCTATCCCAGTTTAGTGAATGCTCTAGGAGTTTTGCCCAAAACTCCATAGGAAACAGCCAACTTTCCACATTCACACAGGTGAGTCTATCAAGGGTACTCCTGAAGGTAGGTACTCCACTTCAATGGAGTATAGATCTCGTTAAGAGTTTCTATTAACTCATCCTCTAATCACTTCAGGAATACATGCTTCTATATAGATGAAAAATAGCATGTTCAACTCATATCACTTCATAACTTGTTCTTACCCATTGAACCAAGTTCTTGGGATCTCCAGTCATTAGGTTGGGTTAATATTGTGTGTGACTCAACAATCTAAGGGCAATAGTCCCATTTTTCTAGAAGTCGTAAGGACTTTCTCTCTGGCCGGTCCTTTCGTCAAAGGATCTGTCAAATTCTCGTCACTACGTATGTGATCCACTCTAACAGCTCCTGAAGAGAGTAGCTCTCTAACAGAGCTGTGCTTACGACGTATTAGTCGTCTCTTACCATTGTAATAATGGTTCTGAACTTTTGCAATAGCCGTGGTACTATCGCAATGGATCAACACAGTTGGTATCGGTTTTTCCCATAAAGGAATCTCAGCTAGCAGATTTCTTAAGTACTCTGCTTCCTCACTAGTTGTGGCTAGTGCTATCATCTCAGACTCCATAGTAGACCGAGCCAAAATAGTATGTTTCTTGGATTTCCAAGAAACAGCTACTCCAGCAATGCTAAAGATATAGCCACTGGTTGCCTTTGAGTCATCATATAAAGTATTCTAGTCTGCATCGGTGTAACCTTCAAGAACAGCTGGAAACTTTTCGTAATGTAATCCAAGATTTATGGTTCATTTTAGGTATCTCAGACCCTCTCAATAGCATGTCAATGCTCTATACTAGGTCTACTAGTAAACCTGCATAATAATCCCACGACATAGGCAATGTCGGGTCTAGTACAATCAGTGGCATACCGAAGGCTGCCAATGATGCTTGTGTAATCAGACTGTCTTACACATTCACCAGTGTTCTTGAAAAGCTTTACACTAGGATCATATAGTGTACATGCAGGTTTACAGTCAAAGTAATTGTATTTCTTTAAGATCTTCTCAATATAATGAGATTGATCCACAGAAAGTCCCTTTTCAGACCTAGTAATCTTAATACCAAGGATTACACACGCTTCACCTAGATCTTTCATATCAAAATTGGCACTTAACAAAGATTTAACAGTGTTTATGGCATGAATGTTTGATCCGAAAATAAGTAGATCATCTACATACAAACATATTATAGTGCAAATGTCATTTTTAGATTTATAATAAATGCATTTGTCACTTTCATTGAGTTTGAAACCATTTAAGATTATTAAGTTATCAAATTTTTTATGCCATTGTTTATGTGCTTGTTTTAAACCATATAATGATTTATCTAATTTGCAAACTTTATGTTCTTGACCAGGAATAACAAAGCCTTCAGGTTGGTTCATATAAATTTCCTCTTCTAATTCACCATTTAAAAAAGCAGTTTTAACATCCATTTGGTATATAATTAAATTATAAATAGATGCCAACGAAATTAGTACTCGAATGGATGTGATTCTAGTTACAGGTGAAAAAGTATCAAAAAAGTCTATATTTTCTCTTTGCCTAAAACCTTTAGCTATCAAACTGGTTTTATATTTTTCAACTGTTCCATCAGTTTTTAATTTCTTTTTAAGTACCCATTTATAACCTATAGACTTACAACCTGGTGGTAAATCTACTAAGTGCCAAGTCTTATTGGATTCCAAGGAATCCATCTCATCTTTTTTAGCCTCTTGCCAAAATCGGCATCTAATGAAGATAAGACTTCTTGGTGGTTTGTTGGATCCTCTTCTATAGTAAAAGTGCAAAAATCCAAGCCAAAATCTTTACCAACTCTTGCTCTTTTACTTCTTCTAGGTTCAATTTCAGAAGATTCATTAAGTTCTGTTCTAATAGGCACGATGTTATTTGACATGCCCCCACTATTCCTCAATTTAAAAGGAAATTTACTTTCATAAAAATCAACATCAATAGATTCTACTATATTATGTGTATTCAGGTCATAAAATATATATGCTTTGCTATTAATAGCATAGCCAATAAATACACATTCGTATGTTCTACTTGCTAATTTTATTCTCTCAGGGTCGGATATACGAACATATGCCAAACACCCCCAAGTTCTAAAGTACGATACATTCAGTTTATAATTTCTTAAAATTTCAAAAGGTGAAATGTTACTTTTTGATTTAGGGATTCTATTCAATACATTGCACACAGTCAACAAAATATCCCCCCACCAATGTTTTGCTGCACCCGAATTTAATAAAATAGCTACAACTAATTCGGTAAAGGTCCTCTTCTTTCTTTCAGCTTTACCGTTTATTTTGTAGGATCGATTTCACCCTAGAGGGGGGGTGAATAGGGTGATGGTATAAATTATAAAACTTAATTGTAGAAGCTAATAAATTAATATTAACACAGATCACAGAATATTACGAGCACAGAAATAAATAGCAGAATAAAATGCAGACAGAACAACACAGAATTTACCCAGCTTCGGCAAAACCCTGCCTACGTGCTGCCCCCAAGGTTTCTACTAGAAATTAGAAAGTCCCTCGCTTACACACGTAAACTCGCTATACCCGCTATTGACTATCCTAACTCTACGCTCAAAACCCTGGCCACAACTCAACAACCGAGTTGTGAATTCCCAAACTACACACCGTAGTTTATCTCCTAGTCACACGACTAGAACATTAGCAGTTTGAAATTTAGATACAAATTTAAAAACGATTTCAAAATAACTTAAAAGACAAAGCCCTATAAATATAAACTAAAACCCCTTTTTATATCAAAACCCTATACATATAAATATAAACAAAGCCGACCCTTCTTTTCTTTATTAGTTGACCCGATACTTCTCAAATGGCGGCTTTGCTTCTGAATTAGGGCTTGTGAAAAATTTGGGGCTTTCGTTCCTCTTGCTCTGGAAATTTGGGCTTGAATTCGCCGGCTTAAATTCGATCGATCCAGTGATGTTTTGCGTGTTGCCTTGATCGATTGATTCCTCTTCCTTACGCGGCTGCTTCGTTGATCAAATTCTCTCCTTGAATCGGTATTATTTGTTTTTTGCTTTCTTGATTTTTGCTTTCTGGAATTCGATACCCTTGCCGATGATGATTTTGGGTATTTATAGGAGTTCCACCTCCTTGAATTGCGTTCGTATAATCATGTTTGAATTTGTCATTTTCGTTTCTCTGCCGCTTGATTATGCTTGGTCGTTCGAGATTGATTCTGACCTTTTCATATGCGTATACTTTCGTTGCTTGGTTGACACGGCTTGGATTTGTGACTTGGTCAGTTTTCTTTGCAACCATGGTTTCGAATTTTACTTGTTCAACGTTGACTTCGGCTTGGTCTTTTGATGTTGATATGATTTATGGCTTATTCATATGAGTATATATTTTTATTACCTGTAAATCATGGTGTTGATGATTTTCGTGAATTTTTTTTTTTACTGCTTGCTTCGGTCTTGGCTTTGATTCATTTCGTGATGACCACGGCTTGACTTTCTGAAAGATGCGTACTTGAATTCGTCTTGCTCACCATGTTGCATACTTAATGTTGTCACTGTGTTCGACATGGTCTTTGTAGTACTTGGTTACTGGTCGAGTTCATTTGTACATTTGTTCACCTGCACTCTTCGTTTGGTCTACTTGCATTGTTTCTGGCTTCATCTGTAGTCTTGTTCATTGATGGTTTTGGTCATTGTATTTGCTGGGTACATAGTCTTGACCTGTTGCAGTCCTGTAGTTGCATTCATTGGTCATTTAGCCTTATACCTGTAGTTGTGCTGCATTGTGTATATTCATAATACATGTATTGCTGTTGGCTTCGGGTAACTTCGACACTTTCATCTCGAGCTTGTGTAATTTGAACCTGGTTTGGTGTGCATTGTGCCTTGTACTTGCAGTTTGGTCCATTGAGTTGTTGCAATTGAGTTCAAGTTTCTCTGTAACTTTGCTTTTTGCCTTGCATTGACCATGGCTTTTCTTGGTGGTGCATTTTGTTGCGGCCTGTACATGTATTACTAGCTCTGGTTCATCTTTGTTGCTTCACCACAGTTTGCATTTGCCACACTTGTGTTCCCTGTTATCAACTGGCCTTGATTATGTTTTGATTCAAAACTTCTGTTCACCTGCATGTATTGTTGGTTCATTGTGATATTTGTTCATTTGTGTTTCACTGGTAGCACTTGAGTTGTTGCGGTTGATTTAGTTGTTCCCTGTACTTGTGCACTGTTGTGTCTGGTTCTTTTCATTCATGTTGCAACTCAAATGTTTCACTCTGATATATATATGCATTTGCCACTGAGCTTGATTCATGCAGTCTTCATTAGCTTGTGTGCTTCCAGTGTTGCCACTGTGTCAAGTATGGTTTCATGCCTTGTAGTTATCTGGTAGTAGCTGTTGTATCACTTGGTGTCTTGAACATTGTTTTGATGCCTGATACATATTACTTGACCATCGTTGCTGCATTGCTTACTGTCACTACTGCTTCGAGTCAGTTTCATTGTTGCTGCTCCTTCGGTGCACTATGCTTTGTGTACATGTCTTGTTGAGTTTGTAGTTTGTTGTCACTGGTTCATTGGGCTGCATACATGTTGTAAGTGATACTTTGGACCTTTTGCCTTCAGTTGCTTGTCGAATTTGCATGTATCTGTATCACTTTGGTATACTACAGCTTGTATTCTGCCTTGAGTTGAATCCCGTGTGTTATTTGGGTTTGACCTTGTGCCGAATTGTTAACAGTGCTTTTGTTTGATTTGTGCACACGAGTTGGCGGGGCAGTGCACACGTGTACAAATGTATGTGTGTGTACTGCAGCCACTTATGTATACATGTCCCTGTAATATCTATGTGCACGACTTTGTGATGAAATCAAGTGTGAATGATGACGAACAGCCCAAATAACTGAGGCAAATCATATTTTCAAAAATCGTATTTCATTTTATATTGCAAAAATATTTCTTTTTCAATTTTACTGCGTTAGTGAATATTTTTGCAGATTGCTCAGATGCTGGATTCAAACTGGAATGCAGTTGAAGATAAAAATACGAGTGTGAGTGATATGTAGTGAGGTTAACTGTAAATGTGAAATGTGATGTGATTGTAATCAAAGTTGTATAGTTATAGTGAGAGATTGAAATTGTACTATTCAAAATTGTAATAAATATTTTTTTGAATAAAATTTCTGTTTGAATTCAAATTCTGTGTCATTTAATTTTATTCAGCAAATATTTATTTATTTTATGAAAAATAAAATAGTACATTAACAAATACATTTAAACGAATGTATATATGTTTATTATCATCAAACAAAAATCATATAAGCGCAAAGCGCATATTCAACAATCTCCCCCTTTTGATGATAACAAACATATATTTAAGATTTTGAATATGTTAAATGTATTTGATCATTGATATATCCTAATTGCTCCCCCTATTTAAATGCTTCCTTTCTACACAAAACTCCCCCTACATATATGCGTACAAATAAAAATATGCAAATGAGTCTAGATGCAAATAGAAAATTATTTGACCCTATTTGACCCTTGCTTGATTTTATTTGACAAAATCTTAACTTTTCTCTCCCCCTTTTGTTATCAGCAAAAGAATAATAGTGTTAGGAAAATAGAGATAAAGTAATTGATATTAATCCAACATTAAAACTCAATTGAATATAAATATTAAATTTCAAAAAAAATCAAACAAAAATCATAAATATTTTGTTAGGCGCATATTCCACTTTTAGAATGATAGGAATGATATCATCATATAAAACTATACAGTTGTGTCTATTTGTGGTATATTTATATCAGGAATTTGAATATCTACTAACCATGCATAACCGTTAGGACTTTTAATGAGATTAGTAGTATTCCAATTTTATTTTCAAAAAAAAATGAATTCAAGTATCTTCTAACCACGCATAACCGTGAGGACTTTTAAATGGGATTAGAATCAACTTGTTTATTTAAAAAAAATCAACTTTTGATATGCGTTCCATACATGCATAACCGTGAGGACTTTTAAATGAGCATGGAAGCACATAACAAATTCCAAGTAATTCACCCATGCATAACCGTGAGGACTTTTAAATGAGAGTGAATACATTGGTATTTATTTATTTATTATTATTATTTTTAAGAAAAAAATGTGAAAATGAAAAAACGAACGATTCCTGTTTAAAATACCACACATCGACAAATTATATAGAATTTTGATGAGTGATGGTCGTTAGAAATATGATAGAAATCGAGATGGTCATGGAATTTTTTACCAACAAATTTTTTTTATGATTCTTGTTTAATTTGAAAAAATTTACTAATTATACCATTTCGAGTAATAATATATGATAAATATCAATACTCATCAATTTTTCAATCACTATTTATTTCTTCGATGATTTGTAGGGAGAAAAAAAATGTTAAATATTCAGCAAATTTCTAAAACACCTAGACTGAGTCGTAGTTTACAAAAACTATTTTCTGGTAGGGGTTTTGTAAAGATGTCTGCCAATTGAGAATCAGTTGGAATAAAATTTATGCAGATATTTTCTTTGGAAATATGATCTCTAATAAAATGATGTCTTACATCTATATGTTTTGTTTGCGAGTGATGTACAGGATTATTTGTGAGATCAATTGCGCTTTTGCTATCACACATTAGTGGTACACGTTTAAAATTTAGGCCATAGTCATGCAAAGTTTGTATCATCCATAAGATTTGAGCAGAGCAACCGCTCAAAGCAATATACTCTGCCTCTGTTGTGGATAATGCAATACAATTTTGTTTTCTACTCGACCATGCAACTAATGAATGTCCTAACATAAAACATGCTCCACTAGTACTTTTTCTATCAACCAAATTTCCAGCATAATCAGCATCTGAAAAACCTTTCAATTCAAAATTATCGTTTGATGGATACCAAAGACCAAATCGTGGGGTGTGCAACAAATATCTTATAATTCTTTTAACAGCTTTTAAATGAGATTCTTTTGGGTTAGATTGAAAACGCGCACATAAGCAGACAGAAAACATGATGTCAGGTCTAGAGGCGGTAAGATAAAGGAGTGATCCAATCATACCTCTGTACTGCTTTTGATCAACTGTCTTACCCTTTTCATCCTTGTCAAGTTTAAGTGTTGTACTCATGGGAGTTCTTGCTGGTTTAGCATCTTTCAATCCAAATTTGTTGACAAGTTCCCTAATATATTTTGTTTGAGAAATGAATGTGCCTTTATTGCTTTGTTGGATTTGAAATCCTAAAAAGAATTTTAACTCTCCAACCAAGCTCATTTCAAATTTTTCCTGCATGACTTTTTCAAATTTCTCATACAATAACTTGTTAGTAGCACCATAAATGATGTCATCAACATATATTTGAACAATCAAAAGATCATCGTTTTCATGCAACAGAAATAGTGTGGTATCTACACATCCCTTTTTGAACCCATTTTCAAGGAGATAAGAAGTAAGACATTCATACCAAGCTCTGGGAGCTTGTTTTAATCCATATAATGCCTTCTTTAGTTTGTATACATGGTTTGGGTATTCATGACTTTCAAAACCTTCTGGTTGTTCAACAAATACATCTTCTTTTAAAATTCCGTTAAGAAAAGCACTCTTAATGTCCATTTGTCTTAGTTTAAATCCTTTGTAACAAGCAAAAGCTAACAATATTCTAATTGATTCTAGTCTAGCTACAGGCGCAAAAGTTCCATCAAAGTCAACTCCTTCAATTTGATTGTATCCTTTAGCAACTAGTCTAGCTTTATTTCTAATTATATTTCCAGATTCATCATATTTATTTTTAAAAATCCATTTTGTTCCTATAACTGGATAATCCTTAGGTCTAGGTGCTAGACTCCAAACATTATTTCGTTCAAACTGATTTAGCTCTTCTTGCATGGCCATGAACCAGTTTTCATCATTAAGGGCTGAATCTATGTTATTTGGTTCTATTTCTGAAATAAATCCACTATATAAGCACAGATCACATAGATTTTTAAAGGATGAACGAGTTTGTATACCTGCTATAGGGTTTCCAATTACCAATTCTGGTGGATGATCTGTTTTGTATTTCAGCTTTTCTGGATCCAGATTTCTTCGGACTTCTTGAGTTGTGGTAGTTTTTCTAGCATCAGCAGTTTCTTTTGATTTTTCGAACTCATCTTTTTCTTTTTCCTCTTCAACGTTGCTTTTGGATGTATCCTGATCGTCAATGCCTTCATCAAATTTCACATTGATTGACTCTACGATTGTTTTAGTCTTTTTGTTGTAGACTCTATAAGCTTTGCTTCTCGAAGAGTAACCCATGAAGATGCCATCATCTGCCTTTGCTTCAAATTTTCCTAACTGATCACCTGTATTAAGAATATAGCAAGGACATCCAAACACTTTGAAGTAAGCGATGTTTGGTTTTTTGTTGAACCATAGCTCATAGGGGGTTTTGTTAAGAATCGATCTAATGATAACTCTATTCATTACATAACATGCTGTATTTACTGCTTCTGCCCAGAGATGCAGAGGTAGTTCATATTCATTTAACATAGACCTAGCCAATTCTTGTAAAGTTCGATTCTCTCTCTCAACTACCCCATTTTGTTGTGGAGTACGTGGTGCAGAGAACTCATGTTTGATTCCGTTTTCATCACAGAAAGTTTCAAATTCATAATTTTCAAATTCTCCACCATGATCACTTCTTAACGAAACAATAGAGACTTCTTTTTCATTTTGCACAAATTTTGCGAATCTTGTGAAGTATGAAAAAGTTTTTGATTTTTTAGCCAAGAAATATACCCATGTATATCTTGAGTAATCATCAACTAACACAAAGCAATATTTCTTACCTCCTAAGCTAGCAATGTCATTAGGTCCAAATAGATCCATATGAACTAGTTCAAGAACTCTAGAAGTGCTTACATTGTTTTTGGCATGAAACGATGATTTTTTAAGTTTTCCCAAAGTACATGCTTTACAAATGTTTTCAGTTTCAAACTCATGTGGTGGCAACCCTCTTACCAAACTTTTCCTTTTTAATTTGTTTAATAAGTTCATACTAGCATGCCCTAAACATCTATGCCATAAATTCACTTCTATATCCTTAGCTACCAAACATTTAGAGAGGATGAGATCATCAAAAGATAGAGAATATATATTACCTTTCCTTTTTCCTGAAAATAAGATTTCTTTTGATGATTTGTCAACAATTTTGCACAAGTCAGAATCAAAGATAACATTCATACCTTTATCACATAGCTGGCTGATTGATATCAAATTGTGGTGCAGATTTTCAACATATAGTACGTCATTCAAGGTAAATGTATTGTTACCTACTTTACCTTTACCGACAATTTTACACTTGTCATTGTTCCCCATTGTGACTCTGCCACCTTTGTACTTTTCTAGGCTAAGGAACTTCGATTTATCGCCTGTCATGTGCCTGGAACAGCCAGAATCCAAGTACCATTGCTGTTGTTCCTTAGCCTGCCAGCATACCTACACGAGAAGAGAGTTTAGTGACCTATTTGTTTTTATAGGTCCATGATTGTTAGTGGCAAAATATTTAGAATGATAATTTTGTGGATACCCAAAACTATTTATAATTGTTCCCTTCGGCACCCAAATTTGTTTAACTTTGAGAGATTTTATATTTTTGCCTTTTGGAACCCAAATCGGTATAGTTTTCATATGTTTGGGTCTATACCAATAATTATTGTGATTGTGTCCAAATTTTTTACAAATTGTGCGCATAGAATTAACTTGATTAATATTGCTTTCAACAATTTTCGAATTATTATATCCAAGTCCTTGTCTAACCATATTAACAGTTTGCTTTCCTAATAGCATATTCAACGATTTTTCACTTTTTGAAAATTTATCTAAGGTCGTTGACAGTTGTTGGACTTGTGTTTTGAGAGATTCATTTTCGTTTAACAACTGTGTGCACTTTTTAATAGAAATCTCTCTCCTAGTATTTTCATTCTCTTTTAAAATCAGAATTTCATTTTCAAGTGATTTTATATTGATTTCCGATTTTTTAATTTCTTCTTCGAATGTTGGACACTTATCACACTTAGGGATTCTACATTGATAGTTCTTAACTAATTGATCAAGTTGTTTATTGCATTCTATCAAAGTATCCTTTTGAGATTCAAGTATAGCATATTTTTCCCTAAGTCGTTCATAACAGCCATTTACTTCATGGAAATAAATTAGTAATTCAGAATGAGTGAGTTTCGATACCTCGCTTGGCTCGTCGTCATCACTGTCTGTAACTTCACCATGAAGGCACATGTTTGCTTTTTCACTCTCACCCTCGGTGTTATCACTTTCATCTTCGTCAGTTTCATCCCAAGTAGCCGCAAAGCTTTTCTTCTTTAGTTTCTTTCCTTGATTTGATCGTTTTTGAGGACATTGTGGCTTGATATGGCCGGGTTTGTTGCATTTGTAACAAATGATTTTCTGTTCTTCTGGGTTGTCTAGTGCTTTGCCTATTCTGCTTTTCAATTCATGATTTCGAGCTGGATTTCCGTATTTGCGATTCCACCTTTTGAATTTCTTTATTAGTAGCGCCAGCTCTGCTGCTCCATCATCATCATCATCATCATTATCATCATCACTTTCAGTTGTTACTTTGAGAGCTATTGATTTCTTTCGAGTATCTCCACCTTCACGCTCTTCCTAGAATTTCATTTCTAGCTCATAAGTGGTGAGATTTCCGATGAGTTCTTCGACTTTGTGTTGTTTTAAATCTTTCGATTCTTGAATGGCAGTTACTTTTGCTTCAAAGCTTCGTGGAAGGACTCTAAGGATTTTTCGGACTATTTCCAATTCGGTGTTTGTTTTTCCAAGAGCTTTTGATTTGTATACGATATTGGAAAGTCGTCCGTACATCTCTTTGACATTTTCTTCTTTCGCCATTGTAAAGTTCTCGTATTCGCTGCTTAGCATGGCAAGGCGAGATTCTTTGACTTGAGATGTTCCTTCGTGAGTCACTTTTAGTATGTGCCATATTTCCTGCGCAGTTAGACAATGTGAGACACGATTAAATTCAAATTGATCTAATGAACAGATAATAGAATTCATAGCTTTGGCATTAGTATTCTGTAATTTATTTTCTAGTTCTGTCCATTGTTCCTTTGGTTTCTCTATTTCTTGATCATCTACAGTTATAGTTGGTATTCTATAACCTGTCTCAACAATATCCCAAGCGTCAATGGTTTTCAAAAAAAAATTCATCCTATTTTTCCAAAAAGCATATTCACCATTGAACATTGGTGGTCTAACTATGGATTGACCTTCTGCAAAAGCATTATTAAAAGAAGCCATTTTAAAAATTCAAACTTTTAAACAAAAACGGATTTTTTTTAAAAAAAAATAGAATTTTTAAAACAAATGTTGACTTCTATTCCTAGCTCTGATACCACTTGTAGGATCGATTTCACCCTAGAGGGGGGTGAATAGGGTGATGGTATAAATTATAAAACTTAATTGCAGAAGCTAATAAATTAATATTAACACAGATCACAGAATATTACGAGCACAGAAATAAATAGCAGAATAAAATGTAGACAGAACAACACAGAATTTACCCAGCTTCGGCAAAACCCTGCCTACGTGCTGCCCCCAAGGTTTCTACTAGAAATTAGAAAGTCCCTCGCTTACACACGTAAACTCGCTATACCCGCTATTGACTATCCTAACTCTACGCTCAAAACCCTGGCCACAACTCAACAACCGAGTTGTGAATTCCCAAACTACACACCGTAGTTTGTCTCCTAGTCACACGACTAAAACATTAGCAGTTTGAAATTTAGATACAAATTTAAAAACGATTTCAAAATAACTTAAAAGACAAAGCCCTATAAATATAAACTAAAACCCCTTTTTATATCAAAACCCTATACATATAAATATAAACAAAGCCGGCCCTTCTTTTCTTTATTAGTTGACCCGATACTTCTCAAATGGCGGCTTTGCTTCTGAATTAGGGCTTGTGAAAAATTTGGGGCTTTCATTCCTCTTGCTCTGGAAATTTGGGCTTGAAGTCGCCGGCTTAAATTCGATCGATCCAGTGATGTTTTGCGTGTTGCCTTGATCGATTGATTCCTCGTTCCTTACGCGGCTGCTTCGTTGATCAAATTCTCTCCTTGAATCGGTATTATTTGTTTTTTGCTTTCTTGATTTTTGCTTTCTGGAATTCGATACCCTTGCCGATGATGATTTTGGGTATTTATAGGAGTTCCACCTCCTTGAATTGCGTTCGTATAATCATGTTTGAATTTGTCATTTTCGTTTCTCTACCGCTTGATTATGCTTGGTCGTTCGAGATTGATTCTGACCTTTTCATATGCGTATACTTTCGTTGCTTGGTTGACACGGCTTGGATTTGTGACTTGGTCAGTTTTCTTTGCTACCATGGTTTCGAATTTTACTTGTTCAACGTTGACTTCGGCTTGGTCTTTTGATGTTGATATGATTTATGGCTTGTTCATATGAGTATATATTTTTATTACCTGTAAATCACGGTGTTGATGATTTTCGTGAATTTTTTTTTTTTACTGCTTGCTTCGGTCTTGGCTTTGATTCATTTCGTGATGACCACGGCTTGACTTTCTGAAAGATGCGTACTTGAATTCGTCTTGCTCACCATGTTGCATACTTAATGTTGTCACTGTGTTCGACATGGTCTTTGTAGTACTTGGTTACTGGTCGAGTTCATTTGTACATTTGTTCACCTGCACTCTTCGTTTGGTCTACTTGCATTGTTTCTGGCTTCATCTGTAGTCTTGTTCATTGATGGTTTTGGTCGTTGTATTTGCTGGGTACACAGTCTTGACCTGTTGCAGTCCTGTAGTTGCATTCATTGGACATTTAGCCTTATACCTGTAGTTGTACTGCATTGTGTATATTCATAATACATGTATTGCTGTTGGCTTCGGGTAACTTTGACACTTTCATCTCGAGCTTGTGTAATTTGAACCTGGTTTGGTGTGCATTGTGCCTTGTACTTGCAGTTTGGTCCATTGAGTTGTTGCAATTGAGTTCAAGTTTCTCTGTAACTTTGCTTTTTGCCTTGCATTGACCATGGCTTTTCTTGGTGGTGCATTTTGTTGCGGCATGTACATGTATTACTAGCTCTGGTTCATCTTTGTTGCTTCACCACAGTTTGCATTTGCCACACTTGTGTTCCCTGTTATCAACTGGCCTTGATTATGTTTTGATTCAAAACTTCTGTTCACCTGCATGTATTGTTGGTTCATTGTGATATTTGTTCATTTGTGTTTCACTGGTAGCACTTGAGTTGTTGCAGTTGATTTAGTTGTTCCCTGTACTTGTGCACTGTTGTGTCTGGTTCTTTTCATTCATGTTGCAACTCAAATGTTTCACTCTGATATATATATATATGCATTTGCCACTGAGCTTGATTCATGCAATCTTCATTAGCTCGTGTGCTTCCAGTGTTGCCACTGTGTCAAGTATGGTTTCATGCCTTGTAGTTATCTGGTAGTAGCTGTTGTATCACTTGGTGTCTTGAACATTGTTTTGATTCCTGATACATATTACTTGACCATCGTTGCTGCATTGCTTACTGTCACTACTGCTTCGAGTCAGTTTCATTGTTGCTGCTCCTTCGGTGCACTATGCTTTGTGTACATGTCTTGTTGAGTTTGTAGTTTGTTGTCACTGGTTCATTGGGCTGCATACATGTTGTAAGTGATACTTTGGACCTTTTGCCTTCAGTTGCTTGTCGAATTTGCATGTATCTGTATCACTTTGGTATACTGCAGCTTGTATTCTGCCTTGAGTTGAATCCCGTGTGTTATTTGGGTTTGACCTTATGCTGAATTGTTAACAGTGCTTTTGTTTGATTTGTGCACACGAGTTGGCGGGGCAGTGCACACGTGTACAAATGTATGTGTGTGTACTGCAGCCACTTATGTATACCTGTCCCTGTAATATCTATGTGCACGACTTTGTGATGAAATCAAGTGTGAATGATGACGAACAGCCCAAATAACTGAGGCAAATCATATTTTCAAAAATCGTATTTCATTTTATATTGCAAAAATATTTCTTTTTCAATTTTACTGCGTTAGTGAATATTTTTGCAGATTGCTCAGATGCTGGACTCAAACTGGAATGCAGTTGAAGATAAAAATACGAGTGTGAGTGATATGTAGTGAGGTTAACTGTAAATGTGAAATGTGATGTGATTGTAATCAAAGTTGTATAGTTATAGTGAGAGATTGAAATTGTACTATTCAAAATTGTAATAAATATTTGTTTGAATAAAATTTCTGTTTGAATTCAAATTCTGTGTCATTTAATTTTATTCAGCAAATATTTATTTATTTTATGAAAAATAAAATAGTACATTAACAAATACATTTAAACGAATGTATATATGTTTATTATCATCAAACAAAAATCATATAAGCGCAAAGCGCATATTCAACATATTTCAGGTGAATAAGGTGCAGTTCTCTCATGAATTATACCATGCAATTTATAGAAATCAAGAAATGGACAAGATTCATATTCTGTTCCTCTATCACTACGAAATCTCTTAAATTTCTTATTTGATTGATTCTTGATTTCAGTTTTAAATAATTTAAACATATCAAATGCATCACTTTTATTTCTCATAAGTTATACATAAGTGAAATCAGAGGTATCATATATGAAAGTGATAAAATAACGGGGTCCATGTCTAGTCAAAGTTCCATCTAGCCCACATATGTCAGAATGAATCAAGTCCAAGGGTTAAGAAAATCTATCAACTGATTTATGGGGTTTCTTAATGATTTTTGCTTGACTACAGAATTCACATTTATCAAAATCAATTTGTGACATTTTAGGAATCAAATCTAATGTAATCATGTTATGAATTATACGATTATTTACATGGCATAATCTAGAGTGCCAAATATTAAAGTCACACAACATATAAGCAGAACTGGTTACTTTATTAGATTCAACATTAAGTTTAAACATACCCTCACAAGCATAACCCTTCCCTACAAACATCCCCTTATAAGTCAAAATATACAAATCAGCCCCTATAACTTGAGTAAAACTAGCCTTATTGAGGACAAAACCAAAAACCAAATTCTTTCTCATCTTTGGAGTATGCATTACATCTTTCAAAAAAACTGTCTTTCTAGAGGTAAACTTTATTTCCACATTTCCAATGCCAGCAACTATAGTGGTGTGAGAATCTCCCATCAGCACTTTCTGATCATCGGCAGCCGTGTATGTACTGAACATAGCACGATCATAGCAGACATGGCGGGATGCATCAGTATCTACCCACCAACCCTCTGATCCACCAATAAGGTGAATCTCAGAAATCATAGTCGCAAGAGGCTCCTCGGCCAGGTTAGCCTACGAGGCAGGTCCTGGTCTGTTCCTATACTTGCATGCCATATGACCTGGTTTTCCACAGTTGTAACACAGAAACAACTGTCCAGAGTCATTCTTTTGGGTCGGTTTCTGCTGTCCTTTTTGGTTCCCTTGCGGGTTCCAATTCTGTTTGTTGCGCTTGCGGTTCTGATTCTTAACGTTTTTTGGATTCGGTTTCAGAACTGCGGACTTGGACTTTTTAGTGTTGTTGTTGGTAACAACAGGCACTTCCTCCTTCTGGTCCTGCTTACGAGCCTCCTCCTCAATACGGAGGCGAGTGATCAAGCTCTCTAAGGAGAATTCCTTAGTCTTGTGCCTAAGTACATTCTTAAAGTCTTTCCAACCTGGGGGCAATTTATCAATAATAACAGCAATCTAAAACTGTTCATTCAAACTCAAACCTTCGGAGATGATCTCATGGGCAATTTTTTGTAGCTCATGAGATTGCATCTCTACTGACCTGTCATCTATCATCTTGTATTTTAGGTAGCGGCTGACTGCATATTTCTTCGCTCCATCCTCTTCATACTTCTTTTGCAGCGCTTCCCAAATCTCTTTAGCCGACTTGTCAGAGTTGTAGTAGTCCATTGAGGCCGTTAAGTATGAAGTTCCGGCACAGGTAATCCTGCTCTGTCCATTTCTGCACCTCCTTTGATTTCTCTGTCCAGGCTCGCATCAAATATGCGTCTTCTTCGTCTGATCTGTCCAGCAGCTGCAGTTTATCGGTTGTCAGCACGGCCACCACCTTTCTCATTGTTGGGAAGAATTCCATCTTTTTTTTCTAGCGTTTGAAATGGAGGCCCTCGAATCTAAAAGGCGCAGCAGAGACCATCGGGACCTGGAAGAGGGAAGCGGGAGCAGCGGCATCGAGATCTGCAGCAGAAGTCATCGTCGGTGGCGTCGTCTTCAATTTGTTGAGACAATGGTTATCTTCGGTTGAGTCGTGGACTACGTCACTTTCTTGAAGACATTTCGGCGATCTTCTCTATGGTGCAAGCAGTTCGTATCTACCATCCCTGCCTCTAGGATAAAACAGCCTCTCAAAATTTGTGTGGTATCGATTTGTTTGTACGGATGAAGCGATTTAGTTTGCACTCAGAAATATTACTCGAATTTGTGAAAAATGAAAAAAAGTGAGATGTTGTGTTGTTCTTTCTGTTTCGTCTTCTTATCAGTTAAGAAGGCGAAATAGTAAAAAGAACGTTGTTGGTTGGGGGAAACGTGATCCTGAAAAACGGATCTGAGAAATAACGGATCAAAACAATGAACGTTATGTAATGTTCTTCAATACGGGTCAGCCCAGTCAAAAAACAGTTAATAAATTTGTACCAAAAATATAAGTGTTACACGAACCCAAACACGAACCCGAGCCTGGCCCGGATCGAGTCGAGTCGGTCGGTCGGCGCGCGTGTGTGGTGGTCAAGCATGATCTCCCTCCTCACAAAAGAGCATCATTGGGTGCTCAAAAGTTCCAAGTTAGCTTGTAAGAATCAAGTATAAATACTATTTCTTGCATATAATCCTACAATATGGGACTATTCACAAATAGGAGCCAATTTCCATATTTAGTTAATAATTCACTTATTTTCAAAATAATTTCCAACAGGAACGAGAAAACGATGTCTGGAATTTGCATTATTACATCTGTTTTCATGTGTTCTTTAAGATGAAATATTTCGTTCACTATTGTTCTTAGTATGCACCAATTTATGTTCATTAAATACCTTCACTGAACATCGACTGAAGTTTACATTTATTTACAAGAAAAAACTAGATCTGCTACCGAAACTTTTAACCAACAAACTGTTGCATCGGTCCAAAAAACAAATTTGTGACTGAATTTTGAGATTTTAGATAAAATATGTGTGTTTCCAAGGGCATAATACTTTGCTCTTGCCAATACTATTACAATTTTAATAAACACGATATGCTTACTAATATCATCTCTTCTAACTTCTTTTCGGCAAAAAATATAGGGAATAGTCATTGACAATTGAGACTAATCATACGATGAGTTCCAGTTGTAGGTTTTCATTGTAGATGGCAAGAAAGTACCAATCGACACTGAATTGCCCACGTGTCCAAATATGGTAGCCACTACAATTTTGGTATTAAGAAGTAAAATATCAGACTTTGATGGTATTAGAAAGAACAAAGTATGATGCCCTTAGCAACAAATTAAAAAATTTGTCATAAATAGCTAGTTTGAAAATAAATTTATGACTAGTTATTCAATTTAAAACTTTCATCGTTGGAAACCAATCACAAATTTCTTCCAAAATAAGACTTATCAAAAAATTTATAAAAAATTCGAGAGCAAAATTTTATCAAATATTCACATTCATATCAAAACATTTATGGTTAATATATGGTTTCAAATATTCAAAAAAACATACCTTCTTAAAAATAAAATTAATCTCAAACAGATATTAATTTGCAACTGAATTTCAATCTCAAATGTTTAAGATTGGTGGAAAAATTAAACATGTGTCATCACATATATACATATGAAATGTGTTTTGCTATTTATAACAAGTCTTACAAAAGTGACCAAATGAAAAATAAAACAACGAGACTTAAAGATGCAACGATCGTTTGAAAATATGCATAGATTGGAGTAATTTTCAATTTTTAGAAGAATAAAATGAAAATACCAGCCTACCTTATATATGAATTATGTTCCGCCAACTCTTTTCTAAGGGTGATCTTAGTTAAAAAGGTTCGAAAACTCGGTTTCGGTCAATTGAAGTTTTCTTAGTTTCGAACGATTTTGAAAATTTTGAAAGTTTCACTTTTGAATTTGGTTTCGGTCCCGGTTTTGATTTTTAATGACTTGTTAATGAAAAGGTAATAGTAACCCTTTTAAGTAAAAGATAAAATATAGTTTATGAAAAATGGAATACAATATACAATTTTATAAATAAAACTAAACCCTAATTACTTTATGGTTCTAATTAACAATTATTTAATTAAAATAGAAGTCCAGCCCAGCTCTAACCCAAAATAAAACAATGTTGATTTGTTCAAGCTTAAAATAAATAAGAAAGTTGACTTACTTAATCAAAATATTACTCCTTTTCTTTCAAGTCCAAACTCAATAGCTTTCCAACTAACTTGCCTTATTTACCAACATATAATTGATTGCCCACTTCTTTTTAAAATCTTTTTCTAAAAGATGCTGCCGAATTCAGAAACTAACAATTGTAAAGCATTTAACAAATTACCCCTACCTTTTTTCAAACATATAAAACATTTAAGTCTCATATTTTAAATAACTTTTATATCTTTAATAAAATACTTAGGAAAATTCTACAAAAGTTTCCATAAATCAATTTTAATATATTTTCTAACATATTTAAGTTTTAGACCCAAAGCTATCATGTAATAGTCGAAAATAATTTAAACCAACCTAACTATTTTCTTTACTAGAAAATTCATAATAAACCCTCAAAATCCTAGAAAATTATGAAACTTGAAACCCATCTCTAAAAATATATTTGTGACCTTATATCAAAAATGCAAGTTATAAGGATGTCATTTAGTAGGTTTTTCAAATCAAAACTTATCATATAATCAATATGAAGCATCATAATTCATCAACAAGTATATATCCGTTTTAATAAACAAATCATGGCATAAAATTTGCGAAACTAATTTGGATCTTAACTAGAAACCGAAACCATAAAAAAAGATGTAAGGACTATTATTCACCTTAGCATGTAGTTAAGGAGGTTGGATTTGCCCTTGGATTAATTTGCTTAAGCTTCATACTTGCATTCTTGCATACCTTCCTCTTGTTTTCCTTCTAACGGTGGCCGTCCAAACATTAGTTTAGTTTTGTTAGTGAACGTGATAAATGAAAATGGAATAAGGGTTTAGGGTATAAGGATTTAACCTATTCCTATTTTTCCCTTATTTTAATAACCCATCTTTCTTCAATTTAAATTTAAATTTTTTTCTTCATAACTTAAGGCATGACTACCTTATAATTTTATAAATCTCAATCTCTTAACCGCTCTAACCTTAACATTATTCTATTTAATTTATCTAATTAAATCTTCTGAATAATATTATTAAAATTATGGGTGTTACAGACTCCCCTTCTTAAAGAATTTCGTCCTCAAAATTTTGATAACGTGCTCATAAAAATTAATCATGAAGGTAAAACATACCATAAAATAAGTCAGGATGAGTATCTCTAATCCTGCTCTCAATTTTCCAAGTACAGTCTCTCTAGTCGTCGCTCCACTGGACTTTAACTAATTTGAATATCTTGTTCCTTAGTCACTTCTCGTATTCGTGACAATACGAATTGGTTTTCTAACTATAGTCCTACTACCAAATCTTCCAACCCTGTTGGAGGAATAATAGCCTTTGGATCATGCACATTCGTGCATAGATGAGACACATGAAACACATTATGGACACCTGACATACTGCTCGACAACTCTACTCTATATGCTAGCTTTCCGATCCTCCCTATAATTAGGAATAGTCCAACATATCTCGGAGCTAATTTTCCTGACTTTTCGAATCGTACCACGTCCTTCATTGCTGATACCTTATCTTAACAAAAACTCTATCTCGAACTAAGATCTATAGATCTTTATGCCTCTTATCTGTGCAACTCTTCTTTCTAGATTGATCTTCCTTCATCCTCTCTCGGATAAAACTCAATTTTCTCCATCGCCTCTAACCATCTCTGGACCCAAGACCAATCTATCTCTAGTCTTCCACCAAGATGCTGGTGATTTGCATGGCCTTCCATACAAAGCTTCAAAAGGCCCCATTCCTACACAAGTCTGATAATTGTTATTATAGGAAAACTAAACTAAGTCTAGCAGACAAGCCCTTAATAAATCTTCGAGTACCTTACTAACTCTGTCTTTTTGTTCATTCGTTTGAGGGTGATACGCGGTACTCATCTTGAGCTTGGTACCTAACACATCCTATAGACTCTTTCAGAATTCACTAGTAAACAAAGCATCTCTGTCACTAGCTATACTACTGGAAATTCCATGCAGTCTAACTATGCTCTTCATTAATAACTTTGCTAAAACAGATGCCGTCCTATTTGACTTAATTGGAATGAAATGGGCACTCTTGGTCAACCTGTCCACTATGAATCATATACTTTCATTTTCTATGTTCGACCTTGGAAGCCCGTCTATGAAATCCATGGATATCGAATCTAATTTCCAAGCTGGTATTTTTAAAGGTTGAAGCAATCCACTCGGCTTCTAATGTTCGGCCTTCACTTGTTGATAGTTTGCACGTTGCCGAACCTACAAGCCAACATCTCTCTTCATACATTTCCAGTAGAAGCTCCTCTTCAGGTCTTGATACATCTTGATTCCTCCAGAATACACCGTAAGTTTGGATCGATGATATTCTCTAAGAACTTTTTTCTTAAGTACTCAACATTCGAAACACATAATAGTCTCTTCTTTCTCAACCATCCTCTCTGGTTAAGACTAAAATCCTTTAGATCATCGATTTTCGATCCAACTTCAAGCCTTCTAATCTTTTCTGCTAATAATGGATCCTCTTTCTTTTTAGAAGCAATCTTTTTTATTAACACTGATCGAACTTTCAAACAAGACAATATGGCGGTACTTTTAACTAGAATTAGCAGTCGATCTTAACTACACACTACATGTAGTCAAAGCTTCCAGATCTTTCCATTCTGCCAACATAGCTAACACCACATTCTGATGTCTCCTGCTAAGAGCATCTGCCACCTTATTTCTTATTCCGGGTGTATATTCTGTACCAAAATCATAAGCTGCTAAAAACTCCAACCACCTTCGTCGCCTCATATTCAACTCCTTCTAAGAGAATAAATACCTTAAGGACTTATGATCTGAGTTTAGCTCAAATCTCTCCCCTAAGAGATAGTGTCTCCATATCTTCAATGCGAAGATTATTGTAGCCAACTCTAAATCATGAGTAGGATATCTCACCTCATGTGTTCTTTGCTGTAGTGAAGCGTAGGAAATAACTTTACCCTTCTACATCAACATAGCACCTAGTCCGGTTCTGCATGCATCGGTCTGCACCACCAACCCTTGGTTTCCGTCTGGAACCACTGATACAGACACATCGGTCAACAATTGCTTTAATTTAAGGAACGGTTCCTCACATTTGTCAGACCATATAAACTTCATGTCCTTCATGGTTAATGTAGTCAAAGGTGCTGCTTTCCATGAGAAATCCTTAATGAATCTCCGGCAATAGCCAGTCAGTCCAAGAAAATTTCAGATCTCAGTCACTGTCTTTGGTCTCTTCCAATTATTAACAGCTTCGATCTTATCTGGATCAACTGAAAAGCCCTTCTCTAAAACCACATAACCAAGAAACTTTACCTCTTTCCTCCAAAAATGATACGAGGAAAACTTCGCTTTCAGCAGATGTTGCCTCAGCGTCTTAAGCACTACACTTGGATGATCTTCATGCTCTCTTTCACCTTTAGAGTATACTAAAATGTCATCTATGAATACCAATATGAACCTATCCAAGTATTCTCAGAAAAATCAATTCATTAAATCCATGAAGAAAGCTGGTGCATTCGTTATCCCGAATGACATCACTAAACACTCGTACGAACCATACCTAGTTTGAAATGCTATCAATGGTATACTATCCTTTGTCACTTTCAACTAATGGAAATCTATCGCCAAATCCAACTGCGAAAATACTCTAGCTCCGCATAACTGATCAAATAGATCATCAATTCTCGGCAAAGCATACTTTAATCATCATCTCATTCAACTTACGATAGTCTATGCACATCCTTAATGACCCATCTGGTTTTTTCATGAACACCGCGGCCGCTCTCCATGGTGAACTGCTTGGTCTTATAAAACTTCTCCCTTCTAGATCCACCAGCTGCACCTCCAATTCTTTCATCTTGGTCAGTGTCATCCTACTAGGTGGCCTACTTATAGATTCTACTCCTTGCACAAGATCTATATAAAACTCACTAGCTCGTTTCGGTGGTAGTCTTGTAACCGGCTCAAACACATCTGCCCATTCTCTTGGTACTCGAACCTGATTTAACTCTTCATCTACTTTCATGGCACTCAACAGAGCACAAGAATTCCGGTCAGAATCCTCCATTGAGAATATAATTTGGTTATGACTATCATGGTGTCTTAGCGATATTTCCCTATTCTGAAAAAATATCTTTGCCTCATATTTACCTAACCAATTCATACCCAAAATGATCCTGAAATCTACGAAATCAAAAACATAAAGATTGTATGCAAACTTACGACCTAATAAATCAAGTTCTAGCCGGTCACATCTCATTCTCAAAGTTGCATACCCTCCTATTAGATTCACAACCCTTAAGTAAGTAACATGGTATGTGGGTTCTAAACATAACATATCAACCAAACACTGAGATATAAATGAATGCGATGCACCGATATCAAACAGTGCCCTAACTGGAATACTCTGAATCAAAAGTGTACCTTCCATTACAGTCTTTCCTTTCGCAGCAGTTGGCCTAGAAAATGATGGTTCAATAGTAAAGACTTTTCCTTTGTCCGTCCTGACTGGTTCTGGACATTGATTCGTATAATGCCCAATCTGGTCGCAATTAAAGCACTTCACTCCCTTCTTATCTACGGCCTTCTTCCATTTGCCTGTCTAGCACTCATAAGCATAGTGTCCCTTATTGTTACACTTATAACAAACTACATTGGCCTTCGCCTTTTTAGCAGCCTCTTTCTTCTGAGCGCCCTTCTTGCGTAAAAACTTCCTCTTCTGGTTTCGCCCACTTTGAGCTTCCTCTATTTTACTAGCATCATGAAGAACAAGCATCTCCTCCTGCCTCAAAGCCATTTTAACCACTACATCACTCAGATCCCTAATGTGTGCTAGATCGCTTTAGCCAGTTTAGGTTTCAGTCTGTGGATGGACTTCTTATTCCTTTTGAGAACCGTATCAACCATAGCAAATCCATACCTCGATAGCTCTTCAAACCGAGTGGCATATTCAAGCACAGTTATGTCTTCCTGCTCCAATTCCATGAACTTCCCAAGCAGGGTAGAATTAGCAACCTCTGACATAAATCTCTCCTCAAACCTTCTCTTGAATTCAGCCCAAGTCGTTGTCTTATCATTGACTCCCACAGTAACACTGGTCCACTAATACAATGATGCTCCTTGCAGCTGCCTAGAAGCAGGTCTCCTTTTATGCTCATCATTGAGCCCTAAATCAGAAAAAATCCTCTTGCAATGAAGTAAACAATTCCCCACTTCCATTGCATCCTTTGTCTTGATAAATGGCTTTCCTTTGAGCCTGTCATAGTCTTGACTCAATGTAGCATAATTGTTCCCAACTGGGGCCATGAGATTAGCTCCTCCAACATTATCCCTAGCTAGTCCTATAGCTGCTCTAGCTTGAATCAAATTGACAAAGAATTGATACATCATCTCCATATCTACTGGAGGATTTCCAGCACCTACGTTGGCATTTGCATTTTGATTACATTTGCCTGTCGACCCTGATTTCTTCTGTTGGGTCGAACGTTTCGATTTATTATAGTGCTTCCTCCACTAAGATTTCCTTTTCTATTTCCTTCTTCCATATCTTTCTTTCTCGTAAATTTTCATATGGTCCATAGTAAGATACAAAAAAATGATCTAAGAGAGAAGGTAATACGTGTGTGTGTGTGTGTGTATTAAATACAAGTACGTTACTATAGCGTTATCCCATATCCCAATCTTTTCTCAAATTTCTTAGGATTATGTTTTCAAAAATCAATTTAGGTTTGAAATTTCTTTCAAGTTTTCATAAACATATGTTCTGATACCAAGTTGTAACATCCCCCATCTTGAGACCCAAATTTAAGCGTTTCAAATGTTGTAATCTTTTGTAGTATTAACTTCCGATGATAAAATACGGTAATGTTAATGATATCTATAAGATCAGAAGCGCATGAATATGAAACAAAATCATAGATTCTAAAAACAATTTTACTGATTACATTTCAAATCCATGTTTATTATCCCATCACATAATCCTAAACTATTCCCCAGGTTTTGGTCAAATATAATTATTACAAATTACGCCAAGAGCAATATATGAAGATGCCCATTGGATGATCAGAGCACTAAATAGACATATCTGTCTTATATACAACACAACAGATATAAAACTATAAACTCCTAAATAGCTAACTTAGCTTCCTGCTCATTATCGGAAGCTTATTCGTCCACCAACTAAACCTGTAAAACCTTAACTCTCAATATACCCAAATTAATTTTTGGTACCCGTGAGTTTAAGAAGAAACATAAACTTCGAGTCAGACATAAAGCCTGTGCGAATAATATTATTACATCTCGGTTTTTAATACTAAGTGAGATCACGCCACTTAGCAAAATGGGTTTCCCCTTAATATTATCCCTTTCTGAAACATATCTTTCGCAAATCAAAATCCTACAATCAAACTGATTGAACAATAATAGCAAGTCTATACATATGCATAAAAATCATGAAATCAATGGACAATCTGTCACGACCCGCCCTTTCGACCCTAGAAAGTCAACATAAATGCATTCATTATATAACATGCCGAACGATCGAGTGCCGGAAACACAGATTGTTGAGGAAAAAGAAAATAGGTAGAAGAAGGAGAATTAACAAAAACAGAATCTCACAGCAAACTTAATAACATATAATATAAATAGTTCTTTACACAAACCCAAAACTGTACTATACATATCCCACATCAAAGTATAAAACTCAATAATTACCAGCCTGAACAGTTATAATAACCTGCCTTCACAAGTTTTGGTAATTTCAACAAAACACTACAATGGAATAAAACAAGTACGAGAATACGTCTCGGTCTCCAGCTCGTCTCCTGAGCTCCATAGCATCCTAACCTAAAATTGTAATACTCGGTCTGACCTAAGCATTATAATAAAATAACATCCGAGTCAGTCTGGAACCAGGGTGTGAAAACACACTCTATTTGAATTATTAAAATTTTCAAAATCCTTTGAAAACCAAAGGTATCTCGTAAGACCATTCCACAAATAAACACGACGGGTTTTAACCTTACGATAACCAAAACATATCATATCAAAATCCTCTGATATTATAATAGTGTCTAAGTATAAATACTTATTCAAATAGCTGAGATTGTTACATTAATTAAATTCCAACATACTAGGCTCTACAATCAAAATGATAAAGGCACGTATTGGAGAATGGATTCCGTACAAACGACTAGGCATTGAGATACCACATGTCACATTACACGTACCGAGGACCACATCGGGGTCCCCTGCAAAACAAGACCGGACCATCCCTAACCTAGATAGACCGAATATGCTATCACCTCGACTGTTCCCACCCTCTCACGAGCTCCTTCCATATACCGTAGTAATAATAATATCCAAGGTTATTTAGAAAGGTGATAAACATACCTTAATTGGGTGCGACCAACTTAGCCTTGCTGCATCCTCTCTGATTTTTAGTCATTCCCAGTTGATGAGGCTAGAGGCTACGATTACCTTTTGAGGAATTTTCACTTAGAATACTCATTATCCTTAGATGATAATGTTCTGATACCAATCATCCATACAAGTCTGTTTCGGGTCCGAACGGAATCGAAAGCACTATTCCTACTACATCCATTTTGGAATCGCCCTTAGGATTAGTAGCGATTAGCCATTGCACTTCACTGCTCCATCTTCGACGCCTTGCTATTGTCTTCATTTCGAGAACATACTGGTTGGATCGAAGTGGTTTTCGGATAACAAATCCGATCCCAGTCTCTTTGAAACAATGTTCGATATTTTTCGATAAACTCAACCCCGGTTCATTAGAAAATAAATAGACGAAAGTAAGATCGAAGATCACCACCTAACCATTAGTGAACGGATTTCCTTATTATTGTCTTAGAAGAGTGAAACGAGTTTACACATACAGTATAACACCTCGAATCGGTAACTGTATCATATAATCCCGTGTTTCTTCTAGATATTCCTAAAGTTATATTTAGGTCCAGATTCGATAGTCGCTTATTTAACTATCAAACAAACAATCAATTCAACCAAGTACTTCATTTTCACTGAAAAACACCAAGCCTCTTTTAAATTTAAATTTTAAATAATTTGAATCTCTTTATCCAAAAGTATGTACCTATCTTATCGAATTCATCATATTCACACATTATCTTTTTTCCAAAAATAATTGAAAATCCTTTTAAATAATATGGAAAGTACCACTGCTGCATCACCATGGATCATAGCTTAATGGTTACGTCTCTACCTCAGGGGAATCTAAGACTTAACTACAGGCATTCACTGCCTTCGATTTACGCCATGCGAGTAAACCCTTACTTCCCAAAGCTTTATTTAAAAATATTTATCAAAATAATGCTTATAAATTCTTAAATAAACTTTCAGGTTTAATTTAGGCTATTGTACTTAAATAAAAATTATTATACAAAGCCATGTTAATATTTAATAATTATCTTTTAAAAACAAAAACGCAGATTAGTTCTTAAATAATAATAAATCTTTAATAATCCATATAAAGTAACTAATTAATAATTCAATGTGTTTTAAACAATTTAAAATACTTAAATAACTAATTTCTAGAATATTTTTAACACTTTTAAAATCACCCAGTTAATAATTTAAAATCTTCTTTTGAAAACAAGCCCAAATCCTAGATTCTAATTTTTACCTCGTAAATTTGGGAATCTTACTTGAGTACAGGATAACCAATTTTATACTTATTCCCAAATTCGCTTCTATCCTCCAAAAATATTTAAAATTTTGATTTAAAAACTTTTTATATTTGACAAAGTACCATTTAAGGATTTATTATCTAAACATCCTTTTATATACTTTTATCCCCAAAATCCTATTCACAATATCTTGAAATAACTACATACAATTCCAAAACCTTTTATTTTATCCAATTAATTTATCCAAAAACTTTATGTAAATATTTCACTTCGAAATCCCTGTTTACAATTCTTTACCACTTTTGAACCATATTTTATTGGTATTTAAAATTACCAAAATCCAGCTAAAACTGTCATATCATGCAATCAATTTAAATCACACAACAACCCATCACAGATTATTCAAACAAAACATATATCACTAAATATGAATTTTAAATTTTACATTTTTGAGGAATCCATTTGGTCTCCTCCAACCTGTTTTCTTGCATCCACAGATGTTAGCACAACATAAAAATGCCAATTCCGCTTCAAGGCAAAATAACGCGGTATATAGGGTCATCCATTATTATGCAGGGAGCATAGGGTCCCATCCACTATATAAATGCGGGAATGTCAATCACTCCAATATATATATATACTACTATATATAATATCACATCCAACTGATAATAATTCATTAGTTCAACCAATCAATCATTTATTCATTTTAACTATTTAAAATTAAAGCCAGTAGTCTAAAATTGAGTGAGATTAAATCACCTTGAGTTTTAATTCGCCAAACATTCCAATTTCAAATTAAATCAAACACGTTCGATCTAACCCAAAATTTTAACTCATTCCAATTGCATCCAGATCTGTTCCAACGAGTAGCGCTTGTTGCTGCTATTCTGTCGCCACTTATTTCATCCGATTCCAACCTTGCATGACAAAAATATGTTACTTTAAAGATTTGAATATAAATTTATAATAATAATTTACTTTTTTTTATTTACAAAACCTAGACTTGGCCATTGGTTTTGGTATTCAAAGATCATGGCCACCTATTTCTTCTTCTTATTTCGTTCTTTTCCAGATGTTCATCACGAACCCACCATCGCGACAAACCAAGCACCATGACAACCTATAAGATGATCAGAGAATGCTAAACGAAGCGCGTATCACCGCCGCACCCATGCCGTGAGCCACGAAGAGCTCAACCTCTCTATTGTATTGAAAAACATGAATGAACGGAAGATGAATGTTGCCTAATTTTGCCTTCAATCGACGACGATAACTCGAATCCACCGTTGGATTTGAAGAACTCGAGGAGCTCTATATTTTCTTAGTTGTAAGTTTTGGCTAATAGCTTGTGGATGGAAAGAAAAAGGAGGGGAAGATTGTTGTATTTCAACCATTAGATCAAGTGGAGGCGACTGCGTTAATTAGGGCTAGGGTTCACTTTTCAAGGATGTGTGTGTGTGTGTATATATAAGTATACACAATATTTTATTATTATTATTCAAAATTTACATGCTTTTTAAAATGAAATCCAAGTGAAATGTGTCTTCTGGCATTTATAATGCTTTGCTCCTATTCCAAACTCAATGGAACATGTTTCAGGGTCTAATTCGATAGTATGTGGAAGATAACTTTTTGAATCGAATTGAAATATTAAATTTTCGATATTTATTTCAACGCGTTTCTATTCAATACGACCAATCGGTAACTCCAAATACTACGAAATTTGAAATCCGATAATACTACACTATTACGGAACCAATGAAACTAGTTTCATCGAATTCCAAGACTGTTCCCCAGAAGGCTGTTTTAACGCCTCGATTAAATCGAGTGATTTTCAAGATCGACGAAATTACTTGAAATTTAAATTTTAAATACTTACCAACTCAATTATAATTCAAATCGAATTTATATTCATATTAGAAATCATTCTGATTCGTATTAAATCAAAATTCGATTATTACACTGTTACCATATATTAAATTGCACTACTAAATTAATATATAAAATACCAAACTTTAACTTATCGATTTTTTAGTTCCATTAAAATGTCTAATATTTTAATTCTAATCAAAATAAATTTAAATCAACTTTAGTAATCATTTATATTCCCATTTAAATCCAGATTCCCGTTTTTGCCCAATTTTAAATATCAATTTACTATTTTACCAAATCAAATAAATCGCTATATTTGAAAATTTTAAACCATTCCATAAATTCTTCCACATTCAAAATCAATTTATTCAACTTCAACATTTAAAATAAATTAAATATTCAAAATCAAATGACCAAAATTACAGGTCATTACACTATCTGTCCATACTATAATTTTACCTAACTGACTATTGACCACTGACTCGGGCCTTTCAAATATAATCAAAATTTTAACTTCTATTAGACACAATTCTCGATGACTACCCTTAACTTCTGGGCTAACTGCATTTAACTTCTTTTTCTAAGATCATCTGAACCTAATGGTTTTTGTGGGCTTACCAATAACCGATCTTGTCCCTGTATATTCCTTTTGGTGTGTAATCCCAAATTAGTCCCATCTGTGACAAGCCCTACATACTAGAATTTTGGACTTATTTTAGCTAGGGGATAATAGCTAAAGTACAAGGCACGATCCTACACCAACACCGTCTGGTCTTCTAATATCTAAGTCATAAACTTAGGGTTAACTACCATTTTCATATATTTTCCTTATTAAGGTTAATTACCCTACTCAAAACTTTATTTCCTTGTAAACATCCTTTACAAATAATTTACACCTGAAATCGTACTTTATAAAACAAGGAAATCATATACTTTGCTTTACTCAAAACACTTAAGCCACGATACATTGCTTTACACAAAACAATGTTAATAAAATCTATTAAGATTATCAATCCCTCCAAAATAAGTTAAAATCCTTTTTAACATAAAAGATCTTAGGCTATGAGCCAAGATAAACCATTTAAAACATTTATTTAAAACTTTAAACATTCCCTTTCGAATCTATTGAAAGTACCCCATTTAAAATTAGTTAATTACTTTACCTTGAAACACTAAGCCGAAAGGCCAAAACATACCTTTCGTAACCCTTAAAAATAGACCTTTCGAAATCATTAAGGAAAACCCTTCAAAAGATATATTAAAACCATATACTTTCTCTCTTCAAAACACTTTAAGCTTGCCATTTGAAAGCATTGGAAGCCTTCCATTAAAATATTTACCTTTCAAAAACATTAGGGTATCTTCCCTTTGAAACCTTCATTAGATACCTTTCGAAAGCATTAAACGCATTACTTAAAACATACCTTTCGATAGTATTAGGTTAAAGTAAAAGTTTGTGGGACATAAATTCGAGACCAATCAAATACATTCCTTTCGAAACCTTTGGGCTTAGCTTTCAATATATTAAGGGTCTTATAAGAACTGGGAGGAAAGCATCTCTTTTGAAAGCGTTATTCCTAAGTAAAAGAAAGTGGATGGTTTTGGAACCAGCACTTTTAAAAACATGGAGAAGCAGCTTCAAAGTTTAAAGACAAAAGAACTCTTTTGAAAGCATTGGTACGAAAGGTTGAATGCGGCAGCAGGGGTTTCGACTCCTTCGAAGCTTTATTTAAAAACAAAAAGGTGGCAACCTCTTTCGAAAACTCTTTTTCGAAACAAAGGCATTTTGACTAAGTCGAAAGCTAATTCCTTCGAGTGCCTCATTTTTGTTACAAAAAATAGCTCCAAGTTTATAAATTTACTTCTACCCCTTCAAAAGCATGTTTCAACTCTATACCTTCCACGTATCTCTAATCCACTATGTACCAAGGCATTGGTGGCATGTGTATCAGTTTCGACTTGGTTGAGAGTGGCAGTATGCGGTCGAAAGGGGGTTGATGTAAGTGGCGAAGCAATGATACTTTGCAAAACTGATTTTTATCCTTTAACAGTAATAGCTTTCCAACTAACTTGCCTTTATCAACATATAATTTGTTTCCCGCTTCTTTTCAAATCTTTTTCTAAAAGATTCTACTGAATTCAAAAATTAACAATTGTAAAACGTTTAAAAAATTGCCCTTTCTCCTTTTTAAACATATAAAACATTTAATCTCATACCTTATATAATTTTTATATCTTTAATAAAATACTCAGGAAAATTCTCCTAAAATTCCCACAAATCAAATCAATTTTATTATGTTTTCTAACATATTTAAATTTTAGACCCAAAGCTAACATATAGTAGACGAAAATAATTTAAACCCAACTTAACTTTTTCTACTAGAAAATTCATAATAATTCCTCAAAATCCCAGAAAATTATGAAACTTGAAAATCATCTCGAAAATAATATTTCTGACCTTATACCAAAGATGCAAGTCATAAGGATGTCATTTAATAGGTTTTCCAAATCAAAACTTATCATATAATCAATATGAAGCATCATAATTCGTCAACAAGTATATATCAATTTAAACAAACAAATCATGGAATAAAATTTGCAAAACTACTTCAGGTCTTAACTATTAACTGAAGCCATAAGAAAATGAGATGTAAGGACTATTATTCACCTCACCTTGTAGTTAAGGAGGTTTGGCTTTTCCCCTGGATTAATTTTCTTAAGCTTCCTACTTGCTTTCTTGCTTATCTTCCTCTTGTTTTCCTTCTAATGTTTGTCGGCCAAATTTTGGTTAAGGTTTGTTGGTGAACATGATAAATGAAAATGAAATAAGGATTTAGGGTATGAGGATATGACCTACTCCTATTTTTTCCGTAGATGAATACCCCTTCTTCCTTTAATTTAAATTTTCATTTATTTCTTCATAACTTAAGGCACGACTACCGTATAATTTTCACAAATCTCATCTCTTAACCACTCTAATCTTTTCATTATTTTACTTAATTTATCTAATCAAATCTTTGGAATAATGTTATTAGTGTTATAGGTAACTTCATCAGTCTTCAATCTCCATGACCCTGGATGATTATTTCATCTCAAATCCGGTTTTGTTACTAAACCTAATTAAGTTTAATTTGCTAAATTAGGGTTAATTTATGATTTTTTATGTTTATAATATCCTACTGATTGTTTATAATACCTCATTGAATGCTAATTACAGTTACTAGTGTTAAATCCGAAAACTAAAGTATATTTAGTATATGTGTATATGCATTAATTAGTGTAAATGCACATAGTTTAGTGTTTAGGGGTAACTTGGGTTAACTAGCGTACATACGCATAATTTAGGGCATTTATTTCCTAAAATGTTGAAAATAATAATTTATTTGCATAATCATTTATTAGTTTATACCCTTAATTATATATAAAACCTAGTTTGCTAGAATATGACATGCGGTAAATTATTGTATAATGTAGTTATTTTTTAAATATGATATTATATTCATAATATATTAAATTTAAAAACATATAAAAGATTTTATAAAAAAGGTAAAAAGTAGTAATATATTATATAATTAATAAACCATAAAATATAAACAAATTATTATACAAATGCTAATATGTTATATAATTAATAAAAAATTATAATGTATATGTAACAGTAATATATAAACAAATTGGTTCATAATGTGCTTTATTTTTTTTAAACCCCTAAGAGAGTTTTCGTCCCCGCTAGATAAGTATTGTATATGATCGTTATATGGATATTCGTTTTTGTCACAGAACAGACATCTATATTCATATGATACAATATTTGTCGGATTTGTCCCTGTATTGGACAAGCTGCAAATACAATAAAGCAATTATATTTTGTAAATCATTTCTTTTAAATGATTCACAAAATTTCGACCGCACTTCCTTTTTGTTCCCTATGTACACGCATTTGTGTACGATAAAGGAAACAAATGGAAAGTGCTACAAAAATTTTGTTGAATCATTTAAATGAAATGATTTACGAAATTTAATTACTATTGTGTTTGTAATGGGAAGTAGGATGACCGACCATCAAAAGAAAATAATAAACTAAAATTTTAATATTATATTCATAATTTATGCCAATCCATAAAATGTCTAAATGATAATTAATAAATGAATTATGGGTAATGGAACATTAAAATGTATAAATGAAATGAAAAATAAAATAAAAAGAATAATATATTATATTATTATAAAACATTAAAATGCATAAATGAATTGAAAACTAAAATATTAATCTATAAAATGGTCAATACTTTATTTTGATTTTCTATCATATTTTCTTAAATAGGAAAAATAAGCACCTGCTTTGTTGATCTGAGCTGGATGTATCAACCCCAAAGGAGATTGAGAGGTTCAATAAAGGATATTTTTATAATGGTATAATTTTTTTATTGAATTCGCTATAAGTAATAATGGAAATGATGAAGAGTTCATTGTCCGTGTGGAAGGTGCAAACTCTTGAAGCATTTGGTACCAAATATGGTTAAAATTCATTTGTGCCAATATGGTTTTGTGTCGGATTATAAAGTTTGGGATCGTCATGGCGAACTTGTAGCACCTAGTCCTTTACAGTCAAAGGAGGAGGTGGGTAATGGCATTGTCATGGAGAATCTCATCGAAGATATGGTTGAAGATGTAGCACGATCAATGTTTCCTACGATTGAAGTTGATGATGTAAATGTCGATGATTGGAGAAAAGAAAATATATGATTTATTGGATGCCGCTAAGAAACCCCTTTGGGATGGATGTAAAAGCGGCACCCAATTATTAGTAACTGCATAGTACATTACGATAAAATCAAAATACAACTCCACAGAAGCCGGATTTGCAGCCGTTGTACAAACTGTAAAAGAGCATATGCCACTCGATAATTTAATGTGCAAAAATCACTATGAAGTGAAAAAACTTATGTCTGCTTTTGGTTTTCCGTACCAAAAAATAAGCAAATGTTTAAATGCTTGCATGTTGTTTTAGAAAAAGGACATCGATCTTAGGAATTGTAGAATATTTAACAAGGAAGAATACAAGGAAGTTCCATACAAGTGTATGCATTACTTACCCATCACTTTTAGGCTTCAAAGGTTATATGTATCTTTTGTATCCGCGCCTCATATGAGATGGCATAGTGTGAGAAGATAGGAAGAAGGTACGTTAACATACCAAGCTGATGGAGAAGCACGGAAGCATTTTGATAAGACATATCCTGCTTTTGCAGCGGAAAGCCTTAATGTTAGACTTGGTTTATGTACCGATGTATTTTCACCATTCTCTCAATTTGTTTCTAAATATTAATCTTGTCCTATTATCATAACACCTTACAATTTACCTCCGTGGATGTGTATGAAAACTCATTATATGTTTTGCACTATTGTCATCCCTGACCTTGATGATCTGACATAAGGAATTGATTTTTATTTACAACCATGGACTAAAGAGTTGAAAACACTTTGGCATTCAAATGTTTGCTTCTTTTTTGTGGACTACTAGTGACTTTCCTGCATATGCAATGCTTTCAGCTTGGAGTACAGCCAGTCGTCTAGTTTTCCTTATGGCATGGAAGAAACACGAGAATTTTCTTTACCGCATGGGAAGAAAATTCCGTGTTATCATCGGTGTTTTCTCCATATTAATCATCTTTTAGAAGAGATAGAAAAACTTTACAGCTAAAACACAAGAGGATATGAAACCACCAACGATTTCGTCAAGTCAATGAATATATGAACTTGTAAAGGATTATCCGAAGATACTTGAAACCCGAGTACAAATTGTAATTCTAGGTAAATTGACGATTTATAATTAGTGAAAACAAAGTATATTTTAGGAGTTACCTTATTGGAAAGATCTCTTACTTTATCATAATATTGACGTGATGCATACTGAGAAAAACATGTTTGATAGTGTGTTTAATACAATTTTGAATATTAAAGGGAAGACTAAGGACAATTTGAAATCAATACGTGATATACAAGAAATACGTAAGCGTCCTAAGCTTCATATCAAGTTAAATGACACTAAAAAATCCAAAGCATGCTATGAGTTAGACAATAAGCAAGTTAAAGTTTTGTTAAAATGGGTGGAAGGATTAACATTTCTTGATGGGATTTCTTCTAATTTTTGCAGATGTGTCGACTATAAAAATGGTAAACTGAGTGGGATGAAAAGCTATAATGTCACATAATGATGGAAAATTTGTCACCCATAGCTTTCAAAGAACTGTTGCCCATAAAATTTTGGATGGTTATAGCTGAACCTAGTTTTTTTATGTTGAAAGTTGATCGTCTACGTAAACTGGAAGTATAAATCCCTATACTGCTCTACAAATTGGATAAAATATTCGCTCTAGGTTTCTTTAATGTAATGGAGCATTTATCTGTTCATCTTCTATCTGAAGCACGTTTTCGAGGTCCTATGCAATATGGATAGATGTATCCATTTGAAATTTATTAGTATTGAGTAAGCTAAATATCAGTTTAATTACATATATAAGAATATTTTAATTTGAAATGATTTATTATCAGGAACTTAAATCATCTAAAGAAAAAAGTTAGACAAAAAGCACGAGTTAAAGGTTCGATTTGCAAATCATATATCAAAGAAGAAGCTTCATTCTTTTTCTCTCATTATTTTAGTGACCATGTGAACTTATCATTTGAAAGTGTTCCACGTAATGATGAAGGCATTGTACAAGATTCTTCTCAGGCAATGTTACCTATTTTTAGACAATTTGGCCGACCTGTTGGAAAATGTGTAAAACTATGGTTAGAAGATAGAGATCACCATGTAGCACACACATATATTCTTCTTAATTATGCTGAAGTCACACCATTTTTTAAATAATATTAACTGATAATTCTTGATATATTTATTTCAGTAATACATATGTAGACTATAATGCAATATACTATCTATATCTACAGTGTTTACAAACCACAACATCCATGCGGCTATCTTAATATAGAATTCACTGGTTAGCTATCGAACACCTTTGTGATCCGAGAAATTGTGTTGTCAACGAAGGATTAAAAAATCTTGCGTTGGGGCCTTAAATAAATTTCAAATCATTTCCAATATTCTACGCCAATGGTTATAAATTCAACACTAAAGAATATGGTGCTAAAAAATTAATTAACAATACTAGTGTATTTGTTAAAGGTAGTGATGATCCAAATAATCGTATAAATGATTTTACGGTGTGTTAACCCAGATTTTGCAATTGACATATTTCACGCGACTTGCAGAGGAAGTTTTTTTTGTTTAGATGCAATAGTTCGGCAATGTTTGAAGTTTTGGAATCAATGTGCACAAAGATCATAATCTTATTGAAATAAAACATACCTTACGTTATCATATGTATAATCCTTTTGTACTAGCCAAACAAGCACTGCAAGTTTATTACGTTCCATAACCATCTCTAAAAAGAGATAAAGCAGATTAGTCAATGGTTTTTTAAAACAAAGGTAAGATTTGTGTTTGATGGAAAGAATATTTTAGATGAACAAGCTTATCAAGCAGATATTGAGGAAAATAGCGAAATAATAATAACCAATAATCATACTGATTTTGGCCCTTTAAACGATGAATCAAATAATTTAGTAGAAGTGTTTGAGACAATAGAAGGAAACAATATAGAGTACGCGAATGAGTCTAAATCATTGAACGACCAGGATTGATTAATAATGTACATTTTGATAGAAAGCAATTTATGTGATTATTAGTGCTACATTTTTCTCATAAAAAATGATATGTTTTTTCATAATTAAATGATATGTTCTGCCATAATAAAATGATATATTCATGACAGATATTATGTCATTTTTTGAACATCGGAGTTCTTCCCATTCTTCTTCTCCCTCTTCTTCTCAAAGAGGGACCGCCATGGGAGGAGATGCTAGCGGCTCATCAGAGTAGGTGCAGCGTCCCATAATGATGTTATAGCCTAAAGCAAAAGGGTAAGTATTAATTTCACCATCATAAATATTTTGTGTATGATATATTAGTCATGATTTATTAAAGGTTTATCTCATATTTAATACAGGGGATTTACGTTAATCCTTCAAAGCATGTTCTTAATATTTCCAAGCAAGCTTACATGAGCAGGATGACCGCATTCTGGCCTAGGTGGGATTTTATCCCACCCCACATCATATAGTGTTTTTGGCAAAACTTCCTTGTAAATGTAGATTTGTGTATCATTATATATAACCACTATAATTTGCTGGCTTAGTATAAATGTATAACTTATATTTTTTCAATGTGTGAAAGGAGGTAGAGTTACAAGAAATTGACACTTTTCTTTGCAGAAACTACTGGATGAGAAAAATGAGGAAGAACTTCCGCAACACGATGTCGGGCATAAAAAAAGCAGGGTAGAAGCTTGACTGGATAGGCGCAAGCGTGTGGGATGCTTGGATTGTTTGGTGGAATAGTGATAAAGATAAGGTAAGTTTACTAACCTCTTGTTAATTATATAATTTAAAATTTTCATATACAATCTATCAAACGTTATATAGAGCATATTTATAATATCACTTTAACTTGTTCAATTTAAATGTACAGGCAGAGTCAGATAGAAACTCTATGAATAGAAATAAGAATCCTGTCATCCACCATGGTGGTTCTAAGTCATTTCAATGTTACCATGAAGAGCTGATAAATTTAATAATTTAAATTATAAACAGTTATTACATTGTATAATTCTGTATATACAATAATACTACATAATACATATTTGCCTGTACTCATGCCATCGAGCATCAAAATGAAGATTGCACATTCCTGTACATATGGGCCGACGATGAATCAACCAAAGCCCATGTACGCATATTTTAAGTTATAAGTTATTAATATTCAGTTTAATTAACTAGCTATAAAGAATTAAAATAACGTAGCGTAAATTTCAATTGCATTTTTTATTTTCATTGCAGGAAAAATTTATGCAACTACGAGAGCAGTTGCTTGAGGGAACTGGATATGATCGGTTAACTACCGACAAGGAGGATGCGACTTCTGCAGTTGTCATGGAATCGACAATGCAAAATAGGCTTTGTGGCTTTAGAAACCAGGAGGTACTAAAAAGTATGTTTGGGTTTGACTATTTACTAATCTCTCGACTGTAGCGAACTTGAAATTGTTTAGCTTATAAAATCATTTTCTTATATAAAAGTTAACCGCACATCAAAGTTCAGTAAGATAATGAAATAAATAACTAAGGTTATAAAAAAAATAACTAAGTTTATTAAAAAATAATTAATTTTATACAAATTTAACTTAATTTGCTTAAAAGTTTATAAAAATTAACTATTTTTTTTAAAATTTAATTAAATTAACTAAGTTAACCAAGTTTTATAAAAATTAAATAATCTCCTAAAATTTATAAAAACTAACCGAATTATGTAAACTAAGTTAACCAAGTTTTATAAAAACGAAATAAATTTATAAAAATTAACTATGTTATACAAAAATTAACCAAACTTATAAAATGTAACCTAATTTATAGAACTTAACTAATTTTTATTTAAGTAAGTTTTATAAAAATTGAATAAGTTTATAGTAGTTACTAAGTTAATAAAAAATAATTAATTTTTTAAAGAATAACTTAGTGTGTAAAAATAACTTAGTTAATAAAATTTAGTTTTTAAAGAAATAACCTAGTTTATACAAATAACTTAGATTACCAAGATGTAATTTCTTATTAATTCAGTTTCTTTTCAATATATATACATGCACAAACATTGGAACGGGAAGATAACCCAACCATTGTCAATTTAATCAAAGCAAGTAAGATAATAATATGTTTTAATCCGAACATTATTCCATTCCACACTGTTATAGAAGTAGTTAATCTTATATATCACACTATTATAGCGGCTGCTAAGCCCATATTATTTACTAGCCATTAGACATGAATCTTTTATTAGATCATGTGTTGTAGGCTTGGTGCAAGTAGAGAAATTACCAAAAAGCTCAGGACAAAGAAGAGTTGCAGGAACAGAGAGCCAGGATTGCAAGACTGCCATTCTGTTATGGACATGACACAAATGAACGAGCTCTTGGTTACATATATACAGCAGCATAAGTCGTTTCCTACGTCGAGCAGTTCTAGAGGCGATGATGAGGCTTGATAGGTATGATTTTTTTATTTGTATTTAGATATTATACATATATGAACTTGGAGATGGTAAGAATGATGTATTTTGGTATGTTTGATAAATTTTAAGGAGATGTTGGATGACGTGTTGGTTTGTTTTGACATGATCGATACATTTTGAGATGTTGGATGTTGATTATGTGTATGTTGGTAGAATGATTTGTTGTATGAGAGATTGTTTGAGTTTTATTTGTTGTAAACAGTGATGTTTTTTTATTATTCATGTTTCATATGTAATTTGGGCTTATATATATATATGATTTATATGTGTCTTTGATATATATATTGATATGTATGCATTGTATAGAAGACGAACTACCGCAGAAATAAAAAAAAACCCTGATTTTCGATGGCTTCCGAGGGCTACCGATGGTGTATTGGTCAATAACAGCCAACGACTATCGATGGCTTATTGGTTAAAAATAATCGACGGCTTCCAATGGCTAGAGAGAAATAGTTTCCGATGCCTACCGACATATGCACAATTGAACAACGAATTGCCACATGTACAATGATCGTTGGAAAGCCGTCGGAGGTTGTTATTGGTAGTCATCATAAAGCCATCGACAAAGCCATCGGAAGCACTCTTTGGTGAAGGTTTTATTTTTAATGGTATTTTCTAACAGCTACCGATGGTCATTGATAGTTTTTAGCTGTTGAAAATTACGCCCTTTCTAGTAGTGCCTTTTATGTTTAAGGTGGGTTTTTAAAGTAATCTTTATGATTTAATTTCATTAAATGCCCTTTTCTAAAGAGAAATACAAATATAATTTGTTCTAATTTGGAAGACCATTTCCATCACTTTTCTTCCAGACTCATGTAATCTCTTAATTAATTCACGTCTTCACATATGTCTTCCGCTATTGCTTATTTTCTACATTTCTTCTCATTAAAATAAATATATTCATTTATTTTACAATCAAGATTTGATCAATAATTCACTCTGAACTAATTTCAAATTTTCTAATAAGTGGTATCAAAGTCACTAATTATTAATTTCATTAGGAAACTTTACTATTTTTTCTATATAAGTTAGTTTTAAATTGAACTTCATCGATAAGTCATTGCATTGAAGTAATCTTACTCAAATTACAAATCCATTTATCCTAGGATTTTTTTGATTTAGTGATAATTAAGGTTTTGGTCTAACATCAAATTATTGTTTTTATTTAAATAAAAGGTTTATTTCCAAAAAAAAATTGAAAAAAAATTCATTTTTGGAAATAATTCAAACTTGCTAGCAACTTATTTGACTAAAAATCTACAGTTATATATATATATATATATATATATAGTAAATAAATTCTAGATTTTGGTATAAGAAATAGTTTGAACCTGAGATATAAAGTTATTATTATTAGTGGTATGGATATATCAATTTGATATAGATACATTTGTGCAACAAAATAAAAGTTTGAAGTTTAGTTTTTCCTTATTGGTTTTGAAGTAAATCCATTATCATGTTTCATTTGGTATATACTATCTTGATTTCTCAGTTTTTCACTATATCGATTGTTAAAGGTTTAGTCTTGATAAGTGATTGTTGTGAATTTTTTTTAATATAGGATAATCTTTTATTTTGTCTCTTAACTTTGTTGCTTGTATAATAAAATTCCAAATTTTAATAACATTTGGATTTGCATAGATTGCTAATTTTCTATAAATTTTATTTATTATTTTCCTCTCTATTAGTTTAATAAAAAAAGAATAGTTAATGGTCATTTGTTGCGTAATATGAATAATTATGCATGTGATCAATGATTTAACAAAGTTTGCATATCGGTATTACATGTTCTTTTGTGCATAGACATGTTTTTTTGGGAGGATTTCTTATAGTCATCGACTATAAAATATCATAATAAAGCATTAAGAATGTTCATTTTAATAAAGAGTAGTCCTAATGAATGCATTTTTATTTATAAAATTAATTATACTAGAAAAAGCAATAATTTTAGAAGTAATTTCCACCAAATCATTTCTTTTGAAGTGCATTTATGAGATTACTAAGCACAATATTATTAATCATAATCTCATATGGTCTATTATGACTTTTATTATGCCATTTAGCTATGATTTTAATTATGCCATTTACTTAATATTACATTTAATTAAGGCGTTTATTTATGACATTTATTATAGTATTTATTTATGTTATTTATCTATTATGTTTAACTACAATGAACATATGCTATGTACATGGTGTCCTTGTAAATGTTTGGTAGCAGAATATGGAGATAAAATTAAACTTTGATAATTATTAATCATAGTAAAGCATTGTTGATTTCAACGTTTAATTATTTAAAACATTTGATTTCCAACCAAGTTATGTAGTTGATGCAACAAAAGAAAATGTTTAATTTTTTTTGTTTGTATTACGTTTATCGAACTTTTGTCTATTTATGCAAACTATATTCATTATGTGAATGAATCTAAAATTGGACTAAATTTTGAGAAAGGTCACGACATAGGAACTTAACTTCATGCATTTAACTTTATGGAAAGCATTAGGAGAACTAACTACAAAGAAGGAATAAACAAAGAATCAAATATTCACGGTGACAACTATCACATTTTGTTGAGAGTAAGAGTCTTACTTTATTCAAGCAGGATTCATTTTGATTATAGAGAGTTCGAATCCATGACATCTAGAACATTAGTCTAGAGTGTTATACTACTTGCCACTAGAGATGGCGGTACTTAACACGACCATTATCATATTGCATACTATTTTCTGTTTATCTTTAGAAATCTAGGTAATGTTTATAAAACTTCTACACAAACCTTGAAGTAATTTTTTCATTTATTTATCAGTATATAAATCTAAAATACGTCTTTCAACCTACAACCTTTTATTCATTAATATAAAACCAATTTGTTAGAGAAAGCATTTTGAAGACTTTATTGGGCTTATCCCATGAGAAAATAATTAAACTAGCTGACTTTCTTATATTATTAAACTAATGATTGATATATAACTAAACATGAATATATAAAACATGTACATTTTCACTTGTTATTTAATTGATTTAGACCATTTACTATAGAATTTAAACAAAAATACGATTTACATTGTTACAACTTCTTACTTACTACCGTGTTACCATGACATCTCTTTAATGTAGAAGAGTATTATATATGGCAGTAATACTATTATGGTTGTCATGGATTCATAAGAAAAGGCAAGGACTGTACACTACTATAAAAATAGCAAAATACAGATGAACTTTTCCGTTGCTAACTCGACACCTAAAGGTGGGGCGTTAGAAAGGAATAGGAAAGTCGTAAATTGAAAATAATCATCGAAAAAGCATCATAAAATACTGATGTAATGATCTGTAAATTTGATGTTGTTAATTTAAAATTTTTAGTAATGGTAATGATTGCTTGAATTAATTTGTTGGATAAAATTTGACCAAGGACAAAATGGTCATTTTTCTGACTTTGAAATTTATTGATGAGACCTACACCATTGCAACTGGGTCATTTTTTTTATTTGTGCTATATATAAATTTGTCGGATATTTGAGGTTGAATGTGAGAGAAACAAATGAATTATTGATTAGCTAAGTTGGCTTCAAAAAATCGAATTCAAATTTAAATTTGAAATAAAATATTTTCTTCTTTTCTCTCCATCTATAAATTCCAGTCCGAATGTACATTCCTTCTCTTCTCAAAAACCTTTTCCATCGTTTTAGATTTTCTCCTCATTCCCTCTTTCTTCAACAAACTTAAAATACGGAATCATGCTCGTTTCTCAATGAAATCAAGCAAAATTAAAGATAAATTGAAATATGCGGAGAATACAATGCGCCCATACCCAATTGGAGATGAAACTCAGAGGTTTGGTGGCATAATGTGCCCAAACAACAAGGGATGCTGGTGGAAATCCTATACACCATTTTGCACCATGGTTATCAAACATCAAAATAGTGTATCTCCCTATGTTACCGATGATTGACCTATGGTGCAGACCAGTTGACCGCTGGGTCCTTGAAGGGTCGACCTATGGGCACGATTTAGGTCCATCTGAAATTAAATCCAAACCAAGCCACATTTATTCGATGGAGTATATATCTCTTATTTCATGCAACGTCTAGAGATATTTTCAAAGGTGTTCCAACATTAAGGAACTAATGAGATTTACATCAATGTTGATTATTTTATGGAGTTGAATTGTAGGTTTATTCGACGATAGAATTAGTTTAATATTAACGAAAACAGTATGGAACCTGTGGTGCAAGTAGGCAATCCAGAAGTGAACCTACAACTCAAGTTGGTGGGTCTAGGTAGTATACTCTGTTACAGTATGAGATAGTTTCACGATACGAGTCCATATGATTATGAGGCACGAACATTAAGTGTTCGTGTAGTGTATGATATGGGTCCATGACATGAGTCCAGTTTTAGATATTTTGGCAATATGATCCTTTACTACTTGCAATAGGACTGAATGTATACGATCAGTTAAGTATGGTATGACTGATAATGTATGAGGTGGGCTTGTTACGTGTTAGACACTTGTTGCATTATAGCGTTATCTCTGTAGTATATATGGAGTAGGTATGACTCACTCACTAATACTTTTTTGTAGGTTACTCATATTTTCCTTTTATCTATATCATTTAGGCTAGTGGAACTCGGTGGCATGAAGGGTTGGATGATGATGATTAAGTTATGTACTTATGATATACATACATACATACATATATTTGTAAATAAGTGATATGAGTTGACTTATATAGTATGGATTGAGTGTGAATTTGATATGTACAAACATGTAGTGTGATGTAAGTTGACACGGTATGGTTATTAAATAAATGATGGTTATTCGGTATTATATTTTATTTCCTTCCAATATGATCTCCAAGCTTATTAGTTAGAATTGTGTTTGTTTTCTAGTTTCCATATCACAATGATGCGTCCTTTTCAATTTTCAAGGTGTTAACATCAGTTTGGCCATTAAACCCGAGGTTCAAAAAAGGCAGGTTGTTACATTAGACATCAGAGGTAAACATTCGAAAGATTAAGGACTATGATGTACTGAGAAAGCATTTCGGTATTTCTATAAAGTGTGTGTATATATATATAAACTATACGAGTTAGGTAATGATGTGTACACTATTTACTATTCTTATTGAGTTAACTATCTATTTGGGGAGTTGCTAATGAATCCAAATTATAGATAGCAGAGGATGAGTAAATTAATGGATATAAAAATTGAAACAAAGATAATTACCGATGGGGATGAAACTAGAACAAGAGCTGGTATTAGAGTTGATACTAGGGATATTCTAATGTGCACATTCCTGTTTGGTCCTGTGATAACTATAAGTGATGAGCTAGATCAATGTAAATCCCATCATACTTGCACTTGCTATAGAAAAAGTGGATTATTGTACGACTGTCCTCTATTGTAGATTCCTCAAAGTTGTAAGGGGATTTTTTCAATTTGAGTGGGAAACTCTAAGTCAAGTTTGAACCATATTTGGTGATGTAGGCATAGCTAGGCATTTATGAGAAAATACTCAATCTTTTAGATTTGGTTTGATGGATTCATTGGGTAAAGAGGTGACAAAGTTTGTAGAAGAATTGAGTTTTGGGTGTAATACTTTTAAGAATGAATATTTTTAAGGAATTGTTGAAAAGGGTATTTTTATTTTGGCAATTGGAATTATATTACTTGTTTTAAAAGATTCTATAATTAACATTGTGTTTATTTAAGGTTAATAGATATTTTAAAAGATTTTTACAAAGGGGCTTAAAGTCAATTTCAAAGTAATTTAAATTCTTTGTCACACACACACATTTTTAAATAATAAATGATGGATTTGGGGTTTAAATTTTTTAATATATGTATTAATGTATGATTTGAAGTTGTAGAAGTGATTTCGATTTTAATATGAATATAGTCGGTAGCCAAAGTGACTTTCAAAAAAAGTATACTTTTTCACATATGTATAGGATGTACTATTTGAAGGTGTTAGAAGTTTTCTAATTACAAAATAAAATGATGTAAACTTATATATGTTGTAAAGTGCTTATAAATTATATGAAATGATGTTTTGAAATAAAGTAAGAGTATTTTAGAAAATAACCATAGTTTATTTAAAACTTAAGTATATTTTAAGTAGTTATTATTAAATTATTGATTGAAGTAAAAATAAGTAATTGGTGATGAAATTAAAACATAAAAAACAAAGGAAATGTTTAATGAAAAGATATATTTTTTGGCCTTTAAGTGAATGGGATGTTTTGTAAACAATATTATAAATAGTGATGATATATTTCAAAAAGCGAATGGAAGTTTCAAATTTTGGTATTATGATGAGTTTCTGATCGGTAATTTTTTTAATGTATTTTGAAGTGTGAAAAGAGGAATTTCAAAATTTGTTTAATTAAGAAAGTTATAAAAGTTTGGAAGTAAGTAAAGAAGAAAAGGATATTGCACTAGAAGCGGCCAAAAGCGTAAATATGCGACCATCTGCTATAAAGAAGAGAAAGTAGATTGTGATAGGAGGTAAGTTATGATTTTGGGTATAGAGTGTGATGGCAGATAGTTTAATTGTAAACCTCACATGGTGCATGAATTTATGGTGATGTTGAATTTTTTCAAAGGATCGATCCGTCTATTTATGATTTTTCATGATGTGAAATTGGTTATGCATTGTAGGGTCCTTAACGATACATATGTACTAAGTCTCTTAGGTATGGATTGATTTTGTAGTAGATTGAATGACTAGTTATGGGATGATCTTATATGGATATAGGAATGTGACTTATGGGAGGAGTAAAGGGTTGGGCCAGAGCTTCCATGATCCTGATAGTCCCATGATGATGAGTTGTTATATTTTCTATAATATAAGAATCATATATGGCATTGTAGAGAAAATATCTTGATTTTAATTTTTCTCCCTAAGTAAATAAAATTCATAAGACCCATAGATATGCCACTTAGGCACATGTCTCTGGAAATGAGTTAGAAGTTGGATAAGAGAATTTCCAAAGTAGTGAAAAAAAAAATCATAGTTGTGGCTAAGGAGAGAAATGTAAATCGAGATTTTTTTGCATTGAAAAGTCACAGAAAAGAGATGTTAATCGAAAAAAAATACGGGTCAATGTTTGTGTGAAGAGATTGGGAAGATTACATGTATATCATACTAGGAATATTTGAAGATGGAGTTGAAGTAGTGTTTCAATTAGAAAGTTGGTTAGTGCAAGAGGCGTAATTGGAATTGGAACTTCAATTGATTGGATCCCGCAAACCAACCAATTGAAAAATCTTATAAGGTGTGCTTGATAAATTAATTAAAGAGCTTACAGTCTATTATTTATGATAAGGTCTCAATGACCCTATTGTATTTCTATAGGATCCGACTTGGTAATCATAGGAGTTTAGATTCTTTCATCCTGTATCACTGCGGTAATGATCAATAATGTTACACACCACACATGTTTGTTTCGGCTTGTGAGGTTATGTACTATTTAGCAAATAAGTTATCTTCTTATACATGTATTTTATGTAATAATCATAAGGTGTTGGTACTTGAATTGTTATTGCAATGAAAGTACATTGTTTTGGATTTGGATTAAGTAAAGCAGAGGCTACCCGATCAGGGAATAATTTACTATTTGAATGTTACATGGATATAATATTATATTCATAATACTAGGATGTGATCCATTCCCGATGTTCCTGCATGTAATTATCGAGTATTATATTATTTAGACTATCAGATGTTATATTTATTGGCTTGATATGGCGAGATGGCATTCCATATTGAGTTTTCTCAACCATAGTACGGTAAAGAGTGAAATTTTAAAAAGTTATGTTTGGAAAGGAATGATTGAAATTGGATTTTTGGTTATAAAAGACGTTATAGATAAAGTTGCTGACAGAGTTATTTAAGAACTGTTCTGCTGGTTAGAAGATTTTGGAAGAAGGCACCGTTTGTGTGTTGTGATGAAAGGAAACATTGGAATTTAGTTTCTAGATATATATGAGAGTATTTTGACTTAAGTCGCTTTCAAATTTATATGAGTATGTATTATTGGTGATGTGGAATGAAGAAATTTAAGTTCAATGAGTGGTAGTTTGGAGAGTCAAGAAAAATATATTTTGGTTCACACACATTAAAACCCAGAGGCAGTTTTCATGTAAATACGAGATTTGAAGATACGTTTGTGATTTTGAGACTCGGAGTGAATAGAAGCTATATATTTTAGAAGACTATCTTGAAGCAATGATTTAAAGGCACCTAGTTTGTGCTGCAAATTAAGTGCACATGAACAAAGTTTCTCATAGTCGATCACTGTAATAGTAGCCTGATTTTAAGTTAGGTTTTCACTTAGTTTTGGATTCATTAAGATTTAGAATTATTGGTTTTGGTGTTTTAATATTATAGGATTCCTTATGATTGAACGTTTGCTTGTTTATATAGTATAAAACTTAGGATAGGATTTGTAAATCCCTCATAGATTGGGAACATGGCACTTTGATACCATTACCTATGGATGTATGGAGAACTGATATCGTAAGTAAGTTATACCATTTAAGATGGATTAAGATTAGAGAAGGAGTTATGTTATGTTCATTAGGTTAAGACATCATCGATTTTGATTTTCTTAGGTGAAATAAGGGATTTTATGATGATTCAAGTTATTGGTTTCTTATGTGAGACACCATCCACTTTTGAGTTATCTTACCCTAGCATCAAAATATGCAGTAACAATTTCCTACCGGCATTATCTGAGTGTCTTGTATGTGTACTTAGGAGTTATGTGAGGCTGTAGTTCAGTTCGGCCATTCTTATGCCTAGGTTGTAGGTAGTTATGCAATTCAACATCGGATTATTTGGATTGGTGAAATGAATTACAGAAATCATGGTTGTGCATATAAGTTTGTGTTTAATGTTTGGGAACCAGTTTAAATACTAATATGGAATCTATTTTGTGGAGATGGAATATGTAATCTGATCAGGAAACATTAGTTAGTCGAAGAGAGGGACCAAACTTTCTATTTTGACGATTTTCTGGAATATTATTCAATTCGCTTATTTGTTAATGTAGTTAGTTTAAGTGGGATTGACTAAATATTTTTTATATATACACACATACACACATACATATTCATTACTTAGTTTAGGGCATAATCGACCAATTTGGTTATATAACTTGTTTGTTCTATTTTCAAATTTTTGTTTTCTTTAATTTTATATGTTCCATATGTCTTGATTATTAGTTATTATTTCTTACACAAAAATTATGATATGTTAAAGTTGATAGTTGTTGCAAATAAATAGAAATTATGTGCTCATACTAGGATGCTTGCATACATCCCTAATATGTCATCTCACCTCATTCATATGGACACTAAAGACAGATTTCTACATCCACTCAGTATATCGTATGCCATGATAATCACATATGCCCACATGTTTTGCTATTCTCTATGTATTGCTATATTTGTATAACCCAAGTAAATGTTTTTCATGTTAGGTAATTATGATACATACATACATACATACATATATACATATATATATATATATATATATATATTGGATTATTATTTCAATGAAAGTTTGGATGTTTTATTTGTATGTCGTATGTATTTATGTGCGTGTTACGGTTATATGATATGTGATACGAGAGACCATGACACGTTTTTTGTTTCTTCAGAAGTTCGGGGACGAAATTTTATATGGGATGGAGAATGTAGTACCCCGAAAAATCAAGTAAAAAAATAATTGGAAGTTTATATAATATAATGGTAATAATTACCTCATTAAAATGTTGGATAAAATTTAATCAAATAAATGTAAGGGAAAAATGGTTATTTTTTCAATTTTGGAATTTGATGATGGGACCTACGCCATTGCGATCGGTCCACTTTTATAAGTCATGTCGTATATAAATTTGCTGGATATAGAGGTCCTAGAAGAGAGATACGGACGAATTAGTGATTAGCTAAGCTCGCTCTAAAAATTCGAATTCTAATTTACATTTGAAATAAAGCCATTGCTCTTTCCCTCCTTCTATAAATACCTATCCAAATGCACATTCCTTCTCTTCTCAAAATCAGTTTCCACTGTTTCAAATTTTCTCCTTTTCCCTCTTTCTTCATCAACTTCAAACAGAGATATCTTTCTCGTTTCTCAACGAATCGAGCGAAACCAGTGAACAAACAAAGCATATGGAGAATACAAAATAGTAGTCGATTGGAGGCGAAACTCGAAGGCTTGGTGGCATAGCAAGCATCGACAATAAGGGATAATGGTGGAAATCCCATACACATTTCCCATCATGGATAACAAACTTCAAAATGGCATGTGTCTCTCATTTCTTAACAAAACTAGGCAATGCGCCTATTAAAATAACCATAGGGACGAAAGCTATAACGTGGAAAGGTGGTTAGGGTGAACTATGGAGATCTACGGACACAAATGGATAATACTATGGGACAACGTTTACTTCTTATTCTTTTGGAGTTTCAGTTAGTGATTCTTCTCTATTCTTTAATATAATAGAAAATTTGATAATAAAATAGTGGTTTGAGTCTGATTATATGCTAATTAATGATTAAACATAACTTAAATTAATTTACGGAATGAATTGGAATGTAAGAAACAATAATCAAATTTATGTAAAATGGAAGAATTTATACTTTAACAACTGTGAATGAATCTACAACTAAATTCAATGTTGAACTAGTAAAAAACTGAAGTGAAACTATATTATAATAAAAATATGTCGAATATAAATTAGTTTAGAGAATATTCGAAGCGAAACCATGCAACTAGGAACAGGAAGAACAACTTAGGAATAGGCACAGCAAGACCTATAGTTCAACCCCTACGTCCAATAATTGACCTATGGTGTAGATCGATCGACGGCTAGGTTCTTGAGGGATTGATCGATGAGAACGGTTTGGGCCCAATCTAAACCTGGACCAAAATTGTCCCATATTTATTTGATGAAGTTTTGTATCGTTTATTTCATGCCACATTTAGAGTTAGTTTAAGAGACATCTTCGATGCGAAGTGGCTTTGGAGAATTACGTTGGTGTTGATCGTTGTATGGAGTTTAATTGTAGGTTTAGTCAATGATAGAATTGGTTCGATGCTAATGGGAACGTGTATGAAATCTGTGGCACAAGTGGGCGACCTGGAAGCGAACCTGTAGTGCAAGTAGGCAGTTCTAGGTAGCATACTCTTTTGTAGCTCTTGAGGCAGGTCCAAAGATGGGTAGAGGGTAAGTGGTTCTATTGCATACGAGATGGATCCAGGATATGAATCCATATAGTTGTTAGTCATGGACATTAAGCGGTCCTATAGCGTGTGAGATGGGTCCAGAAATGAGTCTAGTTCGAGATAGTTTGATGATACGATCATTTAATGTAGACGAAGGCACATATATAAGATCAGTTAAGTAAGAAATGGATGGTAGTGTGTGGGTAGGTTTGCGACGTGATAGATACTTGTCACATTATAACATTATCCCTGTAGTATATGTGGAGTAGGTATAACCCACTTACTCAGACTTATGTCTGAACTGCTCCTATTTTCCTTTTGTATCTATATCATTTAGGTTAACAGAAATTGGTAACATGAAAGGCTTGACAATGAAGGTTTTGTTATATACTTATGATATATATAAAATATATTATAAATAGTTGATATAACTTGACTTATATAGTATTGATTGGGAGTGAATTTGATATGTACAAACTTATAATGTAATGTAAGTTGACACGGTATGATTATTAAATAATTATAGTTATTTGGCATTACATTTTGTTTCCTTCTGATGTGAGATATAAAAGTTTACTAATTACAATAGTTTTTTCTTGTTATCATATCTCAATGACTCATCCTTTTTGGATTTCATGGTATTAACATTGGTTCGAGCGTTGACCTTGAGGGTCGAAAAAGACAGGTTATTATAAAATTAATTAAAAAAGGATTCTAATTAAAAGGTAATTAGGTATTGTAATCATTGTGTAGGTCTTTTCGAGAAAATAGGTTTTGACTATAAATTTTTCAAATTTGGAGTTAGGGTTTGGGAGATGGGAGGTGGCATTGACCCATTCATATGAAAGCATAAGCGGAGCGGTGGCCTCGACAGGGTCGGTGGTGTCAAGAGCAGTCGGGAATGACGATGGAAACGCAATCAACATTGCACAAGGATGGGTTGAAGGGATTGTCGGGCTTGTAAAGGTACTGTAGTGATAAAAAATTATTATTTAATTAATTGTTAAATTGCCAAATTACCTCTATAACATGTAACAACCCCCGTATTTTACGATTGTGTATTTAAATATTTTATTTAAATATAGCGTCGTTAGTCGGATTATAGTCCGAAAAGCTATTTTTTTTGCAAACAGTCAAATTAGGACTAGAGACCACTTCCATTGAGTTCAAAATGACATTTGAGACCTTTTTGAGTATAAACATCGATATGTTTGAAGTTAGCTAGAATTTCGACCTTTTCACTTAGGCCTTTGGGTTTTAGCCCATTAACCCCAACTTAAGACTCTAGCTCCACCCCTACTCCTCTTCATCCATTTCATTTCTATTTCCTAACACTTCAAGCTTAGGAACAATGGGGGAAGAGATTGGAATTAAAATTCTCAAGCCCTGGCTTCTTTGCAAATTCAAGTTTTAGCTCCAAAAGTTAAAGAGAAGCTTAGGTAAGCATCTCCTTCTTCTTCTCCATCTCAATCTCTCTCCAATTTCAGAAATTCCCTATAACCTAATTTGGGAAACTTTGGCTTATGATCTTAGATCGGAGCTTTTAGAGTTGGGATTGAAGAGTGGTTGATCCTCCTTTGTTTTCAAGCTTCTCCTTCCTTGTTTTTGTGTAAAAGGTGAGATTTTTATCTCACATCCATGTCTATAACTATCATTATTGTCAGGTATGAATTTCTAACATGTATTCATATTCATTTGCTTTTGATTTAAATTGATTTGGTGAACATTTCAATTTTTGTGTTTTGAAGTCAAAAACTTTAAAAATCCTAGCTTTGATGTACGAACATGCTTTTGGTGGTGTATCGAAGAGCCTATAGGGCTGGGTTATCGATTGGCATAAACCCCTAGCGCCCATTGCTCGTCTGATCGCAAATTGTTGAGAGTTTGCCCTTCGTTGTGATAGGCTGGAAATACTGGGGAAACAGGTTCCATTCGACTAGCTCTCTGAGTCCAGTCGACTGACCTGGAACCCGGGAGTTTTTCAGGCATTGGGCCAATCGACTGAACTCAGTGTCCAGTCGACCGACCTGCTTGCTTTAGCCCAACTTGCCTATTTTGCTTGAGATTCCAATTTTTATCGATTCGAGTTGATTTGATTTGTTGTTATCATTTATTATCGACTTTGATGACTTCTTTTTCGGGATTTTTGAGAATATCCATTTTGATGGATTCAGAATCGATTTCTATAGATTTGATTCACGTCTTCGTATGTGAATTTTTGGCGATTGATTGTTTCTACAATCATTTCTGTGACTTGTCACTTTTAAATACAAAGGCTTCTATACTAGTTGTAAATATTCAAACTCTTTCTTAAAGATGATTTCAACTCTATTTTTAATACATAGCTTGTTTATAAAACCATTTTACAATCTATTAGCATACACAAACCTTAACCTCATTCGTTTGAGAAATCTAATTAAACGACACAGTAAAACTAGTGGTATGAAACGCTTGCGTTTACTTTGTCGGTTGATTTTTGGACTTGTTCGATTGAAACTCTTGTGTTAATTTATGAGTGGAGATTTACAATTTGTTCGTGAATATTTAAGTTAAGCCAGTGATTATAGGACATGAAGCTAAACTCGTTTATTTTCTAGCTTACTGTAATTCACACTCTATATTTATCATTGATGATCATTTTGTGATTAGACTTGCGATATGCGATGTCTCTTTGTCCACGCAGGGGACTTTTCCTTGTTTCATTGAGTTTCGTCTCATTTCTTTTATAGGCTAATGACCTATGCATTCTTCGGAGTTTCGACTCATTCTTGTGGGCTAGAGACCCATGTTCTTTTATGGAGTTCGATTCATCGGACGTACCGTTGTACTACGTCGTTGTTCCGGCTTATTCGAGTTTCAGGTTCCTCGGCATACCGTTGTACTACGTCGTTGCACCGGCTCAATGGTTAGCGACCATGGGATAGCGTCCCGTTATTGATACACGTGTTGGAGAGTTTTCATGCTCCCCTTTATGATAGGCCTCCCTTTTTTGTGATTTATGAATTTCTAATTGATGGTTTTTAGAATTTATGTTTCACCAATTTTTATGATTGGCATTGATATGTTGGCCAATATTTGTGGTTTGGTGAATATGGTAAAGAATATGACATTCTTTTTGATGTTATGAGATTTTTGAGATATTATATGATTTTTGTTGTTATTAAATGTATACTTTTCATAGATATTATTGTTCTCATACATTTTCGTCATATCTCTTATTCTATCTCATTTTATCTGATATTTATAGCTAGACTGATCCGTTTATTATTTTCTTATTAAATAATACTCGGATCAGACCGAGATGTTACAGGTGCTTCTGCTTGACTCCTTATCAGGGACCATCATCTGACTTTTTTCTAACTACATTAGATTGGTAGTTTATGTTGTTATACATTTGAGATAGAGACTCCTTGATGTATACATATTCTTTTGTCTAGCACTTGTATCTATTCTTTTGTGATATTTTGGATCTTGTTTAACCACTACTCTGATGTACACTTCTATGTGTTATATTCATATCTATTTCTGCTTTTGTGATACGGATATCTGTGACTGATTTATGTTATGTTTATTTCTATATTTGTTTTCGAAGACCACATAGCCACTGCGTAGTAGCTTTGAGTTTGTATCGGCATGTCGGATTTCCTCTTGAAATGAAATGCATGTTATACTATCTGACATATCGGTGCCAGCACAAAGCAATTACACAGAGGGTCGCTCCTCAACAGCCTTATTTTTCGTGCTAGTTGACGGCATTACTCCGTAGTGTTCTTGGCTACAGTGACTATAGAGGTGGGGCGTTATAGCTTGGTATCGAAGCCAAACTTCAGAACAATGTAGAATTATTTAGCAAGGATCATTGTCTTAAGTCTTTCTTAGGAGTCGTGCCTTAGGATTTTTATTCGAGTCAATGGACCCGTTCTATCATATTTTCCTTGTGATGTCTTGTTTTATCAATCATGATTGTTTGATATTCATTCTGAGAATAACGTTTTTTCTTCTTTCTTTCTTAAAGAAGAGAGGTTAGACCGGGCCATCCTAGTGCCGGTCAATCAAGTGCTACTCCTTGGGATGGAGTATTTATGTCAGCTCAACAGCTTCTTGATCTTGTAAAGAACGCTCAAGCTATTAGGCCCATTCCAGAGCCTACTCACCCAAAACCCGGATTTGCACGCTTGTGCAGCGATTATACCAACTAGGGTGGGAAGACATTCAAGGTTCTGAAAGCAATTATTGAAGTCTAAGCGTGGCTTAGAACATGCGATCGCATCTTTACTCGCATGAATCTTATTGATCTTCATCAAGTCCAAGTGGCTTCTAGTATGCTCCAAGAAAGAGCATTAGATTGGTATGAGCTTCTGACTTCTGAAATTATTGAAGCAGATCTTACTTGGGAGCAATTCCAGGAACGATTCGAATTAAAATTTGTGCCGGAAGTTGAAGAAGTAACTTTGGCCTGGCGTTTCATAGACCTTGTGCAAGGTGAATCTTCTTTGACGGACAACGTCGCATCTTTCGAATATCTTTCTATATACGGGGTTGAATATATAAATACCCCATTGAAGAAAAATCAGAGGTTTGTCTATGGATTGAATAAGAATCTCAAAAAGCCATTACTTCTAAAATTAGAAGTTGCTTTTGATCAGCTTGTTGATGTCGCTCTTCGACTCGAAGAGGCAGATAAGGAGAGTGATGTTGAAGTTGTGGGTACCAAACCGAGCTTCAACAATAACAAGAAAAGGCCTATTAAATTCAAAGGCCCAAATCCAAACTAGAAAGGGAAGCAAGCAGCTTCAGTTGCAAAGACTCCTACCCTTATTAGTGGGCAATGCTATAATTGTGGTTCTAAGGACCATTGTGCTAATAGATGTCCGAAACCTCTCTTTTGTCGCTATTGCAAAAATTTGGGCCATCTTATATCTTCATGTCCCAAACTTCAAAGCAAGAAGGAGGGAAAGCTAAATGTTGTGCAAGCCTCTAGTAACACTTCTCGCGGTCAAGGTATTTCTCATCCTATCCTTGATGGCATTATTATGTTTCATGATCAACCTATTCGAGTTCTTTTTGATACGGGCGCATCCCATTCTTTTACATCAAAAGAACTTGTTGATACTTTTTCTTTAAGTGTTATGGCTTTAATGACTTCTTTGAGAATTGCAAATTCGGTTGGTGGATTCGCAACACTTAGTTTGCTTTATAAGGATGTCGAGATTATTTTATGTGATTTTTCTTTCCGAGCTGATTTGCATGTCATGCGTTACTTAGGCTTAGGAATGATTTGGGAATGGATTGGCTTAACCGTTATGAGGCTCATACCCTATGTCCTGAGCAGACTATTCATCTTCGACATCCTTAATCTATAGAGCAGATTTCTATTGTTCTTAAAGATTCGGATTCCAACTTGGCAGCATCTTTATATTCTTTAAATCCTCATGATGACGATAATGATGATGAGGAAGATGTCATTTCTCTCATTCAAGTTGTTCTGGAATTTCTCGATATATTTGAGCCCGTTTTAGGATGACCCCCTAAGCGAGCCATTGAGTTCAGAATTAATCTAATTCCTGAAGCTTTACTTATTACTCTTCCTTATCGTATGTCCAATAAAGAAAAGGAGGAGATGCGCAAACAATTACCCGAATTGGAAGAGAAGCAATTTATTCATTCTACTTCCTCTCCTTGGGGAGCTTCTGCTATTTTTGTGAAGAAATTTGATGGTACATTTAGGCTTTGCATTGACTACCGCAAGCTTAATGATCTTACTATCAAGAATAAATATCCTATACCTCGGATTGATTATCTATTCGATCAACTTAGCAGTGCTAGAGTCTTTTCATAGTTAGACTTAGCAACCGGTTTTCATCAACTTCGTATTGCAGAGGATAGCATTCCTTTGACATCATTCTGTACTCATTACGGATCGTATGAATGGCTTGTTATGCCATTTGGTTTAATGAATGCTCCGGCTTATTTCGTTGACCTTATGAATCGAGTTTTCAAAGACTTCCTCGATCGATTTGTTCTCATCTTTATAGATGATATTCTTGTTTATTCTAAAACCGAGGAAGAGCATGAAAAACATCTTCGGTTGGAAACTCTTAGGAGCAATCAGTTGAAGAAAAAAAATTCTAAGTGCCACTTTTGGCAATCTCGTGTGAAATTTCTTGTTCATATCATTTCTGAATCCAGAATTTCTGTGGACCCTTCAAAGATTGAAGCGATTCAAGATTGGAATAGATCAGATAGTGTGACGGAAATTCGTAGCTTTCTTGGATTGGCAGGTTATTACCGTCGGTTCATAAAGTACTTTTCTAAAATTGTCGTGCCTCTTACTAGCTTGACAAAGAAAGGAGTTAGATACATTTGGTCGGACAAATGTGAAGCTTCTTTTCAGAAATTAAAAGAACTCCATTCTGATGCTCCTATTCTTGTGATTCTCGAACGGAACCAAGATTTTATTTTTTATACCGATGCTAGTCGTGTTGGTTTGGGAGCCATTCTTATGCAAAGGGATCGTGTTATTGCTTATGCTTCTAGGCAATTAAAGCCGGCCGAGACTAGATATGCCACTCATGATTTAGAGCTCGCGGCTATTGTTTTTACCCTTAGAATTTGGCGACATTATCTTTTGGGAGAAAAATTTGTTCTCTACGCCGATCATAAATCTTTGAAGTATTTATTTTTCCAAAAGGAACTTAATTTGCATCAACAACATTGGCTCGAGTTCCTTGCATCTTATGATCTTGATATTCTTTGTACTTCTGAAAAGGGAAATCGTGTTGCCGATGCCCTTAGTCGTAAGCAATAAGCGGTTGTTTCCATGATGATATCCGAATGGAATGATCTCGAGACTTTATCTACTTGTGAGATCCGAGATCGTGAATTCAATTTATGTGCGTCTCTTGTTTTATGTAGCCTTGAGGCTCATCCCTCTCTTTTAGATTGCATTCTTGAAGCTCAAAAGCGAGATCCCGAATTGGCTTTTCTTAGCCAAAGTTGTAGGGATAAAATTGATATTGAAGGTTTGAAATATTTTGTTATTGATTCTCGTGGCGGTATTGGAAAATTTGGTAGACTTATTATGCCAAATAATGATGATCTTCATAGAGATATTTTAGAGGATTCTCACCGTTCTAAATTTACCATTCATCTCGGTAGTAGTGAAATGTACGCGGATATGAAGCGACTTTATTATTGGGATGGAATGAAATCCGATATTGCTAATTTTGTTAAGCGTTGCATGACTTACCAACTCGTTAAGGTCGAGCATCAAGGTCCGGTGGTTATTGCAACCTTTGGAGATTCCAATTTGGAAATGGGATCAAATTTCCATGGTTTTATTGATGGCTTTCCCCGTTCTCGTTCGGGTCATGATAGCCTATGGGTGATAGTTGACCGCTAACAAAATCCCCCCATTTTATTCCCGTTCGGTCCAATAGGACCGTACCTCTTTTTTTCAAACTATATGTTAAAGAAATTGTTAAATTACATGGAGTTCCTACTTCTATTTTTAGCGATCGTGATCCATTGTTTACTAGTGGATTTTGGAAGAGTCTTCAAAAAGCTTTGGGAACAAAGCTTAATTTTAGCATCTCTTATCACCCTCAGTCCGATGGACAAACCGAGCGTGTGAATCAAACTCTTGAAGATCTTCTTCGTGCATGTGTTCTTGATTTTGGTGGAAGTTGGGAAGATCATATTTCTCTTATTGAGTTTTCCTATAATAATAGCTTCTAATCTAGTATTGGTATGGCACCCTTCGAGGCACTCTATGGAAGGCCATGCCGATCTCCTTCTTGTTGGCTTGAGGCCGGTGAGAAGCTGGTTTTAGGTCCTGATTTTATTCATGATTCCACAGAAAAGATTGACCTTATTCGCCATAGGATGAAAAAAGCTCAAAGTAGGCAAAAATCCTATGCCGATAACCAAAGAAGGAAATATAAATTTTCTGTGGGAGATTTGGTATTTATTCGTGTTTCACCTATGAAGGGTGTTGTGCGTTTCAGTCGATCGGAAAAATTAGCACCCCGATATATTGATCCATTTCCCATCACCGAATGCATTGGTTCTGTGGCTTATCGCCTTTTATTACCGGCTTAGTTTTTCACTATTCATGACGTATTTCACGTCTCTTAACTACGAAAATGCCTTCGATTCCGATTCTATTCTTGAGTCCGGTGTTGTTGAAGAAATTGAAGTTTCGTCTAATTTGACTTATGAGCAGCATCCTATTTGTATCATTGCAACGGAGGTTAAACACCTTCGAAATAAAGATGTACCTCTTGTGAAAGTTCAATGGTCCTCAAATCCTAAGGATTGCTCTTGGGAATCTAGAGAATTCATCGAGCAAACACATCTGGACTTACTTTCTCGTACTTTTTGAGGTAAACTTCTTATTTCAAATTTCTTTTGTATTGATATGCTTTTATGTTTGTTACTTTTTATATTCTTCTTAAATATTGCGAGGATGCAATTTCTTTAAGGGGGAGTCTGTAACAACCCGCATATTTTACGATTGTGTGTTTAAATATTTTATTTAAATATAGCGTCGTTAGTTGGATTATAGTCCGTAAAGCTATTTTTTGGTAAACAGTCAAAGTAGGACTCGAGACCACTTCCATTGTGTTCAAAATGACGTTTGCGACCTTTTTGAGTATAAACATCGATATGTTTGAAGTTAGCTAGGATTTCGACCTTTTCACTTAGGGCTTTGGGTTTGGGTTTCAGCTCATTAACCCTAACTTAAGACTCTAGATCCACCCCTACTCCTCTTCATCCATTTCATTTCTATTTCCTAACACTTCAAACTTAGGAACAATGGGGGAAGAGATTGGAAATTAAAATTCACAAGCCCTAGCTTCTTTGGAAATTCAAATTTTAGCTCCAAAAATCAAAGAGAAGCTTAGGTTAGCATCTCCTTCTTCTTCTCCATCTCAATCTCTCACCAACTTCAGAAATTCCCTATAACCTAATTTGGGAAACTTTGGCTTATGATCTTAGATTGGAGCTTTTAGAGTTGGATTGAAGAGCGTTTAATCCTCCTTTGTTTTCAAGCTTCTCCTTCTTTGTTTTTGTGTAAAATATGAGATTTTTATCTCACATCCATGTCTATAACTATCAATATTGTTAGGTATGAATTCTTAACATCTATTCATGTTCATTTGCTTTTGATTTAAATTGATTTAGTGGACATTTCAATTTTGGTGTTTTGAAGTTAAAAACTCTAAAAATCCTAGCTTTGATGTATAAACATGCTTTTGGTGGTGTATCGAAGAGCCTATAGGGCTGGGTTGTCGATTGGCATAAACCCCTAGTTCCCATTGGTCGTCCGATCGCAAATTGTTGAGAGTTTGCCCTTCATTGTGATAGGCTGGAAATACTGGAAAACAGGTTCCAATCGACTGGCTCTCTAAGTCCAGTCGACTGACCTGGAACCCGAGAGTTTTTCAGGTATTGGGCCAGTCGATTGAACTCAGTGTCCAGTCAACTGACCTGCTTGCTTCTGCCTGACTTGCCTATTTTGCTTGAGATTCAAATTTTTATCGATTCGAGTTGATCTGATATGTTGTTATCATTTATTATTGACTTTGATGACTTCTTTTTCAGTATTTTTGAGAATATCCATTTTGATGGATTCGGAATCGATTTCTATAGATTTGATTCACGTCTTCGTATGTGTATTTTTGGCGATTGATCGTTTCTAAAATCATTTCTATGACTTGTCACTTTTAAATACTAAGGTTTCTATACTAGTAGTAAATATTCAAACTCTTTCTCAAAGATGATTTCAACTCTATTTTTAATACAAAACTTGTTTATAAAACCGTTTTCCAATATATTAGCATACACAAACCTTTACCTCATTCGTTTGAGAAATCTAATTAAACGGCGTAGTAAAACTAGTGGTATGAAACGCTTGAGTTTACTTCATTGGTTAATTTTGGACTTGTTCGATTGAAACTCTTGTGACAATTTATGAGTGGAGATCTACAATTTTTTTGTGAATATTTAATTTAAGCCAGTGATTATGGGACATGGAGCTAAACTCATTTATTTACTAGCTTATTGTAATTCATACTCTTTATTGATTATTGATGATCATTTTGTGATTAGACTTGCGTATGCGATGTATCTTTGTCGTGCATGGGACTATACCTCGTTTCACTGAGTTTCCTCTCATTTCTTTTATAGGCTAACGACCTATGCATTCTTTGGAGTTTCGACTCATTCTCATGGGCTAACAACCCAGTTCTTTTATGGAGTTCGGTTCATCGGATGTACCGTTGCACTACGTCGTTGTTCCAGCTTATCAGGTTCATCGGTTTTACCGTTGTACTACGTCGTTGCTTCGAATTATTCGAGTTTCAGGTTCCTCGGGTGTACCGTTGTACTACGTCGTTGCACCAGCTCTATGGTTAGCGACCATGGGATAGCGTCTCATTTGTGATACACGTGTTGGAGAGTTTTCATGCTATCGTTTATGATATGCCTCCCTCTTTTTGCATTTTCTGGATTTCTAATTGATGATTTCTGGAATTTGTGTTTCACCAATTTTTATGATTGGCATTGATATGTGAGCCAATATTTGTGGTTTGGTGAATATGGTAAAGAATATGACATTCTTTTTTATGTTAGGAGATTTTTGAGATATTGTATGATTTTTGTTGTTGTTAAATGTATACTTTTCATAGGCATTATTGTTCTCATACGTTTTCGTCATATCTCTTATTCTATCTTATTTTATCTGATATTTATAGCTAGACTGATTTGTTTATTATTTTTTGATTAAATAATACTCGGGTCAGACCGAGATGTTACAGGTGCTTCTGCTTGACTCCTTATCAGGGATCATCATTTGACTTTTGTCTAACTACATTAGATTGGCAGTTTTTGTTGTTATACATTTGAGATAGGGACTCCTTGATATATACATATTCTTTTGTCTAGCACTTGTATCTATTCTTTTATGATATTGTGGATCTTGTTTGACCACTACTCTGATGTACACTTCTATATGTTATATTCATATCTATTTCCGCCTTTGTGATATGGATATCTATGACTGATTTATGTTATGTTTATTTCTATATTTGTTTCCGAAGACCACATAGCCACTGTGTAGTAGCTTTGAGTTTGTATCGGCATGTCGGATTTCCTTTTGAAATGAAATGCATGTTATACTATTTGACATATCGGTGCTCGCACGAAGCAATTACATAGAGGGTCGCTCCTCAACAGCCTTATTCTTTGTGCTAGTTGACGACATTACTCTGTAGTGTCCTTGGCTAGCGTGAGTATAGAGGTGGGGTGTCACATAACATCTAACTTTCATAACTTTTGCATACGAATTCCGAGTCACGTGTGATTTGTTTCTTTGGCCTATTAACGAAATTACGGATATTTAATGTGTGGTGTGCTGACTTTGGAGCTATTTGGAAAAGCGCATAAGTGTAACTAAATAACACAATAATTTGTGTTTGAAAAATATTAACTGGATATCTCTCAAGGAAAAAACATTTTAGTAGATATATGCTAAGTTCGGTTAATGACTGTTTATTTGTTATGGTGTTCGGGTAATTTTGCGTCAATTTTATTATTTATTGCAAATTTTTGTGTTAGTGGATGATGTATATTTAATTATAATTAATTATTCATTTAAAATGGAAAATGGTTTATTAATAGAAAATAGATGAAATTGTGTTATTTTAGGAAATATACATAACTGAATGAAATATAAGATTATTTATGGATTTCGAGTGAAATTTTTAAGTAACAACGGTTTAACGAATTATACTAAAATAAATGTAAGAAATAAAATAAGGTTATTATTTATGTATTTTTAGGAAAATTCATAAATAATAACAGAAATATCCATTTCTAATTAAAATTGGAGGATTTAATATTATTTCTAAATTTAGTAAGGTTTAATAAATAATAATATGGTTTTGTTGAAGATAACATTGTTTGAGCAAAATAAGGTATTATCTGAGTAGTAAAATAAAAGATATTTTGGGGATGGTAATAATAATAGTAAGTATATGTTTCTAAAAGTATTTTGAGTTAAGCTATTACTATTATGAGCTAAATAGCAATAAAAATGATTTTGAGATTTATAATGTAATACTTTTCTTTTCTTAGTTAGATAGTATTAAATTGGTTATGAAAATTGTAAAGTAGTTTGAATATATGTAATTATTTTGATGTAAAACAATAATACTATTGTTTTGAGAATAATTATAGTAAACTACTATGTTTGATTAAATTATGATGTTTTGAGGTATATGAAGTTGTAAGTGTATGATAAAGGTTTTTTGAACAATATTATCATTTTTGAGGAATTGTAATTGTTTTAAGATAAAATAAATATAGATGTTTTTATAATAATAATTTTATACTTAAGAGGAAATAGTAGGTATAAATGCCTTTTTTGGATCGTTGTAATATATGTGATTAATTGTTGGTTGAGATAATCACATATATGTTTGTTGTACGATGATGGAATCATATTAGGAAAAGTATGCAATATTTTATCATTATTACTACTAGATGATAGGTAGTTAACTATGGTTTTTGTTGTATGGATGACACTGATGTTTGTGTTACTAACGTAGCATGCATTTTACGAATTTTGATGTTTGTGTTACTAATGTTGATTAATTAGTTCACATTTGATGAGATTGATTGTGCTACAAATATGAAGTAAATAACACACATTTGTTTGATTTATACCTACGTTAATGATGTATAACTAATAGTTCAGGATTAGTAAATATGTGAGTATATTTGTTGTGCTTAGTTTATTTGATGTTTAGGGTTAACATTGGGTGTTGTCAAACTTTTATGATGTTTAATGGAAGTGTGTTGTCATTATTGTTGTTACCTCATATTTATGATGATTGATTGTGATTGATAAAAAGTGGTGTTTTTTGCTTGCATGGTTGCTATGGGTTGTGTGATGCTATGTGCTAACAAATATTTGAGGTAGAAGAAGTGAAGGTACTCAAAACTATGTGGGCTTGATCCCCAAAGTGGTGCATAGACAACCTTTCCCTATACAATAACTCTCGAGCCTCTGGTCGGAGTTTATAAGGTAAGGCGTAGTGTGTGTGTATGTGCGCGCAAACTCATATACTTGTAATGTTATAAATATGAGCAAAAGAGGGAGCAACGGTCTTGATATAGATCATATCTATAGGTTGTTAACTCGGCTTTTTTTGTTGCATCACAGTTGTGTTGTTAATTAATCAATGTATTGAAGTTGCGGCTGTTATTTTATGCGAATCTAAGTGATATTTAATTGTTGACATAATGTGTGAAAATTAATGTATAATTCGACGGTGAGGTTTTTTTTCCTTTTTGCGCATATTGATTTTAGATCGTAAACAACACAACTAACGGTCCACTATGTTTAATGTCTATAAATAATGTGCAAGCATATATTTACAACATATTTCATTATTTTTATATGTTATATATAACGAGATGTCACAATTGACTCTTTGATATTGTCGACCAATTCAAGTCTAGCTGTCGGGAAGGAGTCGGTATTTTCCAACACGTGCAGACTTTTTCTTCCTATGTTTATTTTTCTTATTTATTGACATTATTTAAAAATATTTATTTTGAATAAAATTTTGTTGTCATAACGTATAAATCATACATATGTATGAAAATTATTTATTTATTTTAAAATGAATGAACACTTACAATATATGTTATTTTAAATTATTTTTTATATAATTACTAATTTTCAAATTATTTCATTTAAAAAGTAAATATTACATGATTTTAAAATTTTATTTTAATTATTTTAAATTATATATTTTAAATTTTAATAATATATGCCATATAATTAATTCCTATCAATGTTCCAAATTTATAATCAATTAACTTACGGGATAATAGTTTAAACTGAATTAGAATGACAAGAGATTTTATACCTAAGCATCCAGGATATCAATGTCAATTCTCAATGATCGGATTTCAAAAATCCTAACATAGACAAGAGTGTTCGTTCAAACTAGTTGTTTCCATATGAGTTACATCTAGTTTTATTGGAAATAACAAGTTCTAACTGAAATTCTTATATACATTCCAAATTTACGAAATCCAACTTTACATATTCGTTAATACCATATCAGAAGTTTTAATGTACAATTTCATGTAATTCTAAATCTGTTTGACTATCCATCTCATTGAATGCAAATATTCATAGGCCCGAGTTAATTACTAAAATAATAGATTAATTTACGGGATCGCGGACCAAACTGACTAAAAGGGCATATAGTTATTTACTTAAGCATCCAAGACAACAAGTCAATCCTCAATAGTTGAATTGCATTTCAAAAATTTACGATGTAGATGAGGTAATTAACAATACTTTATTATTAAAAGTATATAAAAATTATAATAATTATATATAAAAAATAAAATTTTAAATTTTTTTTTTCAAAATGAAATATGCAGTAATATATGTTATGAAAATTTAAAATATAAATTTTGGAAATATTTGGAAAGGTACAACAATGATCTAAAAACAAAAAATTAAAAAATTTCTTACGACTCGACCTTGGCCCCATCCTCTCATAGAACCCAAACTTCTAACGATTTCATTCATTTCCATACAAAAGCCAAAATTCACCAAAATCACCAATTTTAGTGCTCTAATGCTCCTTCTCCTTTCATCGTGGCCTCTGCTACTCTTCCTCCTTGCATTGCTATCCCAAAGCATTGTTTACATTATCGTCGCTTACTATATCTTGCGCAACCTCTCGGTGTCATATTGATTCCGACCCTCGTCATCATTATTAGTATTAATGAGGAATGATATTTTGTTTGTATATTCAATTATAGTTCTTATTTTTCTTTCATTCGATGCTTTTACTTTTAGTTCTCATTGAGTATAAATAATAACACTCAAGCTTGAGAGACTATCATCTACAATAAGATTCAGGTGTACTGGGTACTTCTATATGTATGTGGATTTTCTTATGAATAAGACGGTAAATGTCAAAAAATGGAATCAAAGTTGTGTATGGAAATATGGGGATGTAGATCCAAGTTGCTTCACTGTATGAAAAATCCTTATACTTGTTTGGAAAGTTTTCTTTAAAAAATCTTTTATATCCTAATGTTGATTAGCATGCAAAAGAAATAATTTTCTTTAGTAGTTTGTCCTATTTGAAATGTTGCATAATGATATTTTCAAAATTTTCCCATTTACAAAAAAAACAAAAAAAATCAATGTATTTGACTAGTTCGTGGCTTTGAATGGCGAGACCAAAAGTCACAAGTTCAAATTTTGAAAATGATAAGTTGTTCACATTGATTAACCAAGTTCAACAAAAGATTAAAAATACATAATCAAAGCCATCTTTCAAAATATAAAATATATCATATGTGTAATATTGATTACTTTTATGGGTTCGAAGCACACTCAAATAATAGTGATAAACCATTTTACTTTCTATTAGTTTTGAATTTAAAAGAATAAATTTTCAATTAACAGTTACATAATAATAGATTAAGTATTTGTGAAGTATGAATAATTAATTGAACAATTATCTCTAGATAATAATTGACTAATTAAATACTTGTTTTGAAATATTCTTCAAAATGGTACATAAATTATTTGTGAAATAAATCAATATAAGCAAATTTTGTTGACCTTGCATTACATTTGTCCTCATATTGTAGGTATTTTATATGATTGTTGTAGAGATTTTCATTTTTTTGTGAAGTGGACTTTGTTCTAATGCAACATCTGTCAGAATTGTCATAGAATTGGACAATTTACAAACATGATGATATTATACATTTCATAACTTATTTCCAGTCAAACGGTTAACAAAACTTTGAGTAGTACTTCTTTTTTGTTCCATATGTACGTGTGTTGGCATGTGATAACAGGAACAAGGGGAAGTGCTATCGGAAATTTCTTAAGTCAATCAAGGTAAAATGATATATGAAATATAAAATTACTATTTTTTCGTAATGTGAAGTAGGTTGACCAACCCATAACTTTACATATTTTTAGAATAGAGTACATTGTAGCACTAATAAAATAAGAACAATTTAAGGAATTAATAAAAGAAAATATATAACATATGATTTATATTAATATGTGATATTAATAAATATAAATTGTAATAAATGATTTTCTAATAATATGGGAACTATAATACCAAATGTGTGTATTATTTGTAGTAAAAGATGGATTATCTGAAAGTTCGAAATTGGATGTACAAGATTAATGTCGGAAGGAACGAAGAGAAATTGCTACATTTTAGAAATGCTGTGGAAGAATTTAAGAAAGTGGAATCTTGTGATATAACATAGCAGACATAAATCTAATTTCCTTATTCTGAATGTCATTTCCTAAAATCTTGTAGTTGAAGTTGAGCCCATAACAGTTGATGTCAATTGTCAAAGAACCTGGTCTAGAAAATAGAATTGCAGGAATGGTTCATGATGTCGCTGATCCTGTTACATGCAGATCAATTACCTAACACGAAAGAAGAAATAGATCCAGAAGCTAGAAACTTTTTTTAACTTGTTAGAAGCATTGAAACAACCCATGTACAATGGTTGTTCGATGACGCACTGTTCAGCATCATCTACGTTATTTGCTATAAAACGCAAATACAACACATCAGAAAACTTAATGAGAAATTCATAGCCTATGTAAATAAATGCTTCTACTTGACAAAGTGTTGATAGAGAACTGGTATTCATTAAAAAAGAAGTGTAGGCATTCTACTTGCCATATAAAAATATTGACACATGTCCAGGAGAATGTGTGATATAAAGGAAAAAAGATAGAGAATTGAGAAGCTATAAATTTTGTAATGAGCCAAGAAATAGGTTGAAAAAATGTAGCGAAAAGATGCACGTTTCAAGTAAATGCCTTATTTTCGCTTGCACCTAGACTATGCAAGTTATACGCATCTTTCGATGTCGTGAAACACATGATATGGCATAGTGAGCGACAACGAGATAAAGGGTTTTTATGTCATATTTCATATGGTGAAGCTTGAAAACAATTTGATAGGATATATCCTAATTCTAATGAAGAATCGTATAATGTTAGACATGGTTTGTGTATAGATTATTTGCATTATTTGTATCGTTTGGTAAGCCTTATTTAACATAGCCAGTTGTTCTGACACCGTACAATTGCCTCCATTAATGTGTATAAAGAATCCATACATATTTTTAGTTTTTATTATTCCTAGGCCTAAAAATCCAACAAATGGGATAGATGTATACTTACAATCTTTAGTTTTTAAGTTGAATAATATATGGAAATATAGCATTATAACCTACAATTTATCAATGAAAAGAAGTTTACAATGCATGCTTCGATACTAATGAAATAAGTGATTCTCTTGTGTATGAGATTCTGGTTGGATGGAGTAATGCTGGAAAATTTTCCATTCCTATATGCATTGATTATATAGTCATTTAGAGTGAAAAATAGTGCTAAACAGTGTTTGTGGGATCAACATCATCGTTTTCTACATATAAACGATTGCTTTATATTTGATAAAAAAATTTAGGTGCTATCACCACTTGATGTCTTGAGTAGTGAAGAGGTGTATAACTTTGTTCAAGAATATCCAAAAAAATGTGATAGGAAAAGATCAAAAAATAGCTAGCAAATGACAATGTCGTAATTAGTGCAAACAGATTATATTTTGGGATTAACCGTATCGGAAGAATATGAAGATTTGACATAATTTGGACATAATGCATAACGAAAAAAATGCGTTTTAAACTACTTTAGCACAATAATGAATATGAAATGAAGAAAGAAAGAAAACTTTATCATTCATTTGGCTAACTCTATGGCCACCTTGTTTATCCTCGACTGAGTTCCATTTGGTTATGAATAGAGCCATAGTCAAAGAAGTGTTCGACATCATTGTTAGATCCTCTGTTGTTGGATTTTAATGACAACAACTATACATTTATGCCAAAGAACCTCTATGCTAAATTGCAGGTACATGAGTATCAAAAAGGGATTATCAAATAAGTTCAACATGAAGATACACGGTACGAAAGTGGATAAAAGTACGTATATGGAGATACAAGAAGAGATATACACGATAGAGACAAGATGAAGGTGACAAACAAAGTATTATTAGTCATAGAGTACCATGTATAGAGTTTATAGATGTTAAAATCTTCTCAATGTGGTATACACATATACATACACATTCGAAACATTCTTTTGTCAAAGCCAATCGACTTTATAGTTGATTCGTGCCATCGTATATAAATGAAGGAAAAGTGTCCGCACATGCACAAAAATAGCTATATATGGTTTTATAGTGGCCATACCACTTAGAGTACATAACATGTAAGAAGAAAAGGTGCTTCTGCAGCTATAAAAGTGACCTAAGTAGAATTGGTTCCTCCTCCCAAGAGGAGAAGAATCACTACCAACAGGGCCTAACAGATGCAAAAAATACGCAAAGTGAGACAATATCCAAAACAAATCCAGGTTCTCCCTATAATACATACATACGTACATACATACATACATACATACATATATATACATATATATATATATATATATATATATATATGTATGTATATATATATATATATCTTATCCCAACATCTTCAAGGAGAAGAGATCTATTCCGCTTACCACGTGCTCCATCCACCGTGAGAATAAGTCCACCACCAACTATAGAGTAATGTAAACATCTGGATTCACCATCAACATCACTAACAAAAGTATGGAAATCATGTCTATCTGGGTCATATCTCATGCCAGACTGAACATGGATCCAGGCTATCTCTGTTGGATTCCACACATTATCAGAAGCCAGAGCAGTCGGAGAAAATAGAGGGCCAGAAATATCAGGTGGAACAGAGGAATCCATATCAACATCAAAGGGGGGAGGAACAATAGTAGGCACTGAATGCTCAATAGGGGGTGGAGGGGCCATAGGAGTAGGAATAATGCGCTCATCCGAGATCCATTTCATGTTTAGAGGCATAAGAAGAGCCGAACAGAGAAAGGACCAACTGAAGACATACGAGAGCATGTTGATGATATATGACCAAAGGACTGACATGACGTACATATGTCTGGCTTCCAATCATAACTAACAACGATCTCCATTATCTGATCCTCGGTCACTCTAACTTTGACAGTATCTGATAAAGGCTTATCCGAGGAAATCTCAATCAAAGCCTTTGCATAGACTAGTTTTTCCTTAACTATGGTGTTAGCATCAAAGCATTTTACCTACCGCACTAGCTATCCAATTTAGACCTATCATAGCTTGTAAACAAAGGGTATATGAGAGAAATAAGTCTACACAGGAATAGATATGACCTATTCCTTGGCACAGTCAACGGATGGGCCCCATGGAGTGACTATAAAAGGCGTGCCTCTGATAAAAATAGTGTCGTTACTAAGAGTTCGAAGTTGCGCCTCGGGCCTTGAGAACTTGAAGAAAAAAATAGAGTTGTCCATGTGGACTAGGAGGCTACCCTTCTGTTACCAAGCTTTGTTGCAATGATTCTTAACCACTAGATAAGGAGGGTTACAGTCCAAAAAGAATCTAACAAGATAGTCTGACCAATAATCAATACCAGCTTGTATTACCTTTGGAGGGGGAATCATAACTCGGTCTTTGTTAACCATTTCGAAAGAGCGGGGTACAAAGTCATCCACATTTTTGGCAAGGCGGAGAATAAGGAAGACCAATTTAATCCTATATTCAGCTCATTATATTGATGAAGCTGATGTTGATTAGCAGGAGTTGAATTCACACAGTTTCGAGCACCGACAGGTTCATTGTTTTCGATATCATTTATTCCCTTTCTCGATTCTTCAAACAGTTTGCTAGTAATATCATCCGTTCTCTTAGCTAAACCAACAGAATTGGAGACAAAACCAAATGATATTTGTGCATTGTCATGACTAACATTTAACACGGTAGATTCATACATATTTGCATCCAGATTAAAACAACCATCTTCATCCTCGTTATCTACAGTTTCAACTAAGTTTAAAATAACAGAATTATTACCATGAACATCAATAATACCCACGCTATCATAACTTACATTTCCCAAATCCTCAACATTCCAAGCAGCGTCAGTATACTGTAGGATCAGAGTTAAGGTAGAGGAAGGTTTCGTGATACCTGAAATTGGGCCCATCGATGAAGAAAGTTCACCACTATCGAAAGAAAGAGCATCTAGAGCTTTCCAATTGAGTCAGACTGACCATCGCAAGGAGATTGAAGCAAATCACTAGATCCATAAATAACAGGTACTGAATGAGGTACGGAGCTAGAATCGTACGCACAGCCAGATCTTATACTCGATCAATTGGAAATGGAGGAAACAATCTCGTTTTCTTGTTGAATTTCTTTGCCATAGTCGACAGAGGGGTGAGAGATTTTAAGAAGTGGATGCAGTAGAAATGGGAGAGAGAAAAGAACGAGTAGATGAGGGGAAATCAGAAAGGGAAGGTAAAGAGATATCGCCATTTTGTGGAGTTGATTGTCGCCATTTTAGTAAAACCCTACATTCGAAACATTTTATAAAAGCAATAAAAGTTTTTTTTTAAATGATAATAATAATAATAATAATAATAATAATATATGAAGCAAGACTCGATTTGTGGTCATTGGTGAGATCATATTTTAAATGAAAAATCAAGTTTTCAAAAATGCATGAAGCAAGACTCGAACGCAGAGCACTAATTTAGAAAGCAAGTGCTCTAACCAAGTGAGCTAAAACAATTTTTATTCATCGAAAAAATTCAACCGGGTGAACAAGGTCATTCAGTGGACTAAATTCTATGCATATACACAACTTTATTTGAACATTCAATCTACTGAATCATACATTTCAGTTGACTGAATTACGTTTTTTGCACCGTTTTCTTGGTGCATCGATTTTCAATCGATTCAGTCGGCTGAATCTTTTCACTCAGTCGGCTGACTCTTTTCACTCAGTCAGCTGACTCTTTTCACTCAGTCAGCTGACTCTTCATAATGGCTATATTTTGAAGAGACACTTCATTTCAGCAAAGAGATACAACTCCTGATTCAAGAGTTTCTTCCATATTCTTTCATAACGACCTTTCATGAACAATTGCAACTCTTAAACACTATAAATAGACATGAAATCAATTGTTTTAATCACTAGTTTCTGATTTAAATTCTCATTCTTATTGTCTAAACTATCTTAGCATTTGCAATCAATATTTCATTCAAATCACTTGTTCATTCATGCAATCCTCATTAAGTGATTTAATAAAATTTCTATCTTCACGAACTACACGGTATACTACAAAGGAGAAGATTATAGGAAGGGTGAACACTATTGACTTACCAGTGCTATTAAAGAGCATATTCATTCAGAAACAACTTTACTATTTGTATTGGAAGTCATATTCGGTTACTAAGGCGGTAGAAGTCTTATTCGGTTGTCTAGGCGATAGAAGTCCTGTTCGGTTGCTCAGGCGGTGTAATACCTATTTCTCCGAGTTAAGTGAGGGTTGATAGTTAAATTCCAGAAGGAGTCTGGGTCTGGACATAGAACGGGAGTTCGAACCAGTATAAAAATCCCTAGTGTCGTTTACTTTACTGTTTACTTTTTATATTTATATTCCGCACTAGTAGATAACTTAGATTATATTCTATATCACGATCCATAGCAATACTTTCAATCATGTTGTATCATGTCTTTGGCAATCATGTTGTATCCTGTCTTTGGGAATCAACGTCCCAAGTGTCAGTCTTTGGGCACTTCACTCCAATCTTGCCTGTCTCTAGGCTTTGACCGAATTCGTTAACTGATCTTCATCACTCGCCATCATCTAGGCATGTCTCACTAGGATGTAAGTGATAGATATTCCAATCACCCATCGACTTTGTCCCTAGGGATCAATAAATCATATGCTTATCTCTAAGCATCAATGTACGATCTTGTTAATCTCCAAGCACTAATCGAAATAGCTCCTTGACCATTATCGTTTTATCTTCAGCTAGGCATGTCCTGCTATGCTGCATACGTAGTTGTAGAAATTTCAATTATACATTGATTCCTATCTCTAGGAACTAGTGTTTTTCCTGCCTATCTTTGCGCTCTCGCTATTGGTCTCACTTGTCTCTGGGTGTTGATCAAGAACATTCATTGACCATCCTCGCTTATCCTCGATGGAGCATGTCCTTCAGGACCACAAGCATGGCCGTGAAAGCCTTAGCTTTACACTAGTTCTTATCTTTAGGAACCGCTTTAGGTGCCTGACTCCAGGCCAATGTAGTTAATATCGGATCATACCGCTGATATATCATCGATATAGCTCAGATCATCGATATAAATATGAAAATTTTAGGAAAGTAACATAAATGATTAAATGACAAGAAACAATGAATATAGTATAAAAATGGAAAAATAATAATAAAGATGTATAGTATTCAAATTTCTCAGTTTTAATGAACTTATATTATGATTTTACTTAACAGAATATCTCAGTAAACGAATTATAATCTATAAACTACATGAAGTCTTGGTAGTAATTCGACATTATTTATCCAAATATTTGGAAACTTAACATCAATATAACATTGTAACACAGTACAATATCGTTTATAACATATTCTACACATGAACGATATTTTACTGATATTATCCGATATTTTCATGATATTTTAAAATATCTCATATCGGTACTTGATCGATATGTATTTGATACTGATATTAATTGCTTAGCTTCAGGCATCTCTCATTAATTTTACTTATCTCTAGGCATTAACCAAGACTGCAGGGACAAGGGTGAATTATACAAATGACCCTTTTGATTATACTCCTTTTTTTATCTTGGATCAAACGACTTGGTCGGTACTTGATTGAACTGCTAATCACACATCATAAGGTTTTGCTAGCAAGAACATGGTCCATTGGTTCAAGAAGCTAACTTTTACGTAAAAAAAAGAAGTGGCAAGTCTTTCCGTGTTACATTACTCCCAGTTCACTAGGGTAGCTTATTTGTATAAATTTAAAGTAAATAAATCTAAGTGAAATAGCATCGCAGCGGGTTGCTTTTTCACGACCTTGAAATCAGAATTCCATCAATAGGACCGGCTTGAAAGTTCCATCTCCAAACTTTTATTCAATTGCTTAGGGACCTTCCCAATTTGGATCAAGTGCCCCCGTACCTGAAATAACTCATTTCAAAACAAGGTCCCTCTCTTCAAAGATACGGCTCCGGACCTTAGTGTTGAAATGTCATGCTACTCTTTTTTGATGAGCAGCTACCCTCAATTCAGCCTCTTCTCATTTTTCGTTAACCAAGACGAGGGACTCAAGCAAGAGTTCCTCATTCAACTTGAAGTCATAGTATTTTTTTCGATGGAAAGGACTTCTAGTTCTATAGGAACCACAGTCTTGGCTTCGTAGACCATAGCGAATGGAGTATGCCTAGTCGCGAACTTGTGAGTCGTCCTATAAGCCCAGAATACAAATGGAAGCTCATCAACCTAGTTTCCCTTGGCTTTAATTAACCATTTTTTCATAATGGACTTGATGATTTTATTCACCGTCTCCACTTGTCCATTCGCCAGTGGGTGTGCTACTTCGAAACATTCTCTCAATTTTGTACCAGTTAAAGAAATCCTTAAACTTGGTACTCTCGAATTGAGTTTCATTGTCATTTACAATTTTTTGGGAAAACCTGAATCCACGTATAATGTTCTTTGTCACAAAGATGATCACTTTCCACGTTGTGATCGTGGTACCGCTTTAGCCCACTTTGTGAATTAAACCACCGCAACAATAGCGTACTTAGCTCCTCTTTTTGACATTAGCAGCACACTGATTATATCAAATCCACAAACCACAAATGGTTACAGGCTAACAATTTGCGTAAGTTCTATGGATGCGACTCTTGAAATTTTTGCATACCTCTAGCACCTGTCATACCGTTTAGTGTAGTCAGCAGCATTATAGTTTATTGTTGGTCAGAAGTATCCATAATGAAGGATCTTCTTTGCTAAGGTCTGCCCCCTATGTGATCACCATTACTTTCCTCATGGATCTCCATATGAATTTTCCTAGCCTCATCCTTGCTTACACACTAAAGCTGGGAGGTCGAGAAACCTCTCTTGTACAGCACTCTTTTTGCATTATGAATCGTAGTACTTTATAAAGGAGTTTTCATCGATCCTTCCTTCCTATCAAGAGATTACCCTTCAAAAAACAGTCTTTGATCAGAATTATCCATGACTCCTCCTCCTCGGCCTCCAAGATCCAATTAACATTCATCTAGTCGATGCTTGGAGCCAATAAAACCTCCAATGGAATCAATCCCATTAACTTTGCATCCCCAAAACTGGCCAAACTGGCTAGTAAATTAGCCTTTGTATTCTCCTCCCTAGAGATGTGTGTGATTGTATAATGCTCTATATGGTTCGATAGTTCCAATGTCTTCACCGGGTAAGTTTCCACCCTTAGCTTGGAATTCCTTTTTTACCTGGTAGACCACCAGTTGGGAGTCACCGAATACATGTACTATTGAATTGCTTGATTTGGAGTGTTTTTCTCCACTGTCCAAATTAGATCTATATCCATATTAGTTGAATTTGGTAAATAGTGAATGGTTTATGCCTCCTCACTATACTATGCATCTTTATATGGTAGAATCATAGGATTTAACATGTTTTAAACTGATTTTTGGCCATAAAACCTTTTCTAACTTTAACTACATATTAAACTACGAATATGATCTAGATTGATTAGAAATCACCATTTTTCATGCTTATATATTCATGTACATGGATCGATGTTAGAAATTGGCTTGTTTATCTAATTCCTATGAACTACATGTTCGATCGTATGAAATTGGTTGTTATTCTATGCTTGGATGATATGATTTGATGTTGTTTGCTAGTATTGTGATTGGATAAAATGTTAGGGCGGAGAATTGAGCAAATTTAGAGGAAAAGATGATCAGAAATGGACGAAACTTGGAAGGGAGGCTTTGGAGTATTAGAAGAGCATATGGTTCAAGTCAAAGTCCTAGTTCATTAAGTATAGAAGTCGGCACCGACAAGAGTGGTCGGTACCCAGCTTTATAAGTTGATCTATGGTGGTAGAGAATTTGGGGGAAGCAAGAGTGTTGCTAATGGAGGTTTCCTAAGGTGATGAACAGTGATTGCTAAGTGCTTGAAGCTATGACCACTTATTTCTAGAATATGAAGATAGGTGCTTTAAAGATACGACTTTTTCTATGATGACTTGTTTTGGGTAGAGAGGTTAAGGTCGGAGCATCTAAGCATAGAGTACTAGAAGCAAGTAAGTAGTGGAAGAAAACTTATCCATAGATTGGCTAAGTGGAGAGGTCGTCACCGAGTTGAGAGGTCGGCACTGACTTAGCATAGAAGGTCTAGGGTGACGAAACTTCTAGGGACTGTTGTTAAGGTTCTGTGGTTTGTGGTGGAGCTGGTAGCTTGTTCGCATTAGGTTGAATGATGATGTAACATCATGATGAATGCTATGAATCTTTGATTTGTGACTCATGGTGGGAGTAGTTACCGAAGATTTGAGACTCTGTAATCTTTGATTTATAGCTCATAGAGGTAGCAGGTACTGAAAAGTCTCGTATTGGGAGCTATGGAGTGGAGGAATATGATAGGTTACTGAATAATGGAAACTGGATTGAGCAAGGAAGGCCCAGTTTCCAAAATGGAGCAAAGGAGGGCTCGGATGACAATGCCAAGGAATCGTTGATAACTCAGAGTATTTTCTGTTGTACTCGTACCAGAGGTATTGTAAGTGGGGATGTTCATGGGTCAACTAAGGGAGCTGTATACCATGGACCTATGGCTTTGGGTCTATTTACCATCTTTGGACTGCAAGATGCATATCCAGCTTTGGGCTATGAGATACGAAAGTACAATGGAGAACGGGGATTTCCATTAGTGTCCGGCAGTAAGGAGGTCATACGAGTTATCATATATTCAGGATACGGGTATAGAATAATAGCTCGGATTGCTTGATGTATGATTAGGTTGCTATGTTTTTTTTTGACTGCTCTGGTTGCTTTCTTAGTAGGCTATCACTCATAGATATCAAAGGTATTGGGATAGGAATACCTGGAAGATTGATATCCTTTATTTGGTCGATAGTATGTCTTTATGATATTGTCGAGTGGTATAATATAGTGTTATATGCTAACTCTTTGGTTTCAGGGACATGTCAGGTATGGTTCATGTACCTTTGTTCCTTACCATATTTACCATTATAGCATTTTGAGATTCATTTACCGATCACACCAGACTGTTGTCTTACTCAAGGTTTTATGCTTTGCTTCTTATTATCTCAGTTACCCTTAAATGATTAGAGTAAATAATAGGTCTAGGTAACATAGTAGTTGTTTAGGGAACGAGCTAGATGCAGCTATTTCATATTGTATACATATATGGAGTCTACGCTTATTCCGTTGGGAAACACTGTGGAGCCATGATAGTGCTTGCTTACTTCTTCTTATTAAGACAGTTATTTTGAGATGATCTTGTTGTATATGTTATATGACATTTTACGTATAGATTTGTGGATATTATACTCTGATGATGATAAATTGTTCACATTGTTATTACTGTCTCTTTTGTTGTATTTGTGATATTATATTTTGTCTATACATTGTGAGATATGCGGTAGGTTCTGGATTCCTGTTGAGGTTGCTCCTCATTCCCACTTGAAATAGTCAACACTTGTGCACCCATCAACCTCTCCTTAAGAATCAAAAATTCATGCTTACTCTTCGCGTCCCAAACAAAAGTCTGATTCTTGATGAAGTCCTTTATGAAGCGTCTATAGTACCCTGCCAACCCTAGGAAACTCCTTACATCCGTAGCATTTTTGGGCTGACTCCAATCCTAGACCGCTGCAACCTTCGTCGTATCCACTGCTTTACCCACTTCTGAAATGACATGACCTAAGAATCTCCCTTCTTCTCTCCAGAAGTGACATGGACAAAATATCTCATAGTGCATGGACAAAATATAATATCACAAATAACATCCCCACTTACAATACCCCTGCTACGAGTACAACATAAAATGCTTTGAGTTATCAACGATTCCTTGGCACTGTCATCCGAGCCCTCCTTTGCTCCATTTGGTATCAGAGCCGAGGTTGCACGATTGACCCATGAACATATTAGACTGGATTATATGAAATATATTAGACTGAAAATCCAATATTGCACGATTTCTTGGCACTGGCATTATATGAGATATGGACCCATGAACATATTAGAGTAAAAATATTTAGTTATATTTATGGTCGTCACATTTGGTATCAAAGCTGAGGTTGCACGATTAACCAGAGCTGATATCATGATCATGTAGAGATAAGGTATGTGTTATCGTCTTAGACTGGATCGAGAGTATATATGTACACGAGAGAGTGTTACTTGTTATAAGTTTGGTTTTCAAAGCTATATAATAACATATTATATAGTACAAGTCACAAGCACACGAGCACTATATGCATAGTTTTCTTTATGAGAGACTGATCATTCTTGTTATAGATAAGAATGAGCAGGCATACAAGAAATACTGTGAGATCTACTTCAAGAATGTAGGAAGAGCGAGATTAGGAGCTGTTATGCCTGGTGTCCAAGCTTGAATACCATGATGGCTAAAATAATAAGGAGTGCTCTTTGAGTTGGTGGGAAGAGGTGCTCTAGTGCAAGCGCCTAGCTGATTTCGCCAAGCTAAGTAAAGATTATTCTACTCTTGGAGTAAAGCCCTTTTATAGGACGAAGTGAGCCATATAAGTGCAAGATTAACTGGATACTTGCGTGCGCATCTTCAATGATCTGGAGGTGGAAGATGCCATGAAGAGGAAGTTGGCTTCGAGACGGCTTCAGGGTTGAGCTATGAATTGGTGGAATGTTGTCACTATTGCCACTCCAGAAGACCGGTTTTTTTGGGATTGGTTTAAGATGATGTTTGAAGAGAAGTTCATCCCGGTTCAGTGTTGTTCAGAATGTTTTCCGAGCTAAGCTGCGAGAGATGTCAGTCTTGGAATAGGTTGTGGAGTTTGACACTTTGTCTAAGTATGGGATGTCATTCATCGACATTCCCTTAAGGAGGAATGAGAAGCTCATCGTTAGGTTGTATGACTATCTCGGAGAGAGTAGGCGCTTCGCCATGAGAGCTTGTACCCTTACGCTAAGATTGCTATTGTTGTTTGTGCTGAGAAAGAAGGGTCAAAACCGCAGCAAGGCGGAGAAGGGAGGAAGAAGTGGAATGGAAAGAGGAAGCAACCCTAGGGTAAGGGTGGTAAGGAAACGGGTAAATGAGAACCCGTTTGTTATGGATTTAACGGGAATGGTCACTTGATCAAAGATTGCACAGCGAATGATAAGAAGAAGTGATATAACTGCGATAAGCCTAGGCAATTGAAGAATAATTGTCCAAAATCGGTAAAGGATAAGCAGACGGTGAAGGCACATGCTTTGAAACCAGTCCAACTTCGTCAAGTGCTCTCTCAGCGAAGGAGAAGGGAAGGGAGTCTTCATTTAAGGAATGCTTTCTATTAGTGATGTTTCTGTTCGAGTTTTTTTGATACTAGTGCTTCACATTCATTCATATGTAATGACCTATAGACAGATTGGGATTGAGACCTGAGATAGTAGACCGACCCTTGATCATGAAATACCATGTTGGAGGCTCGACTAGCCTGTACTTAATTTGTAGTGGGTTAGTCTTATCGAGTCATGGATTTTATTTTGTTTGTAATTGCATTTTTTTGAATTTTGTGGGTTCAGTGTTATCTTGGGAATGGACTGGCTAAAGAGGTATGCAGCTGTTGTGGATTGCGAAAAGCTGTTGGTGACAATTGGGGATGTGGACGGGAGAATGGTAGTGATTAGCTGCCAACTAGAGGATGGTGTGATGATTAGCTTTCTATATTCTCTAGAGATCCCACATGAGGGATCGTCATCAGTGCACATCGCTAGAGAGTATCCAAATATCTTCAAGGAACTGACTAGATTAACGTTGTATAGAGAGATCGAGTTTCAGATAGATTTTGTGATGGAAGCCAGACCGATAGTTACTCCTTTGAGGCATATGAAATCTAGAGAGCAGAAGGAATTGGAGGTGCAAGTGAATGACCTATTGAAGAAGGAGTTCATTCAAAGAAGCATGTATGAGTGGGGTGGACCTATTGTATTCGCGACTAAGGCAGATGGCACTTTGAGATTCTGTATAGATTATCGCGATGAACAAAAACAAGTATCCATTCCTACGTATAGATAACTTGTTTGATCAGCTACACGGTGCGAAGGTGTTTTCTCAAATGGATTTGGCGATGGGATTTTTAGAGTAGCAAAGAAGAGTGTGCCTATTATTGTGTTTCATACGCCGTCGGGTTTTTATGAGTGGTTGGTGATGTCATTCGGTTTGACCAATGGTCCAACATACTTTGTGGATCTCATGAATCAGATTTTCGAAGACCAACTGAATAAGTTCGTGCTTGTATTTGTGGATGATATTCCGATCTACTCCAAAACTGAAGAGGAGCACACGACTCACTTGAGTATTGTTTAAGAAATATTGAGGAAGCACAAGTTGAGAGCGAAGTTCTCTAAGTGTCACTTCTGGGGAGAAGAAGGGAGATTCTTGGGTCATGTCATTTCAGAAGAGGGTATAACAGTGGATTCTACGAAGGTGGCAGCGGTCTAGGATTGGAATCAGCCCAAAAATGCTACGGATGTAAGGAGTTTTCTAGGGTTGGCGGTGTAATATAGACGCTTCGTAAAGGACTTCATCAAGAATCAGACTTTTGTTTGGGATGCGAAGAGTAAGCATGCATTTGTGATTCTTAAGGAGAGGTTGACGAGTGCACAAGTGTTGACTATTTCAAGTGGGAATGAGGAGCTGATAGTATACACAGATGACTGTGGTATTGGATTAGGTTCGGTGTTGATGCAGAAAGGAAAAGTTATTGCTTATGCTAGTCGACAGCTAAAGCCGCACGAGAGGACTTATCCAACTCATGATTTGGAGTTGGCGGCGATTGATTTTTCTTTGAAGATATGGAGGCAGTATCTATTGGGAGAGAGGTTTGAGCTATTTACGGACCACAAATCCCTAAAGTCCATTTTCTCTCAGAAGGATCTCAACCTTCATCAGCCGGTGGTTGAAGTTCTTGACCTCCTATGATTTTGATATTTCCTATGCATGGATAAAGGAAATGCAGTCACCTATGCAATGAGTAGAAGACATGCGAATTCGGGGGCAGCGTTCTTAGAATGGAAGCAAATACAATATATTGCCGGAGTTGATTTCAGGCCTCACTGAGAGTTATACCCTAAAATGTTGGAAAGTTAGTCGACTAGATCTACTCTAATTGAAAGGATCGGTACTAGTCAGAAGCGGAGTGTTAGGCTAGCAGATATCATAGTAAAGATAGAAGAAGTAGTAAAGTTTTAAGATATGAAGCAATACGAACTCGACCGAAAGGGTTGGCTTCGTAAGGATGGAAGGTTGTTTGTTTCCAATGTTGATGGATCGCGAGATGAAGTGCCCAGAGAGTGTCATCATTCCAGATTGACCATTCATCTCGGGGGTAACAAGATGTACCGAGATATGAAGCAGACCTACTACTGGAAAGGTATCAAGAGGGATGTTAGAGCATTCATCTCGAAATTTATGAACTAGCAGTTGATAAAGGAGGAGGAGAAGAAACCTAGTGGACTGTTGCAACCGCTAGAAATTCCTTAATGGAAATGGAGGAAAGTATCGATGGATTTTATAGAAGGATTACCGAGGACTCGAGTAGGATATGATGGAATTTGGGTCATAGTATATCGGTTGACCAAGAATGTGAGATTTATATCTGTCAAGTTAGTGGTATCCAAGTTGGCAGAGTTGTATGTAAAGTGGATAGTATGATTTCATGGTGCGTCTAAGAGCATTGTGAGTGATCGAGACCCGTTGTTCGCTACTGAGTTTCGAAAGAGCTTACAAAAGGTGGTTGGGACGAAGCAGCATCTTAGCACAGTTTATTACCCGCAAACGATGGGCAAACCGAAACAGTAAATCTTATATTAGAATATCTTTTGCGAGCTAGTATTACGGATTTTGGAGGATTGTGGGATGATCATTTTCATTTGGTGGAGATCGCAATAACAACAATTATCAGTCGAGTATTGAATGGTTCCATATGAAGCATTGTATGGAAGAACATGTAACGTGATGTGCGCGTAAATATGCATACCACCACATTTAATCTAATTAAAATAAATAAATGATCATATTGGGTGTTTTAACATGGTTAAACCAAATCAAACTATTTTCAAATTGTCACATATTCGTCTTCATATAGAGGGCAAAATGGTCATTTTTGTGCATATACTATTTTGAGAAAATTTAATTGAAAATTTCTATATTATTTTATAGGAATTTGGCTTCATATATAAGTGGTTTCATGAAGATATATGCATGCACAAAGAAGATACAAAGGAATGGAGATGAAAATAATTCAAAGCGATGATCGTAGAGGACTTCACTTATCCACTTAGTTTAATGTACACTTAGAAGCTAAAGCACATGCTAAAAGGCCATTAAATCTTCATGCATACTTAATGGATGATCGTATGATGCTAATGATTACCTCGTCTCCACACTTCCTAAGAGGGTATTTTGGGCATTCCAAAAAAGTGTATTAGAGTTTCATACATGTATAAATACCCCTTATGCTTCATGTAACCTCACATCCTCTTAGTTTTTAGCTTAGAAAATAAATCAAAGCTCTTCTCTTTCTTTCCATGGCTACTTAGTCGTTTCTTATTTCATGTAATTTATTTTTTTATGCAAGTTTAATATATTGCTCTTTTCTTTTCTTGTTTATTTCCTTTCAAGCTAGTAGTGTAGTTAGATTTTATGCAAGTATATTAGTTTTATTTCAAGTTAATTAGCTTTTTTTCCTCTTCTTTTTCATTCATGTTGCAAGCTACATTTGTTGATTTGATAATAAATACGAAAGGTTAAACCTTTCAGTTTAGGAGTAATGAAGCTCTCTAATTATGTAGTCAACACTTTGATAATTATTGCTATCATTTTGTGCTTAATGGAAAATGAATGTTGATGTGATTTATTGTTTCATGTTGAATTTGATAGTCTATGTTGTTCATAACAAATAGGCTATGCTTAAGCAATCACAAATAAAAATTACCTCTTCATCTACATATGATTCTTGTAATGAAGCGATTTTAAAATTAAAATTTGATGGCCTATATTTCTAACCAATAGTTAATAGGTCATTCTTAAAATATATTTTATTTTCAACTTCGTTGTCATTTTTCATGAAGTTTAAATAGCGCTTTAAGGGGTGTGTTATAATTTGATGGCTTATGTTGAGCTAATTAATAACACAAATAAGTCATACTTATGATAAACACATCGTTTAAATTCACTAATAACAAAAGAAAGATCATAATTTCATAATTTGTTGAACTATGTGATCTAGAGAGTGAAAATTATCTCTAAATTGTCTTAACACTCTGATATTTTTATCAATCCTCTTTTGTTATTTTTCTCATTTTTTTAAGCTAATCACTCTAAATCTTTGGTTAATTTGATTGAATAGAAATTTAAAATCAACAATTCCCTGCGGATCGACCCGTATTCGCCACGTACTAATTTTTATACGCCGTGCGCTTGCGGTATAAATTTTATTATAAATTTTTCGACGGTTTTTTAATTCGATATAATTTCCATCGTTAAACAAATTGTGTTGTGTGTGTTTGATTTGTAATTGCAATTGTTTGTGTTTGTAGCTTCTCTATTTTGCATTTGCATTTTATATATTAAAAAGGAAAATAAAGCAGATACAATTTCAAACAAAAATATTTTATTACACTTGCATCACATTTACATTTTCTATCTTCGTTTTACAAGTTTCTTTTCTGTTACAAAAAAATATAATACAATGACAACATTGTGCACAATGCATACAGTTCTGCCATTCCTTCTATCAAAACATCCACATGCATCTCCTTCAACACCCCAGACTTCCACTGTCACTCACCACTGTCTACTGCCTACTATTATCCCCTTCAATATCATCTTCTTCCACTGTCTACTTCCACCTTTATCACCTTCATCAGTATCCATCAACTATAATATCAATTCATATCCCATCCTCCTGCCTACCTGCAACCTACTATAAGATCAACTCCAACAGTAATCATTTTCTGAAATCTACACCGAAATATCGTTCCAACAGAATGTGAAAAATACGATAGTGTGGATTTGGGACAGTATAGGTCGGAAATATAGAATTGTGATGGGCGTTTGTTCAACAAACGTCTGTATCTCAGGCGCTTGTTGAACAAGCGTCATATTGTCAGGCGCATGTTCAACAGGCGTCATATTGTCAGGCGCCTGTTCAATAGACGTCCAGTACTTATGCGCTTGTTCAACAGGCGCCTAACAATATATATTTTATAATTATTTAATGTCAGACGTATGTTCAACATGCTCCTGTATTGGAGAAAATAGCCGATTACAAAATTCAAATGTATATTTTGTAAAATCTGCACCCGTATTTGTTGGAGATGCTGTAAACATCATATCGCTGCCTTCAGACTCCCCTCCTCCTCCTCAAAACTCTGCTGCTACAACCATCGGCATAGTACAAGCATCCAACTAACTAACCATTCACTGACTTTCAAACACAATGCATCCTGTCCACCAGTTGCCAATACTTTCGTCAGATCACTTCACTGATCCAACATATCACGTTGATATCAACCACAGTTCCACTTCTAGCAACACCAGTTCAACAGCATTGAATCTCAACTACTCCATCATTCACCTTTGAATTGCCTGAACAATTTTCTTTCTGCCTTGCATGCCCACAGCCTACTTCGATTCACCGCAACTTCACCCCAAACTACTATACGAACATCAATGCTCTGAATACACAATCCATTTCTTACCATTTCCTACCTTGCTGCTGCTATAAACATCAAACTCATTACAACCAGAAAACACAACTTCTGCACCTCACCCATACCCTTGATTCACTGCCGACCATTGCTGACATCTCCAAAACCATCAAACACCAAGCTACCCAAACCACTGCAACATCACACCCCTATCCACCACCTGCGCTACATCATACTACAAAACCAAACTGCACAACCCATGCATCCAAACTCCTCATCCCCTGCTACCACACAGACCGCGACTTGCAGCAACCAACCTCGCCACTACATCCCCCTTTGCTTGCATCATCCATACAACAACTCAACGGAGCACAGCCATCATCAGTGTCAACAACAACCATCACAACCGACCACCACAACCTTAAACTTCACTTGCAACTTCTGTCCTTTGTTATCCCCTAATCCCTTCAAACCCACAATCCAGACCAAAGAAAAGAAAAAAACTCACTGCTCAAAATCTGCGTGAAATCCTCTGCTGCCCTTCAGTCAATCACCTCCTCCACTTCATCGCAAACTTCACCCACCACTTGCAACAGCTCACAACTTCGACCACCTGAAACCACGACCCAAACAACCCTTCCATCTACCTCAACTTGCATCATTTCAATTCAACACTTCTTTGTCACCAATCACCATCCACCCTCAAACAAACTGCTTCACCACAGAATCATCACCAAGCAGCCACTTTCCAATACATCATCTCCTTCCAAGCATACAAAACTGCCTAACAAACATACCATCAACAACTTACGCCACAATCAACCCCTCCAACATAACTAATTGCCTACCTGCTTCCACCATTGCATGTCCATCCTCCCACTCGACTACTGCTATTCACAAACATATCCTCTGTCATCAACAACAAACCACACATCTGTAACAGCCATCATTCCATTTACACAAAACCTCACTGTTGTTCACAACTCTCATCCCCCTCTGCCTTCTTTTACCTATTCACCTCTCTCTGATAATAAAAACTCCCCACCGAGCTACCTATTCAAGCATCGCGCTACCATTCGCAAATCACCCAATCGCTAGACCCTCATCAATCCCCAAACGTGAATTACCAATAGCGAATTCCAAGTCGAACACAACATTCGCCACGCCTCGAACAAGCATTTGCCATCGACCAGAACAACCTCTCCAACATCGAATTTCTCCAAAAACCACAACACCTAAAGTCGCGACATCTCCCTTCACGTGTCAAAATACATGAATCGTCCCCTTGATCTCGAGACCCAATATCCACGAACCCGAAGCATTCATCGCAGTGGAAAGTGAAATTTGAGGGAAATTCGACAAATTTCTGTTGGGAAATGGAATTTAAGATTGGATTTTGAATTCGTAATCGAGTAATTTCTTATGTTATGTGTTGATTTGATTCATATCGCGTGAGCTGGTGATGATTTGGGTTGAGACTTAGATGGGCCAGTGGGCTTCTTTGTCTTTTTTTCCTTGAAAAGAAAATACGAGTCCCATCTTCTTTAAATTTTTATAGTTTAGTTTTTCTATTTTCTTCCCAATACTCCAAAAAAAAAAAAAAAATTGCTTAAAAAAGAAAAAGAAAAAAAAGAATTTGTTTTGTTTTGTTTTCAAGTTGTTTCATTTTAGTTTGTTTTAGTTTTCTTTTATTTAAAATAAAAAAATTGTTTTCTGCAATTTTGAGTTGTTTTATCTTTGAAAAAAAAAAAAATTGTTTTTTGTTTTTTGTTTGTTTCACTGTTAATTTTTTAGTTTCTTTTTTGATATATAAAAAACAAATTGTATGTATATTGTTTTATTTTCAGGTTATAGAAGCAGATAAGGAAGAATCATTTGCATGCTTCGCCTAACTTGTCAAAAAATAACCGCTTGCTTGCTTATAATTTTTTTTGCTGTTTCTAACCCCGATCTATTGTTTTTATTTGTCTTGCATTGTTGTTTGCTTGTATTTAAAAAAAATTCAAAAAAAAACAAATTTCATCGTAGTTGCATTGTTAATACACGTTTATTTTCTGTTTTGCATTTCATCTTAGAATTTGATTAATAATAACGGTTGACAAATTGTCTTCTTTGAACAATTTAATTTCTTAGTGTTTAGGTTACGGAAGAATAATAACCATTTATAAATATTACGGTGATTCGTAAATATTATAATGGTTGTTCCTCTGAAGATATTTAAACCTTCGGCTGCATTGCTACGGTGATTCGTGGTGCACCGATAAATCATGTCTGTTACCTGGCTGAGAACTATCTTGTTGATTTAAGACAATGTGTGATTATAAATTTTTGGGTTAGGATAAATAATTCATAATTAACCTTGCATTCATTTAATTGCATTATTTCATGCATATTTAAAAAAATTCCAAAATCAAAAACAAAAAAAGTTGTAAATATTCCTTTGAAATTCTTAAATCCTTTTCCTTCGAATTTTTTATAATCAAAATCAAAAAGCCAAAAAAAAATATAAAATCTTTTCAAAGAAAAAAAATTGAAAAACCAAAACAAAAATCAATTTCCTTGTGAACAAATTCATTTTGTAAATATTTTTTCTTTATAAAAAAAACAACAAAAACATTCTTGAAAATGCCCGAATCTCCATATTCACATGAATTCTACGATAGTTGTGAAAATCGATATAATCCATATAATTTCACTTTAAGTTCTTATGCATATTTCAAAAACAACTATTGCATAAATGATTCGAGTTTTAAACCATGAAATTTTCAACATGACAAACAACCATCGAATCTCGAAAATAGCATTGAAATGATTTCATTTTTACTCGAACTCTCTACACAACAAAATCCAAGTACAAATGATTTGTGAAATTCATATTTGTGCAATAACCTGAGTCAAGAATTTCAAAATTTGAATTCAATTCAAAATTCAAACGATTTCGATTATAACCCATGCCAATTCAATTTTGAACTTCAAAATGATTTTCAAACTCAAAATGAAAATGGAAACAACTTTTCAAATGAATTTGGCAATGGGAATAATCTTAACCACGTTACGATTGAAAATCTTTGTTCTCAATAATTTCAAAGTGAAAATCCTCATGCTACTAACTATAAATTGGATTTTGTTGAGCAAATGAACGAAATTTACAATGATCACACGGATTCGTTGTTTGAAACATATATGAAACAACGCAAAAAAACAAAATCAAATTCCAATGTGTGACGAGTTAAGTAATAATCTTTCTTTTACCAAAATTGATGATTTTAAAGCAACAACTTTTGAAATTGAAAATGAGAATCTTAATGAAGTTGTTGAAAATTCGGTAATTGAGTTAGATTTCAATTCTTTTGAAGGTGTGCAACTCGATTTATAATTTGATTTTCCTTTCTTCGATTTTAAAATTTTGAATACAACAACTTTGGATTTTGAAATCAATATACGCAATAAAGTTGTTGATAATCCAATAAAGGAAGACGAATTTAACGAACACGATTTCTTTGGACTTTTTGAAAATGAATTGTCAAATTCTGAAGGGGTAGATTTAAATCACCGTCTTGATTTTAAAATCGATAATTCTGAAGAATTTTCCAACGATATGTTTGAATTTCAAATTGGTGAAAATAAGCTTGAATTTCAATCAATATTTTTATCAACCCCGAAAATCATCAAAAATAAAACAACTCGTACGATTTTTAATAAAAGGACATTCGTTTTTCCAAATCAACAATCAACTACGAACTTATATAATTTGGTTTTCTACGCTCAAGTTGTGTCTCATTGACGAGACAAATGGATCGGTCTTTGGAAGACAAGTTCATTTACTCTTTAACATCATATTTTTTAATCTCTTGTAAATAACCATCATTTTATTTTTCTTCTTCCACTTAGGTTGATTGTGGAGACATAGTCAAAATCAAGTGTAGGGGGAGTCTCACCTTCTTTTTGTTTTTTCATAGTTTATTTTACATTTTCTTTTCAAAACACAAAAAAAATTAAGCATTTTGATTTATTTTTAAAGAAACACTATAGGATAAATATATGTTTGGTTAATTATATTGAAACTTTTAAAACTTTATTTGTCTCGACAAAAATAAAAATAAAGTTTGATTACAAATAACTATAGTTTATCTTGAATATAGGAAGATTCATGGAGATAGTTATGAAACATATCCTAATTGAAAATCTTTGTTTTAAAAGGTGGTCGATTTCAAGTAAAGATATAACATTTTTTCAATCTTCTAAGTTAAATGGTGCTAAGATGATAGTGCGAAATTCTCTCTTCTAAAAAAACAAAAAAAAAACAAAAAAAATTGTTATACATATGTATATTTTTTAATAAATACCTAGAGTCATGTGTTCACACTCGTGTGTTCACTCGCCATGCTCTGTCCCCTTCTCACGTAAGACCGAAAGGTAGTGCATGATAGGTACATCCGACCTCAGTTTATCTGAGTTAGGTGTGTGTGTATATAAAATTATTTTTACTAATAACGCATATAGTCAATAAGTATTCCCACTTGTGTGTTCACTCGTCATGCTCTGTATTCCCCTCACATCAGCAGTACATGTGTAATATATCTAGCCTCGGTTTATTTAAGTTAGGCATAAGTAAATATTATTAATACAAATAAAATTTTCAAATAAAAAGTTAGAGAGAGTAAGCAATTGAAATCCAAGCACTATTTTAACTTGTTTGATTTGACTTGTTATTGAAAAGAAATGAAAATACCACTTTGATAAACTTTGATAATCAACTAAGGATCCATTTCATAGTTACATTGTATTATTGGTCGAAACAACGAGTTAGATTATAGCCCATTTGTTACGGTAACTTCGTTTTCATTGGAAATTTTGATGAGTAAATTACTTAAGTTTCAAGATAATGACCAAAACCTATAATTAACTTATTTTTGTCGATTTAAAAGTAAGCCCTTCATTTGTATATATTTTCAAAAACTTGCATTCACGTCTTTGTAAATAAACCTTGCATTTTGTAAATATTTTCATACCGCGTTCGGATTTTGTGGGTAGTGTCCGCTGAAAACCCTCACGAGACAACACTCATCCTACTGGAGACACCTAGAGATTTAACGGCTTGTTGCGTATGCTCAATGCAATCGTGCTCTCTACGAAAACGGATTTATCTTAGTTTTTCTTTATTCGATGACGAATAAAAAGATAAGTGTGGGGGTATTTGATGTGCCCATAAATATGCATATTTTTGTCACTACATTTAATCTAATTAAATTATACAAATGATCATATTGGGTTTTTTAACATATTTAAACCAAAATCCAAATTATTTTCAAATCTTCACATATTCATCTTCACATAGGGGCAAAAGGTCATTTTTGTGCATATATTATTTTGAGAAAATTTAACTGAAAATTTCTATATTATTTTATAGGAATTTGGCTTCATATACAAGTGGTTTCATGAAGATATATGCATGCTCAAAGAAGATACAAAGGAATATAGATGGAAATAATTCAAAGTGATGATTATGGAGGACTCAACTTACCCACCTAACTTAATGTACACTTAGAAATTAATATACATGCTAAAAGGCCATTAAATATTCATGCACACTTAATGGATGATTATATGATGCTAATGATTACCTGACCTCCACACTTCCTAAGAGGGTATTTTGGGCATTCCAAAAAAATGTGTATTAGGGTTTCAAACATGTATAAATACTCCTTATGCTTTATATAATCTCTCTTCCTCTTAGTTAGTTTTTAGCTTTATAAATAAATCAAAGCTCTTCTCTTTATTTTAATGGCTAATTAGCCATTACTTATTTCATGTAATTTATTTTTTATGCTACTTTAATACATTGCTCTTTTTTTCTTGTTTATTTCCTTTCACGCTAGTAGTGTAGTTTGATTTTAATGCAACTACTTTAGTGTTATTTCTTGTTAATTAGCTCTCTTTTTCTCTTCTTTTTCATTCATATTGCATGTTATATTTGTTGATTTGATAACAAATATGAGAGGCTAAACCCTTCAATTTAGGGATAATGAAGCTCTATAATTATGTAGTTTCAAGACTTTGATAATCATTGCTCTCTTTTTGTGCTTAATGGAAAATGAATGTTGATGTGATTTATTGTTGAATATTGAATTTGATAGTCTATGTTGTTTATAATAAATAGGCTATTCTAAAGCAATCACAAACAAAAGTTACCTCTTCATCTACGTATGATTATGGTAATGAAGTAATTTTAAAATTAAAATTTGATGGCATATATTTCTAATCAATGGTTAATAGGCCATGCCTAAAATAGATTTTATTTTCAACTTCATTATCATTTTTCATGAGAATTAAATAGTGGTTTAAGGTGTATGTTATAGTTTGATGGCTTATGTTGAGCTAGTTAATAGCACAAATAAGCCATACTTATGATAAACACATCAGTTAAATTCACTAATGACCAAAAAAGAAAGATCATAATTTCATAATTTGTTGAATTATGTGATCTAGAGAGTGAAAATTACCTCTAAATTGTCTTAACACTATCATATTTTTTATCAATCCTCTTTTGTCATTTTTCTCATTTTTTAAGCTAATCACTCTAAATCTTCGTTAATTTGATTGAATAGAAATTTAAAATCAACAATTCTCTGAGGATCGACCTGTATTCTAACTTTTTTATGCCGTTCGCTTAAGTTATAAATTTTCGATGGTTTTTCGATTCGAGAGAATTTCTGTCGTTAAACATAACAATCCTTCATGTTGGTGGGAAGCAGGCGAGAAATCGGCACTTGGACAAGTGATGATTAAAAAGACATCGAAAAAGATCGAGATCATTCGGCAATGAATGAAAGCTGTTTAGGATTGATAGAAAAGCTACACGGATAAGAGACGAAAAGATTTAGAGTTTTCTGTTGGAGATATGGTGTTTGTGAAGGTTTTTTCTCTAAAGAATATGGTTTGATTCCATAGAAAGGAAAAGTTGGCATCGAGATTTGTAGGTCCTTTTCTGACAGTCGAAAAGTCGAAAAGTTAGCTTATAAGGTAAACCTACCTCGAAAGATGGTGGACGATATGTCACGTCTCTTATCTAAGGAAGTTTGTGCATGACTCAGGCGTAACGATTACACAGGATCGGTTAGAAGATGTTGAGGTGGAACCGAAAGTTTTTATATCTCGTAGGACACTTTTTATTAAAGCGAACGATACGAAACAACTTAGGAGAAAGATGGTAAGCTAGTTAAGATACATTGGAGCAAAAGTGACGACGATTGTACATGAGTTGTGGAGGAGAATGTAAGGGCTGGGTATGCAAAGCTCTTTGAATGGTAGGACCTATTATTTATCATATCTACTTTCACCATTGTATATTAGATTCGGTAGATTAGTATGCTGCATGCTAAGATAAGTTCACTATACTGTTGATCGAATGACTGCTTGTTTGAAATGTTTGATAGATGCTTACGATTGGTAGGCATGCGGAATGACCATGGTTGCTTATAATTTAGCTTGTTTGGGGATTTCAGGAGCGAAATTCCTAAAGGAGAGAGAAAGTAATGACCCGAATTTTACGTATAGTAGGATCGTGAAATATTTCTATTTTATTCATTTAAGGTCTTATGATTCTATAATTTTGGGATATGAACCTTAGGGGAATTTTTACTCACGTGACTTTTTCCAAATTTCTATGTGACCATTTTGTCCATAATAATCTTTTTTGGGTTATAACTTTTGACTGGAGTTCAATAAGGGTCTCAAACTAGTTCCATTGCTTCGGGATGATATTTTCCCATTTCATAGAGTAGTCATGATAGAAAAACGGACTTACGGTTAAGATGCATGTTTTTAGATCCCACTAGTCAGAATTAGTGTGTAATTAGTGAAGCCTATTAGTTGGACCATTAGTCTAATTAGAAAATGGTATAAATAGGGCTGTAGAATTTAGATTAGAAATTTTCCCTCTCATTCCAAATCAGGTCTAAACCCTAACTAGTCTTAAATCCATCCTAACTCATCCAAATTTCTCTCGAAATCAAACCAGATTGTGAATTAGTGATTAGATCATCAATTAGAAGATAGAGACTGTTGAATTGCGTGATTTGGAGTCTTTTTCTTCACTTTCTGGATTAGATCTACATCCATATTGGTCGAATTTGTTAATTGGTAAGTGGTTTTTATGCCTTCTCACTATACTATCCATGTTTATATGGTAGAAATATAGGATGTGACATGTTTTAAATCGATTTTTGGCCATAAGAACTTTATAATTTCAATTACATGTTGAACTATGAATATGATCTGGATCAATTAGGAATCACCATTTTTTATGGTTATATATTCATGTTATATGTGTTAGAACCCTTAGTTTATGATTTCGACGATGACAACTATGCAATGGAAATTTTATATATATATATATATATATATATATATATATATATATATATATATCATACAATTATACTAATTCAAAGAAAGAAAAACCACTACCGTGACAAGATGATGACTAAAGCACTGAAGAGATTCATCTACAAAGTTGCACGAAGATCGAAGAGAGATACACTCAAGAATAAAACCAGAAGAACATCACTTAACATGTTCAGATGTCTGAATGCAGAACTTCGGACGTCTGAACGTAGAAGATGAACAAAAATAATAATAGGTTCTTAGACGTCTAAGAACACCATTCAGACATTTGAAACTAGGCTCAAGGCAGATAATTCAATTTACAACTGTCATCTCCGAAGAGACACAACTCCATCTCTCCTCCCCAACTCTTCACCAGTGAACAGTGACAACTCTAGACTGAAAGGGAAGAGATGTAACTACTAGAAGCAACCTTCTATAACTATATAAATGAAAATCAAGAAGGATCAGAGAACTTAACTAATTCACTCGACTCTCTATCTTGATCATCTCTTGTTCTAATCATCCACTTGCTATCTAATCTGCAAATCTGAGATCATACATTTCCATACTCTCTCGAATAATATTGTATTCAATCATTCAAGAGATATAGGAAGTTCAATTATATTATATAGTCAAAATCCGTGTAATAGAGAACACATTCTTGACAAAGAAACTCTGCTATTGTAAACATGTTCCTCCGGGTGAAGTGATGGTTATTTGGTGAAAGGAAATTCCAAAGAGGAACTTCGGGACTGGATGTAGAACGGGAGGTTCATACTAGTATAAAATCCCTGGTGTGATTATTCTTATTTACATACTTTTCTATTGTTACACTATAGTTTAAATTAGTCATATACCTGTCATTTGTATAATCGATCCACCATACTATAGACTTTCAATTGGTATCAAAGCTTGGTTTGATCAAAAGTACTATAACAAGTTTTTAAATCACTAATATGGCAAGTATCTTTCAAGAAGGTCAATCTACCGCGTGTCCCCATTATTTAGAGTCTACAACCATGCATATTGGTCAACCCATATGCATATTTTTATGGAAGCCAATGGTCTAGAAATATGGTCTGCTGCACAAAATAAATATGAAGCACCTGGCACTGTTATGAGCACATGGACCGATGCACAAAGAACCTTAGCCTCAAATAATGCTAAAGCTATGAATGTTTTGCTCTCTAGATAAAAATGAATTTTCATGTGTCATGTTATGTACCACTGCGTTTGACATTTGGCGTACCTTACAAATTACACATGAAGGTACAAAAAAGGTCAAACAAACTAAGATTTCAATCTTGCAAAACCAATTCTCCTCATTCAAAATGAAGCAAAAAGAAACTATTGTTGACATGTATTCTAGATTTCAAACTATTCAACATGATCTTATAGCATTAGGAGTTAAGTTTACTGATTTTGATTTAGTTTCTCGAATACTGAACTCTTTAACATCGGATTGGAAAAGAAAGGTATTAGCTATTGAAGAAGCTAATGATCTTTCTACTCTCAAGGCTGAAGAGTTGATAGGAAATTTAATGTACTATGAAGCTAACTTACAGGTAAGAAAAGAACAAAATGTTGAAAAGAAGAACATAACATTTCAAGAAAAGAACGATGACTCTGATTTGGATGAAGAAGAGATAGTTTTCATTGCCAAGAATTATAACAAATTCAAGAAATTTAGAAAGATGACCAAATTCCAAAAAGAAGGGAAGTCCAATACAACAAATCTATCTCAAATCAAGTGCTATGAATGTGATCAATACGGACACATGAAGAAGGATTGTCCTAGACTCAACAATGAGAAAACGAACAAATTTGAGAAATTTAAGAATAAAAGAGCTCTTAAAGTCACTTGGGACGATTCTGATTCATCATCATCTTCTGATAGTGATAGTGATAGCGATGGAGAACAAGCTAATGTATGTTTTATGGCTAACACTGATGAGGTATGTCCTGAACTTAGCGATAATGAACTATTAGAATTAAGTATGGAACTTGATGATAAGTTTAGACAAATCAAAAAATTGAAAAAAGAACACCTAGCCAAAATAAATCGATTAGAACTGAAAATTGGATCATTAAAGGATGAAAAAGTTAGTTTAAAAGAAGAATTGGTGATTTCACAAGAAAAGTGTAAAAAGTCTATCGAATAAGATACACAACTTAGTGAAATAGATAGGTTAAAACTTGAGAATAATAATTTGATTAAGGAAAATATTGAACTAAAAAGTAGTATAGAAATTTCAAAAACTGAAATTTGTGATTTAAAGGATAAAATAGAAAAAATTACTAACAATGTTTCAAAGTTTAACAAAGGAAAACTATATCTTGATAATTTAATTAAAATTTCGAAGCCTTCTGGTAATCGAAATGGATTAGGATTTGAAAAGAATTAACAAAAGAAATAAAATGATACTATAAAGCAAATTATCTTGTATCAAAGTTTCAAAACGACACCAAAGTTAAGTAAAGATGTAAAATCTAAAAATATAAAAATTTGGATACCAAATTCTACTAATAAGTTAATTAGACGAAAACATATTGATAGTTTTTTTATCAAGTGTAGTATTTAATAATAATTATGTGTTTAAAGGACCCAAACCCACTTGGGTATGGCTACCCTCCCCTCCTAACATTTAGGACCTTAATAAAAGAAGTGGGTACCAATTGAATGCTTTTTTTGTATAGGTACCTAAAAATAAAAGCAAGGAGAAATGGATATCTAATAGTGGGTGCTCAAAACACATGATCGGGAATGCTAAGATGCTCTCAAATATAAAATATATCGATGGAGGCACCGTAACCATCAAAGACAACCCAAAAGGATATGTCATCGGAATTGGAGAACTCATAAACATCGGTATTTCCAACTCTCCTATTATTTCTAATATTTTATTAGTAGAAAACTTAAAACATAATTTACTTAGCATTAGTCAATTATGTGATAAAGGTTTTCAAATAAATTTCCGAAAAAATCGATGCATTATATTTGATAATAATAATAATAATAATTTATTATTTGAAGGATTTTGAGATAAAAATATTTATATTTTGAATATGGATTTAAAACAAATTTCCAATTTATGCTTGACCCTAAACTTGATGATCCATGGCTATGGCATAAATGATTTTGTCACATGAATTTAAAACTTATAAATAAACTATCAAAACATGAACTAGTTAGAGATTTACCAAAAATAAATTATAAAATAGACAATTTGTGTGATGCATGTCAAATTGGAAAATTAAAAAGGAGTTCTTTTAAATCTAAAAATAATATTTCAACAAAACAACCATTAAAATTGTTAGCATTTAGATTTATTTGTTCCTACTCAAGTAAGATTAATAAATCATAACAAGTATGTTTTTGTAATTATTGATGATTTTTCAAGATATACATGAAATTTGCTTTTAAGACATAAAAGTGACACTTTTGGTATGTTTAAAAATTTTGCAAAAAGAATTAAAAATCAAATGAATTTGAAAATTAAAAATATTCGCAATGATTACGGAGGAGAATTCGAAAATGAAACTGTTACAAATTTTTGCAATAAAAGGGAATTAATCATAATTATTCAATTCTACGTACACCACAACAAAATGGTATAGTTGAATGGAAAAATCGAACATTACAAGAATGTGCAAGAATAATATTAAATAGTAGTAATCTACCAAAACATTTTCGGGCTAAAGCTATTGCCATGGCTTGTTATGTTTTGAATAGAGTGACACTACGACCAATGACAAAAAATACTCCTTATAGATATTTTTTGGTAAGAAACTTAAAGTATCATATTTTAGACATTTGGATCAATGTGTTTCATATCAAATACTAAAGACAATCTTGGAAAGTTTAATCCTAAGGCCGATGAAGGAATATTTGTTGGCTATTCGGATCATAGCAAAGCATATAGAATTTATAACAAAAGGACAAATATTATAGGAGAAAGTTTACATGTTTCTTTTAATGAAAATTTTGTAACTACACAAATTAATGACGAAGAAGAAATACATCCAAATGATTCTTCTAACATATCTCACAATAATAATGAAGCTATTGATCAAAATAATACTCTAGTTTCACCTCCTAGGATTTTAAAGAATCATCCCATAGATAACATTCTTGGAGATTTAAATTCTAAAGTAACTCGAAATCAACTTAATCAAATAAGTCATGTTGCATTCGTTTCAAATTTTGAACCAAAGAACTATAAAGAAGCTTCTAAAGACGATTTTTGGATTTTAGATATGCAAGAAGAATTAAATCAGTTCGAACAAATAATGTTTGGGAACTCGTTCCAAGACCAGAAGATCAATTTGTCATTGGAACTAAATGGGTATTTAAAAATAAAGCCGATGAAACCGGAAATATAGTTCGAAATAAAGCACATTTAGTAGCATAGTGGTATAATCAAGAAGAAGGAATCAATTATGATCAAACTTTTGCACCTGTAGCTGGATTAGAAGCTATACAAACTCTACTCGCTTTTTCTTGCATTAACAATTTTAAATTATATCAAATGGATGTCAAAAGTGCATTTTTGAATGGTTTTATCAAAGAAAATGTTCATGTTGAACAACCACCATTATTTGAACATGAAAAATTTCCAAATCATGTTTTTAAAGCCTCTAGAGTATGGTACGATAGGCTTAAAACTCATTTAATATCATAAGGATTTCAAATTGGTAAAATTGACACGACTTTATTTATTAAAAGAGAAAATAATGATATTTTAGGTATTCAAATTTATGTCGATGATATCATATTTTAATCAACTAATGAAAATTTATGTATACAATTTTCTGATGTAATGAAAAATGAATTTGAAATGTCACACATGGGGAATTAAATTTCTTTTTAGGGTTACAAATAAAGCAACTAGAAAATGGTATCTTTATACATCAAGAAAAATATTGCAATGAACTATTAAAATGTTTCAGTATAGATAAAACATCTAGTAAACCTACTCCTGTGAGTACTACAGTTCATCTTGATAAAGATGAAAATGGAAAAGATTTTAAAGAAAAACTGTACAGGAGTATGATTGGTTCGTTATTATATTTGACCGCATATCGACCCAATATAATGATGAGTGTTTGTCTTTGCGCACGTTTTCAAGCAAAACCAAAAGAATCCCATCAAAGAGCCGTTAAATGTGTTTTTAGATATTTATCTAACATGAAAAACTATGGACTATTCTACCAAAAGGATCTTCCTTCGAACTTGTATCATATAGCGATGCGGATTTTAGAGGATGCAAAACGGATAGAAAAAGTACTAATGGAACATGTCATTTCATCAGACAATCTCTCATCTCATTGTTTAGTAAAAAAATTGTGTTTCTCTATCCACTTGTGAAGCCGAATATATTTCAGCGGCATTAGCATGTGCACAAGTAATTTACATGCAACAAACCTTAAAAGATTTGGAAAAATCGATTTATTGTGATAACACTAGCGCAATCTATCTATCTAAAAATCTGGTAAATCACTCTAGAACTAAATATATAGATATAAGACATCTTTTCTTAAGAGGTAATGTCGAAAAAGGAACTATAACTCTAGAATATGTTAACATTGAAAATCAAATAACCGATATCTTTACAAAACCATTAAACGAACAAACTTTTGTAATATTACGACGAGACTTGGGCATTTGTTCAATTAATGAACTTTTAAACTAACAAAAATTTCTCATATCCACAAGTTTATTAGTTTGTTAAATACCTTTAAAAATTTAGTCAAGAATTTTGCACCATGAAAAAAAATACTACCTATTTTTATAGTTGGGTTGCTATAAAAACTAAGTTTATGAAGTTTTTTAACATAACAAATATCATAATCAAAATATCATCTCAAGAAATAAATTCATAAAACTCTGGATCGTCATCCTCCAACGTATCCACTCCTTTTCATACTCCTTTAGCTCCTCATTTCCTACCTTCTCCTGACTTACCAAAAAGTCGATGGGGATTATCACCTCTACTAAAGAAAGCCAAACGAGAAAATCGCTTATGATCCATGAGAAACTTAATGAAAATATCACACTATCAATTCGCAATGATGGATGTTCAAAGGGAAATGTACTATAAACAGGAAGGAACAATCATACATTTGAACTTCCTAGAAAAGGCTCTAAATGCTATATGTGGTCATTCTCCAACAAAGAAGTGTTTACATAAAAAAATCTCCATGCTTTATTGAAACAACCAAAAACGAACCGTCAACTTCGTCACCCAAACCTCCTTCCTGGTCCCCAATCAACTATAGTGATTCCACTTACGAACCGAATTCATGGAATCGTCAGGAATGGAACTAAGAAAAATAAACTATGACGTTTGGAGACGATTATATATGCATACATTTTTTTGTATTCTATTATATTCTATTCACGAAATAAAGTTTTTTTTTCACAAAATTCTCAAGAAAAAGCTACTCTGGAGTTTTCAAACGTTTGAAATAGATTCCAGACGTCTGAACTAAGAATCTGGAACAACTTATATATTCCCAGACGTCTGCACTCAAGCCTAGACATCTGAAATCACTCTCTATCTTGCATTAAAACTTTCCAGGCGTCTGAATCTTGATTCCAGACATCTGATTTTACTCTATAGTTCTAATTTAGATAGCTCCAACGTCTAATCTACTTTTGCAGATGTCTGGAACGGGAAACGACATTTTTTTAAACCCTATTCCTGATCGACCAACCAATATTTCACCACTTCAATTCATTTTAAAGTTAAAAATTATCTCTATCAAAATCTCTAAAATCAAATTTCCCTTTAAATTTATGCCACCACGAACTAAAAAGATGGGAATCAAGAAAAGGAAGCATGGAGAAGGATCTTCCTCTCAATCATTGATGATGACAAATACTCAAATCGATAATTGGTTATTTCAGAATCCAACAAATAGACGATGGTTTGGCGACTTGAAGATTAAGAAATGCATTTAGGACCTTTCTATAGCCTAACCAAGTTTCCTTCATATGATATAGATGACATATGTGAGCAAGGTCAATTGAAAACCCTTATTTCTTTTAATGCCAATGATGTCTCTATCAATCAACTAGCTATATATCTTTTTTACGCTAATCTGGTTAGTTCATCAGTATGGACTATCGAGAATGATAAAGATTAGTTATGGACGAGTGTCTATGGTACAACAATCAAGTTAACCCCCGCTATAATTGGACGATTCTTAGAGTGCTCATATATGGGTCATAATTTATCTAAAACAGAGGACATGCGATTCAAACTCCGTGATACTATCACTCATCAATTATGGGAAAATTGAATGCCTTAATTTTCATCCAGATTCCTTAGGCCACGTACTAGGCTCCTTACCCGAATGCTTATAAATACCATTATTCCTCGATTAGATAGCCATGAACGAATTATTGATCTTGAACACAAAGCACTATATGCACTATTTAGTCGAACTAAGATCAATTGGGCTCAGTTCATTTTCGATGAACTAAAAGGTTTTTGGAATAGATGTCGACAAACAATCATTTACCTGGCTTATATTATGCGAATTCTCAAAGCACTAAACATGCCATCGTACATTTCTGCTTTTGAGGAGTTACCTATCAAATATAGTGGAACAAAATTTTTCAATCTTATGCATTTCCCGGAGGAACCACCATCTTTTATAACTTTTCTAGAATGGAAAAATGCACAAGATCAACCTCCTCCTCGACAAAGTGATGTTGAACTACCAAGGCAACCATCTCCACCTCCTACTTCCTAGTTTGAATATCACTCTGATATGGAGATTTTGGAAGCATGAACTCAGCCTCATGCTAATGAGAATATTGCTCACTTAACCTTACAAAACGAAGTGCTCCTATCGAAAAATCAAATTATCCTCGGTAAACAAATAGCGAAGCTTGACCACACGTTGTCCACAAGGCTTTCCAAAGTTAAAGACTCTCTTGTTTCAGTGGTTTCCAAACTTGATCATGCACTTCAACAAAGTCCGTCAACCTTCTTCTGACTGGTCTACACCTTCTCAATCTCCTCACACATCCCCAAAAACCGGTGATAAGGAGAAAGGGAAATTAGACTCCTCTCGTGATAAGCTATCTTGACTACATAAGGTAAATATTTTGTTGTACTTAACTCCCTTATCAAAGTTCTGCTAAGACACTATCAATGTTCCTCTTTTTTGATGTGCTTAATGATGTAAACATAAATTTTTTAGTGATATAATTATGTATGTACATCATACTTGGTTTTGCATTATTTTTATAATTATTCGACTATTTTTGAAAATCACAAAAGGGGAGAAAAATAAATATGCACATTTATAAGGGAAGATTATATTTAAGGGGAGAACCTTTCTGTAATTGTTATCTAAGTACATTATATAGTTGTCATCGTCAAAATGGGGGAGAATGTTAGAACCCTTGGTTTACAATTTCGACGATGACAACTATACAATGGAAATCATATATATATATATCATACAACTATACTAATTCAAAGCAAGACAAACCACTACTGTGACAAGACAATGACTAAAGCACTGAAGAGATTCATCTACAAAGTTGCACGAAGATCGAGGAGAGATACATTCAAAAATAAACCTAGATGAACATCACTTAATAGGTTCAGACATCTGAATGCAGAACTTCATACGTCTGAACGTAGAAGATGAAAAAAATAGGTTCTCAGACGTTTAAGAACACTATTCAGACGTCTGAAACTAGGCTCGGGGCAGATAATTCAAATTACAACTGTCATCTCCGAAGAGACACAACTCCATCTCTCCTCACCAACTCTTCACCAGTGAACAGTGATGACTCTAGGCTGAAAGGGAAGAGATGTAACTACTAGAATCAACCTTCTATAACTATATAAATGAGAATCAAGAAGGATCAAAGAACTTAACTAATTCACTCGACTCTCTATCTTGATCATCTCTTGTTCTAATCATCCACTTGCTATCTAATCTTCAAATCTGACATCATACACTTCCATACTCTTTCATACAATATTGTATTCAATCAATCAAGAGATATAGGAAGTTCAATTGTACTATATAGTTAAAATCCATGTAATAGAGTACACATTCCTAATAAAGAAACTCAACTATTGTAAACATGTTCCTTCGAGTGAAGTGAGGGTTATTTGGTGGAAGAAAATTCCGAAGAGGAGTTTCGAGACTGGACGTAGGATGGGAGGTCTGAACTGGCATAAAATCCCTGGCGTGATTATTCTTATTTACATACTTTATTATTGTTATGCTATAGTTTAAAATAGTCATATACTTTTCATTTGTATAATCGATCCACCATACTATAGACTTTCAATATGTGGATCTATATTAGAAATTGGCCTATATATCTTATTGATATGAATTGCATGTTTGTTTGGATGAAATTACTTGTTATTATATGCTTGGATGATATGATTTGATGTTGTTTGCTAGTGTTGTTATTTCATAGAAAGTTAGGGTGGAGAATTAAGCAAATCAGAGGCAAAGATGAGAAAAATTGGACAAAACTCGGATGGAGGCCTTGGAGTATTGAATAGCTTATGGTTCAAGTCGCAAGTTCTAGTTCATTAAGTGCAGATGTTAGCATCGACATGAGAGGTTGGTATCGAGCTCTATGGGTTGGTCCATGGTGGAAGCGACTTTGAGGGAAGCAAGGGTGTTATTAGTGGAGATTGGCCAAGGTGATGGATCAGTGATTGGATAAGTGCTTGAAGCTGTGACGACTAGTTTCTAGAGCACGAAGTTGGGTGCTTTGAAGGGAGGACTTGTTCTATGATGACCTATTTTGGGTAGAGAAATTGAGGTCAAAGCATCTAGGCATGGAGTACTAGAAGCGAGGAAGGAGTGCAAGAAAACTTAGCCATAGATTGGCTAAGTGGAGAGTTTGACACCGAGTTGGCATAGAAGGCCTAGTGGTAGTGGAACTTATAGGAACCGTTGTTGAGGTTCTATGGGTCATGTTGGAGTTGGTGGCTTGTTCGTATCAGGTTGGATGATGATGTAACAACATGATGAAAACTATGAATCTTAGATTTGTGACTCATGATGGGAGTAGGTACTGAAGATTTGAGACTCCACAATCTTTGGTTTATGGCTGGTGGGGGTAGCAGGTACCCAAGAGGCTTGTATTGGGAGCTGTGGAGTGGAGGAACATGGTGGATTCTTGGACAATGGAAACTAGATTGAGCAAGAGCGGCTCGGTGTCCAAAAAGAAGAAAAGGAGGTCTCGGATGATAGTGCCAAAGAACTGTGGATAACTCGGAGTGTTTTGCGTTGTACTTGAAGCAAAGGTATTATATTCGGGACGCCCATGTGCCAATTGAGGGATCTATATACGCTGGACCTATGGCTTTGGGTCTAATGTCCAGCTTTAGGCTACAAGACACGTATCTAGCTTTGGGCTGTGAGGTACGAGAATACAGTAGTGCACCGAGGTTTCCATTAGTCCCTAGCAGTAAGGAGGTCATACGAGTTATCATATATTCATGGCATTGGTATAGGGTGATAGTTACGATTGATTGATGGATACTTTGTTTGCGATGTTTGCTATGACTGCTTTGGTTGCTTTTTTAGTAGGCTATCACTCATTGATATCAAAAGAAGTTGGTATTGAGGATAGGAATACCTGAAAGATTGATATCTTTTGTTTGGTTGGCAGTATATCTTTATGATATTATATAGTAGAATATTATAGTGTTATATGCTAACTCTTTGGTTGCAAAGATAGGTTAGGTATGGTTTGTGTACCTTTGTTTCTTACTATATTTAGAATTTTGAGATTCATTTATCGCTTACACCAGACTGTTGTCTTACCCGATGTTTTATGCTTTGCTTCTCATTACATTAGGTACTCTTTAATGAGTAGAGTGGGTAATAGGTCTAGGTGACACAGTAGCTATTCAGAGGATGAGCAGAATGGAGCTATCTCGTATTATATATTTATATATATAGAGTCTAGACTTATTCCACCGGGCTGAAAGTGACTATGCTATAGAATCAAGTAATATGGAATATATACATACACGCACACAATAAACTTATTTGTGCGGAAAGTAACTATAGAACATAATAGTAGTAAAGTAAGAAATGACACTAGATATTTTTATACTGGTTCGAACTTCCCATTCAACATCCAATCCCAAACTCCTTCTGAATTTAAACTAGCATCCCTCACTTAACCCAAAGGAATAGGTTTACACTGCATAAGCAACTGAACAGGACTTTTACTGCCTGAGCAACCAAACAGGACTTGACCGCTTGGGCAACCGAACATGACTTGAATACAAAGTATATTGATTGTCTTGACCTTTTGTGTTCTTTTAACAACACGGATTTGTCAATTAAAGTACACCCTTCCTATAATCTTTTCCTCAAGTATATATGTATAATTTTGTGTATATAAAGATAAGGAAGATTTAGATTGCTTAATAAATATAGATTTATGTTCGTAAGCAATAGATTTTTATATATTCAAGGGAGCAGTGAATTCAAAAAAATTTAATTCAAGTAGATTTGATCATGAAATTCATGCTTATTTATAGTAGACAAAGAGGTACTACATCTGGCAAAAGGTTCCATCAAACAGCAATGGATGTAACTCTCTGTGAAGAAGAAAATCCATTCATGAAGAGAAGTGTCTATTCATAAAAATGACAGTTGGAACCAGATCAGTCGACTGGACATTCAATACCGGTCAACTGAATTTGTAGTCATATACGTGCATCGACATATGCACAGATTTAGTCAACGGACTGAGTGCATTCCGCAGATTGAGCTATGCATTTTATAAAAAAATAATATGCACAAGTTCAGCCTACTGAGTACATTTGTCCAATTGACTGAACTGAGTATTTTCTTAAAACTAGTTTGAAAATATATTGTGAAATAAATTTCAAAAGATCGTGAACTACTTGAGTATATTTGCGAAGGTGTGTGAACTACTTGAGGATAAATTTTAACATATATGATCACTAGACTTGGACTTTAAAACGAAATTTATACATGATATATAATCTTCGAGTCTTGTTTCTTCTTCGAGTCTAGTCGCCTTTGTAGGTTGTAGTCGTAGATTTTGTTGAATATTTAATCATTCTTATGTCATCTTGATCATCTTGGCATGAATCAAAACTTCAGATCCAACATTCTTCCCTTTTTTGATTGATGACAACTCTTTGTGATATATTGAAATATGAGTGAAATCTCAACAAAATTCTTTATATAACTCCCCTTGATCCGAGACAAAAAATTTCTTAAACCTGTAAGAAATTTGTAAGTGCAACACTTCTTCACCACCTTTGTCATCGATAAAAAGGAGAGATGTGTGTGTGTGTATATGTATATTTGTTAAAAAAATGTTAGTAATCTAAGAGCATATATAATATAGACATAAAAGAATGTAACAACATAGGAGTATACACAACAACATAAGAATATATATAACATAGATCATCATACCAACTTATACACAACAGCAGAAATTCACTTACACAACATAGAACAAATTACATAAAAGACATATCATTGTTCCGAAACAAAAAAAAACATTTAGCAAAATATTGAAAATAAAACTAAGTAAGTTACTTACTCATCATCATTTCCATTATCATCAGAACTTTCCTCTCCCTCTTCATCATCTCCTTCACTTTATATATCAACTCCACTAGAGTCACCTTCTTGACCTCTCACTTCCCCTCCTTCTTGTCATTCTTCGAAAGTTGACCAAAAGAAGTGTGGTTGTGGGCGCTTCCTTGGAGACATAAGCACATGGACGGACGTGATGGAGGATTGTCGATAAGATAGAGCTTCCCAAATATTATTCAAGAATACTTTAATGTGATTCAGCTTTGAGTTTACCTAAGTGACAGTTTTCTCACCATAAGTAACGGTTGTATAGACACGAGATAGTCGCTTATCTAAAATTTTTGATTTCTAAAGACAATTGTTAGAGTGTCCCGTGGTAGAGCTTGCGGTCCAGTTTTTTGAATTTCATTAAATTCCCATGGAGGTTGTGGCTGTGGAGAGGTTGTTGCTTCGATTTGTGGAGCTTGTTGTCTAGAAGAAGGTTAAGGTTGATCGGCCTCTTGGTTTTCTAGCTAGTGTTCGAAAGTTATAATAGTATGACTTTGGTATTTATTTGGAAGTTCCATAAGGCTTAGATTTTTTGTGTTTAGGGAACCAATTGCCGAATGATCTGAGTCGGGGAGAGAAATCTCAAAATGATGAATAATTCTCATGATATAAGTGCTGTAGTGTATGGTTTTCATATAGCCTTGGTTAAAAGTTAGAAATTCATCGAGAATTACATTAGCCCAATTAATGGAACGTTGTCCCCAAATAACATATAGTGATTGAAAATAGATCTTATAAACCTTTTTGTTGCTACCGGATCATGGATTGATGGTGTGGGTTAGAGCTCGATCCATAATTCTAGCCTTGGGTCGAAGCGCTATTACTTTGAATTTCGTTAAGTCGTTGAAAAGAAAAGGATGGCTAGTTATATCTCAAGCACCCATGTTTACTTCAGTGTCGCTTAATTCTTCACCTTTATAAGGGCATTCGAGATTTCTTCCTAGTTGAGCAAGAGGTAAGAAAATCTTCACTTCACAAATGAGAGTCCATACACAATCATTTGGATTTTGGATATTGTGGTGATCTAAGTTGATATTCACAAAGAACGTCTTGATAAGAAGATAATTTATCTTCAAGCTATTGGCATTGAAATCAAGCAAGGATTCCAGACCACTTCTTCGAACAAGGTCTTGGATAGCATATGAGGCAAAATTGGGATATTTTATAAAAAGAGCCTTCAAATATTCTTGACTTTTTCATCTTGTTGAATCGCTGAACTGCTTTGTCATTTGTTGCCAACCTCTAATCTGAGATTCGGATGGTCCAGCAGAGGAGGAGGAAGGTCTTGCTCCTTTTAGAGGCATTTTGGGTTAGGGTTTAGAGACGGATATTTGAAATTGATGTAGAAATTGGAGGGCTTAGGTGATGTAGATTTATAGAGAGTGAAAAGGTAAAGTAAATAATGAAAAGTTGTCTGATTTTATGTTGTTTATATTAGAAATGAAATGTCCATTTGCAAAAAAAATGCCCGGTTACCAGATTCACTCGACTGGTCATTCAACGTCAATCGACTGAATTATACCGGAGACCAAAATAAAAAAGTTGAATAGCAGGTTCAGTCAACCGACCTTATGATTCACTCGACCGAATCATTACCAAGAATATTTAGTTTATTTTTGTGGATTTCACTCAACTGAAATTGTTTAGTCAATCGACTGAATTGTAGAAATTTTTTTATGTCTTTAACAGCAATTAATCGACTATTTTCAATGAATCAGTCGACTGATTTTCATTGACAAAATAGAAACAGTTTATTATCCAACGAAAGAAAAAATATACAATCATATATAAAAAAATAACAATAGAAACAAGTAAAAGAAAAAGAATCATTTGGAGGATTCAAAAGGATTGGGAGTCGTACATTCCTCCAGTTCGACTTTGGTAATTTCTCAAGCAGGTTGAATGGTAGAATGATCCCACAGATTCGGAGAATAAGGTGGCCGCTGGGGAGATGGATGATGCATATAATTATTTGATGGAGGAGAACCTCAAAATTTCAAAGCAAATTTCTTGAGTAAACTCAGTCTCTTGCCATGATTCCTTTGTTCATAGAACATCTCTCTTTGAATAATTAATGATTTGCGTTTATAGTGATGTATATCATCTTTTTATCTAGCAACAGATGGAGAACCAAAAAGAAGGTTCTTACGAACTCGCTTCGATTCAGGTATATACCTGGTATGATAACTAGGACGAACTATTGGAATAGGTTTGTAAATTTAGTTGGGGTAGGTAAATTTATAGAGCCAGAGCTTGGAGAAGAATAATCTATGGAGGAATATTTTGGTGTTTCTTAAGAAGACATGATGTTGAGAGCTTGATAAATTACTTAAAGAATGATATTAAAACTTATCAAATTATGTTTTATATAAGGCTTAAGTTCTCAGAAATAGAAATTAATTTTGTGGTAAGATTGATTACAACAAGAAAAGAAATGATTGGTCAGTAGTAAAAATTAATGCAAGGTTGAAATTTGAAATAAAAATAGATAAAAAAAGGAGAGTTGAAATGTAGGTTCATATGTGAAACATCATATAGCAGAATGGAAGTGCATGAGACTTCTAGTTGTAAGAGATCGGGTCTTTCTAGCTCCTTTTTTAAAAAATATTTTTATTTTTGAAAAAAAATCATAAATAACATAAAGAAATTGCTTATAAATCTTTTAACAATAAAATTCCTAGTTCTCTTCTTAATTTTATAAAAATATTTTCATTTATTGGTTTGTAAATATAACAGCCAGCTAGTTTTTAGAAGACATAAATTCTAATCTGACTATATCCTTTTCAATATTATAATGAAGAAAATGGAGACATATGTCAATATGTTTTATTCGTGAATGATTTACAAGATTTTTAGATAAGTTTATACAAAAAATAGTCGATTTAGATAGATTTTTTCCAAAATCTGGTTCTACTACTAAGTCATCAAACAGTCGGTGCTATAGTAGACCCCGGATCTCTAACACGCTTTCTTAGATGAGAAACATGAAAAACATCACGGACTCCTGCTAAACTACTCGGTAACTCTACTCTATATGTGAGTTTCCCGATCCTTTCTATAATATGAAAAGGTTCAACGAATCTTGGTGCCAACTTTCTTGATTTCTCAAATCTAATCACACCCTTCATCAGTGATACCTTAATAAAAACACAATCTCCAACAGAAAACTCTAAGTCTTTTCTTCTATCTGATAACTTTTCTGCCTACAATGTGCTTCCTTCATCCTAGTCCAAATCAACTCAATCTTTTCTATAGCTTCTCTAACCAAATATGAACCAAGAACTAACATATCCCCGGTCTCTAACCAACAAGCTGAAGATTTGCATGGCCATCCATACAAAGCTTCAAACGGTGTCATCCCTATACTAGTCTGATGAATATTGTTATATGAAAACTCAACCAAGTGTAGATGGTCTTCCCATGATCCCCTAAAACCTAACACACAAGCTCTTCACAAATCTTTCAAGACTTTGTTAACTCTTTCCGTTTACCCATCAGTCTGTGTATGGTTGCGGTACTCATCTTGAGCTTGGTTTCTAAAATCTCCTATAGACTCTTTCAGAACTCGCGAGTGAATAAGGAATTTCTATCAATTACTATACTACTAGGAATTCCATGAATTCTAACTAAATTCCTCATAAATAACTTAGCTAAAACAGGTGCCGTCCTAGTTGACTTAACTGGAATGAAATGGGCACTCTTGGTCAATTTATCCACTACGACCCATATACTTTCATTTCCTCTAATATACCTTGGCAACCCGTCTATAAAATTCATAGAAATAGAATCTCACTTCCATACCGGAATATACAATGACTGAAGCAACCCACTTGGCTTCTGAAGTTCAGCTTTTACCTATTGGCAGTTCAGACACTGCTTTACCCATGATCCAACTTCCCTCTTCATAACTACCCAGAAGAAACTTTGCTTCATGTCCTAATACATCTTAGTTCATCCTAGATGAATAATGAACTTCGAACGATGGCATTCCTCTGAAAATTTCTTTCCTTATATTTCCTACATTTGAAACACATAACTTACCTTTCTTTCTCAACCACCCATTCTGATCAAGACTAAAATCCTTCAAGTCATCACCCTCCGTTCCATCCTTTAACTTCTTGATCGGTTCAACTAATAGCGGGTCCTCCTCCTATTTAGAAGTAATCTTTTCTATCATAACTGGGTGAACTTCTAAACAAGACAACACAACAGTTCCTTCACTAGACCCAACTTTAAATCTCCACTGCAATCTTCAATTCGACAACGCAAAACTTTCCACTCTGCTATCATTGCCCACACTACATTCTGATGCCTTCTGCTAAGCGCATCTGCAATCTTATTACCTTTCCCTGATGTGCATTCAACTCCAATATCATAAGCAGCAATAAACTCTAACCATCTCTGTTGTCTCATGTTCAGCTCCTTTTGAGAGAACAAATACTTTAACGACTTATGATCCTCATAAAGCTCAAACCGCTCTTCCAAATGGTAATGTCTCCACACCTTCAATGCAAAAATCACCGCAGCCAATTCTAAATCATGCGTGGGATATCTAACCTTATGCAAGTCTAAGTTGTTTAAAAGCATATGCAATCACTTACCTTTTTGCATTAACATAGGCCCTAATCCAGTTCCACATGCATCTGTATAAACCACTAAATCTTGATTCCCCTCCGTAACAACCGATACAGGTGCATGGGTCAATAAGTATTTCATGCTCTGGAATGCTTCCTCACACTTTCCGGTCTAAACAAACTTCACATCCTTTCACGTCAGCATAGTCATCGGTGCTGCTATTCGTGAAAAATCCTTTATGAACCGCCGATAATATCCAGCCAATCCAAGAAAACTCTTTATCTTAGTCAATGTCTCGGGTCTCTTCCTATTATTCCCTGCTTCGATATTATCTGGATCGACTGACAACCCTATCTTTGAGACTACATGACTAAGAAACTTTATTTCTTTCTTCTAGAAATGACACTTCGAAAACTTCGCCTTCAGTTGATGCTACCTTAGCGTCCCAAACATAATTCTAAGATAAACTTCGTGCTCCCTTTCATCTTTGGAGTATACCAAAATATCAAATATGAAAACCAATATGAATCTATCCAAGTGCTTTAGGAAAATTTGATTCGTCAAATCTACGAAGAATGTCGATGCATTAGTTAGTCTGAATGGCATAACTAACCAATCGTATGATCCATATCTAGTTCTAAAAGCCGTCAAAGGAATACTATCCTCTGCTACTCTAAGATGATGGAAACCTGTTGCTAGATCTAATTGAGAAAATACCTTGACTCTACTCAATTGATCGAACAAATCGTCAATTCTATACAACAAATATCAATTCTTTATCGTCTTCTCATTCAACTTATGATAATCGATACATAATCTTAACGATCCGTCTGGCTTCTTAGCAAACACTATAGCTGCTCCCCAAGGTGAACTACTAGGCCTAAAAAAACTCTTGCCTTCAAAATCTACCAACCGCACCTTTAGCTCTCTCATCTTTGTAGGTGTCATTCTGCTTGGAGGTCTATTCACCGGTTCTACTCTAGGCACCAAATCTATCTGAAACTCAATGGCTCGTTTCGGTGGCAATCCTACTACAGGCTCAAAAACATCCATAAATTCTCTGACCATGAAAACGAGATTCTACTAATCTTCCAAATCCACAACACCCAATAAAGGATTCAACTCACAACTACGGTTTTCTATGGTATATACAATCTACTCACTATGGTCAGGGTGTCTAAGTGATATTTTCCTATCATGGAAAAATATCCTAGCATCATACTTACTTAACCAATCCATAGCCAAAAGAATTCCGAACCCTACAAAGTCAAATACATGCAAACAACAAACAAAGGTATGACCTAACAAATCAAACTCTAGGTGGTCACACTTCATCCCAATTGTCGCATACCCTCTTATCGGATTTGCGACCCTTAAGGCAGTAACTAAGTATGAGGGTTCTGGGTTAAGCTTATTTACCAAACAATGAGATATAAAAGAATGTGATTCACCAGTATCAAACAGAAGGCTAATAGACATACCATGAATCTGAAGCGTACCTCCCAACACCGCTTTCCCTTTCTCCTGCACTGTTGGTCCTGATGTTGTTGGCTCCAATGCAACAACCTTGCCCCTTCCATCCTTAGTAGGCTCTTTCCATTGATTCATATAATGGCCAATCTCATCGCAGTTGAAGCATCTGATATTCTTCTTCCCGATCACTTCCTTCCCCTTTCCAGTATGACACTCATTAGCAAAATGCCCCTTCTTGTCGCACTTGAAGCAAACAACCTCAGACTTTCCCTTCTTTGATGCTCCACCTTTCTGAGCTCCTTTCTTATGAAAGAACTTCCTTTTCTTACTCTGCCCTACCTGGACCTCCTTTGCCTTATTCTTCTCCAGAGAAGTAAGAATCTCATCATGCCTCAATGTCATCTCTACAACAACGTCACAAGGATCCCTAACATGAGGTAATGTAGCCCTTGCCAACTCAGGCTTCAACCCCCTTATGAAATTCTCATTTCTCTTCATTACAGTATCCACAGTGGCATATCCATACCTAGACAACTCCTCAAATCTTTTAGAATATTCCAACACAGACATCTCCCCTGGCTCTAACTCAGCAAACTTTTAAAGCAAAGCAGACTGCGCCATCATAGGTATAAACCTATTCTGGGACCTTCTCCTAAACACATTCCATGTCATCACCTCTTCATTCACTCCAACCATCATACCATTCCACCATAATAAACCTCAAAGTTGTCTCGAAGCAAGCATTCTCTTTTGTTCATCATTGGGCCCCAATTCTGCAAAGATTCACTTACAATGCAGCAATCAGCTCTCCACCTCAATAGCATCGTCAGTTCCAATAAATGGCTTCCCGCCAAGCCTAGTATAATATCTACTCGGAGTAGCATAATTGTTCCAGAACTCCCACTCTAGCATTTCCTCAAACCATTCCAACAGCAACACCTGCCTGCATCATATTTATGAAAAACTGACATATAGCTCCCATATCCACTTATTGGACTCCAGCGCTAACGTTCCCAACTTGTGCTTGACCTTGGTTAATTCTCATATCCGGTCTGACATTTCCATTTATGGCGGTGCTTCCTCCAAGATTCAATCTTCCACTTCTAGCGTCCATATCTGTATTCAAGCCTTTTGAGATACAAAAGAATAGCTTAAGAGAGATAGGAGAATACATATATAACGTATACTTATATATAGCAAATACAATTGTGTTGCTATAGCATTGTTTTGTACCCCTATCTTATCTCTAATTCCTTAGGATTATGTTTTCAAAAATCATTTTTAATTTAAAGTTTTTCATAAACCTATGCTCTGATACCAAGTTTTAACATCCCATATCTGGAGGTCCGAAGCTAAGTGCTATAGATGCTACAGTCATCCATGATATTAACTTTCGGTGACCAAATACAGTAAAGTTAATGGTATCTTTAATATCAGAAGCATATGAATATGAAATAAAAAAAAATCACAGACTAAAACATTTTTCTGATTATATTTCAAAACAACATTTCATATTCAAATTACATAATCCCAATCGTTTCCTAGGTTCAAATCAAATATAAATATTACAAAATACGCCAAGAGCAATATATAAAGATGCCCCCTTGATTGATCGGAGTACTATATATTCATAACTGACGTAATACAACACAACAAAATCAAACAAAATAAAACTGCAACTTCTAAATAGCTATCCATCAGCCACCTGCTTATCTCCGAAAGCTTTATTCGCCAACCTACTAAAACCTATAAACCTCAATCCTCAGCCTACTTAAATCAATTTTGAGCATCCAAGAGTTTTAAGGGAAAAACATAAATTCTGAGTCAGACATAAAGCCTGGTATGAATAATACTATACATCTCGATTAGCTGATATTAAGTGAGACCACATTGCTTAGCCGAACGGGTTTTCCCTCACTAATATCATTTTAGAACATATCCTTTGCAAATCATAATCCTGCAACCAAAATTGGTTAAAACTGTAAAACAATATCATGTAAACTTACATGTCAGGTAATAAATGGACAATCTATCTAAACACTGTAGTTTTGTTTGGCTAACTACTAACCTTTGGCTGATTTAGGCCTACCAGATAATATAAACAAGATAATCTAACTCCTATTAGATACTACTCTTCTGGATGGTCTGTCTCCAAATTATCTTCTCCTAGGGTTACCTGATCCTAATGGTTTTGTGGGCTCACCAATAACCAATTTGTATACAAATATATATTCCATTATGTGTGCAATCATCATTTTAGTCTTACCTGTGACAAAGCTCTAGACACTGGAATTTTGGACTAAATTAGCTGAGGAAAATAGCTAATGTATATGGCACGACCCTATATCAGTCCTATCTGGTATTCTAATATCCGAGTCATTTTACTTAGGGAAATCTTCCCAAAATTTTCCTTGAAAACCTTTTCATCTCAAATTGATTTAAAACCTTTAAATTAAACTTAATAAGGAAAATATATATACTTTATGCTTTACTCAAAAATCACTTTGCCGTGTTATATATACTTTACTCATATCTTCATTGATGAAAACATTTAAACCTTTGAAAGATCCCTTTCGAATCTATTGAAAGAATCACTTTCAAAACCAAGTAATTCCTTCTTCCACCTAGGCCGAAAGGCTAAAACAGTCCTTTCGAAACCATTCATATAAACCTTTCGAAACCATTGAAAAACCTTACTTTCGAAATGCATAAAACCTTAGACATCCTATCTTTAAAATACATAACAATGCCTTTCAAAACCATTGGAAAACCTTTCTTTTTAACCTTTTGAAACCATTGGGGAACCAACCCATAGAAACCCTTCTTTAGAGCTTTTGAAAGCATCAAAACCTTTGTAAACATCAAACCTTTCGAAAGCATTTAGGTTCAATTTAAAACATGTGGAGACACTTTTAGAAACAATTAAAATCATCTCTTTCGAAACCATTTGGGTTCTACATTCAACAGAGCAAAAAGTGTCATAAAACATCTAAGTCAAAAGCACTCCTTTCGAAAGCATTCCTAAGCAAAGAAGTGATGGTGTCGAAACCATCCTTTCGAAAGCATTGAAGAAGTGGCTAAGTTTAAAAGTAAAGTATACCTTCCGAAACCATTAGCATCGAAAGGTAGAAAAGCGACGGCTAGAGGTTTCGACCCCTTCGGAAGAAATTACTTAAAACAAAAGGTGCAACCCATTCGAAACCATTCCTTTAAAACATTTGACTCGGCCGAAAGCCAACTAATTCGAAAGCATATCCTTCGAAAGCAAAGCAGGGGCATTTTCATTTAAAAACAGAGGCATGCTTCGACCCATTTTGAACCCATTGCTTCGACCCAGTAACTTCCTCCTAAGTCTAATCCGCTTTGCACCAAATCTTTGATGCCATGCGCATTGGCTCCGATGATGGTGGTAGCGTAACCACTAAGTCGAAACCTAGGCGCCGAAAGTGGCTAAATATGCTAAAAGCATGTAAAAACTGATTTTAAATTTAAAAAGAATTTCTTTTCAACTAAGATGCCTTGTTTCTAAAAATATTATTCGTTTCTAATTTTCTTTTCTAAAAGTTCTATTTTTGAAATAAACAATTTAATTTATTTACGAAATACCCCTTCTCCTTTTGTAAATATATAAAACATTTAAGTCCCATACCTTAAATAATTTTATATATTCATCAAAACGCTTAAGAAATTTATAAAAAAAATTAAGAAAAACATTTTTAATATGTTTTATAACATATATTAATTTCAGACCTAAAACATATATTATTTAGCTGTAAAATAATTTTAAACCCAAATAAACATTTTCCTTACTAGAAAATTAATGTAAAATCCACCTTAATTTAGAAAATTATGAAAATTGAAATTCATCTCTGAAATATCATTTCTGATCTAAATCTAAATTCGCAAGGCATTTTGGTGTCATTAAATAAGGTTTTTACATTAAAACATATCATAAACCTATATGAATAAGTATAAATCATCAACAAGCATATATAGTCATTTAATCATTCAAAAACGTGGCATAATCGTACAAAATACTTTAAATTCATCTTAAAATCAAAAATAATTAGAAAAGCGAGATGTAGTCATTATTCACCTTAGCTTTGAGATTAAAGAATTTAAGATTTGAATGGATTAAGTTGATTAATCTTCTTCTAGTAGCTCTTTCTTCCTCTTGTTGCTAATAGTGGCTGGCCTCTACCTTAATTTGGTATTGCAAACGAACATATGAATGAATTCCTTAGGGTTTAGAGCATAATAATATTCTTATTTCAACTTTGCTCATGCCTATTCCCCTTTTCTATTTTAATTTATTTTAGATTATTTTAATTTACTCATTACATAGCACGGTTACCCCTATTAATCACAAATCTCAACCCCCTAATCATCACATTACATTATTTTATTTTATTTTATTTAGCTAATTAAATATCCTAAATAATGTTACTAAAAATATGGAGTGTTACATGTATATACATAACTTAATCCCGAGAGAGCTATATACCACCTAGTCACTGGGTCCCTGTAGTACCTACCAAAACTCGGTCTTAAAAAATCTAATTGAACGATTTAGTAATAGTTTAATCAACCATTAAATTTAATTTTTATCTTAGTATTTAATTAGTTATACATATGAAATAATCCACGAGGAAAAATTAAGGGTTATTTCATATGTATGGTTAATTAAATACTAAGATAAAAATTAAAATTTAATGGTTAATTAAAGTATGCATAGATGATTAGATTTATTATTGAATTGATTATTTGTGATGTATTATCTAGAAAATATATATAGGTATTAGATGTAATTTAACAAAAGAAATATTAAGAAATGTATTTTGTTTTAAATTTTCTATTGTGTGCTTTAAGAATTCTGGTCGAAGCATCTGGCCAACTTCTTGATAAGAATTCCTAAACGATACGATGAAACATCGAACATGGTATTTTGAGTTTTAATATTTTGGAAATCTTATAAATGTTTTGAAAGTGTTATAAATAATATCTAAATAAGGAAATAAAGTTTGAAGGAAGTTAAAAATTATTTGGAAATGAGATGATATACTAGGAAAAGATAAATAATACACATGTTTAACAAAATTGATAGTTTAGAAAAATTATAATGAATGCCAACTTCTTTGAATCGGCAAGCTTCCACAAGATCTGAGGTGAGTAATCCTCACCATTATCTCTAGATTGTTTGCATGCCAGTGTAGCTTGATTAAATTGTTATTTTTGTGGTTGAATGAACGTTATTACTGAGTTTGCATCACTTTCTGTTGGAATTATCAGTCCTGTTTATATTGTTAAAAAATCAGTTGACTGTAATCATTATGCTCATGCATTATTAAAGGTAATAGTTGCTTGCATGCCTGGAAACTCTGTACTATGAGGTCACCATGATGTGCAGTCGTCGAAGATCAATGAACGTAGATCAACGTGGGTTCCTGAAGTTGAGATAGCTCCAAGAATCATCGCCACCGTTCGACTAATGGTGCTCCATCAGTCCATAATGGGTGGAGCCTGGTGCTAGCTCGACTTCAGGATTGTCCCTCTTACTTGTTGATGAATTTTCTTTTGATTGTTGATTTATTTTTCCTACTTCCCATTGATTGTTTTATGCGATTTTGAGGAATTACTACACTACATCCTTAAGATATTTTAATTAACAAAATTATTTAATATGATATATGATTATATATGTAATAAAACATTTTATAAACCAATCGAATTTTCATTGATTCAAAGAACCATATACATATCGTTTATTTGCTTTTAAATTAGATTTTCGACTAACTTTAGGAATAGATAAAACTTATATTGTATAAACCCATGTTTAAGAAATAAAAGGCATTTATAGATTTTTAATGAGATTATATATATATAAGAATCTTATTTTGAATGCAATTCCATTTATTTTTGAGATCAAATCTACCACTTTATAAACAACTGTTCCTCCTCTATTGTTTTCAAAATATGCCTCTTTGCTTTTAGTAATCATTTGGGATTTCTATATGACCTTTGAAATTGTGTTTCTTGTGAACTATTGTTTCAATTGAATAAGAAATTTAATTAAAAGATTTAGCAATACAAGCAATATGAACACTTGTATTACTTCATTGGTTAATTATTTGACTCATTCGATTAAATATAATATTTGATTCTAGTACATATTTAAGTAAACCTGTGTTGTATGGGATGCATGGACCTTACTTAAGTGATTACTTTTAAACGGTATGTGACATATTTGTGACGACGTGCAAAATGCTCATCTTTTATATCGACTAGCAAAGAGCTTGCCTTTGGTTTGACTAGCGAAGAGCTTGTCTTTTGAGTTAGCTATGTAAAGCATGCCTTTAGTACTGGACATTCATAGCGCTGTCTATTGTGTTGGTTAAAAAAGTGCTTTCCTTTAGTTATGACTAGTAAAGTGCTTGTTTACTGTGTTGACTCGCGAAGTGCATATCTATCATTATAGCTTGCGAAGTGCTTTCTCTTAGTTTCGATGGGTGAAGTGCTCATTTATGTTTATTAACTTACAAAATACTCATCTTTGGTTGTTGACTTGCAAAGTGTTCATCTGTTATTCGCTTGCATACTTGTGATTTTGAAGTGATTGTTATTATTATTGCAATGGTTTGACATAGATGGACATAGTTTAACAGTATAACATGAACTTTTAATAAGGAAGAATTATTATGTTTAGAGTAGCACATTTCTTGGATATTTCTATGCATGCTCATTATGTAATCTCACCTTTGATGATATTCAGAGAGAGTCTGACCCATTTGTTATTCTTATAATACTCGAGTCAGACCGAGACTTGATAGGTACAAGGACTCGGTGACCTTGGATGTGGGTTAGCTTAAGAAGTCATATACTATATTACTTACATGTTAGAAGTATCATTCGAGTGTAGCCTATATATCTGTTGTATGTTTGTTTATGATGTAGACTTATGTTGTTTTATATTTCAAGACCTATCAAAGTCCATATGTATATGTATGTATATATGGGTCTATTTCTCTTTATTTTTGCAGACTCACACCAAATTGTAGTTTTTGGCTTATATTAAATTTTCGCTGCAATGTATGATACTGTATTCCCTATTCTGTGATATATTGTTCTATTCTATTTTAGCAACATATTTATTGCTTTGTGTCGAGATTATTCACATCTTTATGTTGTGTTATGAAATAAAAGATGACATGAAAGGGAGTATATAAGGATGGTCACTCTTATTCATCCTTATTCTCCGTATTACTTGATAATATTATTTGTAATATTCTTAGGTAATATGGGCATAAAGGTGGGGCATTACATTAAGAATTTAACATTTTTAATAGAAAAGGTAGTAATAACATTGCTTAAGAACTATAGTAGCTATTAGCCTTGTTATAGTATTTTTAAATACAGTAAATTATTGTTTTGATTTGGAAATGGTTTTGATCCCAGAAATGATTTTTAAATCCAACTCTTTTGGAATTTCAGTGATATTTTATTTAAAATGGGTTTTTGAACTTCTCTATTTTAGTTCAACTTCATTTATTATTCTTTTATAATATATGTATATATGTAAATGTTTTAAAATTACTTTGGAAAGTATTTTTATTTATAGAAAAGTTATTATAATAACAAATGTCTATTTTAAAGGAAATAAATGGGGTTTATCTTTTATTTTAAAATGATTTTGTTTTTAAAAGAAGGTAGAAATATTTTGGAATAAATATTTGTGAAATGTTTTATATAAGATGTTGTACAAAAGGATAGATATATAAAAGTTATTTTATACATAAAGAATAGTTTTATAAATGGTACTTTATAGATAAAAAGAATAAATTTATAAATAATATTTTAAAAGGAAAATGATACCATTTTGAGGAATTGGATAATAAATCACATTTGTGGATTTATAGTAATATATGAAATGATCATTTTATGGAAGTATTTGGTCTTATTTTAGGAACAAAGATTTTTGTTAAGTACAAAAGGAGTTTTATAAATATATTTGAAGATTTACAAAATAAGTTATAATTATATTTTGATATTTATAAAAGAAGTTCTATAAATAGAAATGAGCTTTATAAATGAATTCTGAGTTTTATAGGAAGAGTTTGAAATGAAATTGGAGAATTAAAAAAAAGGAGTTTTAAAAATGATATTTTATAAAAGGAGTTTATTAATATAAAAAAGTTCTATAAATAGAAAGAAAGTTTATAAAGGAATTTTATAAAAGGGATTAATAAAAATAATTTTTATAAAAGGAATGAGATCTAATTTCAATAAATGATCTTTTTAAATTATGATGGTATGAAAGTATTTTCCATACTTAACACCAAATTCTAAGTTATGGAAACTCATCTCTAGTTTGAGAGTTAAGAATGTATATTAAGGCAAGGGTAGTTGTAAATATAAAATTTTGAATTTAAATTGTGAATTAATTTGAATTTTCTAAATTAAATAAGATATTTGTTTGTCCACTCATTTATAAATACAAACTGATTGTATATTAATTTTTGAATTTGAAGATAGGGTGAATCACACCAAAGCTTCTCCCTCAAGCTGCCACGAAGACATCGAAGAATTGAAACTGGATCAAAGGATATTGATGAGGAAAGTTGTTTCCGTTATTGTTACATAGTACTAACCATATGAAGTGGTACTCCTCTGTTCCCTATCTCGTCCTCTTCTTGCACTCATACTCAATATTAGTGGATAGTAAGAGAATTTACTGAGGCATACGGACGGATATCTTAGGGATATACTCATTCTAGGGTATACTTCACCCTATCTCTAATGAGTTACCTAATGTGTTATACTTCAATAGCTAAAGTTTCAACCTTTAGCTCTGATACCACTGTGGCGAACCGGATTCGACGTTTAGATCCGCGTCATTTGAATACGGGTGATGTATTCGATGCCGATTTACGAAGGTCGAGTCAGAGTTGTTACAGAATATTTAAATCCTTTATATTAAATTAGTTTATAGAATTTGTTTAAACCCTTAACTTAGATTTATTTGTAATGCATGTTTAAACCTTACTTTATTTAAATTTATGAAACAACTTTTTATTTATCTTATTTAAATTTATGAAACATGTTTTAAACCTTTAAAATTAAATCCAATTAATTTTACAAAATATTTATTATTAAATTTCCAAATCAACTTTATTTTAAAATCTACTTTTAAATATATTTATTTTCAAATATAAAAGAAAGTGTCTTTAAATCCTTTTATTAATCTCATTCTAAATTTCCTTCTTAAGTTATTATACTTAAATGGATAACTAAAAACAAATATTAGTGTTAAAACGAGTAATTTAACTTTAATTAACTTTTTAGAAAATTCTTATATTAACCTCAAATTACAACTTCTAAATATAGATATATATTATAATTAGAAAACAAACTTTTATAAATCTTAAATATAATGTTCCTCAAATCCAATATATTATTCAAAACATTTATTTTTAAAAATTTCAATTTCAAAAAATAATATACAATCAATTTGTATTTATGAGTAGACAAACAAATCTTATTTAATTTAGAAAACTCAAATTAATTCACAATTTAAATTCAAAATTTTATATTAATTACCAAATTTAATTTGACTCAAAAATCGGGATCATTACAATAGTTTTCTAGCTTGTCTGATTTCATTGTTAATCGAGAGATAGTACTATTTGAAATCAAGAAGTGGTAGTAAGTATATTTGGTTTAATTTCTATATGACCTGTTTACTTACACCAAAAGAGTTATGGTTTATTTTTATCAATAATTACGTTACATTTGTTTTAACTCCAATAAGTATGGTTTTGAAAATGAAATCTTTTTTAAAATTTGTGAATATACTTATACCATTGAGATAAGTATACAGGTACACTTTCTAAGTATTAAAAGCGTAGTGTTTTGTGAATAATGGATATACTTATACCTTTGATATAAGAATATAGAAAGTTTTCTAAGTTTTGAAAGTGAATTATTTTGTGAGTATACTTAAATAGTTGAGATAAGTATATCAATATTTTTCAAGTACTAAAAAGAGTAGAGAATGGTTTGTGAATATATCTTTGTAAAAGTATTTTAGAACAAGAATTTGCAAAGTGGTTTTAATTAATGAAAGGATTGATTAAAGAGGTTAGTGGTTGGTTATGTGCTTAAACATGCTTGATTTACATGTGAAATTCAATTTCTAATTTAATTGTTTGTTTATTTGATAGTTAAATAAACAACTATCAAATGTTGGCCAAAATTTAAAACTATCATTATCGCTTCGAAGAGATCGAGATCAGATATATTATCTAAAAAACCACTTCGAAACGGCATTAGCGTTCGAATTGAATAAATCTTGAAGACGATCAAAGATGGAGTTCTTTGAAGTGCAAGGGCTACTTGCTACTAATCATAAGGGTGATTCCAAAATGGATGTAGTAGAAGTAGTGCCTTTGGTTTTTTTATATCCTGAACAACTTGTAAGGACAAATGCAGGCATTGCATTATTTTCTGGAGAGCAGCGTTAGCATTCCAAGTGGGATTTGCCAAAAGGGTAAAACGTAGCCTCAAGCCTCACAACTAAGAATGGCTAAAACAAGAAATATGCAGCAGGGCTATGTAGGTTGCACCCATTAGGGTATGGACATCTCCTTTCTCGATCACTATTTATGGATTTGATATGTTCATGTGAGCTCTCAATAAAAGGTTGCAAAGAAACCAGGGTGATGACATATCCAGTACTATCCAACAAAGGGTAGGCCAGTCCTGCGTTGACAGAGGGTCTATCTGAGGCCATCGGTACATTTTTCTATATGTGTATATGGCAGGAGGTACCCTAGTAGCCTTGTCATTCCATTCTCTAACAAGTGCCTTACGGACTTAGTTGTACCTAACTATGCTAGAACGTGAGATTCAAGCACTCTAGTTATTTTATATATTTATTGTAAACCATAAACATTATTATAATGTCACTAGATTTTCTATTTGAAATGATTTGGTTATTTAAGGTGAAATCCTATCCATGTTTATGTTTTGCATGGTCTTATGAGATACCTTTGTTTGTGAAAGGTTTTATAACATCAAAAATCCATATGATGTGTGTTTCTCGTGCTAGTTTACCAAACTAATCGGGGTGTTATTTTCTTAGAATGGACGTGTCTAACCAAGCATATTTTCAGATTTAGTTATGGATACTTTTGGAGCTTCAGGAGACGAGCTAGTTGCCTCCAATACATATTCGCATATATTTTACTTCCGCTACATTTATTGCCTGTATTTATCAGTAATTGTAAGGACTGGTTGTTCAGTTATCCGAGCTGATGATTGATTAGTTTGCTTTGATTGATGTATGTATATCATAGTTTTGTTTGTAATGATCTGTCGTATATTATATATTACTCACCATAATGTGATATTCTATTATGTCTTTTCTTTTCCCCTAAAAATTTGTCTTTTTGGCACTTGCTTGCTTGTCACATGAATACCATCGATGTATTAGTTTTAACATTTGAGGGTCGGAAATGCAGGTGGTTACATCCTTCTTGCATGAGAACTGTTCTGAATCCTATGCCACATGCATCCATGAAAATTGTAAAAGGCCTTATCCCATGTGCACTTTTTAATAGTTACTTAAGTCTCTCGAATGCTTCAGCACATCTATCATCCCAAGTAAGGACAAAATTATTAATAATTAAGCGGGTTAAAAGGACTGCAATTTTTGCAAAGTTCTTTACGAACTTCATATAATAGCCTGCTAACCCAAAAAAACTCCTAACCTCCATTGCACTCCTTGGAACTTTCCTCTCTTGAATAGCTTCCACCTTTGCAGGGTCCACCGCCAATCCATGCTCAGAATCAACATGTCTAAGAAACCTGACCTCCTTCTTTCAAAAGTTGCATTTTGAGAGTTTGGCTTTAAGTTGGTGCCTTCTAAGAGTCCATATTATCTCCCTTAAGTGATCATCATGCTCCCTTTCACTCTTGGATAATACTAAAATATTATCAACAAACACTTTGATGAACTTATTAAGTTATCCCATAAATACTCTACTCATCTACAAAGTATGTAGGGGAATTCATTAATCCAAAAGGAGTTACTTCCCACTCATAGAGTTCATCCGGTGTATGGAATATGGTCTTCGATTCGATGTCCTTTACAATCCTCAATTGATGGAATCTAGTTGCCAAGTCCAATTGGGATAGGACATTAGCTCCCATAAGTTAATCGAATAAGCCATCCATCCTAGGTAAGGCATATCTAATTTTCCTTGTCAACTTATTGAGTTCCCTACAGTCGATGCATAGTCTCAATAAGCCATCTTTCTCGGTGGTGAAAACAATAGGTGTTTGCCAATCCAAATACTCTGTCGGATGAATCCTTACTGTAATGGCTCCAAAATCTGCATGTCTAATTTTCGTTTTTCCTTAAGGGCCATGTGTCTTAATGATAGAGCGACTGGTCTAGTGTCCTTCCTCAAATCAATTCAAAACTCAATCTCACTTTGGGTAGGAGATTTGAGAATTCCTCCAAAATATCAAGAAATTCTCAAACTACGGGTATGAATGAAAGCTCATTACGAGATAGGCTGAATGAGTGCAAATAACTTAACTCGACTGATTCTTGAGATGTACAATGGACCTCTGAGTCACATCCTCTACAACCTTTTAATCGTACAACCCTCCTATTGCAATCTATAATTTCCCCATAGTGTGATAGCCAATCCATTACCAAGATAAGTCCATACCCTTCAAAATTTAGAAAGTACGCATTACATATGAAATCAACGTCACATATATCCACAATTAGGTCTTTGCAAATTAAAGAGAGATGTGTCTCCTCCCCAATACGATTAAAGACTATTATCGAGCTAGTGACAAATTGGGTTTGAAGATTTAAGAATTCGACTACTTTCCAAGCTATAAAAGAATACAATGCTCCGAAATCAAATAAGGTATGAATTGTAGCCCAAAAGTAAGAGTTATACCTTCCAATGCTGTCTTTCTTTGGTATCTAGAGGGTGGTCTTCTTGAAATGGGAATAGTCTCCATGGCGTAGGCCTGCCTACTCCACCTTTCCTTCGTAAGCTTCAGAAATTGATACTTGAGGTGCCCTCTTTGTCGCAGTGATAACACTTTACCATAAAAGCTTCTTTCATCAAGCTCACCCTAAAATCTTTAGCTACAGTTCCTTCTTTTTGCATCTCTTACACACCTTACCCTCTTTCTTGAACTTTCCTTTCGACTTCTTATTCATCCAAAAGTTCCCTTCTTGGTTATTCCTTGGTTTCAAGTAGGTCTTGCTTCTCCATCTCCTTTTCTTCCTCACTTGTCCTCTACAGCAAAGCAGTCTTAACTAATGTCTCATATGTGGTGTCAATGGGTACTTGGGCCAACAATAATTCTCTAAGAGGGGAGTTTAGGCCCTTTTCAAATTTCATGGCCTTTTTCATAGGTGATACCGATTGAAATCATCCTAAACTTAGCCAACTCTATAAACTTATCAATGTACTCCTTCAAAGTGGATCTCCCTGCCTAAGATGTACATATTTTTCAAGCTATAAACTCCCTTCTGTCCTTGATACGAACCTTGACTCGAATATGTCCTTTAATTCATTCCATATGAAAATTGTATCAACATTCTCCTAAGCCATTATATTCCACCAATCTAAAGCTTCTACCTTGAGGTGCCAAGCTGCCATTCTCCTCTTTGGCTGATACTCCCAACCGAGCTCTCAAAATATCTTATCCTATTCATTTACCCATGTATTTTTCTCCACAAAACCCTTTGATCTAGAATATACTCTTCCTTTTATATCAAGAAAGTCCTTACACGTTTTGGAAAGGTCAATGGGATGGGGTGCTGCGTTGGGAGGCAGTACAGTTTGTGTTTTCAGTGTAGCTTAAGGAGCAGGGACTTGACCTACTTGCCTGATGTATTGTTTAAACCATTCAAGCATCCTTCGAATGGCAGGTCTTCCTCAAGCAGAGTTTCCGACTTCATAAGAAGAATGCTTATCAGCTATATCAACTATCTGTAGGTTGAGCTTTTAGTTGTAACTTCATAAGATAGTACTATATGCTAAAGAAAGACTTGCCTAGTATGTTCAAAAATAGTAGATATTAAATTATATATATAGTGGGGCTTTCTGAAAAAAAAACTCAAAAATAAAAAATATGGCACTCATATGTATATTTTCCCCCTTTGATCGGGTAACCTAATCTCTGATACCAAATTTAACAAGTCGCCCAAAACATGCCTAAATCTCGACCTAGAAAAGGACCATCAAAACTTAGACTCATTCTAAAGCTGGCAATTCGTTGATAAAAAGTACAATACATAGCTACTTGTATATTCATTCGAAACCCACAGTGGAAGAATAAAATATAATAGCCAAAGTAGTACCAATTTCATTTAAAATTCCAAATGTCATAAAACCATAACATAATGTCAACAATAACCTTTACATAATCATGTCCAAAGATACATTATCATCGTTAAATGGGTTGTAACATCCCTCATTTGGAGGCCCAAAACTAACCTCTATAGATGCTGCAGTTATCTATAGTTATTATTTGTCGATGACCAAATGCGGTAATGTTAGATACATTGATATACTAGAAACACATGGATATGAAAATTTTTAAATTAATTTTTAAACAAATTTGTCGTTCCATTTCAAATCGCATTTCTGATTCATTACATAATCTGAATTCGTAAACCACATTCGAAGAAATATAATTATTACAAATTACGGCAAGCGATATATGAAGATGCCCCTTGGTTGATCAGAGTCTAAATACTGGCACTAAATAACTTTTCCATTACATCTAATCACACAACAAAATCAAACAAAAAGAACTCCTAATGGCTAACTTGCCTCGTGCACATCTCCGAAAGCTTATTCAGTTAAAGGAGAACTTAAAAATCTTGACTCTCAAACTACTTAAAATCAATTAAGCACCCGAGAGTTGAAGAGGAAAACATGAACTTCAAGCCAGACAAAAAGTCTGGTCTGAAAATAACCAACCGTCTCGAACCATATAGATATCTAGTGAGACCATGCTGCTCAGTGGAATGGATTTTCCCCTTTCTAGTATCTTAACTCAATTTATAATAACCATATACTGTGCACTTGCATCCACAATGGTTAAGACATAACATAATAAAATGTATCATGGTGATATGCAAACATGCAGTATGATCTGGATTTCCCATCCCAATTAACCTGATTATTTGTCTCAAGTTATAATTTCTAGGGTCATTATTAACCTATTAGTTTTCATGTATTGACTAATACCCTATTCCAAGCTTACGGACTACCATTCGGTTTCATAGTTTTCATAGGATCACTAAGAACCTATTGGTGTCTACCAATAACATCATCCTAACATAGTTTTCAGGAGGTCAGTATGAAACTATTGGATTCTCCAATAACATCTCTCATGTCATGGTTTTATGGACTGACTACGAACCTATTGATCTCTATCACCAACCTATTCCGGGCATAGTTTCATGGGATCACTAAGAACCAATTGGCCCCTGCCAATAACAATTTCCATAACATAGTTTTATGGGCTTATTAAGAACCTGTCTAAGCCAACAATCTTTTGACAGCCTTGGGCATCCTATATTCTGGTCTGTCTGCCCTCGTGGATGCAATTCTACTCACATAGGAGTTAAACCAATGTATATTCATTACTAGATCAAACTAGCATGTTATTCTACCCTTAACACCCCAAATAGAGTTATGGCTTATAAATGAAGTAATATGATTACACAAGCATACAACATAACTGATCAAATAACACAACAATATAAACATCCATGGTTTAATTTCTTGTAATCATTTTCTAATGAAATATGGTTAATACTCTTAACCCACCATCTTTAGCAAGGAAAGGTTCCTCTAATATTTCAAAGTTAAATTTCATTTCAAAACTCTTTTACATTGCAATGTATTTACTTTAAAAATGGGATTTGGTTCTCTAATTTGAAAACTAAGGCTTTTAGCTATATGCTTCAGATAAGTGTGACATCATGAGTTACCCTCCCATACTCCCCCTTTCAACATCATGGAGAAAACAAGCCCTCCATCCCCTTCCATTTAACTAATGGGTTCGAAACAAGCAGCTATGCCCCTTTCGCCACTCTACTCTATCAGCAGGACCTTTCGAAATCATTTCTTAAGCAATGCGGAAGGCCCCTTCCACTATTTCTTTGAAACAATGCGGAAGGACCCTTTCGACGCTATTGATTGAGTGTGGTACAAACCTCTACCTCTATAATTAAACATGCATGCAGAAGGACTCTTTCGACATTATCAACTAGTATGGATGGTACCTTTTGTAATGATTGGACTTACTCGAGTACAAAGGTGCGAAAGGTATGCTGTCAACATAATTGATTAGTATGGCACACTCCTACCGTCTTCATTGAACAACATATTTGCGGAGCATATAAGAGCGGAAGGAACCTTTTCAACACTATCTGTTAGCGTGAAAGATCCTTTCCGTTATAATTTAATTAATTAATACAGAGGTGCACACTTGTTAAAGTGCATATATGTGGAGGGACCACTTCGACACTATTGATTAGTGTGGAAGGACCCTTTTGCCTTCATCCTAGACAAGGCTATATGTTAAATACAAAGACACCCCTATCCCTGTAGTGTTAAAAGAAAAGCAGCATTATATGCTTTCGAAAGCAGCAAGTGGCTGTTGAATATGCTAGTATATGATTTTTGTTTGATGATAATAAACATATATATATATATATATATATATATATATAATAAACATATATATATATATATATATTCATTTAAATGAATTTGTTATTGTACTATTTTATTTTCACATAATTAAATAAATATTTGTTGAATAAAATATATAACACGGAATTTAAATTCAAATAGATATTTTATTCAAACAAATATTTTATTACAATTTTTAAATAGTACAAAATTTGAGCTCTCACTATATATACTTTTGTCAAATATAATACAATTTCGGTTACATCTCAAATTTTTATTTACATAACTTTCCTAACTACATATCACTCGTTCACTCATGTTTGTTCTTCAACTATATTCCAATTTGTATAAAGCATCTGAATTATCTACAAAATAAACACTAATGCAGTAAGATTGAAAAAGAAATATTTTCGCATTGTAAAATAAAACGTGTCTTTGAAAATATTATTTGCCTCAGTTATTTAGGTAGTTCGTCATCATTTTCATTTTTGAATTCATCAAACACAAACAACATATGAAATGCACTGTGTATCACTGTACATGCCATAAGGCCATGCACACGAATATACACTTGATAAAACTACAGGGGCAGGTGAGCACGAGGTCAAACCCGACCAAAAGCTAGGTTCAACTCAAGTGCAATACAAATAAAGTCACGACATGAGCAATAGGTCAAACCCGAGCTATAAGCTGCATTCAACTCAGGTGCAATACAAAAAAAATCCAGAAGAAAGTGTACATAAAACTTTAGACTGTAAACAACACAGGTAATAACAGGTTTAACTAAACCCAGAAATAAAGACTCAAATGTATCAAGACTCCAAGCATGCAAACACCAAGCAGTTTTTTAAAATCAATAACCTCAAGAACAAAGATGAACACAAATGTCAATTGCACCAGGGCAGTGCATAAGAAAACAGTTCAACTCGAAGCAATACTCAGGAACCAAATCAACATACCAACCAGACTGCAAAAAAATAGTTGTGAACACAAAACAGTGATAGTAATCAAGTGCAGGCAAGCATACATACATATGTAATATATATATATATATATACACATATGTAATATATATATATATACATATGTAATATATATATATATACATATGTAATATATATATATATATACATATGTAATATATATATATATATATATATATAGGCAATGCACATGTAACCAGAACTAAGGCCAACCATAAAACAGTTTCGAAGACATGAAATCACCAAAGAGAAACAAAATTTGAGTATTAAAACAGGTTAACTTTAAGTGAAAACAAAATGCAAAACCAAACTTCAATAAAAGGAACTGTTAACATATGCATATGGTAAGACAAAAAGGAGCAGTTGAAACTCACATAAAATACAGTCGGACTCAACCAAATGTGACCAGAGAGACAAACAAATGTACACTGACTGAAGACATGCAATGACAAACAACAAATACTAAACGCAACAAAGTACTCAAATGAAGTGATCAGACCATAAGTACAAGCCAAGCATACAAGCTCATATGCACTGGCTCAAAACATATGCAACATGAGGACATTCGAAGTATGCAGCAATTTTCAAAAGGAAACAGCATATATATAGTGATGAACAAGACTGCAATACCAAAGTACAATCACACACACACACACACATATATATACGCATATATGTATGTAAGTATGTATGTATGTATGTATGTATAGAGACAATCGACCAAAGCTAGTAGTCTATATAAAGCAAAGTCCAGAATATCACAAATTCAAATAATAGAGATGAAAGAACACAAATCGAGCCGTGGGTCGAGAATCAGTGAAGGAAGGTAACTAGCAGGTATCACACAATTGAACAAGTTGAAGAAAATTTTCATTTCAAAATATTATAACAAATTCAAAGTGGCCGAAGTCAACAGAGAAAAGAACGGAACCAAATTCCAGACCAAATGCAAGCCATGATGACCAAGCAAGCATAACAGGAAAATATGTGAATTGAAAAAGTCAGAAAACATCACCAACATTGAAGAAAAATCGAACGGTAGAGCAAAATTAACCACCGAATTCAAATGAACTAATTCGAACGAAAATTAAGAGAATCGATCCCTGTTTAAACCATTAACATCATCGGCATATGAGTATCAAATTCAAGCGTATCAATGAAAGTAATAAAGGAAATCACGTAACAATCGAACTTGATGAATTGAAGTAGCCATTTGCAAATCAAAGAGACGATTGATCGACAAAGTAATCATCGCTAAATATTTATTCGGTCGATCAACTAGTATCGACAGTTTTCAATTTCCAGAACCCTAATTGCTCGAAGAGGAACGAAGATAGAACGAAGAAGAAACAAGGCAGCCATTTTCATAAAGCAAGGATAGGGGCCGAAGAAATAAATAGAGAAAAGGGATATAAATCACAAATTTTTCTTCGGGCTGGCTATAAAATCTTTTGAGCTTTAAGCTTTAAAATTAGGGTTTTTGTTTTGTTAGTTTTTAGTTGTTTTTATTTTTTAATCTACTTTTAAACTTTGTAAAATTCTAGGAGTGTGACTAGGGGATGAACTACGGTGGTGTAGTTCGAGAATTCGTAACTCAATGGCTGAGTTGTGGCAGGGTTTTGAGCGTAGAGTTAGGTTAGTCGATAGCGGGTGTCGCAAGTTTACGTATGTAAGCGTCTGACTGCTTAATTTCTAGCAGAAACCTTTGGGGTAGACGTAGGTAGGGTTTGCCGAAGCTGGGTAAACTTGTGTTGTTCTATTTTTGCTTTTTATTATTCTGCGATTATCTGTGCTGCAATTATTTTGTACATTTCTTCATTAATTTTTATAATTATTAGTATCACCCTATTCACCATACCTCTAAGGTGAAATCGATCCTACAAGTGGTATCAGAGCGAGGTTCAAAAACCAACTTTTTGTTTCAAAATTTTGATTTTTTTTAAATGGCTTCTTTTAATAATGCTTTTGCTGAGGGTCGGTCCATTGTTAGACCACTAATGTTCAATGGAGAATATGCTTATTGGAAAAATAGAATGAATTTTTTTCTAAAAATCATTGATGCTTGGAATATTGTTGAGACAGGATAAAGGACACCAATTATAGTTGTAGATAATCAGGAAATTGACAAATCGATAGATCAATGGACAGATCGTGAAAATAAACTACAGAATGCTAATGTTAAAACTATGATATCTATTATCTATTCATTAGATCAAATTGAATTCAATCGTGTCTCACATTGTCTAACTACGCAAGAAATCTGGCACACGCTTGAAGTGACTCATGAAAGAACATCTCAAGTCAAAGATTCTCACCATTCTATGCTTAGTGGTGAGTATGAGAACTTCATAATGGACAAGGATGAAAATGTCTAAGAGATGTATGGACGACTTTCTAATCTCGTATACAAATCAAAAGCTCTTGAAAAATCATACACAGAATTGGAAATAGTCCGAAAAATCATCAGAGTCCTTCCATGAAATTTTGAAGCAAAAGTTACAGCCATTCAAGAATAAAAAATCTGAAACAAATCAAAGTCGAAGAACTCATCATAAATCTCACCACTTACGAGATAGAAATAAAATTCAAGAAAGAACAAGAGGAGGTGATACTCAAAAGAAATCAATAGCTCTTTAAGGAACAACGGAAAGTGATGATGATGATGGAGTAACTAAGCTAGCGCTACTAACAAAGAGATTCAAAAAGTGGAACCACAAGTATGAAAATCCAGCTCTAAATCAACAATTGAAAAGAGGAATAAATGACTTAGAAGAGCAAGAGATCATTTGTCACAAGTGCAATAAACCTGGTCATATTAATCCTAATTGTCCTTAGAATCAACTCAGCCAAGGAAAGAAACCGAAAAGGAGAAGTTTTGCAGCCACTTAGGATGAAGGTAATGAAGATGAAAAAAGCACTGACAGTGAGAGTGAAAAAGCAGATCCGTGTCTTCGAGGTGATATAACTAATAGTGATGGTGACGAGCCAAGTGAGGTATCAAAACTTACTCATTCAGAATTACTTATATATTTTCACGAAGTAAATGGCTGTTTTGAAAGACTTAGGGAGAAATACGCTAAAATTGAATCATAAAGAGATATTTTGATAGAATTAAATAAGCAGCTCGATCAATTGGTTAAAAACTATTGAAACAAGTGCCCTAAGTGTCCATCATTTGAAGAAGAGATTAAAAAATCAGAAATTAAAATTAAATCATTTGAAAATGTAATTCTGATTTTGAAAGAAAGTGAAAATACTAGGAGAGAAAATTTTGTTAAAAAGTGCACTCAATTATTGAGGGAAAATGAATCTCTTAAAACACAAGTCCAACAATTGTCTAGAACTTTAGGAAAATTTTCCAAAGGAGAAAGATCGTTAAATATCTATTAGGGAAACAAACTGTTAGTGCTGTTAGACAAGAACTTGGATATAATCAACCTGAAAATGTTAGAAGCGAAATTAATCTAGCCAAATCCGAACGTACAATTTGTAGAAAAATTGGACATAATCAAAACAATTGTTGATATGGACCCAAACACGTAAAAACCATACCATTTTGAGTTCCAAAAGGCACAAATATAAAATCCCTTAAAGTTTAACAAATTTGGGTGCCAAAAGGAAAAAATATAAATAGTCTTGTGTCTGCACAAACATATTTTTCAAAATCTTTTGCCACTAACATCCATGGACCTATAAAAACAAATAGGTCACAAAAATCTTTTTTCGTGTAGATGGGGTGGCAAGCTAAGGAACAATAACATCGTTATCTGGATTCTGGTTCCAAGCACATAACGGACAACAAATCAAAGTTCCTTCGCCTAGTATAAAGGTGGCAGAATCACAGTAGACAACAATGAAAAATTATCGTAAAGGTAAAATAGGTAACGATACATTTATCTTGAACGATATATTAAATGTGAAAATCTACACCATAATCTGAATTAAATCAGCAATCATGTGATAATGAATGTTGATTATGATTCCAATTTATGCAAAATTGTTAGCCAAGTATCTTTTTATGCCGAGATCACTACATGTATCTCTAAAGTCTTTGAACTAGTTCATATAGATTTGTTTGGACTAATGGTCATGTTTTATTGATTGACGATTACTCAAGATATTCGTGGATATTGGTTATTTTACTGCTAAAACTGTGTTCACTGTTTGTTTATTTGCACGGTTTCAATTCATATTCAAAAGAATTTCATTAAAAGTTGTAAAAAGGATTTTAAATAATTATTGCAACTTCGTGATCTGATTTATGATATCCAACTAATGATAATCTTGAGTCTAAGAGAAATTCAGATGCAGCTTACACCGGTAACCTTGTTAATATAAAAATTACTAGTGGAACATGTTTTATGTAGTGGCATTTATTAGTTGCATCACATTCTCAGAGTAAAATATCGGCATATTTTTCATTTCAAATGATTTCCAATAACCAGACATTTTCCTTATAAAACCCTTTCCAGAAGATAGTTTTTGTTGACCATGCTTCAGATTGGTCATTTTACATAATTATTTTTAAATTTGATCTTAAATGATTACATCAACTAATCTGACTCCCTTCTGATTATTAAAAAGATAAACAGTGATTGAAAAAGTGATGAGTGTTGATATTAATCATATATTATGACTTGAGGCAGTATATTTAGTAAATTTCTTTAAAAATTTAAACAAGATTTACAATAACTTTTGATGGGTAAAAATTCCATGACCATCTCTATTTCTATCATATTTCTAACGATCATTACTCATCAAAATCCAATATAGTATGTCAATATGTGGTATTTTAAACAAGAAATTATTCGTTTTTATTTTATTTTATTTTTAGCAATAAAAGTATCTAATGTATTCACTCTCATTTAAAAGTCCTCATGGTTATGCATGGGTGAATTACTTGGAATATTTGTATATGTGCTTTCATGCTCATTTGAAAGTCCTCAAGGTTATGCATGTATGGCACACATATCAAAATTGATTACTAAATAGACAAGTTGAATCTAATCTCATTTAAAAGTCCTCATAGTTGTGCATTGTCAGAAAATGCTTGAAATTCATTTTTTTATAAAAATTGGGAACACTGCTAATCTTATTTAAAAGTCCTAACGATTATGCATGGTTAGTGGATATGCAAATTCCTGATATAAATATACCACAAATAGACATAACTATATGGTTTTATATACCGACATCATTCCTATCATTCTAAAGTGGAATATACATCTAAGAGAGTATTTATGATTTTTGTTTGATTTTTTATTGAAATTTAATATTTATACTCGATTGAGTATTAATGTGGTATTACTATCCGTCACTTTATCTCTATTTTTCTAACACTATTACTCTTTTTTTGATAACAAAAGGGATAGAAAAGTTAAGATTTTGACAAATAAAGGTCAAAAATTTTATTTGCATCTAGTTTCATTTGCATATTTTTATTTTCATGCATATATGAAGGATGAGCTTTGTTGTAGAGAGGGAGCATTCAAACAGGGGGAGCAAATAGAGTTCATCAAAGACCACATATATTTAATAGATTCAAAATCTTAAATATATGTTTGTTACCATCAAAAGGGGGAGATTATTAAATATGCTAGTATATGATTTTTGTTTGATGACAATATATATATATATATATTCATTTAAATGTATTTGTTTTTGTACTATTTTATTTTCACACAATTATATAAATATTTGCTGATTAAAATAAATAACACATAATTCATATTCAAACAGATATTTTATTACAATTTTTTAATAGTATAAAATTTGATCTCTCACTATATATACATTTGTCAATTACAATACAATTCCGATTACATCTCTAATTTCAATTTATATAACTTTTTCACTACATACCACCCATTCACTCATATTTGTTCTTCAGTTGTATTCCAATTTGTATCTAGCATCTGAATCATCTACAAAATAAACACTGATGTAGTAAAATTGAAAAAGAAATATTTTTGCAGTGCAAAATAAAATGTGTCTTTGAAAATATTATTTTCCTCGGTTATTTGGGTTGTTCGTTATCATTTTCGTTTTTTAATTCATCAAACAGGAATAACCTATGACATGCATAGTGTATCACTGTACATGCCACAAGGCCGTGCATACCAATATACACTTGATAAAACTGCAGGGACAGGTGAGCACAAGGTTAAACCCAACCAAAAGCTAGGTTCAACTCAAGTGCAATACAAATAAAGTCACGACATGAGCATAAGGTCAAACCCGAGCTATAAGCTGGATTTAACCCAGGTGCAATATGAAAAACAAATCCAGATGAAAGTGTACACAAAACTTCAGACTGTAAATAACACAGGTGTAAAGTGATATACACATGAAGCCAGCAACAACAGGTTCAACTAAACCCAGAAATGAAGACTCAAATGTATCAAGACTCCAAGCATGCAAATACATGGCAGTTTTTAAAATCTATAATCACAAGAACAAAGATGAACACAAATGCCAATTGCACCAGGGCAGTGCATAAGAAAAAAAAAATGAAGCATGGCCGGATATGGAATCAGATACAAAAGGTCAAGTACAGGGTTCAATGACTAGAACAAGCTCGAAAACATGAACCGGAACATTCTAACTCGAGAATATCAAAGGCAAAAAGAGGCACACAAACCAGAACAAAAATAAACATGACTGAGATCATATTTTAGTACATGCATACAACAAGTATATCAGGTTCCAGAATGTAGATGAATTACAAAACAAAATGAACCAGAGGTGAGCGTGAAGACCACCAGTGAAACTGGACTGAGGCAATGCTCAAAGTCACACAACAGAAAATGAAACAGTGATGCAACATTGATACCAGAGACTATAAGATCACAACAACATGTAGAATCAATAATAAATTAATCAGGAGCATCAAAGGCCAACAGACTAGACTTCAACTCAAGGATCACGTATAACATCAAACTTAATGAAATAAAATAGTTCAACTCGAAGCAACACTCAGGAACCAAATCAACATACCAACTAGACTGCAACAAAATAGTTGTGAACACAAAACAACAATAGTAATCAAGTGCAGGCAAGAATACACATATACACACACACACACACACACACACACACACACACACACACACAAGCAGTGCACATGTAACTAGAACCAAGGCCAACCATAAAACAGTTTCGAAGACATGAAATCACCAAAGAGAAACAAAATTTGGGTATAAAAATAGGTTAACTTCAAGTGAAAACAAAATGCAAAACCAAACTTCAATACAAGGAACTGTTAACATATGCATATGGTCAGACACAAAGGAGCACTTTAAGCTCACATGAAATACAGTCAAACTCAACCAAGTGTACGACCAGAGAGATGAACAAATGTACACTGACTGAAGACATGCAAAGACAACAAACACTAAATGCAACAAAATACTCAAATGAAGTGACCAGACCATAAGTACAAACCAAGCATACAAGTTCATATGCACTGGCTCAAAACATATGCAACATGAGGACATTCGAAGTATGCAGCAGTTTTCAAGAAGAAACAGCATATATGCGGTGACGAATAAGACTGCAATACCAAACAATCACACATACATATATACATACATATGTATGTATATATATATATGGAGTCAATCAACAAAAGCTGGCAGTCTATATAAAGAAAAGTCCGTAATATCACAAATTCAATAACAGAGATAAAAGAACACAAATCAAGCCGTGGGCCGGGAATCAATAAAGGAAGGTAACTAGTAGGTATCACACAATTGAACAAGTCGAAGCAAATTTTCATCTCAAAATATTATAACAAATTCAAAGTGGCTGAAGTCAATAGAGAAAAGAATGGAACCAAATTCCAAGGCAAATGCAAGCCATGGTGACCAAGCAAGCATAACAGGTAAATATACGAATTGAAAAAGTCAGAAAATATCACCAACATTCAAGCAAAATCAAATGGTAGAGCAAAATTAACTGACGAATTAAAATGAATTAATTCAAACGAAAATTAAGGGAATCGATCCCTATTTAAACCATTAACATCATCGGCATACGAGTATCGAGTTCAAGCATATCAACGAAAGTAATAAAGGAAACTGCGTACCAATCGAACTCAATGAATGAAGCAACCGTTTGCAAATCAAAGAGATGATCGATCGACAAAGCAACCAATGCTAAATATCTATTCAATCGATCAACTAGTATAGGCAGTTTTCAATTTCCAGAACCCTAATTTCTCGAAGAGGAACGAAGATAGATCGAAGAAGAAACAAGGCAGCCATTTTCACAAAGCAAGGATATGGGCCGAAGAAATAAACAAATAAAAGGGAAATATATCACAATTTTTTCTTTGGGTCGGCTATAAAATCTTTTGGGCTTTAAACTTTAAAATTAGGGTTTTTTGTTAGTGTTTAGTTGGTTTTATTTTGTAATTCACTTTTAAACTTTTGTAAAATTCTAGTCGTGTGACTAGAGGACGAACTACGGTGGTGCAGTTCGAGAATCAACAACTCAGTGGCTAAGTTTTGATAGGGTTTTGAGCGTAGATTTAGGTTAGTCGATGATGGGTGTCGCGAGTTTACGCGTGTAAGCATATGACTACTTAATTTCTAGTAGAAACCTTGGAGGCAGCACGTAGGCAGGGTTTTCCGAAGCTGGGTAAATTTGTGTTGTTCTATTTTTGCTTTTAATTATTCTGCTATTATCTGTGTTGCAATGATTTTATATATTTTCGCTTTAATTTTTATAATTATTAGTACCACCCTATTCACCACCCTCTAGGGTGAAATCGATCCTATAGTGGCATTGTTGTAATTATCATAAAAACTAATGTTTAACTAAGTAAAGCAATTTCTTTTTACCTAACCCCTTATGCTGTAAATTTTCTACTGGATAACAAACCCTTTATAAAATTCTTATCAAAATTTGATACCGCATGTAATTCCCAGTGCTCCAATATTTAACTAAGAACTATTAACTTACCACATGTATTTAATTAATCATTAAATACAAATCTTTCTAATTGAATCCAGAACTCACCTAAATCTCCTGATAAAATCTCAAAAATTCACATAAATTCCAAAATGGTAATATCTTTTTCATATAAAATTTTCAGCTCGAAAATAGTTATTTAATTCCTTAAATCAATTAAAACCCAAAATGTCCATTTCTTTACTTAAAGTAATATAAAATTATCCGTAGTTTGGAATATTATAAAAATTTAAACCCATCTCCAAAATAATGTTTTGCGTAACATATTAAAAAGTCATTTGGAAATCATATTTCACAATTTTAGCCTTAAAACCGAACTACATTTTTCCTCAAAAATCCTTGTTTAAATTATAACATGGCATTTAGATCATAACACACCATCATTCATCCAATTATGAGGTTTTAGACCTCAAATCCGAATTAAAACATTCAAGATGACTTATATGAGATGGTTTAGATTATTATTCACCTTATTTTGATAAGAAACTAGAGATTTGTTCTAATTTTAATCTATCTAGCTTGAATCTTAGCCTCTAATTGATTTTTGAGCTCCTATTCTCGTAGGGTTATGGCCGACCTTGTTTTTTTATTATGCTTTTGTTTTGTAAGAATGTATATGAGAATGAAAATTTGTTAGGGGGTTTTAAGGGTTATTGGGTTTGGCTATTCCCATATTTCCCTTGCCTTATTCTCTTAAGTATTCAACTTATGAATCATTCTTATAGATTCATTTAGCTAAGGCCCAACCCTAATTAGCTTTCAGATCTCAATTTCCTTATCACACCAAAATCCACATTATTCTATTTAATTTATCTAATTAAATCTCCTGAGTAATGTTGATCAAAATTAGGGTGTTACAGGCTCCCATCCTTAAAGAATTTCGTCCTCGAAATTCAGCGAGGACTAAATACTAAGCATAGCAATCATTTGAAACATCTCCTAACTACCATACTAGCCTACCTGACTAGCATATCCTTATAATAGATCAGGATAAGTATCTCTAATCTTGTCTTTTATCTCCTAAGTACAGTCCTTCTCGTTGTTGCTCCACCGAAATTTTCACCAACTTGACCGTCTTGTTTCTTAACCTCTTCGCTTCTCTTGTTACAACCCGAACTGGTTGCCTAACAAAATTCAAATTCAGCTCTACTATTAAATCTTCCAATGCAGTCAGAGGGATAGTATTCTTTGGATAATGCACATAATTACGAAGATGAGACACATGAAACACATTACACACATCTGCCAAACTACATGGCAATTCTACTCTTTATACGAGCTTTCCGATCCTCTCTATAATTGAGAATGGTCCAACATATCTTGGTGCCAGTTTTCCTGACTTTTTGAATCGTACTACACTCTTCATCGGTGATACTTTAGTGAAAACCCTATCTCCAGCTGAGAACTCTAGATCCTTACGCCTCTTATCTGTGTAAATCTTTTGTCTAGACTGCGCTTCCTTCATCCCACCTCGGATAAACTCAATCTTCTATGTTGCCTCTCTTACCAGATCTGGACTAAGACTAATCTATCTCTGGTTTCCAAGCAATATGCTAGTGACTCTCATGGCTATCTATACAAAGCTTCGAAAGGCACTATTTCTATGCTAGTCTTATAACTGTTATTATTGGAAAATTCGACTAATTATAAGTGATCTTCCCATGATCCACCAAAATCTAGCACATAGGTTCTCAAAAATCCTAGAGTACCTTGTTGACTTTCTCTGTCTGCCCTTCTGTCTGAGGGTGATAAGCAGTACTGATCTTGTGCTTTGACATGTCCTATAGACTCTTTCAGAACTCGCTAGCAAATAAAGTATCTCTTCTACCTACTATACTACTAGGAATCCCATGTAGTCTAACTATGTTCTTCACAAATAATTTAGCCAAAACAGATGTCGTCCTGGTTGATTTGACTAGAATGGAATGTGCACTCTTGGTCAGCCTATCCACTATGACCTATATAATTTGTATTCTCTGATTCGACCTTGGCAATCCATCCATAAAATTCATGGATATCTAATTCCATTTCCGAACTGGTATCGCTAAAGGTTGAAGCAACCCACTCTGCTTCTGATGTTCGGCCTTCACTTGTTGACAGGTCACACACTGCTTTACCCTAAGCCAACATCCCTCTTCATACCTTCCTAGTAGAAACTCCTCTTCATATCCTAATACATGTTGGTACCCCTAGGATGTATCGTAAATTTTGATCGATGACATTCTCTAAGAACTTCTCTCCTAAAGTCCCCAACAATCGAAACACACACCGTCTCTTCTTTCTCTACCACCCCCTCTAGTCAAGAGTAAAACTTTTAGATCATCAATCTCTGATCCAACCTCAAGCCTTCTAATCTTCTCGCCCAACAATGGATCCTCTTTCTACATAGAAGCAATCCTTTTGATCAGAACTAGTCGGACTTCCAAGCAGGATAACATGGCAGTGCTCTAACTAGAACTAGCAGTCGATCTTAACTGCACGCTACAAGTAGTCAAAGCCTCTAGGTCCTTCCACTCTGCTAACATAGCTAACATCACATTTTGATATTTCCTACTAAGAGCATCTGCTAGTTTATTTCCTTTTCTAGGTGTATACTCTATACAAAAATTATAAGCCGCCAAAAACTCCAACCACCTCTGTTGTCTCATATTCAACTCGTTCTGAGAAAACAAGTACCTTAAGGACTTATGATCTGTATATAACTCAAATCTCTCCCCTAAGAGATGATGTCTACATACTTTTAATGCGAAGATCATCGTTGCCAACTCTATATCATGAGTAGGATATCTCGCTTCATATGGTTGAAGCTATCGTGAAGCGTAGGCAATAACTTTACTTTTCTGCATCAATACAACCCCTAATCCGGTTCCATATGCATCGGTATATGCTACTAATCCTTGATTCTCGTCTAGAACTACTAGTACAGGTGCATTGGTTAATAAATGTTTAAACTTAAGGAACGCTTCCTCACATTTTAAGACCAATTAACTTCACATCCTTCCTTCTCAGCTTAGTTAAAGGCCCTGCTATCCACGAGAAATCCTTAACAAACCTCTGATAGTAACTAGCAAACCCAAGAAAACTTCTAATCTTAGTCACCATCTCTGGTCTCTTCCAGTTATTAGTAGCTTCGATCTTATCAGGATCAACTGACAAACCCTTCTCCGAAACCACGTAACCAAGAAACTTAACTTCTTTCTTCCAGAAATGACACTTTGAAAACTTCATTTCAGTTGATGCTATCTCAGCATCTTAAGCACCAGTCAAAGATGAAGTTCATGCTCTTAAGCTCCAATCTAAGATGAACTTCATGCTCTCTTTCATCCTTACTGTATATTAAGATCTAAGATGAACTTCATACTATCTTTCATCCTTAGAGTATATTAAGATGTCATCTATGAATACCAATATGAACATATCTAAGTGCTCTCGGAAAAACCAATTCATTAAATCCATAAAGAAAGCCGACACATTCGTTAACCCGAATGGCATCACTAACCACTTGTACGAACCATACCTAGTTTGAAAGGTCGTTAATGGTATACTGTCCTCTACCACTTTTAGCCGATGGAAACCTGTCGCAAATACAGCTGGGAAAATATTCTGGCTCCACCCAACTAATCAAATAATCATCAATTATCGAAAAAGATACCTATTCTTGATCGTTTTCCTGTTCAGCTTACGATAGTCAATATACATCCTTAACGATCCATCCGGTTTCTTCATCAACACCGCAGTCTCTCCCAAGGTGAACTGCTTGGTCTAATGAAATTCTTTCCTTCTAAAACCACTAGCTGCATCTTCAATTCCTTCATCTCGGTAGGTGTCATCCTGCTAGGTGGTCTACTTATAGATTCTGTTCTTGCCACAAGATCTATCCGAAACTTAATGACTCGCTTTGGTGGCAGTTCTATGACTGGCTCAAAAATATTTGCAAACTCTTTCTTAGAAAAGCCAAAATTCAACTCTTCTTCTACTTCCATAGCACCCAACAATGCATATGCACTCAGATCTAAATTCTCCACCGAGTATATAATTTGGCTATGACTATTAGGGTGTCTTAGCGATATTTTCCTATCTTGGAAAAATATCGTAACATCATATCTATCTAACCAATTCATACCCAAAATGATCCCAAAGCCTACAAAATCAAAAACATACAAATTGCATGAAAACTTATAACCTAACAAATCAAGTTTTAACTGGTCACATCTCATCCCTAGAGTTGTACATCCTCCTACCGGATTTGTAACCCTTAAGGAAGTAACAAGGTATGTGGGTTCTAAACATAACATATCTACCAAACGCTGAGATATAAATGAATGCGATACACCAGTATCAAATAGTACCCTAACTGATATACTATGAATCAAAAGCGTACCTTCCATCATAATCTTTCCTTTCTCAGTAGCGGTTAGTCTAGAAGATGATGGTTCCAAGGCAAAAAAATTCCCTTATCTGCTCTAACCGATTCTAGATGTCGATTCTTGTTATGTCGATCTAGTTACAGTTGAAGCCTTCACTCCTTTCTTATCTGCAACCTTCTTTCCTTTCCAGTTTGACATTCATGAGCTAAATCTCCTTTCTTATTGCACTTATAGCAAACTACATCGGGATTTTCTTTCTTGGTAGCTCCTTCTTTCTGAGCTCCTTTCTGCTTAAAGAACTTTCTCTTTTTTGCCTTGGGAACTTGAACCTAAACCGGCTTCCTCTTAATAAATTAGAGAGCTTTTATTTATTCTTAATGGCTATCTCCACTACGACATTGCTTGGGTCGCAAAGATGTGGCATAGTCGCCCTAGCAATCTCAAGCTTTAACCCTCTAATAAACTTCTCATTTCTTTTGATGATGATGTCAATGGTAGCATATCTGTACTGTGAAGTTAATGCCCCACTATAACCTTATTATATCTTATAGAGGGTTTCCATCGCTATAATTTTTTCGTATAGCCCCAACTATAGCCTTTCTGCTTTAATCCATGCTATTTCCGCTATATTCCGTTATTCTTGCTATATTCCGCTATTTCCGCTATATCTTCTTTAAAAGAAATGAATTGAAAAATGACATTTATACATTATAAAAATTATGAAATTAATTAATTTAACTGAATTTTTAATATAATTTCAGAAATGAAAATACTATAATATTCTACTAAATTCAATTACGTTATATAACAGTTTTACGTTTATTCACATGTTTTTATTTAAAATTATTTATGTATTAAATAAATTCAATTGAATGTTAATTTTTTATATTTAATTACCATTTATATATTTTTAAAAACATTAAGTATGAGTTTTATATGCTATTTTAGAGTCATCCGCTATATCTCGCTATATCTTTACTGTATCCCCACTAAGACTTTTTGAACCTCCGTCGCATTGAATCTGTCGAGTGCTTTAACTGCACAGTATTTGTATTTGGACAACTCATCAAAATTCGTAGCATACTTAATCACTGACATCTCCCCATGCACTAAGTCTATGAACTTTCTCGGCAATACTGACTTTGAAACTTTAAACAAGGACCTCTCTTTGAATCTCCATCGAAACTCTACTCAAGTCAACTCTTCCTCGAGAACTCCTATGGTAATACCATTCCCCCAACAAAGTGTTGTTCCCCGCAACCGTCTAGAAGAAAGTCTCCACTTCTGCTCATCATCTAATACCAAGTCAGCGAAAATTCTTTCACGGTGCAATAGCCATTTTTTCGCTTTAATAATATTCTCTGTTCCTAGAAAGGGGTTCCAACCAAGACTGGTGTAATCCCTGTACAGCTTGGCATAGTTATTGCCAACTAGGGCCATAGGATTTGCTCCTCTATCATTCAAATTTCCCATAGCTACTCCTACAGCTGCTCCAACTTGCATCAGATTAGCGAAGAACTGATCCATCACCCCCATATCTACTAGCGAGGTCCAGCACCCACATTGGCATTTGCGTTTGGATTAGTATACACATATCGACCCAAATTCCTCCAAGTATTGGGTCGAGAATTTCCACTAGTTTTGGCGCTTCCAATTTGAAAAGTTCCTAGGATATATAGTAAGTGCCAGAGGAACCGAGATTGACCCCAATCAAATTAAGGCTATTAGAGACATGGGACCACTTAAAACATGCAAGGAAGTGATGGGATTAAATGGACGAGTTATGACTCTTAAGATATACATGCCTAGAGCAACGGGCATATGTATCCCCTTTTTTGATGTAATTTAGACCTTCAGATGGACAAATGAAATATTGAAAGGCCTTCAAAAAATTGGAAAATCGTCTAGAAACAATACCAATACTCTCAAGTCCCAAGGAAGGAGAAGACATATTCCTATACATGGGTGTATCAGAACATGTCATCAGCTCGGTTTTGGTAAAAGAGGAAAATGGAGTCCAATTCATGGCTTATTACATGAGTAAAAGGTTAAAAGATGATGAAGCTACCGGTTATAGAAAGTTAGCATATTGCTTATTATTGTCAACATGGAAGCTAAGGTCTTATTTCCAAGCTCATCAAATCATGGTCCTAACGAGTTAATGTTCAAATTGCTAAATCTATATCAGATTAGAATATAGCCAATCAAATTTTAATTAAAAATAATCGCAAGCGCACGGCGTAATATGTTAGTACTTGGCGGGTACGGGTCGATCCGTAGGAAATTGTTTAGATTTTAAAATTTCTACTCAATCAAATTAATCAAAGTTGAAAGCATTGTTAAGCTAAAAATGAAAATGTAAATAAACTAACAAAAGATAATGGATATAAATATGAGAGTAGAAGGTAAATTAGAGGCAAATCCCTTCTCGTGATTGCATAAATAAACATAACATGAAATTATGATCTTTTTTTTGTCATTAATGAGTTATTTATGTGTTTATCATAAGTATGAAATATTTGTGCTATTAGTTAGCCCAACATAAACCATCAAACTATAACACATCCATTAAACCACTTCTTAACTCTCATAAAAATGACAATGAAATTGAAAATAAAATCTATTTTAAGCATGGTCTATTAACTATTAATTAGAAATATAGACCATCAAATTTTAATTTCAATATTCACTTCATTAGCATAATCATATGTGGATGAAGATGTAATTTGTGTTTGTGTTTATTTAATCATGCATATTTGGTGTCAATAACATAGGCTATCAAATTCAAATCCAAAAAACAAAATATTTACCAAATCTGACATTTCCATTAAGCACAAACAAGATCAAAAATTATCAAAATGTTGAAACTATATGATCACGAGAGCTTCATTACCCTAAAATTAGAGGGGTTTAGCCCCTCATATTTGTTATCATTTCAACAAATGTAGCATTCAACATGAAATAAAAACAAAAAGAAAATGCAAGCTAAGTAAAAAGAGAGCTAATAAAATAAAAAACTAATTTACTTGCATAAATAAAAAGATCTATACTACTAGTATGAAAGGAAATAAACAAGAAAAGAACATAAAAGAAGAGATTGAATTAAAATTGCATTAAAAGAAAATCACATAAAAGAAGTAACAATGGAATAGAAAAGAGAGCTTTGTTTTTTTTTGAGCCTCGAACTAAACTAACTAAAATGGAGGAGGTTACGAGATTAATTACATGGATATATGAGGTATTTTTATAAGTTTGAAACTCTAATGCATATTTTTAGGGACTGTCCAATATATCCCTCTAGGAAGTGTGGCCACCAAGTCAACATTGGCATGAGGTGATCCTCCATTTAAATATGTATGAAACACTAACTTGTGTATTAGCTTCTAATTGTAGATTAAGGTAAGTGGGTAGGTGGGGTCCTCCATGATACATGGTTTGAATTATTTCCACCTTCATTCCTTTATATCTTCTTGTGCATGCATATTTTCCATGAAGCCACTTGTAATTTCCATCCAATTTCCCTACAAAAATAAAATAAAATGTGAATAAATATTCTCAAATTAATATATGCACAAAAATGACCATTTTCCCCCTATATGAAGATGAATAAATGATGATTTGAAAATAATTTGAATGTTGTTTTAAACATGTTAAAATACCTTATATGCTCATTTACTTAATTAAATTCTATTAAATATGAAAGTAAAAATATGCATATTTACGTGCACATCAAATACCCCCACACTTACCTTTTTGTTCATCCTCGAATGAAATAAAACTAAGATAAATCCGTTTTCATAGGAAGCACGATTGTATTGAGCATATGCAATAAGCCGTTAAACCTCTGGGTGTCTCTAGTAGGACGAGTGTTGTCTCATGGGGGTTCTTAGCGGATACTACCCACAAAATCCAAATGTGACATGAAAATATTTGAAACTTGAAAAATTCCTAAATGCAAGATTTATTTACAAAGATATGAATGCAAGTTTATGAAAATATTTATAAATGAAGGATTTACTTTTAAATCAACATGAATAAATTAAATATAAGTTTCGATCATTATCAAGAAATTTAAGTCCATTTACTTGTCAAAGTTTCCAACAAAAGTTAAGTTATAATAACAAATAGGTTATAGCTTGGCTAGTTGATTCGGTTGATAAAATAATGCAACTATGAAATGGATCCTTAGTTGATAATCAAAGTTTTTCAAAGTGGTATTTTCATTTCTTTTGAATAACAAGTCAAATCAAATAAGTAAAAATAGTGCTTGGATTTCAATTGCTTACTTTTTCTTATTTGAAAATTTTATTGATATAAATAATATTTACATATGCCTAACTCAGGTAAATTGAGGTTAGATATATTACGCATGCACTGCCTTTCGAGCTTAAGTAAGGGGAATACGAAGCGTGGCGAGTGAACACACAAATGTGGACACCTATCGACTGTAGGCATTATTAATAAAAGAACTTTTATTTACATACACCTAACTCATGTAAAGTGAGACCAGATATACCGATCATGCATTGCCTTTTGGGCTTACGTGAGAATGGTACAGAGCATGACGAGTGTATACACTTGTGTGTGAACAGATGACTCTAGGTGTTAATAATTTTTTATACATATATACAAATACTATTATTATTCGTTTTTTTAATATTTTTTTGAAGAGAGAGTTTTTCAAAACCGTCTTAGCACCATTTAACTTAGAAGATAAAAAATGTTATATCCTTTACTTTAAATTCACCACTTTTTTAAACAAAGATTTTCAATTAGGATATACTCCATAATTATCACCCATGAATCTTACTAGTTAATCCATAATTACTTGTAATCAAACTTTATTTTTATTTTTGTCAAAACAAATAAATTTTCAGATTACTAACCAAAACTATATATTTATCCTATATTTTTTCTTTAAAAATAAATCGAAATGCTTAAAAAATCAGTTTTTTTTTGTTTTTTAAGTTTTGGAAAGAAAATGCAAAAATAAACCATGAAAAATTAAAAATTACCATGAAAAATTAAAAATGAAGATGTGACTCGCCCTACATACTTGATTTTGACTGTGTCTTCATAGTCAACCCAAGTGAAATGAGAAAAATAAAATAAAAACATGGCCTATATTTACATGAGAATGAAAAGATGATTATTTACAAAACATCAGAAAATATGTCGTTAAAGAGTAAATGAAATAGTCTTCAAAAGACCAATTCATTTGTCTCGTCAAGCATGCGGGACATAGCTTAAGCTCATAAAACCATACCATTAAAGATTTCAAAGTTGAATGTTAATTTGGAAAAACGAATGTCGTTTTATTAAAAATCATATGTGTTGTTTTGTTTTTCATGATTTTTTGGGTTGATAGAACAATTGGTTGAAGTTCAAGTTTATTTTCATCAGATTGAAAACCAAGCTTATCATCAACAAATTCCTTAAAATTATTGATTTTAAAATCGAAATGGTGATTTAAATCTTCCTCTTCAGAATTTAACAACTCATCTTCAAAAAGTCTACAAAAAACATGTTCCCAAAATTCGTCTTCCCTTGTTGAGTTATTTACAACTACATTGCATGTATCAATTTCGAAAACCATAGTTGTTGTATTCAAATTTCCGAAATCCAAAAAAAGGAAAATCGAACTTTAAATCGAGTTTCTCATCCTCAAAAGAATTGAAATCCAACTCAGTTACCATATTTACAATAACTTCATTAAAATCGTCGTTTTCAATTTCAAAAGTTATTATTTGAAAATCGTCAATTTGGGAAAATGGTGGATTATTGTTTGACTTGTCAAATGCTGGGATTTGGTTTTGTTGCTCACATTGTCTTATATATGTTTCAAACAACAAATCTGAGTGATCTTTGTGAATTTCATTCATTTTCTCAACGAAATCCAATTTATAGTTATTAACTTGAGAATTGTCGATTTGAACTTGTTGGGAACAAAGATTATCAATCGCATTGTAGTTGAGAAATTCCCATTGACAAAACTATTGAAAAAGTTGTTTTCATTTTCATTTTCATTTTGACTTTGACTTTGAAACTCATTTTAAAGTTCGAAATTGAATTGGCATAGTTTATACCCCAAATCATTTGAATTTTAAAGTGAACTCAAATCTTGGTTATTTTGAAAGCTTTGACTTAAATCATTGCAAAAATATGAATTAAACAATTCATTTATCATTTGTTTTTGTTTTGTATAGAGTTCAAATAAAGACGAAATCATTTCAATGCTATTTTCAAGATTTGAGGGTTGGTCATCATTTTGAAAACTTTATGGTTCAAAATTCGAATTGTTTGTATAATAGTTGTTAAAATATCCATAAGAATTCGGAGTGAAATTAAATGGATTATATTGACTTTCACAACTATCATAAAATTCATGTAAGCAGGGAAACTTCGACATTTAAAAAAATTGTTTTTTTATAAAGAAAACTATTTACCAAAAGGAATTTATTTTATTTTTTAAAAAAAGGAAATTCGATTTTTTTTTTGGTTTTTCATTTTTTTTTAAAATGTTTTTGGATTTTTTTCTAAAAATACTAACTTAATTTTTTTTTTGGATTTTTTCTTTTTTTAGCGGCTAAATGAATCAGTGTACCTAAATGAATGCAAAGGACTTATTTTAGTTTAATTTTTTTTAAATATGCATGAACTAATGCAACTAAAGGAATGCAAATGACTTAGTTGCAAATTTTCTATCCTTAATAGCTCCTAACCCAAAATTATATAATCATAATTTGTCTTAAATCAACAAGAATATTTCTTAGCCATGTAATGGATAGGAGTTATCGGTGCATCACGAATCACCGTAGCAATACAGCCGAAGGTTTAAGTATCTTTAAAGAAACACCGGTATAATATTTACGAATCACCGTAATATTCATAACTGATTATGCTCTATCGTAGCCTAGACATCAAGAAATAAAATTGTTCAAAGAAGACAGTTGTCAAAATACAATTAAGCCATAGGTGAGCTCGTGACTCGCTTAAGATGTCTAACCATTATTATTAGCAAATTATAAGATGAAATGCAAAGCGGAAATAAAACGTGTACTGACAATGCAACTACGAATGGATTTTTGTTTTTGTTTTTGAATAAAAATTAAAATGCAAACAACCAACAATGCAATGCAAATAAAAACTAGAGATGAAAGCATAATACCAGAGCGTGCAGAATTATTAGTAATTTTTTTAACGGCGATTTTTTAACAAGCAAAGCAGAGCGGTATTTAGTAAGCACTTTTTTTTATCTACTTTGACAAACTGAAAAGAAGCTAAAAACAAAATATATAAAGTTTTTCTTTTTAATATATATATATATATATATATATATAAAGATGAAACTTAAAACAATTTAAAACAAAATAAAACAAAATTAATTTTTTTCTTTAAAGGGTAAGACAAAACAAAACTTAAAAGAAAGCAAACTTATTTCTTTTTAGAGACAAACTAAGATCGAATGAAAATAAAGACAAACAAAACATTTTTTGACTTAAACAAACTAAAACTAAACAATTATAACAAGAGAAAAAAACTAAAAGACAAAATTGCTCCTTTGAAAACAAACTGAAAGAAAACAAGAAACGAGTTACAGGTCCATATTTTTGATGTTGTTATAAGAAAAGTCCCTGTATATATAAGTATGTAAATTTAGTCTCTATTTTTTGAAAAATAGAAAACGCAAGGTGCTTTGCACTTTTCTGACAGAAAATGCAAGCTAACTTGCAACTTTTATCAGAAAAGCGCAAGCTAGTTTGCGCTTTTTTATTTTGAAATTTGTTTAAAAATTTTGAAAATTTGAAAATTTTCTTTTTTGAAAAGCGCACGTTATCTTGCACTTTTATAAGAAAAGCGCAAGATTGTTTGCGCTTTCTGATTTACAAAAAACAGAGACTTAATTTACATACTTATTATGATAAGGACTTTTCTTACAACAACATCGAAAATAGGGACCTTCGGAGCAAAGCCTAAGAAAATTCTCCAATTCGACCAAAAATATAACTGAACCATGCTTAAACTAGGATATTATACCAAATCATACTTCACAAATCATAATCCTCAAATCAAAATATTATACCGAAATTCTCCAATTCGACCAAAATTCTTCGATTCGGGCACAGTAATTTGAGGGACAGGTTTGTTTCGGGTTCCGATTGTTGACAGTGGCGCTTCAGCCTAGGCGATTTGGTCTTCAGTTGTTCATGGTGGATTGCCGCATTGTTGAGGATTTGAGAAGTCGCGATTTTTTTTTGATTTGGATTTGGAGGTTTTGTTCGTGGTTGTGTTGTGGTGATCGCAGTTGAGTCCTGGGTTTCATGATGGTGTGGCTGCTGCGATTTTTAGATATGTTTTTTTTGCTGTTGTGTTCAATTCAGAGAGGGTATCTGGTTGGAGTAATGGTATATTGGCCAGAGGCAGGTAGTGGTATAAGTTGAAGAAGGGGATGATGGGTTGTTGATGGTGATCAGTGTTGAATTGTGTATGGAGGGAGGTAGTTGTATGTAAGTTAATTTGGTAGAAGAGTAGTGAGGTTGCGGGGGGCTGTTTGACAGTGTGCAGAACAGTAATGTGTGGTTATGTATCAGGCAAGTGCAAGACAAGTTGAGAAGGTAACTGTTTGTAGAATGTGATGTGATGATAATTAAGATGGCAGATGGAGTGTAGAAATGCAACTGTGTTTGAGGATAGGGTGGAGTATGTCAGGCAGCGGTTGGTTTGTTTGTTCGTACAGGGGAATGGAGATGTCAGGTTGAAGTTTCAAGGGAAATTGTAATAGTGGTCAGAGAAGTGTGCTGTGGAGAAGTGGTCAGAGAAGTTGTTCAAGCAAGGCGGAGAGTTGTAGAAGTTTGGATATGTGGAGATAGGCAATGGTTTATATTGAAATGTTGAGGAGGAGTGCATGGATGGATGTTATGTGTGCAGATATGCACAGAATGTCGAAGTAAGGCAGTGAAGTTTGTGGCCAGCAGTGTAATGGAGGGGGTTTGGATGTTATGCGGTTTGGTTAGTGGGAATTTTCAAGTGGTGGATGGTATTGGCAAGTGTTGACAGGGGGATGGCAGCAATCTGATTGGCACAATGTTCAAGAAATTGTAGATGATATGGGAAATGATTGGAGATGTGCACGGGGTAGATTGGCAGCGAGCAGAGTGATAGGTGATGGAATTATTTGTAAATCGAAATAAAAATTGTAAAATCAAAGCAAATACTGGAAATGTAAACGTAAAAAGGAAATGAAATATATATGTGTGTGTGTGTATTTGTTTTGAAATTGTGATTGCTCTTTTCTTTATAAACTACAAATGCAAAAGCAAAAACAACTAGACAACAAGCATACAGCACTATGTCACAAAAATCACATACAAACACAATTTTTTTTAAATGCAATACACACACAAAATGAAACACACAAAAATCAAACAAAAATAATTCGAAGAATAGAAAATTAAAATCAAAGCAAGTTCTCTGGCAACAGCGCCAAAAACTTGTTCGAACGGCTAAATCTCTATCGGATTAAAAAATATGAGATCGAATTTTAATTAAATATAACCGCAGGCGCACAACGTACAATGTTAGTACGTGGTGAGTACGGGTCGATCCGTAGGGAATTGTTTAGGTTTTAAAATTTCTATTCAATCAAATTAACCAAAGTTGAGAGTGTTGTTAAGCAAAAAATGAAAATGTAAATAAACTAACAAAAGAAAATGGATAAAAATATGATAGTAAAAGGCAACTTAAAGGCAAATCCCTTCTCATGATCACATAAATCAACACAACATGAAATTATGATCTCTTTTCTTAGTCATTAGTGAGTTTAATTGATTTGTTTATCGTAAGTACAGAATATATAAATTAGCCCAATATAAACCATTAAACTATAACACACATTAAATCACTTCTTAACACTCATAAAAATGATAATGAAATTGAAAATAAAACCTATTTTACGCATGACCTATTAACTATTAATTAGTAATATAGACCATCAAATTTTGATTTTAATATTCACTTCATTACCTAATCATATGTAGATGAAGAGTTAATTTCTGTTTGTGTTTATTTAAGCATAGCTTATTGGTGTCAACAATATAGTCTATCAAATTCAAATCTAAACAACAAAATATTCATCAAATCAAACATTTTCATTAAGCACAAAAAGAGATCAAAAATTATCAAAATGTTGAATCTACATGATTAAGAGAGCTTCATTACCCCTAAATTGAAGGGGTTTAGCCTAATATATTTGTTACTATTTCAACAAATGTAGCATTCAGCGTGAAATAAAAACAAGAAGAAGATGCAAGCTAAGTAAAAAGAGATCTAATAAAATTAAAAAAACTAATCTACTTGCATAAATGAAAAGATCTACACTACTAGCATGAAAGTAAATAAATAAGAAAAGAACATAAAAGAAGAGATTGAATTAAAATTGCATTAAAAGAAAAGGACATAAAAGAAAAATGGCTAAGTAGCCATGGAAGAGAAAAGAGAGCTTTGTTTATTTTTGAGCCTCAAACTAAACTAACTAAAATGGAGGCTAATGAGGCTAAGAGATTAATTACATGAACATATGGGGTATTTGTACAAGTTTGAAATCCTAATGCATATTTTTGAGGACTACCTAAAATACCCATATAGGAAGTGGGGCTACCAAGTTATCATTACCGTGAGATAATCCTCCATTTTAATGTGCATGAAACTTTTAGCTTCACTAACGTATGCATTAGCTTCTAATTGTATATTAAGGTAAGTGGGTAGGTGAGGTCCTCCATGATGCATGGTTTGAATTATTTCCATCTTCATTCCTTTGTATCTTCTTGTGCATGCATAGTTTCCATAAAGCCTTGTAATTTCCATCCAATTTTCCTACAAATAAAAATAAAATGTGGAATTAAATATTCTCAAATTAATATATGCAAAAATGACCATTTTGCCCCTATATGTAGGTGAATAAATGATAATTTAAAAATAATTTAAATTTTGGTTTAAACATGTTAAAATACCTTATATGATCATTTATTTTATTAAATTCGATTAAATATAAAAGTAAAAATATGCACATTTATGTGTACATCAATTAAACACTAAAGAAAATTCCAAGTAAACCCGAAGTTTTAGGAAGATTGATAAAATAGGGAATGGAATTAAGCCAATATGATATTGCATACCTACCAAGGACATCAATCAAAGGATAAGCTTACGCATACTTTATCGCGGAATGCGTAAGATTCATTGAGGGACAGTTAGAGAGAGAAAAGAAACTCGAACCGAAATGGTAGTTATACATAGATGGAGCATCAAATAAGCAAGGTGCAAGAGCCAGATATGTTGTAATTACCCTTGATGGGCACATACTTCACTATGCTATGAAATTAGGCTTTCTAACAACCAACAATGAGGTAGAATATGTGTCCATGATCGTAAGGTTAACCTTAGCACGGTAGCTCAAAATTTCCAAAACTGAAATAATTAGTGATTCCCAGCTAATGGTAAACTAATTAAACAAGGCCTTCCAAAATAAAGATGCTCGAATAACCCAATGCTTCAAAACAATCCACCAAATATTGGCTCACTTTGAGGATTTCTCTATACACCAAATACCAAAGGAAAAGAATGCACTAGAAGATTCTTTAGCAAAGCTGGCCAGCTTACGAGGAGAAACAAAGGTCAAGCTCATACACCTAAGATTTCAAAATAAATCCAAGTATTGAAGAAGAGAAAGAGAAGTTGAACAATGAAGCTTTGGTTCTAAATAGATTGCATGTCCGCCAACAATCAGATAATGAGAAGAATTCTTGAGAAGATAATGACAAAGAAAGTCCAAAAGAGGTATGAGTTAGTAAATATCCATATGCTAATAGTTGAATGACGCCTTTAGTCAGGTACATCGAGAAAAGGAATCTTACGAAAACTAAGGTACAAAGCCCTCTAATATACCATAATTGATAGAATATTATATAAGATGGGATATTCAATGCCTTACTCAAGATGTGTTACATTCAAAATGAGGATGAGATTGTTGATGGAAGCATATGAAGGATTTAGCGAAGATCACTCTAATGAAATAAAACTAGCCAAGAAAGTGGTGAAACGAGGATATTACTGGCCAGATGATTGAAGAGGCCATAAATTATGTCAAAAGGTGCGATTATTGCCATAGATTCTCTAAAGTAACAAGACTTCCACCCAGAAATCTAACCACCATTTCCAGTCCATGGCCCTTTGATGTTTAGGGAATTGACTTGATCGGTCCTCTTCCAATCTCAAGAGGAGGAGCAAGATTTGCTATAGTAGCCATCGATTATTTTAATAAGTGGGTAGAGGGTGAACCTCTACTTAACATAACTGCCAAGAAAGTTCTAAAGTTTGTTATTAAGAATATAGTAACAAGACTCGAGGTCTAAAACAATATTATCTCTGACAATGGAACCCAATTCGAAAATGAGGAGTTCACTCGCTTTCGCAAAAAGACCGGAATCATAAAAAAAATTCATCAGTGGCTCACCCAGAGGGCCAATAGGGTTGTAGAGGTAGCGAATAAAACCATAAAGAACATCTTACACTATGCCACAAAGTGAATCATACAACAACGATCACACAACATAAGGTAGATTCGTTGTTATCCCAATATTTACCACTATTTCACATAATACATGGAAAAACCATCTATTTCATATCATAGCCCATGAAATCTTTGTTCTATTGAGATTTCATCTATGCCATTCAGATAACATTTTATATGTTGTTTGTTTGAAATTGTCAAAAATTTCATTTTGGCTCCTTAACAAAATTTTGGTTCCCTCTCAATGTTGCTTAGATTATTTCATGGTCGCGTTCTTTCAACTACTTCCCCCTCTTTCTTTCATTTTTAGAGAAAAAAATGGCATTCGTTCCTTTAGTTATTTTCCTCACCGCCTTTGCCTATCCCCCTCCTAGCCACCGCCTGCTGTTGACCCTAGCCTTCTTCAATCCCGTTGATGTTCTTCAATAAACTTAAGGTTTCCTAATCAGAACTGCCTCTTTCATCTTAATTTTGAAATTAGGGTTTCATGAAAGCCACTGCATGAAAGTTAAGCTTCGAATCACCTTGCTCCCTTCCTTCCTTATAGATTGCGCACTTTGATTTAGTGACTATTGATGGTTGTGGATCCTCCTTGTTGAGTGTTTTTCTATTAATATTGGTATGATTTATGCATCTTTTGATTTATATTGTTCTCGAGTTCTAATCTTTGGTCGATGATGATTTGGTTTTCTTATATAGGAATTTAATTCCTAAATCTATGAATATATGATTCGATTTGAAGTTTTCAAATTAATTTTCTGGGCTGTCGATTTATGTTTGAACGATCTTGATGATTTTTTGATTCTTGAATTTCTACTTTAGTTTCCGTTTGCTAATTTGATTGCTATTTTGGACCATGCTTTTCACTATGTTGCCTGACCATGTGCTCTTGACTTCATGTTTGAGTTAGTGGATTGCTATGTTGGACCTTGTTGTCAAAGGCAGTGTTGATTGAAACTGCCTTGTTCAAGGTAATTGAACATTATTAGCACTAAAATTGGTCACTAACACCGTTAGAGAGTTTGTGTAGAGAGATTAATGAAGAAGATAAATTAAAATAGAGAAGATAATATAAATTAAAATGCGGGAGAAGAAAACACAGAATTCATAGTGGTTCGGCGTTGTAGCCTACGTCCACTTTGAAGTTGATCCTTTATTTCTTCACTTTAAACTTGATTACAGATACAATCCGCTTTTTAAGTATTCGAATACAATTGTGAAATAAAAGTAGAAGTCTTGGATAAGGTTTGGATGAGGCAGAGTCTCCCCTGTGTTCTCTGAAATCTCTCCCTGTTTTCTGTGCCCTTGCCTCTCTATTTATAGACGAAAGTGGGTTAGACTTCCCTGGTGGGCCAGGTGGCCGAATAACTTGGTCCAAGTAGTTTATGTACTGTACGCCGAACCAGGGAGGCCGGAAAAGGCATCCCGAGTTTTCCTTCTTGTACCGAACGAAGTATGCCGAGCCTTCCCTCCTTATGCCGAACGAGCCATGCCGAGTTTTCCCTCTTTAGACCGAGCGAGGCGGGAGGTTGAATGAGAGATGCAGGTCGAATGGGGCATGAATGCCGAACGATCGGGGTTCGCTGAATCAAGCCAGAATGCCGAACCATCTAGGCTCGCCGAACGTATTGGCCGAACGCATGTGGGAGGTCGAACAACCTTTCTTTTTTGGCCGAACGATCTTAATTGGCCGAACGGCATTCGATGCCGAACGTATCCTGGATGCCGAACGTGTCCTGGATGCCGAACGTGTCCTGGAGGCCGAACAACCTAATTTGGCCGAACGCTCTCCTGATGCCGAGCGCTACTTTGTGTCGAGCACTCCTTTCTGGCCGAGTACTAAGTTGCCTGGTCAATCCCTTGGGAAACACTTGCCCCCCAAAGTGTATTACGTGACCGAACGTGATGCACTTTGATTAAACCTTGGTCGTCACCCTTGAGGGTCATAAGGCTCCCTTGGCCGAACGCAGCAGGGAAGGCCGAACGATGTGTTACCCCGAGTGACTTTGTATGCCGAATGATCGAGCTGAACGAGGCAAGTGCCGGTAGCATTTTGACCGGTAGAGCCGGTCAGAAACTCTTCAACTTCCTCTTTTCCCTTATAAAACCCGACCTCGTCTCCTTCTTCTTCCTCCTCTTTTCTTTACTTGGCTTCCACCACTGCAATTTCGAAATACCCCTGCCATTTGACTCTTCGTACTTCTCAGCCCTTTCTAACGTTCGATCCACGAATTAGGTAAAATCCCTTCATCTAACTTCTTTCCCAGATAAGTTTCGAACAATTGGCTTAGGCTAGAATGGAGGTTGTACGGGCTATGCAGGTTGATGATCCTAACCTTGATTTGGATATTCCCATGGCCGAGCAACTTGAGGTAGGGAGGAGTGGTGAGGGATGATCACCTCATAGGGTTTGTGTTGTTTGGGAGAGACGTTGTAGTTCGGCATAATTTTCCTGTGCCGAACCAGGTGGAAGAAGGAATATGGGAGGAGTGCCGAGCGTTGGAGGATGCTGAGTGTTGTTTCGACCAAAAGGAGTTTGGCCGAACGATTGCTTTGCCGAACAAACATAGATGCCAAACTGACCATGCCGAACCAAACATAACTGCCGAACATAGTTTAGGCCGGACAAGCATAGATGCCGAACCAAACATAAATGCCAAACATGGCTTAGGCCGGACAAACATAGATGCCAAACCAAACATAAATGCCGGATATACTTAACATGCCGATCATACATAAATACCGGACCTATCTTCATGCCGAACATAGTTAGTATGCCGAGCATAATTAGGTGCCGAGCACACATAAATGCCGGATATATACAAATGCCGAACATACTCTCCTTGCCCAATTTCATAACTGGTCTTTACTTGGCATAATCAAATAATTACCTCTAGTGTCTTACTGCAGTCGTTATTCAGAAGGCTTTCGGAGACGGTCAGCGATGACGATTTTCGGAAGCGATGTTTTTAGGCTTGACGTTATATTAAATGCTTATGCACGATTGATTGCACTAGTTCACACACCACACGGGGGGGGGGGGGGTGGGTTATCTGCGTTGTTAATTCTAACGTCGACTATTTTTCGAGTATAGTTCACACAGGTGCTTGGTTGGGTCTGCTATTTATTCAAGATGTCCAAAAGATCCAATTCTGCTACACTTTCCGACAAACCTGGGCCGTCTTCTAAGCGAACGGCCCCCGACACAACTGACCCGTCAGTTTCTCCCGCTCATGACTGGGCTCCTGATACTTTGGAATCGTCGATTTTACTGGATGACCCAGTTGACTCACAAGCTTCGAGAGTCACTGAAGCCGCTCTTAAGCGGATATGTTCTACTCATGGCATTCCGTTTGCTGACGTGCTTGTTCCGTCGGGGCATGACCGCCCACATCTGCCCCCAGTGGGGTATACGGCATGTAGCAAGTTCATGTGCTGGGTTGGTAGTGTGCCACCTTTCAATCTATTCCTTCGCGACGTGCTGCAGTATCTGGACGTCGTCCCGTCTCAACTTCATCCAAATGGTCACGCTTTCATTTATGGCACGTACATGCTTTTCATGGCCATCTTCTCCAGGCCTCCAACTCCCGGCGATATAAGGTACATCTATATGACCAAGAAACGGGGAGAAAGCCCCTCTTACATGTTTCTCGAGCCACATCGGAAGTGCTAACTTTTCACTAGCGCGTGGAGTAGCAAATTCGCCCTGTACAAACAGGAGTGGTTTTATGTGCGCTGCCCCCAAGGCTTTGCGAGGCGGTGGGTTGAAGGAAGTAAGTCCTTTCTCTGAGTTGATGTCCGTTCCCGATTGACGTTGAACTTCTCCTAACTCATTGTTCTATTTTTTCAGATCTCGTCCCCCGTCCCGAGGGCCGGGGGTACTCCGATGCTGTCGACGCCATTAGAGCTCTTCCTGCTGAACAGCGAGATATCCGAGCCCTCATTTCTAATGATCGAAGTTCGGCTTGCTAGCCCCTGGCCGCCGGGTTAGCCTTCCAGAGGGCGTATCGCTTCCCAAGTCCGTGCCCGGCAGAGGGAAAAAATTGCCTGAATCATCCGTTCGCCCTTCTCTTGAAGCACCGAAAGAAGGGGAAATTCTAGGCGAGCCACCTAAAAAGCGAGGTGAAGATTTAGGTCCTGCAGCTGAAGCTCATGATATCGAAACGTCATCTTCCCCTTCGAAGGGGAGAAAGGAGCTGGCGCGCAAGTTGAGGAAGGAGAAGGTTGGTGGGACTTCCAAAGCTATGCCTGTTCAGCCAGAGAAAGAGGCTTCTTCACAGCGCGTTGGAAGTTCTCTGAAAGGCTTATCGAACCTCTCCATTCCCGACGATTTGCTCAACTATGATTTCGATGACCCAGAGCTGTTTAAGTTTCGCTCACCCGTCAGGGGTGATGCGGGCGTCCCGGCCCCGATCCAAGGGGAAAAAACTCCCGTTAGCAAAGCCACTGGTCCGTCGGGGGGTAGCACTAGGACACACACAGATACATGCATTTCCCTTTGCACCTACTTTTCTTTCACCATTCTGCTCTCTCGCTAATTCGCTATTGTTTGATTGCAGGTGACATGGGGCACTCTCATGGATACGACCGCCTTCGCGGTTCGTCGACTTTACGCCAGTCTGGTCGGGACTCGGGAAGCGCCGAGACAGAGACAGCGACAGCGACCGAGATTATCATGCCCGGGACTCATCATCCCGTAAGAAAATTTATTATCAGCCCGAACACCGCCAGGAGACCTCTTCTTATCAGGAGCGAAGCAAAGACAAACGTGGCCATAAGAGGTCGCATTCTGATGCTCCCCGGGACCAACACTCTGACTCTTCTTCTACCCGGCACTCCCGAGATTCTCATAGGAAGGGCGAACTTTCAAAGCCGTCTCCTCCCGCTCCCGTAACAGACCCGACAGTGTCGGAGAGATTGAACGAACTTAAGGCTAAGTTTTCGAAGATTTGTTTTGATGGGTTAAAGTTCCTCCCAGCGATTCATCCTATTCCCGGAGATGTCAAACAAAATGCTATCGCCTGTACCAATGACGTCTACGTGCAACATGACGCGTTCGTCCATCTGGCTGAGAAACTTTCTGAAGTCTCTATGGAGCGCCAGCACGAAATCGATCATCTAAAACTCGAGGCCATCCATGACAGGGATATCATTAAGGCCCAGGACGAAGAGCTGGCTACTTACAAGTCCGAGCTTGATGCTGCTCGTCTGAATGCTAAAGATACCGCCGAGGCAGTCTCTCGGCTTGAATTGACTCATAAGAAAGAGCTCGATGAAGCGGTTCAACGGTGTGGGGCATTAGCTTTGGAGAAAGACTCCGTTCAAAAGGAGCGAGATGTGCTTAATAGGCGAGTTAAGGAGCTCGAGGAGCAACTCAATAAGGAGAAGGAAGAGAAAGCGGCCGCCCAGGTTGAGGCACAGCACTATTGTGATGAGATCGTCGCCACCCGGCTCTTAAAGGGGAAACTTGAAGACGATCTCTCCAAAATCGAGGCACTAAGGAATGAGGCCCGTGAGGAAGGTAAAAGGGCAGCAACTATCGACATCGACTCTCGCCTCGAGGCGGCCAGGGAAGAAGGCAGGGAGGAGATAAAGACCGAATTCGACCCGCTCATCGCTGAGTTAAATGCCCAAGTTCTCATGCATCGAGATCTAACTTTTCTGGGCGATGGCTACCTTGAGTCATTGGCCGAGGCATGGGAGACCCTGATTCAGATCAGGAAGGTTGAGAGCGGCGCCGATGAGGTCGACGAGGAAGCATTGATAAATGAATTCCTGAGGGGGAAGGAGCCTTCAGATTTATCGGCGGCTTAAGCCCTCTACAACTAAGGTTCTCCCTCCAGGAAAGGGAAAGAGGTGGCTACGGACCCTTCCGGCGTTGTGCCCCCAGTTCACGTGCCTACCCAATCGGCCAGTCGGTCAACACTTGACCCCTTCGAGCAGCACGTTGGTTATGACCCGGAAGCCCCCGCGCTTGGCATTCATGTTTTATCTTCCATCCCGGAGGGAGGGACACCCCTGGTGACTGAGAACCCACCGGCATCTGGTGAGTAACCTCTGGGCTTCACAAAGATCTTTCTCGTTCCCTCAGAAGTTGTTGTGTTCTAACACTTGTTTATTTTCGTGTCTTCTGTGCAGGCTGTTCTGACCCCGAGCCCACTTCGAGGAGCGATGCCGCCAAGGAGGTGGAGAAAAAGGCGAGTGACGCTACTCAAGCTGGCGGGGATCCTGGTCCAGATGCTCAAGTAATCGGGGCGCTTGATGAAGGCAAATCCGAATCTTCCTCGGAGGGTTTTTAAATAGAAATCATAGGCGCCTCTGAGCACAAATCCGAGTTGAGCATGAAGGAACGGCTCGAGAAAGAGAAAAGAGATACGACCTCAGTCAAGGTCGAGCCGCGTGAAGTGGACCTGGACGATCCTCTGAACAAACCATTAAAGGTCATTCTTCCTGGCAAGTCCCAGCCCATGGATGTTCCCCCTACGTCTTCGGTCGTCACCCCTCCGTCGGGGAAGAATTCCAAGAGTAAGCGCTCTGGGAAGGAACCATCCGGGAAGAAGTCAAAGAAACACAAGAAATGACCGTCGTCCCCGTTCAACGAGAACTAGTTTAAGTCGTGTACTAATTTTTGTAGACTGTGTAAATAGGCTGTTGGCTCCGGACTTCGGAGCGTTTTTGTAACGGGAAGCTTTTTGTGAATAAAATTTGATCTTCACTTTTGTCTTCTCAAAAGACTTTTATTATTCAGTTTCTTTTATGGTTGTGATTGAAATCTGAATTGTTATGGGTGACTTAGACTTCTTGGTTCGTCTTTACATGGCTTGGGAGCTTCCCTAGATTTGATCAGTCTCCACTTGGTGCTTCAAGCACTTAGAATATTTCATAGCCCGTATGTTGGGGACTTGACATATCCAAGTCATTCGCGTCGTAGTTCCTATTCAAGGAACTCGGAGGTCTGAACTGCTTGTAATTAAGTCTATACACCGGACTTCGAGTACTCCAGTCCGTGCTCCGGGGACTTGGAGATTTCGAGTCATTTGTATTCGAGTCCACACTCTGGGGACTTGGAGATTTCGGATCGTTTATACTCGAGTCCGCATTCTGGGTACTTAGAGTACTCCAGTCCACGCTCTGGGGATTTGGAGGTTTCAAATCGTTTATACTCGAGTCCGCACTCTGGGGACTTAGAGTACTCCAGTCCGCGCTCCGGGGACTTGGAGATTTAGAATCGTTTATACTCGAGTCCACACTCCGAGGATTTAGAGTACTCCAGTCCGCACTCCGGGGACTTGGAGATTTTGAATCGTTTATACTCGAGTCCGCACTCCGGGGACTTAGAGTACTCCAGTCCGCACTCCGGGGACTTGGAGATTTTTTGTCGTTTATACTCGAGTCCGCACTCCGGGGACTTAGAGTACTCCAGTCCGCACTCCGGGGACTTGGAGATTTTGAATCGTTTATACTCGAGTCCGCACTCCGGGGACTTAGAGTACTCCAGTCCGCACTCCGGGGACTTGGAGATTTTGAATCGTTTATACTCGAGTCCGCACTCCGGGGACTTAGAGTACTCCGGTCCGCACTCCGAGGACTTGGAGATTTTTAATCGTTTATACTCGAGTCCGTACTCCGGGGACTTAGAGTACTCCAGTCCGCACTCCGGGGACTTGGAGATTTTGAATCGTTTATTATAAGCGTTCGTACGCTAGCCAGGATATCATAATTTTTAATTGCGCGTCATAGGAATATCATACGAAGAGACATTGGTCATTTATGGAAAAGATGGCTTCAAGCCTTTATTGATGAAAACAAGCTAGATTATCTTATTACATGCCAAGAAGAAAGCATACTGGAAATAAATGCAACTACCGCATAAAGGAAATAGACTAAGTGTAATAACGCCGCAAATGCTCGTTGTTCCATGCTCGGGGGAGTGTCGCACCATCGACGGTCGTTAGCTTGAAAGTTCCTTCTCCAAGCCTCCGTTCGATGACGTATGGACCTTCCCATGCGGGATTCATGTGCGAAGGGGTTGGAAAGACTCGTTTCAAAACGAGATCTCCCACACTAAAGGTTCTTGGCTAGACTTTTCCATTATAATATTTAGCGACTCGGTGTCTGTATGAGGCTGCTCTCAAATCAGCTTCTTCGCGTTTCTCATCAATGAAGTCTAATGATTCCAATAGGAGATCCTGGTTTGACGCAGGATCGTAATAGGTTACCCGGTGTGACGGAACTTCAAGTTCTACGGGTATGACGGCTTCCGTGCCGTACGCCAGTGCGAATAGTGTGTGGCCAGTCGCGGTCTTGTGGGTAGTTCTATAGGCCCAAAGCGCTGTTAGGAGTTCATCCACCCACTTGCCTCTAGTCTTTTCCAAACGCTTCTTCAATATGGACTTGATGATTTTATTGACGGCTTCTACCTTCCCATTCGCCTTCGGGTGAGCAACTGCTGCGAACCTTTTCTCAATGCCATACCTCTGACAGAACTCTTTGAATTCCTTGCTTTCGAATTGAGTTCCGTTGTCCGTTATGATGGTCCGTGGGAGGCCAAAACGACATATGATATTTCGTACAACGAAATTAATGACTTTCTTGGTGGTGATTGTGGCCATTGGCTCTGCCTCCGCCCACTTGGTGAAATAATCGACTGCCACTATTGCATACTTCGCGCCTCCTTTGGCTATGGGCAGAGATCCAATTAGGTCGATTCCCCACATTGCAAATAGCCAGGGACTAACCATTTGTGTGAGTTCCGTTGGCGGAGCTCTCGGAATCTTTGCATATATCTGGCATTTGTCGCATCTTCTCGCATAGTCTGCAGCATCCCGACCATAGCGGAGGATTTTCCTCGGCAAAGTTTGCCCCCCGGTATGACCCCATTCTCCCTCATGGACTTCTTCCAACACCCGTTTTACCTCGTCATGGGCCACGCACCGGAGTAAGGGGGTCGAGAATCCCCTCCGATACATTATCCCATCTTGCATTACATAACGCGAAGCCTTACGAAGGACTTGGCGTCTTTCGCTTCTTTTCTCAGGTAAGTCCCCGTATAGCAAGTATTGTTTGATCGGGGTCAGCCATGATCCTCTTTCGAGTTCTGTCTCTAAGACGAGATCTATCTCCATCATGTCTATACTTGGAGCAAGCAGAGTCTCGACAGGGAACAATCCCATCTGCTGTGCATCGCCAGTACTCGCGAATTTAGCCAACGAGTCGGCCTTCCTATTCTGTTCGCGCGGGACATGCGAAATGTCATAATATTCCAGGTTTACTAGTAGCTCCCGGACCCGAGCAAGGTAAGGAGCCAGTCTCTGTCCTTTCGCTTGGTAGTCTCCCCGTACCTGATAAACCACCAGCTGTGAGTCGCAGAAGATTTCGATGGACTTTACCCTCAGTTCATTGGCAAGTCTTAAGCCAACAATCAGTGCTTCGTATTCGGCTTCGTTATTTGTCGCTGTAAATTCGAGCTTCAAAGCATAGCAAATCGATCGGTTTTCGGGAGTTACCAGAACTATCCCAGCTCCCGACCAACGGTCGTTAGATGCCCCGTCAGTGAACATCTTCCATCGGACAGGAGGGATTACTTTGTGATTTTCACTCGGTTCATCCGGAATGGTGAACTCAGCAACGAAGTCAGCTAATGACTGCCCTTGGATGGTCCTTCGTGGCAGGTAGGTGATATCAAACTGGCTTAACTCGATGTTCCACTTTAGCATCCTACCGGAAGTTTTCGGTCGTTGGAGTACCTGTCGCAAGGGTTGGTCAGTGTAAACACTGATTGAGTGCGCCTGAAAGTAGGGACGAAGCTTGCGTGATGCAATCACCAGGCAATAGGCAAGTTTCTTGATCTTTGGATAATTCTTTTCTGCCCCCGTCAGTCGTTTACTAACATAGTACACCGGCCTTTGAACCTTGCCTTCTTCGCGAACTAGGGCTGTACTGATAGCGTGCTGAGACACAGCCAAATATACGTACAACGTCTCGTGGTCTACTGGTTTTGACAACATTGGAGGACTTTCCAAGTGTCTTACCAGGGCTCGGAATGCTTCCTCGCAGTCAGTCGTCCATTTGAAGTTTCTCTTTCCTTTCTTTATGACATCGAAGAAAGGGACGCACTTATCCGTGGCTCTGGATATGAATCAACTGAGCGCGGCTACTTTTCCGTTCAAGCTCTGTACCTGCTTTATGGTTCTAGGTGCCTATATATCTCGGATGGCCTGGATCTTCTCCGGGTTAGCTTCAATTCCTCGTGCATTCACAATGAATCCCAAGAACTTCCCTGATGCCATGCCGAATGAACACTTTGAAGGATTGATCTTCATCCCATAGTGCCTCAGTATATCGAACATTTCCGCCAAGTCTCGAATGTGGTCGTTTGACTGCCGTGACTTCACAAGCATGTCATCCACATAGACTTCCATTGTTTTTCCAATCTGATCTTTGAACATTCGATTTACCAGACGCTGGTAAGTTGCTCCAGCGTTCTTCAGTCCGAAGGGCATCACTACATAGCAGTATAACCCAACATTTGTGACAAAGCTGGTGTGTTCTTGGTCTGGGATGTGCATCGGAATTTGGTTGTATCCAGAGTATGCATCCATAAGTGACAATAACTCATGCCCTGCAGTTGAATCGACCAGTTGATCAATTCGTGGAAGCGGGAAGCTATCCTTCGGGCACGCTTTGTTTAAATCAGAATAGTCAACGCAGGTTCTCCATTTCCCGTTTGCTTTCTTTACCAACACAGGGTTGGACACCCATTCCGGGTAGAGGGCGTCGCGGACAAACCCATTGGCTTTGAGTTTATCCACCTCCTCTTTGAGAGCTGTAGACCTCTCCGGGTCCATGCCTCTCCTTTTTTGCTTCACAGGTACGTGTTTCGGGTCTATATTCAACATATGGCTCGCAATTGCAGGGGAAATCCCACGCATATCAGAGTGTGTCCAGGCGAAGACATCAAGATTCGCTCGGAGGAAATCAGATAAATTCTCTGCCATTAGGGGATCGAGCTGTGACCCAATTTTAAGAACTCGTGTCGGGTCGCTGTGGCTAACTGGAGTATCAATCGTTAGTTCGGCCGGTGCTGCGTCTGGTTCCCTGGGTTCCCCTTTGTCATCTCTCGGATCTATGTCTCCAATGATCCGAGAATGTCGCCCGAGCCAGGGCTCGGGCGCTAATTGTCAATCATCAGAATTCGGGATGCGGACGATGCTGTCCGCAGTCTTCCCCTTTTCTCTGCGCTGTGCCTCTCTCAGCTCAGCCACGTAACATGCACGTCCGGTTGCTTGGTCGCCATGCACTACGCCAACTCCTTTGCCCATCCGGAATTTCAGTGTGAGACACCATGGGGCCAAGGCTGCCCTGAAATCTGCGAGGGCTGGTCGTCCCAAAAACACGTTGTATGGTGAATCAACATCCAGCACTATGAATGGTAGGATTCGCACTCTCCTGCGTTCACCTTGTCCCAGTTCAACTGCTAACTCCACATATCCTACTGCGTCTGTGGCTGCACCGTTGAAGCCATGGATTCGGGCTTTAGATGGTTTCAAATCCTTAGTCTCCAGCTTCATTTGGTCATACGCTTTCTTGAAGATGATGTTAACGGAACTTCCGCAATCAATTAGGATTCTCCTTACGAATGCTGGTCCGATGGTTGCGGATATGACCAATGGATCGATGGTGGGAGCTTCCACCTTATCCGCATCTCTATTCCTGAACACAATATCGTCGTGCATCGTGCGTTGCTGCTTTGCGGGAGTTCCATCCTCCACATTTGAACAGCACTCATGCTCTGTATGTCTCAAGGAATTAGCATATCGCTCCATTTCCTGCCAATTTCTATCCGCAGGATGAGGTCCACCAGCAATTGTGTTAATAAACAATCTTCCCACAGTTCGAGTAGGTTGCTCTGGTTGGTGTAGAGCTGGGCCACGTCCGGGGTCTGAAGTCTCTTGTCTTCCTTCTGGCATATCTTTGACGAATTCCTGCAGCTTCTTTTGCCTAATCAATTTCTCAATAGCGTCATGGAGATGCCTGCATTCGTCTGTGTTGTGCCCATAAGACTCGTGAAAGCGGCAATACTTTCTAGTCCGCTTTTGCTCCTCTGTTGATTCCTTAGGGCGTGGTTTTCTGTATTGAAAAGTGTTGCAGGTCGATAAGTAAATGTTTTCAAGAGACGCATTCAGTGGAGTGTATTCGTTGTAGGTTGGGATCCTTGACTTCCATCTCCCCGTTTCCTTCTTCTTTCCAGGTTTTCCACTTCCAGTTCCCTTAGACTGCCCGGGCTTATTTTGGACGCTGGCCTGAGTCTTTCCAGGGTTATCGTCGGTTGCTTTCATGGCGATGCTGCCCTTTACCTACTCCTGAACAGACTCTGGTGCCTTGTCTTTCCTTATCCACCGAGCTTCCTCCCTCCTTATGAACTGGTGGGCTTTCGAATAGAAACGTTCCAACGTAGCTGGTGGCTTTCCCGCCAACCAATCCCCAAATTCAGAGTCTGGATCCACTCCACGCATTACTACCATCAAAATCGCGTGGTTGTTTGGATTGCTCACTTCAGTAGCGGCAACATGAAATCTCTGCAAGTATGCTTTCAGTGATTCTCCAAGTGCTTGGGTCACGCTTGATAAGGACATCACATCCTTAGGTCGAGTGGCGTGTATCATGAATTGTTCTATGAATTTCCTTGCTAATTCGTCGAAGTTTGAGATTGACCGTGGAGGAAGTCGAGTGAACCACATGGTGGTAATTCCGGACAGAGTTATTGGAAAGCACCTGCACTTAGTTGCGTCGTTGGCCCTTGCTGAATCCATCATCCATCCATACCTCATTACATGTTGTCTAGGGTCAGTTTTTCCTTCATAGGCGGGTATGGTGGGCATGTTAAACTTCCTTGGGTATTCAGCCTGTAGAATGGTATCTGTGAAGGGACTATGACTCTTAGACATTCCCCAATCTTCATTAGTCAAACCTTGATTCTCTCTCATCAACTTCCTGACCATAGCTGTCAAATCCGGGGTTTGTATGGCAGGAGGAAGGTTGGGTTTCGCTCCACGGGCTTGATTTCTAGTAGAGTGATCAGTGGCACCTGCTTGGTCATCTTCACCCTTGCGGCGTCTACGCCTGGGAGGTTCATCAGCTGAGGTTGAGCTATCATCTTCAGAGTAGGGGACAGGGCTACCTCCAGCATTCTGATGCTGCTGTTGAGCAAGTCGGGTCATGAGGTCAGCATTAACTTGCATTTGCTCAGCGAGTTGCCTTCTGCTTTCCGTAAGCTCTTTTATCAAGTCATTCAATTCTGCTCGTGAAACAGCTTCCGCTTGGTTTTGGTTGGAGGGCCCCGTGCCTCGAATTGCTTGTTGATCGTTAGGTCCAAGTTGTTGAACACTAGCGGTTTCGCGGGCATCTACATTTTGGGAGGTCGATCTTGTTCGTGGTCTTCCCATGGTAGAGTCGTTGGTTGTACCTCTGAGTAGAATCAACAGATGCCTTATGAATAATTACGGATCTTCTTCGGGGGATTTATGCAATCCAGTAGCTACAAAGTAGATCCTCACAACCTGAGAATTCGTTTCTTAGTGAAAGCACCAAAATGTTAGCGCCAAAATTGGTCACTAACACCCTCAGAGAGTTTGTGTAGAGAGATTAATGAAGAAGATAAATTAAAATAGAGAAGATAATATAAATTAAAATGCGGGAGACGAAAACACAGAATTTATAGTGGTTCGGTGTTGTAGCCTACGTCCACTTTGAAGTTGATCCTTTATTTCTTCACTTTAAACTTGATTACAGATACAATTCGCCTTTTAAGTATTCGAATACAATTGTGAAATAAAAGTAGAAGTCTTGGATGAGGTTTGGATGAGGCAGAGTCTCCCCTGTGTTCTCTGAAATCTCTCCCTGTTTTCTGTGCCCCCGCCTCTCTATTTATAGACGAAAGTGGATTGGACTTCCCTGGTGGGCCAGGTGGCCGAATAACTTGGTCCAAGTAGTTTATGTACTGTACGCCGAACCAGGGAGGCCGGACAAGGTATGCCGAGTTTTCCTTCTTATACCGAACGAAGCATGCCGAGCCTTCCCTCCTTATGCCGAACGAGCCATGCCGAGTCTTCCCTCTTTAGACCGAGCGAGGCGGGAGGTTGAATGAGAGATGCAGGTCGAATGGGGCATGAATGCCGAACGATCGGGGTTCGCTGAATCAAGCCAGAATGCCAAACCATCTAGGCTCTCCGAACGTACTTGGTCGAACGCATGTGGGAGGCCGAACAACCTTTCTTTTTTGGTCGAACGATCTTGATTGGCCGAACGGCATTCGATGCCGAACGTATCCTGGATGCCGAACGTGTCCTGGATGCCGAACGTGTCCTGGAGGCCGAACAACCTAATTTGGCCGAATGCTCTCCTGATGCCGAGCGCTACTTTGTGCCGAGCACTCCTTTCTGGCCGAGTACTAAGTTGCTTGTTCAATCCCTTGGGAAACAAACATTGAACATGTGTTGCATATATACATGTGTGTATGTGTGTGTGTATCTGTGTGTATGCATGCGTATGTGTGTTGCTCACTATATTTATACTTGAACTTATGTGCTCATGCCTTTACTTGTTTGTGCACTTTCATCTGCTTGTGCCTTTCCTTTGTGTTGTTCTGTTTGATTACTTTCATGTGCTTTGGTTTCTTATATACATTTTCATGTGCACTTTTATGTGCTTGCGCCTTTACTTCATGTTATGTTTACTATTTTGATGGTTTGAACTGCCTGTTGCTCACTATGTACATATGTACATATGTACATGTATATACATATGTGTGTATATGTATATTAGTTATGCTATCTTGGTTCATCCATGTATATACATGCATACATGTATGTATGTATTCTATAGATTAGCCTTGTTCTATGGTTTAGCCTAAAACTGATACTTGTTCACATGTTGCATTGTTGTCTACACTTTTTTTTAGTTGGATTAGTACTTTGCAGTAAGTTCAACTATTAGTTTAGGTAAAGTTGTGCACTTTGATTCCAATATCATCCGCGTATATACATACATACATATGTATGTGGATATGTGTGAATGGTGGTGGGCGAATTCATGGTTAGCGTTAGTTTCTTATTTAATTTTATGGTACTTGTTCAATTTATGCCTTGTTCAATTCGTGGCACTTGTTACAAAGCAGTGATATAAAACTGTTAGTGATATGGATTTATTATTATTTAATTTGTGGCATTTGTTTAATTACTGACATTTTTAAACCTATGAGTCTAGTTTAACTCTTTTATATGCTGTCAATTTTGTTTTGTGACTTTATGATGGTGCTTTGATGGGGCTTTGTTTAGTTTGATGATGCACTGCCACTACCCTATTCAAGGCAGTGCACACTGACACTTTTTGATCTTTTTTATCTTTGTTGGTCTATGTTGTTGAACCGTTAAAACTTATTTTTTCTTTGAATTTCCATGTGTATACATACATATGTATGTATATATAGTGAATGTTTGTGGCACTGCCTTGTTATAATTTGTGGCACTGCCTTGATTAAACATATGGCACTTGCTCTTTGTAGCACTGCCTTGTTGCATTGTTGTCCTTTTCCTTGTACTTGCACACTGCCTCGTTCAAAAAAGTGCACACTACCTTTCCAAGGCATTGCTAGTGTACTACCTTGACATTGGTTGAATCCCTTTTATGTGCTTTGGTTTCTTATTTGTGCACTTTGATACTTGTTTCAGCACTTGTTATTTTGCTTAAGTTTTTTTATGAGCACTGTGATTTCTTGTTACATTTTCAATTGCAAATCTTGTTCCAATTCAGTTCCTGTGTATATACTTGTATATATTTATGTACACTCAAGCTTGTATATATTTGCTTCAGCAATATGATTTCTTTTTTTTGCCTGAGTACTTTTTGTTTGATGCTTATGTATATGTATATATATATATATATATATATATATATATGTATATGTACATGCTCACTTTGATAATATATATTTGCTGCCTATAGCATGAAATGCTTGTCATGCATGTACCATTATACATGCTTCATGGGAGCATTTTCTGATGTTCCTTGTTCATGCCTTTATCTGAACCATTTTGAGTTTCTAAACCATTTTGATTTAAACTTGTTTTGAGTTGCCTTAAGTTGCTTCTATGTTCACTGCAGTTTTTCTTAAGCTTGTTTATGTGCAGTTGAATTCTTATTTATGTGCACTGTAGTTCTGAACGTTATATGCAATGCAGTTTTGCCTTGAATTCTTACCTAGTTGTCTTGTTTGCATTTCCGAGATGTGCAAGTGTGCATTTTCATTTTTATACATACATGCATATGCATGTATACATGTGTGAATGTGTAGGTGTGCATTTCCTGGTTTGAGTATTCTGGTTGTATTATCTCACACTTGAATTGCGTATATTCTTATTTTGAGTATTCTGGTGTTTCTCCTATTGGTCCATTTGTTTTGAAATGAATTGCTGAAGCTTGTTTTGAATTTGAATTGCTGAAACTTGTTTTATGATATGTGCGCCTGAGTTGAGCCCGGGGAGGCTTAGGCTTGACCTTGTGCACATTTACACGGTGTTAAGCCTTGCGGCTTGACCTTCACAATAATCCGTGAGATTTAATTGATGCTCAGCCTTGTGATATTCACTATGATACATTGTGCATATCATAAATTATCCGTACACATATATATTTGTCTTTGTCTAAAACATAAAGAGAAAACGAACCCATAAAATGAGGCAATATTAATATTCAATTCAATTTTATTTTTGCTATTTAGATTTTTTCCTTTTCCATTTATTGCGTTGTTTATTTGACATGTATAGGAGATGGTTGGATAAAAGCTAGAGCAAGCAAATCACAATCGACACATCAAAAATAAACTCGAATGAGTGTGAGTGAAAGCAGGTAAAAAAAAGGTTATATATGAGAGTGTGGAGAGAAGTTGTATATATGAAAGTGATAGTGAAAGTTGCATTGCATTTGAATTTGATTTGAAATAAAATATTTGTTTAAATAAAAATGCGATTCATTTATTTCATTTTGCAGATATAATATTAGTGTAATCGGTACGCATATCAGTCAATATATATATATGTTGTATAATAGTAAAGTCTAGAAATGGTACTACAACATTAGAAAACATATGGTTTTTTTTGTTATATCAGTGCATATCAGAGGGCTGGGCATATCCGTGGTCTGATGTAAAATGAGACGGCATGGGATTTAACGACAGATAAATATGTAATCAAATAACAGAGCATGTCTGTCATCTGATGCATTTTTCCCATAGTGTTAAAGAAATTATTAGCAAAAGACAAAGGAAATTGGGTATATGAAATTCTTTTCGCTTTATGGTCATATAAAACATTCGCAAGGACTGCTACCCGTAACATTCCATATCCCTTAACTTATGGATTTACGACAATGCTACCTGTTGAAGTTGTGGTTCCTTGATACCAAAGAATTCCTTATACCTTAAGATGAATCAAGAACTGAAAAAGGAATCGTTTGACTTGCTTAACAGATTAAGAGACCAAGCTGATATTCTGTAATAACCCAAAATTTTGAGAAATTGAATTTAAATTTTTTGATGTGTACTCAATTGGTAGTTGGACTTAAGTAATAAGAAGTATAGTGAAATAACTCCTAAAAATATGTTTTATAATGTCATAAAGAAGTAAGTGGATGGTAAAATAGATCAATGAAGTATAATAATTTTTCAAAGTGGTTAAAGTGAAGAAAACATGATTAGTAAAGTGATTATGTAAAAAGGAAATAAATTGAAATGAAATGTGTAACGATCCCATGGCGATACCCATATTATTAGAGAACATTATAAATAATGTCGTCTAATAATACTGAATACGGTTTGTTAAGAGCGACCAAATTTGAATATATCTTTATACTAACACTGACATGTCATACTTACGGTTTATTTAATCTCAGGAATAAAATTTGATGTGTACGGCCTCAGCTCATAGTAATAAACACATTAGTTTTTTTGAATCAGAATACTATATCATATAAACAATAGTCACAAATCATAGTGGAATAATAAATCTCATGTACATATACGAATTGTTTGAGTCTACAAAATAAAATACTAGACTCCCATAATGTACAAGTGTTATAATTCTCTCATCTCGAATATACCACTCATACATAAAACCCAAAGTCCTAAACGAGATAAACTAAGAGTCAACAATGTTTATCTCCTTGCTAGCACAACCATCCAAACGTCGACCTGTCCTGTAACTTGAATAGTCTTGGCTTGACCCATGCATAAAAATAACACCCAGGTCAGACTATCTCTAAATATCTGATAAGGTGAGAACAAGATATAACATAAGAATAAACAACATACAAATAAATCTAGATGTCCAAGAAATAACAGGTCATGGAATAATTTACATAATATTAACTCAAGGCATAGAGATGTATTTAGATTACAAACACGGATTATTCACTAACACAGAATTACAGAGCAAAACATAATATCTTCAAGCACCCAGAACCAATTCCACACCGATCACTTACCAGATCGTACATACCAATCATTAGACTATACTCATACCGTGCAACCAACATGGTATCACTCGAACTGATTTGATACCAAGGATTGTACTCATACTGTAGCACGAAATCTCGACTGATCATAACGATCAAGGAAATCCCAAATCTTGACCGATCAAAACGATCAGGGCAACCATGACTCAAAAATTCTAGTTTATTATATATTTAAGTTTGGAAAGAAATCTAGAAGTATACCTATTAAGGATTTATCAATCCCATCGAATCCTAAAAGGAATATACTCTAAAGTGTTAAATACTATCACTTTTAGTAATCAGTAGAACTTAACCAAAATATCCCATACCGCATAGTGAAATTCAAGTATTTACTCGAAGCTAGTAAATGTCACTCATTACGGATACCGCCGAAAAATCTATACTATATTACCTTAAGGATCTAGCAGTCCCACGCACATTCAACTCTAAAGTGTCAAATACTCTTAATAGCAATCACAAGAAATTAAAAAAGGCACCCCATACTACTGGGTGAAATTCGAGTATTCGCTAATGAGCTAGTAAATTCCACTTAAACATTTTATGCAATGAGTTACACCATATTCGATGAAGCGTTATTTGAAAGCGTTTAAACCAATCGATAACACTAAGTCGATTATTAGTACTTTCCACATTATAGAACTAAGGCTCTCAAAACATTTATTCGATTTGTCACTTTTACATATTAAAATATTCCATTAACCCGAATTGTTTCAAAAGCATTCATTTTATAAAACTAAGATTTTTCGTGTTCCAAAACCATATTTAAAAGTTCCATAACGCTATATTGTTCACCAATTATATTCCAAAGACCAAATGTATATTTAAGTAGTCATTTACTTTATAAATCTATTTTTATTACTCTTATTACAAATCCAAAATTAGTACTTATACACTAGTTTAAAACAACTTAAGTTTATACTTCCAAAACCATATTTCCAAATCCAATGTCCATTATATTTAGAAATAGATTAAGTTCCTATTTTCCAAAACCACATTTCCAAATTTATGACTATTTATAATAAAGATACTTAATATATATATATAACTCTTTTTTAAAATCATTCATAAAAAGAAATTAGATTTGTTTAAGAAACAAGTTTGATATTTATAGTTTAAATGAACGCTCTTTTATAAATTACTTGTGTACAATTTGACCTTTTTATATTTAGAAAATGGATGCCAATAAGTTCATAAAATTCCAAATCTTTGAATCAAAGTGATTCAAAGTCCATATAGCATAAGAGAATTCACTACTACATATCAGAAGATCACAACAACAAAATGGTCCATAGAGTTTGACTTCTATATTATCTCTAAAATTATTTCATTGATTAGCAAATCAATGAAAATATGCATCCAAATGGCCACAAACAACCATGTAAAATACAAGTAACAACACTACAACAAAACAAGCAAAACATGGGTTTACGTTACGAGGCGATGAAGGACTGCGGTCACATGGAACTGACGTTCCAGGTGCTAACCGGTGCATCGGTCATCATGACCGGTCCATCGATTATGGACCCAGTGTTTTCCCCTTCGAGCAACGCTCATCAGCTTCGGCATGACTCCAGTTCGTATCAGCGACTAATATCTGCCATATGATCTCAGAAACTAACATGCATTCATAAGGTCAAGTGATTAAAGCAGTCTAAACCTAGGAGCAGTAAATGAATTCAACAAGAGATATAACACAAGTTTGCAGTCACGAAGATGATTTCAGCAAGCATACAATTAGATTATTGGAGATAGATCATGTGAGTGACTAACTCACCATTTAAACTCCTATGCTTTAGCTCAGTAATTTGCATCCAGATCCAACTTGATTCCTATTTGAAGAAGCCTTAGATAAAAACACTTGATTGGGGATTTATTTTAATTTCTAGGGTTCGCAATTGGAAGAGGATATTTGGTTCTCTAATTTACAATTTACTGTAAATGAAAATAAATGAGCAGTAAAATGAGAAGAGGGATTTCTTCTTAGTTATATGGGCTTGGGTATGAAGTCATACCTAATAAGAATACGTGTTACTAATTTAATTTGTAAGAGAGGTGTTACTAATTATAAAACACTATTTTACACTAATCAATGTTTATTTATCCCATTTTAATTTCTCAAGTTTACAAAAACTAATCAACAAGTTAAAATTCCCATTTCTATAAATATTGAGATATTTAACAAAATTAAATATAACTTTTGAAAATAAAAGTCATTTTCATTAATTTCAGTAAAAATAAAGTATTTATTATAAAATCTCATTTTAAACAATAAATCTCAATATTAGCATTTAACTCTAAATACCAAAAATTGATAATTGATTTAATAATGATTCAAATTTAAATTAAAATCCTCTTTAAAAAATGAAACTCATTTCTTAAATAAATTAAATTAACTATTCTTACAAACTTGATTTAATTTCACAATTATATTTCCCATATCACAAATTAGAATTAATTACCCATAATTAAACTTAATTAATTAGGTAATTAACAACATAGTTGTTACAAAATGGGTAATCTAAAGCCAAGGAGGCCTAGCCCATTTGTGCTTATTCTTTCATATTGAAGAAATTTCTAGAGCTTTGCATCATTCAGGAACCCTTCTTCTCTCTTAATCTGATTTTTAGTTATAACCCAAATAAGGCCTCCCTTCAATAATCCATTAAAAATAGAATAAATATCCAAAAATAATGGAATTTTAAATAGAACTTCTCAACATTTATTTACAGCACTACAAGTCCTTAAATTCCAATTTTGATTAAGTTTGGATGACCAAAGAATTGTTGGATTTGAGTTTATTTTCTGTTTTAAGAACAATGGAAAAGATGCTTGTTCAAAGTGTGTTTTGGGTGTCAAATCAAATTATTTTGAGTTCAAAATTTTCAAGTGTGTTCTATAGACTCCTAACTTTGTTTTTTATGAATATCTTGTGTTTATATGGTTGCAAACATGGTTGGCGATGATATTTGTTGATATGGTTGTGGTTTGATAAATTCTGTGAATTTAAACCCTCTTCACTATAAAATTCGTTTTAATTCGTATGAAATGTAAAACTTCCCCAACTTTTATATGCTATTCCTAACATATTCCTGCACCTCTATTCTATCATGAATCTTTATTTAGTTTTGATTTGTTAAATGTTGTGATTTCTGCACTATTTTCCTGTGAAATTTAATAGAAAACACCTATTGGTTTTTAATTCATATTAAATAGTAGAAAAATATAAAAACTCAGAAATTCGGATATGTGGTTTCCAACTTAATTTCTAGAGACTAGTAAAAATTGAATTTAAAAATATTATGATTTGGTGCCTTAAATAGTTGATTTATAAAGGTAGAAGTGACTTTTTACTGCTGCAAATTATTTACAAAAGTTCAATGACTATAATTAGTTTCCATGTTGAATAATACTACTCTCTACCCATGATAAAGTTCATTTAATCTCTGAAATATGGGTTTTGGTTTACTTTAGGACTTATTTTGTTAAAATTTGAAAGATGGATGATTTGGGAAAATATATAAAAGGAATAATTTTGAAGATTTTGCGAATTAAAATTGTTTGGTAAATGACGAGTTTTAAAATTTTATTAAACAAGTGAAGTTCGAATATTTATGTTTATTTACAATTGATTATAAAATTTTAATTGATCTATAAACTCATAGCTAAAGATAGCTTGACTCTGGATTTGTTTTTATCGACAATCCTTTAGTCAAACCGAAGATTTATTGCAGGTTTAGCTGATATACTTTTAGGTACGAAGTGATGGATGGACAGGATTAATGAATTTATATGTTCATTTGTATTAGAAATTGATATAGTTGTATATTTTAATTAATTGTCTTGAAATGTATAAAAGAAATTTGGATATTGTATGAAATATTAAAATATGTAATATACATTATTTCTGTATGTTAGTGTACAATCTAATCTATTTATATGTGATGTTATTTTTGTATTATTCTAACCTAGAAACACCCACATTGCCTCATTCTCCATGTTATTCGACAGTATTACATAGTAATACTCTTGGGTAATATGGATATAGAGATAGGGTGTTACATATTTGAACCATTGAATATCAATGTAGAATCACAGGGTATTATAATTCTAAAGTAAAAGAAAGGGCATTCAAGAAAGGATACTTGGTTTTGAGGAAAATAGTGATAATACAAAGGACTCTGTAGATGGTCCCTTGGACCAAACTAGAAAGGACTGCTAGTCATTCATGAGTGATCCTGCCAAGGACATATCAATTAAGTAAACCCGATGGAAATCTGGTATGAAGAACTTAGCATGCCGAACATTTGAGGCCATATTTCACAACATTGAATAAACAAAGCCAATTACCCAGAATGACTTATTGGATGAAAAAAGGATCCCATCTAAGTAATCGTCCCTAGAGGTGAAATGCACGTGTTCAAAGTTAACTTCCGACCTGATGAGGTTGGTCGGATTCATTGAACAAAGGTATCCTTCACATCCGAAAGAGGAAAAAAGCCTTTGGTCCGGCCTTCGGGCCTAGCCAAAGCAACCATCCAAAGAGTGATGGTCAGTTAAGCTATTGATCCCTCTACCGGGCCTAGTCGAAACATCCATCTAAGGGAGATGGACGAAAAGCCTTTAGTCCGACATTTGGGCCTGGCCAAAACAACCATCCAAAGAGGAATGGTCAATTAAGCCTATGATCCCACTCTCAGGCCTGGTCTAAGCACCAATCTATGGGAGATGGACAAAAGGCCTTTGGTTCCACTATCGGACTAGCCAAAGTAATCATCCACAAAGTGATTGTCAACTAAGCCTTTAATCCAACGTCGAGCTAGGTCAATGCATTCATCCAATGGAGATGGACAAAAAGCCTTTGGTCCCACCTTTGACCCTAGCTAAAGCAACTATCTAAAGAGTGATGGTCAATTAAGCCTTTGATTCCGCCATTGGGACTAGTCAAACCACCCATCCAATGAAGATGGACGAAATGCCTTTGATCCACCTTCGGGCCTAGCCAAAGCAACCATATAAAGAATGATGCTCAATTAAGCCTTTGATCCCACCGTCGAGCCTAGTCAAAGTATCAATCCAAGAAAGATGATCAATGGAAGGTTTAATGGTTAAGCAAACTCTATGGAAATAACCTTCTAAAGAAGGACCATCGACTGGATTCCTGATTCGACGAACATCCAAACTCAAAATGTGTAAGGGATAGCATGTATCCCCCTAAAACTTCAAAAATTTCTATCTTATCGCAAAGTTAATTCAAGCTACTCTAAAAGTTTTCAAGTAGATTTCCTTACTTCCATAAGTTCATTCTTCAAAAATCATACTTAAATAAGTACATATATATATTTGACTTTCACATCAAATGATTTCCAAATGAAGTTATGAAATCTTCTATATAGTTATTTCGAGTAAATTTATGAGAAATTTCTTTTCAAATATTATAAAACCTGTGCATTTTGGAAAACCTTTTTATGAAAAGTCATATTGTCAAGTAGTAAAAGTTATAGCAAGTAGCACAGACAACCAATGATGAGAGATAAAGCACCAGGGAATAATATAGTGAGAGGAAAAAGGAAAAATGCAAGGACAGAAGTTTACTTAAGCTAAAGAAAAACAAACTTCTTATACAAGGAAGGGGTCAGGTGTCACACCTAAAATTCCAAGGATGAATTAATAGATAGAATTCATTGTGCCTATTCAAAGCCATTACATACAGATGGAAGCCATCACGCCAAATCAAAGCCATTGCATATAGATGGAAGCTATCGCGTATAGATGGAAGCCATCGTGCCTAATCGAAGCCACTACATATAGATGGAAGCTATCGTGTATAGTTAAAGCCGTCGCACATCATAGAGCCTTCATACATACATACAATTATCATGAATAAATGAAACCACGATTTACAAACAAAGTCATCGCAAGACAATTTATAGAGGTCGTCATGATATAATTTGTAGAAGCCATTGTATGACATCAATTAGAGTAACCGTGAAATGAACATGCATGCCATTGTGCTTAGTTCTTGAAACAGTCATTAGACAAGGAAAAAAAGCCATCATGAATAATCTTACGAAGCCATCGTGATATATATCTAAATGACAAATCAAGGCAATCAAACCATCTTGTGCAAAAAAATGACACAAACTAACATCCAATTGAAGGTCATCCCAAAAAATCCAATGACACTAGGGGATGTTCCTTTATAGCTATCGTGAAGAGTTTATAGAGCCTATCGATTTCAATCCTAAAGTTATTGTGGTTAGTATTATGATTATATAATGAGAAGTTGAACATGGCCATCACCTGCAATCTTTAAATGGTAATAAAAGTTGTAGGGGGTTCAATAAAGCAAGTATGATCCATCTTCAAATAGTAGGTCAAGGCCAATGTGAAGTGTCATTGCAAATAAAATCCGAGAAAACTATTTCACACAAACTTAATGAAGTTATGGAGTAGTCATCATAAAACAACTCAATGGAACCTTTGTGATGACTCCAAAGGTCACCGTAAGCAAATGACATATTGGGATCATCATGATGCAGAAGCAACCACTGCGAGAAATTCGTCAGGCTGTCATGACATGAACTCTTAGGAGTCATCATGGAGAGTTTCCATAAAGCCTTCATGACAAAAAGCATGGAGAGCTATCGTGAAGCAATACTGTATAGCCATCATAAAGAGTTTTAAGGAGTCATCATGAAACAAAATAATAGGGTCATCATGATAAATCACTTAATCAACCATTGGAAACCATCACAGATTAACTAAGTGAAGCCTTTATTTATACAAGCCATCATGAGATAAATTTGCAAGTTAAATAAGAAAAAGAAGTCATCTGAGTCATCGCGTATCAATCTCTACACGAACATCAACACTGCTTCCTCCTTATGAAGATCGACCTCCACCATTCATTCACTCTAAGAGACATCTGGCATCCATCCAATTTTTTTTATCATCTATAAATATAGAGGTGCCCCCTAATGAAGAGGCAAATTTTCTGATTTCATCTTCTTCTTCATTTTCGTTTTTCTTACCTAAGCTTTGAGTAGAGAGCATTAATGGCCAAACATGCCATCTATGATTTGTAACTTTATGTTAAAGGACTTGGAGAATAAACAAATTGCATAATGGCTTCTCAAGAATGCAAGACTATCACTCATCAGTTATGATTATTACTCAAGTACTCCAAATGATCTTCACCTAAATTTAGTGCTAACATCATCCACATCACTTCTATTGTTCGCCCGGTCTGATCCTTGAACATGGAATTCACCAATCTCTGGTAGGTAGGTCCAACATTCTTCAAACTGAATGGAATCACTCCACGGTAATATAATCCCAAATCCATTATAAAACTGGTAAGCATCCATAAAATAAAGCAACTCATGTTCGACTTTCTCGTCTACTAGCTGGTTGTTCTAGGTAACAGGAAGTTGTCCTTTGGGAAAGCTTTGTTTAGGTCCGAGTAATTAATGCACGTCCATCACTTTCCTACAATACATGCCTCAAAGAATTCGCATAACCCTCCATCTCATTCTATTTTTTCTCCATTGGATGAGGTCCTCCGGTTATTATGTGAATAACGATTCATCCATCAAGCCGTCTAGGCTCCTCTACATTGCATCCAGGCTTGTTTCCTTGGGCGTTCGGCTCTTAGAGCCTAACATTCTGTCCATCATCATGCGACTCTCTAACATATTGTTGCAATTTCTTCTTGCGGATTAACTCCTCGGTGATATCCTTTAAGTGATGACACTCATTTGTATTGTGTCCATCGATCTCCTGGAATCACAGTACTTTCCAAAGCATTTCCCATCTTCCATCGCCACCCTCTAAGGTGGCTTTCTACATTTCTTAGTTCCTTTTGTAGCAAGGTAGATATTTTTGATCACATCATTTAGAGGCGTGTATTCCTCTAGCCTCATATTCCTTTGATGCTTGGCATTATTCATCCTAACCCAGTGCCCCAGTTCCTTTTTCTGGTTATTAGAATTCCCAACATTCACGACTACATTACCTTCACTCTCACCAGTCTATGTAATAGCCACCTTTGAATAACTTCTCAAGGCTGTCCGCTGCAAACCGGTCTGGCATCCAAGTTTTCCTCTTCAAAATGCAAGGACTAGTTAGTCTTTCGATGGAACTCCTCTATAGTAGTCTGCAGCTTCAACCTCGGCTATTTCCCAGAATCTATCTCTAGATGTAACCCCTAGACTAAATCCATCAACACCATATCCTCCCTCGAATTTTTTACCTCCATGACTACGGTATTGAATATGTTCAAAAAGCCTTTCAATAACTTTTCAGGTGCTTGAGAAATGCACAACAAGGACATTATACCCTTGGATCGAGCAGCATATAACCTTAACTACTCCAAAAACTTCTTAGCCAATTCATCAAAAGTCAAAATGGACTTCGTTTGGAGCCGAGCGAGCCACATCGATGCAAATCCATCCAAAAAGATAGGTAAATCCCTACATCGAACTACATCTGTCGCCTTGGCACCATACATATGCCATTTATACTTGAACGGATAATGCATTGGGTCAATTGTCCCGTTGTACAATGGCAACGAAGGCATTGTAAACTTCCTAGGTTTTCCTCCCATTCAATATTATTTGTGAATAGATTTCTACTAGGCTTGGAATACCAGTCTTCATTCTTTCTCCATCGGTTTTCCTCCATCAATTGCATTTTCATACCAGCAATATGCTCCTCATTGGCCTAGTGATCCAAAGAACGAGTATTAGAAGCAACACCGAGTGTATGACTCCGCAAATGATCTCTGTTCGCTCGATGACGTATAGGCTCTCTGTGTCTGGAAGAGCAACTTCTTCATATCTTCTTTGACACCTCGTTGGGTCAACGGCGGTCGTTTGAACACCAACATCCTGGGCACTTGAGTTATATGCAAAGTTATTGCCAGTGTCTTACAAATCATTCTTACTATCAAAAAGATTGAAGCCTCGCACTATAGCCCATCGAAATTCCTCAAATTCATGTTGGTACCGACCTAATTCTAGTCGACACCGAGATGAATTCTCTAGCCAAACCTTAGCCATTTCCTCCAATGCTCTTCCTTGATGCCTCAACAGTCTTTCGCTTCATCTTTTGCTTCCAGTCTCTCCTCTTTTGATCAGATGAAGATTATCTTTCTCCTTCAGAACCCGATGGTGATGCATCTCTGCAACTTCTCCTTTGCATTTGGGACTGCTGGGTAAATAAGGCAATGCTTGCATCCATCTTGTCTAGGAGAACTTTTTGGATGCCCATCGCCTATGGTTTAACTCAACCATCATCTTGTCAAACTCCGCTCTCGATATCATCTCTTAAGGAGCAGATGGTCCTGGCAAAGCACCTATCAGTTGGTTAATATGTTCATTATAGTGAGAAGCTTCATCTTCTCCACTAGCTACAACTCCAAATTTTCTAGATCTCCTTAGGGTCATTAGGTAAGCGATTAAATATCCAAATCAGCAACAAAAAGCTCTAGATCCAACTTCTAGATATTCCAATCCAAAATAAAAGCAAGATATACTCCTAATAACGTCTGTTATCAATAAAAGAACCAAAAATGTTAGGCTAAAAAGTGACACAACACCCCAAAGTGGATAAAAACAAGTAGATCTAGTAGAAATCAACAAGAAAGCATTGGAAACACATGGATTTTTGTAGTTGTTTGGAAAATTTTGTAGCCTACATCCACTTTAATATTATTTAGAATGGTTTCATCACAAGTACAAAACTTTTTCGATTAAAATAGATATAAACAGCCTTTATGTGGCAAAACTCAAGTAAAGATAAGAGAATGAGGGAGAGAATGACCAAAAGTCCTTTTAAAGTTGCTCTAGGCTTGCTAACTATAGTAGACTTGTCCACCAGAGTCGTTAGATCAAGAAAGACCAATTAAAACTCTAGATCTGAGAAAGTAGAAGGGAAGATAAAGTTACCCCTATCAAAAAATCATGTTGCTACCGACATGATCCATGTCGATACCGACATGATTTTCCTAGTGTAAATCATGTCTTTCTCTCGTACTTCATCTTACATCTTAGAATCTTCAAGCTACAAGTAGTTTTGCCTTAGAAATTTGGTCGCTATCAAGACCTTCTGACACATCTAGTACTTATCCTCTTACGCATAGTGTTTTGAAGTTGTTCAATTACTTCTTCAGAGATGGAACCTAGGACGACCACTTTATCCAATTACTCTTTGAACAGAGCTCCATGGATCAGCAGAGTGCACAAAATGTATTCGATGCCGACATTAATTCATGTCAGTACCGACTACTTTTCATTAGTGCAACTTGACTTCAAACTCCGTGAAGTCCTTTCCATTGCCATTCTAAGTTTGCCTCTAAGTCCTTAAACTATTTCATTCTTCATCTTGACGTCAAAATTCATTTGAAAGCTGCTTGTCTTAAAACCTGGATAACACATGGAGAATGAGGATAGTCTAAAGGAAGTGTTTTGTTTCTAAGACAAGGACCCCAACGGCACGGTATAAGATCACTTTTTTCTTCTTTCTCTTGAACCACTTGCGTAATCTTAGCCGAAAGCACTAGGGTTTCCACCTCTAACTATGCAAATTGTTCATCCAATTCCTTCTCTCACTTACAAATCATAACATCATTTATTATAAATCTCTCTATGGTTTGGGATTTCAAGTGATTAATGGTTTTCCTTAGTGTTCAATAAAAATGTTTTCCTTATGCAACAATAAGGAGAGGTTCTTTTTAAGAAGTGTATAATTTGCATAAAAGATAAAACATACATTTATGTGAGTAGAAGTTTACCACATATAATAGACAAGAAATATATAGAACAAAACATAAACATAAAAAATAAAATTCTTTTTCTTATATAGGTCTTGATATTATTTACAATGAGCTAAGCCTCTCCATCTAAAATAATGAGTAAAAATGCCAAAATTGTTTGAGCTTAATATATATATATATATATATATATATATATATATATATCAAAAGAAGACCATTCCAAAAGTCAAGGATTTACTTCGTCGGTACTGAAGCCATCATTTGCAGCATTGGGAGCCTACGCCTATCTCGATTGAGACGTAAAAGTCAAAACTTGCTCCTTAGTGGAATCAATCATGGCATCATGCATGGGAACTAATGGGGTGGTAAGCTCAGCCTAACGATCCTTAACCCATTCAGCATGATAATATCTTAAACATTTTTCGGTAAAGTCAATATCCTCAAGAAAGTCAAAGCTCACATCTACGTTGACATCAAGACGCTCGACAAAAAATGACTCTTCCCTTGTGCATAAATTGAGTAAATAACATTGCAGGTTGTATTATCAGTTGTTTTCTTCTTATTAGACAATTCCTTTTCCAATATAGATACTCTTTATTCAGCTTTATTTTCTATGTCTTTGATTTTTACCTCAGCCTCATCTGCTATCTTTTTATTAGAGGCTTCTCATTTTTGACATGTGTCAAGGTCAAACACGGTTTAGCCAAGCTTAACTTTCAAGTCAAAACTTCATTCTCAAGCATTTTTAATGCAGTTTCAGAGGCCATAATATGCTTGTTGAGCTTTATAGTCATGGGAAACCCCTAAAAACAAAATAAAAATTCAACGAGGAGGATATAAATGCCATACCACATAAGAATTAATTACAAATTATAACGAAAGTATTTCTTTTTGCCTACTCTGGGAAAAATTTCAAGGATTGGACTGTCTTATCACGTCTGTTTTGGTTTATACTCCTGCCCCACATCAAGGGCTAGAGTTAATGTATGGACGGTCAGGCCACATCCGCTTTAGGGTTTATACTCTTGCCCCCACATCAAGGGAAAGAGTTGGCTGATCGATGGTTGTGCCACATCCATCTTTAGTTTATACCCATGCCTCCAATTAGAGGATAAGAGTTGGCTGGTATCAATCTCCGAATACCAAGAAGAATTTTAGGGGTCTGATCATGGACCATAGAAGTTTGGTTGGCACCTATCTCCGTGTACCTACATACCTGCACTATACACATGCAGGTTCATTCGAGTTGGTTAAGTCACAACTCTTAAGTAATGAAAAAACAAAATCTCTGACTCGAAAAGCCATTTTATTCTATAAAAGATGGAAATGACAGTCCCTGTCTGGACCTTCCCAATGTTGTTAGAGCCACGCCAGTTCTCAAAAGGTTAGGGATCGATTGTGATCACCAACCTGATGGTTCAGACCTTCTCGATGTTGTTGGAGCAATATTAGCTCTCAGAAGGTTATGGATCAAATGTAACCATCGACCTAGCGGTTGGACCTTTTCGATGTTGCTGGAGCAACACCGGTTCTCAGATGGTTGGGGGATCGAATATGATCGTTGACTCGGCCGTTCAGACCTTCCCGATGTTGCTAGAGCAACACCAGTTCTTAGAAGGTTAGGGCTCGAATGTGAACATCGACCCGGCGGTTTGGACCTTCTCGATGTTGCCGGAGAAACAATGATTCTCAAAAGGTTAGGGATCGAATGTGACTATCGACCCAATGGCTTAGACCTTCCTAATATTTCTAGAGCAACACCAGTTCTCAGAAGGTTAGGGATCGAATGCGACTATCAACTTGATGCTACAGATCTTCCCGATTGCTGGAGAAATACCGGTTTTCAAAAGGTTAAGGATCGAATGTGAACGTCAACCCGATGGTTCGAACCTTTCCAATGTTTTTGGAGCAACACTGGTTCTAGGAAGGTTAAGATCGAATGTGACCATCGACCCAGTAGTTCAGACCTTCCCCATGTTGCTGGAGCAACTTCGGTTCTTAGAAGGTTAAGGATCGAATATGATCGTAGAACCAACGGTTCAGACCTTCTTGAAGTTGTCGGAGCAACACCGGTTCTCAGAAGGTTAGGGATCAAATGTGACCATCGACCTGGCATTCAGATCTTCCCGATATTGTCAGAGAAACACTGCTCAGAAGGTTATGGATCGAATGTGACCATCACACCTGTGGTTCTATCTTTTCAAGAAGTGTCATGCAGCTTACTATGTGGTGCACGAAAGTTACTTGCAGGAGCAATTTCCATCGGCTCAAAAAGCATATTTTATTAATGAGTAGAAGAAATGGCAAGTCTTGCCTCTTTACAATGCCTCCAGTGTCACTAGGAAGCTTATTTGCGAAAGGAATCGGATAATAAAGAATGAGGCAACACTGTCATTAGTTGTTGCTTCATCTATGGGTGATTGGTTAGTGGATGACCAGCCTTTCATCAGCTTGTCTTGGATCCTGACTACTGGATTCAGGCAGTTCTCCTAGAGTTGGTAGACCTTGGAGTCTTACTGTTTCCTTTTTGTTTTGGTGTTTCCTTAACATATTGCTGGAGCTTTTTATTCCTTATCAGCTCCTTAATCAGACTTTTCAGATGTCGACACTCATTAATGTTATGTCTATGAGTTTCATGGAAACGACTGTATTTACCTTAGTGCTTCTGTTCAGCTATCGTATCTCTCTAGGTTGGCTTCTTGTACTGCTTCATCCCTTCCTTGACAAGGTAGAAGTTTTCCAATGTATCGTTTAGAGATGTATATTCTTCTAACCTCAAGTACCTTGGTGTTCGTTGTTATCGTTGCGTTGGCCGCTTGGAGCTTTACTCCTTTTCCTTTGATTATTAGAAACCCTGGCATTAACCGTTGTGTTCATAAAGTTTCCTCTGGCTTGCTTCTCAGCGACATTGCATTTTATCACTTCATCTGAACTCCTAGCACCATTTATCCAAGGAGATCATGCGCCTCTTCCAAACGCAAGTATTCGTTGGCCTTTCTATAGAAAGCATCCATCGTCGGTGGAGCTTTCCTTCCCAACCATTCCCTAAAATCCGTATCGAGATGAATCACCCCAATCAGTGCCATCAGCACTATGTCATCATTGGAATTTGTAACTTCTATCATGGTTGTCTGGAACCGATTTAAGAATTCCTTCACCGACTCTCCATCACCTTGGAAAAGGTTTGATAAAGACATCACATGTTTCAGACATGAAGTATGTAAGTGGAATTTGTCAACAAACTTTTGCGACAACTTTACTAAAGATGATATAGAACTTGAAAAAGTTGAGTGAACCACATCGTAGTGACTCCTTCTAGGAAAAATGGAATACAATGAGATTTCACGGTATTAGAAGCTCTGGCGAAATCTGTTAACCCGCCTTTTGGCAAGGCCGTAGATAGACGGATTTAACTAAAATCAACTGCTTATTTGTCGAGATTGGAATACTATGGGTTTGAGACAGCTGGACGGATAAACGGTCAGTCAGGGATGGTTTGGCATGTATGGCCTGGTCCATAGAGGGAAGACCATGTCTTTCAGTCGAGTTATGAAGGATAAGGCAGGTCGAAATATATAGCTCGACCTAGGTGGTTCAACACATGCCGCTCGGTCAAGGAAGGAAGGTCACGTCGTTCGATCAATACGAATGGGTTGGAATCATGTGTGAGTCGGCAATTATGATTGGTTTCGAGATGGACCCAGGTCATTTTAGGGAGTCTCTGGGTCGGCTATGGTGAAAACTAGCATAGAGTCGGCATTGGTGGTTCGACCTCGATGGGGTCGGCCAAGGTAGTTTGATTGGGCCTGGTTCGGCATTGGAGTGGGATTGGCATTAGAGTGGATCGGCATTGGAGTGGGTTCGTTAATGTGGCTCGGCATGTTGGAGCTTGATTCTAGGTTGGCCTTTGTACTAGCTTCGGTTCAGCTATAAAGGAATGGGATCGGCTGTAGGAAACGAGAGGGGTTTGGCATATCGGAAGTACTTGGGATCGGCATAATGTAGTAATTCGGCCTCAAGGGAATTGGGACGTGTGGGTCGGCCCTAAGCGGTTTGGCCATCATGGTTCGGTCGGCATCAGGGTTGACATATGTTGGTCGGTGGATATGGATCGTCTTGCCTGGTTCGGTCGTGTCTGGTTCGGCTATAGCCTTGTTGGGCCCGGACTACTCAGGAAGCCCGGTAACTTGGGATTTTCCTATAAATACAGCGGGCGAGGCTTTAGAAAAGGGATCTTCATTCTGTTTCCCTTCATCTTCTATACTATGGTTGCTCTGCTATTGTTTTTCTAAAAATTGTGGATTGTAACTGTAATTGATTCTAACATCAATAAAAAGGAAATTTTTGGAGTGGACATAGGCCGGAGTCAGCCGAACCATTATAATCATCTGTTCTTACTGCTTTCTTTTTAATTTTTGTTGTTCTTTATATTTATGCTCTCTACATGCATTCTATCTGTTATCTATGACTGTTGGTTGGTGCTTTCATCTGGATTTGGATGTTAGTGACCAATTTTGGCGCTAACATTTTGGTGCTTCACTGATAAAGCTAACACTCAGGGATTTAGAAGTTTGGAGTTTGGATTTAAAGGCTTAGGAACTTGGATTCTGGAGCCTATGACAAAGCAATCAACCAGGAGACAAAGGATAGAAAGAAGTCAGCAAGAGGGAAGTCAGGAGGGTTCCTCTGGAGCTAATCAAGCCTTCATCCATATCACTAGGGACGAGATGCCGGTCATGATGAATTCCATGCAGGAGCAATTGATGAAAAGGCAAGCGGAAATGATGCAGGCACTTTTCAGACAATTTGGATAAGTAGGAACCATAAGAGCTCATATCCATGGAGCTAGATCAGAAGGACTCAACCGGCAAGTAGATGGAGTGGTTCAGCAAGGGGCAGTCCCCAATCAGCAAACAACTATCAATCTGGATGGATCTAAACTCGAGGGCGTGCCACCAGGTAATGCTATACCAACCTATGAAGGGATACCAGATGACGCTGCGCAACCCGACGCCTACAGGAATATAGGAGTGCGTGATGAGGATTATGTACCGAAATTCCCTTAAGGACTTGGAGGGCACTGAAGAAATGTAGATGGAGGGCAACCCTTGGCAGGTAACACTGGATTGGTTGACATCATTAAGAGAACTATTTGCCGAGGTCTGACAAACAGGGATTTGGAGGGAGTAAACAAAAATCCGTTTACCCGTGACATTAGGATGGCTAGGAATCCACCCGATTTCAATCTACCCACTCTGGAAGTATACAACAGTAAGACAGATCCCACTGACCACCTGATGAGATACATAAGGCATATGGAAGTGCTGGGGGCATCAGAGGAGGTTAGTCTTAGTGTTTCCCCCTGTACTTGACCGATATAGCTGCTATGTGGTTCAGACAGCTAGAGGATGGATCTATTGGAACATGGACAGAACTGGTGGATAAGTTCTTGAGATAGTTTCGAGTTCACATAAAAAGGCCGAACAATGTGATGACACCAACGTCAGTTAAGTAGAGGGCAGATGAATCGCTTAATACTTTCTTAACTCAATTTAATGTAGCAGTTGCTTCGGTGGATCGGCCGGATCCATCAATGGTTCTGATGGCGGCGGTGTTAGGAGTCAAGGATAATTCATATTTCAAAGTATCATTGATATGGGACCCACCAATGGATCTCGGGGAATTCTTTCATGAAGCCGAGAGATTTCTGTGACAAGAGGATAGATGTTTGGAAATGAGGTCAAAGGAACTGAATGTGGTTAAGGATAGAAAACTTTCTGGTGAAAGCTCGGGTAAAGATAAGGATAAAGGGAAAATGAAGCGTTGGGGAGAACCAAAATTCTCCACTTACACAGGACTGAATGACACATTGGAACAGATATACTTGGATACTCGAGATCGCTTTCCTTATTGAAGGCGGACAAGAAGAGAACCCTCGGAACGTGAAAGGGCATCAGGAAGGCACTGTCTCTTTCATGACCTGGACCGGCATGATACTAACAGCTGCAGGCATCTAAAGGATATAATCAAGGAGCATGTAAGGAATGCTCAGTTGTGGAAATATGTCAAAACTCGGAATGCGGCGGTGGAACAGGAGTAGCCACCGCCTACCTTGAACGACAATGGCACGAGGCCTAGGAATGGTGGTCGGCTGGTCATCAACTAATCGTGATGGTTTAGAATAAGTAACAAACTCCGAGAAAACGGCTAAATCACTTACTCATGTATGAGGTCAGAGATAACAGGCATGCTCTGAGATGATGGTTTACCGAGGCGCTTCGTTTTGTGAAATCTGTTTTTTCCTTTTGGCTTGGACATTTGCTTTTTCTGCTTTGGTTTTGGAGTTCGGTTTGAACCCCCGGTTTTATTGGTTTGTTGGTTTGGATGCTTGATTTGGACTTTTGATATGGATTTCTGGTTTTCTGGTTCGAATCTAGGTTTCAGATACGATTTTGATTGACTTTTATCTGGATTTTGGCTAAAAGGTCATCGAGTATGGACTATGCTTGGCAAGGGTCCGGAGAGACCAGGATTCGGCCAAGGACTTAGGCCTCATATTATCTATCGGTTACTATTTCACGTCATCGAGTATGGAATATGCTTGGCAAGGGTCCTAAGTGACCAGGATTCGACTTAGGACTTAAGCCACAGCATTAGTCAACGTTCAGGGACACTAAACCAGGAACACCATGGCATTACTTGACATAGGTCATCAGGTACAGATTGCACTTGGAAAGAACCTAGAGAGGTTACGAATTTGGATATTGGCTATGAACTGCTAAGGATTTGGGCATGGACACGGAGCGGTCCTGGATTTGGACATCGACCCGGAGAGGTCATGGATGTCGTTATTGGTTATTGGATATGGATGGACTAGAAATCGGTTGTCAGGTTTGGATGGATGTGGAATTGGATAAGGATTTGGTTACTGGATAGGAATCGGATACCGACTCGAAGCAATCATAGATTTGGATAAGAATATGCCAATGGAACTTGGATAAAATGGATTGGATTATGAATCAGAAGGTATGACTATGGATAACATATGGACTTTGGATATCGGATTTAAGGCTATTCAAAACACACCTTCCAATAGCAAGACATGTTTTGGGGGAAAAACGTTAACCCGCCTTTTGGCAAGGCCGTAGATAGGTGGGTTTAACTAAAATCAACTGCTCGTTTGTCGAGACTAGAATACTATGGTTTTGAGCCAGCTGGACGGATAGACGGTCAATCAGGGATGGTTCGGGATGTATGGCCATATCAAAGGAGGGAAGACCATTCCGTTCGGTCGAAGTATGAAGGATAAGGCAGGTCGAAATATATGGCTCGACCTAGGTGGTTCAGCAGATGCCTCTTGGTCAAGGAAGGAAGGTCACATCGTTTGGTAAAGACGAGTGGGTCGGCATCATGTGTGGGTCAGAAATTATGGTTAGCTCCAAATTGGACTCGGGTCATTATAGGGAGGTCTCTGGGTCGGCTATGGTGAAACTAGCATAGGGTCAGCGTTAGTGGTTCGGCCTTGATGGGGTCGGCCAAGGTAGATCGGTCAGGCCTGGTTTGGCATTTGAGTGGGACCGGCATTGGAGTGGATCGGCATTGGAGTGGGTTCGTTAAAATGGGTTGGCATGTTAGAGCTTGATTCTGGGTCGACCTTCGTACTAGCTTCGGTTCAGCTATGAAGGCATGGGATCAGTTGTAGGAAATGAGATGTGTTCGGCATACCAGAAGTACTTGGGATCAGCATAATGTAGTGTTTCGGCCTAAAGGAAATTGGGACGTATGGGTCGGCCCTAAGCGGTTCGGCCATCGTGGTTCGGTCGGCATCATGGTTGGCATACGTGGGTCGATGGATGTGAATCGGCTTGCCTGGGTTGGTCGTGTCTGGTTCGGCTATAGCCTTGTTGGGCCCGGACTGCGAAGGAAGCCCAGTAACTTGGGATTTGCCTATAAATATAGCGAGCGAGGCTTCAGAAAAGGGATCTTCATTTTTTTTTCCTTCGTTTTCTATACTATGGTTGCTCAACCATTGTTGTTCTAAAAATTCTAGATTGTAATTGTAATTGATTCTAACATCGATAAAAAGAAAATTTCTGGAGTGGACGTAGGCCGGAGTCAGCCGAACCACTATATATCCTCTATTATTACTACTTTCTTTTTAATTTTTCCTGTTCTTCATAATTATACTCTCTACATATATTCTATCTGTTATCTGTGACTGTTGCATCTGGATTTGGGTATTAGTGATCAATTTTGGCACTTACAGAATCCATATGCCACTCATATCTCATCAAATGATGTCTAGGATCCGTTGTTCCTCCATACAACACCATAGTCGGCATTGTAAAGCTTTGATGATATCTCTTGCATAGTATGTTCTCGGTAAATGGATTGCGACTAGAAGAGCTACCACACTCATATTTGCTTTGGAAATGATTTTCACTTATAAGCCTCTTGACCATATCTTCTAAGTACTCTGGGTCCAAAGGTTCGACTAAACGGCTTTAATCGAGACCTACCCCAATTGTTTGCTCCGGTGAATGCTCTCAGTTTGGCTCTCGATTCCTAGGCTCCCCAGCCTCCATGGGACCCATTCGTCCAGCATTCCCCTCCTGTTTGATTTCTGTGAGTTGTATAATCAGCGGCAGCATGATTTTCTAGATTCTTATCATCAATGGCAAGTCCAGAAGTCAAATCCACGCCGCCTCCCTGATGGCGAGCTGGGCCTCCCATTGGTTGGGTTGGTACCGACCGATGCTCTTGGGTCAATACCAATCCACGAACTAGTGCCTAGAGTTTGTCTTCCTTCTTAGTTCAATGTTCCAGCAGTGTTTTGAGTCCTCTTTTGCTCCTATATCTCTATCTTTTCTTGGATGATGAGGAACTTTTTGACTCTGAACTAAAACCCCTTTTACTCCTCTTATGGCTATTCCGAGTTAGTTCATTCAGTAATCTCAAGCTCTGTTGCGTCGTTTGATTCATTTCAATCTGACTAGCCTGGAATCTATCTTTCATTTGCTTCATCATCCTATCCGTACCATTCTGGTCACAACTTCAGTTGGATTTTGGATTTCAGTATGCCATAGTTGCTGTTCAACTCCGTCCACATGCTAAGCATCCTAGTTCTAAGAATCACTGGTAGCTCTAGTAATTATAGTACGCTGTTCTTTCCTTGATGGGACCATGGCTGATTACTCCTTAAACATTATTAAAAATATGAATAATAGAACTAAAAAGTTGAGAAATTGGATCTGTCATCGAATATAGAAAATCCAATAAGAGATGATGGACCCAAGCAGCCTAAGATTATCGCTCTCTGTGAATGCACCAAAAATGTGTGAACCAAAAATGGCACAAATACCCAAGAGTTTGAGTAGAGAAATAAAAGTGAATAAATAAAAGAAAAACGAGCAAGGAAAAAACACACAATAATTTATAGTGGTTCGAAAAATTACGGCCTACATCCACTTAACGATTTTATTGCTTATATTTGACTTGGAGGGAGAAGTTCGTACGAATTGGTACAACTTCGATTATGGGTCGGTACTACTTCGACAACGATTACAAGAAAATAAGAATAAGAAGTACAATAGCCAAAAGATCCAAAAAAATGAACCACCCTCCTATTTATATAGGTAGGAGCCTAAAATCTCTCCTAGAAGATCTACACTTCATTCTCCAAGTTGTAGATTAATTCTCCATGAAAATAGGTTGCCATCTCATCAGTTTGTATGGGTACCTATAACTCCGGGATCGGTACCAACCTATAATATTTCCAAATTGGTTCCCTTCGAAACTTTATGTTGGATCGTTTTATGGTTAGCTTCATGATCTCATAGTTGTTTGCATCAATAATAGCCGATTTTTGATCCAAATGATGGGTACATGCAAAAATAAAGCTACCGATTCAAGTGTTCATGGAGATCGATAACGAATTGCATCGGATCAATGAAACAACACTTGGGATAGGCTTAAATAGGTAAGAAATGGGACCTGTAGATGGAGGAAAGTGGGATCAATACCGACCCCTAGGCATGGGTCAGTGCTAACCCATCACTTAAGTAAGTCCCTTATGCTTTGATCTTGTGTTGCCTTGGTGTTTGCTCTGTGGCTCTGCCTGTGCTTGTTTTTTAGATTCTATGGCTGTCACTCTTGGCTTCATGCCTTGAAAACTCCATGCTCGACTCATCCAATCTGTCCAAATATTGCCTGGTCAAAAGTATGGATAACAGGTAGTAACTCTTATATTGTTAGGACATTATTGACGGTAGATGCATGGGACTGGGAATGCCCTTTGGCGTACAATTGAAGATAGGATATCGAGTTAGCTTGGAAAGGGTACAGATTATAAAATTGGACTACCTTAGGGCTTACAATCGAATAAATTTACATAGAATATAGTTAGGATGCGTAAGACATATTCTTATTGTTGCCCAAGTACTATTATAAAACGGATCTATATTTTTATTCATTGGACATTATTGTTCTGACTCCTTCCTCATTACAACACACGTTAGGAAGACAATGTAGATTTCGGAGATGGTGGCGAAGACAATGACTTTTGCGGTTATTTATCTATTTACTTATGTTGTTTTTATTTCTAATGTACCCATTTAGACATGATAATGTATTTTGAGATATTACAGTGTGGATATTGTGTTGTTATGGGATATTATGTTGTATTTTTTTGACAATGATTTTTTTATAAAATGGGTACTGTTTTAGATAATATATTTTATCCTTCCGCTGTGAGTTTTTGAATGTGTTGATAGATAGCTCTAGGTATTGTTCTTTGTATCATTTTTACCAACCAATAAACAGATTTGGAGTAGGTCTAAGGTTTGATGAGCTATTTTTGGGTCGAAAATTAGGCCCTTTTCGAGGCGGGATGTTACATCTGATTTCAGAGCTTAGGTTACTCAGCCAATGGGAACAGGTATATATATGAGTGCCCATTTGTTATTTTTGAAAGTATTTTTCAAAAATTCTACAAATTATTTTTGAACATGCATAAACACACTAGGAAAATCTTTATTTCATCATATAATACTATCTTAGGAATTATAACTAAAAATTTAACCTACAGATGGTTGATTATGGCTGAAAATCGTTTGTCTAAGACTGGAAACCCCTACCAAAGGGATGCCCACTATCCGAGGGATGCCTAAATGGTTTAAGCAATACTTTAGGCATGTAGGGCAAGTTCTCATTCCCCCACAAGCTACACCAATGACACTCGCTGTCCCCCTGCCCTCATAGACTTCTCCAAGATGTGTAAGGACTTTCAAAACATGGGTGGAAAGGTATATACGGGATTAGAAGGTTTTGTGGAGACAAAGGCTTGGATAAATGATTGTGAGAGGATATTCCTAGAGCTTGGTTGGGAGGATGAGGTTATAAATGGACAATGTTAGGAGAATTATTACTTGGGATGAGTTCAGAAATCGATTTGAGTCACGATTTATGTCAAGGGCTAAGGTGAATTTGCAATTGGAAAGATTTATACAACTTAAGCAGAGAGACTTACTTTGAAGGAGTATATCGGTAGATTCAAAGAACTAGCTAAATTTGGGATGAGTTTGGTTGATACCTCCATGAAAAAGGCTATGAAATTTGTCAAAGGCCTAAACTCCCCAATTAGGGTATTAATTTTGACCCAAGTATCCATTGGCTATGTATGAGACGTTGGTTGAGATGGCTTTGCTTACGATGGTTAGCTCAAAGGAGAAGGCTAGACCGGGTCAAACTCAAGTAGGAGCCAAGAATGGAGGATTTGGGCAAATAAGAAGGCAAAAGGGAAGTTCAAGAATGATGGTATAGCATGTCGGAGATGCCAAAAGAAAGGACATGTCGCTAAGAATTATAGGGTGGGTTTGTTGAAAGGGGGAGGTGCTACCACTGCCATGAGGAGGGAGACATCAAGAATTAATGCCTGAAGCTTGTGAAGGAGGGCCAGAGTGGGCAAGCCTATGCCATTGATGCATTCTTATCTCGAGTAGACCTCCCCCTAGAGATCAAGGAAAGGTTGCAATAGAAGGTACAACTCTTATACCTAGGAACACTAGTCATGCCCTATTTGACTCTGGAGCATCGCATTCATTCATAGCTAGCAATATTGTTAACTCTTTGAGTCTACAAACCTAAATTGTCATTAACCCAATAGCAGTATCAAATCCTATTGGGTAGTCGAAACATCTTTCTTTAATTTCTAAAGACCTAGTTGTGGACATATGTAACGTCGATTTCATTTGTAACGCGTATGTTCTTAATTTTGAGGGGTATGGACTTACCTTAGGAATGGATTGGTTATCGTACTACGAGGCTGTCTTAGACTACGATAAAAGGGTTATATGCTAAAAAGTTGTATTAGGGATGAGATATAGATGTTCGCTATACACCCAAAGCTCAGTTGAGTTAAGCTATTTATGATCGATGAGCCTATCACAAGAGGAGCTCTCATCCGTACCAGAGTTTGAGAATTTCCTGACATTTTTAAAGAAGTCTCATGTCTCCCACCCCGAAGGGAGGTCAAGTTTAGGATTGATTTGGAGAAGGACGCTAGACCAATCGCTCTACCATTAAGGAACATGGCCCCCAAAGAAATGTGAGAGTTAGATAAGCAGATCCCGGAGCTGTTGTAGAAAAGATTCATTCGTCGGAGTACTTCGTAATGGGGAGCCCCTATTATCTTTGCCACTAAGAAATATGACTCCTTAATGTTATGCGTTGATTATAGAGAACTCAATATTTTGAAAGAAGAACATATATATATATATATATATATATCTTATCTGGAATAGACGACTAGTTTGATCATCTTGTGAAAGCCAAAATCTTCTTCCAATTGGACTTGGCCACTGAATTTCATTAGTTAAGGTAGCAGATGACAGCAAACCAAAAACCACATTTCACAATTCAGATGGACAATATTAATAGGAAGTGATTCCTTTCGGATTGACGAAAGCCCCGGCGTACTTTGTAGATTTAATGAGTAGAGTATTTAGGGGACAACTAAATAAATTTTTTGTGCTATTTGTTTATGACATCTTAATATTCTCAAAGTGTGAAGGAGAGCATGAAAATCACTTAAGGAAGATACCAGGGACTTTGAGAAGGCACCAACTTAAAGCCAAATTTTCAAAGTGTCTCTATTGGAAGAAGATGGTGAGATTCTTGGATACATTGTTTTCGAAAAGGGATTATCAGTAGACCCCATAAAGGTAGAAGCTACTTAAGGTTGGAAGATTTCGAGAAGCGCCATGGAGGTTAGAAGTTTTCTTGAGTTGGCAGGTCACTATAGGAAATTCACAAAGGACTTTGGAAGAATAGCAGTCTCTCTAACTCGCTTAAGTAAGAAGAATCTAGTCTTTGCATGGGATGAAAGATCCATAAAATCATTCAAGAAGTTAAAATAATTATTAACAAGTGCACTAGTACTTACCATTCCCGATGGGACGAGACCTTTTATAGTTTACATGAATGTATGTGGCACAGGATTAGGAGCATTTCTTATGCAAGAAGTAAGGGTGATAGCTTATGCTAGTAGGCAATCAAAGGACCATGAGAAGAGATACCCAACCGATGACTTAGAGTACACCGCTATTATTTTTGCCTTAAAGATGTGGAGACACTATCTTTCGAAAGAAAGGTTTGAGTTGTTCACCTAACATAAATCGCTCAAACGCCTATTTTTCCGAAAAGATTTAAATTTTAGGCCATAGAGGTGGATGGAGTTTATAGCATTATATGGCTTTGGGATATGATATATCCTCGAAAAGGGGAATGTCGTCATCGACACCTTTAGCCGGAGGCATGTTGAAGATCCTTTTCAATTTCAGTTTTCAGATGCCAACGTATCTCCTTTAGGCTATTAGTAGTAATGAAGATTAGGCCAGCATTGATGGACCATATTAGATTTGATAAAAAGAAAGATGAGGAGATAGTAGATATTTTAAGTAAGCAGAGTAGAGGAGAATATTTCCCCTATATTAGCAGATATGTAGTTGACGAAAGGGTTTGTTTGAGGAGAGATGGACGCCTTTCTCTTTCGATGATTGATAATGTGTTGAAGGAAGTGCTTATAGGGTGTCACCATTCAAGGATGACCATTCATTCTAGGGGAAATAAGATGTATAGGGTTATGGAGCGAATTTTTTATTGGTCAGGGATGAAAAAGAGGGTTGCTAAATTTGTTTCCAAATGTTTGACGTGCCAAGGATGAAAACTGGACAAGAAAAGCCTAGAGGATTGTTATTACCATTTGAGATTCTGATTTGGAAATGGAAGCATATATCGATGGACTTCATAAATGGGTTCCTAGGAGCCAAAGTGGTAATGAAGCAATTTGGGACATTTTGGTTAGACTCGGTAAAAGCGCCCATTTAATTCCCGTTAGAAGCAATAGGACTGTAGCATCTCTAGCACAAATTTATATTAAGGAGATAGTTCAACTTCATGGAATCCCTATTAGCATTATTAATGATAGGACCCCTTATTAACGAGTGAATTTTGGAAGTATTTGCGGGTAGCTTTAGGAACCTCGTTGAATCTTAGCACTACTTACCATCCACAGGCCGATGGTCAAACTAAAAGAGTGAATAGGATCTTGAAAGATTTGTTGAGAGCTTGCATCATGGACTTTAGAGGGTATTGGTAGGAGTCCATGTCATTTTTCATGATTTTGCACTTAAGGAAATGCCTTCATAGCACAACCATCGTGGTAGAGCCTGATCAATTAAGAGATATTGAGACGGAGCCAATAACATCTCATGTCACTGCATGCATTGTGGAGCACGAAACTAGAAAGCTCTATAATAAAGAAATTAGGCTGGTTTGAGTATAATGGGGAGATAACCTAGGGGAAAGTACATGGGAAACTGAAGAAAAGATGAGAACTTTCTTTCCCGAGCTTTTCACTGGTAAACTTCCTCTCTCCAAAATTAAATTTTGGTCGCATCATGGTTTAGATCAGATAGTAGGGGATGGTTTCTGTACTTTTTATTGTCATTTTTCCTCTCATATAAAACTTATTGCGCATTTAGGATGTTTACATACATTCCTAAATGGCACGACCGTGCATACATGCTAGGATTGAGTTCACCTATAAGTATATCTGCATACATAATTACATTGCACTTTTGGTTGAGTAGTTGGTTGTGTGGATAACTTGGTTATTAACATAGATGCTTACTGCGCCTTATGTTGTCCATCCCTTAGGGATTTCAGTGACAAAATCCATTTAAGGGCGGAGAATGTAACAGTCCGAAAAAAATTACTAAGAAATTAATTAAATAAATAATATAAGGCTAAAAATGAAAATTTTGTAAATGTCAAAATTTGACCATGAAAGTTTGTGTCATTACATTCGTGACGATTTCTAATCAATTTTCATATATAAAGTTTTGAAATCGAAGCTCAAACGAAAAGGTTGTTAAGATTTGAAGTTTTCAATTCAAATTACTTCAAATGGAATTCAAATTCAAATAAATAATTAATGCTAAAGTTTGAAATTCAAAAATTAATGGTAATTAGATTTGAGGGTTAAGTAGACATTAAAACAGAGTTAAAGTTAAGTATCAATTAAGGAATTAAATAAAATATCTACGGCAAATAAAATTGTGTTCCCAGAATAACGCTATCAGTCAACCGCTTATCTTTGGCTAGTCGACTGCCTAGGTAGGAGCGATCGATCGATGTTGTTGTGGCAGCTAGGGTTAATGAAGACCAAGAACGGTCCGGATTATATTATTTTAAACCGAATTGAATCCGACGATTCCGATGCTTTCTAACCACTATAAACAAGGGCCTAGACCCCTTACTTTTATTCATAAATTACTTAGGAACTTAATGGAACTCTATCGGTCTCTCTCTCTCTTCATCATGATTCATAAATTCTTTAGGGTTTCAGGTAAGGGATTTTAGGTGTTTAATATTCAAATTATAGTTTTATTCTCCACCAATTCTCGAAATTCTAAATCTAACAATCCCCTTATTGGGATTTGGAAAAAAGATTTAAAGCGGCCGTAAAAAAATCCAAGAAGAAGAGTTCAGGACCTTTTGTGAGTGGAAATCTTAGTTTTTCTTATTTTAGTAATTGTATAGCATAACTTGGATTTGACATATGCCTTAGGGAATTTTGTTCATGAAAACATCAAACTAAAACCCTAAAATTCTCCCAAATGAAATGTCAATTCTTATGTTAGAATCTCAAATATTCTACATAAAATAGTGGAACTATGTACTTATTGCAATTTTAACATTTTACATTCTATTCCACTTCTCGCCTTTTCCTTTGGACCTGATTAAGGGTCTTGAAAAGAAATAAGTTAGGAAATGTTGTGTAAGGTACGGATTATGCCTATTTCAGTAACTTAAATGAAAATTCCCTTTTACATTTTTATATGTAGATGTTGAATAGAACATAGAAGGACTTGAATTGTAAATTCTATTTTTGCTGATTCTACTATTTTAATATAAAATAAGTTTGGTATGGATTCTATTTTTATACAAGTTTGTTATTGTATTGAGGGCATTGGATATGTTGTATGTTTGTTGATATGGAATTGGACATGTATAGATTGGAAGTTTTGACGTTTAAACGATTAGCATAAGGCATAATCTTCGCACTCATAGAAATATTAAGGCACGTAATTACATATACATACATACATACATACATATATATTAGCGTACAAAAAACGTATAATTAATAATGTATTAATTGTGTAGTAAATAAGATATTAATTATTTAGTATTAAAATCCCCTATGGGAAAGGAATTGATAGTTCAGGAGAAATATGGGTTTTCCTTATAAGGCCTTAATAGGGTATGCGATGAGGTATACAATAGTATGTTAGGTGAGGGAAAATTATGACTACGTTATAGGGATGCAAGATTAGTCAAAAGCATGTGAAAGTCTACCCAACTAATCTGGCTATCAGTAGTGTGACTTTGGGGCTGATGTGAGACATCGCCTATAATAAGTGCCCATGGAGGACGCGAGGTTAGCCCAAAATTCCATAGGGTAAACCTACCAAGTTAATCTAGCTACCGGTACCTATGTATAGTCAAACTAATATGAGACATCGCAGTTTGGGTCATGGGTCATAATACATAGGACCTACTTCAGCGTCGGAGGTAGTAAGTGGTTGATTTAGGGCCCGCCTCCTTACTATTTAGGAAGTATTAAAGGTTAGCATAGGCAAGGTAGTGGATATCTCGGGAAGGGTTCGCTTCAGGTTTGAAGTATTAATTAGTTATTATAGGGTCTGCTTCTCCCTTAAAGAAGTATTAAGTGGTCTGATGAGATTCCATGCGATGTCGGCTAGATAGTATCGAAGAAGAGTTCGCCTTGGGATAGGTATTAAATGATGGGGACCTACCTAAAATGTAGGTATTAAATGGTCAGAGTCTTTCTAGATACATTGAAAAGGAATTAAGTGGCTTGGATACTATCTCTTACATTATTAGGACATTATTGATGGTGGATGCGTGAACTGGGAATGGCCTTTGTCCTATAATTGATGATGAGTTATTGAGTCGGATTGGAAAGGGTATAGGTTATAAAATTGAACTGGAAAAGCCTTAGGGCTTACACTTACATTCAAATAAATTTACATAGAATATAGTTAGGATGTATAAGACGTATTCTTATTCAATTATACTTCCCAAGTACAATTATTGAAAGGCTTGAGATTTTTATTCATTGGACATTGTTTTTCTAACTTCCTCCTCATTACAACACAGGTTAGAGAAGATGATGTAGATTTCGAAGATGGTGGCGAAGACGGTGACTTATGGAAGTTATTTATCTATCTACTTATGCTGTTTTTATTTCTGATGTACCCATTTAGACATGATAATGTATTTTGAGATATTGCACTATGGATATTTGATGTTGTTATATGGTATTATGTTGTATTTTTTGACACTTGAATTTTTATAAAATAGGAACTATTTCTAATATTATAATTTATCCTTCCATTGTGATATTTTCAACGTGTAGATAGATAGCTTGGTGTATTGTTCTCTGCATTAAATTCAGCTTTGGAATGGATTTAAGGTTCGTTGGGTCTTTTCTTGGTCAAAAATTAGGCCCATTTCAAGGCGAGTTGTTACACACTCCCATTGAATGGGCGCTTTTCCCTCTAACCATTCAAAAGGAAATCCTTACTACAAGATTGTACCGAACCATTTAAAAGTGCATTCGGACATCCTTAACATTTATAGATATCGAATATGTTGCACTAAAGTAAACTGTTCAAAATGACATTTCAGTGATTATATTCCTAGGTCTGTCTAGTGGTTCTTGGTCTGTGTAGCTTCTAACACAACAAGATAATCATTATATTCAATCATATTAACACAATCTAGCACTATAGTTTACTTGCTCATTTCAAATGATCTAATTCCATCATGATTTCATACATTACTTATTGCAAATATTCACCATATATATGCATTCGAATATGTATCAAATTTAACAAAACGCCTTTCAACTCTCAAAAGCCGACACTAATACATCTACGGTATCTACGTGCCAAGCATCCAAGGGCCGGAAAGGCTGATTGTTTGAGGTGAAAGAAGGAAAATAGAGAGTAGAATATCATAAAGTGACAAATAATATACCAATGATCTTTACAAAATAAAATTGTGATATACATAAATCAGTCAGGGTAACTAACCTATCATCGGCCTGTACGATTATAATGGCATGTCCTCGCAAATGCTGATAAATACTACAAAACAACTACAATGGAAATAAAGATACATAAATACATTTTAGAGGCATCCAGCTTGTCTTTTGAAGCTCCAAAGCACCTATAACTAAATCAAGAAATATGTTCGGGCTGACCTATAAATTATAAAAAGTAACGCTCGGACCAGTGTGGTAAACAAGCGTGAGAAACACACATCATATGGATTTTAATGTTATAAAACTTTTCCAGAATAAAGGTATCTCGTAAGACCACGCCGTTTATAAACACGAACGGGTTTTTACCTTACAGTAACCAAACCAATTTATAGAGAATCCAATGATATTATAGTAATGTCTAGGGTGCAAAATAAAAATAATCAAATAGCTATGATGCATGTGAGTATTCATCACAACAATAATAGGTATATAATCAAAACTGCCAAGGCGCGTTGCTAATTGTGTAGGATTCCATGTAGGTAACCCTCAGAACATCTAGGAACGGTCCTCCTACACAAGGGTCAGAGATATCCTTCCGAAGCATCGTAACTGTCTAGCCAAAGTACATAGGAAATACATAACTGGCCACTTCAGACCGAGTGCATCTCTCCCTGCATGCATAAACTATAGGTGTCTCTAGAAAAGAGAGTCGATTTCCCTTTATATGCTAGTTAAACCTCTGGATATGCATCTTATCTCTGTTTCTATTTATTACAGTTAGTGAGGATAAGTCAGACATTCCAGTATACGAGTCTCCACTCGAAAAAATCTCGGAACCACACATGGATTCTTGTACCTCGACAGGTCTCAGAATCATACATGGATTCCTATCTCAATTGATCTCGGAATCACACATGGATTCCAACATCTCAACAGATCTCAAAATCACACATGGATTCCCACATCTCAACAGATCATGAAATCACATGAGGATTCCCACACCTCAAAAAGTCTCGAACCTCCACCTAAATTCCAACATTTCTAACCAATCTTGAACCTTTTCCAAAGCATAGAACCCATATATGGTCTTTAAAGTTGGTACGATTTCGAATAATCTCATATAAGTACACTCCCCTGCTTACTGGGCGCTCCAAAACCAATCGATAGTTTCTGGAAAACTTAACTTCGATTATGTGGGAAATAAATAGACAATACATAAGAGCAGAGATCACCTCCTGACCGTTTAAGCAGACGGATTTCCTCATTTGTCTTAGAAGAGCAAAATGAGTTTATACATACAGTATAGCATCATTGAAGATAACTATACCTTATAATTCCTGTGTTTCTTCTAGATATTTCTAGAGTATATTTAGCCAAGATTTGATAGTCGGTTATTTAGCTATCAGATAAACTACAATACAATTATAGATTTAACTTCATATGAAAACCACACATGATTAAGTACATAAGCAACCACTAAGCCTCTTTAAATAATCCTTTCATTAGTTAAACCACTTTATAAATACATGTATCAAAATACCATTACAAAAGTATACATATGTATTTACTATCCATTTACACTCTTTTAATTCTTGGTAAATATCAATATACGTATCTCAACGGTACAAGTATATTCATTAGAACCTCCATTTTCATTATTAATAAAATATATCCATATACTTATCTCAACTGTATAAGTATATTCACAAAACGCTTTCATTTTTAGTACTTAGAAAATATATCCATGTACTTATCTTAACGGTGTAGGTATATTCACAAAAAACCTTCATTTTCAATACTTAGAAAATATATCTATATACTTATCTCAATGGTATAAGTATATTCACAAAACACTAAGAGAGATTTCATATATCATAGTATACTTGATCGGGTCAAAATAACATCATTAATAAATATTGTTTACTATAAACCTAAACTATTTTTCCTTCAATGTTAAGTATGGAAAGGATGTTTCCATACCACCATAATTAAGAATGATTATTGATCAATTTTATATACTTGATTTTTGTAAGCGATCAAATTCGTATATAGGAATAATACCTTATATACCGAACATCAATCTTCGATTTCAAACTTAAATTATCCTTTGGATAACAATGAGACGTTCAGGTTGGGGTATTATTACCTCTCAGACCTTGACTCGACAGCATTTTTGTATTTTAGGATAGATAAAAGTTTTCGTACCTGGAAGCTTAATATCAAGTATATGATCTCTAAATTTCTGTATACTATTCATTTAACATAAAATTTATGAACCAAACTTCCATTCCAGTTTCCAAAATATCTTTTTATCTATAAACTCCTTTTACAAATTTCTTTATCATTTCTAAAATATCACTTTACTATTTATAAACTCTTATAAAAATCACTTTGCTGTTTATAAACTCTTTTATAAATTACTTTTTAAAATTCCTTGATAACACTTCTTTTATAAAACTTCTTTATAAAACTCCAAACTAATGTACAAAATATCATTCATAAATAAATCCCTTTTGTTTATAAAATATCATTATAAATCTATCCCTTGAGTTTATAAAATAACATTTGTTAATCCATTTTATTTTATAAAATCTTATTTATAAATAAATTCTTTTATTCAAAACCATTTTAAAAAACAACAAATAATAGTATTTTTAGAATACTATACTAAGTCCCAGAGCTACCATAGCACTTAATCAATGCTATCACTGTTTCATTCTAAAAAGAATTCAATTTTTCCGACATAGCAAAGTCACACCCAAAAAGGCCAGGCTACCAAGCTTCTGGCACTCAATAATTAACAACCAATAGTTAAAACATTTTTTATATTAATCAATCCATATTTTAATTAATTTCACAAATCATCTTTTTACTTGCAAGCATAGAACGGAGATTTATTCTTCTCAATAGATGTCCAAATATAATCTTTTCAATTTAATTATAGCAAAACAGTGTTTTATTCTGCTAAATAGATATCAAATTGAAGTATAATTATTTTAACTACGTTATTATTCAAAACAAAGTAATTAACTGCAATCACTATTATTTTATCCATTTTTATACTTCGTTAAAACTAACAACAAGTGTTATATTCGTCAATACGAGTCTAATGCAAAAATCTGCGGGTTAAACAAATTTAAAACGAATGATATATCACATTTTAAACTTAACATACTTTTAGTTTATAGATTAAAACAAATAAATTGTGTACTATCTCACCAAAACCTATTAGCCACTAAGGAACAGTGCTTCCCCTTCCTCATTAAATTATGTATGCCAGCAAACATTCAAACAACTCATCTTCAACAGCCAAAGCCATGAGCAACACTTCTCCTCCTCTTCACTTCAATATTTCCATGCCTACTTTTCCATGCCCAACCCGGCTCAACTCAAACTCCAAATCACGGCCAAAACAAACCCACCCCATTTCCCTCTATCTCCACTACTATCAGGCCCGGCCTAAAGGCAAGGCAACATAGACATTCGCCTAGGGCAACACCGCTAGAGGTGCGGAGAGAGCGTTAAAAGATACCGATATATAAATGGTAGAGGACAACTTATATTAGAGATTCAAAATCTCTGATATATATGAGTGATAGCTATTTAAGGAATAATGTATTTCTTATGAAATTCCATTATGATTTAAGTATCAAACACATCTGAAATCCTAGCATATGTATTATGGTTAGGTAATTATTCAAAAAATAAATTTGGGTTTATTATAGTCCCATTTATATCATGTCTATATATATAATTATATGTGCTTTATTTATTTATAACTGTTATAATTTAATTTAATTTAATAATAAATATATATCTTATTAATTAAATAAAATTTAACTAATTGTAATTCTTAATTTAATTAGTTTTTACTACAAATTTAATAAATTCTATTTTATTCATCTTGAATTTTATAGGAAGAATATCGACTATAACTTTTATAGTTATATACATATATTAAATTTTTATGTATGTGTGTGTGTCGATATATTAGTCAAATGTTTAATTAATTATTTATTCAATTAAACATTTTAATTAAATATTTAATAAATCTTAAAAATATTATTTAATTTACTTTCTCAAAATAATTTTGAGAAAAATTTAAAACACGTAAAATTATCAAATCATAACATATATAGTCTTATACATATATCAATATATATATATGTATATGTTTATTGCTTTATTAGTTATCTATTTGATTAAATTTTTAATTAAATATTTAATAAATTTCAAAAAATTTATTATATTTTTCTTCAATAATTTAATAAAAATATTCAACTATAATTTTCATACTTATATATGTATATATTGATTAAAATGAGTGATCCTCTCAAGGAGTAGAGCGCTCATGTAATTTTATTCCACACTCAAAATTAGTGCTGCCAATAGGTCTGGCAAGCACCAAAATACCCTTATTTACAGGGAAGAAAACCTATAAACTGGTGAACAATGAGATACTAAGGTCAAAAGCAAATCTACTCTATATAATGACCTATAAAGCACAATACGATAGAGGTCGGAGCTCTATGTGCCAACATGACTAGCTTTTAAGGTAGGACCCTAGATCTTTCATCAAAGGTACCCAATTTATGAAAGTGGATGTGACATAGTTTGTCGTAACAATAATAGCCTGCTAAACCTTAGTTTCTTAACAAAAGATATGAGTCGTGCACATATTTATGTATATAGGGATATGCATATGCATATACATTTATATGTGTGCGTGTTCAAGTAAAGGTAAACAAAAGAAAGTAAACTTAGTAATCAAGCAAGTGTGAGGTACCCGAGTGTTAACTTCATTAATAGGATCCACTTGATCAGAGCTTTTGGCCATATTATGTCTTTCACTATTGTGAACATTTTTTTCCTTTAAGGTGTCAATCCTACTTTTTACCCTTTTGTGCAATTCCATAAATAATATATGTTTGGCTAATATGTAGCTAGGGTTTGCAATCCAATTGTAAACAAACAGTGCAATAGCGTAAGTCAGGTTATCAGACGGGGTGCAAGCATTGTTGAAAATCCTTTGGTTTCTTTCTAACCAAAGATACCAACAAATAATTATGAAAATAGTGTCTGGTAAAATTCCATAACAATTTGCATATTGATTTTTGAGAACATTCCATTAGTGGTTACAATCGAAATCCATGTTAGTCATAGTATATTCAAAGATACAAAGATTGCTTACAAGTATGGAATTAGTTAGAAGGTAGTTATAATATAAATGAGTTATGCTTTCTAAGTTTGAGTTACAAAAAACACATTTTTTATCCAAGATAAGGTTCTTTTTCTTTAAAAATTCAGTTGTGTTTAATTTGTCATGAAGGGATAGCCATATGTGTATCTTTTTTTAAAAGGTGCATTAACTTTTCAAATCAGTCCAAATGTCTTTGTCCCTGAGAAATTTAAGAATTTATAGACTGGGTTTGAGGAGTATATTTTTTTTTTCAACACCATATTTTAGTATCACTTTCATTATCTAAGTTATAGAATTCAAGCATTGCACTAAGTGTTACAAATTAAGACAATGCGGTACCTTTTAGGGATTGCCTGAAGTTAGGTTCCACAGAAATTTGTTACAAGGCATGGAAACATCAGAAATTAAGGTAGTTTTGAAATTGCAAATATCATAAAGATCCATGAATTCCACTCTCAAATGTATAGCTGAAATCTAGCTATCAAGCCAAAAGGACGTATTCAGAATGGACTGTGACCAATACCAAGATTAAAAATATTAAAAAATTTAAAACGGATTTCCAAAAGTAAGACATACTGTTAGTGTTAGAAGTGACATGATGAAGATTGTAGGCTCTACCATAAAATTAGTTAGAAAACATTTTTTTCAGATTAGGTTTTCGTTATTATAATTAAATTTCCAAAGCTAATTTCCTAGTAAAGACGCGTTGAGATTATGAAGGTATATGACTCCTAGGCCTCCTTCCTATTTGGATTGACAAATTATTTTGCAGTTAACAAGACAATTGATGCTACTACAAGAACTATCATCTCTTCGTATGAAATCTCTTCTTACATTATCTATTTCATTAATTACCCATTAGCGAAGAGATAATATGACATCTAGTATATGGTATAGGCTGATAGGAAAGAGTCCATTAAGATGATTATGCCCACTCTATATAGAAGTCTGATGCTCCATTTCGATAGTTTTTTGTTAATTTTACCGGTTATCACCTCCCAATCCTCATTTTCTTAGTTTTGTTGCTCTAATCCTGAGGCCTAGGTAGTCACTTGGAAAATTTATGACTTTATAATTTATGATTTTCAACGTTGTATACATCATTCAAAAATTAAAACTGAGCCCAAAGTTTATTTTAAGCCCTGAAAGCATCCCAAGGCTATATAAAATAAACCTGAGAGCTGTGACATAGCAAAATAGATGTGAGGAAAAAACATAGTATCATTGGTGAACTAGAGGACCGAGAGTCCATTATTGATGATATCTGATTGAGTTAGTGGTATGCCCTAGGGGTAATTATGTAATTTGTTACATATATCTTACTCGATAATCAATCTTGTTCGAAATAAAAGGTATTTTCTTTCTATTATATACTTGATATAATGTGTTATATTAGTTAATTAATTTAATTAAAAGTATATTTAATAGAAAATTCATAAAAGGTATGTTTTGTGATGGTAGTTACAAAGTGTTGTAACCGTAAGAAATTTGTCAAAATGAAAATAAATATACCATTTTAAGTATTCCTAGTTAAGTTGTATCGAGACGGATAATGATACATCCGTTAAGACTAGAGTAAGTAACACTCTCCAAATATTGGACAGTGTATTACTCATGGTTGACGGGGCACTAAAGGCATACATACTGATAGTTATTGGATAATTATGAAGTGACTCACTCGATGGTTTTCTGTTGGTTAATATAACTAATGTCAAACATAAAATATTGATATGACTAATTTACATGGTTCTCGACTTGAGAATACTGTCGATCTTCAATATGAAAGCTCGCTTTGATTATAGGAAAATGATGGTACATCGTTCATCGAGTGACTGTAGTTGGGTCGAGTGGAAGTATTGGAAGTGAATCACTATTTAAGAGAGGATTCGTCTCCTTAACTATATGAGGTTAGTATCACGGTCAACTCAAGTCAACTCTAAGTCTATAGCCAGAGCATTTTAGTTAATTATAATTGTTATTATTGAACTAAGAAATTTGTGTTTGGACTATAGACTTAAATATGAACGATATTGGAATTTTGATCGTTATCAAATTCCATAAGTTCAAAGTGATGTAGTTTTGACGAAGAGAATTGGCGTAAATAAAAGTCACAATCGGGTAATGCTTAACTAAGTAATAGTGGATTTACTAAAACCAAGTAAGCGATGAATTTGGCCATAATGTCATACCACCTGCTAAATGACATATGAACGTTAATATTTGAATAGTTCGATATTAATCACTGACCAAACTTACACCTAATGGGTCATACAACCGAACGATGAATTCTCCTTTGACCAAACGATTTAATTAATTTATAATTGTTATAAATTAATTAATTTAATTAATATTTATGAAAATATTATTTATAAATTTGATTTTGATTTGATAAAAAATATTAAATATATTTATAATAGTTATAAATATATTAATTGATATACGATATCGACAAGCTTTTCAAATTAGATTTAAAATGCAAAATATTTTTTTGGACCATAGAGGTGTTTATATCTCATTAGAGAGGCAATTATGTGTAGCCATAACAGGGATATAGGCAGCTCTAATATGGATAGAGATGGCGTGATTTTAAATAGCTCAAATGAAAGGAGATTGAGTAAAAGATGAGATCCCGAATCCTCTCAATTCATTCCTTTATTGAAGCATCACTACCTCTTTTTGATATTAATATTTTAGAGCCTACATCACCATACATTTGCTGTCCGAAATACCCCTTATGATCTCTTCAATTTCTCTAGTTCAAATTAAGTCAATTCAACTATAATTTAATATATGGTGGTCAACGGTTCAAGTACTAGCACTCTTTTGGATCAAAAATTGTTTCAAGGAGCACACATCATCATTTTAAGGTGTATTTCAAGGCATGGGAACTATGGTATATTTATGATCAAAATATAATTATCCATGATTAGATATAGTGTTTTATTATATATTTTATATTGTAAGTTATGTCACGATTCTGACATGTAGATTGTATTGTCACAAATTGTTTGATTGTACTTATGTATATTCTTATAAAATAAAATGATTTTTTTGCTATGTTTATACCTATAATGGCATGACTCAGAATTGAAAAGAACAATTTTTTGTTTATTTTAATAATACATAAATATATATTGTAAATATATTCATGTAAATGTAGTTTATAATTTAATTACTACAATATACTTTATACAAATTTGTATATAAAGTATTGTACATATAACATATTCAGCAGTAGTAAAAATAATTATATATATATATATATAATTATTTAAATATTATTTAAACCATTTAATTACATAAATCTATATATATATTATAAAAGTTATGTTTCACATTTTACAAAATTATATTATCTCAAAATACAAGTTCAATAGAAAATAAAAAATAAAAAACCATTTTTTATTATTTAAAAATACTTTGAATGTAAACCATGTTATCCCGCTTTTTGGCAAAGCCCTGATACCAAAAGATTGGTCGAAAACAAAAGACAGTTCGTCTCGGAGATTGGTTGTACTTCACTTCGCTATGGATATCGATGAATTTTGTCCGAGTCCGGATCAGGCTACAATTGATAGGACATGACAAGAAAGGCCATGAAAACCAGTGTTTCAAATTTCAGGTCAATCGGAGTTCATATGAGTGAGATATGATCGATGCAAGTTAGCCGAAGAATGCTGTTCGTATCCATCGAATTGTTGGAGATGCCTACTACGAATCCATGGGACAGGTATCCATTCGAATCCATCCAGTTCAATATACTTTGAATCGATCGGTTCGAATCCATCAGATGGGCATCCCCTCAGCACGTTCGTATCCATGCTAGAGCATTGTTTCGTATCCATCGAGTCCAGAGCACTTCAAATCCATCACCATCAGTATACAGCACTTCGAATCGATCGGTCTCGTGCCCAAGCGCTGCTTCGTGTCGATCATCCTCGCATCCATCCTCAGGCACTAGTTCGCTCAGCTTCGTATCCATCGATGAGCATTAGTTTGAATTGATCAAGACGTATCCATCAGTGGAATGCGCTTGTTCGTATCGATCTATCCCTATCGATACGAACAAGCGTGCAGTGCAGTTGTTACCAAATCGAACTTTGCAACGTCTCTTGATACAAATGAGGCGAAGATCATGGATGCGAAGCGGTCAACTCGGAGAAAAAATAGGATCGATGCGAGGAGTGCGCGCCACGTCCCTACAGAACTACGTGCATCCATCGATTCGAATGCATGGGTTCGAAGTGGTCGAGTCGAAGTAGACAGCCAACCGAAATGTATTAACTCGTATCGATCATATCTCCCAAACCGCTGATCCAAATGCAACGAAATTTTCACAGAAGCTTCCATACAAGGTAAAGTTTGTTCCTGCCAAGTTTCAGCTCGATTGGTTCATTTTTTGATCAATTCGAATGGAATTCGAATCGATCTCAGATCGACTCAAAACTTGGTGGGGTCGGTCGCGTGGGCCCACTCACGTGCCAGAAAAAGTCTCCCTAAGTTTGAGCGAGATCTGGGCCTCCTACGCCTATAAATAGCACCCTGAAGCCTTCAGAAAAGGGGTGGCCATTCAACGTCCAGACTCTGCGGGATTCAATTCTACTCTTCAATACCGCTGTTGTAATCAAGTATCAGAGTTGTAACTTGCTGTAATCCGCTGTAATTGACTGAAATCATTAAGTGAATCAATAAAATCATAAGCTTCAGAGTGGATGTAGGCAAGATCGCCGAACCACTATAAATCCTGTGTTTGTGATTATTATTTGTGAATTATTGTGATCGTTATTGCTTAGATCTGAGTTCTATATTGATTGTTGCTGATTTGTTCATAAACGGGTGCTTTCACGATATCGGGTGTTTGTGGTCAATTTTGACGCAAACATTTTGGTGCTTTCACTGAGAAGGCTAATTCAGGAGTTCTACCAATTAGAATTTGATTCAGAAAGTTTGAAAGTTCAGATTTGAGAAATTATGACAAGACAATCGAGCAGAAGGCCAAGGCCAGAGCGAAGTGAACACCAAGGAAGTCAAGAGGCTTCCTCAGAAGCGAATCAAGCATCGATCTTCATCACTAGGGACGAGATGGAGACAATGATGAAGAAACAGGAGGAGTTGATCCAGAGTTTTGTTTCAACAGATAGGGCAACTTGGAGCACAGAATAGAGAAGCGGATGGAGTTCAAAACGTAGCAGGACCATCCCGCGTGGCACCTGAACTAGGGGGCACACACATGGAGAATGTTGATCCAATCTCGGAGAGAGGGAGAGGAGCATCTGCGCAACCCGGGAGTAGCAGAAGAGTGAACGCTCAGTCAAGGGGGCAGATCCCAGAGTTCCCTTGTGAACTCGGGAGGTAGGTTGAAAGTGATGAACGAAGATTGCATCTCGGAGACAATGACAGATTGGCGGAGATGGTTAGAAGAGTTATGAGAGGCGGTTTGGTAAATAAAGATTTGGAGGATGTTAATAGAGTCCTTTTACTCCAGCAATCAGACGAGCTAGGAACCCACCGGATTTCAAGTTACCATCGTTGGACATGTATAACGGGAGAACGGACCCCACGGTCCCTTTGACAAAGTATATGAGGCATATGGAAGTACTGGGGGCATCAAAGGAGGTTATGGCCCAGTGCTTTCCATTGTACTTGGCGGATATTGCAGCGTTATGGTTTAGACAACTAGAGAGTGGATCTATCGGAACATGGAATGATTTAACTGAGAGATTCATGAGGCAATTCAGGGTTCACATTGCGAGAGCCAAGAATGTGATGACTTTGGCAACTCTAAAACAGAAAGCCGGGGAGACTTTGAGGAGTTTTCTGACGCGATTCAATGCGGCAGCAGCTTCAGTGGATCGACCAGACCCATCTATGGTTGTGATGGCAGCTGTGTCCGGAGTAGATGACGGCACAGAGTTCAAAAATTTATTGACTAAAGATCCACCTGTGGATCTAGGGGAATTCTACGACGAGGCAAAAAAGTTTTTATGATTGGAAGATGCAAACGCCGAAAGAGAAGAAGGAGAAGGAATTGATATTTACGCGATCAAAGGAGGAAATCCCCCCGAGAAAGGTGCGGAAACTAGTAGAGGTAAAAGAAAGACTGAGAATGACGGGGACAGGTCAAAGCGACAACGAAGGGAGCCGCGATTCACCACTTACTCTGAGCTGAATGAGAGTCTAGAACGAATTTATCAGGATACCAAAGAGCAGGTTCCGTATCGTCGACCGATGCGAAGGGATCCAACCTCTGACGAAAGAAAATCAGATAAGTTTTGTGTATTTCATGAATTGAACGGTCATAACACTAATGATTGTAGGCATCTGAAGGACGAGGTGGAAGGGAATATCAGGAACGGTATGCTCCTTCAGTATGTGAGGAGGCGAGCTCCAGCGGTGGAGCCAGAGCGACCACCGTCTACATCATCCAGGGGTGGCCCTGAACTGGGACACCGTATGATTATCAATTAATTGAAATAACGATGAACAAGTCGTAAGCTTCCCACTAACACAATTAAATCATTTACACATGTATGAGATCGCGAACGATCCCCAGGCATGCTCTGAATGATCATTGACTGTTTCGTAGTGGGAACTTACACTTTGACATCTTTGCTTTGCTTTTGTTTCATTTTGATTTAGATATTTAGACTTGGTTTGTTTGGACATTTCTATCTTAAAACTCATCTGTTGAATAGATATTTGGTTTTGATAACTCTGAAATGGCTAAGCTACTTACACATGTACGGGGTCGCGAACAGTCCTTAGGCATGCTCTGAGATGGCGATAAACCTCCCTGGCAAACGATCCAGGGACCCACTCGAACGTGAGCCTGGCATCGATAATATTATGTCCCCCCCGGCCACACATAATCCTCCTCGAACGGCACCCGATCGCGAACTATCACAACTCGCCTCGAACGGCACACGATCTCGAACGGTCACAATTCGCCTCGAATAGCACCCTACCTCGAACAGTCGCAATTCGCCTCGAACGGCACACGATCACGAACGATCACAATTTGCCGCGAACGGCATCGACCGCGAACGGTACCATTCCATCCTTTGCCGCAAACGGCATCGACCGTGAACCGTCCCGATTCATCTCAAATGACATGCGATCCCGAACGATCGTCATTTGAGGTCATATGAAATTATCAAGTTCTTTACAGGTTGCTGACAGGATATGAACATCCAACTCAAGGCATTACAAAACACACCTTCCAACCGCAAGACTTGTTTTAGGGGGCAAATGTTATCCCGCTTTTTGGAAAAGCCGTGATACCAAAAGATTGGTCGAAAACAAAAGACAGTTTGTCTCGAAGATTGGTTGTACTTCACTTCGCTATGAAAGTCGATGAATTTTATCCGAGTTTGGGTCAGGCTACAATTGATAGGACATGACAAGCAAGGCCATGAAAACCAGTGTTTCAAATTTCAGGTCAATTGGAGTTCGTATGAGTGAGATATGATCGATGCAAGTTAGCCGAAGAATGCTGTTCGTATCCATCGAATTGTTGAGGAGATGCCTACTTCAAATCCATGGGACCCGTATCCATTCGAATCCATCCAGTTCAATATACTTTGAATCGATCGGTTCGAATCCATCAGATGGGCATCCCCTCAGCACGTTCGTATCCATGCTACAGCACTATTTCGTATCCATCGAGTCCAGAGCACTCCGAATCCATCACCATCAATGTACACCACTTCGAATCGATCGGTCTCGTGCCCAAGCGCTGCTTCGTGTCGATCATCCTCGCATCCATCCTCAGGCACTAGTTCGCTCAGCTTCGTATCCATCGATGAGCATTAGTTCGAATCGATCAAGAGGTATCCATCAGTGGAATGCGCTTGTTCGTATCGATCTATCCCTATCGATACGAACAAGTGTGCAGTGCAGTTGTTACCGAATCAAACTATGCAACGTCTCTTGATACAAACGAGGCGAAGATCATGGATGCGAAGCGGTCAACTCGGGAAAAAACAGGATCAATGCGAGGAGTGCACGCCACGTCCCTACAGAACCACGTGCATCCATCGATTCGCACGCATGGGTTTGAAGTGGTCGAGTCGAAGTAGACAGCCAACCGAAATGTATTAACTCGTATCGATCATATTTCCCAAACCGCTGATCCAAATGCAACGAAATTTTCACAGAAGCTTCCATACAAGGTAAAGTTTGTTCCTACCAAGTTTCAGCTCGATTGGGTCATTTTTTGATCGATTCGAATGGAATTCGAATCGATCTCACATTGAGTCGAAACTTGGTGGGGTCGGTCGCGTGGGCCCACTCACGTGCCAGAAAATGTCTCCCGAAGTTTGAGCGAGATCTGGGCCTCCTACGCCTATAAATAGCACCCTGAAGCCTTCAAAAAAGGGGATCTTTGGCCATTCAACGTCCAGACTCTACCAGATTCAATTCTACTCTTCAATACCGCTGTTGTAATCAAGTATCAGAGCTATAACTTGCTGTAATCCGCTGTAATTGACTGAAATCATCAAGTGAATCAATAGAATCATAAGCTTCAGAGTGGACGTAGGCAAGATCGCCGAACCACTATAAATCCTATGTTTGTGATTATTATTTGTGAATTATTGTGATCGTTATTGCTTAGATCTGAGTTCTATATTGATTGTTGCTGGTTTGTGTTCATAAACGGGTGCTTTCACGATATCGGGTGTTTGTGGTCAATTTTGACGCAAACAAACCAAAATTCAATATTTATTTTTAAAACCATTTTTAAGTAATAAAATTATGAAATAAAATTTCAAAGTACAGATTATTATTCCGAAATTTACTAGAAATTTAAAATTTAAAATTGTGTTTCAAAATTATTTTATATTAATATTTTAATTAAAACCATAATGATATTAATTAAATATTTTTGTAAATGATATTAATTAAATAATATTTAAATATATATATATATTAGTTATACACAAGACCAGGTAAATATTTATTAAAAGAAATAGTTTTGTGTATTTATAAATAATAATCTATATATATATATTTATAGAAGTAATTAATACAAATATATACATATTAAATAAAAGATATTTTATTTACATTTGTATGTATTGTTTTTTATTTATAAAAAATATATTATTTATTTTATTTAATATATTTATAATTAACTTAAACATATTCACATAATTATATATATTGCTAATATTTCATAATTATATTTACAAATATTTATATTTATATTTTTACCTATATTTATTTTAATTAAATTATATATATATATATATGTAAGATTTTTATATACGTAAACAAAACTATATATATACATACATTTGGAAAATATATTTACATATTGAATGAGCTAACGTGTTCGTTGTAATGTAAATCCCAACATCTATACACGGACATGTTATACCTTACAGAGATTGATATGTTACACATGCATATACACACACACACATACATATATATATGACACACACACACAAACGGATATATATACATCATAACATAAACTAAATGAAACCATATCAATTTAAATTAAATAAAAGATCTTATTTTATAAAATTTAGAAATATTCTAAATAAATTAGAGTTAATAGACCCAGCAAAGATCCAATAAGATTTAAAAAAATTGAAATTCACTCATAACTTTCACTACAGGCTAGCCCAGTTCCAACAAAAGTATTAGAGCCCAATAGCCTATGTTTTTTAAATTAGTCATGTTAGGATTAACTATTAAGCTCATAGCCCAAAGATTATCCCAAATAGAAAAGGCCCAAATTTGAATTGGACCTTGGGCTAGTTTTCAAAATTGTTTGAAAATTAAAATATAAGATTTTAAATTTAAAAGTTAAATTTAACATAAGATATATATATATATATATATATATTTTAAAGTTAAGGAATAAACACATTAAAGAAACCCTAAATAAACTTAAGGAATAAATACATATGTATATGTACGTATACCATGATTTCTGATGCGTTCGACACTTAAATCACGATGGTGTTTCATAATAAATATATTATTTCATAAGTCGTTATCACTCGATATAATTTATTGAGGATTATGAATCTTTAATATAAAGTTGTCCTCTATCATTTACATGTTAGTAGATTGCGTGCATACTCTTTAGTTGTTAAGCTTTCCTCAAGTATAGGATGTTATGTGTAGTACTATTAATATATTAAATAGAGAAGGTAAGATAACTGCATGTGTTTGTTGAGCTTTCCTCAAGTTATATGCGTTATACTTAGGCCGTTGTGGAATGGTAGGTCCGAGTGAATAGTTCCACTTTACCTTTTGAACTTTCCTTATGATAAAGGCGAGATTAAGACAAGGAACCACAGGTTAGGAGTCGTATGTTATACAACCGATAAGGAATTATCCATCGTACATGGGCCTTTGATTTGTTGAGCTTTACTTAAGATCGGATTCCCAAGGCATACTATAACGACCCAATTTTTCGGCACCCGAAAAATCAACATCAATACGTCCACTATATTGAACGACGAACAATCGAATGCCAAAAACCCGAATCATTAGGGTTAAAGAAGAAGGAGGTGGAAGAAGAAATAGAAACAATACCAGAATCTCACAATCACAACGAAACAATATGTAATGGATAAATGATTAATCTTTAAACAAAAAGAGCTATATCTGTTTATACATTACATCGTCAGAGTACAATACAATCAACAACACAATTCAGGACGATTATAAAACCTCATCTTTCCAAGCTGAATATACAGCTTACACTGTATAGCGGAAATATAAATCTATGGAAATACGCCTCCTCATCTAGATCGTCTCCTGAGCTCCATAGCAGTCCATCCAAAATCTATACTCTATAATACTCGGTCTGACCGGAGCATTATAGCTAAATAACACCCGGGTCAGTCTGGAAAACCAGCGTGAGAAAACATACTCAATTGGATTATTAAAGTTTTCAAAATCCTTCGAAATCAAAGGTATCTCGTAAGACTACGCCACAAATAAACATGTCGGGTTTTTACCTTACGATAACCAAAACATTTCTTACAAAATCCTCTGATATTATAATAGTGTCTATATACAAATATTTATTCAAAAAGCCGAAATTGTTACATTCATTAAATTCCAGCTATTAGCCACAAAGTGGGTTCTACAAACAAAATCGTAAAGGCGCGTAGGGAGAATGGATTTCCATCAATGACAGGGCTACTGGGGTACCGCCCGTCATAGTACGTGGTCCAGATCACCTACCGAGGATCCACCCTGATCCCCTGCATCATAAGACCGGAGCTACCCCTTATTGGATAGTCCGAATAAGTTCACCCTGCGTTGGGGATCAGCAACCGCCCACACAGCCAAATAAAAGGGACATCTAGACAGGGGTGACCTTACCTAATCGGTTGCTAGCCACTTAGCCTTGTGTGCACCTCTTCTGTTTTAGCCATTCCCGGTTGATGAGGCTCGAGGTTATGCATTACCTTTTTAGCACACATATCACTTAGAATGCTCATCGTCCTCCTGACGATGTTCTGAAAGCATTCATCCATACAAGTCCGTTTCAGGTTCGAACGGAACCGAAGGCACTACTCCTACTACATCCACTATGGAATCACCCTTAGGATTAGTAGCGATTGGCCCTTGCACTTCACTGCTCCATCTTCGACTCCAAGCACTTGTCTTCCTCACGAAAACGTTCAAACTAGATCGAAGTGGTTTTCGAAAATAAATTCTGATCCCGGTCTCTTCGAAATGATCAGCGCATTGGCCAATATTGATTGTCGGTTATTTAACTATCAAACAACATTCACAAACAACCATCAGACTTAAATAATTTCTCAAATTATTTATTTCAAAATATCTTTGAAAGATATTTTTCTATACTTCAATCCTTCAAAAATAGTTTCAAGTCACCTTTCTCTCGTCGAATAATTTCCTAAATATTGTTTATTTCCACTAAAAATTACCAAGTCTAAAATATTTTATATTTTAAAATAATTTAAATCACTTTATTATAAAAATATACTTTTAAACAATTAAATTAAAACTACTTAAACACTTTATTCAAAAATATATGCTTTAAAAATATTTAAAATAAAACTATTTTATAAAATATAAATATTAATAATTATTTTTTTAAAATATAATACAATTAACCTTTTAAAATAATTACCACTGTAACTAATTTAAATAAATATTTACCTTTAAAATTTAAACCACTTAAATTATAATTTCTTAAAAACATTCCCTTAAACAACTTTAAAACTTTTAACTTATACTTAAAAATCTGCTTTGAAAACGTACTTGGCTTTTCAACGAAATACACTTCTCTTCCACACCTTTAAAAATAAACCACTATTTATTTTTAAAATAAATTACTCATTCCTTTATAAATTCCCATCGTGAATTTATACTTTCAAATATCCATTAATATCTTATTTCACTTAATAAACCCACTTTATAAATTTCATAGTCTCATCTTCTTTTAAAACACAATTTCAAACTCTAAATCAATATCCAAATCGATTTTCAAATTTTACTCCATTTTAAAATAAATTCCTTTACTTACTCAATTTATTTCAAAACCCATTAATTTCAGATTTAACTTCCTTATTATGATTTAAAAAACTTATTCAAATCGAAACTACCAATTACATATTTATTTCAAAATTCTTCTTTTATTTTTCCTAAACCATTTAAATCCTGAATCGAAAAATAAATATTTTATTCCTTTAAATAATATCTCTTAAGTTTAAAAATTCGTTTATTCCCATTTATTAAATAATCTACTTTCCTATACTCTGGAATTTATTTATTAGAATTTAAAAAAAGAAATCAACTTTTATCTTTTCTAAATCATTCTTTAATTTATCCAAATTCTCTATGATTATTTTACTTAAAAATTCTCTCTTTTATTTTCTTGTCAAAAATCCAATCTATACATTTTGATAACTCAGTATACCCAAATATATTCCATCAAACATAGCACCCATTATTTCCAATTATCAATCAATCTATCACAGATTATCCAATAATTCATAACATAGAATATTTAAACAATCTAAATATATTTTGAGGAATCCAGTTGGATCCCTCCAACCTGTTTCCCTGCATCCACAGATATTAGCACAATATAAAAATACCAATCCCACTTCGACGTGGGATATCTCGGTATAAAGGGTCATCCTCTATTATGCAGGGCGCATAAGGTCTCATCCGCTATATAATGCAGGAAATGAAGCACTCCAATATATACTATATATACTATTATACATAATATCTCATCCAGACATTTCAAACAATCAACCAATAATTTAAATTCAAACTATTTAAATTAACAGTAATCTAGATAAGTGAGATTAACTCACCTTTGATTTTATTGCAATCCACTTCGATCTCGACTTGGTCTCTTCACGATTAAAGACCTTGTACAAACATTGTGATTTATTAATATTCGAACAAATCGAATAATCAATTACTGTTTAATAAATTTACTTTAAACTAATAAATTACTTTTAAACTAACATTTTCTTTTAGAAACCTTTTAGTAACCAAAATAATTCAAATAAGTTAATTTAACAATTTAATCACCAAATCCATTGTTTAAAATAAACTAATTAAAAGTGTGTATAAGTATATTTATTTCCTTTTGAAACTACCTATATATATACCTATAAAAATAATTTATGGATTTTAAAAATCTAATTTCATTTAATTTCAAACCCTTAAAAATTTCTATTATATATACATATATATGTTTCCTTCAAATCGAAACCAAAAACATATTTTTATAAAAGTAAACTATATATTACAAAAATGAACTTCCAACACATCCAAATTCCTATCTATTTTCCAAAAACCTTACCTATATATACATATTAAATTTTATGTGTGTATCTATATTGTAACGACCCAGAATTTTTGATAACTTGACTTTGAATATTTAATTTATTTTTAATATTAATAAGTGGAATTTTTAAGTCGAATAATTTATTTTTCGAATATTGGATTTAATGGGATAATTAAATCGATGATTTAATAGTGAAATTCCAGGAATAATTAAATATTGGGTTAAATATGATTGAAAATGATTTGGAAAATTTTGTTATATCATATTAAAGTTATAGAGATATTTTAGAACTTGTAAAACTGAATTTGGAGTTAATTTGTAAAAATTGAATATTTTAATATTTAATTATCGACTGAAAAATAGCCAATTTTTGAACAGTCTCAGAATTGAACGAAACGAGTTCCATTGGATCCGTAATAGTTAGTTATTATCGGATTTCAAATTTCGTAGCAAACGGAGTTGTCGTTTGACCGTGGCAGCTCGAAAGGCATCGATATCGTTTTAATTTTAATTCGGCGAGTTAAAATAGCCATTTTTCAAACGGTCTCGGATTTCGACGAAACCAGTTTCATCGGATCCGTAATGTGATATTATTGCAAGATTTCAAATTTCAAGTCGATCGGATTTGTCGTTTGTCCGGTACAAGCCAAAACGCCTAGAAATCGCTTAAATCGGTTTAAATTTAAATCGACTGTTTATTGCCGTATCTCACACATACTTCCGAATTAGCTTACGAAACCTGTTCCATTGCGTCCGGAATGTGGAAAAACCTTAGGATCGCCTGGCGGCACGCGTCGTTTGGAGTTCGTTTGCATAAGTGTCAATTTGGGGATTTTATTATTAAAATAATAATTGTATGTGGTTATAAATGCAAATTTTCACCAAAACCCTTCTTCCTCTTTTGCTCTGGCCGGCCCTAATTATTCAAAGGCCAGAAATCACCCAACTTCCACCTCAAATCCACACAGATCCGTCGAGTTTTAGAAGAAACTTCCAACTGGAAAGTCGTAGAGGGCAGAGAGGGCTTCGATCTCAACGGTCGAGATCGAAATTGGAGCAACGGGGTGAGGGAGAGGGACCCGCGTTCATGGGGCTGTTGCACACGTTTTCCAAGGGTCCTGAGGTGGCCGAGCTCGTCATGGTTGCTGGTGAAGGTGGCTCTCGTCGAGAGCTTTCATTTGGCGGTGGTATGATCGAATTTCGTGCTTCGTGGTGGTCGGAAGATCAAACCCTAATTTCTACTTGTATGGGTTTTGTGCATTTTTACTACCTGGAGTTTGGAACGCACGCATCAGGAAGGAAGAAACGCAGTGGGGCCCAGGCGCATGGGAGAGGGTGAGGTTTTTTTTTTTTTCTTTTTTTTGTTTAAATCTGAAATTCAAATCGTGTCAACTTTAAACCGTGATAACTTTTGCATGCGAGGTCGGATTCGAACGAGATTTTTTGCGTTGGAATCGTATCGTCGTGCTCTTCGCAATGCAATTGGTTTGGAATCGATTGGAGCTCGTTTGAATTTCGGGTAAAATTAAACGTTCGTTTAATTTTATTCGAAACGAACGACGAAACGGAAAATAAAATCAAGGTGAGAACTCCTCACTCAATCGAAGGGTTTTGTTTAAAATTTTGAATAGTTAATATTGATTGTTGATGGTTGATTGATTGTGCTAGTAGATATAGTAGGATATATACTATATATAGCGATATATATATATTGGCATATGTATATATCGGATTTGATTTCCCGCCTCGTATAGCGGATGAGACCCTATTGCGCCGTTATTAAGCGGATATTTTATAAAATCCCATATACCGCGATATTCCACCTTGAAGTGGAATTGGTATTGTGCTAACGTCTGTGGATGCAGGGTAACAGGTTGGAGGGATCCAACTGGATTCCTCACTTATTCATTTGATTATTGATATTGTGTCATTGTAGATGTTCATATCGACATATGTTGTTTGTTCCCGTGATTGACCATCTGATGCTGTTGCATCATCGGATTCAAATTTTTAAAAATTTAAAAAAATACGGTTTTTGAATTTAAAAAGGGATTTAAAAGTGATTTCTCAAAGAATATGGTCTATTGAAAATTTTGAATTGATTAAATTTTAAAATAAATAGATGGATAAATTTTTATGTTTTAAAAATTTATATTTTTATAAAATATAACTTAAAAGAAATTTTTAACAATAATAGGTTTTTATAAAATAGTTAAATTTGGTTTTTGGGAAGTTATTATTATTAATGGTTTATATAAAGGATTTTATAAATGGATGTTTTTAAATAAAAATTTTTGAAGTTATAGAATAAATTTATAAAGTGTTAAGTTGATGTATAACATGAATTTCACTAGGATTTATAGATTAATAAATGTGAAATTTATAAAACGAATGGTTATTGGAAAATTTTAAGTTTATAAGTTATTAACTTATAGAAATGGATTTGGGCATTAAAAAGGGGAATTTTATAGAAATTGTTAATAAATGAAGATTTCATTAGTTGAAATTATTATAAACCATAAAGAAATCTTGTAAGTGATAAGATTTTAAATTGGTGAAGTTCAAAGGAACGATTTGGTAAATAAATAATATTATAAGTATTTAACTTACAATATGGCTTTTGGGTATGAAATTGGGTTATGTAAATTGCATCGGATTAACAAAGGGATTTATAAAATTGGGGTTTATAATAGAAATGGAATTTATAAACTATGTTTATAAATTTGAAATCCATCGAATTTGATAAATTGAAATATGGGAATTTGTTAAGTGGGCTATATTCACTATTTTGAATATTGAATAGATTATTAAATAAATTGGGTTTGTTTTTGGGAAAGGAATGTTTTAAATGGAATTTAAAACGAATTAAAGGTGTTTTAAAATGTATTGAGTATTGAAAACATAGATTTCAACATTGATTGTTGAAATAGACGTTTTCGAGAAACAGAAGGGGATAATTGGTATAGTATTGGATTTATATATCTATTTTTAATTTCAAATCCATATACTAGTGTTTTTGGGGTGTCGTAACGATGTTTTACGCAACATTCGTTTTAACCCAAATAAATGTGAATAAAAGGATGTTTTCTCAAAGAGAATGGAATAAAATACTTAACGGTAACTTAAGTATGTTGAATATTTTCAAAAATTGTTGAAAATAAATTAAAGTGTGAATTACTTATTATTAAATAAGTTTAGAAATGATTTTCTAATATGAAATGGAACATTTTGAGAATTCACCTTTTAAAGGTAAATCGAAGTGAATAGTTTGAAATTGATTTGAAATCGTGTATGTGTAGATATTTGGGAAATTGGAAATTCACTTTGGAATTTATAAATAGGAAGGGAAATTTGTTTAAAAATAAATGTTGATTTATTTTTAAAATATGGAAATAAAATTTACAAATTTGGAACGTAAGTTAAATCAAATCGGTAAGGATTTATTTGTTGATTTGAAATTTGTTTTCAAAAAGGTATAAAGGATGAAAGGTGATTTGAAATTGGTTTTCAAATGGTTAAGGTGATTTGAAATTGGTTTTCAAATGGTTAAGGTGATTTGAAATTGGTTTTCAAATGGTTAAGGTGATTTGAAATTGGTTTTCAAATGGTTGAGGTGTTTAATTTGAAATGGGTTTTCAAATGGGTAAAGTGTGGAAAATTTTATCGTGAAGTGGTTTTGGTAAATCAAATAATTTGGGCAATTATTTGGAAATTGTGTATATATATCTTGTAAAGATATTTTGGGACTTAATAATTTTGGAAAAATTATTTGGAATCTGATGATGTGGCGCATCTTTATTGATAGTTAAATAACCGACTATCAGTATTTACCCTTGGATGGTAATTGTTGTGATTGTTGAAATTGAATGCTACACTTATTTTTAAAATAAGCGCTCGCTATTCGGTTTAGCCGGGAGAGGACCTCTGTGTCATATATCCCATTCCGAATATGCGATACGTCGTTTGGATTGCATCTGAAGACCGGTGTTGAAGACCGGGTATTTGTGAGAACGATAGGATGACCTATCGATTGTCTCCGCATCGTTAGCTACGATATGGAGATTTCCTTTGTGATGGGAAATTTTATCGGGATTGTGAATACCCGGATTGCAAGGGCTTCTTTGGAAGTGCCTTCGGTTCTGTTCGAACCCGGAACAGACTTGTATGGTTACGTGTCTGACATTACATTTTGAGAGATAGAGCAGATTTCTTTCAAATACATTTCTGTTGGTGGCGGAGGATTTATTCTCTTAGCTTAACACCCTTCTCTGAGACGTACGAGCTCAGAGGTTATGTAGTTGAAGGTTATCAGCGATATTTCCCAATCTGGTAATGTGGCATGCTGAGTGCTGCTGTGTGATGATCATTGGTTGGTCATTTGTGATATGATCATTTGTTTGATCATTTATCTTTGTGATTATTGCTTTGGTCATCTGTGGACCCAAAGCATGGCTTTGTTGCACAAAGCGTAGCTTTGTGGACGAGACTTCGTCAGGACCTCACTCCCCGGAAATGGTCGAAACAGGAATATGCGGCAAGGTTATGAGGGTCGCGCCCTTTAGGGTATGTCATTTCCTTCTGGAAAAGGGTGGTATCATGGTATGGAGCCCAGATATTTACTCATGTGGAAACACTATATATATTTCTGTGTGGTGTTGTTGGTATCGAGCGCTCGGATAAAGGTCCCAAAGGACCGGGGGATGACATATTCGTGTAGTAGTTACCTAGTTACAGAGGTAACCCGGCCTTGTGTTGGCAGAGATCTAACCGTAACGTTAGTTCTCGGGACGTCCCGCCAGAGGCGATCCCATGTGGCAGTAGGAAGTTCCTTAGCCTGACCATTTGTTGGAAATCCATTCATCCAATACGCGCCCTGTACGGTTTTAGTTGTAGAACCTGCCATTTAACATGGCAGCTATAGTAGGCATAGTATCATGGTACCTATGCTGGCTAGGATTTATATTATACTTTCGAAATATTTTCCACTATGCACTAGTAATAATATCAAAGAATTTTTCTCGTAGTAAGCATGTTTGACTATCATAAGGAGAAATCTCCCCCATGTGTGCGTTTGCATTGTGTGTGTGCCGGGAGGCCTTATGGTAGTTTCATTTTCCAAAAAGCATTGCGGATTTCAAAATTTAAACTTTCTTGTTGCGTGTTTAAAGATAAACTGTTTTGAGTTCTCACACCAGTCACATGACTGACCTGGAGTTTATTGTTCCTTTCCTAAACTCTGGGTGCCCACTATTTTCCACACGGGCAGTCTAGAGTTAGGTTATCAGGTTATTCTGGATTCGGGAGTTGCTGTGCAGATGTTGGAGGCGAGCTTGGATAGCGTAGTCTATTATCTATTGTATATAGTATTTTTTCCGCTGTTTTATTGTTGTACACTCTGATGATATGATGTATTGTGATGTATGTATAAAATGTATAGTTCTTTTGTTTTAATGATATTCATTTATCTATTATATGTTGTTCCGCTGCGATTGTGAGATTCTGATATTATTTCTCGTTCTGTTACTTGTTTTTTCTGTTTTCTCTTCTCTTTCTTTTCTTTCTTCTTCTACCTCTTTCTTCTTCAAAAACTCTAACGGTTCGATTTTTCGGCAACGAAAAATCGCGATCGTTACATTTGGTATCAGAGCATATGGTTAAGCGACAACCTGCTCTGTTGGGTATTACTCATTTGAGATAGAGTCAGTAGTACTCTAGAATGAGTGTGAGTGTAATAATAGATATGAGTGCGTATTTGTTAGTGAATATAAAATTGTTTTATATTGTGATGATTGGTTTGTTGAGTGGTATATGAACCTTCGTCGGCGCAGCCTCGAAAACTGAATCGAAGGGGTTCCTAAACACTTGAATAGAACAATTCAACACAATATTGTTTTAAATTGGGTAAATGAAATAATTTTACCTCGATTATGTTTTATATATAAAGAGAAAATAATTTTTCAAGAATTATTGAAGTGTGTATATAATTGATTGCTTGGTTGTTGTAAATGATATATATATAAAATAATTAAAAGTTGTTTGAATGAGCTAATAAAAGCAACTATTGTAAAAAGAATAATGGTATAAACCAATGAATCATAAGATGAAATTATAATTGATAATGATTTACAATTGTAAGATAATCATGTATGTATATAAGAAGTAAAATTATATAAGTAAAAGGGTTATAAAAGTGATTTATGAATAGAAAGGAAATTTTTGAAAGAATATTTAGCATTGATTTCACTATTGTCACTGGGAAATAATAAGGGTGATGACTGCAGCATCATCAGTATCATTTTCGAGTTTTTATGTGATGGATTTGCTACAAAAATGAATTTAAAATTGAAGTTTTGTTGTAATAAATCAATTTGAAATTAAAATTCAACTTGAAGTTGATAAGTATAAGCGAAATAAGTTTTGAACTTATAATATAAGTTAGAAGTTGAATAATAAGTTTTATAACTTATAGAATGGGAAAATGTAAGTGAAACCAGTTATTGAAGTGGTTAAACAATTAAGTTAAGTAAAATGGAATATGAATTTGAATATTGATATGAATTTGACTTAAGTAAAAGTTAAATAGGATTTACTTTGGAATTTAAAATCCGAATTGAATTGATAAGTAAAACTTAAGTTTAATTAACAAATGATGTTTAAATGGAATAACTTAAGTGAAGTTGAATAAAAAAATTGATCTTTGTATCAAAGTTAAATAATCAAGTGAATTAAATGATGTAAATAAAGTTGAAATGGAATGCAAGTTAAGTAATATTGAAAGAATTGATGTTAATATCAAAATAAATGAATAAAGTGAGTAAATGAAATTGTTAAAGATGTGAACTTAAGTTATATAAATGAAATTCAATTTTATTTGTAAAAAGAACTAGCAATTGAATTAAAGAATGGATTGAATGTTAATCAATAGAATATGAATAAGTTGATATGAAATGATGCATGCAAGTGTAAATTCGTTTGAAAATAGTTGAATAATAGAATGAAAATCAATTGAATGTTAAACCAATTGGAATTAAAACAGTTGAACCAAATTGAATTTAAGTAAAACGAATAAAATTTGGTTGTATTGGATGTGCATTGGTTGTTATTTGCTTGTTGGTTGATTGTATGTAAATTCATTAAGTGTTAATGAAATTGAACTAGCGTAATTGGAAGCTATGAAATTGAATAGAATTGAATTGGAATTGAAACGAATGAAAATGAATATGCAACTTTAATAGTAAGCTAAAAGTGGTATAAGAAGCATGTATTGGAAATTTTATAATTGAATTGGCAAATTGGTTTGAATATTATAATTGGATATGATGCTAGCAGGATATACAGGTATATAATGGATTGGAATTTTGATTTTGAAGTTAAAAAAAATTGAATGGCTCGACAAAAAGGTACGTATTTCAGTTTTTATATGAGATTTGATGATTTCCTTCTCCAGCCACTTGGCTTTCTCTTTTCTTTTTGATTCTGAGGGGCCGTAGAGCCGTTTTGTAGTCGTACCGATCTAGCCGCGCAAAGGAGACTCTGGCGAAATTTTTTGAAAATTTAGCGAGTTAGAAAAATTTTTGAGAAAATTTTGAAAGTTTGAAATTTGAATTTAAATTTAAATTTGAATTGTCAAATAAACAATGTTGTTTGAAACCTATAATTGAAGTTGGAAAGCTAATTGAAATGATAGTAAATCTTTAATAAAAAGATTGGTGTTAGAAGGTTGATAAAACTATTAGTTTTGGAAAAAATAATAAACGGTTTAGGATCATTCTCCTTAACTTGTAATTTCGAGGACGAAATTCTTTTAAGGGGGGAAGATTGTAACGACCCAGAATTTTTGATAACTTGACTTTGAATATTTAATTTATTTTTAATATTAATAAGTGGAATTTTTAAGTCGAATAATTTATTTTTCGAATATTGGATTTAATGGGATAATTAAATCGATGATTTAATAGTGAAATTCCAGGAATAATTAAATATTGGGTTAAATATGATTGAAAATGATTTGGAAAATTTTGTTATATCATATTAAAGTTATAGAGATATTTTAGAACTTGTAAAACTGAATTTGGAGTTAATTTGTAAAAATTGAATATTTTAATATTTAATTATCGACTGAAAAATAGCCAATTTTTGAACAGTCTCAGAATTGAACGAAACGAGTTCCATTGGATCCGTAATAGTTAGTTATTATCGGATTTCAAATTTCGTAGCAAACGGAGTTGTCGTTTGACCGTGGCAGCTCGAAAGGCATCGATATCGTTTTAATTTTAATTCGGCGAGTTAAAATAGCCATTTTTCAAACGGTCTCGGATTTCGACGAAACCAGTTTCATCGGATCCGTAATGTGATATTATTGCAAGATTTCAAATTTCAAGTCGATCGGATTTGTCGTTTGTCCGGTACAAGCCAAAACGCCTAGAAATCGCTTAAATCGGTTTAAATTTAAATCGACTGTTTATTGCCGTATCTCACACATACTTCCGAATTAGCTTACGAAACCTGTTCCATTGCGTCCGGAATGTGGAAAAACCTTAGGATCGCCTGGCGGCACGCGTCGTTTGGAGTTCGTTTGCATAAGTGTCAATTTGGGGATTTTATTATTAAAATAATAATTGTATGTGGTTATAAATGCAAATTTTCACCAAAACCCTTCTTCCTCTTTTGCTCTGGCCGGCCCTAATTATTCAAAGGCCAGAAATCACCCAACTTCCACCTCAAATCCACACAGATCCGTCGAGTTTTAGAAGAAACTTCCAACTGGAAAGTCGTAGAGGGCGGAGAGGGCTTCGATCTCAACGGTCGAGATCGAAATTGGAGCAACGGGGTGAGGGAGAGGGACCCGCGTTCATGGGGCTGTTGCACACGTTTTCCAAGGGTCCTGAGGTGGCCGAGCTCGTCATGGTTGCTGGTGAAGGTGGCTCTCGTCGAGAGCTTTCATTTGGCGGTGGTATGATCGAATTTCGTGCTTCGTGGTGGTCGGAAGATCAAACCCTAATTTCTACTTGTATGGGTTTTGTGCATTTTTACTACCTGGAGTTTGGAACGCACGCATCAGGAAGGAAGAAACGCAGTGGGGCCCAGGCGCATGGGAGAGGGTGAGGTTTTTTTTTTCTTCTTTTTTTTGTTTAAATCTGAAATTCAAATCGTGTCAACTTTAAACCGTGATAACTTTTGCATGCGAGGTCGGATTCGAACGAGATTTTTTGCGTTGGAATCGTATCGTCGTGCTCTTCGCAATGCAATTGGTTTGGAATCGATTGGAGCTCGTTTGAATTTCGGGTAAAATTAAACGTTCGTTTAATTTTATTCGAAACGAACGACGAAACGGAAAATAAAATCAAGGTGAGAACTCCTCACTCAATCGAAGGGTTTTGTTTAAAATTTTGAATAGTTAATATTGATTGTTGATGGTTGATTGATTGTGCTAGTAGATATAGTAGGATATATACTATATATAGCGATATATATATATTGGCATATGTATATATCGGATTTGATTTCCCGCCTCGTATAGCGGATGAGACCCTATTGCGCCGTTATTAAGCGGATATTTTATAAAATCCCATATACCGCGATATTCCACCTTGAAGTGGAATTGGTATTGTGCTAACGTCTGTGGATGCAGGGTAACAGGTTGGAGGGATCCAACTGGATTCCTCACTTATTCATTTGATTATTGATATTGTGTCATTGTAGATGTTCATATCGACATATGTTGTTTGTTCCCGTGATTGACCATCTGATGCTGTTGCATCATCGGATTCAAATTTTTAAAAATTTAAAAAAATACGGTTTTTGAATTTAAAAAGGGATTTAAAAGTGATTTCTCAAAGAATATGGTCTATTGAAAATTTTGAATTGATTAAATTTTAAAATAAATAGATGGATAAATTTTTATGTTTTAAAAATTTATATTTTTATAAAATATAACTTAAAAGAAATTTTTAACAATAATAGGTTTTTATAAAATAGTTAAATTTGGTTTTTGGGAAGTTATTATTATTAATGGTTTATATAAAGGATTTTATAAATGGATGTTTTTAAATAAAAATTTTTGAAGTTATAGAATAAATTTATAAAGTGTTAAGTTGATGTATAACATGAATTTCACTAGGATTTATAGATTAATAAATGTGAAATTTATAAAACGAATGGTTATTGGAAAATTTTAAGTTTATAAGTTATTAACTTATAGAAATGGATTTGGGCATTAAAAAGGGGAATTTTATAGAAATTGTTAATAAATGAAGATTTCATTAGTTGAAATTATTATAAACCATAAAGAAATCTTGTAAGTGATAAGATTTTAAATTGGTGAAGTTCAAAGGAACGATTTGGTAAATAAATAATATTATAAGTATTTAACTTACAATATGGCTTTTGGGTATGAAATTGGGTTATGTAAATTGCATCGGATTAACAAAGGGATTTATAAAATTGGGGTTTATAATAGAAATGGAATTTATAAACTATGTTTATAAATTTGAAATCCATCGAATTTGATAAATTGAAATATGGGAATTTGTTAAGTGGGCTATATTCACTATTTTGAATATTGAATAGATTATTAAATAAATTGGGTTTGTTTTTGGGAAAGGAATGTTTTAAATGGAATTTAAAACGAATTAAAGGTGTTTTAAAATGTATTGAGTATTGAAAACATAGATTTCAACATTGATTGTTGAAATAGACGTTTTCGAGAAACAGAAGGGGATAATTGGTATAGTATTGGATTTATATATCTATTTTTAATTTCAAATCCATATACTAGTGTTTTTGGGGTGTCGTAACGATGTTTTACGCAACATTCGTTTTAACCCAAATAAATGTGAATAAAAGGATGTTTTCTCAAAGAGAATGGAATAAAATACTTAACGGTAACTTAAGTATGTTGAATATTTTCAAAAATTGTTGAAAATAAATTAAAGTGTGAATTACTTATTATTAAATAAGTTTAGAAATGATTTTCTAATATGAAATGGAACATTTTGAGAATTCACCTTTTAAAGGTAAATCGAAGTGAATAGTTTGAAATTGATTTGAAATCGTGTATGTGTAGATATTTGGGAAATTGGAAATTCACTTTGGAATTTATAAATAGGAAGGGAAATTTGTTTAAAAATAAATGTTGATTTATTTTTAAAATATGGAAATAAAATTTACAAATTTGGAACGTAAGTTAAATCAAATCGGTAAGGATTTATTTGTTGATTTGAAATTTGTTTTCAAAAAGGTATAAAGGATGAAAGGTGATTTGAAATTGGTTTTCAAATGGTTAAGGTGATTTGAAATTGGTTTTCAAATGGTTAAGGTGATTTGAAATTGGTTTTCAAATGGTTAAGGTGATTTGAAATTGGTTTTCAAATGGTTAAGGTGATTTGAAATTGGTTTTCAAATGGTTGAGGTGTTTAATTTGAAATGGGTTTTCAAATGGGTAAAGTGTGGAAAATTTTATCGTGAAGTGGTTTTGGTAAATCAAATAATTTGGGCAATTATTTGGAAATTGTGTATATATATCTTGTAAAGATATTTTGGGACTTAATAATTTTGGAAAAATTATTTGGAATCTGATGATGTGGCGCATCTTTATTGATAGTTAAATAACCGACTATCAGTATTTACCCTTGGATGGTAATTGTTGTGATTGTTGAAATTGAATGCTACACTTATTTTTAAAATAAGCGCTCGCTATTCGGTTTAGCCGGGAGAGGACCTCTGTGTCATATATCCCATTCCGAATATGCGATACGTCGTTTGGATTGCATCTGAAGACCGGTGTTGAAGACCGGGTATTTGTGAGAACGATAGGATGACCTATCGATTGTCTCCGCATCGTTAGCTACGATATGGAGATTTCCTTTGTGATGGGAAATTTTATCGGGATTGTGAATACCCGGATTGCAAGGGCTTCTTTGGAAGTGCCTTCGGTTCTGTTCGAACCCGGAACAGACTTGTATGGTTACGTGTCTGACATTACATTTTGAGAGATAGAGCAGATTTCTTTCAAATACATTTCTGTTGGTGGCGGAGGATTTATTCTCTTAGCTTAACACCCTTCTCTGAGACGTACGAGCTCAGAGGTTATGTAGTTGAAGGTTATCAGCGATATTTCCCAATCTGGTAATGTGGCATGCTGAGTGCTGCTGTGTGATGATCATTGGTTGGTCATTTGTGATATGATCATTTGTTTGATCATTTATCTTTGTGATTATTGCTTTGGTCATCTGTGGACCCAAAGCATGGCTTTGTTGCACAAAGCGTAGCTTTGTGGACGAGACTTCGTCAGGACCTCACTCCCCGGAAATGGTCGAAACAGGAATATGCGGCAAGGTTATGAGGGTCGCGCCCTTTAGGGTATGTCATTTCCTTCTGGAAAAGGGTGGTATCATGGTATGGAGCCCAGATATTTACTCATGTGGAAACACTATATATATTTCTGTGTGGTGTTGTTGGTATCGAGCGCTCGGATAAAGGTCCCAAAGGACCGGGGGATGACATATTCGTGTAGTAGTTACCTAGTTACAGAGGTAACCCGGCCTTGTGTTGGCAGAGATCTAACCGTAACGTTAGTTCTCGGGACGTCCCGCCAGAGGCGATCCCATGTGGCAGTAGGAAGTTCCTTAGCCTGACCATTTGTTGGAAATCCATTCATCCAATACGCGCCCTGTACGGTTTTAGTTGTAGAACCTGCCATTTAACATGGCAGCTATAGTAGGCATAGTATCATGGTACCTATGCTGGCTAGGATTTATATTATACTTTCGAAATATTTTCCACTATGCACTAGTAATAATATCAAAGAATTTTTCTCGTAGTAAGCATGTTTGACTATCATAAGGAGAAATCTCCCCCATGTGTGCGTTTGCATTGTGTGTGTGCCGGGAGGCCTTATGGTAGTTTCATTTTCCAAAAAGCATTGCGGATTTCAAAATTTAAACTTTCTTATTGCGTGTTTAAAGATAAACTGTTTTGAGTTCTCACACCAGTCACATGACTGACCTGGAGTTTATTGTTCCTTTCCTAAACTCTGGGTGCCCACTATTTTCCACACGGGCAGTCTAGAGTTAGGTTATCAGGTTATTCTGGATTCGGGAGTTGCTGTGCAGATGTTGGAGGCGAGCTTGGATAGCGTAGTCTATTATCTATTGTATATAGTATTTTTTCCGCTGTTTTATTGTTGTACACTCTGATGATATGATGTATTGTGATGTATGTATAAAATGTATAGTTCTTTTGTTTTAATGATATTCATTTATCTATTATATGTTGTTCCGCTGCGATTGTGAGATTCTGATATTATTTCTCGTTCTGTTACTTGTTTTTTCTGTTTTCTCTTCTCTTTCTTTTCTTTCTTCTTCTACCTCTTTCTTCTTCAAAAACTCTAACGGTTCGATTTTTCGGCAACGAAAAATCGCGATCGTTACATATATAGATGCATATATATATATATATATATATATATATATATATATATATCCTAATTTCCCATATACGTTTAAATTATATTATGAATAACTTAAAATTCAGAAGACTGCTGAATATTTAAGATTTCCAAACACTTTAAAATTCTATATTTATTTATTTGTTTATTATTTCTAAAACTGCATATACTAAAAATCTATATACATATATTTACTAATAGTCTACATATATTTAAATTAAAATATGTAAATGCAAAACTATAGCTATCACTTGTTGTGACAAATGAAACCATTTTCTCTGTCAATAACCTCATATTATTTACTTTTAAATTAAAACCAGAAATGAACAAAGAAAAAGAAAAAAAAAGGTTTAATTCCCTGTATATATATATATATTTTCATACTTAAAATTTTTAAATTGAATAAAACATTAAAATACCTCATTGAACTCTCGACCTTGCGGTACTCGCCCAACCCAGCCGCGCTTGCCAAACCCTAGCCTAGCCGTCCCACATGAGCTTGCGTCCAACACCTACTCAACGGTCGAATCCCAAAAGAGAGGTGGAGCATAAGCCACCTCTCGCAACCATCACATCGTGAGCCACTATCCCCATACATCGATCGTCGAACCCTTCCAGAGACCGCACGCCACCCATCCTTCCGCGATTCAGATGACTATGGCATCGACTCCCTAAATCGACTTCACTCCGGCCTTCGAATGAAACATTCGGCCGCCTACCCGCTAATTGGAACGAGATTTGATTAGACTCACCCAGGCTTTGGCCATGATTCGAACAGCTATCGATTCCCTATTTTTTTCAAAAAAACATTACTAATGAATTGAACAAAAGGGCAAACTGTTTGTTCGGCTATAGGAAGATTTGGAAAAACGAAACGAGGAAGGGAAAAAGAATGAGGTTCTCGTTCGATTTTTGTTTTTAATATATAAACTTTTTAAAAAGGAAGGACACGTGTCTTTAATCTAGACACATACTTCAAATTCTGCTACATGTCTGCAAGGGCACAGTATTCGATGCAATACAATTATTTAAATTTAAATTGTCTCGATTTTCGCAAATCAAAATCTTGATTTTCAATCGAGGCGTGCCGCTAGGCATTTATAATATTAAACCCCTATTATGAACGCAATGGAAAAGGTTCCGAGTCCTAATTCGATCGTATGGAGAAGATAGCTTTTTGGACCCAGTTATTATATTAAATTTTCAATATAGATTTCAGCACGTTTATCTACCGTACAGCCAAACGACAGCTTCAAACACTACCGAAAATTGAAATCCGATAATAGTACACTATTACGGATCCAATGGAACTAGTTTCGTCGAATTCCAAGACTGTGCCTTGAAAGGTTATTTTTAAATATCAATTTAAACTGTATATTTTAAAAATGAACAAAATACTTTCAAATTCAGATTTAAAACTTCAATTATCTTCAGTACAATAATTATAATTTTTCCAAGTGTTTGAAATATTTTTAACCAGCTTAAAACTCAAGATTTAATATTTTACCCAATCATTATTAAATTCAATAATTTAATTGCCAAATAATAATGATATTTGAAATTCAAGTTAAACCGGCTTCCAAATATTTAAAATAAATTAAGTATTCCAATTTCAAATATCTAAAAATTCCAGGTTGTCACATTCTTCCTCCCTTAAAAGAATTTCGTCCTCGAAATATACTGGTTAGGCAGAATGATCCAAAACCCGTTAACTATTTCCCAATCCAAACAGTTTTTAACAACTTCCCAAACAATCTTTTCTATTGAAGTCACGCTAACACCCTTAGTAACTTTCCAAACTCAACCATAAATTACAATCCATATTATTGACTCAATCATTTCAAATTATAATTCAAAACCAAGTTTTAATTTTCAAAATTTTTCTAACCCACTAAATTTTTGAAAAATTTCGTCAGCGTCTCCTTTTGCGTGGCTAGCTCGGTACAACTACAAATGTCTCTATGGGCCCCTAGATTTCAAAAGAAAACAAAATGTCAAGTGGCAAGATTAGAAAATCACCAAATTTCATACAGAAATTCAAATACATACCTTTTGTTGAGCAATTCAATTTATCTTCAAAAATCAAAAATCCCAATTCCCTTTTGCTTTTTAACACGTGAATATCCCACTTAGTAATAACATCCGATCATAGCTTTCAAAATCATTCAACACAATTCTTTACAAAAGTTTCAATATCTATCCATTCAAGTCCGTACGATGCACATAATCATCCGTACACAGTAGTAAATTCGATTGCTGACTTGATTACACAATTTCACTTCCGAACTAGTATCGTCCACCCGACTTTCTAGTGCGGACTCAGATCTAGTTTCTTGATCATAAACCGTCATTCTCCTTGCATAGTCACAGCTATGATAGAGAATTTCCAGAATCAATCAAAAATCCATATCCATAGTTCGTAGTCGAAAATCGAGTGAAAAATTCCAACTCGAACCGATATAATTATCTCGAAATTCTGTGCTCGAATTGTGGATCGAATCGCTATGTGAATAAAATAATATACATATATCCTACGTATTTATCTCCTTTTATTATTAGCTATATCAATTTTATTTTATTCACATTATTCCGATATTCCATTCACTTATTCACAACTATCCCATTTCACAATTTTACTTAATCTTCATTCAAATATTAACTTTGAATCAAATTTTACTTAAAATTTTACCATTCTTTCTTAAGTACAATATAAATATTTTATACCCTTTGTATAATTTTTTTACTTTTACCACTTTGGTTTATATCTACTCCTATTCAAATCTTAAATTTGTTTTCCATTTACAAATCAAGTTTCAATTTTATTCTGAATTCAATTTACCTTTCATTTTAAAATATTGAATTCTATTCACCTCAAACCATATTTAATTTTCTTTAATTAGTTCCACTTACTAATTTATCCCTATCTCAAACCATATTTTTTTTACTTCCAAACTTTTATTATTTTAGTTCACTTTGAACTAGTTCTACAACTTCTCTTTACTTTACACAATCCCAATATTAATTTCAATTCCATTCACAAGTTCAATTAATTTGTTTACTTAATAATTTTATTTCAATACTTTTCTTTATTTAGTCCAACTTGACTGATTTCCGTTATACTTTATTAACACAATTCAAATATTCAGTTTCAATCCGAATTTTTAAGTTTCGATAAGTTTTTCAACTTATTTATATCCCATTCACAATCTCTTGAATTTACTTTATTTAAGTAACTTGTTTTACTAACTAATTTTATTGTCACATTTACTTGAAACTGTAAATTCTTTTGTTCATTCACAAATTTATTTCTACCTTAATAAATTTTATTTAAGTAACCATTTTACTAAGCCTATTTCGATTCATTTCCTCTAAGTTCTCCTTTAATTAACTTAATTTAGTTAAATCCCAATTCAATTGGAATTTTAAACTTCTATTTCATTTACTAGTCTTTTTACTTCATTTATTTGACTTACTTTACTAACTTATTGTATTTTCACATTTTACTTTAATTTAACTCTTCATTAAGTTAAAATTTTCTATTCTAGAAAATTTCCAAATTTTACTAGTTGACAAACCCATTTACATTTCCATAAACATTTCCAATATATTTCCAGAGTTTAAACAATTGCTTAAACATTCCAAAACATTTTAAACTAACTCCAGAGTTTTCAACGGTCACTTAAGTACTTCAAATCATTTTGAAATCAATTATATCCAAAATTCTTTGGTATCAAATTAGCTCTTGAATTTTAAAACCAAACCCAGTTTTGCAAAAAACTTCAATTCAAAACCTTTTGGTAGCAATTCCTCTTTTGGAAACTCTGCAGTTATCATCGAAATTTATTTTCCGGTGATCAAAAAGAGTTCAATTCTTTATGAACATTTTCCAAATATTTTTAAATTCCAAATATTCCCAGATTTCAAATCCAATTCAAAAATATTTCTCAAATAATATCACCATTATTCCTCCAAAACCTTTGAAAATTATTTTCCAACCCAAAGGAATTTAAACTTTCCCAAAATTCCAAATTCCATACTCTTGCAATCTATATTCAAACATTACTTTGGAATTTTATACCATTTCAGTTATGAATCACTTTTGTGATTCAATATACAAATTACATCCTGTTATATGAATTAAATTTCTTAACTTTGGTTATGATTTTCAATTCCCTATTCAATTTCTACATAATAATGATAATAATTTAATATTATTATTTCCCAACAACCAAGCAATCAAATACTATTTTAAAAAATTATTTCTTTTATATACAAAAATAATTTGGGTAAAATTATTTCATTTACCCTATTTTAAACAATACTGTGTCGATTCATCTTGTTTAAGAGTGTCGAAATCCCTATCTATGACATGGCGTCCCATATATCGACCAGAATCCATAAACACTCGACCGACAAGTCAACACAATATAAAACAGTTTTTATATTCGCTAACAAATACGCGCTCATATCTATTAATACACTTAAACTCATTCTAGAGTATTACAGACTCTATTTTAATAAGAAATCCCCACCGGAGCCAAGGTTCTCGCTTAGCCTTCTCCTTTGATACAAACTGTAACGACCCGATTTTTCGACGCCCGAAAAATCGACATCAATACGTCCACTGTGTCGAATAATGAACAATCGAATGTCGGAAAACAGAATTGTTAGGGTTAAAAAAGAAGGAGGCAGAAGAAGAAATAGAAACTATCTCACAATCACAGCGGAACAATATATAATAGATAAATGACTAATCTTTAAACAAAAAGAACTATATCTGTTTATAAATTGCATCATCAGAGTACAATACAATCAATAAAACAATTCAGGACGGTTATAAAATCTCGACCTTCCAAGCTGAATATACAACTTACACTGTACAGCGGAAATATAAATCTACAGAAATATGCCTCATCATCCAGCTCGTCTCCTGAGCTCCACAGCAGTCCATCCAGAATCTATACTCTATAACACTCGGTCTGACTCGAGCATTATAGTTAAATAACAACCAAGTCAGTCTGGAAAACCAGCGTAAGAAACACATTCAGTTGGATTATTAAAGTTTTCAAAATCCTTTGAAATCAAAGGTATCTCGTAAGACCACGCCACAAATAAACATGCCGGGTTTTTACCTTACGATTACCAAAACATTTCTTATAAAATCCTCTGATATTATAATAGTGTCTATATACAAATACTTACTCAAATAGCCGAGATTGTTACATTTATTAAATGCCAGCTACTATCCATAAAGAGGATTCTACAAACAAAACCGTAAAGGCACGTAGGGAGAATGGATTTCCATCAATGACAGAGCTACTGGGGTATCGCCCATCATAGTACGTGGTCTAGATCACCGTACTAAGGATCCACCCTGATCCCTACATCACAAGATCGGAGTTACCCCTTACTGGATAGCTCGAATAAGTTCACCCCACGGTTGGGATCAGAAACCACCCACGCATCCGAATAAAAGGGACATCTAGACAGGGGTGACCTTACCCAAATTGGTTGCTAGCCACTTAGCCTTGTGTGCACCTCCCCTGTTTTAGCCATTCCCGGTCGACGAGGCTCGAGGTTATGCATTACCTTATTAGCACACATTTCAGTTACAATGCTCATCGTCCTCCTGACGATGTTCTGAAAGCATTCGTCCATACAAGTCCGTTCCGGGTTCGAACGGAACCGAAGACACTACCCTTCTATATCCATTTTGGAATCACTCTCAGGATTACTAGCGATTAGCCCTTGCACTTCACTGCTCCATCTTCAACTCCAAGATCTTGTCTTCCTCACGAAAACGTTCAAACCAGATCGAAGTGGTTTTCGAAAATAAATTTTGATCCCAGTCTCTTCGAAACGATCAGCGCATTGGCCAATATTGATAGTCGGTTATTTAACTATCAAACAACATTCACAAACAACCATCAGACTAAAATAATTTCCCAAATTATTTATTTTCAAAATATCTTCGCAAGATATTTTTCTATGCTTCAACCCTTTAAAAATAGTTTCAAGTCACCTTTCTCTCGCGGAATAAATTTCTCAAATATTGTTATTTACATTGAAAATTACCAACTCTAGAATATTTTAAATTTTAAAATAATTTAAATCACTTTATTATAAAAATATACTTTTAAACGTTTAAATTAAAACCACTTAAACACTTTATTCAAAAATATATACTTTAAAAATATTTAGAATAAAAACTATTTTATAAAATATAAATATTAATAATTATCTTTTTGAAACATAATACCAATTAACCTTTTAAAATAATTACCACTATAACTAATTTAAATAAATATTTACCTTTAAAATTTAAACAACTTAAATAATAATTTCTTAAAAACATTTCTTTAAACAACTTTAAAACTTTTAACTTATGCTTAAAAATTTCCTTTGAAAACGTACTTGGCTTTTCAGCGAAATACACTTCCCTTCCACACCTTCAAAAATAAACCACTATTTATTTTTAAAATAAATTACCCGTTCCTTTATAAATTCCCATCGTGAATTTATACTTCCAAATATCCACTAATATCTTATTTCACTTAACAGACCCACTTTATAAATTCCATAGTCTCATTTCTTTTAAAACACAATTTCAAATTCTAAATTAATTTCCAAATCGATTTTCAGATTTTACTCCATTTTAAAATAAATTCCTTTACTTACTCGATTTATTTTGAAACCCATTAATTTCATATTTAACTTCCTTATTATGATTTAAAAATCTTATTTAAATCAAAACTACAAATTTCAAATTTATTTCAAAATTCTTCTTTTATTTTCCTAAACCATTTAAATCCTGAATCGAAAAATAAATCTTTTATTCATTAAAATGATATCTCTTAAGTTTAAAAATTCATTTATTCCCATTTATTCAAAAAACTCCTTTCCCATACTCTGGAATTTATTTATTAGAATTTAAAAAAAATCAACTTTTATCTTTTCTAAATCATTCTTTAATTTATCCAAATTTTCTATGATTATTATACTTAAAAATTCTCTCTTTTATTTTCTTTTCAAAAACCCAATATATACATTTTGATAACTCAGTATACCTAAATATATTCCATCAAACATAGCACCCATTATTTTCAATTGTCAATGTAATCTATCACAGATTATCCAATAACTCGTAACACAGAATATTTAAACAATCTAAATATTTTTAAGGAACCAGCTGGATCCCTCCAACCTGTTTCCCTACATCATAGATATTAGCACAATATAAAAATACCAATCCCACTTCGAGGTGGGATATCGTGGTATAAAGGGTCACCCGCTATTATGCGGGGCACATAGGGTCTCATCCGCTATATAATGCAGGAAATCAATCGCTCCAATATATACTATACATATACTATTATATATAATGTCTCATCTAGAAAATTCAAACAATCAACCAATAATTTAACTTCAAAATATTTAAATTAACAGTATTCCAAATGAAAGAGATTAACTCACCTTTGATTTTATTGCAATCCACTTCAATCCCGACTTGGTCTCTTCAGGATTAAAGACCTTGTACAAACATTATGATTTATTAATATTCGAACAAATCGAATAATCAATTACCGTTTAATAAATTTATTTTAAACTAATAATTTACTTTTAAACTAACATTTTCTTTTAGAAACCCTTTAGTAACTAAAGTAATTCAAATAGGTTAATTTAACAATTTAATCACCAAATCCATTGTTTAAAATAAACTAGTAAATTAAAAGTGTGTATGAATATAATTATTTCCTTTTGAAACTACCTATATATATACATATAAAAATAATTTACGGATTCTAAAAATCTAATTTTATATAACTTCAAACCCTTAAAAAATTTCTGTTCTATATACGTATATATGTTTCCTTCAAATCGAAACCATAAATATATTTTTATAAAAATAAATTATAGATTACAAAAATGAACTTCCAACATTTAAAAATTCCTATTTATTTTTCAAAAACCTTACCTATATTTACATATTAAATTTTATGTGTATATCTATATAGATGCATATATATATATATTTATTTATTTCCTGATTTCCTATATACGTTTAAATTATATTATGAACGACTTAAAATTTAGAAGACTGCTAAACATTTAAGATTTCCAAACATTTTAAAATTCTTATATTTATTATTTATTATTTTTATTTATGAAACTGCATATACTAAAAATCTGTATACATATATTTAGTGACAGTCCATATATATTTAAATTAAAATATGTAAATGCAAAACTATAGCTATAACTTGTTGTGACAAATGAAAACATATTATCTGTCAATAACCTCTAATTATTTCCTTTTAAATTAAAACCAGAAACGAATAAGGAAAAAGGAAAATAAAGGTTTGATTCCCTGTGTATATATATATATTCATACTAAAAATTTTAAATTGAAAAAAACAGTAAAATACCTCACTGAACTCTCGACCTCTCGATACTCACCCAACCCAGCCGTGCTTGCCAAACCCTTGCCTAGCCGTCCCACGTGAGCTTGCGTCCAACGCCCGCTCTACGGTCGAATTCCCAAAAGCGAGGTCGAGCATAAGCCACCCCTCGCAACCATCACATCGCGAGCCACCGTCCCTCATACATCGATCGTCGAACCCTACTAAAGACCGCTCGCCACACATCCTTCCGCGACTTTGACGACTGCGGCATCGGCTCCTTAAATCGACTTCACTCCGGCCTTCGAATGAAACACTCAGCCGCCTACCCTCTAATTGGAACGAGATTTGACTAGACTCTCCCACGCTTCGGCCATGATTCGAACAGCCATCGATTCCCTTTTTAAAAAACAAATGTTACTAACGAATTGAACAAAAGGGAAAACTGTTTGTTCGGCTATCGGAAGATTTGGAAAAATGAATGTAGGAAGGGAAAAAGAACGAAGTTCTTGTTCGATTTTTGTTGTTATTATATAAACTTTTTAAAAAAGAAGGACGCGTGTCTTTAATGTAGACATGTGCTTCAAATTCTGCTACGTGTCTATAAGGGCACAGTATTCAATGCAATACAACTATTTAAATTTAAATTTAAATTTAAATCGTCTCGATTTCTGCAACTAAAAATCTCGATTTTCAATAGAGGCATGCCGCTAGGCGTTTATAATGTTAAACTCCTATTTCTAATGCAATGGAAAAAGTTTTGAGTCCTAATTCGATCGTAAGGAGAAGATAGCCTTTTGGACCCAGTTATTATATTGAATGTTCGATATAGATTTCAGCACGTTCATCTACCGTATGACCAAACGACAACTCCAAAAACTACAGAAATTGAAATTCGATAATAATACACTATTATGGATCCAATGGAACTAGTTTCGTCGAATTCCGAGATTGTGCCTCGGAACGCTATTTTTAAATATCAATTTAAACTGTATATTTTAAAACTAAACAAAATACTTTCAAATTCAGATTTAAAACTTCTATTATCTTCAGTACCATAATTATAAATTTTCAAAGTCTTTGAAATATTTTTAACCAGCTTATAACTCAAGATTTAATATTTTAACCAATCTCTAATTATTAAATTCAATAATTTAATTGCCAAATAATAATGATATTTGAAATTCAAGTTAAACAAACCTTCAAATGTTTAAAATAAATTAAATATTTCAATTTCAAATATCTAAAAGTTTCGGGTTGTCACACATACGAGTCCTAACACCTACAAGTGAAGTCGAAAGGCTTTTATGTTTTGCTTAGGCTTTGGTGAAACATAAGAGATAAGTGCAAGCCTTATGAGAAAAATGAAACATTAACATTTAACCTTTCTAATATTGTAAGAACATGTGTTATATAATGTTGTAATAATCTACCTGATAAATTTGTGCATTTAATATAGTTGATAAAACGTTTATCTATCTGGATATAAAAATGAATTGAATTGAAGATTGGCAAATAGAAATATAACATATACTTACTAAAAAACGCTTACCGCATGTTAACGTTTCAACATACATGCAAGCGCCTAATTCTAAAACTACTAAATATGCTCGTAGTTTAGTTGCTTACGTGTTTATCTGGTCGAGGCCATGTATTGCATTTTGTGAGTTTTGAACTCAAAAGCAATACAATACTTTGGATATTTGATCCATATGCAATTGCATATAAATGTTATATGGTGAACAGTCACATTATGTAATGTACAATATTTTGATGAAATTAGTTCATCCGAAATAAGTAGACAAACCATAGTGCAAGATCGGGTATTCAATTTGATTGATTACAATAAAAGATCATTTTGTGTTAAAGGTAACATGGGACAAAACTTCAATATAGACCTAGGAACTCAATTACTGAAATGTCAATTTGATTAGCTTACATAAGATGCATCAAATTTGATGTCTTTAAATGTCAAGGGTAATCAAATGCATTTTTGTAAAGAGTTCATTATGATATCGTAGCAAGGGTTCTTTTTTAATGGTTCGACCATCTAGAATAATAATGGATGTATAAGAGTATATGTGATTTAAGGTATAGTTGGGATAAAGAGTGTGAATAATCTCTTCTGCTTCATAAAGAAACATCAGACATGATAATTTTAATAATAATAATTGATAGTTAACATTGGAATAGAAAACATGATTTCTATTCTACAATGTATTTTCACATAGAAAATTATTTTCTATGATAATTATTTTTCCGAGTTTAAGATATTTGATCATAGAACTCGTCGTTGTAAACTAGTTGCAATATATGAAATAAATAACCAATATTAAGTGAATGATGGACCTCCGAATTTAATACACTATTATAGTAAGGGAGGAAATAATGGGAGCATGCTACATAGCACTTATTGATTGCATTAAATTATGAAAATTGTTTTCGTAAAACACACCGAACATTATTTATGAAATAATGACTATTTTTTGGTATCGATTAGAAACTGGACATAGCTATATTTCAATGTGAATATTATGAATATCATCATGAAATAAAACTATAAAGTGGTATTTGTTTACACAACAAAAGTTATGCATTAGAAAATACTAAAGTAACTTAAATTATTTACAATTATTTTGAAATTATACACTAAATTAATTTTGAGATTTTTTATATGATTATGAATCATATGATACCGTTAATTATATTTCAAATAATTAATGGCTATACACCCATTTAGTGGGAGCATCATAAGAGTTGATAAACTCTTCGAATTGATACATATAGATGTATGCAATCATAAGTCAATTAATACCAAAGCGGTTCCACGTTCTTCATCATATTCATTGATGAGTTATCACATACATGAACATGTGCATATGATATGCATGTATAAGTCTATGATAGGCTTAGAGAATATAAAATGAAATTAAATAATTTACATGCAATATAAATAATTCGATTTGATCGAATGGGTGAGTATATTGGAAATAGTTCCATATGTACCTAATTTGTATAAAATTTAACCTCAAAGGTCACTCCTCCCTATAATACATAATTATGTATTGATAAGGAGTAATCGAACTTTGTTTGACATATCACGATGAAATATGAGTGAAGTTGAGTTAAACTCTTTCTATAGGGTGTGTACTTAAGAGTAGTACATAAGGTTAAAATTAATATCACCCAAAGAATCGTTTACAAAACCATATGCGATAATGGTTTATAAGAAAACCCAACATATCCCAGACCAAGGCGTTGGAGGGCCGTGCGAGTCGAAAGGCTACAAGTAATAATGGTTTATGAGGGATCTTATATGAGTCGCCCTTAAAGGAGTTTGGGAATGACTATTCGGAAACAAATTTTCTATCGGTTAGAGAACCACCGAATTATGTCGTAATAAAATACCGCAAGCACACGGCATACAATTGTAGTACTTATGCAAGTACGGGTCGATCCTACAAGAAAAGCAAAATTTTCAGTTTACTCAATCAAACTATCCCAAAAGTTTTGATACTATTTTGAACTAAAAATAATAGAAAAACTAGAATAAAAGTGGAATAAAATTAATGAGATTAGAAGGGAATTTAGAGAGAAATTCTATCTTATATTCATACAAATCAATACAAAATAAATTTCTAATATATCTTTTTAACACAAATAGAATTAGTTGATGTATTTATTATAAGCGTGGTCTATTTATAATATTAGCTAACACAACTTAAACCATCAAACTTTAATACATCATCTGAACCCACTTCTCAAATCTAATGAAAATGATTATGAAGTTAGAAATAAAATCTATTTTAAGTATGATCTCTTTACTATAGTTTTTTGATCAAGTAACATAGAACATCAAAATTTGATTTTACTTTTAACTTCATTATCAAAATCAATTAACTAGATGAAGATGTAACTTGTGTTCATATTTGATTAAGTATAATATATTTGTGATTAACAACGTAGGCAATCAACTTTACTAATAAACATCAAACTTCCATCAACATTTAAAATTACATTAAACACAAAAATAAGAGATCACAAATGAAATCATTATATTGAACTAACATGATTCATGAGAGCTTCATTACCCCTAAATTGAAGGAGTTTAGCTTTTCATCTTTGAATTCATATCGACGCAAATGGATTTCAACATAAACAAAATGAAAGGAAATGATAATTAAAAGGAAATAGAATTAACTAATTGCAAAAAATTAAATATACACTAATTTGCATAAAGAAAATCTGTTCCACTTGTATGAAATAAAAATAGCTTGCAATAAAATAGCATAAAAAAGAGAGCAAGAAATAAAAGTGTATAAATAAAAGAGAAGGCTACGAAGCCATTAAAGAGAAGAGAACTTTTACTTTATTTTTGTGGCTACAACCACAGATCTTTTTACATGAATACAAAAGGGTATTTACACAAGTCTAAACCCTTATCTCTTGTTAAGGTGCTACCAAAAATACTCTTGACTTTGTGTGGCCTCTAAGTCATCACTAAAGATTAACTAATCCCCACTAATATGTGCTTTTACTTTTGATTGTAGTCTATTAGTAAGTGGTTAGGTGGACTCCTCTAAGAAGTATTAGTTCTTTTCTTCTTACTTTGGCTTTTAACACTTGTGCATGCATACATCCATGAAGCCTCTTCCATTTGCACTCAATTTCCTACAAAATAAAATTAAAATGTACAAATAAATTTTCTCAAAATTAATTCATCCACAAAGTTAACATTTTACCAAAATATAGATGAGTGAATGATGATTTGAAACACATTTATTTTTTGGTAAAAACTTGTATCAATACCATAATATTTATTTTAATAGAAGAAGATTACGTATGAGAGTAAAAATATACATTTTTATGTGTACATCAATGACTGTCATTAAATGACCAATTTATGTTTTGAAAAAAAAATTGTAGACTAAAACTAAAAACCAAATTAGTTTTATATATAAGGCAATTCATTAAGAGTTTATGAATACTTATTCTGTTGCACTAAGAAATAATTGTTGTTTCAACAAATACTAATTTCATAGCAAAAGAATTTCTTTAGGAAATTATTGATGTAAAATGGATTTGAATATTATCCAAGGATAAAACTCATTGGAAGGGGTGAAATCAATTAACCAAACTTAAATGAACATAACACATTAGATTGTCTAATAATTATTCTTGTACATCGAAGAGAAACCATTAATTTCTTATCAATGTCGAGAATAGATAACCCTTGATAATCAATTAAACCATTAAGAGTATCGACTCTACGATTTGGTATGATGCACAAATACAAAATAGATTCCATGTCATTATCAAAATATGACTATGAAATCGTACCCAAAGGAATGTTATCCATCAGCCATAAATGTTTTTTTAAGGGAAAGACAAAGGCAGTTGGTATATAGTGGGCCAGATTGATAAGAATAATACCGTAAATTTCAATTGCTAAAATTAACGTAATAGATTCACCATTCGATGTGCTCAAGTAGGTTCAGATTTTACTCAAAAAATTATGACATAGTATGACTTTGTGTTTTGGTATGTATGTATTGGAACAAAAAATTCTCAGTAATGATTTACTGTATACACATAATAACCAAAGTGTCTTGAAGTTAGTAGAAGCGATATTGAGTTTGTGATATGATCTAAGAATAGATACAAAATTGTCGTTTGACAAGCATCAAAATTGAACAAATGTTTTGACAAGAATATCAAATAGTCTGATTGTTAATCAAAATGTAAAGGAATCGTGTGCTCATAAGAAAGAAAGTTAAAAAGGTACATAGATATTTTTAAACCAAAAGTGAATAACACATTGTTGATTGTTAACGATGTACTTGTGTTAGAATAGGCTATAGTTGTTTAAATACTCGATGTTGGATTTGTAAATGATATCTTTTATAGCAATTATAAGAAATATTGGGAATGTTCCAAAACAATATGCTAGGATACTTTATTAAAATGTTTAATATGAAACATATAAGATGGATTCCTTATGCATTGGCAATAGGAATTATCATAAATGTTACGTTGTCTATGATATAGTGATTTGTTTATGGATTTGATACATGAAGAAAATATAAAATCCAAATTGATATCACTAAATGATAGCTTGGAGTGTTATCGTGTATTTACGAAATACCTGAAAGTTGTTTATGGAAACTATGAACTCCTTATGAAGGAGTGTTCGGACGCAAACTTCATAAGTGATATTAGATATAATGTATTAATAATAAATTTAAGTTAAGAACATTTAAATTGGAAATGTTCCTAATGAAAGACTGTGACTGATTCAAGGAAAAATGCTAAGTGCATCGCCTTGAATAGCACCGTAATAAAAGAATTGTGTATAGATATTAATGCACAAATTTATAACCAGCTGAGTGTGATTTCAAACGTTGAGAATTCCATAACATTATTATATGATAACAATGTCATGATATAGTTTATAATAGAACTTAAAGCTCACTATAAGTCAAGAGATATACTCTGAATTGTTCCGCACGATAAAGGTAGTTTATCAACACCAAAGAGAGTTGATTGATAGAGTAGATAATTGAAACATAATAGCATAACCGTTCACTAAGGGACTTACTCAATTGGTTTTGATTAAAACAATTAGAGAAGTTGGAATAAGGTTCCATAATCGACCTCAAGTGCAAGTAGGAGATTTATAGAGTTAGGAGTATTCCCTAGGGATGGTTATGTAATTTGTTATATACATTTATATACATCTAACTCGATAACCAATCTTGTTTGAAATAAAAGGTATCATCTCTCTGTTATATACTAGATATAATATGTTATATTAATTTAATTAAAAGTATATTTAATAGAAAATCCATAAATGATATGTTTTATGATAGCAGTTATCTAGTGTTGTAAAGGTTAAATTTATCATAATGAAAATGAATATACCATTTTGAATATACTTAGTCAAGATGCATCGAGATTGCATACCGATACATCTGTTGAGACTAGAGTACGTAAAGCTCCCCAAATGTTGGACAGTGTATTACTGATGGCTACTGGGAGCACCAATGGTTATGTAATGATAGTTATCGGTTAACTATGGAATGACTTACTTGATAGTTTTCTATTGGCTAATATAATTAAGGTTAAACAGATAATATCAATGTGAATGATTCATACAGTTATGTCGACCTAAGAATACTGTAGATCTTCAATATGAAAGCTCCGCTTTGATTATAGTCAAATCATGACACAACGCTCATTGAGTGACTATACTTGGGTCAAGTGGAAGTGAATCACTATTCAAGAAAGGATTCGTCTCCTCGATTATATAAGGTTAATATCATGATCAATTCAAGTCAACTCAAAGTCAAAGTCTTTGACAAGAGTATTTTTGTTAATAATAATAATTATTATTAAACCAAGGAATTTATGTTTGGACTATAGAGTTGAATGTGAACAATATTAGAACTTTTATAATTAACAAATTTCATAAGTTCCAAGTGATATAGTTTTAACGAAAAGAACTGGTGTAAATAAAAGTCACAACCAGGTAACGCTTAGCAAAGTAAAATTGGAGTTTATCGAAACCAAGTGATGAATTTGGCCAAAATTGAATTATATTTATATTTTTATCTACATTCATATTTATATAAAAGGGTATATATTTTAATTAAATTATATACATAAAGTATTTTTATGCATGTAAACAAAAGTATATACACACACATACATTTGGACAATATTTTACATCTTGGATGAGCTATTGCGTCTGTTGCGATATAAATCTCAGCATTTATACACTAGCATGTTATACCTTGCACGGATTGATATATTACACATGCGCACACACATATGTCATAATATAAATTAAATAAAACTATATCAATTTTAAATTTAAACAAAATATTTCATTTAAATAAAATTCAGAAAAATTCTAAATAAATTAGTATTCATAGGCCTAATTAAGATGCAATATGGTAAAAATGTTTGGAATTCACCTATAACTTCCGCTATGGGCTGGCCCAGCATTGCCAACACTGTCTAAAATCCAATTGTGATAGATAGGTTGACGATCCTAGCAAAAACGTCTACCGTTAAGTTGAAAAGCAGGGGAGATAATGGGACTTCTTGCCTAAGACCGTATATGGATTAGAAAATTTCCCTGAGATTTTGTTAACCATTATACTAGAGTTTTCGGTTTTTAATAAGGTCATTATCCAGTTTACCCATTTTTTACCGAATCCCCTAGCTAAAAGTGGATCTTTAAGAAAGAACTAGTTTATTGAATCAAAAGCTTTAGCAAATTGAGTTTTCAGTGGGCATAAGCGATATTATTTTTGCAATAATAATTAATAACTTCTTGGATTACCGCTACCCCGTCTGTTATATTTCTACTTTTAATGAAAATGGATTGGCTAATGTCAATTAATTGTTCATTTTAATGCTTAGCTTATTCATTAAAACCTTAAAAATAATATTAAGAAAGCAGTTTATTAACAAAATAGGTCTAAATTCCTTAAACTCTATCACTTCCTTCTTATGGAGCAGAACTACGTTAGTAAAGTTAAATCTTCCTATTGAAAGAATATTGTGACACCGCACTTCTATACCCATACTATCCAAAAGTATTACAAAGTAATATTGTTAGAAAGTATGAAGAATAAGGTTATATGAGGTACACACATGAATATTCTCTTGGTCTAACACTTGTACGTATTAAAATATCAAATATAAAATGACCAGTGATGAGACCTCCTCAAAATGAGATATCCTCAAGCGAAATCAGACAGTAATGAAGCAATGCCCACTATCTCTATCAATCTCATATATAAAATACTACTATCAGACTTATAGAATCAATAAGATTTTAGCCACCATAGTATCTTCGGTTATCATTACCTCTCCTCTCAAGGTATCGTGACAATGATCCACCATAGACTCGACAACGTATAGCCTTTTCGGTTACGACTACTGACATGTGCCCTTATATGATAACGGACTGCTGGCTTATGTGACACAAGGGCAACCGACTATCTATCACATGATGTGCATCGAATATAATACAATAATGATGTTGTGGATCCGGGGCACGACCTTCTCGATCAGGCCGCCAGGATGTATACTGGTTAATCGGGTTCACTCTCGAAATATAAAAGGGGTCGGACAAAGGTAGACAGACATATAATGTACACAAACTATGTGGCTAACAAGTATCCTCCATACGTGCTCACCATAGCGAGTCACGCAAAGTCAAGGGCACAACATATAAGTCGAATAACATATAGAAGGAGCAAGTAGATTTTTATTTTAATAAAAGAAAATGTAGTGCAATAAAGATCTACAGCCAAATAAATTCACATTGGAAAGAAGGCTTACCCACTTCAACCAAGAGAAGAAAACGGATGGCAAAGTATGACAGCACTTTTCTTTAAGCCAGTACATGTACCCAACAAGTATATATATACACACTTTGATATACTGCCAATCACCGGGCATTATACCACATGCACACACGAGAAGATACACATATTCGTACAAAAAAAATTTATATTTACATTTGCAGGCAATTCATGTATATATAAACTACATAAATACTGCTGTTACCCTTAAACTCATTAAAAGATTGCAAACGCATACATGATTATTAACAATTAAAATATTATAATAATAATACTTAATTTTTATATATTATATATAGTAACAAATCACTGTATATTCATAAGGTATGCGTATTTAAACTGCTATTCATATATCATGTCATCCTTATATATATATATATATATATATATATATATATATATATATATATATATATATATATATATATATATATATATATAATCTATCTATTTATAGAACTTAAGTGGATATAGTATAGTAGAAAAGTATATGAACAAAGCGTTTATATCAACAGAGGTAAAATTCAAAAACAGTTTCTAATATGTATAAAACATATTCCAGAAAACATTTATAATATAAAGCCTACATATAAGAACAGGTAAATGAAGACAAATGGATGCTCTTCAACCCAATCATAGAAAACATGCTCAAGGCAATATGGACACCAGGAATACTAAAATGCACAGATATATGCACACGAGCATAGCAACGGAACTCACGCACTCACCCAAGATGATCAACTACACACTCAGCACACAAATATATATATATGTGTGTGTATTTGTGTATATACATATATACACAAATACACACACATACATACATATATACATATGTACGTACGTATGTATATGTACACACATGCACGTGCACTCTTAGGTAATCAAGAAAACACGCATTTACATCCATTCACGCGCACAGTTCCATACACAAACACACCAACGCATGCATGAAAAAAATAAAAAACAGCAGTTCATGACCACCCCACACATAAATATAAGCTTAAAGCAACACACGCAAACTCAGGTGTACGGTCACTAGGCACCACCAGTTCAATATATACACATTCACCCAAACATATATGCAAGATTCCATTAGAAATTGGAAAGATTAGCATAGATTTGTTAGTGTTGTTACTCATCCGCGTTCCCTCCCTCTCCCTCGGCTACCATGCCTTAATATACGCACGCGGCATGATTTGCTTCAAGCCATGGATATATAACAATATGAAGATGAACATATTCAAATTTCACATTTTATTATAATTTATACAAATTGTTTGTAAATTTAGAAGCGAAGAGAAATTATTTCGATGGCGTCTAGAGAAAGCTCCTTCCCCCGCGGATATTTAGCGATCAAAAGAAAGATGGAAAGTTCTAGAGCAATCATGATGGGTTTGGACAATAAGCTATTGGGCTTGAGTATTAAAGCTTTGGCTTGGGCCTTTGAAATAAAATATACAAGTAAACGGATATAATAAGTTTTATTATATTTTTCTTTTAAAACTAAATCCAATTCAATTTAACTAAATATTTTTTTTTATTTAGAACTACCTCTTCGCTTAAGTCAGTACTATATAAAGTCAATAACACCTTACTCATACAAACTATTATCTGTGTGTGTATATATTAACTTATTTAAATTAAATTATCTTTTTTTTACAATTTTAATCCATTTGTCAAACAATTCCAAAATCCATTTCAATATAAATATCCAAATTCCAAATTAATTAATAAAATTACCATTATTACTTAATTTAATTACCACTTAAAACCGGGTTGCTACAAATATCCATTGTAAAACTCATCAAACATTTTAATTAGATCGTATTTTCGTGCCAAATTTTCTTGTAGAATAATATGGAAAATCCATCTGGTCCTGGCGATTTCTTACTAGGCATGCTGCTGATGGCTCCAAGGATCTCCTCTTCTGTAAAAGAACTATCCAGATCATCTAAAGAAATCCTAGAGTTGCTGGGGTATAGATCTTCCCACCATGCTTTAATTTTTTTCCCTCTAATAGATCCAATGATGTCTTTGTAATAGTTAGTTAATGTGGCATTAAGTTGGTTCTATCAGCAGTTTCTTAATTGTTAATACAAAGAGTGTAACGACCTATATTTTACGTATCGAATGATCATAAAATATTATTTTTAAATTCATACGAGGTTGTATGACTCCATAACATTAGGAAATCCCTACTAGTGATATTTCCTATATTAGAATTTTTACAGACAATTTTAACCCTGAAAACTTGTTACGGCTATAACTTTTGATAGAGGCCGAATTAGCGTCTGAAACACTTCCATTAGAAAGATATGGTCGTTTCCCTTTCGGTAGAGTGGTCATAGTAGCGATTTGGACTTTCTGGCTAGGAGATATTTTTGTTTAAATATTGACGGTTTTTAGAGCATCTTAATGGGTAATTAGTGTGTAACGACCCAGAAATTTTGATACCGAAAATTCCAAATAGTTAGGAAAAAGTAGAAAGAGATAGAAGAAAAAGAAGAACAGAAACACCAACATCTCACAATTCACAGCGGATAAAATATAATAACAAATAATAACAGTTATACAAAGGAAAACTGTACTTGCCAAATTTCACTTTTGTACATCAGAGTTACAACATGCAAACACTGGACAGATACAATCAACATGTCTCAAATATATATATATATATATATATATATATATATATATATGATAATATAATACAGCGGAAACACTCCATACGTTCCTGCCATACAGCTCGTCCCTTGAGATCCAAAACATCCTTACTTGAAAATCTGCAATACTCGGTCTGATCCGAGCATTACATCATAGTAACACCCGGGTCAGGCTGGAAACCAGCGTGAGTAAACCCATATTATTTGAAATACTAAGTTCAACCATAAAAGAAAATCCTGGGTAACTCGTACTTCACTGCGAGTTCATTACTTGTTATGCTCAACACTTTTTTCACAAATCAGTACTTAAGTACCCATACTTAGTTTCAAAGCACCATATCATTCCAGTCTATTGATTTCATGTATCAAATCTATATAGATTTATTATAGATTACAAATCGAAGCGGTCTCGGGTATTTACTAATACCCGACTCCGGTCTCTTCGAATTCAATACTATCTTATCCCAAGTTATTCAAGTGATTAAATTTTGAATACTAGATGTCACTTTTACAAAGCAATTCATCAAAGATAACAATGTTATATCTGTTCAACCCAACATATCATATTACAAAACATTCCATTTCACAAAACATCACAATCACATATCAGGGATAACAATTAATCCAAGGCATTCAAGTATCTTCCAATCATTCATAAGCAAGATAAATTAGTCATACCATTCCCAATTAATTTAATTAACTACCAATGAATTAAATTAATTACTTGTTACTTATAAATCTTGCTTATTTAACATTAATTAATTATATCCAATTAATTAGTCATCCCTTAATTATTCATATTGATTAATCATCCTTGATTAATCATTATTTAATTACATTAAGTAATTTGCCCTTAAATTAATTACACAAATTAATTATTCTTAAACCCGTCACATTACTTAACCTTTAATTACCATCTTAATTAATTACCCAAATTAATTATCCGACAATTACATTGATTAATTATTCTTTAATTAATCACACTCTTCAATTAGCTAACCCTTGGTTAATTTTCTTAAATAAATCAACCCTTAATTAATTAATTCTTTAATCAATTTATCCTTTAATTAATTACACTAAGTAATTAATCCTTAATTCTCGTTTGCCACCTAACGCAAAGCGAGAACCCCATATCATGCTGCAATGTAGCAAACCCGATCCCATTGGTTAATTACCCTCAATTAATTAACCCTTAACAAATTTATCCTTTAATTACTAATTTAATTAATAAATCTCATTAATAAATCAATCTCTTAAATTGATTTCAGAAATTAATTTACCTTTAATTAATTAAATTAATTCTTTAACTAATTACATTAGTTAACCATCTTTAATACATCATTTAAATCACCTTTGAAACATACAGGAATTTTACCTATTATAATAATTACCTTTAAACAACAATTTTAAAACATTTTACTTAGAAATTGATAAATATTTAAGCTTAGGAAACTTATTGTTGTTTGCTTTAAAACTTTGTACCTTATGCTTTATAAATATGTTCCATATTTTTACATTACCCTTTTTTTTTAAAAATAAACAGCTAAACTATCAAACAATAACTGTGCCTAACAGATTCTCGAGAAAAACAACCAAAATCATCGAGTTATTCCTGCATCATCGCGAATCCATCTCCTCTCTTCAACCCTTCGAGTCAATCACGCAATGCTCCCGATATCAACCCGAAGAAAACTTCTTCACTTCCTAAATTTCTTCTTCTTCCTGGAACCTGTTCATGACCGATACGCTAAGAATCATGTGCACGTGCACATTACTTCTTCATCGCCGACCGACCAACCAATGATGCTCGCAAGTCCACATTAACCTCCTTGCCACACTGCGCCACAACCATGGCCTCTCACTTTCTCGATCGAGAATTCGACCTAGTAACTCATTTGATCCCCTAATCGTGCATCCTTATAGATCTCGCCACATCACTCATACCCTCTCCTCCATTGACCAGAACGTTGCGACACCCACCGATGCGGCCACCGCACCTTGCGCTACACCTCCGGACCATCGCGGCCCAGTCTGATTGCCTTCTTTGCCGGCGATTGCCGAAAACAGTCACCACAAAAGATAAAGCCCCCAAACCATAAATCCTCCTCTACAGATTACCCCGATGATCCGAAAAATCACCACTGATTTTTCCCAAGCTCCCATACTATGCTACTACCCCTTGACCAAAGGCCAACCCTATTCGATGACTACTTCGCCGGTGAAAGCCTCAGAATTGGATGTTGATCATTTCCAAATATCTTCCCAAATACCCACTTAAAAATCTAAATTCTATCACAAAAATTCATCAATTCATAACTCGAATCCAAATATCATATCAAAACTTGAAATCTTGACATTTGATTTTCTGATGGGAAAAGATTTCCACGGTGATTGTATTGATTTCCTTAAATTTATTTGCTAATTAAGCTTAAAAATGTTCTTAAAAAATCAATTCTTGCTGTTACTAATAATTCAACTCAGAGGATCATAACCTAAAACTGGGCATAGGGGAGGAATTGAATTGTTTGAATGTGTACATGTCTGTTATTCAAACAGAGACTTATATTGTAACGATCCAGATTTAAAGATGAATTTAAATTTATAATTTAATTGAATTTTAGATTAAATTATGGATTTGGTTGAATTTTTTTTTTCAAATTTAATAAGACGTATTTACTTATTTGTTTTTGAATTTTATTTGAAACTCAAAAATGAATATTTTCAGTTGAATTGAATTTTAAATAAAAAGTTTAAAGTACAAATAAAATAAAACTACGTATCAATATTGAATATAAGTGATAAGTATAGAGTATAAAAACAAAATATACGTTATAAATTTAATACTTAAGTTAGCAAATAGAATTATAAGATAAATTATAAAATGATAATAAATGTAAAATAAGATAAAAGAAGAGATAAGTATCCAAGAATCTTGCAAAAGAAGTTATATAAATGAAGTATGACATTGACAAAAGAAATAAATAAAATACATAAAAACATGAAACATGGAAACAAGGCAAATATATTGCTGTAGATTTCATATGTAAGGCAATAACAAAACAAAGCATATATATGAAGATAATTGTAAAAGAGGACAAAGAAAATTAATGCAAGCACACCATATAGTCTTCTCAACAGCATACAAATAAAGTAAGCAAGATAGCACATGCATTAAATGCCAAATCTTTTCAGCATGTAAAAGATCTTCCCAGCCGAAACAAAGCATTGTTAGTCAACAAAAGAAAATACTTGATAGCCTTCCCCTATACACACTGTCCTCTCTATATATTTATATGTATATGTCTGCTTTATTTCATTTAGTTCAAAACCAAACTTAGCAAGCCTAGAGGAAAAACAAGTAAATATATATCAGACAACAAAAATAATATATATCTATAGGCTTGCATAAGAAGACAATACAATGCATTCAACTATTCAAGTGTTCAAACATTTTATATGTTTGAGCTGCAAAGAAAATAAACAAACAAATAATGTACATGTATAAAGAACAAAAAGAAAAAAAAATCTATGTACAAAAGCTTACAGAGGAAGATAATGAAAAATATCTACAAACAAAGAAGTACCTGTACCAGCTATAACCCTTAGTACCAAACACCTTTCTCCTACATATAGGTACATACCCATCCATATGCATTAGTTCGTTCATGAAACCATAATTAGCAAGCAAAAGAAAAAAAAAATACAAACTTAGCATTACTCCAGTTCAAAGCAAAGACAAGATTAAAGGAAAAAAATCAATATCTACAGTTCAAACAAAGAGGCAGCCCTCTGTTCTTCTTATTTAGGTGAGCAAACCCCTTCTTTTAAGATCTTACACTTGCATATCTTGATTGTCTGGGCTTGATACTTAAAATATGCCATGATTTCTGTTTGTTCAGTTGATAAGTATGCATGTATATATAGATATGGGAATTACTGTGTGTGATTTTGTTGTTCCTCTGTTTTAATAATAGGCTTGATCATTCAATATAAATTCATATCTCCTCTTACAATCAGAATTAAGCCATGATATTTGAATGAAAGATGATTGCTACAGTATAGTATTAATTATAAAAATGGTTTCTAGATTTTTTATTAAGAAATCATTTCAAAAATTTAAAGTTGCAGTGATAATCTAAACTTTGTTCAAAATCATGCAACTAGATTTCAAATTCTAATTTCATAAATGGATTCGTATTTCAAACTCATGATTTTTGATAATAAATTCACGATTTTTAAGTTGCGAAATTTCTAGCATTCGCGTGTTGAACAGAAAACTTGTTTTGGGCAAATTACGATGATCAGCGTGACAAGGGTTGTCGAGTTTGGGCCTGTAGCTGGTTGGTGTGTCGTAGATCATTGGAAAATTGGTGGAAGGGTTTACAGGTGGCGGTGGTGACGGCGCGACTCGGTTTTAGGGTTTAACCCTAAGTTTTAGAGAGGGTTGGGATTTGATTAACTATGTCGTCGACGTCGCTCCGGAACGCATCGCACCGGGGGGAATCATCGCAGCATGACGTGGCGCGGTTGTGGACGAAGTTGCATGGGCTTTGGCACTAGGTGGCGGCGTAGCGAGGCGATTTCTGGTGATCACGTTTTGCTGCAGTTTGGGTTAGAATGCTTAATCGTGTTTGGCTCATGAATTTGACAATTTGGTTGCACTGGAAGCTTGGGCAGATGGTCATGGACTTGGCGGTGGGTGGCGACTCAACCGGAGGTGGCGGGGGTTCATGTGCACATGCACGTGGTTCTGACATTCTTGGGGTGTGGCTCGGTGTTGAGGAAGGATTGGAATTGGTTCAAGTTGTTTTGATAAACAACAGGCTTTATCAAAGAAAAAAGACAGGTCTTTAAAGTTACAGGGTAAATTTTTGTACAGTTTTTAGAAGCAAATGCAAGTGTAATGAAGTTTTGGTTAGACCAAGTCCCAAAGAAAATAGTTGACAAGCCTTTAAAACAATGGAAAAGGAAAGCAATATAGTTAACAAAGTTTTCAAAGCTCTTTGTAAATAAACAAGTTTTCAAATCAAGCTTTATTACCAATTAATGAATTAAGTAAACACTTAACAAAGCTTTGGGATCTAATTAATATTTTAATCAAGTAATTAATATAAAACAAGTGTTGGAATTTAATTAACATCAAAATTCTCAAATTTGTAATAAATTGATTTCAAAATTTAAAGGAGATTTCTTTGAAAATATAAATTAGTGAATAATTAATATTAATTGACTGTTTTCTAAAAATAATTAAGAATAATTACTCTTGAATTGTAATCAGTAATGAATTAAGTAATTAAGTTATGAATGAATTAATAGTTAATTAATTAAGTAATCTAATTAATAATTGATCAACTAAGTAATTAAGTCATAAATGAATGGATAATTAAGTTTTATTAAGGTTAATAATTAATGATGGAGGGTAATCAATTAAGTAATTAAAGTTAAATAAGTTGATTAAAGAAGTAATTAATAAAATAGTGTGAATAAAGTAATTAAGTAATTAAGACTTAATAATTGATTAAAGATTGATTTGTTAATTAACTAATTTGAAATGAAATAAGTAATCAATTGATAATTACTGATAAATTAAACAGTGTTAAGGAATTTATTTTCAAGTAATAAATTTTAATTTGAATTAATTACAATAAAAATTAAAGACGATTACTTATGGATTGTGTAAGTAGGATATCTGATTTGTTGTATAATGAATTGATATTTCTGTTTGAACTTGTGATGCCATAAGATGTGAATTTCTATGTGTTGGATTTTGATTGGTGATTTTATTCTGTATGTCTATGTGAAAACCCCTTAGCCTGTAAAACAGCATTTAAATTTCGATGCGACAGGGATTCGGATTCCGGTTGGTTATCCGAAACCCACATCGAACCATAATGATGAATCTCTATGATTGATAAATTTACTTTACCTAGGAATCTGTGAATGAAGATAAGCGTTATGAATTATACCGCTTATCGACATTGATTGAATCTGTGATGATTTATGTTGTGCACTATTGTGTAAAACCCCTGGACCACACTCATAACACACAAATATGGATTTCACGTGGAAATCGGTTAAGTCACAGATTTTTAAATAAGTTTTGAATTTGAATTTTTAAATTCAAATAGTTTTGGAAATAAATTAAGTCTAATATGAAAAGTTGTTTTAAGAATAAAAGTTATTTTTGAATAACTACTAAAGATTTGAAAACTGAATAATCGGATTTAAATTGAAATTCAAAAATCTGAAATTGAATTCTATATTCAATACTTATGTTTTAAAAAGAACTTTACAAGTTATACGGGTTCAAACCATTTTTAATGTGTGTTTTGGGAATTTGAATTAAACCAAGGTTTTTAACTTGTATAAATGATATCGGGCATTTCTGAAACGAAAACTGTTGTTTTCAAATAATAAAAGCTTTCATATGAGAAATGAATTTCCAATTTGTATTAGAAAGGATTTCAAGTTTGAATTGAAATAATTTTCCAAGTTAGGGATGAATCTTTGGAAACGAGTTTCAAAAGCTAAAAGCTAAATCTTGATTTAAAGATTAATGAATTAATCCAATTGAAATGGAAATTGTTTTGAAATCCGGGAATGAATCTTTGTGAAACTGAGTGAACTGTGTGAAGTAAATCTTTTTGTTTAAAAAATTTGAAATGGTAATTGGTTTAAACCATTTGAAAGAAGATTTTGAATCATTAAGTTGTGACTTAATTGAAATCTCATATCCATATGTTTTTAAATGTTGCGCTCACTATTCGGTTTAGCCGGGAGAGGACCTTTGTGTCGTATAACCCATTCCGAATATGTGATTCGTCGTTATGGATAGCATTTGAAGACCGGTGGTGAAGACCGGGTATTTGCGAGAATGATAGGATGACCTATCGATTGTCTCTGCACTGAGTAGATACGGTATAGAGATTTCCTAAGTGATGGGAAGTCCGATCGGGATTGTGCATACCCGGATTTGCAAGGGCTTCTTTGGAAGTGCCTTCGGTTCTGTTCGAACCCGGAATAGACTTGTGTGGATTGTATGTCTGACATTACATTTTGAGATATAAAGCAGATTTCTTTCAAATACATTTCTGTTGGTGGCGGAGAATTTATTCTCTTAGCTTAACACCCTTCTCTGAGACGTACGAGCTCAGAGGTTATGTAGTTGAAGGTTATCAGCGATATATTCCCAACTTGGTAGTGTGGCATGCTGAGTGCTGCTGATCATTTGTTGATCGAAGCATGGCTTTGTGAAAAGCGTAGCTTTGTGGACGAGACTTCGTCGAGTCTCATAAACCGGTAATGGTCGAAACAGGAATTGTGCGGCAAGGTTTCAAGGGTAGCCCCCCTAGGGTATGACCATTCCTTCTGGAAAAGGGTAGTATCATGGTATGGAGCCCAGATACTTACTCATGTGGACACACTTTATTTATTACTGTGTGATGTTGTTGGTTAGAGAGCTCTCGTATAAAGGTCCCAAAGGACCGGGGGTGGCATATCTGAGGTTCTGTATATTCCCCGGGAAGGGGGGTAGCCGGCCTTGTTTGGCAGAGATCCGGTTAGGTTCTCGGGGCGTCCCGCCAGAGGCGTTCCCATGTGGCAATAGGAAGTTCCTTAGCCTGACCATTTGTTGGAAAATCCATTCATCCAATACGAGCCTTGTACGGTTTTAGTTGTATAACCTGCCATGGAATGTGGTGGTAACCTGCTATTGAACATGGTAGCTATAGTAGGCATAGTTCGAAATGTCTATGCTGGCTAAGATTTATATTCTACTTTCGAAATATTTTTCTGCACTTGCACTTATAATAATAATATCAAAGAAATTTGCGTATCAAGCATGTTTGACTATCATAAGGAGAAATCTCCTCCAATTCAGCGTTTGCATTGTGTGTGTGGCGGGAGACCTTATGGTAGTTTCATTTTCCAAAAGCATTACGATTTTGAAATTTAAATCCTTGATTATTTTTAAAAGACAAACTGTTTTTGTTTGCTCATACCAGTCCCATGACTGACCTGGAGTTTATTGTTCCTTTCCTAAACTCTGGGTGCCCACGATTTTCCACACGGGTAGTCTAGAGTTTGGTTTTTCAGATAGTTAGGTTTAGTAGATTTTATGGAGCTAGTTCAGTCTTTGGATTCAGACGAGACTTGCTTATCTTGGTGAAATCTTGATGGTGGATCGAGCTAGGAGTTCTGGAGCCTTGTCTTTTGGAGCTTTTGGATCAGAGTTGTAGTATTGGATTCTGTTGAGACTTATTTCATATTGTATCATTTTCCGCTGTATTCTGTGTTGTATATTCTCTGATGTTGATGATTATCATTGTATCATATTGATGTATCGGATATTGTATTTATGTCATATCAGTGATATCATCTTTTATTTCCGCTGTGTTATTTATTATCTAATGGGTGTTGCAAGCTCCCGCGATACGAATTTGATGTTGTTATCGGACATCGAGTTCGGGTCGTGACAGATTGGTATCAGAGCTGAAGGTTGAGTAAGAACTTTAGCTACGGAGTGTAACACATTAGATGGCTCATTAGAGATAGGGTGAAGTATACCCTAGAATGAGTACAACCAGTGAAACCAAATCCAAATTTCTTAATCTATTCTTTTTATCTGTTGTTATTCTCTAAGATATTTCGTCCGAATGCCTAAATCAGATTTCTTACTATTTACAAATAGTAGGAATGAGTGGAATAAGAGGACGAAATAGGATACAGGAAAGCATCACTTCAGCTGGTCAAAATCCTGCAACGACAGATATTCCTATTCCATCTCAATCAAATTTGGTCGATCTATATCAAAGTTTTTCTAGACTTGGTGGAAAGCCGTTCACTGGCAAAGAAACCTTTATTGAAGCACAAGCATGGATTCGATTGTGTGAAAAGATTTTCAAAGGACTAAGTTAGAAGATGATCAGATGCGACTGATAGCTTCTTGGCAGCTCCAGGAAGATGCTTTAATTTGGTGGGAAACTGTTACCGTGGATGAGTCGGTAGATGAATTTACTTGGAGTCGTTTCAAGGAAGTGTTTGAGCAGCGATATATGCCGTCTACTGGTATCTCCCGAATGTACCAAGAGTTTATGGATTTAAAGCAAGGAAGTTTATCATTCGAGGAATACTTGAACAAATTTATTGAATTATCTCGATTTGGTCCAGAATTGGTGAATACACCATTAAAGAAGAATGAAAAGTTTATTCGGGGAATGAACAAGAGTTTCAGGAAAGGATGACTACTCACGTCAAGGAATCTTTTTCTGAATTAATCGACATGGGCTATCGATACGATACTCTGGAAAAGCAAAAAAGATCCGGAGGAAAATGGAAATGCGAGTAATTTGAATTGGAGAAAAAGGAAGTTTGGCAGTAAGAAATCGAAGAAAAATAAAGGAAAGAAGAGTATACAGAAGAAAAAGGTGAAGAATGTTACTTGTCTCAATTGTTTGGAGAAAGGTCACTACTCAAATAAATAAAAGAATGATTGGAAGCCCGGAATGAGAGAGCCATTTATGAGGCCAGATCAGGAATCTACGGGATGCTATAAATGCCGCAAGCCAGGACATAGGATCAACAACTGTCCAGCTTATAAGCAACTCTAGGAAAAAATGTAAGCAATCAGAGACGATTCTTCAACTTCAAAAGCTGATTAAGGAAATGAATTTTTAAGGTAACTTTCTCGTTTACAATTAAATTGTTTGATTTTTGTTCGACACAAGAACTACACATAGTTTTATTCTCAGAAAATTGCAAATAAGTTAAATCTTGAATCTGAGATCGTAGTCGAATCTATTTCATTGGGTTTCGACATTATCTACGAACGGTTAGTCATCCTTTCGAACTAACCAATAACCCTTGTATACTTCGTAGATCTGATAACCCAATTGTTTCGTGATTGATTGAGTTTGTTCTCATATCTATTGTTGATATTCTGATTTGGTAAGCCAAATGCAGAATTGATATCCAGTTTGATTTGGAAAGATATATCTCTATCTCTCATCTGACTTTGTTGTCTCCTTGGCAAATTTCGGGGACGAAATTTCTTAAGAAGGGGAATCTGTAACGATCCTGATTTAAAGATGAATTTAAATTTATAATTTAATTGAATTTTAGATTAAATTATGGATTTGGTTGAACATATTTTTTTTCAAATATAATAAGATGTATTTACTTATTTGTTTTTGAATTTGATTTGAAACTCAAAAATGAATATTTTCAGTTGAATTGAATTTCAAATAAAATGTTTAAAGTACAAATAAAATAAAACTACGTATCAAAATTGAATATAAGTGATAAGTATAGAATATAAAAACAAAATATACGTTATAAATTTAATACTTAAGTTAGCAAATAGAATTATAAGATAAATTATAAAATGATAATAAATGTAAAATAAGATAAAAGAAGAGATAAGTATCCAAGAATCTTGCAAAAGAAGTTATATAAATGAAGTGTGACATTGACAAAAGAAATAAATAAAATACATAAAAACATGAAACATGGAAACAAGGCAAATATATTGCTGTAGATTTCATATGTAAGGCAATAACAAAACAAAGCATATATATGAAGATAATTGTAAAAGAGGACAAAGAAAATTAATGCAAGCACACCATATAGTCTTCTCAACAGCACACAAATAAAGTAAGCAAGATAGCACATGCATTAAATGCCAAATATTTTCAGCATGTAAAAGATCTTCCCTGCCGAAACAAAGCATTGTTAGTCAACAAAAGAAAATACTTGATAGCCTTCCCCTATACACACTGTCCTCTCTATATATTTATATGTATATGTCTGCTTTATTTCATTTAGTTCAAAACCAAACTTAGCAAGCCTAGAGGAAAAACAAGTAAATATATATCAGACAACAAAATAATATATATCTATAGGCTTGCATAAGAAGACAATACAATGCATTCAACTATTCAAGTGTTCAAACATTTTATATGTTTGAGCTGCAAAGAAAATAAACAAACAAATAATGTACATGTATAAAGAACAAAAAGAAAAAAAAAATCTATGTACAAAAGCTTACAGAGGAAGATAATGAAAAATATCTACAAACAAAGAAGTACCTGCACCAGCTATAACCCTTAGTACCAAACACCTTTCTCCTACATATAGGTACATACCCATCCATATGCATTAGTTCGTTCAAGAAACCATAATTAGCAAGCAAAAGAAAAAAAAATACAAACTTAGCATTACTCCAGTTCAAAGCAAAGACAAGATTAAAGGAAAAAAATCAATATCTGCAGTTCAAACAAAGAGGCAGCCCTCTGTTCTTCTTATTTAGGTGAGCAAACCCCTTCTTTTAAGATCTTACACTTGCATATCTTGATTGTGTGGGCTTGATACTTAAAATATGCCATGATTTCTGTTTGTTCAGTTGATAAGTATGCATGTATATATAGATATGGGAATTACAGTGTGTGATTTTGTTGTTCCTCTATTTTAATAATAGGCTTGATCATTCAATATAAATTCATATCTCCTCTTACAATCAGAATTAAGCCATGATATTTGAATGAAAGATGATTGCTACAGTATAGTATTAATTATAAAAATGGTTTCGAGATTTTTTACTAAGAAATCATTTCAAAAATTTAAAGTTGCGGTGATAATCTAAACTTTGTTCAAAATCATGCATCTAGATTTCAAATTCTAATTTCATAAATGGATTCGTATTTCAAACTCATGATTTTTGATAATAAATTCATGATTTTTAAGTTGCGAAATTTCTAGCATTCGCGAGTTGAACAGAAAACTTGTTTTGGGCAAATTACGATGATCAGCGTGACAAGGGTTGTCGAGTTTGGGCCTGTAGCTGGTTGGTGTGTCGTAGATCATTGGAAAATTGGTGGAAGGGTTTACAGGTGGCGGTGGTGACGGCGCGACTCGGTTTTAGGGTTTAACCCTAAGTTTTAGAGAGGGTTGGGATTTGATTAACTGTGTCGTCGACGTCGCTCCGGAACGCATCGCACCGGGGGGAATCATCGCAGCATGACGTGGCGCGGTTGTGGACGAAGTTGCGTGGGCTTTGGCACTAGGTGGCGGCGTAGCGAGGCGATTTCTGGTGATCACGTTTTGCTGCAGTTTGGGTTAGAATGCTTAATCGTGTTTGGCTCATGAATTTGACAATTTGGTTGCACTGGAAGCTTGGGCAGATGGTCATGGACTTGGCGGTGGGTGGCGACTCAACCGGAGGTGGCGGGGGTTCATGTGCACGTGCACGTGGTTCTGACATTCTTGGGTTGTGGCTCGGTGTTGAGGAAGGATTGGAATTTGTTCAAGTTGTTTTGATAAACAACAGGCTTTATCAAAAAAAAGACAGGTCTTTAAAGTTACAGGGTAAATTTTTGTACAGTTTTTAGAAGCAAATGCAAGTGTAATGCAGTTTTGGTTAGACCAAGTCCCAAAGAAAATAGTTGACAAGCCTTTAAAACAATGGAAAAGGAAAGCAATATAGTGAACAAAGTTTTCAAAGCTCTTTGTAAATAAACAAGTTTTCAAATCAAGCTTTATTACCAATTAATGAATTAAGTAAACACTTAACAAAGCTTTGGGATCTAATTAATATTTTAATCAAGTAATTAGTATAAAACAAGTGTTGGAATTTAATTAACATCAAAATTCTCAAATTTGTAATAAATTGATTTCAAAGTTTAAAGGAGATTTCTTTGAAAATATAAATTAGTGAATAATTAATATTAATTGACTGTTTTCTGAAAATAATTAAGAATAATTACTCTTGAATTGTAATCAGTAATGAATTAAGTAATTAAGTTATGAATGAATTAATAGTTAATTAATTAAGTAATCTAATTAATAATTGATTAACTAAGTAATTAAGTCATAAATGAATGGATAATTAAGTTTTATTAAGGTTATTAATTAATGATCGAGGGTAATCAATTAAGTAATTAAAGTTAAATAAGTTGATTAAAGAAGTAATTAATAAAATAGTGTGAATAAAGTAATTAAGTAATTAAGACTTACTAATTGATTAAAGATTGATTTGTTAATTAACTAATTTGAAATGAAATAAGTAATCAATTGATAATTACTGATAAATTAAACAGTGTTAAGGAATTTATTTTCAAGTAATAAATTTTAATTTGAATTAATTACAATAAAAATTAAAGACGATTACTTATGGATTGTGTAAGTAGGATATCTGATTTGTTGTATAATGAATTGATATTTCTGTTTGAACTTGTGATGCCAAAAGATGTGAATTTCTATGTTTTGGATTTTGATTGGTGATTTTATTCTGTATGTCTATGTGAAAACCCCTTAGCCTGTAAAACAGCATTTAAATTTCGAAGCGACAGGGATTCGGATTCCGGTTGGTTATCCGAAACCCACATCGAACCATAATGATGAATCTCTTTGATTGATAAATTTACTTTACCTAGGAATCTATGAATGAAGATAAGCGTTATGAATTATACCGCTTATCGACATTGATTGAATCTATGATGATTTATGTTGTGCACTATTGTGTAAAACCCCTGGACCACACTCATAACACACAAATATGGATTTCACGTGGAAATGGTTAAGTCACAGATTTTTAAATAAGTTTTGAATTTGAATTTTTAAATTCAAATAGTTTTGGAAATAAATTAAGTCTAATATGAAAAGTTGTTTTAAGAATAAAAGTTATTTTTGAATAACTACTAAAGATTTGAAAACTGAATAATCGGATTTAAATTGAAATTCAAAAATTTGAAATTGAATTCTATATTCAATACTTATGTTTTAAAAAGAACTTTACAAGTTATACGGGTTCAAACCATTTTTAATGTGTGTTTTGGGAATTTGAATTAAACCAAGGTTTTTAACTTGTATAAATGATATCGGGCATTTCTGAAACGAAAACTGTTGTTTTCAAATAATAAAAGCTTTCATATGAGAAATGAATTTCCAATTTGTATTAGAAAGGATTTCAAGTTTGAATTGAAATAATTTTCCAAGTTAGGGATGAATCTTTGGAAACGAGTTTCAAAAGATAAAAGCTAAATCTTGATTTAAAGATTAATGAATTAATCCAATTGAAATGGAAATTGTTTTGAAATCCGGGAATGAATCTTTGTGAAACTGAGTGAACTGTGTGAAGTAAATCTTTTTGTTTAAAAAATTTGAAATGGTAATTGGTTTAAACCATTTGAAAGAAGATTTTGAATCATTAAGTTGTGACTTAATTGAAATCTCATATCCATATGTTTTTAAATGTTGCGCTCACTATTCGGTTTAGCCGGGAGAGGACCTTTGTGTCGTATAACCCATTCCGAATATGTGATTCGTCGTTATGGATAGCATTTGAAGACCGGTGGTGAAGACCGGGTATTTGCGAGAACGATAGGATGACCTATCGATTGTCTCTGCATTGAGTAGCTACGGTATAGAGATTTCCTAAGTGATGGGAAGTCCAATCGGGATTGTGAATACCCGGATTTGCAAGGGCTTCTTTGGAAGTGCCTTCGGTTCTGTTCGAACTCGGAACAGACTTGTATGGATTGTATGTCTGACATTACATTTTGAGATATAAAGCAGATTTCTTTCAAATACATTTCTGTTGGTGGCGGAGAATTTATTCTCTTAGCTTAACACCCTTCTCTGAGACGTACGAGCTCAGAGGCTATGTAGTTGAAGGTTATCAGCGATATATTCCCAACTTGGTAGTGTGGCATGCTGAGTGCTGCTGATCATTTGTTGATCGAAGCATGGCTTTGTGAAAAGAGTAGCTTTGTGGACGAGACTTCGTCGAGCCTCACAAACCGGTAATGGTCAAATCAGGAATTGTGCGGCAAGGTTTCAGGGGTAGCTCCCCTAGGGTATGACCATTCCTTCTGGAAAAGGGTAGTATCATGGTATGGAGCCCAGATACTTACTCATGTGGACACACTTTATTTATTACTGTGTGATGTTGTTGGTTAGAGAGCTCTCGTATAAAGGTCCCAAAGGACCGGGGGTGGCATATCTGAGATTCTGTATATTCCCCGGGAAGGGGGGTAGCCGGCCTTGTTTGGCAGAGATCCGGTTAGGTTCTCGGGGCGTCCCGCCAGAGGCGTTCCCATGTGGCAATAGGAAGTTCCTTAGCCTGACCATTTGTTGGAAAATCCATTCATCCAATACGAGCCTTGTACGGTTTTAGTTGTATAACCTGCCATGGAATGTGGTGGTAACCTGCTATTGAACATGGTAGCTATAGTAGGCATAGTTCGAAATGTCTATGCTGGCTAAGATTTATATTCTACTTTCGAAATATTTTTCTGCACTTGCACTTATAATAATAATATCAAAGAAATTTGCGTATCAAGCATGTTTGACTATCATAACGAGAAATCTCCTCCAATTCAGCGTTTGCATTGTGTGTGTGGCGGGAGACCTTATAGTAGTTTCATTTTCCAAAAGCATTACGATTTTGAAATTTAAATCCTTGATTATTTTTAAAAAACAAACTGTTTTTGTTTGCTCATACCAGTCCCATGACTGACCTGGAGTTTATTGTTCCTTTCCTAAACTTTGGGTGCCCACGATTTTCCACACGGGTAGTCTAGAGTTTGGTTTTTCAGATAGTTAGGTTTAGTAGATTTTATGGAGCTAGTTCAGTCTTTGGATTCAGAAGAGACTTGCTTATCTTGGTGAAATCTTGATGGTGGATCGAGCTAGGAGTTTTGGAGCCTTGTCTTTTGGAGCTTTTGGATCAGAGTTGCAGTATTGGATTCTGTTGAGACTTATTTCATATTGTATCATGTTCCGCTGTATTCTGTGTTGTATATTCTCTGATGTTGATGATTATCATTGTATCATATTGATGTATCGGATATTGTATTTATGTCATATCAGTGATATCAACTTTTATTTCTGCAGTGTTATTTATTATCTAATGGGTGTTGCAAGCTCCCGCGATACGAATTTGATGTTGTTATCGGACATCAAGTTCGGGCCGTGACATATATATTCGTTTATACTGGCATGCAGTGATTAAAACCTATCAATATACACACACGAACACTTAATCTATCCATGCAAACATAACTACAATTTTTAATCACAAGCACAAATTAAAGCAGATGATTGTTTACTCACCTTGGAAAAGCAGAGGGTAGTGTTTTTGAAATAGGAAATTTGAATTGTAGAGAGCTTTGAAAAACTGGGTTGAAGCTTTAATTTGCTACTGATTCTATGATAATCCAGATTGCATTTGAAACTTGTATCTTTAGTTTACAAGCTTGCTTTGAAAATTTGTCGATAGGCTTGCTTGGAAAATGAGTTACAGGTTTTTGGGTCTTTTGATTTGAAAAAAAGTATTACAGGGATTTGTGGTTTGATTTGTGAAAGTGTTTACTGATTTTTTTTCCAGTTAGATCTGAGATTTCTTTGTTTCCTTTGTTTTAGAAATGAGATGAGAAAAGAGAAAAAGAAAGGTAAGAGGTATGCTTATATAAATTAATTTATGATTTTATAAAAATTAAGAAAAAAATAAAATAAAATAAAATACAAGGAGTGACACTTGTCCTCCATCCTATTAAATTTCTTAACACATGTTACTTATATCTTGATTTAATTACACTTGTAATTATACATTTTGATTTATTTTTTTAAAATTGATTTAAAAAGCTTATATATAAATATCCTAATTGATTAATACATTTCTTAATTAATAAGTGCTTTTGTGAATTTATAAAAATAAACCTTTAAAAGAAAATTAAATATAAAACCAATCATATCTTAAATAAAATCATGCATAGTGCATTTAATCCCTTCATAAATGTAAATACAAGACTTTTATATTTATTTACTATCTAAATATATACATTCATAATTTATATAAATAAATTTCTTTTAAGGAAAAACAATATAGAAAAAATTATATCCCAATGAGAACTTTATTCATATATTTTTATATCTAACTATTTGAAAATAATTATCCTTCAAATTCAAATCCAAATATTGAATTCCAAATTCAAATTTAAAAACCCAACCTAAAATCAACTTAAACATATATATTACTTTAAACTAACACATTATTAATTTTGAAAATAATAATTCTGTTTGAAGATAATAAGTTTGCCCCTTTTAAATAATTATATTAGGAGATTATCAAATGAATATATATCTAGATATTTATAATTTAGCATTTATTAGTTCTAATCTATCTATATACACATCCAAATATATATATATATATATATATTATCTGGTTTATATGTTCAAATTAATGAATCAGTGTTTAATAAATTAAACCCTGTTAATTACAAATTAACAGCTCTCCAAGAATCCGGGTTATCACATTCTTCCCCCTTTGAATCTTTTTGTCCCCGAAAAGGAACAGAGCCAGAATTTACTAAAATGCTTGTTATAAGAAAAATTATTCTTTGATTACTTTTAAAGCACTTTTAAAATCCACATAATATAATAAAATAGTTTTTAAAAAATACCTTTTATAACTCGATGTCTCAACCAGTCCAACCTCGTTCTCATAGAAATTCGGTCATACGTTGATCAGGCGTAGGACTAAAAATCTATAAGTACTTGGTAAACCAGTTTCAACACCCAGTGAAAATACTTGGAAAAATAATTTTATTGAAAATATAGAAAACATTTTTGAAATCGAGGAAACATCTTTGGTGAGAATGCTTTGGAAATCATCACCCCCATCCATGGTCGTGTGAGAAATGCAGATTAAGGATCTTAAGGCTAGGATAAACACTAGAGGGTAGTGAATAGTGTTTTAGAGAATTGTTAAATCTTTTGAGTTTTTGTTAATTTGAACACAGATGTATGCAATATTCAGACAAAAAAATGATCACAGAATCAGACATAGATGCAAATATAAAGTAAAAGTAGTAAAAGAAAGAACACACCGGATTTTATATTGGTTCGGAGTTACCCTATATCTAGTCCCGCACACAAGTCCGAATTTCCTTTCAAAAGTAATCTTTTCAATTACACCCTCGATTTCAAGGCAACGAGGTACACCCTCCAGATTCACAATCCTCTGGGTAGAGATACATAATTTCCCAGGCAAAAAGTTCACCCAATTGATTTCCAAGGCTACAATCACATCTTATCTCGCTTGATTGATTTCCAAGGCCACAATCACACCTTACCTCGCTTGATTGATTTCCAAGGCCACAATCTAAGTTGATTACAAAAATCCTATAACTCTGAATAGCACTGAGGATCTTGTTGAGATAGTGATAATCAAACCAGAGATAATCTAGTTAGATTCAATGTTGATTTCGGCAGAGTAATGGTAAGAATATGTATATAGAAATGTGGAAGAAGAAGAGGAGTGAAAAACCAAAAAAATCTGTTTTTAAATTCGTTAAAAACATTCCCTATTTATAGAAAAACAATAGACATGTCTATTCGTGAAGAGATATGACGAATAGACACTTCATTTGAAATTTAAATTTTGAAACCAACTGACACATTGTCGACATGAGTTCCTTGGGTATGTCGACATGCCAAAAGAAATTTTGGTCATACATTTTTCTTTGAAAATAACTTCTATCTTATATTAAAACTGTTTTAATCCTTATAAATATACTTATCTATAGTTAAAATACATAAGTAAATATATAGAATAATATATGCAAAATTCTAATATAATTTTATGTTTAAATCTAAGTATAAATATTTAAAAATATATTATTATTTAAAGATAGTTAAAATTATGGATGATTTGATTTTGAAATTAAAGATTATTTTGAGGCTAAAAGTTTTTGCAATCGAGATAGATGTTTTTGATGCTTTTAAAATGAAGGTTTTGGAAACATTTTGAAAACAAGATATAATTTTGTAAAAATCATTTTGAATAAAAATTAGCGGATACAAAACAATGTTCCACTAGATTTTTCGTAGGTTCCATCCTACTTAGGGTTCCATCCCTTTAACAGGCTCGAAGTGGATTCCATTCCACGAATAAATTGGATTTTAAGATGCCAGTGCTTTTCTAGGAGTTTTAACAAAATTTCTAATTAAAAGTAAATTACTTGAACTCTTGATAATCTTGATACTCATGAGTCTTCAATCCTGATATCTTGAATCTCTATACTGTACAGTCTTTATTCTTGGTACATGCATAGTTAGATCCTGCATATACATATATATCTAAACTTATACAGTTAGTATTTATATTTTATAATCTATTCTAAGGTTGTTGTCATCAAAACCATCATCTCAAGGACTAACAATCTCCCCCCTTTTGATGATGACAACCTTTTTTTATAAAATATTAGTTCTATCCTAATAACTCCCCCTTAATCTATGCCTAACTACCGCATTTTATATTTCTCCCCCTTTGTCGTCAACAAAAACTAACTCCAAATATATAACTCCCCCTGTGACGGCCCGTTTTCCCGTACCCTTTGAATCGACAATAAACCACCCATGTCCAACTCAAATTGCACGAAAAAACGGATCATCAAGGGTGATAAAGAAAAATAGACAGAACAGAATCTCACACGAATGGAATAACATATATTATTTCAATAAAAATATTTACAGCGGAAAATTTTAAAATACAATATCAGAGTCTAACCTAGATTCAGCTTGGACAGTTATAAAACCTGCCCTTACAATTGCTGACAAACATCAAACAAAATGCACTAAGCAAAGGCGATGAAAGAATATCTCCATGCGTCCATGAATATCTCCAGCTCTCCCCTGGAACTTCAACTTCCTTCGACTATCCTGAAACTACTCGGATCTGACCCAAGTATTGAAAATACCCGGATCAGGCTTGATAAACCAGCGTGAGAAAAACTCAATAATAAATGACAGTGTCATATATCAGCCTTTGGATAAAATCTTTTGAAATAAATAGTATCTCATAAGACCACGCCCACACATAAACACGGACGGGTTTTTACCTTATGATAACTAAAACACTTTTATATCAAAACTTTTGATATTATTTCTAATGACATCTCTTTGAAAACATTTGCAAATAAACTTATTAATCTTATCCGAAATGGTTACCCATATAGCATTTCGAGGCTATTCATTACGCCAATACAAACAAAACCGTAGGTTCTTATTGGAGAATGGATTTCCATACAAATGACCAGGCGCAGGATCTACCTTCCGAAATGGGTACACCTCTAGATGGATGTCCCGAGGCACAGAACATCTGCCCTCTACCAACACAAGACCGGCCCACCTCTGTAACTAGATGGTACCGAATATGTCATCCCCCGGTCGTTACCGACCTTTATCGAGGGCCCTCTAGCATACACCACATTAATTAACATCCCGACGTCATAGCGGGAAGAAATATATCTAGAAGGGGATGATCATACCCTAATGGGAATGACCCACATAGCCCTGCTGCATCTAATCCTGTTTCGGTCATTTCCGGTTTGATGAGGCTTGAGGCTACGATTACCTTTTCACAAAGCACATATCAAATCTTTGAATGCCACATTGCCATTTCCGTTAACTACTAATTGCCTTCCACAAAAATACAACCCTTGAGCTCGTATGTCTCAAGGAGGGTGTTAAGCTAAGAGAAGTTGCCTTCTCCGCCACCACTAATGTACGTTTGTAAAAACCGATGTACGTAATCTTTAGAAATGCAACGTCAGACAAACGTCCATACAAGTTGTCCAGGAACAGGACAAACCGAAGGTACTTTCCTCGGCCATTACTAGGCGAGAAGCCCTTGCAATCCGCAAAATCTCTATCACGAGGAGACCACTGCTATATATAACTCTATAATTGGGTGCGACCCGAGCAAATCAACAAGCAGTCCTCACGCTAGGAAGATCCACGGTCTTCAATCACCATCTTCAACATGTCTTCACGTTCGAACGTACACATTGGTTCGAAGTGGTTTTCGGATAGGAATTAACCAAATCCGACTCCGGTTCCTTCGAAATCCAATCATCGATAAAAAGTGAATATGAGAATATAGGATTTATTAAGTCTCTTTTCACTTAAATTCTTTTCGGATGATTTCGAAATTCTCTTTCTTTCAACTTAGGATAATTCTAAGTAATTCATTCTTTTGTTTTGGAAAATATCTCAGATTTCTCTACTTAATTCTTGATCCAAATTTCTTAACTTTTAACTTAAGGAAAACATTCCCTTTATAATATCACCTTCCAAAACATCCATTTAATTTAAAGGATTATTCACTGTCCAAAATCGCGAATATAATTCCTTTAATAACTTTCACATTTAACTTATCAATTTAAATTGATTTCAGATTTACAAAACGGTGTTTATAAATTCCATTTTTATATCTCACTTGTAAGTCAAAATCCAATACTCTTATTTACCAATTCATTCCTTTCAAATCTTATCATTCCTAAAATTCATTATAAATTCTTTTCTAAACTTCACAGGTTCGTAGAAATCATTCATCTTGGAGATTGCTTAACTTTTGGATAATACCAATCTTCTTTTATTTTGGAAAACTTAACAGAATATTTTTATTTTGAGAGCATCCGGGCTTTCCTTTCGATCTGTTCCACCCCTCGCCTAAGAAAAGAAAACATAGGCCAGGTAAGTTCAGGGCACTGGTTGCTCCATCCCTAACCTTAGTTAAACACCTTGTTTTATCTTCCCAGATCTCACAGGCGGGACAAATGTACTAGTCGTTTCCGCATACTCAGATTTCAACTTATTTTGGAATTGCTTATAAATATTCCAAATTATCTTTCAAAACGCTTAATTATCCTTTTTAAAACATTCACAATTGATTCTGGGAAACATCATTATTTTTAAACTCATATTCCAAAAATTATAGAATTCACAGCATAAAAGTGCTGCGGAAAGTGCTATATAAGCTTATTTGATTAAAACAACTTTTAAACATTCGCTAATTCATATTTTCCAATCCAAATCTCTTTTAAATCATTTAAATAGATTTATCAAATTTATTCCATATTTTTCCATAATTAAAAACATCCATTCGAACAGATTTTCTGTTATGGTCACTAAACTGCACTAGCGCGATTTTTCTAGAAAATTGATTTGGACTTAATTCAAAATCTACTTATCGAAACTTTGAGTTTCTTTCTTCGTTTAGAAGATATGGATATAATAGTCCCGAATTTTCTTATCTCGAAGAATTCCGAGCAATATTCCACTCTATACATTCATTTGAACTTTTCAACGCGAAATCGCGAACTACCGTTGCGCGACGCGTCTAGTTTTAACTTATTTTTCAACATTTGAAATAATTTATTCAAATTGGATTTCAATACTTATAAAATGATTAGAAACCATTTTAAATCAATATTTTCACTTTTTAAAGTATTTAATATATATTTTCACTCTTACCACATTAAAATATTATTATATTCCCATTATTTTAATATTAAACTTTAAATCCCAATTTCAACTCAATTTCAATTCTAATCTCAAATTAAACACATTTAAAACTTAGATTTCAAATCTAATTCCAATTTAAATTTCAATTTAATCTCAAACTAAACTTCACTTTTTCAAAATCGATTTTAATTTCAATTTCACTATTCATCTAAATTTCAATTTCTAATTAGCTATTCTTTTCAAATCCGTTTCACTTCAAATTTCAAATTCTCTTTCATTTTAACTTTAATTTCACTTCTAAATGAAAAGAGACTTATTTTTCCACAATTTCTCATATTACTAAAATATGGTCTTACTAATCAAAGTGATTACTTAATCAAAATGAACATATCCAATATTCATATTTATTACTAACATAACATCCATTCAACAAATCACATGCATATGATTTCAAATCTAACATTCGCTATTAATATCATAACGGGATATATTATCACAATTCACTTAATTTACTAATTTTCAAATCATCCATATTAACAATCAATTTGGTATAAACATTCATATGTCATAAGGGTGTAAATATGATTGTTATAACATAATCAAAATATAAATTCAAAAGCGATGAGAATTTCTCACCTTTAACCAAACGTTTAACTTCCTACCAACATTCATTTAATTCAACGCTTCACTAAACCTTATCATAACCATGCTTCCAAGTGCTCGACCATCTCCATCTTTACTTGCTTTGCTCACGTCCTTCCTTTATCAACTTCCAAACTCATGGCCTAAGGCCTTTTTTAAGAAGAGAAGAAGAAGAAGTGAATTAAGAAGAGGTTAGAGAGTAACAAGTGGATTAGTGCTTAAGCACTCCACTATTTTTAACCCTCCTACCTCTCTTAAGAGAGAAGCCATTAAAATAGCTTAAAGGAAGAAGAAGAAAAGAAAGATTTGTGTGAAAATGAAAGAGGTATGCATGGCTATTTATAGGAAAAAGTTTGAAATAAAATATTATTATGTAAAATGACCAAAATGCCCTTTACTTACTTTTTAACTTAACATCACATTTCAAATCATGCTTTATGTCACTTTCACTTAAGAAGTAAGTAAAGTAAAGTAATAATTATGTTTGGTTTGATTTGATGTTGATTTGATGTTTACTTTTGACTTTTCTTACTTACTTTTCTTAATTATATTCTAGAATTTTCTAAGTATGTTTAGTAAAAGTAAACTTGATTAGTGAATTAATTAATACTTATACTATTTGAATATATGTTCCTATATAAGAAAATAAAGGTGCGACGACGTTGCGACAACTTTTAATTGACAAAACGTCGTTTTTCGACGAAATGTTTTACGGTCACATTTTGACGTTTTAGTTAAACTATGTATTGAAGTAAACCAAATTTAAAAATGAACTTTTTACTTCTTTAAATAAATTAAAACAAGTCTCTTTATATTCTAAAATCATATTTAATTAATATCAAAATCTCTAATTTTACCGTGTATGCAAAACTGACAAAATGCGACAAATTTTGGTTATTTTTATAAAACGATTATTAACAAATTTTTAAATCTTTTAACATACTTTTATTATCTTTATTAGATGTTTTAAATAAGATTTACCTTTTTTAAATAGATATTTAAATCCATTTATTTAAGCCTTTAATTATTATTAACAAAACTTAACTTTTGTCGATTTGTTCTAAAATCCAAATTCATACTTTTTTTTTTTTTTATATTTATTAACTATAAGAATATATAACTTCTTCACTATTATTTATTATATATATCATATTATTTAAGATTTAAACTCCTTTTTAAATTTAAATCGATCGAAATCTCTCATTTTCGAAGTAGCGAAAATACGGGTCGTTACATTCTCCCCTACTTAAAAGCATTTCGTCCTCGAAATGAAAGTTAGATAAAGGAATCTATCTCATACTCATATCCTCAAAAAATTTTGACTTATTTCTATTGATGATAGAAAAGAAGAAGGCCGATATCATAACAACACTAAAACAAATGATGCCAAACATATATACAAAGATTTTCCACATTAACCTGAGTATCTATCACTTTCTTAAGATTATATATACATACATCAAGTCAAACTTCTATCCTTCCCATCCTAGTGCGTACTGCACACTTAAGATAATGTATCCAACTATCAAACAAGACTATACATCCAAAAACAACCAAACTATATCAACATAAATGAATACATCCACATAACCCATCCTCTGACCTAAGCATGTACTACACCTGAGGTCTATATATATACATACCAAAACATAATTCTAACCATTATCTCTTATGTCTTCTATTCAAGATAACTATCGAACTACTAAGTTGATAGACCCAACACATCATACTATATGTGATATTTGATTCGATCTATTATTCAAATCCACAACTTTTCTTTCGAACTAGTATCGATCCCCCGATTTTCTACTGCGGACTTTGATCAGACTTCTTGATCACAAACCCTTGCTTTCCTTGCATAGCTCTCAACTATGATAGAAAACTTGAGTACATAATCATAAACTCCCATCAAGAATCGAGTGATAAATTCTTTTTCGGATTGGTGTAAACACCTCAAAGTTTTGTACTCAAATCTTAGATCAAAATTTATGTGCCAAAATGATCTACGTTTAACTTATGTACTTATTTATCTTTACTTAATACATTTCTTCCAAAACTTCTATTAATCCAAGTTTATTTCACAACCATTTACTTTCTTCTAAATCCATTATTACTTAAGCTTACAAATGACTTAACTTGTATAATATACCTTTACTTCCTAAGAGTATATATACATATCCCAAATCTTCAAATCGTCATTTACTTTAATTAGCGTCTTCAACAAATGTGGAATTCTATTATTCCAAATAAATAAGTTATAAAACTTAATCCCTAGTTTTTTTACCTAAGGTCTCCATTTAGCTAATATTATTTATCTAATCCATATTTTAATAAGACAACTTTACTAAATGTACGTCCTTTTTCTTACAAAGTTAACTTATTTACCTATCCATTTTCTAAATCAAATTTCTTAACCTTAAATCCGTCAAATACCTTATAGTCAAATTGTGAAACTTAATTCACATGGTATTTGTTATTTAAACATTTTCATCCAACATTCAACTACTAACCATATTATTCAAAACTACCTCCTTCTAATCTTACTTCATTTTGAATTATAAATATTACCCTAAATGTATCATTATTTCAAATTTTATATTAGGATGATATTTCTTATACCTCTTGTTTCTAATCAAAGTGTCTAAATTTCAAATTACCTTAACTCATTTATAAGTTATAGAACTTATCCTTTCATAATATATTAACCCAAAATTTCAATTTTGGCTTATCTTTTCTATCTTATTGACAAGAATTTTTTTCTAAGTGTAAATTTTCACTTTACTTCCTCTAATTACACTTCTAGCTTCAATATTATCATCAAATATCTTATAATCAAATTTGTGAATTTTACTTCACAATATATTTGTACTTAGCTTTTAAATCCATCCATTATGATAATCACTTAATTATTATTTCTTAATACCAAGTATCTAAGGGTATATGATTACAGTTTTAAATTCTAGCTTTCAACTAACTGATCCTATATGAAATATCTTATAGTCAAATTGTGCAATTCTAATCACAAGATATTCATATTTTAGTTTTACTAAGCTAAATTACAATCAATCCTTAACCCAAAAGATAATAATATCCTCTTTAGTATTTATAATATAAACCCAAGGTAAAATTATTTCATTTACTAATTTCTTTAAAACAAAATAAATTTTTATAAAATTAACAAATACGCGCTTAATATATATAATACTCTCATAACTCATTCTAGGGCATTACTAACCCTATCTCTAATGAGTTACTCATCCTAGGATATTACTAATCCTATCTCTGATGAGAATTTACCCATAATAGAGCCAAGGTTCTCGCTTAACCTTCAGCTCTGATACCAAGTGTGACGGCCCGTTTTCCCGTACCCTTTGAATCGACAATAAACCACCCATGTCCAACTCAAATTGCACGAAAAAACGGATCATCAAGGGTGATAAAGAAAAATAGACAGAACAGAATCTCACACGAATGGAATAACATATATTATTTCAATAAAAATATTTACAGCGGAAAATTTTAAAATACAATATCAGAGTCTAACCTAGATTCAGCTTGGACAGTTATAAAACCTGCCCTTACAATTGCTGACAAACATCAAACAAAATGCACTAAGCAAAGGCGATGAAAGAATATCTCCATGCGTCCATGAATATCTCCAGCTCTCCCCTGGAACTTCAACTTCCTTCGACTATCCTGAAACTACTCGGATCTGACCCAAGTATTGAAAATACCCGGATCAGGCTTGATAAACCAGCGTGAGAAAAACTCAATAATAAATGACAGTGTCATATATCAGCCTTTGGATAAAATCTTTTGAAATAAATAGTATCTCATAAGACCACGCCCACACATAAACACGGACGGGTTTTTACCTTATGATAACTAAAACACTTTTATATCAAAACTTTTGATATTATTTCTAATGACATCTCTTTGAAAACATTTGCAAATAAACTTATTAATCTTATCCGAAATGGTTACCCATATAGCATTTCGAGGCTATTCATTACGCCAATACAAACAAAACCGTAGGTTCTTATTGGAGAATGGATTTCCATACAAATGACCAGGCGCAGGATCTACCTTCCGAAATGGGTACACCTCTAGATGGTTGTCCCGAGGCACAGAACATCTGCCCTCTACCAACACAAGACCGGCCCACCTCTGTAACTAGATGGTACCGAATGTGTCATCCCCCGGTCGTTACCGACCTTTATCGAGGGCCCTCTAGCATACACCACATTAATTAACATCCCGACGTCATAGCGGGAAGAAATATATCTAGAAGGGGATGATCATACCCTAATGGGAATGACCCACATAGCCCTGCTGCATCTAATCCTGTTTCGGTCATTTCCGGTTTGATGAGGCTTGAGGCTACGATTACCTTTTCACAAAGCACATATCAAATCTTTGAATGCCACATTGCCATTTCCGTTAACTACTAATTGCCTTCCACAAAAATACAACCCTTGAGCTCGTATGTCTCAAGGAGGGTGTTAAGCTAAGAGAAGTTGCCTTCTCCGCCACCACTAATGTACGTTTGTAAAAACCGATGTACGTAATCTTTAGAAATGCAACGTCAGACAAACGTCCATACAAGTTGTCCAGGAACAGGACAAACCGAAGGTACTTTCCTCGGCCATTACTAGGCGAGAAGCCCTTGCAATCCGCAAAATCTCTATCACGAGGAGACCACTGCTATATATAACTCTATAATTGGGTGCGACCCGAGCAAATCAACAAGCAGTCCTCACGCTAGGAAGATCCACGGTCTTCAATCACCATCTTCAACATGTCTTCACGTTCGAACGTACACATTGGTTCGAAGTGGTTTTCGGATAGGAATTAACCAAATCCGACTCCGGTTCCTTCGAAATCCAATCATCGATAAAAAGTGAATATGAGAATATAGGATTTATTAAGTCTCTTTTCACTTAAATTCTTTTCGGATGATTTCGAAATTCTCTTTCTTTCAACTTAGGATAATTCTAAGTAATTCATTCTTTTGTTTTGGAAAATATCTCAGATTTCTCTACTTAATTCTTGATCCAAATTTCTTAACTTTTAACTTAAGGAAAACATTCCCTTTATAATATCACCTTCCAAAACATCCATTTAATTTAAAGGATTATTCACTGTCCAAAATCGCGAATATAATTCCTTTAATAACTTTCACATTTAACTTATCAATTTAAATTGATTTCAGATTTACAAAACGGTGTTTATAAATTCCATTTTTATATCTCACTTGTAAGTCAAAATCCAATACTCTTATTTACCAATTCATTCCTTTCAAATCTTATCATTCCTAAAATTCATTATAAATTCTTTTCTAAACTTCACAGGTTCGTAGAAATCATTCATCTTGGAGATTGCTTAACTTTTGGATAATACCAATCTTCTTTTATTTTGGAAAACTTAACAGAATATTTTTATTTTGAGAGCATCCGGGCTTTCCTTTCGATCTGTTCCACCCCTCGCCTAAGAAAAGAAAACATAGGCCAGGTAAGTTCAGGGCACTGGTTGCTCCATCCCTAACCTTAGTTAAACACCTTGTTTTATCTTCCCAGATCTCACAGGCGGGACAAATGTACTAGTCGTTTCCGCATACTCAGATTTCAACTTATTTTGGAATTGCTTATAAATATTCCAAATTATCTTTCAAAACGCTTAATTATCCTTTTTAAAACATTCACAATTGATTCTGGGAAACATCATTATTTTTAAACTCATATTCCAAAAATTATAGAATTCACAGCATAAAAGTGCTGCGGAAAGTGCTATATAAGCTTATTTGATTAAAACAACTTTTAAACATTCGCTAATTCATATTTTCCAATCCAAATCTCTTTTAAATCATTTAAATAGATTTATCAAATTTATTCCATATTTTTCCATAATTAAAAACATCCATTCGAACAGATTTTCTGTTATGGTCACTAAACTGCACTAGCGCGATTTTTCTAGAAAATTGATTTGGACTTAATTCAAAATCTACTTATCGAAACTTTGAGTTTCTTTCTTCGTTTAGAAGATATGGATATAATAGTCCCGAATTTTCTTATCTCGAAGAATTCCGAGCAATATTCCACTCTATACATTCATTTGAACTTTTCAACGCGAAATCGCGAACTACCGTTGCGCGACGCGTCTAGTTTTAACTTATTTTTCAACATTTGAAATAATTTATTCAAATTGGATTTCAATACTTATAAAATGATTAGAAACCATTTTAAATCAATATTTTCACTTTTTAAAGTATTTAATATATATTTTCACTCTTACCACATTAAAATATTATTATATTCCCATTATTTTAATATTAAACTTTAAATCCCAATTTCAACTCAATTTCAATTCTAATCTCAAATTAAACACATTTAAAACTTAGATTTCAAATCTAATTCCAATTTAAATTTCAATTTAATCTCAAACTAAACTTCACTTTTTCAAAATCGATTTTAATTTCAATTTCACTATTCATCTAAATTTCAATTTCTAATTAGCTATTCTTTTCAAATCCGTTTCACTTCAAATTTCAAATTCTCTTTCATTTTAACTTTAATTTCACTTCTAAATGAAAAGAGACTTATTTTTCCACAATTTCTCATATTACTAAAATATGGTCTTACTAATCAAAGTGATTACTTAATCAAAATGAACATATCCAATATTCATATTTATTACTAACATAACATCCATTCAACAAATCACATGCATATGATTTCAAATCTAACATTCGCTATTAATATCATAACGGGATATATTATCACAATTCACTTAATTTACTAATTTTCAAATCATCCATATTAACAATCAATTTGGTATAAACATTCATATGTCATAAGGGTGTAAATATGATTGTTATAACATAATCAAAATATAAATTCAAAAGCGATGAGAATTTCTCACCTTTAACCAAACGTTTAACTTCCTACCAACATTCATTTAATTCAACGCTTCACTAAACCTTATCATAACCATGCTTCCAAGTGCTCGACCATCTCCATCTTTACTTGCTTTGCTCACGTCCTTCCTTTATCAACTTCCAAACTCATGGCCTAAGGCCTTTTTTAAGAAGAGAAGAAGAAGAAGTGAATTAAGAAGAGGTTAGAGAGTAACAAGTGGATTAGTGCTTAAGCACTCCACTATTTTTAACCCTCCTACCTCTCTTAAGAGAGAAGCCATTAAAATAGCTTAAAGGAAGAAGAAGAAAAGAAAGATTTGTGTGAAAATGAAAGAGGTATGCATGGCTATTTATAGGAAAAAGTTTGAAATAAAATATTATTATGTAAAATGACCAAAATGCCCTTTACTTACTTTTTAACTTAACATCACATTTCAAATCATGCTTTATGTCACTTTCACTTAAGAAGTAAGTAAAGTAAAGTAATAATTATGTTTGGTTTGATTTGATGTTGATTTGATGTTTACTTTTGACTTTTCTTACTTACTTTTCTTAATTATATTCTAGAATTTTCTAAGTATGTTTAGTAAAAGTAAACTTGATTAGTGAATTAATTAATACTTATACTATTTGAATATATGTTCCTATATAAGAAAATAAAGGTGCGACGACGTTGCGACAACTTTTAATTGACAAAACGTCGTTTTTCGACGAAATGTTTTACGGTCACATTTTGACGTTTTAGTTAAACTATGTATTGAAGTAAACCAAATTTAAAAATGAACTTTTTACTTCTTTAAATAAATTAAAACAAGTCTCTTTATATTCTAAAATCATATTTAATTAATATCAAAATCTCTAATTTTACCGTGTATGCAAAACTGACAAAATGCGACAAATTTTGGTTATTTTTATAAAACGATTATTAACAAATTTTTAAATCTTTTAACATACTTTTATTATCTTTATTAGATGTTTTAAATAAGATTTACCTTTTTTAAATAGATATTTAAATCCATTTATTTAAGCCTTTAATTATTATTAACAAAACTTAACTTTTGTCGATTTGTTCTAAAATCCAAATTCATACTTTTTTTTTTTTTTTTTTTAATTTATTAACTATAAGAATATATAACTTCTTCACTATTATTTATTATATATATCATATTATTTAAGATTTAAACTCCTTTTTAAATTTAAATCGATCGAAATCTCTCATTTTCGAAGTAGCGAAAATACGGGTCGTTACACCCCCTAAATCTAATACTCTATGACATGTGATTATAATGATAGTGTTATCATAAATAATCAACACTCAGATCTAAAACTAGAACTTAGACCTAAACTACTAATTATCGTAACTAAGTATTCATATAATAAGAACATAAATTATTCATTAATTATATTGTTGTATTTACATTTTCATGGGAAACGCAAGAAAGATCATACAATATAAGGAAAAAGAGAAAAGAAACTAATGAGTGTCTTTGAAAATGTGAGATCTATGAACCGAACAGTTTGGATAGTGGAAACAGAAATTTCCACATTGTTCGACAAGATTTCCATCTTTGTCAAAGCACACTTCTCCAATGCAAACGACTTTGTCGTCATCTTCCACGTGCACTTCTACCATGTGGACTTCTTCTTCTTCTTCTTCGTTGGCCTCTTGTATTTGATCTCCTGAAGCGTCTTCGTCAATCAAGATTGGGTTAGCATGATTGTCCATTAGAAATTTTTGCAAATTCCTAAGGATTTTGCCTTGCCTCTCTTGTTCCTTGGCCATTCGAAGTTGCATTACTTGGATTTCAGTCATTAACTGAAGTGCATCCTTTAGAGAATCCTCCATTTTGTCACACGAGCAAGAGTAGTACGTTGAAATGGACCAGAAGGGGGAGAAGGAAATGAAAAGGTAGAATTTTTGTTTGATTTTGAAGAGGAGGCCATTGATTATTTGATTTCAGAGGATAGGACAACGAGATTACAGAAAGAATGAATAAAATTTCAAAAATGAGAAGAATATATAAACAATTACTTTGAATTTTGGTGGAAAAAATTTTAAAAATAAAAAACGTTATATGCCGACATGGGTCGGGGGAGTATGTCGACATGGTCTTTAAATTTTTTATTAATTGATTTATTTTGATTTAATTTTTAATTATATTTTACATTTCAGTTATTGAACAAATACCTAATTCTCCTCTTAATTTAGTAAATATAGATTCATTTAATGGTTTTGGTTAATATATCAGCAATTTGATTCTCGGAATTAATATAATCTAGAGTAATTACTTCCTTATTTATGTTATCTCTGAGAAAATGATGTCTTATGTCAATATGTTTAGTTCGAGCATGTTGAGTAGTATTTTTGGATAAATTTATCGCACTAGTATTATCACAATAAATTTGTGATTTTGAAAAGTTTAAACCATAATCTTTTAAAGTCTAATGCATATATATTACTTGAGAAAAAGCCAAAGCAGCAGAAATATATTCTATTTCAGTTGTTGATAAAGAAACTGTGTTTTGCTTTTTACTAAATCAGGAAGTCAGAGAATGCCCCAAAAAGCGACAAGTTCCACTTGTACTTTTTCGGTATGATTTACAACCAGCATAATCAGCATCACAGTAAGATATTAAGTCAAAAGGATCATTATTAGGGTAAAATAAGCCATAGTCAGAAGTGTGTTTAACATATCTTATGAACGTTTTACGGCTTTTAAGTGGGTCTCTTTAGGTTGGGATTGATATCTTACATAGAGACAAACACTATGCATGATATCAGGTCTACTAGCAGTAATATAAAATAGTGATCCAATCATTCCTCTATATAACTTTTGATCTACATCTTTTGAGAGATTTTCTTTACTAAGGTACTCATTGGTTGCCTGGGAGTGGATTTTCCACTCGCAGTAGTCAAACCAAATTATTAATTAGGTCTTTAGCATATTTTTCTTGAATAATAAAGATACCATTATCTAATTGTTTTATTTGTAATCCTAAAAAGAAGTTTAATTCACCCATATGACTCATCTCAAACTCTTTTGTCATTATTTCAGAAAATTCTTTATTCATTTCAAAGTTAGTTGATCCAAAAATGCTATCATCTACGTAAACGTGTACTAGTTGAATATCATTTTTATTTCTTTTAATAAAAAGAGTATTATCTACTTTACTGATTTCGAAATTTGATTATAATAAGTAAGATCTTAGTCTATCATACAGGCTCTAGGAGCTTATTTTAGACCATATAAAGCTTTCTTAAGTTTGTAAACATGATTTGGTAATTTTTCATTTTCAAAAGTGGTGATTGTTCAACATATACTTCTTCTTTTACAAATCCATTTAAAAAGACACTTTTAACATCCATTTGATATAGTTTAAAATTATTATGATTTGCGAAAGCAAGTAGGATCCTAATGGCTTCTAATCTTGCTACGGGAGCAAAGGTTTCATCAAAATCTATTCCTTCTTCTTGATAAAAACCTTGAGCGACTAATCGGGCTTTATTTCTAACTACCTCTCCTTGTTCATTCATTTATTTTTATAAACCCATTTAGTTCCAATTATAGTTTTATTCTCAGGTCTAGGAACAAGTTCCCAAACATTATTTCTAGTGAATTGATTTAATTCTTCTTGCATAGCAAAAATCCATGAATCATCAGTTGATGCTTCTTTTGGATTTTTGGGTTCAATAGTTGATATAAAAGCTACATTACTCATTTGATTTAGTTGATTTCTAGTTTTAACCACAGATTGCATATCTCCTAGTATGTTTTCAATAGAGTGATCTTTTAAAAGTTTAGTCCTTTTATTAGGATGATTAATTTCATTATAAGTTTCAGCTGACTCTTGATTTTGAGTGACTAAATCCTCTTCATCATTTGTATCTTCAAAATTTTTGAAATTTTCATCGAACGAAACATGCGTTGTTTCTTCGATGGTGTTAGTTCTTAAATTAAATACTCTGTATGCTTTACTTTTATTAGAATATCCGACAAAGATACCTTTGTCGGATTTAGGATCAAATTTATCTAAGTTATATTTGGTATTTAAAATAAAACATTTACTTCCAAAAACTCAAAAATAAGGTACTTTAGGTTTCTTTCTATGAAGCAGTTCATAAAACGTCTTATCGGTTAAAGGTCTAATTAAAATTCTATTTAAAATATAATAGGCGGTAGCAACTGCTTCTGCCCAAAAATACTTTGGTAAATTACTATCTAAAAGCATGGTTCTCGCACACTCTTGAATCGTCCTAATTTTACGTTCTACTGCTCTGTTTTGTTTAGAGTTCTTGAAAATGAAAAATTGTGAGCTATTCCCCTTTTATTGCAGAATTCCTCAAACTTTTCATTTTCAAATTCACCACTGTGATCACAACGAATGGTTATAATCTTTAGAGAAAGTTGATTTTGAATCCTTTTTGTAAAGTTTTTAAAACATTCAAAAAGTATCACTTTTATATTTCAAAAATATTATCCATGTAAATCTAGAATAATCTACAATTACAAAAACATATTTACTATGATTTATTGACAGAATTTGAGATGGACCAAATAAATAAAGTTGAAGTAATTCAAGAGGTTTTGAAGTTGAAATCATATCTTTCAATTTAAAAGAACGCTTTCTATGTTTTCCTAATTGACATGCATCACATAGACTATCTACTTTAAAATTCATTTTAGGAAGACCTCTTACTAGATCATGTTTTGATAGTCTAGATAAGAGTTTGAAATTAAAATGCTCAAATCTCTTATGCCAAATCCAAGGGTCACTTGTATTTGCCAAAAGACACAAGTTATCATTTGAAATTTTCATACTAAGAATATAAATATTCTTTTTCCTGATTCCCTCAAATATTATGGTTGAATTATTATCTTCAATGTGACACTTATTTTTTCCAAATTTAATTTTATATCCTTTATCGCAGAGTTGACTTATACTTAGCAGATTATGTTTCAGATTCTTAGCTAGCAAAACATTAGTAATAATAGGAGTTTCAGAGTTACCGACTTTGTCGATGCCATTGTCTCCGAAGTTAACCAGTCCTCCGATTTTGTATATTATATCATTCAACATTTCTGGATTGCCAGTCATATGTCTAGAACATCCACTATCGAGTATCCATTTGTTCTTTTTGATCTGCACAATTTGTCCGTTGTGGATTGATTCCTCAATTCCGATAAAGCATGTTTCCTACACATCAAAAAATTTTGGTAGACAACTTGAATTTGAACATTGATTATATGCAGACTCATGAGACAACGATGATCTGAATATTTCTAAACTAGTATTAACAAACATAGCCATTTTTTTTATAAAAAAATTTAAAAATCATATTATGAAACTTTGAAGACCTTGCTCTGATACCAAATGTGAGAAATGCGGATTAAGGATCTTAAGGCTAGGATAAACACTAGAAGGGGGTGAATAGTGTTTTAGAGAATTGTTAAATCTTTTCGAGTTTTTGTTAATTTGAACACAAATGTATGCAATATTCAGACATAAATATGATCACAGAATCAAACACAGATGCAAATATAAAGTTAAAGTAGTAAAGGAAAGAACACATCGGATTTTGTACTGGTTCGGAGTTACCCTACATCCAGTCCCGCACACAAGTAGATTTCCTTTTAAAAACAATCTTTACAATTACACCCTCGATTTCAAGGCAACGAGGTATACCCTCCAGATTCACGATCCTCTGGGTAGAGATGCCTGATTTTTCGGGCAACAAGTTCACCCAATTGATTTCCAAGGCTACAATCACACCTTATCTCACTTAATTGATTTCCAAGACCACAATCACACCTTACCTCGCTTGATTGATTTTCAAGTCCACAATCACACCTTTTCTCGCTAAGTTGATTGCAAAAAGCCTACAACTCTGAATAGCACTGAGGATCTTGTTGAGATAGTGATAGAGAATCAAACCATAGATAATCTAGTTAGATTCAATGTTGATTTCGGTAGAGTAATGGTAAGAATATATATATATATATATATAGAAATGTGGAAGAAGAAGAGGAGTGAAAAACCAAAAAATCTGTTTTTAAATTCGTTGAAAACATCCCCTATTTATATAAGACCAACAGTCATGTCTATTCGTGAAGAGATATGACGAATAGACACTTCTTTTGAAATTTAAATTTTAAAACCAACTGATGCTATGTCGACATAGGTTCCTTGGGTATGTCGACATGCCAAAGGAAATTTTGGTTATACATTTTTCTTTGAAAATAACTTCTATCTTATATTAAAACTATTTTAAACTTTATAAATATACTTGTCTGTAGTTAAAATACATAAGTAAATGTATAGAATAATATATGCAAAATTTTACTATAATTTTATGTTTAAATATAAGTATAAATATTTAAAAATATATTATTATTTAAAGATAGTTAAAATTACGGATAATTTGATTTTGAATTTAAAGATTATTTTGAGGCTAAAAGTATTTGAAATCAGGATAGATGTTTTTGATGCTTTAAGATGAAGGTTTTGAAAACATTTTGAAAACAAGATATAATTTTGTAAAACTTATTTTGAACAAAAATTAGCAGATACAAAACAATGCTCCACTAGATTTTTCGTTGGTTCCATCCTACTTAGGGTTCCATCCCTTTAACAGGCTCGAAGTGGATTCCATTCCACGAATAAATTAGATTTTAAGATGCCAGTGCATTTCTAGGAGTTCTAACAAAATTTCTAATTAAAAGGTAAATTACTTAAACTCTTGAACACTTGATAATCTTGATACTCATGAGTCTTCAATCTTTATATCTTGAATCTCTATACTGTACAGCCTTCATTCTTGGTACCTGCATGGATAAATCCTGCATATACATATATATCTAAACTTATACTGTTAGTATTTATATTTTATAATCTATTCTTAGGTGGTTGTCATCAAAACCATCATCTCAAGGACTAACAGGTCTTAGTTACATCATGGGTTACGTTGCCGTCGCAACAAAAGTCCATATAACTGTAGGCACTCCGCGCCCCTCGATTACGCCATGTAACCCACAACAGATCGCAGTTACATTCCAGGGTTACGTTGCCATCACAGAAAAAGTCCATGTAACTGTAGGCATCAGCGCCCTTGATTTTCGCTGCCAAAAATGAAACTTCTCCATTCCCACATCGGTCGCAGTCTACTGATGTAAAATCAAACGCAGACTGTTGGCTCTCAGCAGCACACACGACTTTCGCTATGTTACCATAGGTCGCAGTCTACCGATATAAAATCAAACGTAGACTGTTGGCTCTCAGCAATACACACGACTTTCACTGTGGTCTACAGTAGATCGCAATGATGTCGAGTTACACTATCGTCATAGCATAACCCAAATGCCTCTGTAGGCATCAACGACCTCGACTTTCGCTACACACTACACAAAATCCTCAGGACCGTTTTGTCCGGACTTATCACATGTTAACTTTAGAAACCCCACTTAGGTTTCAAGGCAGTACCAACCTATGGAACTCTTGAGAAGTTCATTTCAAGAGAGCACCTTTTCCCTAGAGCCATTTTCAAAACACTTTATACTATACACATATAGTAACTTCCAAATCATACACCTGTTAGGAACTGAGTTGATGATGTTTTGATGACAACAACCTTATATAGTTATTATACTTTACTTTAAAAAATATATACTAACATTTCCATATATATATATATATGTATGTATATAGGAAGTATATGCAGGTATCATCGAAGACTGATCAGTATAAAGACTCAAGCATCAAGATGAAGATTAGAGATTCAAGATTCAAGACTCTAGAGAATCAAGATTTCAAGGTCTCAAGATAAGTGTCTAGTATTTTGTTAAAACTTCATAATAGCACTCTCATCTTTCTTCCAATTTTCTTTTGGGATGGAACCCAATTTCTATCGAAACCAGTGGCTTACAAACCCACGACAAGTAGCTTACAAACCTACGACAAGTGGCTTACAAACCCACGAAAATCAAAATCATTTAAACTACTTTGTATAAGTTCTCGAGTCCTATGGACGAGCTCTGTAGGAAGGTTCTTGCAATTTCTGTTTGAATAGATTTTTCAAAATGTTTTTAAATCTGTTTTCAAAATGTTTTAGCTTTCAAAATCATGTTTTCAAAAATATTTTCAAACTTTGTTTTAGCCTTGAAATATTCCTCTATTCTGATTTTAAAAACTTTTATTTTTAAAACATCAACACTTATTCTGATTTTAAATATTACCTATATAATTGACGGTCTATATCAATTATATATATATATATATTTAAAATAATGTTTTATATTCATTCTCTATCTCAAAATATTGTTTAAACACTTTACTTTGCTTCAGAGAAGTTTCAACTTGTTTTAAATTCAATTGTCTTTACAAAACAACATCTCTATAATTTTGAACTAAGGGATGTCGACATAAGGGGATACCCCATGTCGACATGGTGACAGTTGGATTCAAAATTCAATTTTCAAAAGAAGTGTCCATTCGTTCGAAAACCTTTCGCCAATGGTTATGACTGTTGTGCATCTATATAAAGGCTTCCAAAACGAATTTTTTTTAACAACTACTTTCTTATTTTCTTCACTCTTTCTTCTCCACCATTCCATAACCATAAAACTTCATATTTTCAAGATCGTGCCATCATTCTGCCAAATTCTCAATAGGAAATCATTTAGACACTCTCTCTATTTGATTCTCCATCATTCTACTAAAGATCAAAGTGCTATTCAGAGTTATAGGATTAATCTGTATTCAAAAAGTCCATAGAGTCTATCCATTCAAAAGGATTGTTATTAAGAAGTATTAGGGTGATCTTGTGTCCCGTAAATCAAGAGAGTTTACCCCAGACTCGGAGATAGGAGGGTTCCTCAAGGCCTTAGAAATTAAGGGTTGTAATTTGGATATTGGCTTATAAAAATCTGTACAAGGATATTGCCTTGGTGCAGGACTGGATGTAGGAGGATTCCGAACCAGTATAAAATCCGGCGTGTTCTTTCCTTTTACTTGCTTTACTTTACTATTTGCATTTGTTATATGTTCTATGTTAGAATTCTGTTTAGATTTGTGTTGAAAGTTTTAATTTAGTCATATAGTTCATATATTCTTTAAAACACTATTCACCCCTCCTCTAGTGTTATTTCTGCCTTAAGATCCTTAATCCGCATCCCTAACAACACCTAGTATGAATCTCCAATAAATCTCCTTTTTCAAAGTCAATTATACCAGAATCGATAATTCTCAAATTAGGCTTTTCCAAATTCCAATATTGATTTTACCCAAAAATCAAAAAGCCTTTCCAAATCCAAAGGTTCCAAAAGTCTTTTCTCAAAATCATTCTCATGAAATCCTTTATATATATATATAGATATATATATATATCCTTGAAAAATCTTTGGATCATTTCAAACTTGTGTAAAACCACTTTTATACTTCAAATACTTTCAAAACCCTTTTCTTCTGGCAAAAGTATCAACAAGGGGAGTTTGATCTTATATAACAAAGATATATAACTTTGTTTATTTCAAATCAAATATTCAAATTTGATTACTCTATAAAGTCACTTACCATATTACTTCCTTTCATAAAGTAAATTTCTATCATGGAAATATCTAATTTCCATTTTTATTCATTGTATATTTCACAAATTATACTTTTCATTTCAAACACCATTTTATATTTATTATCCACAAATTTCACAATATCAGTTTCATTCAAATCCGTACGATGTACACATATCATCCGTACGCTATATCAACCTGATCGCTCACTCGATCACACAATTTCACTTCCGAACTAGTATTGTCCACCCGACTTCCTAGTGCGGACACAGATCTGGTTTCTTGATCAGAAACCCTCATTCTCCTTGCATAGCTTAGCTATGATAGAGAATATCCAAAACCAATCAACAATCCATATTCAGGTTCGCCGTCGAAATTTGAGTGGAAAATCCCAACTCGGATTGATAAGTTATCTCAAAATTCCATGCTCAAATCCGGATCAAATCATTATACGAATAGAATAATATACGTACATCCTACGTATTTATCTCCATTGATTATTAGCTAGATCAATTTCCTTTTCTGTTCACATTCACTTAAATTTTCATTCACTTACTCACAATTGCTTAAATCCTCGTTTGAACTATCACCTCAATTCTTATCTCAAATGGATATTTAATTATAAATAGTTCCCACTCTGACCATTTTAAAATTAGAAAATAGCTTTAAAAATTTAAAATAGATGAGTAGTTGAAAAATAATTATTAGTTTGTAAAATAGCTGTAAAATAGTAATTAGTTATAAAGTAGTTGAAAAATAATAATTAGTTTATAAAACAATTGAAAATTTGTTAAATAGTTCCAAAAATAATTGTAAAACAAGTATAAGATAGTTTTAGATTTTAAAAAGAAAAGTTGTATAGTAAATAGTTTAGAAAAATAGATTTATATTAAAACCGTTTATTTTGAAAATGGTCCAAAGCCAAACTGTTCAATTCCAAATCTTCATTCTCATCGATTCAATTTAAATTTCCACTTCCATTTAAATTGACTCAATTTCAATAACCTCAATTTATATTTCCATTCTCATCCCAAATTCAAATCAACTTCCTACATGAATTTGAACTCATTCAACTTCAATTTCATTTCATATTATCCAATTCAAATTTCCATTTGAATTATTAACTTATCCATCTTACGTCATAATTTCAATTAATTCAAATAAATTTCAAATTGAACCAGTTTCAATTTTCAATTCATTTCAACTCCAGTTTGAATTTAACCCAATTCAAGTTGAATTATTCTTGATTCTTTCCAAATTCAAATCAAATTCCATTTGAATTTAAAACTATTCAACTTTAATCACAAATCCAAATTATTTAAATCAAATTTCAATTCTAACTAATTTCAAGTTAAGTCTCACTTTAAATCATCTCGAATTATATGAATTCGAGTTAAATTTCAAATGTTGATTTAACCTCTTAAACCAAATTAACCTTATTTAAAGTCTTTAAACAATTTAATTCTGAGTCCAAATTTCAAAATTCCATTTTAAATCATCTTTACTTAACTCATTTCAAAGTTCAAATAAATGTTCAAAACAATTCTATCTTCAAACTTCAATTTATTTCCCAATTTATCTCAATAATGGATATATTAGCACATCCCATTTCTTCATTCATTTAAACAAATCCAATTCTCAATTTATAGATTATTGATAATAATAGGATAATATTATCCAATTATTTTGAAACATCCATCCATTTCCAATTTCCAGATCTCAAACCCATTTTGAGATTACACAAACTCCCAATTCAAATTAACCATTTAACTTTCCAAGTTAAATCCCAATTTCATCTTAAAATTTCCTATTCAAGTTGCTTGTTAAATTATTTAGCTTTCCCAAAGTTAAATTCAATTTATTTAATCCTGCCAGCCTTACCCAATTTGAATTTCCATTTCAAATTCTAAACTTCACATTAATAATCTTTCCACTTATAAGTTCAAAAACTTATCACTTTGGGTATCACATCTTATTCCAAATTTAAAACTCAACATTTAGAGTTTATTTCAAACCATCTTTGATATTATGTATATCCACATATATACCTATTAATTCCCTTTACATACCAAGTTATACTTTAAATTTTAAACCACCTCTGGTTTTTAATTCAAAACAAATTTCTTTAAAATCTTCAAACAACTCTTGTTTGAAATAGGACCCTCTCATTCAAATACATTTTTTTTTAAAACCCTGCTCCAGAGAGGAAAGCTAGGGGATACAGCTGTCCGCCACACTGACCCCCCTTTTAAGCCAGCCCGACCAAGAGCATTAATCCTCACGCGTTTCAGCTTATTCAGAGGATAGACCGCTCAAGGCCAATGGGAAACAAATCTCAGCTGCGGGACTCGAACCCGCAACCTCCAGGAACTTTGTTCCATGGTTGCAAGGTAGTCCTCAACCAACTGAGCTATGGTCGCGGACAAACATTTCATTCAAATACATTAAATATCATTATTTATTATTTCTTTATCATATTGAAACAATTTTCAAATTTCTGGACCTAGATTTAAAACTTCACAATTTTAGACCATCTTCGGTTCCAATTTATAAGTCATACTTACCTAAATGTTTTACTTCTTTAAAACATTTCATTATTAAATACAACAACCATTTATGATAATAATCAAGATTATCATCTTTGGAAACCAATTCATTATTATCTTATTCTGAAACTCTTCTCCAAATTCAAGATTTTAATTTTAGTTTGAATCCATTTCAAACTTATCTTTATTTAATTTCAATTTGGTTGTATTTCTATTACCACTTAATTTAATTCCAATAATTTAACAATCAATTACCTTAATATTTATTAGAAAGAAATATTGCTTTATATATCAAAATATATTCTTATATAAAATCATTTAAAATCTTTATATAAGAAAATAACAAGTACACTCTCATAAATATACACTCAACTCATTCTAAAGTACCATTGACCCTATCCTTAATGAGTAATCGCACCAGAGCCAAGGTTCTCGCTTAACCCTCAGCTCTGATAGCAAATTGTAATGACCCAGAAATTTCGATCCCGAAAATTCCAGATAGTTAGGAAAAAGTAGAAAGAGATAGAAGAACAAGAAGAACAGAAACAGCAACATCTCACAATTCGCAGTGGATAAAATATAATAACAAATAATAACAGTTATACAAAGGAAAACTGTACTTGTCAAATTTCACTTTTGTACATCAGAGTTACAACATGCAAACACTGGACATATACAATCAACATGTCTCAGATATATATATGATAATATAATATTGCAGAAACACTCCATATGTTCCTGCCATCCAGCTCGTCTCCTGAGCTCCAGAACGTCCTTACCTGAAAATCTGCAATACTCGGTCTGACCTGAGTATTACATCAAAGTAACACCCGGGTCAGGCTGGAAACCAGTGTGAGTAAATCCATATTATTTGAAATACTAAGTTCAACCATAAAAGAAAACCCTAGGTAACTCGTAATTCACTACGAGTTCATTACTTGTTATGCTCAACACTTTTTTCACAAATCAGTACTTAAGTACCCATACTTAGTTTCAAAGGACCATATCATTCCAGTCTATTTATTTCACATATCAAATCTATATAGATTTATTATAGATTACAAATCGAAGTGGTTTCGGGTATTCACTAATACCCGACTCCGGTCTCTTTGAATTCAATACTATCTTATCCCAAGTTATTCAAGTGATTAAATTTTGAATACTGGATGTCACTTTTACACAGGAATTCATCAAAGATAACCATGTTATATCTGTTCAACCAACATGTTATATTACAAAACATTCCATTTCACAAAACATCACAATCACATATCAGGGATAACAAATAATCCAAGGCATTCAAATATCTTTCAATCATTCATAAGCAAGATAAGTTAGTCATACCATTCCCAATTAATTTAATTAACTACCGACGAATTAAATTAATTACTTATTACTTATAAATCTTGCTTATTTAACATTAATTAATTATATCCAATTAACTAATCATCCTTTAATTATTCATCTTGATTAATCATCCTTGATTAATCATTCTTTAATTACATTAAGTAATTTGCCTTTAAATTAATTACACAAATTAATTATTCTTAAACCCATCACATTACACAACCATTAATTACCATCTTAATTAATTACCCAAATTAATTATCCGACAATTACATTGATTAATTATTCTTTAATTAATCATGCTCTTTAATTATCTAACCCTTGGTTAATTTTCTTAAATAAATCAACCCTTAATTAATTAATTAATTAATTAATGAATTAATTCTTTAACCAATTTATCCTTTAATTAATTACACTAAGTAATTAATCCTTAATTCCCGTTCTCCACCTAACGCAAAGCGAGAACCCCCTATCATGTTGTAATGTAGCAAACCCGATCCCAATGGTTAATTATCCTCAATTAATTAACCCTTAACAAATTTATCCTTTAATTACTAATTTAATTAATAATTCTCATTAATAAATCAGTCTCTTAAATTGATTTCACAAATTAATTTACCTTTAATTAATTAATTAATTCTTTAACAAATTATATTAATTAACCATCTTTAATACATCATTTAAATCACCTTTGAAACGTATAAGAATTTTACCTATTATAATAGTTACCTTTAAACAACAATTTTAAAACATTTTACTTAGTAATTGATAAATACTTAAGCTTAGGGAACTTATTATTGTTTGCTTTAAAACTTTGTACCTTATGCTTTATAAATCTGTTCCATATTTTTACATTACCCCTTTTTTTTTAAAACAAACAGCTAAACTATCAAACAATAATCGTGCCTAACAGATTCTCGAGCAAAACAACCAAAATCATCGAGTTATTCCTGCATCATCGCGAATCCATCTCCTCTCTTCAACCCTTCGAGTCAATCACGCAACGTTCCCGATATCAACCCAAATAAAACATCTTCACTTCCTCCCTAAATTTCTTCTTCTCCTTTCCAGAATCTGTTCATGACCGATACACTAAGAATTGTGTGCACGTGCACAATGCTTCATCATCGTCGACCAACCAACCATTGATGCTCGCAAGTCCACCTTAACCTCCTTGCCACACTGCACCACCACCATTGAAACAGCTCACAAATCCGTACCCCTTGAGTCAACACTATTCTACAACAATTAACTCAAGTGGAACAGAAATACGAACTATTATGGTTAAAGAAGAAGAGATAGAAGAAGAAGGAACTAAACAATATCAGAATCTCACAGTCGCAGCGGAATAATATATAATAGTAAATAATAAATCTTTACACAAAATGATACTGTATCTGTTTTATATATCATATCATCAGAGTATCTCAAACACCAATATTTACCAATCAGACATTACCATACAATCATAGTAGCGGATATATATATAAATACGGGTAATACGTCTCGGACTCCAGCTCCTCTCCTGCTCCATAGTATCCTGTCCTGCACAAATAATACTCAGTCTGACCCGAGCATTATAACGAAATAACACCCGAGTCAGTCTGGAATACTAGATGATAATAATGCACCCAAATTGATTACTAAAGTTTCAAAATCCTTTTGAAAACAAAAGCATCTCGTAAGACCACGCCACAAATAAACATGTCGGGTTTTTACCTTACGATAGCTAAAACACTTTTTATAGAAATCCTCTGATATTATAATAGGGTCTATATACAAATACTTATAAAATAGCCGAAATTGTTACATCTATTAAATTCCAGCTACTAGCCACAGAGTGGGTAATACAAACAAAACTCGTACAAGGCTCGTAGGGAGAATGAATTTCCAACAATGACTAGGCACTGGGGTGCCACCTGTCATAGTACGGGGCCTAGATCACCGTACCGAGGACCACGCCCGATCCCCTGCAACACAAGGCCGGACCCATCCCTTACTGGACAGTTCCGAATAAGATCCAGACAGGGATGACCTTACTCTCAAGTGAGGGCTACCCACGAAGCCTTGCTGCATATCCCCTGATTTTCAGTCATTCCCATTTGATAAGGCTTGAGGCTAAGCGTTACCTTTTAGAACGTTTCACTTAGAATGCCCATCGCCCACCCGACGATGTTCCGAAAGCATTCGTCCATACAAGTCCGTCCCGGGTTCGAATGGAACCGAAGGCACTACTCCTACTACATCCATTTCGGAAATATCCTCAGGATTAGTAGCGACTAGCCCTTGCACTTCACTGCTCCATCTTCGACTCCGAACACGTTTCACGGAACGTACAAACCGGATCGAAGTGGTTTTCAAGAAATAAATCTCGATCCCGGTCTCTTCGAAACGATCAACGCATTTGTCCAATATTGATAGTCGGTTATTTAACTATCAATTAATATTCACAAACAACCATCAACCAATAAATAATTTTCCAAATTATTTATTTATCTCAAATATCTTTCAAGATATATTTCCAAATTTCAAAACTCGTTTGAAAACAATTTCCCAAAGTTCTTCCTTTACAAGGTAAATCCTTTACCATTTATTCCCATTGGAAATAACCAAGTTCAAAACAATTTAGAATTAAAACAATTAGAACATTTTATACTGAAATACTTTAAAATATGTAAATTTACTTCTAGTTATTTACTCAAAATATAAATTTAAAATATGTTAAGTAAAATTATTTATTAAGACATAAACTTGATTTTACATAAAGGTTTAGTTAAATTAAATTTAAAAGTAGATTTTAAAAGGATTTATAATAATTTCAAATAATTTTATTCAAAATTAGGCTTAAATAAATCCATTTGTAAAAAATAATTTCTAACGTATTCGTAAATAATTACTATTGCCAATTTACTAATTAGTTACTTGAAAATAATAATTTCAAAAATACTCTTTTAATCAAGTTTAAACTTTAATTGTTCTTAAATAAAATCTGTTAAAACACAAACTTGGTTTCCCAGGGAAACACACTTCCATTCAAACACCCCAAAAAACTTTTCTTGTAAATCCTGCCCAATCCATTTTAACCCAAGATTTATGTTTAAATAACGTAAATTTCCTTTCCATGCTTAAAAATAAACTCCTTTTTGAAGTTTAACACCTTTTCCATTCCCGGAAATTTACTTCCAAAATATAGGTTTAGATTATTTTTAAATAAACTTTTATAGATTTATTTATTTTAAATCGCGCTTAAGAAATCACTTGAATGAATACCTACTTGAATTCCAATGGGTTAAAATAGTATTTCAAAATATTTTATATACATTTAAACTGCTAACTTATAATTTGGAAAGCTTCATTGAAAACATATTAAATTCCCAGGCAAACGCTATTCATTATCAAATAATTAACCCATCGTTATTTTCAACAATTTGTAACTCCTTATAGGATTTCTCACCAGAAATTCATACTTCCACATTTATCAACTGAGAAATTTCCCAATTTATTTATATTTCCAAATTTAAAATTTTTCAATCTTTATCCTAACCAGATTTCAAATTTTATTCCTTTAAATTCTTTATTCAACAATTCATTTTATTTCCTTTAAAACCCAATTCATTTTATTCATTTTTAATATTCTAGGTTTTATTCATCAAATTATCTCACTAAATAACTGAATTCAAAAATCTAGCTATCTCAGAATATAAACAAGATACATAATAATTCCTACATTATGAGGAATCCAGTTGGATCCCTCCAACCTGTTTTTCCCTGCATCCACAAATATTAGCACAACCATATATATATATATCAATCCAGGCTGATATAAATAAACATTTCAACCAATCACACAATTATTCAAATATTAATTATTTAAATTAACTAGCATCCAGATGTGAGTGAGATTAACTCACCTTGAGTTTCGGTGAGCGTTCGTAATTTAAATTAAACCGAACGCCATTCGATTTAACCTAAATTCTTACTTGCTCAGAAAGAATCCAACTACACCACTGCGTTATACTCTTTTCTACGATTCCGGTGCTACCAAATTCGCTAAATTCTGATAATAAACGCACGAGATATGGTTGTTTAAAGATTGAATAAAATTTATAAACAAATTTTCCTTTAATTTCAAATTAAATCTAACTACCACAAATCGTGACCGTTCGTTCAACTCCAGAAAATCACGGCCGTCCCCATACTCTTCTTCCTCACGCGATCTACAGCTACAACCGAATCCAATTTTCCCTAATTAGGGTTAATAACTGCGACCACCACGACGAACTCAGCGACGATCCATGACCTCCCTTATGAAGCTCAAGTCCACACGCGCTACCACCACGAAACACGGCGAGCTTGGTCAACCATTTGCGCCGAAAGTCATGCACGAAACGGCTTTGCACGGGCCTCCCTAGCTCCCTCCACGCGACGCCAAAATCCATCACTACCGTTGGATCTGAAGCTCCCGACGAGCTCTTCGATCTTCCAGTTGGAAGTTTCCTCTAACTCTTGATGGATTGATCGCAAATTAAAGGCAAAGGGAAATGATTTTAGGCGATGAAAATATATAGAAGCGGCGGCCAACGAACATTCTAAGGTTTTGATTAAAATTTAATATGTATATATTGTTTAATATTATTTAAATATTACACTGCAAATTTTAACGACTTATGCAAAACGAACTCCAATTCTCACGTTCCAATAGGTATTTCTAGGGTTTTTCCGCGTTCCGGACACAATGGAACAGGTTTCGTAAGCTAATTTGGTCATACGTGCGAGTTACGGAATTAAATGATCAATTTTAATTTAAACCGATTAAAACGATTCCGATGCGTTTCGAGCTGCCACGGTCAAACGACAACTTCGATTGCTACGAAAATTAAAATCCGATAATAACTAACTATTACGGATCCAATGGAACTGGTTTCGTTGAATTCCAAGACTGTGCCCTGGAAGGCTATTTTAACTCGTCTATTAAATCGAGCGATTTTCTGCAATAATCGAAAACGCTTAAAATTTTACCTTTAAAATTTTATTATCTTAATAATAAATCATATAAAATTTATAAATTACATTAAAAATTATTTTGACTCATTCCGGATCCAAAATCTGATTATTTACATTTTTATAATATTAAATCCATTATTAATTTAACATAAATTTCCCAATAATAACTTATTAACTTTTAAATTCTTCTAAAAATTCAACAACACTTTTTAAAATCCAAATGGACTAAAAATAAATTTTAAAAACATTTTTATCACTATTTACATCTAAATTCCCAAATTGTTTCAGTCTAATATTTAATTACTATTCAAAATTGAATTAAATTATCATATTTTAAAACCTATAACTTATTTTATAAATTGAACCCGATTCTCTTTGTTCCCAAATTAATTAAAAATCCTCAGTGAACATTTAAAATGAATTAAATGTTCAAAATTCAATGGCTCAAAAATCCAGGATGTTACATTCCTCCCCCGTTATAAAATTTTCGTCCCCGAAATTTGCTAAGGTAGAACATACTTCTAAACCCACTTACTTACCCAACTTACTTGGTTAAAAACTTATATACACTTTCCAAAACCCTTTAACTCAAATCCAAACTCATTTGCTTTATTTATTCTAAATCTTTTATTCGAACATCATTTCAAAACACTTCACTAGTAAATAAAATTTTCCAAAATTCTCAAAATTTTCTAACTCCTAAAATTTTTGGCAGAGTCTCCCCTGTACGGAGGAGCTTTCGCGATATCGCGATACAAATAAATATATATACATCGACCCACACGGTTGGAAACCAAAATATATCACAATATATATATATATATATATATATCATTTCCCAATTATATTTGCGTAGGCGTGCCTTTTTAGCAAAATTTTAAAGCAAGCGGCTAATATATAATGCATATACGCGCTCCAACTCTATCGATCACCTCCCGCACCTGTACTTACTCAATAAACTCATCAGTTTTCGAAGATATGAACATTTTAACAACATTTTCAATATAAATGTAAGCCAAACATATCCATTTCATAGCCTAACCAAGTAACTTCATAATTTAACAATGTTAACCATATTCTACTAATAATTTAAAGATTTCAATCACCTTTTAATTTCTTATTCAAGTCCAAACTTCATTTTGTTTCACTTGAACGATTTATATTCAAGTTCACTATATATAATTCATATTCACTTCAATATTATGAACATAAGCTTCACTATTTTCAATTTACTTCCATTTAAATTCAAATTGATTCACAATCTAATGTACTTATGATTTATTTGCTTTTCTTTTCCAAATTCAAACTTCATTATATTCCACTCGAATGACTTACATCCAAGTTGCAAATGTTAGATTCATATTCACTAAGAGTAATATAAGCTTTTGATTCATTTACTTTTCTCTTTAATTAATTTGCATACAAACCCACTAAATAGATTCCAATCCATTTCCCGTTATTCAAATATCATTTTCATTTACTTCCTTTAATCCATTCACTTAAGTTTAATGATTAATTTCTATGCAGGTTGCGGTTATTCAAACAAATAACCAATTCTTAAGCTTATAACCATTAACATTAATTCCAACTTATATTCATATTAATTTTATTCAATTTTGCATGGTTCACAATCCAAGCATTCTCATTCCATTGCAATTTTTAACTTAATTTCTTATTTTCACCTCAAGATCATCATTTAAGTTTAAATTAATAACATCACATTCTATATTATTTACAGCCCAAACATTCTTGCTTTATCACAATTATTGAATTAAATCCCAAATCTTATATTTCCAATTCATTATCCACATAGATTTATATAAATATCATTCCATTCTGGATTATTTACAACTCATACATCTTTAATTTATCACAAAAATTAATTAAAATTCTCTTCACTAGCATTTCAATGCCTATTACCCAATCAAATCTATCCAAGACAACATTATAAGCTCAATCACAAATATTTTTTTTTCAATTTGCTTAAGTTGTTTCAATCACACAATATTTCTGTTTCTCCTTATATCACTTTTATTTTATATTCATTTGATTCTCATCCAAATCAATTCCAATCCATTTACAAATTTTAATGCACTTTGCTTATTTATTCAATCCATTTTTAGATTTATTTTATTAACAAGAGACCATTTAAATTATTTTACTCATTGGAATTTATCTACAATACAAACCATTATTATAATCGAATTCCATCATTCGTTCACACTCTAGGCTTTTATTGCCAAAATTAAATCCCATCCTAGAACTGGTTTTTTATTTTTCTCTTCAAAATTTCCTGAACAATCCACCAAAATTTCATCCATGCCAATACAAATTCCATTAAATTTACTTTACACTAAATTCGTCTTCAAGCTCGCTTTTTATTTAATTTAGCTTACGCTAAATCCATTCTCAAATAATTCCTTTGGATTTAGTTGGGTTAAATTTTAGTTATTCAATATCATTTCAACTAAATTAAACTTTCCTTCAACTCAATTCTTTTCCCCAAATTTAACTCAAGTCTAACTAAATTTATTTAGTTAACTTGGATTCATTTCATTTCTTTTACTATTTTTAATAGAAATTTATTCCATTCAATATTATTCATAACCTAGTTGAATTTTGATTTTGAATAAATTCAAATTCATCTCAATTCCATTTAATCAAAGTTAAGTCTAATTCAATCCAATTTTAATTCTCCATATACAAGTTCAAATTTATTTACTAACTTAAGTTCATCCACATCCTTTATATTTTATACTTTCATCATCTTATTTCAATTCCCATTTCATTTGAGATTAGGTATGAATCCACCATACCATTCAACTATTTCCCATTTGTGATCATCATTTCATTTTCTATTTATAAGTTCACCCAATTATTTACTTCAAAGTTTATATTGCTCATTTTAATTCATTTACATCTTATAATCACAATTCCAAATTCTATATATATATATATATATATATCTGAATTCTTAAGGATATAAATTTTCTTTCACCTTAATCCTTTGCAAATTTTAAATTCTCAATTTTCAGATCACAAGTATAACACTTAATAGCTTATGAGTACAATTTATTGTACAATGACCCATGATTACCAAGTTATTTTACATTTCAATTTAATTCTAAATCAATTTAATTCTAAGTTCAATTTATTTAACTTATCCCAAGTTAAACTCAAAATTTCTATCCACTTCAATATACTTTATTCATTTTTAATAACTCAAGTTAAAATTTTATTTTCAAGATTAAAAATTTCATTTCCTTTTTATTAATATCAACTTCATTTAATAAGTTCAATGGTTGATTCAATTTAACCCTACACATTATTCAAATAGAATTTTCCAGAATTCAATTACCCGATTTTATCCCAAAACCATTTTGAAATAATAATCAACTCATACTTGCCCGATATATCAAATCAAACTCCCAGATTTCTAAAACAATCAATTTTCACCAAAGCAATTTCCCTTTTGAAACTTATAAAGTAACTTGTATTGCAAACAAGTCCAGCAAATATCATAATCACTCGCATGGTAGCAATCCATCACTTTAGAAACTCGAAAATGAATTCTAATGATGTGGCCAGCATCATCAGGATTATTTTCCAGCGACTGAAGTGAGTTCAGTGCTTCCTTGCTTTCCCATATTTATTACAAAACAGTTTCCATTCAAAAATACTTCCCAAAACAATATTCCATCATTGCCTTCAAATACCTTAGCAACATTTCAAACTTTCCCAGGATTTTAAATTTCCAAACTTTGGTTTCATTACGTTAAAAAATCCTTTTCAAAACTTCCGGGATTTAAATTATGGTTTAGTTTAAATTTAGTTATTCTTCTTTTGTATAATTTATACTCATAGAATTTTATTTGATTATAACCATTTCAGATTTCAGATTAAATTTTAGATTCTTATTTGATTATAGTATCAACAACCAATCTTCCAAATATATATATAATAATTTCAAAAAATTATTTCTTTTATATCAAAATATAATTTTGGGTAAAATTATTTCATTTACCCACTTTAAAAACAATACTATGTCGGTTTATCTTGTTTAAGAGTATAGAAACCCCTATCGATATGGTTGTACTTCCCGCACCGACCAGAATTCATAAACACTCAACCGATAAGTCAACACAGTATAAAAACAATTTTTATATGCACTAACAAGTACGCTCTTATATCTATCACTATGCTCAACTCATCATAGAGTGCTATTGACTCTAATAAATGAGTGATTTCCCCACCAAAGCCTAGGTTGTCGCCAACCTAAGCTCTGATACCAAGTGTAACAGCCCGCAAATCCGTACCCCTTGAGTCAACACTATTCTACAACAATTAACTCAAGTGGAACAGAAATACGAACTATTATGGTTAATGAAGAAGAGATAGAAGAAGAAGGAACTAAACAATATCAGAATCTCACAGTCGCAGCGGAATAATATATAATAGTAAATAATAGATCTTTACACAGAAAAAACTGTATCTGTTTTATACATCATATCATCAGAGTATCTCAAACACCAATATTTACCACTCAGACATTACCATACAATCATAGCAACGGATATATATAAATATGGGAAATACGTCTCGGACTCCAGCTCCTCTCCTGCTCCATAGCATCCTGTCCTGCACAAATAATACTCGGTCTGACCCGAACATTATAATGAAATAACACCCGAGTCAGTCTGGAATACCAGCTGATAATAATGCACACAAATTGATTATTAAAGTTTCAAAATCCTTTTGAAAACAAAAGCATTTCGTAAGACCACGCCACAAATAAAAATGTCGGGTTTTTACCTTACGATAGCTAAAACACTTTTTATAGAAATCCTCTGATATTATAATAGGGTCTATACACAAATACTTATAAAATAGCCGAAATTGTTACATCTATTAAATTCCAGCTACTAGCCACAGAGTGGGTAATACAAACAAAACTTGTACAAGGCTCGTAGGGAGAATGAATTTCCAACAATGACTAGGCACTAGGGTGCCACCTGTCATAGTACGGGGCCTAGATCACCGTACCGAGGACCACGCCCGATCCCCTGCAACACAAGGCCGGACCCATCCCTTACTGGACAGTTCCGAATAAGATCACCCCGCGGTTGGGATCAGCAACCGCCCACTAAGCCGAAATAAAAAGGGACATCTAGACAGGGATGACCTTACTCTCAAGTGGGGGCTACCCACGAAGCCTTGCTGCATATCCCCTAATTTTCAGTCATTCCCATTTGATGAGGCTTGAGGCTAAGCGTTACCATTTAGAACGTTTCACTTAGAATGCCCATCGCCCACCCGATGATGTTCCGAAAGCATTCGTCCATACAAGTCCGTCCCGGGTTCGAACGGAACCGAAGGCACTACTCCTACTACATCCATTTTGGAAATGTCCTCAGGATTAGTAGCGACTAGCCCTTGCACTTCACTGCTCCATCTTCGATTCCGAACACGTTTCACGAAACATACAAACCAGATCGAAGTGGTTTTCGAGAAATAAATCTCGATCCCGGTCTCTTCGAAACGATCAACGCATTTGTCCAATATTGATAGTCGGTTATTTAACTATCAATTAATATTCACAAACAACCATCAACCAATAAATAATTTTCCAAATTATTTATTTATCTCAAATATCTTTCAAGATATATTTCCAAATTTCAAAACTCGTTTGAAAACAATTTCCCAAAGTTCTTCCTTTACAAGGTAAATCCTTTACCATTTATTCCCATTGGAAATAACCAAGTTCAAAACAATTTAGAATTAAAACAATTAAAACATGTTATACTGAAATACTTTAAAATATGTAAATTTACTTCTAGTTATTTACTCAAAATATAAATTTGAAATATGTGAAGTAAAATTATTTATTAAGACATAAACTTGATTTTACATAAAGGTTTAGTTAAATTAAATTTAAAAGTGGATTTTAAAAGGATTTATAATAATTTCAAATAATTTTATTCAAAATTAGGCTTAAATAAATCCGTTTGTAAAAAATAATTTCTAATGTATTCGTAAATAATTACTATTGCCAATTTACTAATTAGTTACTCAAAAATAATAATTTCAAAAATACTCTTTTAATCAAGTTTAAACTTTAACTTGTTCTTAAATAAAATCTGTTAAAACACAAACTTGGTTTCCCAGGGAAACACACTTCCATTCAAAAACCCCAAAGAACTTTTCTTGTAAATCCTGCCCTATCCATTTTAACCCAAGATTTATGTTTAAATAACGTAAATTTCCTTTCCATGCTTAAAAATAAACTCCTTTTTGAAGTTTAACACCTTTTCCATTCCCGGAAATTTACTTCCAAAATATAGGTTTAGAATATTTTTAAATAAACTTTTATAGATTTATTTATTTAAAATCGCGCTTAAGAAATCACTTAGATGGATACCTACTTAAATTCCAATGGGTTAAAATAGTATTTCAAAATATTTTATATACATTTAAACTGCTAACTTATAATTTGGAAAGCTTCATTGAAAACATATTAAATTCCCTGGCAAATGCTATTCATTATCAAATAATTAACCCATCATTATTTTTAACAATTTGTAACTCCTTATAGGATTTCTCACCAGAAATTCATACTTCCACATTTATCAACTGATAAATTTCCCACTTCATTTATATTTCCAAATTTAAAACTTTTCAATCTTCATCCAAACCAGATTTCAAATTTTATTCCTTTAAATTCTTTATTCAACAATTCATTTTATTTCCTTTAAAACCCAATTCATTTTATTCATTTTTAATAATCTAGGTTTTATTCATCAAATTATCTCACTAAATATCTGAATTCAAAAATCTAGCTATCTCAGAATATAAACAAGATACATAATAATTCCTACATTGTGAGGAATCCAGTTGGATCCCTCCAACCTATTTTTCCCTGCATCCACAAATATTAGCACAACCATATATATATATATATCAATCCAGGCTGATTCAACCAATCACACAATTATTCAAATATTAATTATTTAAATTAACTAGCATCCATATGTGAGTGAGATTAACTCACCTTGAGTTTCGGTGAGCGTTCGAAATGTAAATTAAACCGAACGCCGTTCGATTTAACCTAAATTCTTACTTGCTCGAAAAGATTCCAAAACCGCACCACTGCGTTGTACTCTTTTCTACGATTCCGGCGCTACCAAATTCGCTGAATTCTGATAACAAACGCACAAGATATGGTTGTTTAAAGATAGAATAAAATTTATAAACAAATTTTCCTTTAATTTCAAATAAAATCTAACTACCACAAATCGTGACCGTTCGTTCAACTCCAGAAAATCACGGCCGCCCCCATACTCTTCTTCCTCACGCGATCTACAGCTACAACCGAACCCAATTTTCCCTAATTAGGGTTAACAACTGCGACCACCACGACGAACTCAGCGATTATCCAAGACCTCCCTCACGAAGCTCAAGCCCCCACGCGCTACCACCACGAAACGCGGCAAGCTCGGTCAACCATTTGCGCCGAAAGTTGTGCACGAACCGGCTATGCATGGGCCTCCCTAGCTCCCTCCACGCGACGCCAAAATCCATCACTACCATTGGATCTGAAGCTCCGGACGAGCTCTTCGATCTTCCAGTTGGAAGTTTCCTCTAACTCTTGACGGATTGATCGCAAATTGAAGGCAAAGGGAAATGATTTTCGGCCATGAAAATATATAGAAGGGACGGCCAACAAACATACTAGGGTTTTGATTAAAATTTAATATATATATATATATATATATATATATATGTATGTATGTATGTATATGTATGTATATTGTTTAATATTATTTAAATATTACACTGCAAATTTTAACGACTTATGCAAAACGAACTCCAATTCTCACGTTCCAATAGGTGTTTCTAGGGTTTTTCTGCGTTCCGGACACAATGGAATAGGTTTCGTAAGCTAATTTGGTCATACGTGCGAGTTACGGAATTAAACAATCAATTTTAATTTAAACTGATTAAAACGATTCCGATGCGTTTCGAGCTGCCACGGTCAAACGACAACTTCGATTGCTATGAAAATTAAAATCCGATAATAACTAACTATTACGGATCCAATGGAACTGGTTTCGTCGAATTCCGAGACTGTGCCCCGGATGGCTATTTTAACTCGTCTATTAAATCGAGCGATTTTCTGCAATAATCGAAAATGCTTAAAATTTTACCTTTAAAATTTTGTTATCTTAATAATAAATCATATAAAATTTATAAACTACATTAAAAATTATTTTGACTCATTACGGACCCAAAATCTGATTATTTACATTTTTATAATATTAAATCCATTATTAATTTAACATAAATTTCGCAATAATAACTTATTAACTTTTAAATTCTTCTAAAAATTCAACAACACTTTTTAAAACCCAAATGGACTAAAAATAAATTTTAAAAACATTTTTATCACTATTTACATCTAAATTCCAAAATTGTTTCAGTCCAATATTTAATTACTATTCAAAATTGAATTAAATTATCATATTTTAAAACCTATAACTTATTTTATAAATTGAACCCGATTATCTTTGTTCCAAAATTAATTAAAAATCCTCAGTGAACATTTAAAATGAATTAAATGTTCAAAATTCAATGGCTCAAAAATCCGGGATGTTACAACCATGGCCTCTCACTTTCTCGATTGTGAATTTGACCTGGTAACTCAATTTGATCCCCTAATCGCGCATCCTTACAGATCTCGCCACATCACTCATACCCTCTCCTCCGTTGATCAAAATGTTGGCACACCCACCGATGCGACCACCGCACCTTGCGCTACCCCTTTGGATCATCACGGCCGAGTCTGATTGCCTTCTTTGCCGGGGATTGCCGAAAATAGTCACCACAAAAGATAAAGCCCCTAAACCCAAAATCCTCCTCTACAGATTACCTCAACGATCTGAAAAATCACCACTGATTTTTCCCAAGCTCCCATACTATGCAACTACCCCTTGACCAAAGGCCAACCTTATTCGATGACTACTTCGTCAGTGAAAGCCTTAGAACTGGATGTCGATCATTTCCAAATATCTTCACAAATATCCACTTTAAAAATCTAAATTCTATCACAAAAATTCATCAATTCATAGCTCGAATCCAGATATCATATCAAAACTTGAAAACTTGACATTTAATTTTCTAATGGAAAAAGATTTCCACAGTGATTTTATTATTTCCTTAAATTTATTTGTTAATTAAGCTTAAAAATGTTCTTAAAAAATCAACTCCTGCTGTTACTAATAATTCAACTTAGAGGATCATAACCTAAAATTGGGCATAAGGGAGGACTTGAATTGTTTGAAATTGTATGTGTCTGTTATTCAAGCAGAGACTAATATATTTATTTATACTGTTAAAACTTATCAATATATACACACAAACACTTAATCTATCCATGCAAACATAACTACAATTTTTTAATCACAAGCACAAATTAAAATAGATAATTGTTTACTCACATTGAAAAAGCAGAGGGTTGTATTTTTGAAATAGGAACTTTGAATTGTCGAGAGCTTTGAAAAACTGGGTTGAAGCTTTAATTTGCTGCTGATTCTATGATAATCCAGGTTGCATTTGAAATTAGTATCTTTAGTTTACAGCTTGCTTTGAAAATTTGTTGATAGGCTTGCTTGGAAAATGAGTAACAGGTTTTTGGTTCTTTTGATTTTTAAAAAAAGGACTATAGGGATTTGTGTTTTGATTTGTGAAAGTGTTACTGATTTTTTTTTCCAGTTTAGATCTGAGATTTCTTTGTTCTCTTTGTTTTAGAAATGAGATGAGAAAAGAGAAGAAGAAGGGTAAGAGGTATGCTTATATAAACTAATTTATGATTTGATAAAAATTAAGAAAAAAATAAAATAAAATACAAGGAGTGACACTTGTCCTCCATCCTATTAAATTTCTTAACACATGTTACTTATATCTCGATTCAATTACACTTGTAATTATATATTTTTATTTATTTTTTTAAAATTGATTTAAAAAGCTTTTATATAAATATCCTAATTAATTAATACATTTCTTAATTAATAAGTGCTTTTGTAAATTTATAAAAATAAACCTTTAAAAGAAAATTAAATATAAAACCAATCATATCTTAGATAAAATCATGCATAGTGTATTTAATCCCTTCATGAATGTAAATACAAGACTTTTGTATTTAGTTACTATTTAAATAAATACATTCATAATTTATATAAATAAATTTCTTCTAAGGAAAAACAATATAGAACAAATTATATCCCAATGAAAACTCTATTCATATATTTTTATATCCAACTATTTGAAAATAATTATCCTTCAAATTCAAATCCAAATATTGAATTCCAAATTCAAATTTAAAAACCCAATTTAAAATCAACTTAAACATATATATTACTTTAAACTAACACATTATTAAATTTGAAAATAATAATTCTGTTTGAAGATAATAAGTTTGCCCCTTTTAAATAGTTATATTAGGAGATTATCAAATGAATATTTATCCAGATATTTATAATTTAGCATTTTTAGTTCTAATTTATCTATATACTCATCCAAATGTGTGTATATATATATTATCAGTTTTATTTGTTCAAATTAATAAATCAGTGTTTAATAAATTAAACCCTGTTAATTACAAATTAACAGCTGTCCAAAAATCCGGGTTATCACATAGTGACTATGGAGGCAAGCCCAATAACCCGTTTCGGGTTTGGAAGTAACAATAGGTTAAACCATCATCCCCAAATCACTTTCATCACTTCTCAAATAGATCTAAGCTACCATTTGTTAGAACCCTGAATTTTGATGTTTTATTTGTGACGACTATATAAGTAAATATTATGTGAGTTAACCATATTTGCAGAAGAACATACTATTTTACTCGATAAATAATCTACCAGATTGCAGACCAGATTCCACATAGAAGCTTCAGTAATATATTGTCTATGGTCTAAGTCTAGTAGTAAATTCTTGTTAAAGTCTCTCCAAAGTGGTATATGCACATGTACTTAAAAATCTTTCAAATCATAGTTCATATGCCAAGATTTTTAGTAAACTAGTTCATACACAAAAAACATATTGAAATTTTTTAAATATGGCAGAAAACAGGTAATTCGATTAACTGAATTGCATAGGTCAGTCGACTGAATTCCTGTGCATGTTCACAGTTTCATATGAATATTCAATCGACTGGACCATATGATTTAGCCTGCTGAATGCATGTTTTTTGCACCATTTTCTCTCTGATTCGAATTTCAATCCATTCAGCTGGCTAAATTATTTCATTCGGTCGACTGGATCTTCATAACGGCTATATTTCTGAAAAGACACTTCACTTCAACGAATAGAAACAGCTCTTTATTCAAGGTTTGCTTCCGTATCTTTTGAACGCTACTTTTCGCGGTCGGTTGCACCACTTATATACTATATATAGCCATGAAATCATCTGTCATAAGAACTTAGTTCTGATTCTACTTTCATATTCTTGTTGTCTAAATAATTTTTCCATTTGCATTCAAATACTTTCAATTCTAATCACTTGTTCGTTCAAGCAAATCTTGTTAGTGATTAAATAAACTTCCTATCTTCACGAATCACATTGTATACCACAAAAGAAAAGATTAAATGAAGACCGTACATTATTGACTTATCAGTGCTACTCAAGATCATTCTCAGTCAGAAGTAATTCTATTGTTTGTATTAGAAGTATTATTCGGTTGCTTGGGCGGTTAAAGTCCTATTCAGTTTCTTAGGTGGTATAAGTCATATTTGGTTGCTCGGGTGATGTAATACCTGTTCCTTTTGGTTAAGAGATGATTGATAGTTGAATTCCAAAAGACAGCATTGAAATCCCTAGCGTTATTTACTTTATCATTTACTTTTATATTTATATTCTGCACTAGTAGATAACTTAGTTAATATTCCATATTATACTATCCTTAGTTGCTTTCACTTGGTATCAAAGCTTTGGTCGTCATATAACCATAACACAGTTATTTGATATTCAGTATATGGAAATAACACTAACATAAGTTTTATTGAAGGTCAATCCACTGCATGACCACCACTATTTAACGGTTTGAATTACAACTATTGGTTAACTCGCATGAGTATTTATATGCAACCAAATGGATATGATACTTGGAATATCACTCAGAGTGAATACACTATACCTACCACACCATATGCACAATGGTCAAACACAAAAAAATAGATTCTACTTCAAATGCAAAATCCACGAATATGTTATTTTGTATTTTAGATAAGAATGAATTTAATAGAGTTAGTATGTGTAAAACTGCTTATGAAATATGGTGAACTCTTAAAGTTACACATGAAGGAACAAACAAAGTGAAACAAAGCAAGATTTCTATGCCTAAAAATCAGTTTCAAAATTTCAGAATGAAACCAGATGAAACTATAAATGATATGTATTCTAGAATCTAAGACATATATCATTCACTATTAGCTTTAAGAGAAAAATACACTGATTTTGATATTGTTTCGAAAATTTTAAACTCTTTAGCGGATGAATGGGAACGAAAAGTCTTAGCTATTGAAGAAGCTAATGATATTTCTACCATCAAACCTAAAGAGTTAATAGGAAATCTCATGTCGTATGAAGTAAATTTGTAGGCAAAATGAGATCAAGCCCAACATAGAAAGAATATAGCTTTTAAGGCTGAACAAGAAGACTCGGACTCGTATGAAGATGACATAGAATTTATAGCAAAGAATTTCAACAAGTTTTTGAAATTTAGAAAGAACAAGAAATTCGGTAAAAATAGAAGAGATAATACCAATAAACCATCAGTTTCAAATCTCAAGTGTCATGAATGTCATAAGAAGGGTCACATAAAGTAGGATTATTCTGATCAAAAGAAAGATAGATACAGGAATAATAAGGACAAGTATAAGAAGAAGCAAGCATTCTCTGTTATATGGGATGATTCAAAATTGTCTTCACCATCAGATAGTGACACCGACGGTGATTCTAAACAAGAAAATGTGTTTTTTATGGCTATAACTAATGATGTAAGTGATCTAACTTTTGACAATTTAATAGATAAAAATTTAGAGCTATTGAATAAACTAAAAGAAGTTAAAAGAAAGTATAAAAATGCTTTAGAAAATCTAAACAGAAGTGAAATAGAAGTTGACATGCTCAGAGATGAAAAGAAATCGTAGAAGAAGAACTTGTTAAAACACAAGAATCTTTGTCTAATGTATCTTCCCAACTCTCTATGCTATTAAATGAAATTGAAGTTCAAAAAGAAAAGAATATGACATTAGCTTCATAAAACCATGATTTAAAATCAAATAAAATTCTTGAATTAAACAATACCAGTCTCAAAACTGAGGTAGAAAATATTACTAAAAATGTATCTAACTTTAATCAAGGTAGAGAAAATCTTTCAAAGATTATTAATAACTCTCAAACTACTTTTAATAAGAAAGGGCTAGGATATACAGATTCCTTAAAATCTAGTACACAGAGGAATAATTCACCATAAAAAATTTCAATATACATAAGAATTTTGTAAATGAAAAACCGAAACCAAAGATTTTCATTCAAAAAAGACATTTGCAGAACAAATACTATAAAGATTTGCATACCAAAAACTAATAATAATCTAATCAGAAATAAGTATATTAAGTTTTTATAAATTCAGTTCTGAACTTATAAAGGGAATTATGAATCCTCTTGGGTTCGGTTTTCGAAGATCTAACTCTTAAGACCCTAATTAAAAATGGGTATCAACATCATCTCTGTATTTTTTGTAGGTACCAACTAAGGAAAGATGAAAGTGGATACTTGACAGTGGTTGCTCAAAACATATGATAGGAAATAAAGATATGCTGACTAACATTATCTACTCAGATGGAGGATCTGTCACATTTGGAGATAATTCCAAAGGATATATCATTGGCAAAGGCGACGTGAGCAATAACGGTAAATCTATCTTACCTCTTATTACAAATGTTTTACCAGTTAAAAATTTAAAACAAAATTTGCTTAGTACAAGTCAACCATGCGGTAAAGGTTTTAATATAACTTTTTGGGAAAATAAATGAGACATATTTGAGCAAAACAATAATCGTATTTAAAGGAACTAGAGAACGAAATTTATATATTAAATATGAAAGTTAATTGTTACGTGGAGATTTGACCAAGTAACTAGATGTAGCTCGGCATTAGTGCATCATTCGGCAACCAGCCTCGTTTAGCATAAAGCATCGTTCAGCATAGCAGAGTCAATCAGCACATAAAGCCTCGTTCGACATAGCAGAGTCGTTCGGCACATGAAGCCTCGTTCGGCATTCAGTCTCCACCGGCATGAACCTCGTTCGGCATAGCAGAGTTGTTCGGCACATGAAGCCTCGTTCGGCATTAATGTCTCGATCGGCATGAACCTTGTTGGGCATTCATGCCTCGATCGGCATTCCAGCCTCGCTCGACATTCATGCCTTGACCGACATTTATGCCTCGATTGGCATTCTAGCCTCGCTATGCATTCCAGCCTCGTTCGGCATTCATGCCTCGTTCGACATTCCAGCCTCGTTCGACACATGGCCTCGTTTGGCATAAGCATGCCGTTCGGCATCTCCCTTCGATCGACATCAGATCTCGTTCGGCCTAGACATTTCACTCAACATACTGCCTCGTTCGGCTTGGAGACATGGCTCGGCATTTGCCATTCGGCATTTGTGGCTCGGCACACAGAAGTCACTCACCACGGGCTGAGGTATCTTGCTACTAGTCCCGTTAGGGAAGTCCAAACCATCTCGTCTATAAATGGAGGGGTAGGGGAATAGTGAAATGGACCTTTTTTCAAGAACACCGGGGAGACTCTGCCGCATTCAAGACTCATTCAAGACTTATCCTTTTTGCTTAGCAGTTGTATTCAAATAGTTGGTGTACGGATTATATATGTAATCAATTGTCGAGTAAAGCAATAAAGATTAACTTCAAAGTGGACTTGGGCAATTACGCCGAACCACTATAAATCTGGTGTTCTTGTTTTCTGCATTTAATTTAGCATACTGTTCTCTGTTTAAATTTACTTTCTTCATTAATCTCTCTACACAGTCTTTCTTAATGGTTTTAGTGACCAATTCTTCTGATAACATTTTGGTGCTTCCACTGAGAATCGAATTCTCAGTTTGATAGGATCTACTTTGCAGCTACTGGATTGAAAAATCCCCCGAAGGAGATCCGACCTACTCATAGGACGTCTGTTGAATCTATTCACAGTTTTGACCGACAACTCTACTATAGGAAGACCATGTACCCGATCAGCCTCTCACAATGCGGACATCCACGAGACTGCTAGCATGTAACAAGTTGGACCTAGCAATCAACAAGCAAATTTAGGTGCATGGACTATCGCCCAAACTCAAACGGAAGTCATTACCAGGATGGAGTTCAATGATTTGATGAGGGAACTCAGGGAAACTAGAAGGCAACTTACTGAGTAGATTCAGGCCAACGCTAATCTCATGACTCAGCTGACTCAGTAGTAGGATCGAAATGATGGAGGTAGCCGTGCTCCTTATTCTTCATCTAACAGCTCGACCTTAGCCGATGAACCTCCTAGGCGTAGACGCCGTAAGACTAAAGCTGCATAGACAGGTGCCACCGATCGATCTACCAAGGATCAAGGATGTGAGGAGACCAGACGCCCGGCTCACCAAGATCCTAATGAAGCTGGCCTTCAGGATACACGTTTGGCAGATTGCCAGCAGAGGGGACATCAACCCGAGCAGTCCCGTGGAACGGAACCCAACCTTCCATCCTCCATACAAACTCCAGACTTATCAGCCATGGTCAGGCAGTTAATGAGAGAGAACCAAGACTTGATCAACGAAGATTGGGGAGTGTCCAGGAGACACACTCCCTTCACAAATACTATCCTGCAGGCCGAGTATCCCAGGAAGTTTAGTATGCCAACTATACCGGCCTACGAAGGGAAGACTGATCCTAGACAGCACGTAATGAGGTATGAATGGATGATGGATTCTGCCCGAGCGAATGATGCAACCAGGTGTAGGTGCTTCCCAATCACTTTATCAGGAATCACCACTAAGTGTTTTACTCGACTTCCCGCGCGGTCTATGTCCAGCTTTGACGAGTTGGCATTGAAATTTGTAGAACAATTCAGGATACATGTTACTTGTCCAAAGGATGTGATATCCTTATCAAGTGTAATCCAAGCTCTGGGAGAGTCATTGAAGGCGTACTCGTAGAGATTTTACGTTGCGGCCACCGAAGTTAGCAACCCTAATGACCATGCAATTTTGATGGCAGTAATGCGAGGTGTAGATCCAGACTTGGAGTTTGGAGATTGGTTGGCGGGAAAGCCCCCAACTACGTTGGAGCGATTCTATTCGAAAGCTCATCAGTTCATAAGGAGGGAGGAGGCTCGATGGACAAGGCGAGATAAGGCACCAGGGCCTGTTCAGGAGACTATGAAAAACAACATTGCCGTAAAGCAATCCGACGACAACTCAGGAAAGGTTCAAGTCAATGTCCAGAACAAGCCTGGGCAATCTAAAGAGTCCGGAGGAGGAAATCCTGGAAAGAAAAGAGAAACATGAAAGTAGAAGCCAAGGATTCCAACCTACAACGAATACACCCCCCCTGAATAAGTCTCTTGAAAATGTTTATCTATCAACCTGTGACACCTTTCAACATGGAAAACCACGCCTAAAGGAGTCCACAGAGGAACAGAAGCGGACGGGGAAGTACTGTCGCTTCCATGAGACTTATGGGCACAATATTGAGGAGTGTGGACACCTCCATGACGCAATAGAAAAGTTGATCAGGCAGAAAAAGCTGTAGGAATTTGTTAAGAACCGTGGGTAGATTGATCATAGACAATATAGTCGGAGGACCTCACCGTGTAGACAAGAATTGGTAGGAGATGGAACGATATGATACCTCCTTAGGGCATGCAAATTGTGAATGTTGTTTGAATGTGGAAGATGGAACCCCCACAAAATAATAACGCATGATGACAGACGATATAGTGTTTAGGAGTCAAGACGTAGAAGTCTCATACCATCGACTCGATGGTCATATCTGCGACGATCGGGCCAGCATACGTCAAAATAATTTTAACTGATTATGGAAGCTCCGTCAACATCATCTTCAAAAAGAAAATGACCAAATGAAGATGGAGACAAAAACTTGAAGCCATCTAAAGCCCGTATCCATGGATTTAATGGTGCAACGACTGACGCGATGGGGTGTGTTGAGTTACCAGTTGAACTGGGAGAGGGTGAGCGTAGAAGAGTGTGAATCCTACCGTTCATAGTGTTGGATGTTGACTCTCCATACAATGTATTTCTGGGTCGTCCGGTCCCGGCGGAGTTTAGGGCAGCTTTGGCCCTATGGTGTTTGACATTAAAATTTTCGACGGACAAAGGAGTCGGTGTGGTGCATGGCGATCAGGCGACCGGTCGCGCATGTTATGTGGTAGAGCTGAGAGTGGATCATCGAAGAGAGAAAGGAAAGGTTGCGGATAGCTTCGTCCGCATCCAAAACACTGACAATTGTGAGAAATGCAGATTACGAATCTTAAGGCTAGGATTAACACTAGAGTAGGGTGAATAGTGTTAATAAAGAATTACTAAATCTTTTTGAGTTTATGTTAATTTAGACACTGATGTATGCAATATACAGACACAGATATGATCACAGAAACAAGTACAGATGCAGAAATAAAATAAAAGCAGTAAAGGAAAGAACACACCGGATTTTATACTGGTTCGGAGTTACCCTACATCCAGTCCCGCAACACATGTACGGATTTCCTTTCAAAAGCAATTGTATAATTACACCCTCGGTTTCAAGGCTACGAGGTACACCCTCCAGAATTTCAAGGCTACAAGGTACACCCTCCAGAATTTCTATCCTCTGAGTAGAGATACTTGATTTCCGGGCAACAAGTTTACCCAATTGATTTACCAAGGCTACAATCACACCTTTTCTATCTTGATTGATTTCCAAGGCTACAATCACACCTTTTCTCGTTTAATAGATTACAAAGAAGTCTATAACTCTGAATAACACTGAGAACCTTGTAGAGATAGTGATAGAGAATCAAACTAGAAGTAATCGAGTTTGATTCAAAGTTGATTTCGGCAGAGTAATGGTAAGAATATGTATTAAGAATTGTGGAAGAAGAATTGGAGTGAAAAAACAAGAAAATCTGATATAAAATTCGTTGAAACTAACCCCTATTTATAGAAGAACAACGACCATGTCCATTCATGAAGAGTTATGGCGAATATACACTTCTTTTGAAATTTAAATTTTGAACTCAACTGACACCATGTTGACATGGGGTACTTGGGCATGTCGACATCCCAAAGGATGTTTTGGTGTTTTGATTTTCTTTGAAAATAACTTTTATTTTATATTAAAACTATTTTAAACTTTATAAATATACTTGACTATAGTTAAAATTCATAAGTAAATATAGAGAATAATATATATAGATTTTAACTATAATTTTATATTTAAATCTAAGTATAAATATTTAAAAGTTAAATATATTATATTAAAAGATAGTTTAAAATCAGGAGTAATTTGACTTTGAAATTAAAGATAATTTTGATGCTAAAATTATTAAAAATCAGGATAGAGAGTTTTGATGTTTTTAAAAGGAAAGTTTTGAAATCATTTTGAAAACAAGATAATTTTGTAAAATCATTTGAATTAAAATTAGTGCATACAAAACAATGTTCCACTAGATTTTCGTAGGTTCCATTCTACTTAGGGTTTCATCCCTTTAACAGGCTCGAAGTGGAATCCATTCCACGAATAAATTGGATTTTAAGATGTCAATGCTTTTCTACGAGTTTTAACAAAAATTCCTAATAAAAATACTTATGCTTGAAATCTTAAACTCTTGATAATCTTGATAACCATGAGTCTTCTATCTCGATATCTTGAATCTCTATACTGTACAGTCTTCATTCTTGGTATGTGCATGGTTAAATCCTGCATACACATATATTTCTAAACTTATAATGTCGGTATTTATATTTTATAATCTATTCTGAGGTTGTTGTCATCAAAACCAGCATCTTACGGACTAACAACAATTGACAAGTAGTCCCCGAGCCCTGGCTTGGGCAACATTCTTGGATCTATAGAGACATAGATCCGTGAGATGATGATGGGGGACCAGGGAAGCGAATGCAGCACTGGCTGAGCTGACGATTGACATTCCAGTCAGCCGGGATGACCCATCACGAGTTCTTAAGATTGGATCGCAACTCGACCCGTCATTGGCTGAGGAGCTTACTGATTTCCTCCGAGCGAACCTCGACGTTTTCGCTTGGACATATTCTGATATGTGCAGGATTTCTCCCGCTATTGCGAGTCATATGTTGAACATAGACCCATAGTATATCCCAGTAAAACAGAAACGTAGAGGCATGAACCCAGAGAGGTCCGCCGCCCTCAGAGAGGAGGTGAACAAACTCAAAGCCAAAGGGTTCGTCCGCGACGCCCTCTACCCTGAATGGGTATCTAACACTGTACTAGTGAGGAAAGCGAAAGGGAAGTGGAGAACTTGCGTTGATTATTATGATTCAAACAAAGCATGCCCGAAGGATAGTTTCCCTTTACCTAGAATCGACCATCTGGTTGATTCAACGGTCGGACCGAGCTACTGTCATTTACGGATGCATACTCGGGATAGAATCAAATCCCGATGCACATTCCAGATTAGGAACACACCAGTTTTGTCATGAACATTGGGTTATATTGCTATGTCGTGATGCCCTTCGGATTGAAAAATGCGGGAGCAACTTATCAGCGTTTGGTGAACCGAATGTTTAAAGATCAGATTGGTAGAATGATGGAAGTCTATGTGGATGACATGCTCGTGAAGTCACGACAGTCAAACGACCACATTCAAGACTTAGCAGAGATGTTTGATATACTGAGACATTATTGGATGAAAATCAACCCTTTGAAGTGTTCTTTTGGCGTTTCGTCAGGGAAGTTCTTGGGTTTCATTATGAATGCACGGGGAATTGAAGCTAACCTGGAGAGGATTCAGGCTATTCGGGACATACAAGTGCCCAGAACTATAAAGCAAGTACAAAGCTTGAATGGAAAGGTGACCGCGTTGAGTCGGTTCATATCCAGAGCTACGGATAAATGCATTCCTTCTTCCTTTCTTAGATGTGATAAAGAAAGGAAAGGAAAAATAAATTTCGAGTGGACATCCGACTGTGAGGAAGCATTCCGAGCTCTGGTTAGACATTTAGAAAGTCCCCCAGTGCTATCAAAACCAATTGACCATGAAATGTTGTATGTATACCTGGTTGTACCTCAACACACTATCAGTGAGGACCGATTTCAAAAGCCAGTGTATTATGTCAGTAAACGTTTGACGGGGGCAGAAAGAAATTATCCCAAGATTGAGAAACTAGCTTACCGCTTAGTGATTGCATCACGCAAGCTTCGTCCATACTTCCAGGCACACTCAATCAGTGTTTACACTGATCAACCCTTATGATAGGTACTCCAACGACCGAAAACTTCTAGAAGGATGTTAAAATGGAATATCGAGTTGATTCAGTTTGACATTACCTACCTGCCATGAAGGGCCATACAGGGGCAAGTGCTAGCAGATTTCATTGCTGAATTCACCATGTCAGAAGAATCAAACGGCCACAATGTCATACCTCCCGTTCGATGGAAGATGTACACCAACGGGGCATCTAATGACCATTGTTCGGGGGTGGCATAGTTCTTGTGACTCCTGCAAACCGATCTGTTTGGTATGATTTGAAGCTTGAATTTACAGCAACAAATAACGAAGCCGAGTATGAAGCATTGATTGCTGGCTTAAGACTTATCAGAAAATTAAGGGTAAGATCAGCTGAAACCTTTTGTGACTCACAACTGGTGGTGTACCAAGTTCGAGGGGACTATCAAGCGAAGGGACAAAGACTTGCCCCATACCTAGCACGGGTTCAAGAGCTGCTAGCGAATCTGGAGTATTATGATATTTCACATGTCCCGCGTGAACAAAACAGAGCAGCCGATTCGTTGGCAAAATTTACGAGCACTGGCGATGCGCAGCAAATGGGATTGTTTCCCATTGAAACCTTACATGCTCCAAGTATAAATGTGATGGAGGTAGATTTCGTGTTAGAAACAGAAATCGAAAAGGAATCATGAATGACCCCATTCAAGCTATACTTGCTACACGGAGTCATACCCGAAAGAAGGAGTGAAAGACGACAAGTCATTCGTAAGACTTTGCGATATGTAATGCATGATGGGATAATGTATCGGAGGAGATTCTCGTCCCCCTTACTCCGGTGCGTAGCCCATGATGAGATAAAACGAGTCCTAAAGGAAGTCCATGAAGGAGAATGTGGCGACCATAATGGGGGCAGACATTAGCAAAGAAAATCCTCCGCTATGGATACTATTGGCCGACTGTAAATCGAGATGCCGCAGACTATATGAGAAGATTGACAAATGTCAGAAATATGCAAATCCTGAGAGCTCCGTCGATGGAGCTCACAAAAATGGTTAGTCCCTGGCCGTTTGCAATGTGGAGGATCGACATAGTTAGTTCCTTATCCATATCCAAAGGTGGTGCGAAATACGCGATAGTTGCGGTCAATTACTTCACCAAGTGGGAAAAAGCAGAGCCCTTGGCCACTATCACCACCAAAAAGGTCATTAATTTAGTTGTATGAAATTTTATATGCTATTTTGGCCTTCCATGGACCATCATTATAGATAACGAAACTCAATTCGAAAGCAAAGAGTTTAAAGAGTTTTGCCAAAGATATGGTATTGAGAAAAAATTTGCAGCAGTTGCTCATCCGAAAGCTAATGGATAAGTGGAAGTTGTGAACAAAATACTTAAGTCCATATTGAAAAAGCGTTTGGAAAAGGCTAGAGGCAAGTGGGTGGATGAACTTCCAACAGCGCTCTGGGCTTATAAAACCACCCATAAGCCCGCGGTTGGCCACACTCCATTCGCATTGGCATATGGCAAGGAAGCTGTTAGACCTGTAGAACTTGAAGTTCCATCACATCGGGTAACTTATTATGACTCTGAGTCGAATCAGGATCTTTTGCTGGAATCACTGGACTTCATTAATGAAAAACACGAATAAGAAAATTAAAGAGTGGCCGCATACAGACATCGAGTCACTCGATATTATAATGAAAAGATCCAACCGAGAATCTTCGATGTGGGTGACCTCATTTTGAAACGAGTTTTTCCAGTCCCATCACATATGAGCCCCACATGGGAAGGTCCATGCGCCATTAAACAGAAGCTTGGAGAAGGAACTTTCAAGCTAGCGACAATTGATGGTGCGACACTCCCCCGAGCATGGAACAGCGAGCATATGTGGCATTATTATACTTAGTTCCTTTCTTTCATATCTTAGTTGCAATTATTTCCAACATGTTTTTATTCTTACGGCATGTAATACGACAATTTAGCTTGTTTGCATTAATAAATGATTGAAGCCATTTTTTTCCATGGAATGTTGATGTTTCTGTGTATGATAACTCTGTGGAAAACAACTAAGAGGTACATTATTCTATCCAACGTACGAACACGCACGAGCACTCAAAATCTCCAAGTCCCCTGAGTGCGTACTGGAGTACTCTGAGTCCCTTGAGTGTGGACCAAAGTATAAACGACTCAAAATCTCCAAGTCCCCTGAGTGCGGACTGGAGTACTCTGAATCCACTGAGTGCGAACCAGAGTATAAACGACTCGAAATTTCTGAGTCCCCTGAGTACGAAATGGAGTACTCTGAATCCCCTGAGTGCGGACCAGAGTCTAAAGGACTCAAAATCTTCGAGTCCCTTGAGTGCGGACTAGAGCACTATGAGTCCCCTGAGTGTGGACCTGAATATAAATGACTCAAAATCTCCAAGTCCCTTGAGTTTGGACTGGAGAACTCTGAGTCCCCTGAGTGCGGACCAGAGTAAAAACAACTCAAAATCTCCAAGTCCCCAGAGTGCGGACTGGAGTACTCTGAGTCTCCTGAGTACGGACCAGAGTATAAACGACTAAAAATCTCGAAGTCCCCTGAGTGCGGATTGGAGTACTCTGAGTCTTATGAGTGAGGACCAGAGTATAAACGGCTTAAAAATCTCCAATTCCCTAGAGCACAGACTGGAGTCCCCTGAATCCCAGGAGTGTGAATTGGAGTATAAATGGTTTGAATTCTTTAAGTCCCCGGAGTGCAGACCGGGACATGAATAACTTGAAGTCATCAAGTCCCTGGCGTATGGACAAAAAAATATTCTAAGTGCTTGAAGCATGGAATACAGGATGAACAACTCTAAAGAATTTCGGAGTTATATGGAGATAAATTGAGAAGTTTATGTAACTCACAATAGCTTGGGTTTCGTCCACAATCACATAGAAAGCTGAATAATAAAAGTCTTTCGAAAGACAAAAGAACTAAGCTTTATAAGTTTCTACTACAACTCCATCGAAACTCGAAGTCAAAAGTTTATTTACATGAACTATGAAAATAAATTAAAATAATTAAATAATCTAAACTAACTCTCGTTGAACGAGAGTAACAATCACTTCTTGGATTTCTTCGACTTCTTCCCCTTCTTTGTCTTCTTAGACGACTCCTCTCCCGTGTGTTTTCCTTAGTAATTTTCTTTGATGGGGAGGTAACAACTGAAGAAGTTCGGGGAACCTCCAGTGGCCTGGACCCATCAGGGAGGATGACCTTCAACGGCTTGTTCAGGGGATCATCTAAGTCTATGACTCGAGGCTCAACTTTGATTTCGACCGTCCTTTTCTTCTCCTCCTCGAGCTGCTCCTTCATGCTTAGTTTAGTAGTATGTTCAAAGGCGCTTGTGATCTCGATTTCATAACTTCCCTCGATGGCAGATGAAGTTTCGGACTTATCCTCATCAAGCTCCCCAATCACTTGAGCATCCAGACCGGGAGCTTCCACTACGTGAGTAGCCTCACTTGTTTTTTCCCTTCACCTCCTTGGCGACATCGCTCCTCGGAGTGGGCTCGGGATCAGAACTTCCTGCGCAAAATCATGGAAAACGAACATTAGAATACAATGACCTCTCGTCAAAAAATGATGACTCTTGGAATTTCAAAATGAAGTGTCACATACTAGCTTCTGGCTGACTCTCAACCGTCCGAGGGGTCTCGTCCTCTGGAATGGAAGATAGAATGTGAACGCCGAGGCCAGGGTCCTCCGGGTCATGACCGATATATTGCTCAAATGGATCAAGTATTGGCCGATCGGCCGACTGAATAGGAGCATGAACGGAGACTCGATCCCGGATGGACCGGCAATAACATCTTTCCCTTTCGATGAGGGGGAGCCTTTGCAGTAAAGAGCTTTCGCCGCAGACAAGTCTGAAGGCTCGTTCCCCTTTAGGAATTCTTTCATTAAAGCATCTTCATCGACTTCCTCGGTGCCAAGTTCGACCTTCCTGATTTTTATTTAAGTCTCCCATGCCTCAGCCAGGGATTCGAGGTATCCCTTACCCAGAAAAGTTAAGTCTTGATGCATGAGGACACGAGCATTGAATTCTGCAATCAATGGGTCAAACATGCATTTGACCTCCTCCCTACCAGCCTCTTTAGCCGCCTCCAGGCGAGAGCCAATCTCCACAGATGCTATTTTCTTGCCCTCTTCATGGGCTTCATCCGTTAGCATCCCGACTTTAGAAAGTTCATCATCAAGCTTCGCCTTCAGAAGTCGTGTAGCAACGATCTCGTCGCAATATCGTTGTGACTCTTCTTGTGCAGCAGTCTTCTCTTCTCTTTCTTTGCGGGGTTGCTCCTCCATTTCTTTGACTTGGATGCCGAATGCATCCCTTTCTTTCTACACCGAGTCCTTCTCCAAAGCTAGGGCCCCACAACGTTGGACCGCCCCGTCAATTTCTTTTTTATGAGTTGACTCAAGACTATTAACGGCCTCGGCGGTATCTTTAGTGCTCTGCTGGGCGGCTTCAAGCTGAAACTTATAAGAAGCAAGCTCTTCATCCTGAGCTTTAATAATGTCTTTATCATGGATAGCCTTAAGCTTCAGGCGATCGATCTCATGCTGACGCTCTATGGAGACTTTTGAAACTTTTTTGGTTAAGTGCACGAATGCATCGTGCTGGACATAGACGTCATTTGTACAGGCGATGGCACTTTGCTTGACATGTCTCGGAATATGGTGAATCGCCGGAAGGAATTTTAAGCCATCGAAGCATATCTATGGAAACGAGGCTTTAAGCTCAGCAATTCGCTCAACGACCAATGGATCAGATGCAGGAGCAAGAGGAGTCTGCTTAGAGACTGCAGGTGTTTCGTGGGGATCTCGAGATTGCCTGGTACTTGATGAACCGGAGTGTTGGTCACGATGAGCCTCAGGCTAAGACCCCTTATGTGCAGTTTTCTCTTTGCTATGATCCGGCTGAGAAGGAGGATCACGATGGTAGGAGGATTGGCTATAAGTCTTTCTTCAGTAGGACGATTCTCGACGGTGGTAGTCTCGATCGCCTGAGTCGTCTTTATATCGGCGCATGCCGAAACCCGAATCCCGGCTGGATTGGTGAAAAATCGATGAACCGCGGAGGCGGTCAAGTCCATGTGTGCGCCCTATGTCACCTACACGAAGTTTAAGCAACGTCGAGTTAGCGAAGAGTAGAGTGATGACAGAAAGTTAATTGCAAGGTGAAGTGCATGCGACGGACCAGTTTCTTTACTAATAGGAGTTTTATCTCCCTGGTTTCGGGCTTGAGCGCTTGTATCGCCTCTCGTGGGCGAACGAAGTTTAAGGGCCTTTGGATTGTCGAAATTATAGTTGAGCAGATCTTCGGGTATGGTGAGGTTCGATAGGCCTTTCAGAGAACTTTTCAAGTGCTGCGAAGAAGCTTCTTTCTCTGCTGGAACAAGAGTAACTTTAGAAGTTCCGCCAACTATTTTATTCCTCAGCTTGTATGTCAGTTTCTTTTTCCCCTTCGAAGGGGAAGGCGTCGTTTCAATATCATGAACTTCGACTATTGGGTCCCAAGATGAACTAACATTTTCGCCCTGCACTTCGGGCGTTTCGATTTCTTTAATCTCCCCCTCCTTTGGTTTGTCAGGGGTGTTATGTGCTGAGGACTCGGCCTTCTTTTTTCCTTTGCCCGAAGCAGGCCTGCGTATAGTAACACCTAAAGGGAGGCTTATCTGGCGACCTTTCGCCAGCAACCCAAATTTCATGAGTGACTCATTCGAAATGAGAGTTCTAAGGTCTCGGTCTTCGGCGGGAATGGCTCGGATAGCTTCGACGGCTTTGGAATATCCGAGGCCCTCGGGACGTGGGTTAATACTTAAAAAGAAGGAAGAAGAATTAGAAAGGTACATCTTCGACAAACATGAGTATTGGTCCAGGAAAAAGACTTACATCCTTCCACTCATCTCTTCGCAAAGCCGGAGGGACATCGCACGTAGAACTACTTCTGTTTATACTAGGCAAACTTGCTCCATGCCCCAGTTAAGATTTGACATTTACCGTGCAGCTCGAAAAACATGAAAGATGGGCTATCTGACCGTCCCTTGATGCGATAGATGTATCGGATATCGCCCGGAGTCAGAAGCCTGAAGTGGACATTTATGAAAAGGATGCAAGTGCTGTATATGAATGTGTGGCTGTTCGGATGCAGTTGTGATGGGGCAATCTCGATATACTGCACCACATCTTGGAGAAAAGAGTTGAATGGTGGCATGCTGCCAACCCAGCACTGAATCTGTTACATGATGTATATCCGACTGGGGGTAAGTGCGGACGATCATGCCTCGATGGAACTAACACATCGTCGAAGGGGATTCTGTGGATAGAGCATATCCGATGGAGTGTACTTTTATTAATCTTTGAGACCTATGAATCGATTGGGTCGTCTAAGAAAATTGCTGCCTCTAGAGCGTCGGGAGCCAAGTCAAAAGATGCTATCGCAGGGATCGGTAAGTCTTGAGCAGGGGCAGTTGACGGATTTGAAGTTCCTACGACTTCTTGTCGAGAGGATGGCCCAGGTCTATCCGAGATCGTAGCAGAGCTAGATTTCCTAGACATCTCTAATGAAGATTGAATCTGACAAGGCACTGTTTGAACTATACTTCAAAAACAATCGACGTTAGACTTAACAACATAAATATTCCCCCCATGTGGTATGTGAACTAGTGTGATCATTCAAATGCAAGTGCTAAGCAGTGAAAAGACACTGGATTGATGAAATAAGTTTAAGCTTTGAATTGTCGTCTTCGAAGACCGTCGCCACTGACCGTCTACGGAAGCTTGCTGTAAGACGGTTTATATTTTGAACTCGACATCGTCACTACATTTAAAAGGTTATTAACTGTTAAGCAAGTTAAGTCCAAGTTTTTAGTTGTTTAAATACGGGATTTATCAGTCCGGATTGTCCGATATGCTTTGTTGTTTGAGTCTGTCCTTGTTCATTATCCTATGTTCAGGCATAAAATATGTGTTGACTCAATTATGCATTAGGTTCGACTGGTGTTGCTGTTGTACACAACCTTCCTACCTAACTACTTCATCGTTCGGCATTCAACTAGTCATGCCGAGCCACCTCGCTCGGCATTCTACCCTCAACACCAACACTCACCTACCACTCATTAGCACCGTTCGGCAGACGGTAAGACATGTCGAACCTCAAACTTGCCGAGCCATGCCGTTTGGTATGCCACTCTCCCAACTGTCCTCTTCATCGCTCGGCACAAAGGAGTCATGCCGAACCACATTCATGCCGAGCCGCATCGCTCGACATTCTGCCCAGCTCCTACTTCTCCTCTACTTTCTTTCCTACCTCGTTCGGCATGAGGTAATCATGCCAAGCCGTGACCGTGCCGATCCGCCTCGCTCAGCACACTAAACCTTAACTCCAATTTCACTATAGTACTTCCCCTCCATTGCTCGGCATAAGGAAGTCATGCTGAGCCACCTCAGTACGTCTTCCACCAACTTCCTCCTTAAAACACCTCTATCATCCCCTTCTCTCCTTCGCTCCGCCTAATCATTAACTCCTTTAAAACACCCACTCTTCGCCCTTAACTCCTCCTGCTCCACGCGTTTACTACTGAACTCGATTTTGCAGAGATTCACGAGTTTGAATCTCATGCAAGGTTTCCTAATCAAAGTAAAGTGTTTCAAGGAAATGTTTTTACCTATAAAGTGAGTCAAAGACTCGGGGAGATTCTGAAGTAGGGAACGTGGTTCTAATTAGGTTCGACTGATTAGGGAAGGAAGTGAGGCAATATATGGTGTTTGAGAAGGGAAGAGTGATTAATTCTCTGAAGTCTGTTAAAAGGAAAAGTTCGTAAGTCCTGGGAAGCAGAGGTAAAAGTAAAAGGGAGAGGAAGAAGGAACATCAGCTTATATAGAGAGAAAAGAAGTCGAAGGGACAGCAACTGGTATGACCGGTCAAAGCACTTCCCTCGCTTAGCATTAATATCGTTCGGTATTTATATGTCGTTCAGCATCTGTGTCTCGTTCGGCATACAATGCCTCAACGACATTCAAAACATGGGCTCGAAGCAAAGCACGAAGGACTCATGATTCGAAGCGCATCATGTTCGTCCACATTATGCACTTTGGGGGGCAAGTGTTACCTAGAGATTTTACCAAGTAACTAGATGTCGTTCGACATTAATGCATCATTCGGAAACCAGCCTCGTTCGACATATGGCCTCATTCGGTGTAGCGAGTCGTTCGGCACATGAAGCCTCGTTCGGCATTCAGTCTCGACCGGCATGAACCTCGTTCGGCATATCAGAGTCGCTCGGCACATGAAGCTTCATTCGACATTCAGTCTCGACCGGCATGAACCACGTTCGTCATAGTATAGTTGGTCGTCACATGAAGCCTCATTCGGCATTCATGTCTCGACCGACATGAACCTCGTTCGGCATTCATGCCTCGACCGGGATTCCAGCCTCGCTCGACATTCATGCCTCGACCGACATTCCAGCCTCACTCGGCATTCCAGCCTCGTTCGGCATTCATGCCTTATTCGGCATTCTAGCCTCGTTCGGCACATGGCCTCGTTCGGCATAAGCATGCCGTTCGACATTTCCCCTCGATCGGCATCAGATCTCGTTCGGCCTACACATTTCACTCAACATACTGCCTCGTTCGGCTTGGAGACATGGCTCAACATTTTCTGTTCGGCATTTGTGGCTCGGCACATGGAAATCACTCACCACAGGCCGAGATGTCTTACTACTAGGCCCGTTAGGGAAGTCCAACCCATCTTCGTCTATAAATAGAGGGGCAGAGGCACAGTGAAATAGACCTTTTTTCGAGAACACCGGGGAGAATCTACTTCATTCAAGACTCATTTAAGACTTATCCTTTTTGCTTAGCAATTGTATTCAAATAGTTGGTGTATGGATTGTATCTATAATCAATTGTCGAGTAAAGCAATAAAGATTAACTTCAAAGTGGACATAGGAAATTACGCCGAACTACTATAAATCTGTGTTCTCGTTTTCTGCATTTAATTTAGCATACTGTTCTCTGTTTCAATTTAGTTTCTTCATTAATCTCTCTACACAATCTTTCTTAAGGGTGCTAGTGATCAATTCTGGTGCTAACATTAATTATAACATAAATATGTATCTAATAGCCAAAGGAAATGATCCTTGGTTATGGCACAAAAGATTTTGTGATGTACATTTTAAAGCAATAAGCAAATTATCTAAGAATAATTTTGTAAAAGGTTTACCAAAAATGAATTTTAAAATAAATAGTTTGTATGATGCTTGTTAATTAGAAAAATTAACAAAATCTACTTTTACATCAAAGAAAATAATTTCTACATTATAACCACTTGAGTAATTGCATTTAGATCTTGTTGGACCAACTCAAGTTCAAACTATAAACCATAATAGATATGTTTTCATAATTTTAGATGATTTCTCAAGATTCATTTAGACAATATTTTTGAAAAATAAAAGTGATACTTTTGGAAATTTTAAATTTTTTGCTAATAGAATTTAAAATTTTGAAAATTAAAAATATTCGTAGCGACCATAATCATTCTTTTTAAAAATATTGTAATTATTTTTCATTTCCTAGAACTCCGCAATAAAATGGAGCTGTAGAAAGAAAAAATAGAACACTTTAAGAATATGCTAGGACGTTATTAAATGGAAGTAATCCGCCTAAACATTTTCGGGCAGAAGCTGTAGCAACTACTTATTATGTTTTAAATAGAGTTCCATTAGACCATTAACAAAACATACTCCGTATATGAACTTTTTAATGGAAAAAAAACCTAGAATATCATATTTTAAAGTTTTTAGTTCAAAATGTTTTCTTTTAAATACAAAAGACAAACTTGGTTAATTCAGTCCAAAATCTGGTGAAGGAATATTCATTGGATATTCGGAACGAAGCAAAGCTTATAGGATTTATAATAAAAGAACTAAAATTATCGAAGAAACACTTCATGTGTCATTTGATGAAAATTTCAAAACTAATTGTAAAAATGAAGATGAAGAAATTGTTTCTAAGTCAAATATCACATTAAATGATATTGAAAATAATGTTAAAAATGAAAACAATAATTTACGAAATGAAAATGAAATTTGAACTCCACTAAGACTTCTAAGAAATCACCCAACTGAAAATGTCGTTGGAGAAGTAAATACTAACGTAAGAACTCAAAATCAATTAAATCAAATGGATCATGTAGCTTTCCTATCGAACATCAAACTCAAAAATACTAAAGAAACCTCAACTGATAGATTACTGGATTATAGCTATGCAAGAAGAACTAAATCAATTTGAACAAAACGAAGTTTGGAACTTAGTTCCTAGACCTAGTGATCAAATAGTCATCGGTACCAAGTGGGTTTACAAAAATAAAGCCGATGAGCATGGAAATATTATTCGAAAAAAGGTTAGATAAGTCACTCAAGGCTACAATAAAGAAGAAGGGATAGACTATGAGGAAACATTTGCTCCTATGGCTTGACTAGAAGCAATTCGAATTTTATTATCATTTGCATGTTTTCATAACTTTAAACTATATCAAATAAACATAAAAGGTGCTTTTCCAAATGGTTTTATAAAAGAAAATGTATATGTAGATCAACCACCTTTATTTACACATGAAAAATTTCTAGACCATGTTTATAAACTAAAGAAAGTTTTATACGGTTTAAAATAAGCACTTCGTGCTTGATACGATCATCTTAAAAGTTACCTTACAAATTATGGTTTCAAAATTGGAAAAGTAGATCAAACTTTATTTATAAAACAAGATAGAAACGATATTTTAATCATACAAGTTTATGTAGATTACATTATTTTTGGTTCCACAAATGAAAAATTATGTCAAGAATTTTCAAATATAATGACTAGTGAATTTGAAATATCTCATATGGGAGAACTTTCATATTTTCTTGGATTACAAATTAAACAATTAAATAGTAGAATTATTATTAATATAAAAAAATATTGTAATAATCTTATAAAACATTTTGGTATGAAAAACACTTCTGTTAAACCAACTCCTACGAGCACTACGGTATATCTTGATCGAGATTAAAATGGTAAAAGTGCTGGCCAAAACTATATCGAAGTATGATCGCATTCTAACTTTGTTTAACTGCCAGTCATCTAGATATAGCGATGAGTGTATGCTTATGTGCATGACTTCAAGCAAATCCCAAAGAATCACATTTGTGGGCAGTGAAACAAATTTTGCGATACTTAAGCAAGACTAAAAACTACGGTCTCTTTTACCCAAAAGAGTGTCCTTTTGAGTTAGTATCATATAGTAATGCTGATTTTGGAGGATGTCGAATGGATCGAAAGAGTACAAGTGATACTTGTCATTTCATTGGAAAATCTTTAGTATCTTAGTTTCAATAAGAAACAAAATTGCATTTCACTTTCGACATGTGAAGCAAAATATATTTCTGCTGCTTTGGTATGTGCTCATGTAATATACATGCAGCAAACACTACAGGATTTTGAAAAAACCTATCTAAATCAACAATTTATTGTGATAATACAAGCGCTATAAATTTATCAAAAAAATCCTATAAATCACTCTAGAAATAAAAATATTAATATTAGACATCATTTTCTTCACGATAATATAGAGAAAAGAAATATTTCACTAGATTTTGTACCATCAGAAAATCAAATAGGTGATATATTTACTAAACCATTAAATGAAAATATTTTTGTTAAATTAAGACATGGACTAGGAATTGTGTCGTTGCATGATTTATAATTCGATATTAAAGTGTAAAACTTTTTACAATTATGAAATAAATAAAAATATTTAATAGAACAAAAATTTGAGATGATGGCACTCAAACTCTACACTCATGGGAGGAAGTTGCATGACTTTCCAATGTTCTATTTATGTTTCTTGATTTAAGACCATACATATTTTTCATTTTACTTGCGTTCATAATCTCTTACATTTCTTAACCTTTCATTTTTCCTTGGCCATAGATTTCTAAAGCATTTTAACCTTAAAACAATAACCTGAAATAGATAGTAACTCAGTATATATATGCGTGTAATCAAATTTCTCTTAAACTGATACACAATCTTTACAAATAAATAAACATTTACAATGCCATCTCAAGAAGGCTATAATCAATCCTTAATCGTTTTTAGCACCCTTACCTCGAATTTTTCAAAAAAATCAACTCTAGTACATATTCCGGTAAAAATTAGTCCTTCCCCGAATCATCACACTGGATATACTCCAAAAGGAAAGCGAGCTAAAAGAAACTTAGAGTTTGGTTTTTTCATCCAACAAAGAAAAAATTGATGACATCCATCATTATCAATGAGAGACGTTAGAATTACAAAGTGAAATGTACTATGAACAAAAAGCCAATGGAAAACGATTTAATTTCCTAGAACAATTCGCTCTCAAGTTCTACGGATAATCTCCTAAGAAAAGTGTGTACCATTCACCCCCCCCCCCACGTCCTCAAGTATTTTCGAACTCTTGGGAATGAGGCGCTCAAAGTAATGTTTGGTCTCCTACCCATCCATTACATGAAAACACCAACGATGAACCACGCTCGGATGATTCCAAAATTTTGGGAAATTAAGTTTTTTTGCTTTAAATTTTTAGTATTGTAAGATGAACAAGTATTGTGATTGTTGAAATAATAGTTATATATTTGTGTTTAACATCAGAATAAAACTCAAAAACATAAAAATATATATAGTTTATAACTAAATAAAGGATAAGCTAAAAGAAAGGCCAACCTCAGACCAAACAACAGTTTCAGCCGACTGCGAAAAGGCTGTCAACTGACTGAAAATTCAAAGTCATTCAAAAAACTTAACTGAAGTCAGTCGACTGACCTATGTGTACCAGCCGATTAAAATATAATAAAAATATAGTATATATTTTCGGGTTAAATTTCTCTATACAACAGCTGACTAAACTACCAAAACAACCGACTAATTATTTAAAGTTTTTGAATTTCAACTTAGCAAACAGTCGATTGCTCCCATTTTTCAGTCAACTAAATATTGATTATTTGCACTATAAAGTTGCGGGTTCAAGATTCCTGCATATTAGCCGACAATCCACCTCAATTCAGTCGACTGCCCCATTAATTTTCAGTTTTTTAAAGTAGATCTGCATGCTTTCCAGTACATTTATTCAATCAAACCCTACTTTACTTCCATCTATTCCTCTATACTCCTCTTACCTAAACACTCTTATTCCAAAAGAAACCCAATTTCAAACCCTAGCCTCCTTATAAAAACTTCATTTTTTTTCTTTAAATCAAATGGCACTTAGATCCAAAAAGCTCGTGAATCAACTACCTGCTCATTCACTTGGTCAACTTCGGAAGAAGAAGAGGTAGAAGAAGTCCAAGATAGTGAGGATTTCTATATTTTTTATTTCACTCATGATCATCTTATTGTATTATTTTAAGACATTCTCTTGTGTGCTTATTGTATTTTTATTATTCTAAGTAAGATTGTCCTTTATTTGTCATACTTACATGCTCATTCATGCTTGCTATCTATAGTATTTGTTATTTATTTGCTTCCTCTAAACTATAAGCTTATTTGTATGCTTATATGTCTATATTTCTCATATTGATTATTTGTTCCGTTTTGCCGATGACAAAGGGGGAGAATATGATTGATAGGGAGAGTATTCAGTCAGCGGGACTAAATTGTCTTATATTTATAAGCTTACATAGTTGTCACCATCAAAATGGGAAAGAATGTTATAACCTTGACTTTTGATGTTTTGATTGTGACAACCATATAAGTAAATATTTTGTGAACTAGCCATATTTGCAGGAGAAGATATTATTTTACTCGATAAATAATCTACCAGATTGCAGACCATATTCCTTATAAAAGCGTAAGTAAGATATTCTTTATGGTTTGTCTAATGTCTAAGTCTAGTAGTAAATTCTTGTTAAAGTCTTTCCAGAGTGGTATATGCATGCACACATACTTAAAAATCTTTCAAATCATAGTTTACGCCAAGATTTTTAGTAAACTAGTTCATAAACAAAAAACATTTTGAAAAATCTTTAATATGGTAGAAAACAGGCAATTCAACCGACTGAATTACACAGGTCAGACGGTTGAATTCCTGTGCACGTGCACAATTTTGTATGAAAATTCAGATGACTGAACAATATGATTCAACCGGCTGAATGTTTTTTGCACCATTTTCTCCCTGATTCAGATTTTAATCAATTCAGCTAGTTGAATTATTTCAATTAGTCGACTGGATCTTCATAACGGCTATATTTCTGAAAAGATACTTTACTTCAACGAACAGAAACAACTCTTGATTCAAGGGTGGCTTCAGTATCTTTTGATCATAACTTTTCACGATCGGTTGCTACACTTACACACTATATATAGCCATGAAATCATTTGTTTTAAGAACTTAATTCTAATTCTACTTTCATATTATTATTTTCTAAATAATCTTGCCATTTGCATTCAAATCCTTTCAATTCTAATCACTTGTTCATTTAAGCAAATCTTAGTGATTAAATAAACTTCCTACCTTTACGAATTACACAATATACCATAAAGGAGAAGATTATAGAAAGGGTGTACATTATTGACTTATGAGTGCTACTCAAGAGAATACTCAGTCAGAATCAAATCTATTGTTTGTATTTGTAGTCCTGTTTGGTTGTTCATGCGGTTGAAGTCATATTCAGTTGCTTAGGCGGTAGAAGTCTAGTTTGATTGCTTAGGCAGTGTAATACATGTTCCTTCAAGTTAAGAGAGGGTTGATAATTGAATTCCAAAAGGAGTCTGGGACTAGACGTAGAACAAGAAATTGGAACCGGTATAAAAATCCCTAGTGTCATTTACTTTATCATTTACTTTTATATTTATATTACGCACTAATAGATAACTTAGTTAATATTCCGCATTATACAATCCTTAGTCACTTTCACCATTAACCCATGCTCCATCCAAAACCTTCTCTTTTCTCCTCTAAATCAAGTCTAAAACACATATTAAGGGTAGATTAGCAAGAGAATTCATTACAGATCTTCAAATATAAATTTTAGGAAGGAAAAATTAAGTCCTTGTTTTGGGTGTAGTGATTCGGTGCGAAGTTAATGTGCAGAAGGAGCTACAAATTTCTAGTTCGATGAAGCTTGGTCCGGTACGGGATAGCTCGATGGAGCTTGTTCCTGCGAATGGCTTAAAGAAGGGAAGTGTTGGTTTGGATTTGAGTTGGCTCAGCAAGTGGAGGACCGAACAAGAATCCCTATCCGGTAGGTGCACGGCTCGACAAGGGGAAGACCAGACAAGAAATCCTGTGTAATAGCTGGTTGGTTCGGTAGCCGTTTGGTTCGGTAATAGAAGACCGGACAGGAAATCATGTCTAGTAGCTGTTTGTTCAGCTAGTGAAGGATCAGATTGGAAATATTATCCGGTAGCTATTATTTTGGTGATGAGGAGCCAAACATGAAATGTTGTTTGATGACGTTGGTTCGGCTATATTAGGGGGACCAGACAGAACATGGAATAGTGTTTTAGGGTGTTTGCTTCGGGCTCGGCATGGAGGGAAATCGGGGTAATACTTGGGTTTTCTTGTGATTTTGGGAGCTGGTTTGGAGCAGGGTTGGATGATTCCATGATATCTTCGGGACTTTGGTTATGGAAACTTAATGGTGAATGGAGTTAAGTTCCTATGATGGTAGCTCAATGTTGAAGTGTAACAACCCAATATTTTCAGCCATTCGCATCCACACATGCCGGACTTGAATTGCTCCAAAAAAAATCCAAAGCTAAGCTGTAAATACTCAGGCTGACCCGAGCGTAAAGTAAAACACAAAACACTCGAGTCAGGACATACATACTTATATAATGTAAACCAACTCAAGTGAACTGTAATAGTAATGCACTATAACTAAAAGGATGCTTGGGATCGTCCATCCTATAAGGATCAGTTAAACTATAAATTTAATACATCCCGTGGTTAAAATTTTCAGATAGTAATTTATACTTCGAAATCAAATATCATTTCAAAATATCGTATCTTTTCAAAACCACATTCATTTTTATTTAAAATACTGTTTTAACACACATTTCAAAATAGTTTATATTTCAAAACAAATTACTTCATTTTAAATCATTAAAATGAAGTTATTATATTTAATAATTAAATTATTAAATTTCCAAAATTTTAATCTTTCAAAATTCATTTATTCACTTAAATTTATTAAAACAATGAAAATTCAACTTTCGCAGCATCTAGAAAATGCTACAGAAAGTTACTTTTAAAACAATTCAATTTAACAAAATACAGCTTTTAAAAATGCTGTAATAGGGTTACTTTAGCTCAAATAAAATCTTGGTTAATTTAGGCAACTGCAACACTTACAAATGCTGTAACATCCCTTAATTCATTTTAGGCACTTAGTTCATTTCTATCAACTACAGCATTTACAAATGTTGTAATATCCTTTACATTAGAAATAATAACATTTCAAAAATGCTGTTAATTAAATTCCAAGTATTCAATATAATTTCACAAACAATTAATTTTTATTTAGATCAATTTAAACTTAAAAATCATATATTTTCACTTTTAAAACAATCATTTAAATACCCTTATATTCATGATTTTATAAAGTTAAATTTTCATTCAGAAATCAATTTAATAATAATTTACTTATATAATTCAACATTCAATTTCAATTCTTTATAATTAAATTTTTAACTTAACAATTAAATTAAAATTTCGAAATATAACTTATTTTTCATTTTATATACTTCATTTAAAATTCATTTTTAAACAAAATTCACAAATTTCCAATCTACGTTATATTTCAAAATTCAACTTAAATATTCATTTATTTAAACTTTTAACTTATTCAAAAATCATTAGCACTTTATAAAATCATTTTAAATTCATTTTAATTCAAATTTTAAATCTATTCATCATATTTCCTACTTAATTTAAATTCCATTTATAAACAAATCATAGTTTTCGAAATAACTTATATTTCAAATTTCTAACTTTACCGTTAATTTATTTCACTTATAAATTTTAGAAAATCAATAATACTTTGAAAAATCATTTTTAATTATGTTTAAATCAAAATATTATAATATCTACATTTCTAAAATATTTTAAAATTTTTAGAAAAATATATTTTAACCATGGATCTGTATATCATTTTCTAGCCTAAGTAAAGTGAATACGGATAATATATCATTTCAATCCATAATTTACAAAGAAAACCCGGGTTTTATCGTTTCAAACCTGCACTCCCAAGTAAATAAAAATAAATAAAAATCGTTCAGGCCTATCATTTTAGCCCATAACGATTTTTTCCTATTCTAAAGTCCGTTCGGGTATGTATCATTTCAACCCATAGTGATTCTATTCTACAGGGAACTTGCAGTATGATAAACTGATATAAATAAACAGAATAGCATCATATAACAGTAACAGAAGATATGATAGGTGAATAAATAGGGTGATCATCATATAAATAATATCATAGTCAGGTATAATATGATAATATGAACTACAGATTCACAGAATGTCAATTTACTACTTATATAAGTATGGAATGTCTGGTGAGAAATACTCTTCTCTACAAGCTGGAGATAATAGAATCTGACCCACAAGCAAAGACCCGGAAAGCACGAAGGCACGACTACGGATTCAAGTGAATGGAAAGCCAAAAAAGTTGTCTTGTTACATATCAAACAAAACAATATAAAGCACATGAATTTCAACACCAAATAACATTGAACAACTCTAGAAATAATGCACAACAAAGAACTAAAACACTTGCACTTGCTTCCACTATCACTATGCCCAGCCTATAGGGTGACAAGGTACTGCCATGGGGTGTATTTGGTCAGGTATGGGTCATATATGGTCGGCCTAGCAAGGGAAGTGAAGAGGTAGAAGTCGTACGGAAGTGGATATGCAAGAAAATACAACACAAGGTAACAAAAGGCAAATTTTGGTGCAACATAAGTCACGGCCATGGCATGCATAGGCACGGCCAGGCCTGATGAGGTTAGGTACTGAAGTGGCAGAGGTTTATGTGTCAAGTTGGTGCTGGAGAAGGTGGCGCAAAGGTCATCCAAGGGGTTGTATGAGGTGGTGATGGCATTGGTGAGCTCGGCTTGGGTTGTTTTCAAGTGGTGCATGCATTTTTGTAGAGTTTCAGCTTTGGGATGGCCATGGCCTGATAGGACAGAGGTTATATAGGTGTTTTCATCTGAGAATGATGATGATGGAGGTGGCGGTGAAGGTGGAGGCTATAGGCCGAACAAGCTAAGTGAAAACAAGGCAAGATCCATGCATAAAACAAGAAGAAAATAAGAAAAAAAGTGAAAACATTACCAAATTTTTTGTTTCAGATGTAGAGGCCGAAATGTTGATGAGAAGATAAGTTTCTTGTGCATGAAAATGGAAAAAAAATGATCAGCTGAAGAAAAGATAAGGTCGGCCAAAAATTGAATGCATGAGGCAACTGAAATGAAAAGACAAAGAAGGTGAAAAGACAAAGGCAAGTTAAAGGTTTAAAACTCTTCGATTTCCTATTTTCATTTTGCATTTTTTAACAAATGAAAATTGCAGGTAAATAAGATAAAAAAAATGTATGAATAAAAATAAATAAATAAATTTTAGATAAATATAAATAAATTAAGAAAATAGCTTAAAAATAGAAACTAGGTTTTAAAAATTGAAAATAAATACAATAAGCTTTGGAAAAATTATAACATCACTTTAAAATGTTTTAAAAATAAAATATATACCTAACGTGTCATATTACACATATTAGAACATAATATGACAAATAAAAATATTATTTATATAAATTAAAATAAACAATATTGTTAAATAAATGAGTTTACACGCAATATTGTAAAAAGTATAACTTTCACAATATAAATCGAATTTCAATGAAATGAAAAGTAGTTTGCTTGAAATTTAATCTAATTTCATAATAAAATATAAAATTCAAAAATTTAAATTTAAAATTTAAAAGTCAAAATTTTGACCAGATTGACCGAAATCCACATTTTCTGGAAATATACAATTTATTCAGGTTTGGAATTGTAATTCACACAAAATTAAAATTTATATTTAAAATAACAAAATTTATTCATTTTAATAAATATAATAAAGTTTCTAAATCAAGAGTTTCAATTTAAATAATTAAAATAAAAAATAAAAATAATAATAAAATACTGGGTTGTTACACTCTCCCCCACTCAAATCTTTTCGTCCTCGAAAAGAACGAACAAGGAAAAAAGGAAAAACAAGATAGACAAACGAATAGTACCTGAAAAAACAATTCCGGATTCGAAGCACGAATGCTCTCCTCCGTCTCCCAGGTACATTCTCGATCATCAGTACTTATACAGTACTTTGACCAGACTAACAGATTTCCTTCTTAGCTGCTTCTTACCACTGTCAACAATACGAAGTGGCTTACTCTCGACAGTCATATTAGTCTAAATATCCAAATATCAAAAGTAAAAGGCTGTACAATAAGAGATGAGTTATGAAGATACTAGAGAAGATGTGAGACATGGAATACATCATGCACTCCAGACAGCTTCTCGGCAAATCCAAACGATAAGCCAAAGAACCAACTCTTTCCACAATTGCGGAAAGGAACCTCGAAGAGGAAGAAGGTAGAAATAGTTAGAAGGGAAAGTAGGTTGAAAGACAAGGATGGACATTATTTTAAAATCATACATTTCAATTTAAAAAAATGATATTTATAACATTTTAAACATTTAATAAAATACATTTTATAATATGATGAATAGTCATTTGATTCAAATTTGATAGTTCGAAGTAAACAATATTTAAAACATTTTAAATTATTTAGAAAAGTAAAATAAATGATCAAAATATCCTTTATATAATACTTTATCAAAATACTTTTATAACTCGATGTCTTAACAAGTTTACTTTCGTTCCTGGAGACTCTGGCCATGCGTTGATCAGGCGCAAAGCTAGAATTTTTCAGGTACTTAGTAGACTTGTTTCAACATCCAGTGAAAATCTTGGAAAACCTTTAAAAAAACATATATGGAAAGTACAATCTAAACAAATCAACCAAACCAACATTTGGCTAACCATGGACAGCAGATACAAAATGTTACGCCTGGATCCCCCAGGAAACATCCATACCCGTAAGCTATTTCAGCCTGCGAATTACGCCATGATGACTAGTAGACCGTAGATACACAATGGTTACGCCTGGATCCCGCAGGAAACATCCGTATCCTTAAGCTATCTCACCCAGCAGATTTCGCTATTACCACGATCTACATAGATCGCAGGATACACAATGGTTACGCTTGAATCCCGCAGGAAACATCTATACCCCTAGGCCATCTCAGCCAGGCGAATTACGCTATGTAGTCGCAAACATAAGACCATGGAGATCGCCATGGAATTCGAAGGACACTCGAGTATCATATCCGGAAAATCCAAATCAAAGAGAATAATATCGATAGAATGAATCCACAGTGTGGCCACAAAGCGGATATCAAGCAGAAGGTACTTTCCATATCTTTACTTCGAAAATATGTATCATATAGTACCTTTCAAATCACTTTCAAATATCATACTTATATAAAGTCCATTATATGTAAGATTTCATTTCAAATCGAATACTTCCCAAAATCAATAGTATATCAAATCACACTTATATAGACTTCGATTATATAAGATTTCAATTTTCAAGTTGAGTACCTTTACAAATCAATAGTTTCAAATCACTTCATACTTACACAAATCAATTTTATATAAGTTCGATAACTCCCAAATCAAAGTATTTAAATAAATAAGGTTCTCGGTTTCAAACCATTTCAATATCAATTCAGTTTCCAAATCATATATGATTTCGCCAAATCATTTCTTCCTAATTACATATATTCAGTTTCAAAGTTTCTTAAAAATAATAGATTTAGAAAATAATCCAAATTTCCAAATCAACAAAATTTATGTCAAACAAATTCATTTCCATTTCAAGCATATATTCACTTTCAAAAAATCATAATACTTTCAAAGTTATAAATCTTTCGAACACAAAATACTTGAAATTATTACACTTTGAAAATCATAAGCTTTTGAAATCATACATTTGAAATCATAAAACATTCCCTTAATTCTTTATGTTTCACAAATTTATTCGATTATACCCAAATCTAAAATTTCCAATTTTAATTCAATTCAAACCATCAGTTTCAATTCAATTTAGTTTTCCAACAAAACCATTTCAAATATTATCAAATTTCAAATAAAGATTGGATCCATAAAATAAACTATTCAATCTCTAGTATTTTCAAAGCTTATGTAGCATATTCCAAAACTAAATTTTAAAATTTCATATATCTCAAATTTTACTTCATTATTACTTAGTTTTCGAAATATTCATTTCATAAATCCATCATTTTAAAAAAAAAATCAAATTACAAGTAAACCAAATATCCTTTCATACAAATATAAACTTCAAATATTCATTTATCAAATCAATTATCATTTCAAATTCGCATTTTTTATCAAATAAAGATTAAATCATTTCCAAACCATTACAATCATCAAAATATCTAAAATGATTACTAAGTTTAAAACTATATCTTTTTAAAACCTTCAAACATTTCAAATCTATATTTCATGCCAGTATAATTAAAAGTAGTCTTATTTATTTCACTCAACAAATAGTTTCAAACTTATATAAATCATATTACTTTATACGTTAATCATACCAAACTAAACTTATATTCTTTATCAAATACCCTATACCTTTCAAAATTACTTAGCTTTGAAAAGTTAACCTTGATTTGGAAGTGCTCGAACCTTCAAAATAGTCAAAGAAATCATATTTTCAATCCAAGAGTAGGAAGTCACCAACAAATCAGTAAACCAATTTCACAAGATAGGGTTATACCAAAACAAATCTGAATCTCGAGGATTGAACACCGGCTTCCTTTAAATCATTTCAAATACACACACACACACACATATCTTTCGAACATCAAAACATACTTTGAAATCTGAAATCAAAATTTTATTTCACAAAATCACTCGCATAGCAAAGCTACTAGAGTGGACTCTCCCCCACTCAGAAACTCGAAAATCAATATCGATGATGCATGCATTCATCGCCGAAATTATTTTCCAACGACATAAATGGGTTCTGGACTTTTATTTTCTTGAAACTTCTTTGAAATCTCTTCGAAATCATTGGAATTCATTCGAATACATTTGAAATTTTTCTTATTCAGAAAATATCTTTAAATCATATTATTATTACATATTTTTCAAATCTTAAAACCGATTTCAAAACATCGGAGTTCGATTCCTCGAAATTCAAATTCAAACCCCTTCAGTTATAAATCATTTTTATACAAGTCAAATTCTTATAAAATTTCAAAATTTCAAACCCTTGGTGAGGTCAGGTACTGATGTGGAAGAGGTCTACGCATCAGGTAGGTGCTGGAGAAGGTGGTGCAAAGGCCAGCCAAGGGGTTGTATGAGGTGGTGATGGCATTGGTGAGCTCGGCTTGTGTTGTTTTCAAGTGGTGCATGCATTTTTATGGAGTTTCAACTTTGGGATGGCCTTGGCCTAGTAGAACAAAGGTGATGGAGGTGTTTGCAGCTGAGAATGATGATGATGGAGGTGGTGGTGAATGTGGAGGCTATAGGCCGAACAAGCTAAGTGAAAACAAGGCAAGATCCATGCATAAAACAAGAAGAAAATAAGAAAAAAAAAGTGAAAACATTACCACATTTTTGTTTCAGATGTAGAGGCCGAATTGTTGATGAGAAGATAAGTTTCTTGTGCATGAAAATGGAAAAAAAATGATCAGCTGAAGAAAAGATAAGGTCGGCCAAAAATTGAATGCATGTGGCAATTGAAATGAAAGGACAAAGAAGGCGAAAAGACAAAGGCAAGCGAAAGGTTTAAAACCCTTCAATTTCCTTTATTCTTTTTGCATTTTTAAACAAATGAAAATTGCAGGTAAATAAGATAAAAACAAAACAAAAATAATGTATGAATAAAAGTAAATAAATAAATTTTGGATAAATATAAATAAATTAAGAAAATAGCTTAAAAATAGAAACTAGGTTTTAAAAATTGAAAATAAATATAATAAGCTTTCGAAAAATTATAACATCACTTTAAAATGTTTTAAAAATAAAATATATACCTAACATGTCATATTACACATATTAGAACATAATATGACAAATAAAAATATTATTTATATAAATTAAAATAAACAATATTGTTGAATAAATCAGTTTACACACAATATTGTAAAAAGCATAACTTTCACAATATAAATCGGATTTCAACGAAACGGAAAGTAGTATTCTTGGAATTTAATCTAATTTCATAATAAAATATAAAATTTTAAATTTTAAATTTAAAAGTCAAATTTTGACCAGATTGACCAAAATCCACATTTTCTGGAAATATACAATTTATTCAGGTTTGAATTTATAATTCACACAAAATAAAAATTTATATTTAAAATAATTTTTTTTTCATTTTAATAATATAATAAAGTTTTTAAATCAAGAGTTTCAATTTAAATAATTAAAATAAACAATTAAAACAATCATAAAATACTGGGTTGTTACATGAAGAGGGTCATGAGAATGGTTGTCCACAAAGGGCGGGTTCTAAGTAGGGTGACCCATGAATAGAATGTGGAATGGTTCTATCATGGAAAAGAAGGAATGTGGAATGGTTCCTTGAGGATAATAGAAACTAGATGGAGCAATGAAAGGGCTTGGATATGCTACTAAGGGATCGTTGATACTCAGAGTATTTACCAATGTACTCGAAAGCTGGGGTATTATGAGTGCACTTATGGGAACTTTGAACAGCTACCCAGGATCATTTGAAAGGATCTATATACCTTGGACCGAGGGAAAGGATCTAGTATCAGCTTCATCCTAAAGATGAGTACACTAAAAACTGGAATTTCCATCAGTCTCAAGCATGGAAAAGGCCATACGAGTTATCATATATCTAGGGCACAATGGGTGCTAGCACTACAAGAAAAACCATTTATAGTAGCAATAATTCACGGCGTTTCAATCAAAATGCAACTAATACTACTTCATATTATACTATAAACATAACAAAAAAATATTTTCCCATTCCCATCTTCACCTGAATAATTTCTGCCCAACTTAGTAATCGTAAACCAAAATTTATCGCCTCATTGTTCCTTAGTACTTAGAAAATTTCTACCTCTTTACTCCCAAATCCCTAATTCCCAATTCCTTGGTACGTAGAAAGTTCTCTCTCTCCATTCATTGCAAAGAAATCGTTATTTCCCTCTTCGTTTCCCCATCCTTCCATTAAACTCGGTTGGCCGATTCAGCTGCTGATCTTTGAAATTGCGGTTCATCGAATTCCGAACATCAAGAAAAGCAAGTGACGGTTGAGTTTTTTATTGAAATCTCCAACAACGACAGTCAAGAAAGGCCAAGTGAGCTATCACAGTTAGATGAACTCCAGGACAAGCATTGTTGCAATTATGGATGCATGTATGATTTGGTAGAGGCACAATATGAAGCTTTGAATTCCCATGTATCAGTTTTAGAAAACCTCGTTGTTCGAACGGCTAATTTCCTATTGGATTTGAAAATAGCCGATCAAATTTTAGTTAAAAATTTAACTGCAAGCGCACGGTGTACAATTTTAGTACGTGGCGAGTACAGGTCGATCCGCAAGGAATTGTTTAGATTTTAGAATTCTATTCAATCAAATTAAACCAAGATTTAAAGTTGTGTTAAGCTAAAAAAAATAAAAACTAACAAAAGAAAATGGATAAAAATATGAGAGTTTTAAGGCAATTTAGAGATAAATCAACACGACATGAAATTGTGATCTCTCTTTTGGTCATTAGTGAATTTAATTGATATATTTATCAATAAGTATGGAATATTTTTGCTATTAATTAGCCTAATATAAACCATCAAACTTTAACATACCCACTAAACCACTTGCTACCCTCATGGAAATTGACAATGAATTTGAAAATAAAATATATTTTAAGCATAACCTATTAACTATTAATTAGAAATATAGACCATCAAATTTTGATTTTAAAATCACTTCACACAACACCAGAAAGGCAATTTTCTCACGGTTATAAGCGTGACAAAACTAATTTGTTACGGTTATAACCGTGAAAACTGGTACCATGGGCAAATTCAGTCACACTTTTGCTCACAGTTATAACCGTGATAAAAATAGTAATTTCTCACGCTTATAACCGTTATAAATTTAGATATTATCACACTTATAACCGTGACAGAACAGTATTTACTCACAGTTATAATCGTGATAAAATGGTAATTACTAACGCTTATTACCATGAGAAATTTTGATAGTGTCACACTTATAACCGTGGCGGAACAATAGTTTCTAACATTTATAACCATTACCAAAAGGAAACTCTAACACTTATAACCGTGACAAATGCAAATTATATCACAGTTATAACCATTACGAAAGGTTATTTTCTAACACTTATAACCGTGATAACTAAAACAATATCAAACAAACTATATAGCACCAATATTTTATTACAGCTACAAACAATCTATACAAAAAATATATAGTATTAACATTAAGAAAACATACGATCAATAATTAGAACAACACCAAACATTTATGTTTCATTCAAACACCACAAAGGATACTTCATACCAATACCACAAATTATAGCATACAAGCATAGTATATATAAAAACTTCAAAACACAGTTTCAGAATATAACTACATAGTGTTTAGTAACTTACTAATAACGCAAACGATACTCGGGCCAAATCACAAAACCCTCTTCAACTAATTCGGATAGCGCGTAATGGCCATTTTATGGTGCTTCATAAATTGAAGCTTCTGGATCGTAAACATTCCCCACCCAAACAACTTGCTCTCCTTCAACCACCTTTCTACCATGACATATCTTTTGCGTCCCAATGTGTCCTTTTGCTACTTCCGTCAAATCTACTGACGATAGCGTTACTGGTTGTTTCTCTCTCGTAGAAGATCTCATTATTCCATTCAGTGGAGCACCTAAGCTACCTACAGGACTATTGACATAGACTTTTCTTCAGAATGATCTACAGTTGACATAGACTTTTCTTCAGAATGATCAGGGTTTTTATTAATTTTAGAAGAGTTAATTTTTTTTAAGGCGTTCTTCTTAGTTTTCACCATGATTTTTGAATAACTAAGAAGGAAATAATTAGAGAGAAGTCAAAATTGACCAAGCAACTCAAACTCAAAAAATAATTATTAGCAAGTGATAATTTTTCAAAAATGATGATGGTATTTCCATAAAATAAACAAGGGTAGTATTAGTGGAAATGTCTTCAAAATCGATGGTGATAATTAGAAAAAATGTTGAAGTACTTTTAAAAGTAACTATGCATAAACATTGGCTATGGTTGCAATAAAGTTGACCTTTGAAGGAGTAATCAAATTAGGCTAAACCAATCTAAAATAGATAGCTATTGTAATTATAAGAAAGTTATCATAATTATAAGATAACCATCACAAGTATAAGATAACTACCTTTAAAACTCAATATCCATCGCAAATGTACGATATCTGTAGCGCTTTTAAAATTAAATAGTTATCGCAAGTATATGATAGCTAGAGCATCTTTAAAACTTAATACCTATCACACTTTTAACCATTAATAGCTATTACAAGTATAAGGCAGCTATCATACTTTTAAAACTAAATAGTTATTAATTAGAATAATTCAGTAAAGTAATACATTCAAAACAAAATATTATTTCGTGTAAATTTGTTCGTAAGCACCCGTTTCATACCATTTGAGATATTACTCCAATTATGTAATATATTAACAAGGAACAAAGTTAAAATAAAAATTGTAAGAAACAGAAAAAAAACTAATATGTTCAGTTCATTACCAGTTCATGGCATGCAAACGTTTGTCATGTTATCTTAGCAGATGTAAAACCTACCCTCTTCGCGAATCACCGGTTGAATATGAAGTAATAATAATTGGAACCTGAATTTATGTAAAATACATATTTGGAGATGTAAATACCTGAAAAAACAAGAGCTAACCATTAAAAAACAGTATCTAAAAGCATATAACCCAATAGTACAAGCTATTTGCAAAGAAATAAATAGCTAAAGTAAACAAAGTCTATACACCAACAACAACCATTTAATGCAAGAAACAGAACTAAATGAAACGATGGTGCCATTTCACTTGAAAAGGCAAAGACATACAAAACTACAGTCAACTTCCTACCCGTGTACAAATCATGCAACTCATTTACTGCCTCCCTTTTTCCTTCTCGTGCAGCTGCAATGCACAAACAACTGATCAGCCCTCAGATTTCTCGTGATTTCACCCTGATTTCGCAACTGCATAACCTCAAAGAAAAGGTAAATAAATCAAAAAGAATTAAGTAAACATCTTTTTCTCCATTCTTGTGGTAACGTATTCTTAAACTCTCAAATATATACACGATCTTACTTCAAACAAAATTGTTTAAAACTAAAAATAGACAAAAGATAGCGAGGAGTGGACCATTATATTCCTCTTACCACCACGTTGTGGACATACAACAAGATGATGAATGGTTTTAGGGTATGAGTATCTTGTGTGTATTAGTGTTAGACTAAGAATAAATTATGTGTTGCTTTATAACAATGCACATGCTACGCAAATAATTTTTTTGTTGTTTCATGTGGCCATCCACAATAAGTGTTGGCTATATTTACTGTAACAATGTAATATAAACCATTTTGCAAAAGCATGTAACTATAAAAGTGGTTTCCATTTAATACACACGTTATAAATTTATATATTTACTCCTTGCGTAATTAGCTGGGTTCACTTATAACAGCCTATATTTAGTTAGCAACTTTCAAACACATTTTAGTTTGAAGAAAGCCCTATAATATATCTTTATTATATAAATTTGGTAATTAAGTGCATATGTACCTTGGTAAATACCCATCCTTGTTATATTTCACCCTATAGTTGAGTTGTTTCACTTCAAGATTGAGTTTGTGAACAAGTAGTCTGCAAATTGAGAATAGCAAGTAGTTTGTAAACTGGAGCATTACAATTACTTTGCAGTTAAGCATTGTAAGCAGTTTGCAAACTGAACACTATATAACTTCAAGTGCATCATAGGTCCTTCAAGTACATCCATATGCTATACTTGAATAACATCTGATAAGATTATGGTAGACAATACTCATGTTTTGCATTCCCTTGTGATTTAGTTTCATCAAGTATATGCATTTATAGATTTATTAAGATCTATTTTGATCAGTGTGATATATCTTCTTATGTTGAAACAATAAATTGGAAACATTATCATATCTGAAATTATCTTGTTATTATATTTTTGCATTCAAATATGTTATATTATGTGTTAGATGTATAATTTAGAAGTCGCTAAACTTTGAACATACGAATGCATAAAATTTTCCGTTATTAATAGGAGAGTTGAATATACAGACATGTAGAAATTATGTGCAACTTCAGCACACTGGTGTATCAATGTAATAAATTGTTTGGTAATAAATAATAAAGAAAAGTTGTATATTTACATTATCAGTTAAACTTAACAATATGTTTTCAGCCTGTTCAATAATACAAATAAATTTCAACTCTGGTTATTTTTCAAAGAACTCTTCCAGTAATCAGTTACATGTTTGAGTTCTACTATATGAACTTTCATAACGTTGAGCTTTGGTTATGAAAATTAAAAGTTTGGCAACTGCAAAACAAAAAATTGAGTCTTCTATAATGCTAAAAAAATTGAGTATTTTGAATTGACAGAAAACAACTATTCAATACAGGAAACAAAATTAAAATAAAGTCGAAATATTAACTATTTGGTACACGAAACAAAATTTAAAATCAATGCCTATACATAAAACGAAATTTCAACTATTCGATACATGAAACAAAATTCGACCTTGAATTAGAACTGGAACCAAAATTGAAAATTAAATTGATAATAAAACTACAATTTTACAAATAGAAAAATGAAAAATACCTGAAAGATCGAAGAGGCAGTGACGGTTACCCTAGACGAGGTGATGGCGGGGGGTTATAGGCCATGGAGATTACTAAATTCATATGGAAACCATATCAGTGGATCATAGATACAACCTCCAATTGACTGATCAAATCGACGTTCTTCAAGTGATGTTAGATCCGAGGTAGATTTGGCAGCTAAAGACTTAGGGCTTAGATCCATGGACAAGGCGGCAACCCTAGATTGATAGTAGGAAGGAGGAAGTATGAAAGCGATCAAGTGTTAGAATGCGGTAGGTAATAATATGGAGAGAATATCAAGTCTGCCCACCATACTTTCACGTAATTATGAAATTACCTAGGTTTACCACAGTAATAACCGTTATAATTGATTACAACGGGAATATCCGTTGATAAATTATAACGGTATTAACTGTGATGAATTAAAAGGCAAAATGTGTTACAAAATGATATGTTTGGTGTAGTGTCATTGCCAACATCATATGTAGATGAAGAAGTAATTTGTGTTTGTTGTTTGTTTAAGTATGGCCTATTTGGTGTCAACAATATAGCTATCAAATTTAAAGCTAAAACAACAAGTTAACCCATTCAAACATTTACATTAAGCACAAAAAGAGAACATAAATGATCAAAATGTTGAATCTACATGATAAGAAAGATTCATTACCCCTAAATTGAAGGAGTTTAGCCTCTCATATATGTTATCATATCAACAAATGTAGAATGCAACTTGAAACAAAAATAAGAGGAAAATGCAAGCCAATGAAAAAGAGAGCTAATTAAAATGAAATAAAAACTAATATACTTGCATAAGAAATGAAACTAAGCTACTAACATAAGAAGAAAGGGAGCATGTAAGTAGAAAAGAACATTAATTAACATTGCATAACAAAGAAAATCACATGAAAGGAAAATGGCTAAGTAGCCATGAAAAAGAAATGAAGCTTTGATTTATTTGTGAGCCTCAAATAAAACTAAATAGAGGCTAAGAGACTAAGAGAGAAGGAAGATTACATGAACATATGGGATTTTTTTACAAGTTCGAAACCCTAATCCATATATTTGGGGACGACCCAAATTGCCCTTGAGGTAGTGTGGCCACCAAGTAATCATTAGCATGTGTTTATCCCCCGGTTAAATGTACATATAGCTTTAATTTCCATTAGCATGTGCATTAGCTCCTAAGTATACATCATGGTAAGTGGGTAGGTGAGGTCTTCCATGATCATGAGTTTGAATTATTTCCATCTTCATTCATCTGTTTCCTCTTGTGCATGTATATTTCAATGAAGCATCTTGCATTTGAATCCAAGTTCCTACAAAATAATATAAAAATGTCAAAGTAAATTTTCTCAAATTAATATATGCACAAAAATGATCATTTTGCCTCTATATGAAGATGAATAAGTGATGATTTGAAAATAATATGAATTTTGGTTTAAACATGTTAAAATACCCAATATATCTTTTATTTAATTTAGTAGATTAAATATGGTGGTAAAAATACGCACATTTATGTACACATCAAATACCCCCCACACTTATCTGTTTATTCATACTCGAATAAAGAAAATTAAGATAAATTTGTTTTTGTAGGGAGCACGATTGCATTGAGCGCATGCAACAAGCCGTTAAATTTCTAGGTGTCCTTAATAGGACGAGTGTTGTCTCATGAGGGTTTTCAGTGGATACTACCTAGAAAATCCAAATGCAAAGTGAAAAATTCTTAAATGCAAGATTTATTTATAGTGAGATGAATGCAAGTTTGTGAAAACATTTACAAATGAAGAATTTACTTTTAATTGACACGAATAAGTTAAATATAGGGTTTGGTCATCGTTATGAAATTTTAGTCATTTTATTTTTCAAAATTTCCAATAAAAATTGAGTTATCATAATAAATAGATTATAGTTTGACTCGTTATTTCGCTTGATAACACAGTGTAACTATGAAATGGTTCCTTAATTGATTTTCAAAGTTTATCAAAGTGGTATTTCTATTTCTTTTAAATAACAAATCTAATCAAACAAGTCAAAATAGTTTTTGGATTTCAATTACATACTCTCTCTATTTTTGAAAATTTTATTATATTAACAATATTTACATATGCATAACTCAGAAACTGAGGCCATATATATTACCCATACACTGCCTTTCAAGCTTACATAAGGGGAATATAGAGCGTGGCGAGAGAACACACAAGTGTGAACACCTATCGACTGTAGGCATTATTAAAAAAAATTATATACATACCCCTAACTCGGATAAACTGAGGCCAAATATACCGATCTTGCACCGCCTTTCGGGCTTATGTGAAAAGGCTACAGAGCATGGCGAATGTACACACTTGCATGTGAACACATGACTCTAGGTGTTTATTAAAATATATACATGTATATAATTTTTTTCTTCTTTTGATTGTTTTTTGTTATAGGTTTTTTTTTCTAAAGAGAGAGTTTTGCAAAATCATCTAGCACCATTCAACTCAGAAGATAAAAAATGTTATATCCTTTACTTTAAAATTAACCACTTTTAAAACAAAGATTACAATTAGAATATACCTCATAATTATCACTCATGGACCTTCCTATACACTAGTTAAACCATCGTTACTTATAACCAAACTTTATTTTTATTTTTGTCAAGACAAATAAATTTTCAAAAATTTCAATTTAATAACCAAAATCCTATATTTATCCTATAGTGTTTCTTTAAAAATAAATCAAAATGCTAAAAAAGAAAATTGTTTTTAAGATTTTTTCTGTTTTTTGTATGTATTTATATGTATATATATAATTCTTTTGAGTTATGGAAAGAAACTAAAAGAATAAATCATGAAAAATCAAAAATAAGACGAGACTCCCCCCACACTTGATTTTGACTATGTCCCCGCAATCAATCCAAGTGAAAGGAGAAAAATTAAATAAAAATAAAAATATGGCCTGTATTTACAAGAAACGATTATTATTAACATGATATCAGAAAATATATCGTCAAAAAGCAAATAAAACGGTCTTTCAAAGACCAATTCATTTGTCTCGTCAAGTATGAGAGACATAGCTTAAGCACAAAAAACCAAACCATAAAAGATTTCGAAGTTGAATGTTGATTCGAAAAAACGAATGTCGTATTAAAAAGCATGTGAGTTGTTTTATTTTTGATGATTTTTGTGGTAGATTGAATGATTGGTTGAAGTTAAAGTTTATTTCCACCAAATTGAAATTCAAACTTATCATCGAGAAATTCTTTAGAATTATTAATTTCAAAATCTAATTGGTGATTTAAATCTTCCCCTTCAGAATTTAACAACTCATCTTCCAAAAGTCCACAGAATTTGTGTTCGTTAATTTCGTCTTCCTTTGTTGGGTTACCAACAACTTCGTTGCATATATCAAGTTCAAAATCCAAAGTCATTGTGTACAAATTTTCAAAACCGGGAAAAGGAAGTTCGAATTTTAAATTGAGTTGCTCATCTTCAAAAGAATTGAAATCCAACTCAATTATCGTATTTTCAACAACTTCATTAAGATCATCATTTTCAGTTTGAAAAGCTGTTATTTGAAAATCGTCAATTAGGGAAAAAATGGATTATTACTTGACTCATCACACGTTTGGATTTAGTTTTGTTTCTCAAGTTGTTTCACATAAGTTTCAAACCACAAATCCATGTGATCTTTGTGAATTTCGTCCATTTGCTCAACAAAGTCAAATTTATAATTATTAACTTGAAAATTTTCGATTGTTGAGAACAAAAAATTTCACCATCATTGAAATAACTCCCATTGCCAAAATTATTTAAACAATTATTTCCATTTTCGTTTTGATTTTGAAATTCATTTTGGAGTTCGAAACTGAATTGGCATGGGTTATACTCGAAGTCATTTGAATTTTGTGAAGTGAATTCAAATTTTGATTATTTTGAAAATTTTGTCTTGAACTATTGCACAAATACGAATTACACAATTCATTTATCCTTTGATTTTTTTATGTAGAGAGTTCAAGTACAGATGAAATCATTTCAATGCTTTTTTCAAGAGTTGAGGGTTGCTCATCGTTTTGAAAATTTTGTGGTTCAAAATTTGATTTGTTTGTACAATAGTTGTCATTAAAATATCCATAAGAATTTGATGTAAAATTATATGGATTATATTGATTCTCACAACTATTGTAAAATTCCAGCGAGTAAAAAATTCAGACATTTTCAAAATGTTTTTTTCTTTTTCTTTTTGGATTTTTTATTGTTTTTTTGAAAATATTTTATAGCTTTCTTAGATTTTTGCTTTTCTAACTCGAATTTTTTTGGATTTTTCATTTTGAGTGAACTAAATTTAAAAAAAAGGATTTGAAAACTAGTTAAGCAATATTTGCAGTTTTTTTAGTTTTTGATTTTGAATTATATATATATATATATATGCATGAACTAATGCAACTAAATGAATGCAAGGATTTAATTACAATTTTTTTAAAGTAGCTCTTAACCCAAAATTGTATACTCACGCTTTATCGTAATTCAACAAAATAGTTCTCAGTCAGGTAATGGACAGGATTTATCGGTGCACCATGAATCACCATAGCAATGCAGCCGAAGGTTTAAATACCTTCAGATAAACAATCAGTATAATTTATGAATCACCATAATATTTATAACTGATTATTGCTCTGCCATAGTCTAGACACCAAGAAATTAAATTGTCGAAAGTGGACAACTTATCAATATACAATTAAAAATTAACGATGTCTGACCGTTATTATTAATCAAAATTCTAGGATAAAATGGAAAGCAGAATTTAAATGTGAATTAATAATGCAACTATGAATGATTTTTTTTACTAGTTTTTTTTTTGAATTTTAAAATGCAAGCAACCAACAATGCAGAACAAATAAAAACAAGGGATGAAAACACGACACTAGAGCATGTAGATTATTAGCAATTATTTTAAAAATAAACATGATACCCATATGACCATCAAGTTCCAACATCAGAAAATATATCACACTGCACGTTGTAGTTAACCAAACCACTATCATCCACTACCATCATTATGTTTCACCATCATCTCCTGCCTACAACCTTACAACACCAACAAGTAAAAATCTTCCCTGCACAATACAACAACAACAAATCGTATATCACTACATTCAAAACTTCTTATTCAAAACTTCTCTGACCATCAATCCTTGCATCATTAAGCACTCCCATTCAAAATGCCATTCAATCAAACCACCTTATCAACATCACCTCTGCTTATCAATTACAGCGGACATCCACCTCCACCTAATGTCTCCTTCTGATATATAACTGACTGCAACTCTGCAGCTTCAAACAACTCATCCATCCACACATTCAACCCCAGACCACTACTTATCACAAACATTTCATACCCACTGCCTGCTCACATTTATCATTAAATAACTGACCAATTCATCAACAAACTGCCATCCATATAACCATCATCTCAACAATAGACATCACTTCTCCGACCACTTACTTCCATATCATCAATTCCTGCCTATCACTCCTCTATCATCTTACCTCACCGTTCCTCTGCCTCCTCTATACATATCACAATGTTCCATTACACTTACCTTCATTCCTTCCACTAACACATATAACTGACACAGCAACCCTCAATAAATAAATATTTGTGCACATAACAACAGCTGAATGATTTGTGCACAAACATCATACACCTGATTTCACGAAAATTTCAACTGCCTTCACAAATAAGTTTTTCTTTCACTCCTTCACATCAAACTGATACACGTCTGGTACAAACTTTTACCATATCACCAATTGCTCCAATGCACTACATCCATCCTTCTCTTGGCCAACAACAACCTGCCCTCGTTCGACCACAACTCCCAATGATCACCATTTACATTTGAAGTCATCACTGCAATACTACACTATCCACTAGTCAGTCAAATACAAGCTATTGCCATAACACTTCTTCCACATTCCATAAAAAAATTACTGCCTAAACAACTTACCACAGCAGTTCAACTTCATCGCCAAACTTAAACAACCTGCACTGCGTTCTCCACTGACCACTAAAAACTTCGCCAACCTTCAGACCACCCATCAACTGTTACAACACATCCATCCCCGACAACAACGCCAAAAACTTGTTCCAACGGCTAATTCTTTATCAGATTAGAAAATGGCCAATCGAATTTAATTAAAAAATAACTGCAAGCGCACGGCGTACAATGTTAGTACGTGGTGAGTACGGATCGATCCGTAGGGAATTGCTTAGATTTAAAAATTCTATTCAATCAAATTAACCAAGAGTTGAGAGTTATTAAGCTAAAAATGTAGAAAAACTAGCAAAAGAATATGAATAAAAATATGAGAGTTTGAAGGCAACTTAGAGATAAATTCACTCTCTTGATCATATAAATCAACTTAACATGAAATTATGATATCTCTTTTTGGCCATTGGTGAATTTAATTGATATGTTTATCATAAGTATGCAATATTTGGCTATTAATGAGCCCAATATAAAACATCAAACTATATCACACCCATTAAACAACTTCTTAACTCTCATGAAAATGAAAATGAAATTAAAAATAAAATCTATTTTAAGCATGGCCTATTAACTATTGATTAGAAATATAGACCATTAAATTTTGATTTTAATATTCACTGCCATTACAAAAATCAATTAATTAGATGATGATGTAAATTATGTCAATTTGAGTAAGAATAGCCATTATGTGATTAACATCGTAGACTATCAAATTAATTAATAAACTTAAATCAACATGCAACTTCCATTAAGTACAGAAAGAGAACATAAGTTATCAAAATGTTGAATCTACATGATAAGAGAGCTTTATTACCCCTAAATTGAGGGGGTTTAGCCTCCCATATTTGTTATTACTTCAACAAAAGTAGAATTCAACATGAAATAAAAATAAGAAGAAAATGTAAGCTAATGAAAAAGAGAGTTAATTAAAATGAAATAAAAACTGATTTACTTGCATAAGATATGAAACTAAGCTACTAACATAAGAAGAAAGAGAGCATGTAAGTAGAAAACAAATTAATTAACATTGCATAAAAAAGAAAAATACATGAAAGGAAAATGGCTAAGTAGCCATGAAAAAGGAAATAGAGCTTTGATTTATTTGTGAGCCTCAAACTAAACTAAATGGAGGCTAAGAGATCAAGAGAGAGGGAAGATTACGTGAACATATGGGGTATTTATACAAGTTTGAAACCATAATCCATATTTTTAGAGACTATCCAAATTGCCCTTGAAATAGCGTGGCCATCAAATAATCATAAGCATGTGTTAATCCTCCACTTAAATGTATATGTAGCTTTAATTTCCATTAGCATGTGCATTAGCTCCTAAGTGTACGTCATGGTAAGTGGATAGGTGGGGTCCTCCATGATCATGAATTTGAATTATTTCTATCTTCATTCCTTTGTTCCTCTTGTGCATGCATATGTTAATGAAGCCTCTTGCATTTGAATCCAAGTTCCTAAAAAATAATATAAAAATGTCCAAGTAAATTTTCTCAAATTAATATATGCACAAAAATGATCATTTTGATTCTATATGAAGATGAATAAATTGTAATTTGAAAATAATATGAATCTTGGTTTAAAAATGTTAAAATAACAAATATGGTCATTTATTTAATTTTGTTAGACTAAATATGGCGCTAAATATGCACATTTACGTGCACATCACCCATGGTTGTACAAATTGCAATACCTCCATAAGATTTGAACCTATCTGAATAATGTGATTTTTTTTATATGAGCTGATGTTGTCTTTGAGTATACTATTGTATTTATTTCATTGTAATGTTCAACCTACATCTCTTACATTTTGTGACTAATATTAGAAAAATGGGATTATTATTGCCAACTGATGATATCTAAAGAATTAGTTGTATGAGGACTTTACATAGTTTAAAACCCATAATTTAATTGTTGCGTTCTTTCTCAGTTTTGAATATAAGTGAAGTAATGACGTGAGTATGTGCAAGTACAAATTTGTATATATCTGTGTTAGGATAATAATATTATGTACATTGGTTAAATTATAAAGTAAAATATTGCATATACAAAATAATTTATGTGTATCTTTGGCAGAGTAAATAAGCAAAATGCTGGATAATAACGAATCATGCCAAATCGTACCACTACAATATTCTTCTCAGTTTCATTCTTCTATCAATATCAAGAAATTAAATTTTATTCTATTTGATTGCTTGTAGTTTGGCTGTGTTGCAATTATTCATTCTATTTGATTGCTTTGTTAATTCATTAATAATATGTTATATTATGCAGCAAGAACACATGACAAGGATCAGGATGTCTTTGGTTTCTATAGGAACAAAGTCCATGATTGGATTTGTCGAAGTTTTGCTTTATAGAGAAACTCGATGATTACAATTGGATGGTAAGTCTTATTCTAGAACTATATCCACCGTCGTATTTCATAAAGAATTTCAGCTTTAGTTTCTAATACATTCTCACGCTTTCAAGGTCATCCATATACTTGGTTACTTATAGAGACTACATGTAGGTACTACTTGGTTAATTTACATCCATTGTTAATCATTAGTATATTATCATGATTGGTTTTAACTCATAATTATTGATGTATCTTGATTGTACATGAAAATTTCTTATAAATATATTTTTCCTTAACACTTTGTTTAGACTTTATTTGTTCAAATAGAAAAACTTGTTGTAGCGTTTCCTAACCTTGATTGCTTTTGGCATGCCATCTACATTATTAACTCTTAGCCACAATGTATCTTCCAAATTGATTTTAAAGGGAATATAATTTGAACCAAGAATTCTACATTTTAATATCAATATAGTAGTAAAAAGCTCTATCCAAGTATACAGAAACGGTTGATGGCATCATTCGAACATTGGCTGAAAAACTGAAGCAAGGAAGTGAAATCGCAAGGATGGGATCGAAAGAGATGGGCCTACCTGATTTAATATTAGCTCATGAAGGAACACATTGCTTGCCATCGGACCATTCCAGGTTATTCGTGTAATCCCGTTTCATCCAAATTATTAGTGTTGTAATACATATTGGCTATAAAAGAACTGTTTGAACATAACATTATGCAAGCTTTGGGTATAAATGCAACCAAGGCATGCTAGGTGAGAAATACATATTGGTTTTTACAATAAATTAGTCTTTGTTACAATGTCCAAGCAACACGATGTCAAATGACAAGGCAATATTGATACTACAGTTCTAGATAATTGTTTCACTATTTTGACAATTTTTTTGAATATTTATTGGATTCATAAACGATGGCGAATGAATAAAGGCATTGTCAAGTTTATTGCTTTATACCAAGACATTCAACTTAGTGATATCTTGTTCGCAGATGTATAGTATTAGAAGGGAATTTCATTTTTATTTTTTGACTAAAATCAACTGTCGTATAGCCACAAAACTAAACTTGAGTCCGACTGGTTCTTCAAATATATGCATTTACTTGCGTGTTTTGAATGTGTGTATGTGTTTACTTGTGTGCATGTATTACACCATATATGTGTGTTTGTATGGGAGCTGTGTGCATTTTCATACATAGGTGTGTGCTGTGTGTACTTTTGTTTGGTCATGTGTAGGTGTGTTAGATGCAATATCGAACCTCTGGTATTAGTATAAAACATTAATGATTATATTGTTGTTTGATACGACCGTGGCAGGCAGAGTCGAAGTAGAGGGATCCAACTGAGATTTGATAATGGTATTGTTGTGGTGTTTGAAAGCAATGGTTTAGGATCAAGTAGAGTTAGGATTTGTTTTGATAAAGAAATAACATTCATTATTGTGAACAATGAATGGTTTAATGCCACAACGTGGATCTGTTGATGCCTTAACGAGTTGTACCTATGAGCAGTATGGCAGGTAACAATACCAGGTTAGTTTCTTTGTGATTTCAGCTAATTAATTGTTTATATAACACTATCATCATTTAAGAGATGCATAACCCATGTTCTCCAGCTTAGCCTTTTTATATAGATATTCAAATATCTACACAATCATCCACTTATTTGTTGTATGCTGTTATACACTATGTAGGCATTTGTTAAGCAGTTGTATGAAAACTGATTCAGGATTTATGGCTAAAATGTTTACATATAGCCATTGTAAACTGATATATCCAGTTAATCCCTTTACTCCTGTTGTATATTGAATGTCTCAATCCAAATGGAGCTTAAGAGTAACTAGTGATTTTTTGTTTCAGTCACTGTATGAAATTGTAACCTACAGTATAAGTAAGTTTACGTATGCATCATAAATTATGGTATATGTCACTTATGCACTCATGATGTATTCACTTTCCCACATATCAGAAGAGTCAGTGCATTTCGGTCATATTCTATGCTTTGAATATACACGAGTATGTCATTCTTACTTTTCTTTAATATACACGAATATGCAATCAATCTTGGAGAATATTGAAAGCAACATTACCTTTAAGCCATTTGCTGGTATAGTTGATGATGATACCAAAACGCAACAAATTGTAGAAAACAACAGTACTTGAAAAGCTTCACTGATTTTAGAGATACAATATTGAAATTTGATGTATGTAAATGCAGGCCTCCATTACCTATGTTACTACCAACATCGGCTGGCCAAGGTCTCCAGATTAGTGGACAGCTATTAAGGCGAGATGGGCAAATTTTCTATGGTTTAAGAACAATACACAAACTATTTTGGATGGATTTCTGATACAATTTAACAAAAAAAATCATTTGGTATTGCAGCTGGAGGACCTCTATATGTGATATTTCCCTCTTGAATATGTACTGACAGTCATATGATAGTTTAGAATATTTCAAGTATAAAACCATTCAATTCCTAGCAATTTAGTATAAGATTCAAATTTTGTTGTGAAGTCTTCCAAAATAGAGTTTATGACTCAAAAACCGAAATGGTAGCAGTGCCGCTGTTGTAGTTAACAACTATTCTTCCCCAGCTTGCTTAAATTATAGGATATGGTAAAAGATTAAAAGATTTGATAAATTGACATAAGATAAGCTTAAGATTGAGTGAAACATGGTAAATAAGGAAAAATATACTTATCATTGATGCTTTATTATTGATCATCAATGACAGAACATATATTTTCTTTAAAATTTTGGCCTGGCGAAGTACCTCCTGGTGGTTTAGCCAAGACTCTTCTACGATAATTCCTTATCAAAATATCTCACAAGGTCCCCTTAGCACACATTTGCAAATTTAGATATGCATGTGAGGTAATGTAAGTTTTGGTGCTATTTATGCTTTATGCATCTTATTCACCTAAAGTGAACATCGGCAACTAATTTATGTTGTAGCATAGATTCACCATTGCTATGGATTACAGTAGACCCTGATATGGAATATCTTGCTGAAATTAATTTCCATCAGCCTGTCCAGATGTGTGTGAGTATTAGGTGCAGCCTGATAAAATAATATTATCCCTTTTATGTGGCAATTTGCACCTGTCCCTTTTCTTTCAAGGAAGTCCTTTTTTATTTATAATTCTAGTGCTTGTATTATAATCAATATATATAAGCATTGTAACACCCTGCGTTAAATTACAATTATATGTGCAAATAATTTAATTAAGTCATATACATTTGAAATTTTAAAACAAAAAAATATTTATAAATGAGGCAACTAATTAATATAATTTGGAATACTTATATATTTCTGTAACAAATAAATTAGGGAGAGAAATTATATAAAATCAATTTATATGGAAGATTAATTGACGGTGTTTGTTTAAAAGGGGAATTAATATTCAATTAATTAGTAGAGGTGATTAATTGACAGGAATTGACAAGAAAGGGCACATGTATTGTAACAACTAATTGATATGATTAGAAATATATATGTTAGTGTAGGAGAATAAAATGGAGGAAGCGAAATTTATGCAAGCAATCAATTATCAATTAATAAACATGGAGACTTATGGTAACATATATAATTAAGATCGTGATTCAAAATTCAATTGTAGATATATGCATGCAATAATTATGGGAATAAAATAAATTAATATGCATATATGTGACGAATTAATATGGTGTTGATTGGCATATTAATTTGGTAAGAAGTCACAATGCATGCATGGATTAATTGGATAGTAAATTAATTCTAGGTATAAATGAAATCTATTAATTAGGTGGTTAATAGGGGAATCTTATTTTTTAAAAATGTCACATTCAAAAATATATGTTTCCATAGATTGCGAGAGAGAAGGAGAAAGTGGTTAATGAAAAGATTATTGGAGAATCAATTTGAAATAAAAACAAATGCAGAAGAAAACATATTAATTTAACGCCCATAGACTGAGTGTACGCTTTAGATTTTAGGGTTTTATATCTAATGATTAGCACTGATTTGAACCACTATAAATATAGGTGCAGAGCCTCATTTTTATTCTCGTTATTTTTATCTTGCCTACAGAAGCGTTGCCATTTTTATATCTCTTCTACACTTTATTAACAACAAAATATTAAATCTAATTCATACGAATTTAGATCTAAATAGAAAGAGAATAGAATTAATTAGGGAATTAGAAATTGGTTCAAATCAGAAGGCGATGTCAAAGGTAAAACCGCAGATCTGAGTTTTATTTGCTATTTGTAATCCAAATCTCTTCCTTTTCTTTTTCAAATATTATAGTTCTGTAAATATATCGTTTGTAATTCCAAATGGTGATTATAAGGGTGGTGAATACAGAATTTAGTGACAGATCTGAAATAAAAACAGGGAAATTTGGAAAGCTAGCAATGCGAGTGGATTAATTATATCTTTTACGTTTATGATATATTATCGGTAAATTCCCGTTAAATAATTTTATTCGGTATTTCAGTAATTAATTATGTTAATTAGTTATGCTGAACTATAAGAAATTTGCAGTTATTTACATCTAATTTGAAGTTATAATTTAATCTAAATGCTAGTTTCTTTTTATTCTCTTTGTACGTGAATAATATAGTTAAAAAGAAAATTCGCGATTATGGATTAAAATGGAAAAATACTAGATTAGATGTTAAATAAAAAAAGTTGGAATAAAGCTAGAAAAATGGAATTCTGCAATAAATTACGCTAAAATGAGAATAATAAATTAATTTAATAACTTGATTTGGAAGTAAGTAATATATTAATTGGTTAGTTTAGAAAATAGGAGACATTTCTATAATTTAATATTTAAAAGATAACGATAAACATACCTGCAAGAATAAAAGAAAGAAAAAGGAAACTAATGTAAAGTAGAGAAACCACTATATTTTACCATATTCCAAAATAATAAAGAAATACCTTGCAGTTATGAATTATTGCTTATAGTATTATTTAGTGCTAAAATATGGAAACGGATTTTTAGTATAGTTTTCATACCCAACCAAATAAAAAGAATTACTTTCTAGAATAGAAGAAAATAAAGTAAAATATGAAAGGAATTAAGTAAATTATTAGAAAAGAATTTGAAGATGTAAACGATAATGAACCTGGATCTGCATTTATTGCGCCGACTATATAATAAGACAGTTATTATGATAAGTCAATTATATAATATAAGAGAATTAAAGAGAATTCTATATCATAATAAAAGAAGACAGCCTAGAACAGAAGAGAGAGACTTGTAATCATATAGAGATTATAAAAGAAGATAAAAGTGACAATTACAAGTTAATTATAACATAGGTTGTAATTGAAGTAGAAAGAACGGAAAGGCTAATTTATGATTTAAATTAACTTAATAAGCAATAGAACAAAGATAATAGAAGATGCTTATTTCACAACACCAAAAAGGTGTATTTGTAGCGAATATAGTTGTTACAAATAAAATTTATAACAGATACAGTCGTAAGCGGTACAGGCGTGAGGTATGTCGTTACAAATATTTATAACGGCCTCTACCCGTTATTAGATATATCACTTACCAACGGATTTTGTCGTTAGAAATCTAAATTTTTGTAACGAAATAGGTTGTTATTATTTGCATCGATTTGTAATGGGTATTTTTCCATTACTTAGTTTCCCCTTTCATGGTGGAAGAAGGGATTGTCATTCTAAATTATCACGACCTTGGCTGTTACAAATTTCATCATTAGTAACGCACTTGTTCGTTACAAATTTCATCAATAGTAACGACTATGCTCGTTATAAATTTCGTCTTTAGTAACGAATATGTTCGTTACAGCTACCAAACCTTGTAGAGCTGCATTTTTGCTAGCATTTACACTACAGAATTGTTATTATAATACAGTAGGTACATACATATCAAAAATTACAGAATTTCGATAACAATAAGCAATTACGCATCCAAACATACAACTTAAATTGCACAAATATTTGACAACAAATTAAAGGAAGATTCGAAATTTCACAAGTTCATCATACATAACTAAAGAGTATGAAATCAAAATATTACAAGTTCTAACATTACTTCAAAATAAATTCTAGATCCTACAAACAACGAACACGACACTCAGGCCAAATAACAAAACCTCCATCAATTATATCAAATAGCTTATAATTACCATTTTGTGGTGCTTCATAAATAGGTGCTTCTGGATCAAACACTTTCTCCACACATACAACTCTTTCCCCTTTCATCACCTCTCTATGGTGGTATATTTTCTGTGTCCCAAGATGGCCCTTAGCAACCTCTTTCAACTCTTCTGACAATAAGACTACAGATTGCCTATCTCTTGTGGAAGATCCAATAGCACCATTGGATTGAACACCCAAGCTAGCTCTAGGACTATCATGCTGACTGTTGGAAGCAACTTCATTTCTTGATGTCGCATTCCCTCCAAACTGATTCATAAATTGTAACAAACTTTGTTGCATACACATCATAGTCGAATGCATCGATTTAAATTCTTCGGTTTGTCTATTTTGATTGTTCTCCATCTTTTCTTTCCATTTTCTATCTTTATCTTCCTTGAAATTAGCTATTGCTTTTGATGCTTGTGTAAGCTTCATTTGCTTCATAGTCGATGTAGAGCTAATTGCACGACAATAGTTTTTTCTTTTCTCCTTTCCAAACACTTTAGCAATAGGATCATTCTCAAAATCTTCAAAACTTCTACTTCCATTGCTACCATTGACACTAGAGTTTTCCTTTTGCCTTTCCTCTACTGCTTCAACTAATGCCTGCATAATACCCAAATAAATTATAAACAAAAGTTGAACTTGAAAATATTTTGCATATTAAATAAAATAAAAGCATAAACTAAAGAATATACTATCAATATCTTGCATATTGGTTGATAGAAAATGATGAACATGTGAATACTGTAAAAAAAATTCCTGTCAAATTATGAATACTGTAAAACAAAATATGGAGGAGATTTGAGTTTATGGGCACTATTTTGGTTTATGTTATTCTTATTAGCGATCAGAAACCTCATTAGGTATTTTGATCATGATGGTAAGCTAGGGATACAAGATGGCTTTGCAGTGAAAGCTTATTTAGAGCTTGGCTAGATAATTATTGTCTGTGTAACATGAAAATATACTATCATTAACTGCTGGTGTATTTCTAGTATAACTAATTTTGAATGCCCCTTGTTTTCTTATTGTCTGTGATTTGATAGAGTTGTTATATTTTGTTCATTGAAAGGGTGTCTGTCACTATACTACATAATTTTGCGATCGTCTTCTAATTATGACCCAATGTTATACCAGGTCATTTTGCTTTCTTTTTCTTTCCGTGCTTCGTGCATCATCCCCAGTGTTTATATTTTTACCTTTTTTCTGTTGTATGTATCGTCTTTAAAAAATCCATTTGTTTTCATCTTTTTCTTTGAAGACTGGAAACCAGTAATCTGAATTTAAGAAAACAAGGTTAAACAAAGTTCACAAATATAGGTGTCATCATATTTACACGTTTGCATGATTCGATTGCATTTTCATTTTTCTTTTTACATTTCACTTTACATTGCATTTTTATTCCACATACCACAATTTCACCACTGTTCCTCTATGCAGCCACTTACCACTGTTGCACACAGCAGCTACCATTCCCTTGCCCTGACCATCAACCACACACTTCCTTCACTACCTCATTCGATCACCTTACCATTTACATCACCAGTCTCACCATAACCATACCAGTGCTTACATAACATTGCTCATCCACCCATTCATAACTGTAAAACCATCACTTTACCTCTGTCACAAATCACTTCACTGCTATCTCCATTTTCCCATTACTGACTAGCACACAACTACTTCAAAACACACACTTCAGCCACCACATCAAGTTCAACCTCGGCCTGCATCTCCATACCACTATTCACCCACTACAGCCACTGCCATGTCATTCAACACCATATCTTCATCCACCTTCATATCCACCTTTGCATACCATCCCTTTAAAATTCATAGACTTAAACTATACCTGACCATACCCATTCCCCTCCTTCACATCATAACACCACATCACCAGGTTACCACAGACCTCCTCCATAATCACAGCAACAAACATCATCACCAGGTTACCACAGACCTCCTCCATAATCACGTGTGATCTTCTGTCCTGGATTCTTAGCTTCCTGCATTTGAAATATTAGCTTTCCGGAATTTGTCTTGCATTGTTTCATTTTCTTGTCACTATATTCGATGTCAACAAACCTCTACGACCATACTTTATCAACGTCATCAGGACGACTATTAAGTGCAACATGTTTGGGCATGAGTTGTCCATCTTTTTTGAGGAATCTCTGACGTACCGTTGCTTTGAATGTTCGATAAAGTTGTGAAAACTTCTTCTCTAATATTGGTCTAGCTACCATGGGGTCGATATTCAAGTCAAACTCTTTCTGTTGAAACAAAAAAATGACACAACAAAGATTAGACACAACAATATAAATATTTAATGGTAGAGGACGGTATAACTGTTCTCTTGCAGTCAGTGAAGAAGTAAGCAGGTGAAATATAAATAACACACAATGTGCACCTGTGGTGCTCGATGTACTTCCAAACAAAACGGTTTAGAAGGTGGGTTTTATCTTTCTTAAATATTGCATTTTCAGAAACCCGAGATTCCGATAGTTAAGTTTTAGTTTTAGTAGAGATTGAAACTCCAGTTCAAATATAAAAAATTAAAAAACTGCTAAACTTTAAAATTTAAGTAGACACTCAAAAAGAAAAGGACGAAAACAAAATGAGGTTTAAATGAATTTTATGGTATTGTAAATTTATTTCATTTCATGTTTAGGTATCGAGCATGTGCTCTGAAATGGCATCCGATAGTCATCAGGGTTCATCAAAGGTATGCATTTTTGCGTCATTGATCAAAGATGATTTGGTCATTACCGATTGTTTTCTTAATTTTGACTTGTTACCATTTTGCAAAACTGAGACCGCTTCATTTTTTTTTATCCTCAATTTTATCTTCATTTTTTTTCCTTGAACATGAAACTACAGAGGAGAAATTCAAACATTGCACTGCAGCTTACAAAACTTTGTGCGACAAATTAGCGGTTCAATCCTACGGCAAGTGACCCATAGTTTTGCTCTCGTATGTTGTTTCTGAAAAACCATGAACTTTTTTAGTTCAACATCTGTAAACAAGCTACTACTATAGTAAACAAGCTCTCTGTCTTGTAAAAAATGTTGCCTGTAGTATTATGTTCAGTTATTGTATTCCATTAAGAAGTTATATTGGGTCCCTTTGATGTAATAAAATCATAACATGTTATTGTATTCAATTAAGAAGTTCTATTGTTACCCTTTGATCGGAACATGTTACTGCATTCAATTAGTAAGTTATATCGGGTCTCTTTAATGTCATAAAATCAGAACATCTCAGGGGAAGTAATGCTGGGAGTAATAATTTATGCATTTCAATTTTATGTATCATCATTACAATTAAGTAAAGCAGTGATATGAACATTTAACTTAGCATCTCATTATTGCACATTAGGTTTAGAAACATTTCAGAGGCGGTTCAGAAGGTGGGTTTTATCTTTCTTAAATATTGCATTTTCTGATGAGAAAAAAAAAGCAAACAGCAAAATTCGTTCTTATATATTTGTATTGATGATACATTATGTCCTTTCATTCATCATGTCACTGATCCTCAAAATACTAAGCTGAATTTTAACCACAGAGTCATAAAATGACACTGGTAGAAGCAGATCGAAACTACATCGAACCATTTACTGTGAATGACATGGACATCTATTCAGGTGAGAACAGTTATGAATAAATAGTTAAATATATTAGGAATAAACAGTTACATACCATTAGTGCTTTCCACGGGCTATCTTTGAAAACAGCATCTACATCATTCCATCCTTCACAACCAATCGGAATGAGAGAACGAAGCAAAACACCACAACGAGTGGCCCATTTTTTTGCATCACTGCCTTTTTCACCTTCTAAGTCCACAATTATTGAGTACTTTTTATTTGGAGGGAGAGGAGGAACATCAACTTCCTCTGCGTCATTTGTATGTAGTGATGTGGCATTACAATTGCCTGACATTCTACAATGCAAATAATTTAAAGACGATGAATGCATATTAAAGCATAAAAGAAAATTTGTAGGATAATGGCTCATCCAAGATGGAGAACATAGCAAAAGCTTAATCCATGTTTATTTATTGTTCATACCAATTCATATTTGTAAAAGGTATCAGTTATGCACAAAAAGATTAAATCATAGCATTAATATGATGCGTTCAAGACAAGTGTAATAACTTCAAAAATATTCAACAATAGAGAAACATACCCAAATGTATAGTAATCAATACAGCATTGTAACAAGTAAACAAAATAATTATTGTTCAATCAAGTGTGTCTATTTTGATTCGATACATTTCAACAATGCAGTTAAATTAGGCCGCTCCTTCAAAATAGATAGAAAGCTCATTGGCATCTCATAATCATCTATGATATCAGTCATGCGCTTAGGCGAGTGTTGTACGATGGACCAATTATGATCATGCATGTCGCTTATGTAAAAGACTTGACTTGCTTCGGACGATAGAATGACGGGCCCGTCATATTCTCCACTACTGCTTTTCTATTTCCTTAGATTCACCATTAACAAATTGGAGTCACTACAAATCTTACAGCTATTTGATTTATCTGCTACATTGATCCAATCACAGTAGAATACTACATGTTGGGATTCATAATAATCAACTTCAATAATCTCTTTGATAACACCATACCACGTAGTATCATCATCCATAGGATTTAAATCTTTCGCTCTTGCAACAAATGTTGTAATCGCATTCATGCAAACACCACTATTTTGGGTTGATAATGTGTTATCATAATGTTGTGGAGAGAATATATAACCATTGATTCTATACTTAAGATGAGTTCTAGCTTCCCATTGTGGTCCACTAACATAACGCCACAACATTGAATCCATGCTTTTTTCTTCAATTAGCTGTTAAATCCACTGAAATATATTAAACTCTATTATTTTTATTATTAAACTATGAACTAAGAAGCAAGTTCGACAAACCTTATTGTGCAACCAATCAATAAATTCAGATTGTACTACCACTTCCGCCTTTGTCTGTAGTCTTTTTTTTTACCACGCTAAGCATCTTCTAAGGACAACTGATACTCGCTACAAATTATAAGTAATATTCTCAATATATATAATGTTATACCTTACGAAATGCACAAAAAATACAAACCTATAACAATCATTTAGATCTGGTATGTCAATTCTGAAAAGTATCCATCTTCGAATCTGCGTACGTTGCACATTAGATAACTTGATATTTTTGCCTTCCATAATTGAACGTTCGTATATATCATTGTCGTTCTCATCCAAAAATGACGCTTGTTTAGAACTATGATTTCCCATACGTGGATTTGGCATATATTCCATTGCATATCTAATAGATTCTGAAACAAGATACGCTTCGAAAATTGAGCCTTCCACATATCGCTTGTTACTTGGTATGTTCTTACACTCCTTCATAGCTCTAGTCAAGAAACAAAAAATATATTACCTTATATATATATTTTTAAATATAAAACAAGTAATTTTATAAAGATGTATCGTACCTCTCAAACGGATACATCCATATATAATTAACAGGTCCACAAAGTAATGCTTGATCAGCTAAATGCAACATTAGATGTATGCTAATATCAAAGAAGTGAGCAGGAAAGTAGTGAACCAACAGACATAACGATTCTGAAATCATATCTTTAGCAGCTTGGACATGCTCTCGAACTAAAACCTTCGAACAAATAATTTTAAAGTATAAACATGCTTGCAAAATTGCATGTCTTAAGTCGAGACATTTTGGATAGGCATGTTGAACCATGATTGGAAGAAAATATTGAAGAATGATATGATAATCATATGATTTTCTAATGCTCAAGCTAGGTGGTTGAATGTTGAATAAATTGCCTATCTTTGTTGAAAAGCATGATGGAAGCTTTGCACCTTTTAAGACTTGGCAACATTGAATTTTGTAAGTCTTATCAAATGCAAACTTGGAAGATTGTTTTTTATTGAAAAACAAGTTAATAAGATGCTCCGCTACATTCTTTTCAGTATGCATCACATCAATCGTATGTCGCACTTTATGACTACTCCAATGCTCTAAGGTAAAAAAATCAACTTCTTATACCACGCTGGTCTTTCTTCATTGTCATTCTCATTTACAAAACGATCTTCATCACCATCATCAAATTCTTTACGTGATAATTTTTTTTTACCCGGTGCATATTTGATATGAGCAAGCTTTACCAAAAGTGTCGATCCAACCAATCGTGTGGGAGGTTCCTTATACTCTACATCTTTGTACCATCCATGTTTCAATGCTCTATATGGATGACCATTATTCAAAAATCTTCTATACTTTGTATAAACAATCTTATTACCAATACGTTCTTACTCGGTCTCAGTAGCACAAACCAGACATGCTTTGTAACCATGTGTCAAATGCAGGCACTCCTATCCAAAGCTGCTTTAACTCATCCACAAGAGGTTCTAAGTATACATCAATGTCTTGGCTTGGTGCTCTAGGTCCAGGAATCAACAAACATAACATTTGAAAATCGGGTTTCATACATAATGAAGGGGGCAAATTATATGGTATCATGTACACGGGCCAACAACTATAACTATTAGATTGAGCTCCACTAGGATTAAATCCATCAGTAGCAATGCCAAGCCAAACATTTCTTCCGTTAGTAGCAAAATCCGACCATCTATTTTTAAGCGATCGCCATTCAGCCGAATCAATAGGATGGCGCATGGAGTCCAAAGAAGGCTTTGCTTCACTATGCCATAACATTTTTCGGGATATCCAAGGTACAGTATACAACCTAGTTAATCTAGGAATAATGGGAAAATATTTCAAAATTTTTCTTGGTTGTTTTGTGACTTCGACTATTTTCCCATGTTCTTTAACTTTAAATCTCGAAGTATTACAGTGCGGACATTCCAATGCATCTTCATACCCCTTCAAATAATATACAATCATTTTCACAAGCATGTATTCCTTTTACATTCATTCCTAGATCTTTTAATATTTTTTTCATTGTAGGGTACTTATCGGGTAGTGTATTTTTCTTTGGAAGCCATAGTTTCAACCTCTTCAACAACTCGGTCATACTGTTTCCTGACCAGTTGAATTCATTTTTCAAGCCATGAAACTTTATGAGGACACTTAAAAGACCATCTTCACAAGAAGGATATAATTTTTCACTTGCTTTTCTTTTGTATTCATTTTACTTTTTTTTCATGGTTTCCACCAAAAGTTGCTTATGTGCCATGAGATAATCCATATACATCATCAACAAGATTTCCAGCACCCCTTCTATTGGGTTTTCCTCTTGAAATTGATGAGACACGAAATCATCATTGGCAACATGGGGTGTAGGATTGACCATTACTTCAATTCCATTACTTTCTCCATGAAAAAACCATTCATCGTATGCTGGATCCATACCATAAAGAATTAAGTGCTTCTCAACTATTTCAAAAGGCAATTTTTTAGAATTTCTACACTTTATACAAGGACAACGTCATATTTCAAAATCAGGTGGTGAATGACGCTTCACGAAATTCATAAAATATTGAACACCTTGTATATATTCGTTTGTGTTCCTATGTCAAATTCTGATCCAATCTCTCGAGGTAGGTTCTGACATTAGCAAAAACTCGTGGATCACCTAATTCATTATGAAAATAAAGATTATTGATTCAATGTCATTTCTTATATGAATGGAGCAAAAGCACATATAATAAAATATTACTGGAAAAAATGACACAACGATTTAAACTGGAGAAGCATGAATGCAATTACGAAGTGAAATAACATATAATAAAATCAACATGAATGCAATTACCAAGTGAAATGACTACAAGTACATATAAGCCTGTTATACAAGAGAGGAATGCAGGTTGCACAATTTTGTCAAGTCAGGAATTGATTAACGGAAACTTCGTCCCCTCCCTTCTTCCATTCTCATCTTAAATCTTCTAAAAATGACTAAATATCTGCAGAAAAGTTGCATTGAGTCCTCGCAGAATCCAATGCCTTTATACTGAATCTGCATTTTACAGCTATTAAGGTTTTCGCATAATTTTATATCATATCTACCTACCTAGCCTTGCTTTGTTGAAATTGAACTTCAGTCGAACTTCAACACTTCAAATCCACCACTTAAAACTTCATCCACAAGTGTAGCCTCGACCTCATATCAATACTGCCACTCACATACATCCCTCTTGACACTCCATAATTTTCCACTGCATTTCTATGCACATATTTGTGCACTTCTACTTCATTCCAAAACTCAACATGACAACATACTGACCATCCTCCTCTTACAATATACATCTCCACCAGACAGAAGTGCAAAATTCTCACAGTTATATTCCTGACCATTACAATCAAGACTTCAATTTACCTCTTCATATATCCCCTACCACCTCTCTCAAATTTCTCTGTTCACCACTTGCTTGAATCACATATTCCTTACAACTTCAACATCTCTACAACTGTCAAACCATCCTCCTCATATCAAATTCGATAACTTCCCTGCCTTTCCTTAACAGTTCTGCCAATCCACCTTCCCACCCAAACTGCTTCAGCTCTACTGTGGTCGAACTGCATTACTTCAAACATCAAACCTAAATTGCCTGGCAAACAACACTGTTCCTACTTTCCTGTGCAACTCACTTCCTCCCATACATCAACAGATCAGTGCACTTCACCACTTAACATCGCTGCACAACAAACTCCAACCTACTCAAAACTACACTTCAACCAACATTGCTAACATCCACTACCTTGCATTACATCAATTAACTTGCCAATAATTGTGATTAAAGGAAAGCTTAACCATCAAAGTAATATTATAGTAAATCCAATACATCATCATCACAGGGGAAGGCTAAAGAAAGCGACAGAAAATGAATTAATAATGAAATATTTGACCACATATGTACACTTCCAAAAGCCAAAAATTGGAAGAGTCTTTCTATAACAAAGGATGGTTCGCTTTTGGATCTCTTTGAATAGGAGATGGTGTATGTCTTGTGATATAAAGATAGCCTTGATCAGTACTAAAGTTTCCATCTTTGTATTTCCCTCTTGCATAAAGTATGAACGTAACTAAAATAGGCTTCAAAATCACAAACTGCAAACTCCCTTGCTTGCACCTCTTTATAAAACGTCTGTCTTAGATACCAACTTAAGTAAGCATGGTTCACTAATGACAACTTTGCATATATCAAAAGCTGAGTGTCTATTAATTATTAATGATAAAGAGAAATTGAATTATATCAAAAGCTTTTCCGATAGTGCATACAAAATATTTTTAACTAAAAAGACTCATGAGAACTACATAGAAGAAACAACAATTGGTGATCTACTCTGTTCATAAATAGCATTATGATTTTGCATACAACCAGTTTTAATAGTGGCAAACAAATGTTATATAGCGTGGTTGTCTGATGACTATTTATTGGTCAACAGTTAATAGATGAAACAAACAAGCCAGTAGCATAGCTCATCACAAATGATTTTTTCTATGACTTTTTAATAATCGAAAATATAGGCATATCTGTATTTATATCCTAAAACATCTCCAATCAATTATGAACCATGTGCCATCAATGATGAAATCCTTCAAATAAGAAGTTGACAGAAAATGAATTAATAATGAATATTATAACCCAATATTCTACATTTCAATATTTTTCCTAAATATAATTATCACAGAGGATTTACAAACACCTTTATGATAATGGGTTTTGTTCTCATTTTTTTGCTTCCCACCCAGAAGAATTCTCAAAACCTTTTACCGCAAAACGAGAATAAATCATGAAAAAAAATTGAATCTTTCTCAGAGGCCTACGGTTCTCTAATTAAAAACGCTACACTTATTACTGACTGAAATTATAAAAGAAACATAAAAGTTTGATCGATAGAATATAATTTTATGGCATCTTATCAAGTAAAAGAATATACAGTTCATCGAAATTCAGCAACTAAGAAATTGAAAAATTGAAATCAAAATTATTACTGACTAAAATTACCAGATTTAAAAAATTAAAACCCAAACCTGAAATAGCCTTCTTGCTCCCTGCTACTTGTGCTCCATTGCTGTTTTTTGATTTGTCTTCCACATCGGCTGACGCAGCTGCCCTTCGAGCCTTAAAGTTTGATCTAAACGATATTTTTATGCAGAGAAAAGAGACTTGTTTATGCCCTAGGAATTTGCGGATTTAAGCAGCTTCTTTTGTTGCTTTGGCAAAAGCCGACCCTGCAGAGGGGGCGCTGGAGGCGGAGGTGCCAATAACAGAGGGGCAAAATCCCTAGAATGAAATTTTGATTTAGCGAATGCAGAAAAGTGGGTAACAAGCGTGAGAAAATGGGCAAGGAACAAAAACAAATAAAATGACAATTCTATCCATCTTACTTTTGAATATTTTCAAAATTACCAAATTTTGTAACGGCAATAACCGTTGTAGATGCTTATAATGGAAATATCCGTTAGAAATTTATAACGGTTATAACCGTTACAAATTGAAACGAAAAAAGTGTTACAAATGGACCTATTCGGTGTAGTGAATTTAATAAACTTAAGACTTAAAATTGAGTTAAATAAGCAAGGTAATAGAAGTAGCAGTACCAACAGCTCTTCCTATTAGATCAGTGTTGGTCTCACAATAGCCAGGAGTGAGATGAGGGCAGGAATATGCTAATTTGGGTAAATAAATAACCAACAGAATAAGAAAATTAAACTGAACGCAAATTAAAAGATTAGACTTAGGGTCTAATAAAGGAGTGAGATGCGTTTGGAGTAGCCCATAGGATGAAGAGCCCAATGAAGCAGTTCATTACAAATTTCAGCAATGGAGAAGCACGTCCAACTTAGTTATTTTGGCTAGAAGGAAGTACGAGACTTCAATAGGACGTGAGGATACTCTAGGATGGCCCTATGGGTAGGCCTAACAAAGCTGCATCCCCGAAGGCAGGTCTGTAGGTGTTCCATCAAGAGAGCATGCCTTGATTGCTTTTTTCACGGCAGGACCACAGTAAGCAGTCAGAAGGAGTTGGTGTTCAGAGTAGGATATTCATATGTCCTAGTACTTGCAAGTAAGTTTAGTGGGCAGGACCCAAAAGGATAATTACATGTGGATATCGGCCAGCATCAAAGCTAAGAGCAAGTTTGAGAAAGACTAGAGTTAAAACCAAAAGTCCAATGGTTCTTTCACTATCGAGACATTGGACGAGGGGCGCCGCTAATTGGATGTTTGATTGTTTGCAATAGGGCACAGCCACTTAACTCTTTAGAGGTCTTTCGATTAGTTGAGGGGTGGCTATATAGGGTCGCAGCCACGATGAAAAAAGAGACAGACCAATTAGAATATCTATATTGTAGGCCTACGAAGCTGTCCTTTACATATGGAGAAATCTCCGACTGAGTTTCATATAAGGTAGACCTTGTTGGCGGGATTCAAAGAGTAGACAGAACGATTACGTATAATCCTCAATATACGAACTGGGTGGTACGTTGCGGATGTCTGAGCATTAGTATATACTAGTGCAGATGCAGTTTTACGTTTTCATAGTAGACAATGGAACATCTGTATTGTAGGCCTCACGAAGCTGTCCTTTACAGGTGTTGTCACACAACTTTGAGGAGCAAGACGATGGAGTCCTTTGCGAGGAGGATACGGAAGGTACTATATGTAGTACCTAGGACTAGTATGTTCATTGGGCATATAGCTATATATATATACATACTTATATATATATATATATCAGTTATTAGGTTTTAATCCACTAAGGAGTAGATGGGCATGATTCAAGCACAGAGACGAGAGTATGATAAGCCTATTGAACCTAATATAACAGTAAATGGAAATAAAACGGCATATGTAGAATTAAGCATAAAAGTGTATAATTTATTCAGCAGAACTTTAGTTTTGACCCTCTCCTCATAACATCCTATAGGTTTGGTAGATGGCAGAGACTTTGCAGCTTTAAGACACTTGTTTAGAAAGTGTTATTATATTGGCGATTATTTACTTACTATTATATTTGAGACAATTCCGCCGTGGGATATTTAATTGAGCTCTGACATATTTGTCTTTGCCTATTTGCAGGATACCAGATTCCCAACTCGGGTTTCAGTAGACTTGGTTTTTAGCATTTTTGCGAAAAATCCAGACCCACTGGAATTCGGGTTGTTACAAATACTCATCATTTATACTATTTTATCTGCTGTTGTTCAAGAATTTATAATAGTAATTTAACTAAGTTAATTGAGTTTTATAAATAATAACTATAACATAACTAAGCTGACTGAGTATTATAAATAATAATAATAACAACAACAATAATAAATTAACTGAGTTAACCAAGTTAATAAAAATTAACCAAGTTTTGTTAAAATTAAACAAGTTTTATAAAATTAACTTAGTTAAGCTAACTAAATTTTATAAATAATAATAATATAACTAATGTAATAAAGTTTTATAAATAATAATGATGATGATGATAAGGAATTAACTAAGTTTATAAAAATTAATTAAGTTTATAAAAATTAACTATGTTTATAATAATAATAACATAATTAAGTTAACCAAGTTTTATTAATAATAATAATAAATTAACTAAGTTAGCCAAATTAATAAAGTTAACTAAGTTTTGTTAAAATTGACCAAGTTTAAGTTATTAACTAAATTTTATAAATAATTACTAATTTAACAAAGTTTTATAAATAATGACGATGACGACGGCGATGAATTAACTAAGTTTATAAAAAATAACAAGTTTACAATAATAATAATAATAATAATAATAATAATAACAATTATAATAATAGATTAACTAAGTTAACCAAGTTAACAAAAATTAACAAAGTTTTGTTAAAGTTAAACAAGTTTTATAAAGAGGGAATTAGACATAAGGAGAAACTTTGAAAAAAAATTAGGCTGAAAGACACCAGGTTGCATTTTTGGGCTGAAGGACAAACCTTGAATGAAAATTAGATTGATGGGCAATGCTAATTACAACTAACATTATATTCAGTTTTTACACTATACAAAATGCTAGTTATAACTAGCATTATATTCAGCTTTACACTGTACAAAATGCTATTTATATTTAGCATTGTCCTTCATCCTATTTTTTTTTTTGCAAAGTTTGTCCTTCAGCCTAAAAATGTAACTTGTTGTTCTTCAGCCTAATTTTTTTTAAAGTTCTTTGTGGTTATTTTCCACTTTTATAAATTAACTAATTTTAAACTAACTAAATTTTATAAATAGTAATAATATAACAAATTTATTAAAGTTTTACATATAACTATAAGATTGGACTCTATTTATTTCATTTCAATTATAAGTTTGATTATTTATATGATATTATTTATAGTATGATACATTTGTACAATGTTGTAGATTTTTGATATCAGATTTGAAGTCCTATGAATTAACATAATTGCTTAACTATTTGTTTTGCTTTCACTTATGTAGACACTGGATTTTCGAAGATAGTGGACTTTTATGGTGCTAGCTTTCACTTGTGCATGCAACAAAGAATTATGGGTGACCAAGCGTTTTGTTAGCACTAGTTAGGTATAACATTTCATTAGTATTAGGTATGTAAATTTGTATTTATTGTATGTGAATCTGGTCATTTTATTGGAAACCTGTTGTATCGCAATGGTTATGGATACCTTACTTTATTATATGTTCAATATGTTTTTTAAATTATTTGAATATGATGATTATGTGAGTGATTGTTGATTGATATAGTAGAAACAAAATAGACCATCTATCGGGAATAATAGCATGAAAAATGATGCAAAATAACGAACAATTTTTAGTAGTGTTTCAAAAATGCCACAGAAATACATATTGAGTAAAGGTAACCGTAAAGCAGGGTAAAGTTGGAAACTCTATTAGTAGTGCCAAAAAGCCTTTTGGTGGAGTTTTTAAAACGACAAAAAGATTTATGGTCGCGTTTGATAAATGCTGCAATAAAAGGATTTATAGTGGTGTTGAAATAAATGCAAGTAAAAATCATTAATTTTTAGTTGCGAGTTTTATCGCGGCATTCATTAAAACGCTACCATAAGTTTCGGTTGCGTTTTATGTGCGCCACTCAAAATATTTTTTCTTATAGTGTAGTAAGGATTGTTTGATGGATGCTATGGTTGCTTTGATTTTTTTTCTTCCATAGTCTATCACTCTGGGGATGTCACTGGAGATATGTATTAGAGATAGAGATACGTGGACGCCAGTCATCATACTTAGTTTGCAGTAAATTTATATGATATTTGTTGTAACGACCCGTAAATTTCGGCAATTAAAAATTTGTCAATTTAATAAATTTTTGTAATTTATTGTTGAAAGAAATAAAATCCTGTGATTAAATAATACAAATGTAATTGGATTAAAATGTAATGGTATTTATTTAAGGAAATTTATAACTGCTTTGAATGTAATTCCAATTAATTCGAAGAGTAAAAAATTATAATTGATTTTAGATTGTAAATTAATTTTAATAATGTGTGTATCAATTGACAATTGGAAAAAGGAGTAATTGATAATTTAAATGTTGATTAATTGATAATATAATGTGTAATAAATCGTAATTGAGTAAAATTAGTGTAGGGTAAGTTGTTATAACAATTGTTTGTAAATTATAAACTTACAAATGTTATTAAAGATAGAAATGGTGACAATTGTCATTTGTTACCAATTTAATTAACATATTACAAATAAATGTAAATAAATGTTACATTAATGTGAGTTAAGACAATAAGTGCAAATTGAAAATGTAATAAAATGTATAGAAATGTCAATTACATTCATAAAGCAATAAATTGATCTAATAATAAAAATGAAACCAAGATAAATAAATTTATTGAGATTTTAGATTATAATAAAATTTACAAGAATTCAGTGCAATTGAAATACTACAATTAATATGGTAAAGGATGATGATTTTAAAATATTAGTGTGATATTAGTCTAATAAGATATAAACAAATATTAACTTGGTCTAGGTAATAATTGATTGAATTAAAAGTTGGAATCAAATTAAATCAGTTTCATTGGAATAAAATTATAAGTAATTGGAATTAATTACAGTTGAAATTGAACATTGTAATTAGTAAAATATTTGACATTGAATGGATATGTAAGTTTGTTCTAATTCATTATAAATGTCTAAGTGATCAAAAATGATGAAATTTATTAATTAAAAATTTGCAATTTAAAAAGTGATTTAATTAATTTAATATTAATTAATTTAATTAATGTGAAAACAACCATTTTCGCCACTGACTCGGATTTCGACGAAACCAGTTTCATCGGATCTGTAATAGCATATATATTGTAAGGTTTCAAGTTTCGTAGCGATCGGACTTGTCGTTCGATCATACGGACTCGAAACGCCTAAAAATCAATTTAATTGAAATTAATTTGAAATAAGCTGATTTTAAAGCAACTTCTTCATACGATGGAATTTGGACCTAAAATCTGTTCCATTGAGTTTAAAATTATCGAAAACATCTATTTTGATATACGGGATTACCCATTTTCGTTTCGAGAGTGAAATGGGCTGTTCAGGTCGTTTATCGTTCCAATCCAAATCGATTTGGTCCATTCTTTTCTATTTCAGCTATACCTATAAATAGCTTATTATAAACCCTAGTTGTCCACATCTTCTCATTTCAGTACGTGCAAATTTCATCTATCTGCTCCTCCTTCTTAATGGTAGAACCAAATCCAATTACAAAACCCTAATTCCCAAATTGCAAATTCAGTTTCAAAATCAAACACCTCCAAACCTTATCAGATTATATACCATTTCGAAGCTCTCAACGAGCGCAAGTAAAATCTGCAGTTTTTTTTATTTGGGTTTATGTGTGGCCAGAAATTAGTGAATTCGTCTTGGCCATTCAAATTGGTGGTTGATGATCATCGATCTATCGACGATTCCTTGGTACAGTGTTGTGGAGAGGACCGAGATGAGTTCATCCATGTGGTTCATTTGGGGATTGGACGACTAGATCGACGACATAAATTCATTAGGGTTTCAATTGTATGGCGGCGGTTGGGTACTCGGTGGCTTCGCTCGTGGTGCTTGGGAGGTTGCATGGCGTAATAGGTCGGCAACGTTGTTCTAAGCACCGCGATGGCTGCGGTGTCGATGGTGTAGAGGCGAATGATGGTTGATTGGAGGTTGGAAGAGCATGCCATTGCTCGCATGAATTAGGGTTAGATGTCTGGAATGAAGAGTGCTGACGTGGATAATGTTGAGGTTAATTCTTTCCTTCTTCTTTTTTTAATTTTAATTTCAAAACTTCTAGCGTTAATATCTTTTGCATTATAACTCGGATTCATGCGCAGTTTGTTCCGCTAGGATCGTATTGAAATTTCGGACATTTTGACGCTGGTTCGCTCGAATTTTGAGACTGTCGAATTTTGAAACTTTATTTGGATTTCAAATCGATTTGAAATCAAAGGTAGGTGTTTTGACCCACTCACAATTAGTAAACTGTCTTATGTTAGTTAAATTAAATTTATGATGTGATTAGAAAGTTATTAATCGATGTTTGGTATATTTAAATTTTATTCTAGTTAAAATTTACTTTTACTGCATTTAATCGTCGTTTAATTTAATATTGAATTTTAAATTGCCAATTTAATACCTGTATTGATTTTCAGTTATCTATTGATGTTCACTAATTGATTTGGATGATGATTGCGATGTATGTTTGAATGGTTGATGATGCATGACTGGATGTTGTATTTTATATTGTTATAATATTGCAAGTTTCCTATGGGTTGAAATGATACATGGCCGAATGGTCTACAGATTGGGTAAAAATCATTATGGGTTGAAATGGTAGACTCAAGCATGGATTTTATATAATTCGGGATTGGGGTTTGAAATGATATATTACCATAAAAATTTAAACTACAAATTGAAATGATAAATATCTGTATCACTTGACCCTTGGTAGAAAATTATATACGGACATCAGATTGGTTAAATTAAATAATTTTGAATCTTTGAAATTTTGAAATCAACTAACTGGCATTTTGAAATTGAAATTGATTAATATAAACTGAATAATTTCTGATAATCCAAAGTGTTAATGCTGGAATTGGAACTGATTTAATGAATTGTTCAAAGGGTTTAATTGCAATTTCTAGCTAAAGCGTCAAATATAAATGAATTTATTGGAATTGAGTTATTGAAAATGCTTAGATATAACTTTGAAATCTATTTAAATTAATTTATGAATTTAAACCATTTTAATCAAGTAAAACTATTTAATTTATTTTAATCTATAATAACCTATTTAATCTAATTTAATCTATTTTAAACTAATTAAATTTATTTAATCTATTTTAAATATATTAAATATAATTTAAATCTATTTTAAATTTATTTAATCAATTTAAAATCTACTTAATATAATTTAAATTTATTTAATCTATTATTTATCTATTTAACTAATTAAATCTATTAAATCTATTTTAATCTATTTCAATCAATTTAAATCTAGCTAAATAAAATTTAAGTCAATTTAAATTATTTTACTATTTAAACTATTTTAATTTATTTATACTATTTTTAAACTATTAAATTATTTTCTAAAATTGCAAACTGTGTAAGGTTGAAGTATTTATATTAAATCCTTGATGATGATACGACCTAAGTTGGAATTTGGAATCGATACCTTTTTGTGAAATAACATATTTGAGTGAATAAGATGATTTTGAAATGAAGAGCTAACTTATCGATAATTTCAAAATGAATATGGATTTCAAATGTGAATACGATTTGAAAGTGAATATGATTTGAAAAGGGATACGATTTGAAATTGAATATGATATTTTGATATCAATTATGAATATGTTTTGAAAATGTAAAAGAACCATTCGGTGTGTAATAAGCATTTGGTGGTTAAAGAGACCGGGATCGGATATTGTCATACTCTCTGCCAGTACCGAAAACCACTTTAACAACTGTGTACATGGTGGAGATTTCAGAAATGAAGTAGGATGGTTTGGCGAACGATTTTTGTATGAGGTATGACGTGACCCTGACTCCCTTGAGTCGGCTTAGATGTGACTAAAACAGGAGCCATGCCGGGCCAAGTGAGGTCATTCCTCCTGTCGAATACATTTCTTCTATACCATATCTGTTGCTATGTAATTGATTTGGTGGCCACCTTTGATTTTGATTTGGGAGTGTATTTCGAGGTGGGTGGTAGTAGCTATTGTGCTACATAGTAGATAGTTTTACGGATCCTTAGGAGATGGAAATTCCGAACATCTCTTAAGTTACTGCACCCACATTAGACACTGGATAGGAGACGTCAAACGTCATAAGAATCTCTTACGCCATTACACTCATATTTTACCATTGATTTAACTTATATAAGATCTTTTAGTTCTGACTCGGGTGTTTTGTCTTTTCAATTCGCTCGGGTCAAGCTGAGCATTTCAGGTTGGAAGACCTTATTTCTAGAGGATAAATGTTTGTATTATTATTATTTATTATATTTATTCCACTACATCATGTTTTTCCGCTGCATTATTTATTTATTCTTGTTTTATGTAACTTTGATTTTGTGTTGTAAAAGAGTAATCAAATGTATTTATAAGACAGCTTCATGAACTATTATTTTATTATTATATTTTATCATTCCGCTGCGAGATTCTATATTTATTTTTTCTTTCTTTACTTTTTCTTATTTATCCTAATAACAATCTTACCTTTTGTATAGTTTGAGTCTAGCATGTGTATCTGCTTAAAATGCCCAAAAGGCTGGTCGTTACAGTTGGTATCAAAGCTTTTGGTTTAGCGATAACCTTAGCTTTATGGGTTTGACTCATATAAATAAGGTAGTAATACCCTACAATTAGTCGCTGAGTGTATATATATGAGAGAGCGTATTTGTTAGTGTTATAAAAGGATTTTGTATTATGTTAATTTGTTCCGTTTTGTATTTATAAATTCTGATTGGTGCACAGGACGCTATGACATCGATAGGGATTTTTAAACACTTAATAGGTCAAACTGACACAATATTGGTTTTGAAATACAGGTAAATGAAATAATCTTACCTGGCATATATTTTGTGTACAAAAGAATAATTTTATAAATGGTATAGTTGGTTGTAATATATTCGTTTGTTAGGTAGTGAAATTTTATAAATACTGATGGAAAAAAAAGATTTACAAATAAAATGAATATAAATTGAAAATTGGAGAACTTAAGTTCCAGGATTTTTGAAATTTCTTTCAAATATTTTGGAATATAATATTAGTATTATTTAGAAGTATTTTCTAATAATGTTTCAATATGATTTGAAAGAAATGTTTAAAAGAATTTTGTGATGAAATAAGTTTGTACTCCTATCCTAGTTGCTGGAAAATAATTTCGGTTATAAGTGCAAGCATCATCGACATTCATTTTCAAATTTTGAAGTGAGAAGACTGCTATAGTAGTTTTACTGCACATCCGTGTTAATAAACGAATTTAAATTTTTATTTCTAAATATGATTTGATATATGTATATAGAAGTTATGGATGTATGTATTATTTTCTAAGTAACTAAAATGAACCCGAAGTTTAGCTATTAGATTTTTCTGATAATTAGTAGTTTCTTTAATGAATGAAATCTTGATTATATTAATAATTGGAAACTTTTAAAAGGAAAATAAGAAATTTATTGTTAAAATGATTAATGAAATAGATAAGAAACTGAAATTTTGTAAATTGTAAACAAAAAGGAAATGAAAATAAGAAATGGTAACTATTGAACATTTTTTCAACTAAATAAATAAGAGAAACTTGTGTAACTTTTTATTGCACTCTAAAAGACATTTATATATATAACTTACCAAATGTAAAAGTTGTAATGTTAATTTGAATATGTAATAGAATATTATACAAGTAAAACTTGGAAAAAATGAAAGTGTTCAATGGACTTACTTTTATAAATAAGAAATCTAATGTTATAAATTGTTACGCACTGAAGTTAATAGTTTGAGATGCTACTGCTTAAATGTAATTAAAGCGAATAATGTAAGAAAAATGATTATAAAATTAAGTTAACATCTTAAGCTATTTATAATCAGATTTAATGATAAAGGTGAATACTGTAAGTAAATAATTATAAACTTGAATTAATATTGAAGCCATTTATAATAAAAATGAGTACTATATAAATTGAATAATTATAACTCATAGAACAATTGCAAATGATTTAGAAATGGAGTTAATATTCAATAATATTTTATATGGAAAAAAATGAAGGTGAAAAGAAATAAATCTATAAATGGTGAATTTAATCGTAAAGAAACTTACCTAATAATGTATAATCCAATAATTAAAATAGAAGTAACCTAAGCAATGAATGTAAAGTAATAAAATGAAAGAAAATGACACTGTATGATTAAAGGAGAAATGAACTTTTATAAGTAATAACGAATGTAAATTAATAAAATAAACATTATATGAATGAGAAAAAAAAGTAAATAATGGAAAAAGGGGAAGAAAATCAAACTAAATTGTAAATGTGAAGTAAACTGAAATAAAATGTATACAATACTTCAATAATGAATCCATTTATAATTCAAATAATTGAAATGGATATGACTTATGTAAGTAAAGAATGTAAAGTAATGAAATAGGCCTTACATGAATGAATGAAAATTAAAATTATGTAAGTAATGAATGTGAATTAAACAAAATCATGGTATGAGAAAAAAAATGAACAATAAATGATGTGAAAAGATGAATAGAGTAAACTTACAAATGTGTTGAATTCTCTGTTTGTTTGGTTTATGGATTGGTTGAGAAAGGATACTTCTATTTTGTATAGAGATGTATAAATAATCTATAAGTTTTATCCACGACTGTTGAGTGTACGGTTTACTTCATAGTTTATTTATCATTTTATTTAATTAGAAGTTCTAAACCCGAACAAACTATTTGTTTTGGTTGAAATGGATGAATGATTGTTTCTTTGTTGAAATAATGTTTTCATTAGTAGTTTGCAAGCGATTACTGTTATGGCTGTATTGATTTGTTTTGTTATTAGTTGTAACAACATAAATATTTCTCTTCTATATTAAATTATTAACTCTTTTGGATTATATAAGTGAAATACAGGTTTATGGAAGCAATTACTAGTGCTTTTGGTTTCATAAATAAGCGTTATTTGCCCAACAAATAGGTACGTTCTCGAGTTACGGTTTTTTACCGATATTATATTATTTCCCGTGTTTTGGCATATATTATTTTGAAAATATATGATATATACATATATGTATATTGTTATTATTTATGTTACTATTTCTCCCAGACCTCTCTACATAAAGGAGACTCTGCCGAAATTTTCTGCAAAACTTTGGACTTACAAAAATTTATGAAATGTTTTCCAAACTTTTGTTAACTTAAATATAAAAGGATTTAATGGTTATAAATTGATATATTTTATTTAGATTATTTAATTATGTAAATTAACTGTTTATAAATTTAATATTTTGAATAAGATGTATTAATTTCTTAATTACTTCTTTTCCCTTCTTTTCCATTTGGGGAAGTAAAGTTTTGAGTGGGGGAGAGTGTAACGACCTGTAATTTTCGATAATTAAAATTTTGTCAATTTAATAAAGTTTTACGATTTAATGTTGGAAGAAATAAAAATTTGTGTTAAATAATAAGAATGTAATTGGATTAAAATGTAATAGTATTTATTTAAGGAAATTTATAACTACTTTGAATGTAATTCCAATTAATTGAAATGATTAAAAAGTTATAATTGATCTTAGATTGTAAATTAATTGTAATAATGTGTGTATCAATTGATAATTGGAAAAAGGAGTAATTGATCATTTAAATGTTGATTAATTAATAAAATAATGTGTAATAAATTGTAATTCAGTAAAATTAGTATAGGGTAAGTTGTTACAACAATTTTTTGTAAATAACAAACTTACAAATGTTATTAAAGGTGGAAATGGCGACAATTATCATTTGTTACCAATTACAAATAAATGTAAATAAATGTTATATTAATGTGAGTTAAAACAATAACTGCAAATTGGGAATGTAATCAAATGAACAGAAATGTCAATTACATTCATAAGGCAATAAATTGATCTAATAATAAAAATGAAACCAAGATAAATAAATTTATTGAGATTTTAAATTATAATAAATATTACAAGAATTCAATACAATTGAAATTCTGCAATTAATATGGTAAAGGATGATGATTTTAGAATATTAATGTAATATTTATTAGTGTAATAAGATATAAACAAATGTTAACCAGATCTAAGTAATATTGATTAGATTAAAAGATGGAACCAAATTAAATCAATTTTATGGAATTAAATTATAAGTAATTGGAATTAAATACAGTTGAAATTGAACACCGTAATTAATAAAATAATCGACATTGAATGCATATATAAGTTTGTTCCAATTCATTGTAAATGTCTAAGTGATCAAAAATGATGAAATATGTTAATTAAAAATTTGAAATTAAAAAAGTGATTTAATTAATTTAATATTAATTTATTTAATTAATGTGAAAATAGCCATTTTGGCCACTAACTCGGATTTTGATGAAATTAGTTTCATCAGATCCGTAATGGTAAATTATTGTAAGGTTTCAAGTTTCGTACCGATCAGACTTGTCGTTCGATCATACGGACTCGAAACGCTTAGAGATCAATTTAATTGAAATCAATTTGAAATAAGCTTATCTAAAGCAACTACTTCGTACGATGGAATTTGAACCTGAAACCTGTTCCATTGAGTTTAAAATTATCGAAAACATCTATTTTGATATATGGGATTACCCATTTTTGTTTCGGGAGTGAAACAGCTTTTCGGATCGTTTATCGTTCCAATCCAAATCGATCTAGTCCATTCTTCTCTATTTCAGCTATACCTATAAATAGCACGTTATAAACCTAGTTGTCCTAATTTCTCATTTCAGTATGTATGAATTTCATCTGTCTACTCCTCCTTCTCAATGGCAGAACCAAATCCAATTACAAAACCCTAATTCCCAAATTGCAAATTCAGTTTCAAATTATACTTCAAAATCAAACACCTCCACACCCTATCAGATTACATACCGTTTCGAAGCTCTCAACGAGCACAAGTAAAATCTACAGTTTTTTTTGATTTGGGTTTCAGTGAGGCCAGAAATTAGAGAATTCGTCTCGGCCATTCAAACTGGTGGATGATGATCATTGATCGATCGACGATACAGTGTTATGGAGAGGACAGATGGGAGTTCATCCATGTGGTTCGTTTAGGGATTGGACGGCTAGATTGACGGCATAAATTCATTAGGGTTTCGATTGTGTGGCGGCGGCTGGGTACTCGTTGGCGTCGCTCGTGGTGCTTGAGTGGTTCGTGTAGGCGTAATAAATCGGCGACCTTGTTCTAGGTGCCACGATGGCTGTGGCACCGATGGTGTAGAGGCAAACGATGGTTGATTGGTGGCTGGAAGAGCATGCCATTGCTCGCGTGAATTAGGGTTAGACGCTTGGAACGTCGAGTGCCGACGTGGACAATGTTGAAGTTAATTCTTTCCTTCTTTTTCTTAATTTTAGTTTCAAAACTTCTAATGTTAATATCTTTTGCATACAAACTCGGATTCACGCCTGGTTTGTTCCGCTAGAAACTATCAAAATTCTGGACATTTTATGCTAGTTTGGTCGAATTTTGAGACTGTCGAATTTTGGGCCTTTATTTAGATTTCAAATCATTAAATCAAAGGTGGGTGTTTTGACCCACTCGCAGTTACTAAACTATCTTATGTTAGTTAAATTAAATTTATGATGTGATTAAAAAGTTATTGATCGATGTTTAGTATATTTAAATTATTATTCTAGTTAAATTTGACTTTTACTGCATTTAATCATCATTTAATTTAATATTGAATTTTAAATTTCCAATTTAATACCTTTATTGATTTTCAGTTATCTATTGATGTTCATTGATTGATTTGGATAATGATTGTGACGTATGTTTGAATGATTGATATTGCATGACTGGATGTTGTATTTTATATTGCTATAATATTGCAATTTCCATATGGTTGAAATGATACATACTCGAATGATCTACAGATTATGTAAAAATCGTTATGGGTTAAACTGATAGACTCAAGCAATTTTATGGATTTTATTCAATTCGAGAGTGCAGTTTGAAATGATATATAACCATAAAAATTTAAATTATGGATTGAAATGATAAATATCAGTATCACTTGAACCTATGGTAGAAAATTGTATACGGACACTGGATTGGTTAAATTAAATGATTTTGAATCTTTGAAATTTTGAAATCAACTAATGGCATTTTGAAACAGAATTGATTTATATAAACTATATAATTTTTGATAATCCAAAGTGTTAATGCTGGAATTGGAACTGATTTAATGAATTGTTCAAAGGGTTTAAATTGGAATTTCAGGTTAAAATGTCAAATATAAATGAATTTATCGAAATTGAGTTATTGAAATTGTTTGGATATAACTTTGTGAAATGACCCGACTTTCTACTACCAGAAAATCGCATCATCTTTAAGAAAGAAAGGGATAGAAAAGAGAAAAGAGGGAGAAGAAGAAAGAAAAAAAAACATCAGAATCTAAACGGCGGAACGAATAAATTATATTAATCACATAATACTTTACATAGTATCATATACATCAGAGATACGCAGCATAATCAACTCATACTAGACAGTTATAAACACCTGTCTAGTTATACAACTCAATACAACTCAAAGACAAACTACTCAGAGAACACACAGCGGAATACTCTATAGCTATACGCAGAAGCCTCCTGCTCCATTGCTCCTTCAGAATTCGTCAAGCCAACCTAAAATCCTAACCTGAATCCCTTGGCTACTCGTAAAAATTTAAGTACCCAAGAGTTTAAGAAAAACAGAATAAACACCGGGTCAGACATGGGTCTGGTGTGAGTAAACGGGTTAAAGTTGCTTAACTTTAAAAACCTTTTTGAAAGAAAAGGTATCACGTAAGACTCCCCACACATAAACATGGAAAAGTTTTTACCTTACGCTAACCAAAACATTTGATAGGAAATTCAGTGATATTATAATAGGGTCTAGGGTTTTCAAATAAATAAGAAATAGCCGAAATTGTTACATCTATTAAATTCCAGCTACTAGCCACAAAAGTGGGTAATACAATCAAAACCGTTGGCGCTTATTGGATTTTGGATTCCATACAATGGCAGGGCTACTGGGGTACCGCCCGTCACAGTACGTGGCCTAGATCACCGTACCGAGGAGTACGCCCGCTCCCCTACAACACAAAGCCGGACCCATTCCTTACTGAACAGTTCCAAATAAGACAACCCCGGCGGATGTAGCTATTCAACCGCCCACACAGCCGAAATAAAAAGGGACCTCTAGACAGGGGTAAATCTTACTCTCAAGTGGGGGCTACCCATGAAGCTTTGCTGCACCTCCCCTGTTTTAGCCATTCCCGGTTGATGAGGCTTGAGGTTACGATTACCTTTAATGAACACATCACTTAGAATGCTCATCGTCCACCTGACGATGTTCTGAAAGCATTCAATCTATACAAGTTCGTTCCGGGTTCGAACGAAACCGAAGGCATTATCTCGTTACACTCATTTTGGAATCACCCTCAGAGTTAACGACAATAACCCTTGCACTCTAAACCACCATCTCGAACCTGAAAGTACTATTCCTTCAACTCATTACGGAATCACCCACAGAGTTATACTGACGTATAGTCCTTACACCTCGAGTCTTCACAAAGCTCCACTTTGACTCACGATCTAACGTTAATTTAGAATCGATGTGGTTTTCAGATATCCAATCATGGAAACCCGATTCCGGTCTCATCGAAATCCAAAGTGTGTCTTTTAGATTCAAGTTGTTTTAAAGGTTTTAAAACAATTAAATTCAACTATCTATATACACACAGAATAGATAATTCTCAAGTCACAATTGATAATCAACATTATCAAATAATAGGTAATCCACATTATCAATATCATAATAGATAATCCATATATCAACATCCCAGTTGATAATCTATGTAATCATCACAATACAACCAAGCATTCATATCATACAACCATACTTATCTCATTACTGAGATCACAAAGCATTCAAGACAATCAATGTCATCCATTCATTCATAAGCAATGATTTACTCATACCACAATATAATTAATTTAAAATGAATTAAATTAACTATCTCTATCTCTAATTAATTTAAAGTGAATTAAATTAATTACCTAATCTCTTAATTAATTTAAAATTAATCACAATAAATCTTGCTTAATTATTCACTAATTAAACCAACTAATTAATCATCATCTTGATTAATTAACTCTTAATAAAGTAATTAATCCTTAATTATTTTCATTAATCATATCAATTAATGATCCTTAATTAATTACTTCCACAAATTAATTAACTATAATTAATTACATTATTGCTTAATTAATTACATTAATTAATCATGTTAATTTAATTACTTAAATAAATCGACTATAAACATTAATTAATTATTCTTAATTACTTTTAATTACTTTATAAATTCTTTGATTTATTACTCCAAGTAATAAACCTTTGATTACTTTAACAAGTAATTACCCATTTAAAATTACTTCCCAAATAGTAATTTTACTTATCTCAATTACCTCTGTAATTTATTAATTACTTATCTTAAGTAATTACTCTTATCAAAACTTTATTAAGTAATCATACTAAATCATTTATCAAGGGACTATCATTAATTAATTAACAAATTAATTAACTTACTCGATCATACTTATCTCATTAATTCTAATTGAGTAATTCATTCCTTAATTACTCATTAACCAAATTAATCTTCAATTAACAGGTTAACTATCATCAACTATTAATTTATAAACCTTAATTATTAATCAATCCTTTAATACAAAGTAATTAATCACTAATTACTTTTATAATTAATTAATTAAACTTAATTAACAAATTAATCAACTCTTAATCATTAATTAATAAACTTAATTATTAATTAAAAATATTAATTACAAATTAATTAATTCATAAATATAATTAATTAATCCTTAATTAAAATTAATTAACTTAAATAAAAATAGTTAATTAATTCTCAATTAACTAACATTATATTTAATAATCCTTTAATTATTAATTAATAAACCCAATTAAAACTTAATAAAACCTTTATTAAGTATTAATTAATTACTATTTTAATTAACTCTTAATTACTTAATTAATAAGTAATTACAATTTAATTAATCATTAGACATTAATTAAATCATCATCTTAATTAATAGTTAATTAAATAATTAATTATACTTAATTAATCACTTAATTAACCCCTTTTAAAATAATAATTAAATTAATTAATTAACTTAAAATTCCTTAACTAACTAATTACAAATTATTAATACTTAATTATTATTTAAGATAAAACATTATCTTAAATACATCTTGAAATCTTTATTTAACTTAATTCATGAATTAAATTAAATTATAAGAAATCATTAATTACTTTCTTTAATTATTAATTAACAATCCTAATTTCAAGTTAATAAATTATCTTAACCTTTGATTGTTAATTTTAAATCATTTTCCACTAATTAATCTAAATAAAACATTTACTTAAAATTCTCTTTTATATTTCAAAATAAGATTTGAAAATAACATTAAGATTTTAATTTAAAACATTTAAAACATCAGACAATTTCATTTATAAAAACAATTCAATTTCAAAAACAAGAATTTTAATTTAATTTAAACTTTTTAAAGTTTAAAACTTATTTTATATTTTAAACTAAAAATCAGGTTGAACATAAATTTGGGTTAAACCCATATATATTTGAATTCAAGTACAAGTGCATCTTCTTTTTAAAATAATCTGCCCTTTTTTAAATTTTAAACTGTTTTAAATTTAAAAACAAAAATCTATTTAAGTTAAAACTTAAAACTGTTAAACAAAACAGTTTAACACTGCATACACAAATGACCCCAGAACCCCCTCCCTCCGAGTTCCTTCCGGAGCTACCTCCCCTACTACCCGAGTTCCCCTTCGAGTAAACAAGCAAAACCCCAAACAAACCCAAACAACTACAACCACTGACTCCAAGCCCACCTCCGTGCAACCTGCACCGGCGCCAGCTCCCTTCTGACCAACGCCGACTTCACCGACACGTCACCCATCCTCCCTACTAACATCCACGATCAACCAAACACTGATTTTTGCCTTAATCCAAAATCGAGCATCCAAGATGAACAGAACCCAAACATCATCAGGAAAACCCCCTTGAACCATCGCCTCCAATCAACTAAAGTCGCCACAACTCCGGCCAACTATTGCTGACTCACCGCGCATCATCCTCCCAAAAAATCATACAACTCGATGCAATTTTGAAGATTCAGTAATAATTTATAGTAAGAACCCAAAACTAGGTTTTAAATCAATCTCTGGCAAAAATCAAACTCCAAAATGATTTATAAATTCTTTAACCATTTTTGCAACATTCACTAATGCTTCATCTAGCTCCATCAACAAACTCAAGCCACCCAGATACACGGATCAACAGAAAGGGGCAAAAATTCAATTTCCAGTAAATTCCCAAATACCCACTTAATACAGATTTAAAAATTGTGAATTTCTTTTTAAAATTCATAATTTCCAATGACATTCCCAATTATATAATTATTACATCAAATTTCAATACTTGGTTTCACACTTTGATATTAATTTGTTCCAGCATTATTTGTTTCCAGAAGAATTTTCAAACCAGAACTTAGTTTAATTTCTTTGTTCTTAGTTTATACTAATCTAACTTAATTTGCTTGAATAAAAATTCTAACTGTTGTTTAATTAGAAAATAACCTGAATATTTGGTTTTAATTCAAACTTCAGAGAGGGAAAAGAAATCACATACACAGTTTCAAGTATATCAAAACCATTGCATAATTATATCTACACAGAGGCAACTTATATACATATAAAATAAACCCATCACAAATTCACATGCAACAGATAATTAACTACTTAGTTTTAGTAAAAATGTTTACTCACCTTATTTATGAAGTGCAGAGGTTTGATATAGAACTGGAAACTTGCAAACAGTTGGAACTTGAAACTTGATACTTCAAAACTGAAAAGCCTGATAAACAATGTTTCTGGTTTGGAAAAACTTTGCTTGACAAGTTTGAACATTACAAATTTGTTTGTGAACAGAGCTTGATTTGTCTACAAGACTTTGATAACATTTTCTCTGATTTGAGAAAGCTTTACAGAGTTTTAGTTTAAGGATTTAGAAGGTTACAGGTTTGATGAAAGGGGATTACAGGGTTTTAAACTTGAAAATGATTTCAGGTTTGTGTTAATGTATTTTCTGTTTTTGAAGGGTGAAGATTGCATTTGAATAGGTTTTATATGATATTGATTATGAGGAACTTTTTAGATTTTGGAAAAATGAAGATTGCAGGGAAAAATTTTCGGTTTCTCTTAGAAATGAACTTAGATTTGAAAGAAAAAGGAAATGAAGAGAAAGAATGTTGGTTTATATAAGTTAATTTCAGTTTTATTAAAGTTAAAAGAAAATAAAATAAATTTGACACATGTCTTTAACTTTCATTATTATGTTAACACATGTTATCTAAGAGATTAAAGTTTTAACACTTGTCCTAGTTTATTTTTATATTATTTATAATTGATTTTCAAGGCCTTTTAAATTAATTTCCTAATTAACAAGCATGTTTCTAAATTTTAAAAATGCTTTCCTAATTAAATTTCTAGTTAACTAATACATTTATACATTTATAAATGTTTCCTAAATTTATATAAAATACAATCTTTAAAAAGAAATGCAACTAAATATAATTTAAATAAAATTTATATACATATTGCAATACTCATTTAAAATGTTGTTTCAAAAAGTTTGTATTCATTCCTATTTAATAAATAAAATTCCAAATTTTTATAAATAAATTTCTGTAAAAAAATAAAACAAATCTTATTTTTAATTAAAAATATTATCTATATATTTTTAAAACCAAACTATATTATTATTTTATTTTAAGATGCATGTATATCCCTTAAATTCAAATTTATATTTCAAATTAAAGTCAAATTTAAAAACCAAATCCCAAAATCCATTTAAATAAATAAATATCAATTTTTAAATAATCTTATTATCATTAACAAATAATATATCCCATTTTAAAATCAATTTAAAACACACAGATATAAATACACAGATATAAATACACAGATATAAATGCATTTTAAACACACTTATAAATTTTGGAAACAATATACCAATTTATAACCATAATTAAAATATTACTTGTTAATTATCTTTGAAAATAACAATTTATCAATTTTAAATATTTAAATTAAGAGATTATCAGTATTTTAAACTCCTGGAAATTCCGGGATATTACAATCCTCCCCCCTTAACAGAATTTCGTCCTCGAAATTTAAAATAAAGATAATCCAAAGTTTTATTTTTTTTCAACCAATTCAAACATTCATAACAGCCATACACTACCAAACAAACAAACAATTTCATCCAAACAACCAATTCAAATAAATAAATAAATAACACTAGCTATCCGGACACAGATCCAGATAAACTTCCTAAATTATCTCGAGTTTCCCTAGTACAGACACAGGGATACTCGCTCTACTAAATCCAAACTAGCTAAACTGCTAAGCTACTGAGTCTCTACTCAGCTAGATCTATAATCTACCCAAGATACCAGACCACGGACAAATCTGATCAACAACTAAAACCTCACAGAACTACTGGTCCCAAAACCAGTGATGAACCAAAACACGTACTCCCTCAGAGACACGTGAAAAAATTTGGATTCCAGTCTTCCAAATTGGCAATTCAACTCTTCAAACCAAAACACTGATCTCTACAAAAACTCAAAAGAATCCAATATGCCTCGAAGCTTACCAAAACTTATTGCTCCCTTTACCAGAGAAAACCTCAACAACATCGAAGCCTCCAAATTCGAATTCCAAATTCTTCCGTTACTTAACCTCAAAACTTACCAGATGATCCGGGCTGCCAACAGATCCTTCCCGATCAGCTCAACCTTCACTGATACTCCTACAAACAAACTGGATCACAACAACTTAACAAACTGATCCTCACAAGATCTACCCAAAAATCAAACCCAAACCTTACTATCAATAGTAGAAACAACTTCTCCTATCTGGAAAAGACAGAACAGAATCACTCGCCAACTTACCTCAGATTCTGAAAAATAAATTCAGTAGAAAACTCTCTAATCCAAAACACTGCAACTCCCAATTGCTTCTACTCAAAAACAACAGCCACCTTGCTTCCGCTGCACAATCTATGATCTGCAGCAGATGAAAATGCCGTCGAATGAACACAGGCACAGACTAAACATCACATCTTGGAAATAAGATCCAACAGAAATTCTAAGAAATACGAAGCTGCTTCACCAAACAATCAATCTAGGAGACAACCTTCTACCCAATTGAATCACCGGTATCACTCCTGACATCAAGTTGATTCAGAACTCAATTCCAATGCAGGCAAATCTATAACTTTCCTGAAGATATATCTAGAAAAATCTTCAACAATTCCATAACTTCTACATCCTCTAGAAATGCCACAAATCCAAGCAAAAGATCGTCTAAGATAATCTCCCAATCCATCGCAAGTCACTTTTGCGATCACCCAATCCAATATCCAAGATACTGTTCTCTCTCCACTAACCAGAATAGTTTATCCTTGACCAACTAATCCATCGAAGAAACAGATCCTCACTGCTGCTTTTGAATTCCACTTCTAGGAAATGCTAAGTCAAAAAGATCTTCCTGCTAAAACACAGAACACTCCCGAGCTGCACTGCTAACACAGATGCCAAAAATTTCTTATCCAAAGTTCTTTGAGAAACTCGGACTTCCAACTAAACACAAACATCCTGTAGAACTCAGCTACAACTCTGAAGCAAACACACTTCCTTAAACTTGTTCTAAAGAAAACATCTTCGGAGGCATCCATAGTCACTGCATCTCATCATGCAGCTACTACTTCCTGAGGTTTCCAAGTTATCATCACTTACTTCTGCCCAACCGACCGATCCAAATTCTCAAGAATCCGCTCACACGAGCGCAATCAAACTTACACTTCAAAGATGAACTCCGAACCTTAACAGGTTTCCTTCAGAGATCAATGAAATCCTACACCAAACTACAAGGATTACTCAAGACGGTATTACGTCTACATTCTCGACAGATACACTCCCAACCTCAAACATTCAAACTCCAACCATTGGTAGTCGTGTTACACACACTACTACCACATCTACCTTTATAACTTATATTGGAAAACCCGAACAGGTAACCCAACAGATAGGTTGAAATATATATATATATATATATATATATATATATATATATATATATATAGGTATATATAAAAATTACAAGTACGCTCTCTCAAGAAAGACACCACTACAGAGCATAGGTATTCACTCAACCTAATGCTCTGATACCAAGTGAGACGACCCGACTTTCTACTACCAGAAAATCACATCATCTTTAAGAAAGAAAGGGATAGAAAAGAGAAAAGACAGAGAAGAAGGAAAGAAAAAACATCAGAATCTAAACAGCGGAACGAATAAATTATATTAATCACACAATACTTTACATAGTATCATATACATCAGAGATACACAACATAATCAACTCATACTAGACGGTTATAAACACCTGTCTAGTTATACAACTCAATACAACTCAAAGACAAACTACTCAGAGAACACACAGCGGAATACTCTATAGCTATACGCAGAAGCCTCCTGCTCCATTGCTCCTTCAGAATTCGTCAAGCCAACCTAAAATCCTAACCTTAATCCCTTGACTACTCGTAAAAATTTAAGTACCCAAGAGTGTCAGAAAAACAGAATAAACACCGGGTCAGACATGGGTCTGGTGTGAGTAAACGGGTTAAAGTTGCTTAACTTTAAAAACCTTTTTGAAAGAAAAGGTATCACGTAAGACTTCCCACACATAAACATGAAAAAGTTTTTACCTTACGCTAACCAAAACATTTGATAGGAAATTCAGTGATATTATAATAGGGTCTAGGGTTTTCAAATAAATAAGAAATAGCCGAAATTGTTACATCTATTAAATTCCAGCTACTAGCCACAAAAGTGGGTAATACAATCAAAACCGTTGGCGCTTATTGGATTTTGGATTCCATACAGCGGCAGGGCTACTGGGGTACCGCCCGTCACAGTACGTGGCCTAGATCACCATACCGAGGAGTGCGCCCGCTCCGTATCAACACAAAGTCGGACCCATTCCATAATGAACAGTTCCAAATAAGACAACCCCGGTGGATGTAGCTATTCAACCGCCCACACAGCCGAAATAAAAAGGGACCTCTAGACAGGGGTAAATCTTACTCTCAAGTGGGGGCTACCCACGAAGCTTTGCTGCACCTCCTCTGTTTTAGCCATTCCCGGTTGATGAGGCTTGAGGTTATGATTGCCTTTAATGTACACATCACTTGGAATGCTCATCGTCCACCTGACGATGTTCTGAAAGCATTCAATCCATACAAGTTCATTCCGGGTTCGAACGAAACCGAAGGCATTATCTCGTTACACTCATTTTGGAATCACCCTCAGAGTTAACGACACTAACCCTTGCACTCTAAACCACCATCTCGAACTTGAAAGTACTATTCCATCAACTCATTACGGAATCACCCACATAGTTATACTGACGTATAGTCCTTACACCACAAGTCTTCACAAAGCTCCACTTTGACTCACGACCTAACGTTAATTTGGAATCGATGTGGTTTTTGGATATCCAAACATGGAAACCCGATCCCGGTCTCATCGAAATCCAAAGCGTGTCTTTTAGATCCAAGTTGTTTTAAAGTTTTAAAATAATTAAATTCAACTATCTATATACACACAGAATAGATAATTCACAAGTCACAATTGATAATCAACATTATCAAATAACAGGTAATCCACATTATCAATATCATAATAGATAATCCATATATCAACATCCCAATTGATAATCTATGTAATCATCACAATACAACCAAGCATTCATATCATACAACCATACTTATCTCATTACGGAGATCACAAAGCATTCAAGACAATCAATGTCATCCATTCATTCATAAGCAATGATTTACTCATACCATAATATAATTAATTTAAAATGAACTAAATTAACTATCTCTATCTCTAATTAATTTAAAGTGAATTAAATTAATTACCTAATCTCTTAATTAATTTAAAATTAATCACAATAAATCTTGCTTAATTATTCACTAATTAAACCAACTAATTAATCATCATCTTGATTAATTAACTCTTAATAAAGTAATTAATCCTTAATTATTTTCATTAATCATATCAATTAATGAACCTTAATTAATTACTTCCATAAATTAATTAACTATAATTAATTACATTATTGCTTAATTAATTACATTAATTAATCATGTTAATTTAATTACTTAAATAAATCAACTATAAACAGTAATTAATTATTCTTAATTACTTTTAATTACTTTATAAATTCTTTGATTTATTACTCTAAGTAATAAACCTTTGATTACTTTAACAAGTAATTACCCACTTAAAATTACTTCCCAAACAGTAATTTTACTTATCTAAATTACCTCTGTAATTTATTAATTACTTATCTTAAGTAATTACTCTTATCAAAACTTTATTAAGTAATCATACTAAATCATTTATCAAGGGACTATCATTAATTAATTAACAAATTAATTAACTTACTTGATCATACTTATCTCATTAATTATAATTGAGTAATTCATTCCTTAGTTACTCATTAACCAAATTAATCTTCAATTAACCAGTTAACTGTCATCAACTATTAATTTATAAACCTTAATTATTAATCAATCCTTTAGTACAAAGTAATTAATCACTAATTACTTTTATAATTAACTAATTTAATTAACAAATTAATCAACTCTTAATTATTAATGAATAAGCTTAATTATTAATTAAAAATCTTAATTACAAATTAATTAATTCATAAATATAATTAATTAATCCTTAATTAAAATTAATTAACCTTAAATAAAAATAGTTAATTAATTCTCAGTTAACTAACATTATATTTTAATAATCCTTTAATTATTAATTAAGAAACACAATTAAAACTTAATAAAACCTTTATTAAGTATTAATTAATTACTATTTTAATTAACTCTTAATTACTTAATTAATAAGTAATTACAATTTAATTAATCATCAGACATTAATTAAATCGTCATCTTAATTAATAGTTAATTAAATAATTAATTATACTTAATTAATCACTTAATTAACCCCCTTTAAAATAATAATTAAATTAATTAATTAACTTGAAATTCCTTAACTAACTAATTACAAATTATTAATACTTAATTATTATTTAAGATAAAACATTATCTTAAATACATCTTGAAATCTTTATTTAACTTAATTCATAAATTAAATCAAATTATAAGAAATCATTAATTACTTTCTTTAATTATTAATTAACAATCCTAATTTCAAGTTAATAAATTATCTTAACCTTTAATTGTTAATTTTAAATCATTTTCCACTAATTAATCTAAATAAAACATTTACTTAAAATTCTCTTTTATATTTCAAAGTAAGATTTTAACTTCAGACATTTAAAACATCATACAATTTCATTTATAAAAGAATTCAATTTCAAAAACAAGAATTTTAATTTAATTTAAACTTTTTAAGGTTTAAAACTTATTTTATATTTTAAACTAAAAATCAGGTTGAACATAAATTTAGGTTCAACCCATATATATTTGAATTCAAGTACAAGTGCATCTTCTTTTTAAAACAATCTGCCCTTTTTTAAAATTTTAAACTGTTTTAAATTTAAAATCAAAAACTATTTAAGTTAAAACTTTAAACTGTTAAACAAAACAGTTTAACACTGCATACACAAATGACCCCAGAACCACCTCCCCCCGAGTTCCTTCCCGAGCTACCTCCCCTACTACCCGAGTTCCCCTTCGAGTAAACAAGCAAAACCCCAAACAAAACCCAAACAACTACAACCACTGACTCCAAGCCCACCTCCGTGCAACCTGCACCGGCACCGGCTCCCTTCTGACCAACGCCGACTTCACCGACACATCACCCATCCTCCCTACTAGCATCCACGATCAACCAAACACTGATTTTTGCCTTAATCCAAAATCGAGCATCTAAGATGAACAGAACCCAAACATCATCAGGAAAACCCCCTTGAACCATCGCCTCTGAACAACTAAAGTCGCCACAACTCTGGCCAACTATTGCTGACTCACCGCGCATCATCCTCCCAAAAAATCATACAACTCGATGCAATTTTGAAGATTCAGTAATAAATTTACAGTAAGAACCCTAAAACTAGGTTTTAAATCAATCTCTGGCCAAAATCAAACTCCAAAATGATTTATACATTCTTTAACCATTTTTGCAACATTCACTAATGCTTCATCTAGCTCCATCAACAAACTCAAGCCACCCAGATACACGGATCAACAGAAAGAGGCAAAAATTCAATTTCCAGTAAATTCCCAAATACCCACTTAATACAGATTTAAAAATTGTGAATTTATTTTTAAAATTCATAATTTCCAATGACATTCCCAATTATATAATTATTACATCAAATTTCAATACTTGGTTTCACACTTTGATATTAATTTGTTCCAGCATTATTTGTTTCCAGAAGAATTTTCAAACCAGAACTTAGTTTAATTTCTTTGTTCTTAGTTTATACTAATCTAACTTAATTTGCTTGAATAAAAATTCTAACTGTTGTTTAATTAGAAAATAACATGAAGATTTGGTTTTAATTCAAACTTCAGAGAGGGAAAAGAAATCACATACACAGTTTCAAGTATATCAAAACCATTACATAATTATATCTACATAAAGGCAACTTATATACATATAAAATAAACCACTTCACAAACTCACATGCAACAGATAATTAACTACTTAGTGTTAGTAAAAATGTTTACTCGCCTTATTTATGAAGTGCAGAGGTTTGATATAGAACTGGAAACTTGCAAACAGTTGGAACTTGAAACTTGATACTTCAAAACTGAAAAGCCTGATAAACAATGCATCTGGTTTGGAAAAACTTTGCTTGACAGGTTTGAACATTACAAATTTGTTTGTGAACAGAGCTTGCTTTGTTTACAAGACTTTGATAACATTTTCTCTGATTTGAGAAAGCTTTACAGAGTTTTAGTTTGAGGATTTAGATGGTTACAGGTTTGATGAAAGGGGATTACAGGGTTTTAAACTTGAAAATGATTTCAGGTTTGTGTTAATGTATTTTCTGTTTTTGAAGGGTGAAGATTGCATTTGAATAGGTTTTATATGATATTGATTATGAGGAACTTTTTAGATTTTGGAAAAATGAAGATTGCAGGGAAAAATTTTCGGTTTCTCTTAGAAATGAACTTAGATTTGAAAGAAAAAGGAAATGAAGAGAAAGAATGTTGGTTTATATAAGTTAATTTCAGTTTTATTAAAGTTAAAAGAAAATAAAATAAATTTGACACATGTCTTTAACTTTCATTATTATGTTAACACATGTTATCTAAGAGATTAAAGTTTTAACACTTGTCCTAGTTTATTTTTATATTATTTATAATTGATTTTCAAGGCCTTTTAAATTAATTTCCTAATTAACAAGCATGTTTCTAAATTTTAAAAATGCTTTCCTAATTAAATTTCTAGTTAACTAATACATTTATACATTTATAAATGTTTCCTAAATTTATATAAAATACAATCTTTAAAAAGAAATGCAACTAAATATAATTTAAATAAAATTTATATACATATTGCAATACTCATTTAAAATGTTGTTTCAAAAAGTTTGTATTCATTCCTATTTAATAAATAAAATTCCAAATTTTTATAAATAAATTTCTGTAAAAAAATAAAACAAATCTTATTTTTAATTAAAAATATTATCTATATATTTTTAAAACCAAACTATATTATTATTTTATTTTAAGATGCATGTATATCCCTTAAATTCAAATTTATATTTCAAATTAAAGTCAAATTTAAAAACCAAATCCCAAAATCCATTTAAATAAATAAATATCAATTTTTAAATAAGCTTATTATCATTAACAAATAATATATCCCATTTTAAAATCAATTTAAAACACACAGATATAAATACACAGATATAAATACACAGATATAAATGCATTTTAAACACACTTATAAATTTTGGAAACAATATACATTTCTAGTTAACTAATACATTTATACATATAAATGTTTTCTAAATTTATATAAAATACAATCTTTAAAAAGAAATGCAACTAAATATAATTTAAATAAAATTTATATACATATTGCACTACTCATTTCAAATGTTGTTTCAAAAAGACTTGTATTCATTCTTATTAAATAAATATAATTCCAAATTTTTATAAATAAATTTCTATAAAAAAATAAAACAAATCTTATTTTTAATTAAAAATATTATCTATATATATTTAAAACCAAACTATATTATTATTTTATTTTAAGATGCATGTATATCCCTTAAATTCAAATTTATATTTCAAATTAAAATCAAATTTAAAAACCAAATCCAAAAATCCATTTAAATAAATAAATATCAATTTTTAAATAAGCTTATTATTATTAACAAATAATATATCCCATTTTAAAATCAACTTAAAACACACAGATATAAATACACAGATATAAATGCATTTTAAACACACTTATAAATTTTGAAAACAATATACCAATTTATAACCATAATTAAAATATTACTTGGTTAATTATCTTTGAAAATAACAATTTATCAATTTTAAATAATTTAAATTAAGAGATTATCAGTATTTTAAACTCTTGGAAATTCCGGGATATTACACTTTGAAATCTATTTAAGCTAGTTTATGAATTTAAACCATTTTAATCAAGTAAAACTATTTATTATTTTAATCTACTATAACCCATTTAATCCAATTTAATCTATTTTACCTATTTTAAACTAATTAAATTTATTTAATCTATTTTAAATCTGTTTAATATAATTTAAATCTATTTGATCTTTTTTAAATTTATTTAATCTACTTATAATCCACTTAATATAATTTAAATCTATTTAATCTATAATTTATCTATATAAAACATTTAAACCTAATTAAATCTATTTAATCTATATTTAATCTATTTAAATCTAGTTAAATCAAATTTAAGTCTATTTAAACTATTTTACTGTTTAAACTATTTTAATTTATTTAAACTATTTTTTGAAATTGCAAACTTTGTTAGGTTGAAGTATTTATATTAAATCCTTGATGATGATATGAGATAATTTGGAATTTGAAATAGATACCTTTTTGTGAAATAACATATTTGAGTGAATAAGATGATTTTGAAATGAAGAGCTAACTAACAGAACTTATCGATAATTTCAAAGTGGATGTGGATTTCAAAAGTGAATATGATTTGAAAAGAGATACAATTTGAAATTGAATATGATATTTTGATATCAATTATGAATATGTTTTGAAAATGTAAAAGAACCATCCGGTGTGTAATAAGCGTTTGGTTATTAAAGAGACTGAGATCGGGTATTGTCATTTTCTCTACCAATACCGAAAACCACTTTAACAACTGTGTAGGTAGTGCAGATTCCAGAAATGAACTAGGTTGGTTTGGTGAACGATTTCTATATGAGGTATGACGTGACCCTAACTCCCGTGAGTCATCTTAGATGTGACTAAAAGAGGAGCCATGTCGAGCCAAGTGAGGTCATTCCTCCTATTGGATATACTTCTTCGATGCCATATCTGTTGCTCTGTGATTGATTTGGTAGCCACCCTTGATTTTGATATGGGAGTGTGTTCCGAGGTGGCGGTAGTAGCTGCTATGCGTTACCAGTAGTCCATATCCACAATTGGTATATCTATCCTGGCATTGCCTTGAGTGACGTGCTCACATGCCCTATTGCGCCTTCTACCAGTTTGTTTTGTAACATACTTATGTAGTGCACTATGATAGCCTCCAGTTTACGGAGGAGTTACAGTACTATATGGAATATGGGAATATATAAAAATGTGTTAAGGGGGATATGAGTAACGCCTTAACGCTATTTTAATACTTTTGCTTTACTGTAGACATATTATAATAGCGTATTGTACTACATAGTAGATAGTTTGACGGATCTTTAGGAGATGGGAATCCCGAACATCTCTTAAATTACTGCACCCACTAGACACTGGTTAGGAGATGTCAAACCCTGTAAACATCTCAAACGCCGTTACACTCATATTATACCGTTGATTCAACTTACATAAGGTCTTTTAGTTCTGACTCGAGTGTTTGGTCTTTTCAATTTGCTCGGGCCAGCCTGAGCATTTCAGGGTTGAAGACCTTATTTCTGGAGGACGAAGACGAAGATTTGTACTATTAATATTTATTATATTTATTCCACTGCATCATGTTGCTCCGCTGCATTTATTTATTCCTGTTTTATGTAACTCTTATTTTATGTTGTAAAATCAAACGTATTTATAAAACAACTTCATGATTTGTTATTTGATTATTATATTTTGTCATTCCGCTGCGAGATTCTATGTTTGTTTTTTTTTCTTTCTTTGCTTTTTCTTATTTACCACAATAATAATCTACCCTTTTGTATGATTTGAGTCTGGCATGTGCGTCTATTTAAAACATCTAAAAAGGCGAGTCGTTACATTTGTAGAGTAGCATAATATGTTTGTTATGTGCTAACTCTTTAGTTGTAGGGATATGTCAAGTATGGTTCTTCATACCCTATGTCCTTATTTACTATATATGGTTTTTTTTTGTAAATTGTGATGATGTATCGTTCACATTAGACTGTTAGCACCAGAATTAGTCACTAACACCCGAAAAAGAATTTGTGTAGAGAGACTAATGAAGAAGGTAAATAAAAACTGAGGAATAACGTAGTGGATGCAGTAATAATTATAAGAAACAAGAACACCAGATTTGTGGTGGTTCGACATAACTGCCTACGTCCACTTTGAGTTTAATCTTTATTGCTTTTCTAAACAATTGGTCACAAATACAATCTGTACACCAACTATTCAAATGCAAATGCTAAGTGAAAAAGAATGAGTCTTGAAAGCAAAGAGTCTCCCTATTGTTCTCAAAAAAGGTCCATTTCACCGTGCCCCTACACTTCTATTTATAGGCGAAGATATGCTGGACTTTTTGTGCGGGCCTAGGAACAAGGTACTTCGGCCCATAGTAAATAGCTTCTATGCACCAAGCCAGGGATGCCAAATGGCAATGGCCGAGCGAGGGATTCCGGTTGAGAACTGTCTGCAGCGACCACCAAGTGACTCGAAACAAAGTTATGTCGTTCGCCCTTACCGAGTGACTTTGCCAAACGATGCCGAGCGAGGTTGGTCGAAGCAGAGAATGCCGAGCGAGGTTGGTCGAACCAGAGAATGCCGACCGGGGTTGATCGAACCAGAGAATGTCTAGCGGGGTTGGTCGAACCAGAGAATGCCTAGCGAGGTTGGTCGAACCAGAGAATGCCGAGCGAGGTATTCATGCCCAGCGGCACTCGTACGCCGAGCCGCATATCCAGGTCGAGGTATTCATGCTGAAGTATTCATGACAAACGGCACTCGTGTGCCGAGCCACATATCTAGGTCAAATGGCATTAGTATGCCGAGCGAGGAATGCATGACGAATGGCACTCGTGTGTCGAGCGAGGCTCTTGCGCCGAACGAGGTACTTGGCATGAGCGGGGCTTTTGTGCCGAATGAGGCCTGTATGCCGATTGGGACTTGTAGGCCGAGCGATGCCTTTTCTCTTGCGTTGCACTTGTTTGATGAACCTCATGTTACCGGGTCAATCAACCGAGTAACATTTGCCCCCCAAAGTGTGTCGTGTGAATCAACATGAAATGCTTTGAGCCAATATCCAATTCTCGCTTCTTGAACGTGCTTAATGAAGGTCGAAGCACTGCAGTCATGAGTCCATTCCTTCCCTTCCTTTGATATGTACACAATAAGCCATTAGGCATAGGGATGTCGAACCACTCGTTCAGCAAGTCTCATGCCGCCCGGCATATGTATGCCGAACCATTGAGATATCTTGACTGGTTCCACTGGTCGATGCCTGTTCATCTCTCTATTTCCCTATATAAGCCAATACTTCTCCTTTTTCTCCCTTTTACTTTTACTTCCGTTCTACAAGACTTTCGAACTCGTCTTCCACCAGACTCCTATTAACACTTTAACATTCCTTTTCTTCCCGAATCCAATACATTGCCTCACATCCTCTCCCAACAACGAACCTGAACAATTTTCGGTTTCAAATCCAGAATTCCCTAAGCTTCGAGCCATTCCTTAGGTATGAATTTTTCGCTTGCCCGACTCTCTTGATTAAGGGTTTCGTACGATACTCGAATTCATAATAATCTTTTTTCCTTTTTAAAACTGCAATAGTAGAAGTCATTTAGATGAGTAAAATGGGTATAAGGTTTAAATATGCTTTAGGGTTAGGTGGACAAGAGGAAGGAAGAGGGTGCCAGAGGCTTTTAGGATGCACATTCTTGTTCGGTTGCCGAGTGAGGGAATAAGAAGTGTGGTTGGCTCAGTAGGAATTAGCGAGGTTAGGGAGTGTTGGTTGAGTGTGGTGTGCGAGTTGGAGTGACCTTCGACTGGCCATTTAGGAAGGTGTTTAGGTTACTCGATCGAAGAAGTGAGTTGGAGGAGAACGTATGGCTGTGGCTCGGTATGACTTTCGCATGCCGAACGGTGAAGAGGGAGTGCAGGAGAGTAGTAAGAGTTGGGTTTGGTGTGCTGATCGATTCGGCTCGGTATGACCGCGGCTTGGCATAGCTCCGCATGCCGAACGGTGAAGAGGGAATGTAGGAGAGAAGTAAGAGTTGGGTTCAGTGTGCCATGCAATGCGGCTCGGTATTGAGCCTTTGGCATGTGAGAGAGTTTAGGTGGTTGTTTTGTCGAGTCTTTGAAGTGTCGCTCAACATTTAATCTTGAAGTAGGCAATAATAGTCAAAATCATCCCAACTCGAACATAGTTCATGTTGACTTGACTCACATTCTTTGCCTAAGCATATGACAAAAATAAGGACAAGGATTTAAGCAAACAAGCATATCAACCAATCCAGACTGATAATTCCCCTATCTTAATAATTATAAACCTGAATTTAACCCGATAAAAACAGACAATAGCCTTCGACATATGGTGCCAACTTTCGAGTTCAAAACTCAAAACCATCACTGGACACTTGTACTTTACTTTATTTTATCAGCTTCATGACTCTTAATCCTTTGACACTTGTACTCGAACGATTGCACTAGCTCACACACCACACGGAGGGAATATTTTTGTTATGTCTAATGTTGATTTTTTTTCAAGTATAGTTTGAACAGTTGTTTTTTCGTATTCAACACTTATTAGAGATGTCTATAAAGTCGAGTTCTGCTACATTCTCAGATAGACCCGAGCTAACTTCTTAATAAGAAGTAGTTGGAGCTTCGAATCCATCGACTACTCCTATACAAGATATTCCGAGCCTACGGTTTCATCTACTGACCTGGATCTCAATGCCCTAGATGCAGCAATCTTCCTAGATAATCCAGTCGATTCTCAAGCTTTGAGAATCAACGAAAGTGCCCTTCATCGATTATGTTCAATACACAGAATTCCTTTTGATGATGTACTGGTCCCATTTGGGCAAGATCGTCCCCACCTGCCCTCAGCCGAATATACTGCCTGTAACAAATTCATATGCTGTGTTGGTAGCGTGCCACCATTCAACTCCTTCCTGCATGATATGCTGCAATGTATAGAGATCGCCCCATCATAGCTACATCCCAACAGCCATACATTTTTATACGGCATGTGTATTCTCTTCATGAGCATTCTACTTAGGCTCCCCACTCCTGACGACAATCGCTATATTTATTATGTCAACAGGCAGTCTGACAGCCCATCTTTCATATTCCTCAAGCCGCACAACCAGTGCTAAATCCTTACAGGAGCGTGGAGAAAATTCGCCAATGACAAGAAGAATGGTTTTATGTGCGCTACCCCCGGTTTCATGAGGAGATGACTGGAAGGGAGTAAGTTCCTTGTCTATATTAATAGTCGTACGCGCTAAGAAATGCATTCTTCCTAAACCTTTTCTTGATTTTCTACAGGTGTCAGCCTGCGTCCCGAAGGCTCCGGGTATTCTGAGGCCGTTGAAGCTATCCGAGCTATCTCCATGAGAGATCGAATCATTAGATCTATTATTTCAAACGAATCATTCTCGAAATTTAGGCTGTTGGCGGAAGGACACCGAATAAGTCTTCCTCACGGTGTCACTTCATCTGGACCTGCCTTGGACAAAGGCAAAAGTCAAGCTAGGCCTTCATCACGTGGTGCCCCTAACACACCTGAGGAAGGGGGATTAGAGAAGCTAAAGAGCCCGAAGTACCCGGTGATAATGTTCGTCCCGCTTGGGAGCCAGTGATTGAGGTTTGCGATATCGAAGTAACGCCTCCCCTGCAAAGGAAAAGAAGAAACTGGCTTACAAGCTGAGGAAGAAGACAGTGAGTGGAACCTCAAAGGTCATAATCACACCCGTGGAGAGAGAGCCTTCTCCTCAACACTTAGGGAGCTCTTTGAAAGGCTTATCGGACCTCACTATTCCTGATGATTTGCTTAATCATGGTTTCGACGACTAGGAAGCCCTAAAACTCCACTCACCCGTGAGAGGCGATGAAGGCATTCAAGCCCAAAATCAAGGAGAGAAAACTCTAAAAGTAAAGATAAAGAAGCTGGTCCATTGGGGGGAAACATTAGGACACACACGGACGCATGCACTTCACATTACACTTAAATTTTAGTCATCACTCCATTTTTAGCTAACTTGTTGTCATTCATTCTGCAAGGTGATATGGGGTGTACTCACGGACTCGACCATCTTCATGGGTCATCTATCTTTCATCATTCTAGCCGGGATTTAGGCTCCAGCAAATGCCGAGACAGATGTGATACGGGCGATCGAGATTATCGCCCCCGAGAATCATCTTATCAAAGAAAAACATACAGCCAATCTTCCTAGTCTCGTGATCCTCCTTTTCAATCAGAGCAAGGCAAGGAGAAGTCTGCGCATAAGGGATACCAGCCTGATACTCACCGAGATCAACATTCTGGTTCATCTAGTACCAGGCAATCCGGGAACCTCACAAGACATCTGTAGTCTCTAGGAAAACTCCTTCTGCTCTTATACATGATCCGTCGATAGCGAAAAGACTTACTAAGCTCAAAGCCACATTTCCGAAAATATGCTTTGATGGTCTGAAATTTCTTCCAGCGATTCATCACATTCTAAGGCATGTCAAACAAAGAGCCATTGCTTGCAACACTGATGTCTACATTTAGCATGATGCATTTGTTCATTTGGAAGAGAAAGTGTAAGAAGTTTCTATCGAACGACAACATGAAATTTATCGCTTGAAACTCGAATCCATTCATGACAAGGACATCATTAAAGCTCAAGATGAAGAGCTTCTCTCATACAAATATCAGCTTGAAACTGCTCAGAAAAATGCCAAAGACATAGCTGAGGCAGTTAACCATCTGGAGGCTACTCATGAGAAAGAGATCGATGAATCGGTCCTACGTTGTGGTGCCTTGGCTTTAAAGAAAGACTCAGTCCAAAAGGAGAGGGATGCATTCGCTTAGCGAGTCAAAGAGTTGAAGAGCTACTTCTCAAAGAGAGAGAGGAAAAGACTGCTGCTCAGGAGGAGTCGCAATGATATTGCGATGAGATTGTTGCTACGCGACTCCTAAAGACAATGCTCGACGACGAATCCTCCAAAGTTGAGACACTGAAGGATGAAGCCTGTGAGGAGGGCAAAAGAATAGCATCCACGAAGATTGATTCTCATCTTGAAGCAGCTACGGAGATTGGTAGAGAGGAGATTAAATGTATTTTTGATCCGCTTATTGCCAAGTACAAAGCTCAAGTTCCCATGCATCATGACCTTACATTTCTTGGCGAGGGTTACCTTGAATCTCTGGCAGAAGCATGGGAAACTTTGATAAAGATCAGAAAGGTTGAGTCGGGCACCGAAGAGGTTGATGAGGAGGCTTTAATAAAGGAATTTCTCATGGGAATGAACCTTCAGACTTGTCTGTAGTGAAGGCTCTCTATAGCGAAGATTCCTCCTCATCAAAAGGAAAGAACGACATTGCCGGTCCGTCTGGAACCGAGTCTCCAGTTCCTCCCCTTACACAATCGAATGGTCGGCGAGTACTTGATCCATTCGAGCAGCACGTTGGTTACAACCCGGAAGACCCTGGTCTTGACATTCATGTTCTATCTTCCATTCAAGAGGATGAGAATCCCCAGACGGTTGAGAGTCAGCAAGAAACCGATACATAACTTTTCTTCTTAAAGTTTAAAGAGCCGTCGTTTTTGGTGAGAGATTATTGTATTCTAACATTGTCTCTTGTGATTTCACATAGGCCATTCTGATCCTGAGCAACTCCAAGGAGTGATGACGCCATGGAGAAGGCAGGCGAGGCCATTCAAACGGGAGAGATTCCTGGTCCTGATGCTCAAGTGATTGAGGCGCTTGATGAGGATAAGTCCGAAAGTCCATCACCCACCGAGGAAAATTACGAAGTTGAGATCACAGGCGCCTCCGGACATACTTCAAAAGTGAGCATGAAGGAGAACTTGTAGAGGAGAAAAATAAGAAAGTTGAGATCAAGGTTGAGCCTCAGGTAGTGGAACTAGACGATCCTTTGAACAAACCTTTGATGGTCATTCTCCCTAGTGGGTCCAGGCCAATGGAAGTTTCCCTTCCATCCTTGGATGTTACTTCCCTAGCAAGCAAAGCGTCCAAACGAAAACGCGTGGGGGAGGAGTCATTTGAGAAAACAAGGAAGGAGAAGAAACCAAAAAATTAGTTGTTACACTCGTTCAACGAGAGTTAGCCTAGTTTTATGTAATTATTTTTATTTATTTTCATGGTCAATGTAAATAGACTTTTGAGTCCAAGTTTTGGAGGGATTGTTGTGGAACCTCATTTTGGATTGATAAATAAAATTTAGTTTCTTTGTCTTTCAAATGACTTTTATTATTCAGCTTACTTGTCTAACTTGTTACCATAACTTGACATTCGGTGAGTTAACCGAGCTCTACTTCACCTCCATGTGACTCGGAAATTTTTCAGAATTGCAAGTCCTCTGTTTCATGCTTTGGGTACTTAGAATATTTTTAGTCCGTGCTCCACGGACTTGAAGATTTCAAGTCGTTTATACTCTAGCCCACACTCTGGGGACTCATAGTACTCCAGTCTGCACTCCAAGGACTTGGAGATTTCAAGTCATTTATACTCTAGTCTGCATTCTGCGGAATTAGAGTACTCCAGTCCGCACTCCGGGGACCTAGAGATTTTAAATCATTTATACTCTAGTCCGCACTCTAGGGACTTAGAGTACACCATTCCTCACTTTGGGGGCTTGAAGATTTTAAGTCATTTATACTCTACTCCGCACTCTGAGGACTTAGTGTACTCCAGTCTGCACTCTGGGAACTTGGATATTTTTAGTTATTTATACTCTAGTCCGCACTCTGGGGACTCAAAGTACTCCAGTCCGTATTGCGTGGACTCGGAGATTTTTTATCGTTTAAACTCTAGTCCGCACTCCGGGGACTTAGAGTACTCCAGTTCGCACTCCAAGGACTTGGAGATTCTTTATCGTTTATACTCTAGTCCGCACTTTGGGGACTCAAAGTACTCCAGTCCGCACTTCAAGGACTTGGAATTTTTTGTCATTTATACTCTAGTCCGCACTCTAGGGACTCAGAGTACTCAAGTCCGCACTCCGAAGACTTGAAGATTTTTAGTCGTTTATACTCTAGTCCGCACTCTAGGGACTCAGAGTACTCTAGTCTGCACTCCGAGAACTTGGAGATTTTAAGTCGTTTATACTCTAGTCCGCACTCCGAGGACTTAGAGTACTCCAGTCCGCACTCAGAGGACTTGGAGATTCTTTATCGTTTATGCTGTAGTCCGCACTCTTGGGACTCAGAGTACTCCAGTCCGCACTCCGGGGACTTGGAGATTTTTAGTCATTTATTATCTAGTCCACACTCTGGGGACTCAGAGTACTCCAGTCCGCACTCCTGGACTTGGAGATTTTTAGTTGTTTATACTCTAGTCCGCACTCTGGGGACTCAGAGTATTCCAGTCCGCACTCTGGGGACTTGGAGATTTTTATCGTTTATACTCCAGTCCGCATTCCAAGGACTTAAAGTACTCCAGTCTGCACTCCGGGGACTTGGAGATTTATAATTTTTTGTGCACGTTCGTACGCCAGACAGAATATTGTAACTTTAGTTTTTTCCCCTAGAATTATCACACATGGAGACGTCAATGATTCATGGAAAAGTTGGCTTCAAGCCTTTATTAATTAAAACAAACTAAATCGTCTTATTACATGCCGAAAACTAAGAATAAATTAAATAAAAATATACTGGAAATAATTGCAACAAATATACGTAAGAAATAGACTAAGTATAATAATGCCGTAGATGCTCGCTATTCGATGCTCGGGGGAGTGTCGCGCCATCAACGATCGCTAGCTTGAAAGTTCCCTCTCCAAGCCTCCGTTCAATGACGTATGGACCTTCTCATGTGGGATTCATATGCGACGGGACCGGGAAAACCGGTTTCAAAACGAGATCTCCCGCATCAAAGGTTCTCGGTCGGACTTTTTCATTATAATATCGAGCGACTTGGTGTCTATATGCAGCCGCCCTTAAATCAGCTTCTTCACATTTTTCATCAACGAAGTCCAGTGATTCTATTAAAAGATCTTGATTCATCTTAGTGTCATAATGAGTTATTCAATATGAAGGAACTTCAAGTTCCATAGATATACAGCTTCCGTGCCATATGCCAATACGAACGTAGTGTGGCCAGTCGTAGACGGTTGGTTTTGTAACCCATAGTGTTGCTGGAAGTTTATCTACTCACTTGCCTCTAGCCTTTTCCAAATGCTTTTCCAATATGGACTTGATTATTTTGTTCACGGCTTCTACTTGTCCATTGGCTTTTGATGAGAAACTGCTACAAACTTTTTTCAATGCTATACTTCTGACAAAATTCTTTGAACTTCCTACTTTCGAATTGAGTTCCATTGTTTGTAATGATAGTCCATGAGAGGTCAAAATGGCATATAATGTTTCGTATAGCGAAATTAATGACCTTCTTGGTGGTGATCGTGGCTAAAGGCTCTGCTTCTGCCCACTTGGTAAAGTAATTGACCTCAACTATTGCATATTTCACACCATCTTTGGATATGGGTAAAGAACCAATTATATCGATCTCCCACATTGCAAACGGCCAGGGACTAACCATTTGTGTGGGTTCCATTGACGGAGCTCTCGAGATTTTTGCATACTTCTAGCATTTTTCACATTTCCTAACGTAGTCTGCAGCATCCCGATTTACAATTGGCCAATAATATCCATAGCGGAGGATCTTCTTTGCTAACGTCTGCCCTCCAGTATGGTCACCACATATACCATCATGGACTTCCTTCATGACTCGTTTTATCTCATTATGGGCAATGCACCGGAGTAAGGGGGTCGAGAATCCCTTTCGATGCATTATTCTGTCTTGTATTACATATCATGCAGCTTTACAAAGGACTTGTCATCTTTCGCTCTTTCTTTCGGGAAACACCCCGTGTAGCAAGTATTGCTTGAATGGGGTCATCCATGATTCCTTCTCGATTTCTGTTTCTAACACGAAATCTACCACCATCGCATTTATACTCAGAGTATGTAAGGTTTCAACATGAACCAATCCCATTTGTTATGCATTGCCAATACTCGCAAATTTGGCCAATGAATCGGCTTCTCTATTTTATTCACGTGGGACATGCGACAAATCATAATACTTTAGATTTGCTAATAGCTCTTGAACCCGTGCAAGGTATGGGGCAAGTCTCTGTCCCTTTGCTTGATAGCCCCCCCCCCCCCCCCCCCCCGCACCTAGTACACCACCAATTGTGAGTCACAAAAGATTTCAATCAATTTTACTCCTAGTTCCCTGATGAGTCTCAAGCTACCAATCAATGCTTCATACTCAGCTTCGTTATTTGTAGCTGGGAAATTGAGCTTCAAAGTGTAACAAATTGATCGATTCTCGGGAGTTACAAGAACTATACCAGCCCCAGAACAATAATCGTTAGATGCCCCATCGGTGTATAGTTTCCATCGAATGAGGGGAATAACATCGTGTTTGTTTGGTTCGTTTGACACGATGAATTCAGTGATGAAGTCTGCTAGCGCTTGTCCCTGTATGGCCCTTCTTAGCAGGTAGGTAATATTGAACTGGCTCAACTCGATATTCCATTTTAACATCCTTCTAGAAGTTTCTGTTCGTTGGAGTACCTGACGCAAAGGTTGATCAGTATAAATATTGATCGAATGTGCCTGAAAGTACGGATGAAGCTTGCGTGATGTAATCACCAAGCAGTAGGACAGTTTCTCAATCTTAGGATAATTTTTTATACCCCTGTAAAACATTTACTGACATATTAAACCGGCTTTTGAACTCGGTCCTCTTCGTGAACCAAAGACATACTGATTGCATGCTGGGATACTACCAAGTACACATACAATACTTTATGGACTATAGGCTTCGACGGTATCGAGGGACTTTCCAGATGTCTTACCAAAGCTCGGAACGCATCCTCACAGTCGAGCATCCATTCAAAATTTCTCTTTCCTTTCTTTCTTACATCAGAGAAGGGAATACACTTATCAATGGCTCTGGATATGAATCGACTCAGCGCGGCTACTTTTCCGTTCAGGCTTTGTACTTGCTTTATTGTTTTGGGCACTTGTATGTCTCGAATAGCTTGAATCTTTTCTGGGTTAGCTTCAATTCCCTTTGAATTAACAATGAAACCCAAAAACTTTCCTGACGCAACGCCAAAGGAATACTTCAAAGCATTGATTTTCATTCCATAATATTTGAGTTATCAAACTTCTCCGCTAATCCCGAATATGGTCGTTTAACTGTATTGACTTCACGAGCATGTCATCCACATAGACTTCCATTGTTCTTCCTATCTGGTCTTTAAACATTCGATTCACCAGACGCTGATAAGTCGCTCCCGCATTTTTCAATCCGAAGCGAATCACTACATAGCAATATAGCCCGACGTCTGTGACAAAATTAGTATGTTCTTGGTCTGGAACGTGCATCGAGATTTGATTATATCCTGAATACGCATCCATAAATGACAGTAACTTGTGCCCTACCATTGAGTCGACCAGCTGGTCAATCTTGGGAAAAGGAAAACTATTCATAAGGCATGCTTGTTTAGATCATAGTAATCTACATAGATTCTCCATTTTTCGTTCGCTTTTCTCAGTAGCACGGGGTTAGCCACCCATTCGGGGTAGAGGGCGTCGCGGACAAACCCATTGGCTTTGAGTTTGTCCACCTCCTCTCTAAGAGTAGTGGACCTCTCCGGTTCCATGCCTCTCCTTTTCTGCTTTACTGGTACGTACCTCATGTCTATGTTCAACATATGACTCATAATAGTAGGAGAAATCCCGCACATATAAGAATGTGTCCATGCGAAAACATCCAGATATGCTCAGAGGAAATCGGCCATCAAGGGGTCGAGTTGTGATCCAATCTTAAGTACTCGCGATGGGTCATCTAGGCTGACTAGAATGTCAATCATCAGTTCAGCCGGTGCTACTTTCACTTCCCTGGGTTTCTCATCATCATCTCTCAGGTCTATGTCTCTATAGATCGATCGTGTTGCCCGAGCCAGGGCTCAGGCACTACTTGCCAATTTTCAGTGACTCGGGTGCGGACGGAGCTGTCCGCAACCTTTCCTTTCTCTCTCCGCTGGGCCTCTCTCAGTTCAGCCACATAACATGCATGACCGGTCATCTAATCGCCATGCACCACACCAACTCCTTTATATGTCGGGAATTTCAAAGTTAAACACCAAGGGGCCAGAGCTGCCCTAAACTCCGCAAGGGTCGGTCAACCCAGAAAAACATTGTATGGAGAATCAACATCTAAAACAATGAAAGGCAGGATTCGTACCCTCATACGTTCGTCTTGTCCCTGTTCAACTGGCAATTCAACATAACCCACTGCATCAGTTGATGCACCATTAAAGCCATAGATGCAGGCTTTAGATGGTTTTAAATCTTTGGTCTCCATCTTCATTTGGTCATACGCTTTTTTGAAGATGATGTTAACAGAACTTCCAAAATAAATCAAAATTATTTTCACAAACGCTGGCTCGATTGTCGTGGAAATGACCATGGGGTCAACAGTAGGAGCCTCCACCTGATCAGCATCTCTGCTTTTGAAAACTATATCGTCCATCATCGTTCGTTTCTTCTTAGCTGGGGACCCGTCCTCCGTATTTGAACAACATTCAAAATCTGCATGCCTGAGGGAGTTAGCATACTGCTCCATTTCCTGCCAACTCTTATCCACAGGTTGAAGTCCTCCGACTACCGTGCTTATGACTAGTCTACTCACGGTTCGAGCAGGTTCCTCTGGATGGCGTGGAGCTTGCCCGCGTCCGGGTCTGATGTTCTTCTTAACGAATTCCTACAACTTTTTCTGTCTAATCAGCTTTATTATAGCATTGTGGAGGTGTCTACATTCCTCTGTATTATGCTCTAAGTCTCATGGAAGCGGCAATTACTTCCCGGTTCGCTTTTGTTCCTCCGTAGACTCCTTTGGGCTTGGCTTTCGATATTGAAAAGTATTACAAGTTGACAGGTAAATATTTTCCAAAGATGCATTCAGAGGAGTGTATTCATTGTAAGTCGGAATCCTTGGTTTCCATTTCCCCGCTTCCCTTTTCTTTTTGGGATTTCCTCCTCCGGACCATTTAGATTTCCCAGGCTTGTTCTGGACATTGACCTGAACCTTCCCCGAGTTATCACCGGATTGCTTTACAGCGATGTTGCTTTTCATAGCCTCCTTGCCAGGCCCTGGTGCATTATCTCGCCTCGTCCACTTAGCTTCCTCTCTCCTTATGAACTGATGAGACTTTGAATAAAAAATCTCTAGTGTGGTTGGAGGCTTTCCTGCTAACCAATCTTCAAACTCCGGATCTGGATCCACTCCTCGCATCACAACCATCAGAATTGCATGGTCGTTTGGGTTGCTAACTTCAGTAGCCACAACATAAAATCTCTATAAGTACTCCTTCAATGATTCCCCTAGAGCTTGAATCACACTGGACAAGGACATCACGTCCATACGAGTGGCATGAATCCTGAATTGCTCCACAAATTTCATCGCTAATTCATCAAAGTTGGATGGAGGAAGTCGAGTGAACCACATGGTCGCAATTCCGAATAAAGTTATCGAGAAGCATCTACACTAAGTTGCATCATTTTCTCTAGCTGAATCCATCATCCATTCTACATTTAGTTGGCATATTAAACTTCCTGAGGTACTCGGACTGTAGAATGGTATCTTTGAATGAAGTATGATCCTGGATATCTCCTAATCTTCATTGGTTAAGCCTTGATTTTCTCTCATCGGCTGTCTGACCATAGCCGATAGGTCCAAGGTTTGTATGGAAGGTGGAAGGTTGGAATCTGTCCTGCGCGATCGTTCTAGTTGGTGTCTCCTCTGCTGGCGGTCTTCCAAACGTGTATCCTAGGGACCAGCTTCATTAGGACCTTGATGGGCCGGCCGCCCTCTTCCACTCGCACTCCAGAACCTAAGTTTCATGCTTCAGCTTGGTTGTGGCTTCCAAGGTGTAAGTGATCCCCAGCCGATCGATCAACAGCACCTGCTTGTGTTGTTTTAGTTTTGCAGCGTCTATGCCTGGGAGGTTCATCGGACGAAGTCGAGCTATCAGATGAAGATTAAGGATCGGGGCTACCTCCAGCATTCTGATGTTGTTGTTGAGTAAGCTGAGTCATAAGATTAGCATTAGCTTGGATATATTCGCTAAGTTTCCTCCTGCTTTCCATGAGTTCTCTCATCAGGTCGTTGAACTCCGCTCTAGTGACAACTTCCATCTGGTTTTGGGCAGCGACAGCCCCTGCGCCCGGATTAACTTGTTGATTGCTAGGTCCTACTTGTTGGGCGCTAGCAGTCTCGTTGACGTCTGCGTTGTGCGAGGCTGATTTGGTACGAGGTTTTCCTATTGTAGAGTTATTAGTAGACACTATGAGTAGAATCAACGGTCTTTCGGTGAATAACCTGGATCTCCTTCAGGGGATTTCTTCAATCCAGTAGCTACAAAGCAGATCCTAATAACCTGAGAATGCGTTCTTAATGGAAGCACCAAAATGTTAGCACCGGAATTGGTCAATAACACCCGAAGAAGAATTTGCGTAGAGAGATTAATGAAGAAAATTAAAACTGAGGAATAATGCAGTAGAATGCAATAATAAGTATAAGAAACAAGAACACCATATTTATAGTGGTTCGGCGTAACTACCTACGTCCACTTTAAGTTTAAACTTTATTGCTTTGCTAAGCAATTGATTACAGATACAATCCGTACACCAACTACTCGAATGCAAATGCTAAGTGCAAAAGAATGAGTCTTGAAAGCGGCAGAGTCTTCCCTGTGTTCTCGAAAAAAGGTCCATTTCGCCGTGCCCTTACCTTTCTTTTTACAGGCGAAGATAGGCTGGACTTCTTGCACGGGCCTAGGAACAAGGTACTTCGGCCTGTAGTAAGTAGCTTCTGCGTATCGAGCCAGGGATGCCGAACGGCAATTGCCGAGCGAGGGATGCCGGTCAAGAACTGCCTGCAGCGACCACCAAATGACTCGAAACAAAGTTAGGCCGTTCGCCCTTACCGAGTGACTTTTCCAAACGATGCCGAGCGAGGTTTGTCAAACCAGATAATGTCGAGCGCGGTTGGTCGAACCAGAGAATGCCAAGCGAGGTTGGTCGAACCAGAGAATGCCAAGAGGGGATGGTCGAACCAGAGAATGCCGAGCGAGGTTGGTCGAACCAGAGAATGCCGAGCGAGGTTGGTTGAACCAGAGAATGCCGAGCGAGGTATTCATGTCGAACGGCACTCGTATGTCGAGCCGTATATCCAGGTCGAGGTATTCATGCCTAACGGCACTCGTGTGCCGAGCCACATATCTAGGTTAAGGTAATCATGCCTAACGGCACTCGTGTGTCGAGCCACATATCTTGGTTGAACGACATTAGTATGCCAAGCGAGGAATGCGTGCCGAACGGCACTCGTGCACCGAGTGAGGCTCTTGCACTGAACGAGGTACTCGTGCCGAGCGGGGCTTTTGTGCCGAATGAGACCGGTAGGCCGAACGGGGCTTGTAGGCCGAGCGATGCCTTTTCTCTTGTGTTGCACTTGTTTGATGAACCTCATGTTACCGGGTCAATCAATCGGGTAACATAAACTGTTGTCTGACCTGAGGATTTATTCTACGCTTCTTATTATCTCAGGTACACTTAAATAAGTAGATTAGGGATAACAGGTCTGGATAGCGCATGGAGCTGTACGGAGTATGAAAAAGAGGCTACGCTTTTACATATCTATACTTGGAGCGTACTATGGCTTATATTCCACTGTGTAGTTGTTACATTCCCTTCTTGGAGGTCCAAAACTAACGGCTATGGATGCTGTAGTCATCCATAGTTATTTATCTTTGGCGACCAAATATGGTAATGTTAGATACATTGATATAACAGAATCACATGGACATGGAAAAAATTAAAATCATTAAACTACTTTCCTATTCCATTTCACATCATTTCAAATTCATTACATAATCCCATATTCGAAGAAAATATAATTATTACAACATACGTCAAGAGCGATATATGAAGAGCGACATAAGTTCGGCAGTAGGGTTTCGACTGGGTTGAAACTACCACTTTCGAAAGCATTGAATTAAAACAAGGAAACTCATTTGAAAGCATTCTTTTCGAAGCAAAAAGGCGGCAACATTTTCAAAAGCTATATAAATGGGTTTCAACCCCATCAAAAGGATCCTTTTGAAAACAAGGCAAGCGCATATCTTTGGAGAGTAAAACAAAGGCTTCGACCCCTTCGAAAGCTATGTTTCGACACCATACCTTCCGGCTTTCTCCAATCCACTACGTACCAATCTATTGATACATTGTGTATTGGTTTCAACTTGGTTGGTTTAGGTGCAAGTATAGGGTCGAAAGGCACTACTGAAAGAGGCGAAACATAATTTTTGGGCAAAGACTGTTTTAATGTCTTTTAAGTAATTACTTTTTAACCAACCTGCCTATTCGTAAATTGGTTGCCATAAACTTTTCAATTTTTTCCAAAATAAAACTGCCACATTGATTTTAAATCTAATTGAAATAATTTAGCAAATAATCCCTTCCCTAAGCTAAACGAATAAAACATTTAAGTCCTTAATCTAAATAGTTTAATTTCCATAGTAAACTACTTAGGAATAATCCCTAAAAATCATGGAAATTCGCTTTTAATATGATTTCTAACATATATAAATTTCAGACCCAAATTCTTCATAATATAGCTGAAATTAATTTCTAAACCCAATTGTTCAAATTTTCCTTTAGAAATTCATAATAAATTTTCCATTGCTGGAAAATTACAAAAATTAAAACCCATCTTCAAATTAATGTTTTACATAACATATAAATTCCTCATGGCATTCGAAATCCAAAATAAATGATTTTCACCTTAAAAACGTATAAAACAATTATCAAACAAACTTGGTTGAATATATCAGATCATGAAATCCAAGCATATCATCATCAAAAATCATCAAAATGGATGTAAACGTAAACCCGAAATCAAAAGATCATTAAAAGTAAAAATAGAGATGGTTTTGATTATTATTATCTTGATTTGGATAAGGAATTTTAGATTTGATCCTTGATTAATTCCCCTAGCTTGATTCTTTAGCTTTACTTTAATTGTTCCCCTTTTCTTCCCTAGGTAATGGCCGGCTTGCTTCTCTTTGATTTATGTTTTAGAGTTATGAAAAATGAACGTGAATAGAAAATGAAATGAGAATTTTATGGTTAATAGGATCATGATGGCGGTGATTCCCATACCCTTGCGTTAATAGTTTTCTTATTAATTAACATATAAAACCTTTCATAGCTCATTTATTTAATTTAGCTCGGCTTTATTTTAAATTTTCAAATCTCGATCCCCTTTATCACTCTAGTATTTACATTATTCTATTTAATTTGTCTAATTAAATCTCCTGAATAATGTTATTAAAAATTAGGGGTGTTACAGGCTCTCCTCCCTAAAGAATTTCATCTTCAAAGTTCAGTAAGGACTAAATACTAAGCATAGTAATCGTCTGTAACCACTCCTAACAACCATACTAGCCTCCCCGACTAACAACTATCTATATACAACAAATATAGAATATAACCTCACAATAGAGCAGGATAATTATCTCTAATCCTATCTTCTGTCTCCAAGTAAAGCCCTTCTCGTTGTCGCTCCGCTGACCTTCCATCAATTTTACTGTCTTATTCCTTAGCCTTTTCTCATCTCTCGCTACAACCCAAACCAATTTCTAACAAAAGTCAAATTCGGTTCCGTTATCAAATCGTCCAACCCTGTCGGAGGAATAGTAATATTTGGATCATGCACATACTTGAAAAGATGAGACACATGAAACACATTATGGACACCTACCATACTGCTTGGCAACTCTACTCTATATGCGAGCATCCCGATCCTCTCTATAACTAGAATTGGACTAACATATCTCGGTGCCAGTTTCTCTAACTTTCCAAATCGCACCACACCCTTCATCGGTGATACCTAGATGAAAAGGCTATCTCCAACTAAGAATTCTATGTCTTTACACCTCTTATCTACGTAACTCTTCTTTTTAGACTAAGCTTCCCTCATCCTTTCTCGGATCAACTCAATCTTCTCTGCCACCTCCCTAACCAGATCTGGACCTAAGACTAATCTGTCTCCTGTATCCAAAGAACATGGTGGTGATTTGCATGGCCTTTCATACAAAGCTTCAAAAGGCGCCATTTCTATACTAGTCCGATAACTATTATTATAGGAAAACTTCACTAATTGTAAGTGATCTTCCCAAGATCCACCAAAATCCAATACACAAGCTCTTAATAAATCCTCGAGTGCCTTGTTGACTCTTTCCGTCTGCCCATCCATCTAAGGGTGATACGCAGTACTCATCTTAAGCATGGTACCCAACACATCGTGTAGACTCTTCCAAAATTTGCTAGTAAATAAAGCATCTCTATCATTGACTATACTACTAGGAATTCCATGCAATCTAACTATGCTCTTCATGAATAGCTTAGCTAAAATAGGAGCCGTACTGGTTGACTTAACTAGAATGAAATGCACACTCATGGTCAACCTGTCCAGTATGACCCATATACTTTCATTTCCTATATTCGAACTTGGAAACCCGCCTATAAAATCCCTGGATATCGGATCCCATTTTCAAACTGGTACCTCCAAAGGTTGAAGCAACTCACTCGACTTCTTATGTTCGGCCTTCACTTGTTGATAGTTTGCACATTGCCTAACCCACAAGCCAACATCCCCCTTCATACCTTCCCAATAGAAGCTTCTCTTCATATCTTGATACATCTTGGTCCCTTCAGGATGAATCGTAAACTTGAACCGATGACATTCCCGAAGAACTTCTCTCCTTAAGTGTCCAACATTCGAAACACACAACCGTCAATTCTTTCTCAACCATCCTCTCTGTTCAAGACTAAAATCTCTTAGATCATCGATCTAAGTTCCAACCTTAAGCCTTCTAATCTTCTCAGCTAATACTAGATCCTCTTTTTGCTCAGAAGCAATCCTTTCGATTAACACCTGTCGAACATCTAAACAGGACAACATGGCGGTGCTCTAACCAGAATTAGCGGTCGATCTTAACCGCACACTACAAGTAGTCAAAGCTTCTAAACCCTTCCATTATGCCAACATAGCTAACACCACATTCTGATGCCTTCTACTAAAAGCATCGGCTACCTTATTTCCTTTCCCAGGTGTATACTCTATACCAAAATCGTAAGCTGCTAAAAACTCTAGCCACCTCTGCTGCCTCATATTCAACTCCTTTTGACAGAATAAGTACCTTAAGGACTTATGATCTGTGATAGATAAAATCTCTCCCCTAAGAGATTATGTCTTCAAATCTTTAATGCAAAGATCACCGCAGCCAACTCCAAATCATGAGTAGGAATCTTACTTCATATGGTCTAAGCTGTCGTGAAGCGTAGGCAATAACTTTACTCTTTTGCATCAACACAACTCCTAATCCAGTCCCTAATGCATTGGTATACACCACTAATTCTTGGTTTCCATTTGGAACTACTAGCATAGGTGCTTTGGTCAAAAAATGCTTTAACTTAAGGAATGCTTCATCACATTTATCGGATTGGAAAAATTTCACATCCTTCTTGGTTAACTTAATCAAAGGCAATGCTATCCGTGAGAAATCCTTTATGAATCTCCAGTAATAGCCAACAAGTCCAAGAAAACTTCTATTCCCATCACCGTTTCTGGTCTCTTTCAGTTATTAACAACTTCAATCATATCTGGATTGATTAACAAGCCCTTCTCTGAAACCACATGACTAAGAAACTTAATCTTTCTTCCAAAAACGACACTTGGAAAACTTCGCCTTCAGTTGATGCTACCTCAGCGTTTCAAGCACTACTTTAAGATGATCTCCATGCTCTCTTCATCCTTAGAGTATACAAGAATGTCATTTATAAATGGGTGCGTTTGGCATACATCCCAGGTAAGGTTTGAAAATACATAAAACATCCCTCTATTTTTTTAATAAGTTTCCGGTCCCTATTTTCAAATTCACACGCACACAAAGACCCAAATACCCTTTACGTTTTTTATATTTCAAACGCGTATAACTTTCTGTACAAACATCGGATCAGCATACCGTTTTAACCAAAAAATCAAAGAATTTATGATATTTAAAATGAGATCCAATGTTGATCCCCAAAAATTATATTTGCAGTAAAGATGCAATTGTTCCATATATTTGCAGACAATTCTACAAATTTTAAACATCTACGATTTTTCTTTGAATCTGTAACTAATGCATATAATTGCAGACATTTCTGCAGTTATACCATATAATTGCAGACATGTATGCAATTATACCATATAGCTTGTCTTGCCATTGTTTCTACATATGCACAATGCCACTCGTTAGAAAAATAATAAAATTTGTGATTTAATGGGGAAAACAGTTTGTTAATTCGTCTTTTCTATAAGATGTTATTGTATTTTAAAAATTGATAATTAATGGGGTGTAAATTTAATTATGGATGTGAGAATAACATCCATGTATGAAGTATCAACATTGCTGCAATGGAGAAGATGGGTCTTGTAGGGAAGAAAATTATAGTATTTGAAAATAGGGATGCAATTTATATCTTTTTTATGAGGAGAATGTTTTGTGTATTAAGTTTGATTTTATGGATGTGTTCCTTATTTTCACTTTATAAATACCAACAAAACTTATCTAAGTATTCTCGAAAATTTTGGTTGAAAGTAGGTGCGTTCGTTAATCCAAAAGGCATTACTAAACACACATACAAGCCATACCTAGTCTAAAATGCTGTCGGTGGAATACTGTCTTCTACCACTCTTAACTAATGGAAACATGTCACCAAATCTAACTGGGAAAATACTCTGGCTCCACAAAACTGATCAAATAGATCATCAATTCTCGACAAATTCTTAATCGTCTTCTCGTTCAACTAACGATAGTCGATGCACATCCTTAACAACCCATCTGGTTTCTTTGTGAACACCGCAGCTGCTCCCAAAGGCGGACTACTTGGTCAAATAAAATTTCTCCCTTCTAGATCCACTAGCTGCACCTTCAATTCCCTCATCTCAATTGGTGTCATATTGCTAGGTGGTCTACTGACAAGTTCAGCTCCTGGCACAAGATCTATCCGAAATTCAACAGCTCGTTCCGATGGTAGTCCTGTAACCGACTCAAAAACATCTGCAAACTCTCTTACTACTCGCACCTGACTTAACTCTTCTCCCACTTTGATAGCACTTAACAAAGCATAAATACTCTAGTCAGAATTTTTCACTGAGAATATGGTTCAGTTATGACTATCAGGGTGTCTCAATGATATTTTCCTATCCTGGCAAAATATCATAGCCTTATATTTATCTAACCAATCCATACCCAAGATGATCCCAAAATCTACGGAATTAAAAACATATAGACTGCATTCAAACTTATGACCGAACAAATCAATTTCTAACTGGTCACATCTCATCCCTAGAGTTGCATACCCTCCTATAGGATTCGCAACCCTTAAGGAGGTAATAAGGTATGTAGGTTCTAAGCGTAACCTATCAACCAAACACTGAGATATAAATGAATGTGATGCACCGGTATCTAACAGTATCCTAATTGGTATACTCTGAATCAAAAGCATGCCTTTCATCATAGTCTTCCCTTTTTTAACCGCGGTTGGCCTATCAGATGATGGCTTAACAGTAAAGACATTTCCTCTGTCCGCTCTAAATGGTTCCGAACACTGAATCTTATAATGACCAACCTAAACACAGTTGAAGCACTTCACATTCTTCTTTTCTACAGCATTCTTCCCCTTGCTTGACCGGCACTCATAAGCATAGTGACATTTCTTGTCACACTTAAAGCAAACTAAATTAGCCGTTGCCTTCTTGGCAGCCTCTCCTTTCTAGGCTCCCTTCTTCTAAAGAACTTTCTCTTCTTCCCTTGAGAACCCCGGGTTTCAACTGGCTTTTCTTTCTTATAAATTGCAAGAATTTCCTCATGTTGGATTGCCATCTCCATAACTACATTACAAGGATCAAAGAGATGTGGTAGGGTTAATCTCGGGCCTAAATCCTCGAATGGACTTATCATTCCTCCTGATGACGGTGTCTTTAGTAGCATACCCATATAGGGACAACTCATCAAACTTAGTAGCATACTCAATTACCGACATCTCTCCCTGCACCAAATTCATAAACTTTCTCAACAACGTTGACTGGCAACTTCAAACAAAAACCTTTGCTCGAACCTCCTTCGAAATTCTGCCAAAGTCAACTCCTCTTCCGGTACTCCAACAATAACACTATCCAACCAATGTAGCGCTACTCCATGCAACTGCCTAGAGGGTAGTCTCCTCTTCTACTCATCATTCAATCCCAAATTAGTGAAGATTCTCTGAAATGCAACAACCAATTCTCAACTTCTATGACATCCTCCATTCCCGCAAACGGTTTTCCACCAAGACTGGTATAATCTCTGCTTAACTTAGCATAATTATTCCCAATTGGAGCCACGGGATTAGCTCCTGCAACATTCCCAGCAACTCCAGCAGCTGCTCTTGCTAGCATTAGATTAACAAAGAACTGATGCACCATCCCCATATCCCCTGGTGGATTTCCAGCACTCACATTGGCACCTGCATTTTGGTTAGCATTAGCTGTCGACCCGGGTTCCTCCTGGTGGGTCGAACATTTCCATTTGTTGTGGTGCTCCCTCCACCGAGATTTCCTCTTTCATTTCCTGCCTCCATAACTTTTTTCTCGTAAATCTGCATACGAGCCTTAGTAAGATACAAAAGAACGGTCTAAGAGAGACGGGAATAAGAACTTATATATACATATATCAAACACAAGTACGTTACTATAATGTTAATGAAGACCCCGATCTTGTTTTCCAATTCATTGGATTATGCTTTGGAAAGTCTTTTATGTTTAAATTTCTTTTAAGTTTTCCTAAACCTATACTCTGGTACCAACTTGTAACATCCCCCACTTGGAGGCCCAAAACAAAGAGCCATGGATGGTACAATCATCCATAGTTATTAATTCTCGATGACCAAATATGGTAACGTTAGATACACTGATATAATAGAAATACATGAATATGAAAAAAAATTAAAATCATTAAATCACTTTCTTATTCTATTTCAAATCATTTCAAATTCATTACATAATCCCATATTCGAGAACCATATTCAAAGAAAATATAATTATTACAACATACGCCAACAGCGACATATGAAGATGCCCCATTGAATGATTAGAGTATATAACTAGGCAATTAAACAACTTTTCCATTACAACAAAACATAGCGGAATCAAAATAGAAAAGAATTCTAAATAGCTATCTTACCTTTTGCATGTCTTCGAAAGCTTATTCGTCTAAAGAGATGCCTGAAAACCTCAACTCTCAAACTACTCAAAATTAATTGAGTACTCGAGAGTTTAAGAGTAAAACATAAACTCCGAGTCAGACATAAAGTCCGGTATGAAGAATAACCTATCATCTCAAACCATTTAGATATCTAGTGAGATCACGTCGCTTAGCGAAATGGGTTTTCCTCCCACTGATATCTCATTCAAAACTTTATAAAAATCATATACTGTGCTTCTACATGCAGAATGGTTAAAACGTAACAATTCAAAATATTATGATGATATGCAAACAAGTAAATCAATTCTGAATTACCTATCACCATTCATTTTGACTATCTGTCTCGGTTGTACTTTCTAGGGTCACTATTAACCTATTAGTTTTTACGAGCTTACTAATAACATGTTTATAACTTATGGACTCCCCGTTTGGTTTTATAGTTTTCATGTAATCACAAAGAACCTATTGGCCCCTACCAATAACTTTATTGTTTCACGGGTTCTCCCTAAACCTATTGGTATCTCCAATAACTTTCGTCATATCATAGTTTTCATGGGTTGACTAGGAACCTATTGACTTCTATCAATAACTTTATTCGGATATAGTTTTCATAGGTTCACTACTAACCTATTGGCCCCTACCAATAACTCTTTTTAAACATAGTTTTCATGGGTTTACTATGAACCTGTCTATTTGAAAACTTCTTTAATTAATATTTAGACACCCTATAGTCTGGTCTACCTGATCTCCTGGATGCAATTCTACTCATACAGGAGAGTAAACTTAATTTATATTCACCACTGGGTCAACCTAGTTGGTTATCCTGTCCTTTCTCCCTAAAATACAGTTATGGGTCCATTTAAAGTGAATACACACACACACACACACACACACACATATATATATTAGTATAAGCAAACATAATAACACCAACACTCATGGTTTAATATACTTGAAATCATTTTCATATGAAATGTGGTTAATTCCTTTAACTTATTATTTTATCAAGGAAAGCTTCCTCAAAAACTCCATAATTAAAAATCATTTTAAAACCCCTTTATTTATGCCATGGTTTTCCTTTAAAAATGAGATTGTGTTCTTTATTTTAAAAACTAAGGCTTTTGAAATCCTAAACTTTGACTTTTGAAACCATTGGACAACCTCCTTCTAAAGCATTCAAATCTTCTTTTCAAAACACTAAACATATGCCTTTCGAAACACTTTTAAAGATCTCTTTTAAAACCCTCAAATCATACCTTTCAATTGTATTAATTATTACTTACTAATTCTTAGAAGTATAGCTTCGAAACCATTGAAAGTATCTCTTTTGAAACCATTTCAAAGTATCCCTTTCGAAACTATTGGGTTTATTCTAGTAATATCTTTTGGGTCAGAGTGAAAATAAACGAATGTATCCCTTTCGAAATTATTATACTTCATATACAAGAGTTTGGGAAAAACTGATGGTTTCGAAACCATCCTTTCGAAAGCATTAATCATATAAATTAAAACACTTGAAAGGATAGCTTCGAAACACCTTTCGAAGCTATTTCCTACGAAACCATCACCCCTTTCGAAAGCTTTAGGAAGTGGCTTACTTCATTTATTAAACAAAACTACCTTTCAATCTAGATGATGACTTCAATCTGTTCGAAAGACATAAGGTCGGCAGTAGGGTATCGACTAGGTTGAAACTACCCCTTCGAAAGCATTGAATTAAAGCAAGGCAACTCATTCGAAAGCATTCTTTTTGAAACAAAAAGGTGGCAACATATTCAAAAACTATTTAAATGGGTTTCGACCCCTTCAAATGCATCCTTTTGAAAACAAGGCAAGCACTTATCTTTAGAGAGTAAATCTAAAGCTTCGACCCCATTGAAAAGCTATGTTTCAACACCATACCTTCCTCCTTTCTCCAATCCACTACATACCATATATTGATACCTTGTGTATTGGTTTCGACTTGGATGGTTTAAGGCGGAAGTATAAGGTCGAAAGATACTACTGAAAGAGGCGAAACATAATTTCTGGGCAAAGACTGCTTTAATGCCTTTTTAAGTAATTGCTTTTTAACTAATCTGCCCATTTGTAACAATTTAACCGATTGTCATAAACATTTCAAATTTTTCCAAAATAAAACTGCTGCATTAATTTCAGATCTAATTAAAATAATTTAGCAAATAAGCCCTTCCTTAAGCTAAACCAATAAAATATTTAAGTCCCTTATCTAAAATAATCTAATCTCCATAGTAACCTACTTAAGAAAAATCCTCAAAAATCATAAAAATTCACTTTTAATATGTTATCTAACATATATAATTTCATACCCAAATTCTCCATAATGTAGATGAAATTAATTTCTAAACCCAATTCTTTGTATTTTCCTTTAGAAATTCATAATAATTTTTTCGTAACTTGAAAAATTACAAAAATTAAAACTCTTCTCCAAATTAATGTTTTACATAACATATAAATTCCTTTTGGCATTTGAAATCCAAAGTAAATGATTTTAACCTTAAAATCGTATAAAAAATTATCAAACAAACTTGTTTGAATATATCATATCATGAAATCCAAGCATATCATCATCAAAAGTCATCATAATGGATTTAAACTTAAACCCAAAATCAAATGAACATTAAAAAAAATAGAGATGGTTTTGATTATTAACCTTGATTTGGATAAGGAATTTGAGATTTCATCTTTGATTAATTCCCTTATCTTGATTCATTAGCTTTAATTTGATTTTTTTTCTCTTTTCTTCCTTAGATAATGGCCGGTTGGCTCCTCTTTGATTTATGTTTTAGAGTTATGAAAAATGAACGTTAATAGAAAATGAAATGAGAATTTTATAGGTAATAGGATCATGATGGCGGTAATTCCCATAATACCCTTGCCTTAATTGTTTTCTTATTAATTAACATATGAAACCTTTAATAGCCCATTTATTTAATTTAGCTTGACCTTTATTTTAAATTTTCAAATCTCAACCCCCCTTATCACTCTAGTATTTATATTATTCTATTTAATTTATCTAATTAAATCTCTTGAATAATGTTATTAAAAGTTAGGGGTGTTATAGTAGTACTATTGAGCTATACCAGTATTTGTACTATATTAGAGACAACTTTAAAGTTTATTCTAGAGATTTGGGATGTATAAATTCTATTATTTCGGTTTTTGTATAATCTATGAACCTGTTGCACTCTGATGTTCTTATTTATGGTTCGTTTGATTATATCACAATCTCGCATGTTTTACGTCTATGTTATTATACTATATTTTATTTATGCGTTGTGAGATGTTCTATAGGTTTTGCGTTTGGAATTTCTTTTATTTCACCCTTGACTATCGTCCAACATCGGTCGGGTACCTCCATAACACGTTATGCATGTATATAAGGTATCGTAGATGTAAGGAGGTCGTCACATTTGGTATAAGAGCATAGGTTGCTTAGATGACCTAAGCTTTGGATCCTTTAGAGATAAGGTAGAACATATCGCCTTAGAATGGATTGAAAGATATATGAAAGAACGCGTTTGTTATATTTTGGTTTTCAAGACCATATAGTAATATGTTATAGTAAGTTGCATTACACATATGAGTACCGTTGATGTAGTTTTCCTCTATGAGGGATTGATTATTCTTGTTACAGTTGGTAAGAATGGACAGACATACTGGGAATTCTACGTCGAAAATTAAGGATGGAAGGGTCGCCAAGATAGGTAATGACCCGGAAGTGCCAGCAACATTCATCCGTATAATAGTGGGAGTAGTGAGAGCATCCCAAAGAGGATCTACAAAGAAAGGGGTTGGCGGTGCTCAAGCGCAAGCATAATTGATTATTGTTCCCATTGAAGAAGCTAAACCACAAGTAGGAAAATTAGCAAGAAAGTGAGGGACGGTGAAGGTGGGAAACAATCCCAGAAGAAAGGTGAGCAAAAGAAAAGTAAGTAGGTGCTAAGGTGCTTTAATTGTAATGAGAGGGGTCATGTTATTGAGGATTGTAAGGACCAAAACATGGTGAGAGGAAGTGCTTCAATTATGATAGGGTTGGGCATGTCAAAACAGGTTGTTCTAAGCCTGTTAAGGAACTGTATCCCTAAATGAAGAGTGGTCCAAGGAAGAGCAAATGGAATCCTATTTGCTATGTGTAACGTCCCGCCTTTTCGCACGATTTAAACCGACACACGTGCCAGTTCAACCATACGGAAGGGCGGATTGTTATGGGGTACATAAGAAAAACGATAAAGAAATAAAAGAAAACAGAATCTCGCAGCGGAAGGATAAAATATAATAATAAAATGTATAGTTTATAAATCTGTTTACAAAACATTTATATACTACATATCAGAGTTACACATACCAATAACAATGCAGCGGAATTAAATGGTGTAGTGGGATCATATAGTAGATACTAGTAATACAAATCTTCGTCTTCGTCCTCCAGAGCTAAATCCTCAAATCCTGAAACGCTCGGACTGACCCGAGCGAATTGAAAAGACAAAACATTCGAATCAGAACTAAAAGATCTTATGTGAGTTAAATCAACAGGAGTAAATATGAGTGCAGTAACTCAAGAGATGCTCGGGATTTACATCTCCTAAGGATCCGTTAAACTATTTACTATGTAGTATATTGCGCTATTATAATAGTGTCTAATTGTAAAATAAACTTACTTTTTAATAGCGTTAAGGGGTTACCCATATAGCCCTTAACACAGAATATATTCCCATAGTCTATACAGTACCGTAATCTCCCCCGTACTGGGCGTCGTCAGAGGGCACTCCATAGGTATGGTACAAAACAAAACTCGTAGTAAAGGCTCGGTATGGTAGGTGACACGGCACAACTAGGCAATGCCAGGGTAGATATACCAATTGCTATCCGGGCTGGTGGAAACGCATAGCCGCAGTTACCGCCCACCTCGAACAAACTCCCCCAAAATCAAAAATAGAAGTGGCCACTGAATCAATCCAAAGTCAAAGTATAATATCGAAGAGGAGCGTCCGATCAGAGGTATGACCTCATTGGCCCGAGAATCACTCCTGTTTTAGCCACCTTATGCCAACTCACGGGAGTCGGGTCCACGTATTCACCTTACAGGAAACGTCACCACCACCTACTTCATTCTGGAATCTCCACCGCGTACACGGTTAGTCAAAGTGGTTTTCGGTATCGACAGAGAGTACGTCTATATCCGATCCCGGTCTCTTTGCCAACCCATCGTTATTATAACACTACGGTCATTTAAAAATAGTTTATACTTTAAAACCAGAATAAAATTTTCCATTTCAAAACTATGAATACGATATCAATTTAAACCCAAAACAATATGACATCATTTTATCTCAAATATAATTCTTTTCCAAAATCATGCTGGTTTAAAATTTAAAATATCTGGAAACCAAATATTTGAAATATACTTTCAAAGCATAATATTTCGAAATTCAAAATTTTAAAACCATAACTTCTAAAACTTGAATGGTTTGGATATTCAACGAATGTAAAATAAATGGTTTAACTTTAAAGTTACTTTGTAAAGAAAAATAATTTCCATGGCTTTTCAAATATATTTCTTTATTTAAAGTTTAAACCATAATTTAAATATCACTTCAAGTTCCAAAAACCCCTTCAATTTCTATATATATATATATCCATTTGGAGTATTAATATTTAAAAACTAAAGTTGGATTTTCTTCTTTCAACAATTAATATTCTATTATTTAGTCTTGAATATTCATATAAATTCCATAAATAAAACTCCAATTTCTAGCAATTAAATATTTTCTCAAATTTACTTTATACTAGAATTTTCATTTTTAATTCATCTTGGAAAATCCAGTTATAAATATCATACCTTAAAATTTCCAAACTTAAACATATAAGATAAATTTCCAAATTCCATTTTCTCAATTTTTCATTTTTATTCAACAGGTTTATACACAACTTAATCTTCAAATTTTTAACTTCATATGTATATATATCGAAGAATAATATTTTATAAAATATCAAAATCAAATTTTTATAAACCATATCCCATCCAAACCATAGAAATCACTTTAAAATAATTTATATATAGACCACGGTGCCTGTATAAAATTTTCTATCCTATGGTCAAGTGATACGGATATTTATCATTTCAATCCGAAATTTAAAAAATAAAATTTTGCGGTTGTATATCATTTCAAACCACAATCCCGAATGAAACGAAAAATGCATGATAACTTGCAGTTTAATGATATAAAATAAAACATCCACTCATCAACATCATCCATCATCCAAATCACAATCATCATCCAATAATAATTCAATATCAATATATATCTGATAATATATATCAGGTAATAACTGACTGTTATATTCAAAAATAAATTTAATCAACTATTAAACTAACAGTTTATATTTAGTAATAAATTTTATAACTGTTTACTAGCAGTTCCTATGCAAATAAATAAATTCTAACTATCAATTAATATGCAATAAATAAAATAAATTAACAGTTAAATTAAATAACGCGATTTAGCAAATATGATGAACAAAACATGCCAAACAGTTATAAATAAATTTCTACTCATATCTAAATTAAATTTAACAAACATAAAAACTTTTAGAAGTTGTGAGTTGGTTAAAACACTCACCTTTTGAATTTAAATCCGATTTAAACCCAAAAATTCGACGGTCTCCGAATTGGTCCAAACTAGTTCCAAACTATCTGGAATTTAATTACGATCCTAACAAAAAAAGTTTCGCGTGAATCCGAGATCGTATGAAAAAGTTATGCGATTTAAACGATTTGAAAATCAAAATAAATTATAAAACAAAACAAACCTTAATTAAATACTCGCCACGTCACTATCGTCTTCCACGTGCTTTGGCTACAGGAGCACGCGAATATGTTTCCAGACCGAACCCAAAACGAAAAACGAACACCACCACTAGATTGCGTATTCTGAGAACTCCAACATATAATTTTTCTGGAATTTTTAGAGGAGTTTGAATTTTGACTTTTATTTGGATTGAAACTGGATCTAGAAATTGTCTGTTGCCATTGAAGAAGAGAAGAAGTTGAAGAAGAGACTATACAGAGGAATAAAGATGGAGGCTAGGGTTTCACCGCCTATTTATAGATAGATCGCAAAAGAATAGGTGCGCACGAATTTTAACGTGCAAACGGAGGTGGTCCTAAAAGATAAATAATATTAATTACACACGTTATGGATTTAGGAAATAAATAAATTCCTTATCATTTACATTTTATTTTAAACGTATTTACAAATGTAAATCTAGACGTTTCGTTTACGTTTCAAAATATATCCACAATTTTATTAATTTCCAAATTGATCTAAACAAATTTAGATGTAAATTAAAAGCGGATAAGTCTATCCATTGCAGTGTTAATTTCTTCACTTCCTTATATTTAGAATGGAAACGTTCACTTTATTTCCTCAACATTCTTTTATTTTCCTTAAAATTCTTATTTGTTACTTGCAATTCATAATGTAAACATTCTTATATTCTAAAATGATCAACTTATACAATATTAAATCAATTCTTATATTTCCAAATAATGTACATTCATAATGAAAACATTCTTACATAAATTTTATTAATTGCACTTTGTTTCTTTTCCTTTTTCAATTGAAAGATTTTAATAAATTTATTTCCAATTAATTTTAATCTTCCACTTCAAAACAGACCCTAATTGATGAAATCAATTAAATAAATACGTGAACATTGTAATCCTTATTTATAGTCAAGCAAACATGTTTATAAAATTACAGGTTTCAACAAGCATTAAATTACATACTAAATAAATCTTTTTCTCTATTCAATTAAATAATCAAATGTTTATTCCATCTAAAAATTTTAAGTAGAAGGATTCCATGTTGGGTTCAAAATCTATTATTTTAATATCCTTGAATTTTAGTTTAATCTCTATAAACGAAATATTTAAACGTTAATTTCATTTATTTTGCAATACTTAATTAAACCAATATATCGTTTTCTAAACTTAAATCTATGCTCCCATTGATTCATTCAATTTGCACTTATTATGTATTATTTTAACGACTCATTTATAACTTTGAATCTATTCCCCAAATTTCACATTTCTATCGTTATATACATTTGAATTCCATCCTATTTAATATTTCAAATATTACGTTATTATCATTAATGAAATAATATACTATTAATTATTGCAATTGATTTTCCGTTATAACTTAATATACTAAATAGGTGCTAAATCTTAAATACTTGTTCTCATTAACGATTTATTTCTACTTACAAATTAATGCAATTATTACCTATTTCCATCTTTATCTCCAATTAACATAAAATGTTATATTCAAATTCCATAAATTTCAATAGATTCAAATTATCATATCTATGAAGAACATTTACGTTATTATCCATTTATTACCTTAACTTATTCAACGTAACATTTAATTTATATTTAATGCATTGATTTCCAAATCAATTGAATTGAATTAAATATATATGTATCACTCATAATAACTTGTGGTCACAACTCTTGATCACCATTAATAAGTTTATTATTTACAATCTAATAATCGCCATTCTATATATATACGAATTAACTAATTCAATATTTCCATTTCGTTTTCCTATCCTAAATTTATTACTAAGTGTATTTACTCCATTCCAACAAGTTGGAATTCCATTTTTACTATACAATCATTTCCCTATTCACTTTTATTACTAACCCATCATCATTGCATTTATTGTCTTTTATTGATTTAATCAATTTACCCCATACTCCCTTAAACTCATACTAACGAAACATTCAATTCTATTTATCTCATAAACTCCATTTCATAAATCTACCTGTAATTTCTACCTAGAAATAAGGTTACATTTCCGTTGAAATACATTTACATCTTACGTTACTACATTAATAGTTAGTAACGTTTATATCATCAACCATCACTTATGAATAATTAACGTTTCCTATTTATTTTGTTACATTCACTTATATTCATTTATGAATAAATTGGTATTCCCTTTAACCTATTAATTACTAACTTTAATTATTGCAATTCATTTATCTAACATAAATTTTGAATCTATTTCCAAATTTTCATATTTCAATTAATTAACACCTTACAATAGTTTACAAATAAAAGGGATTGTACTAATTACATTATTTATTTTCTTGCATTACTTTATTACCTCCGTTTATATTCAACTTCCGTAAATCAATATTTTATTCCATTGACAAATTCAATACTTGCAATAATTTCCACTATTACTATTAATTGCAATATATAATTTAATTTGCAAATTATAATTACCTTTGATACATCAAATTTCAATATTTTCTTTCATATAAATTAATAAGATTTTTATTTCTTTCTAAAATTTAAAATAAAATCCTATTAATTTAATTCATTTCAAACATCGAATTTACGCGGGTCGTTACACTCTCCCCCACTCAAAACTTTTCGTCCTCGAAAAGGAAAAGAAGGGAAAAATTAAATACAATACATCTTATCTAAAATATTTAACCTATAAACAATTAAATTTACAAAATTAATCACTTTAAATAAGATATCCTATTTATAACTATTTAATCCTTTATATTTAAATTATTAAAGTTTGGAAAAACATTTCCAAAATATTTCCAAGATACTGCATTTTCTTATATAATCCAAAGGGTTACAATTTATATAAAGTGAAATATTTAAGCGGTTTCAACCATTAATCAACCAATCAATACAACAACCATCAGCTTTACAAACAGCATACATACACAAGACAAAGCAACCATTTAATCCCACAAACAAATAGTTGTTCGGGTTCAAAACTTGAAATTGTATGGAATGAAAATAACTATCAAGTGCATCCTTTACTCAACAGTCTTAGATGGAACAACGATAGATTATTCATTCATCCAACAACTTCAAATTCTCTTGCCCAACCAACCATAAGTCAAACAATAACAATTCAAACCAACAACCAAATTAACTTATTATACATTTATTTCATGCTTTAGTTGTTTAATTTCTTTTCTTTCATTTATTGAGTGATTCCTTCATTACTTACAATTTTCATTTTTCATTTATTACAATATTCATTATATTTGCATTCCATTTTATTTACTTAAGTTTATAATCATCTATTTATAATACTTAAAATTTCCATTTTAACTTAAGTTTATACATTTAATTCTCATTTTGTAACAGCAAATTCATTGAATACCTTTATTACCTCAAGCTTCACTTATAAGATTTCCCCTTACATTTTCTTACTAACATTGCAACTTTTATTATATGGTAAGTTATATATATGCTTTAAGAATGTAAGTGAAAATTATACAAGTTTCTTCTCAATTCCCTTAATTAATTAATGGTTTAATAATTATATATATTCGTTTTATAAATTACAATTACAACTTACTTTTAATTTCATTCATTTATTTAATGCTTACATTTCTATTATATTTAATAATGGTAACAATTTAACTACACTAAATTTGCAACTTTATACATCAATTCTTATAAATAAAGAAGTTCATTAATTAATTTAATAATGTTTACAATCGTTTATTTACATTACTTATCTTCCTATTGTATTAAATTTTTACTTTAATTAAAGGTTCCAATTTCTACACTTAATTGAACTATTAATTAACTAGAACTTAAGAACCAAATACCGGGTTTAATTTTTAAATCATTTAAAATAATAGATAGATATCTATTTTTAACATATATATATATATATATCCAATTATAATTAAAACGATAAAAATTTCTTAAACAATTCTGCAGTAAATTTCTATAGTGGCCTTCCCACTTCGAAACTCGAAAATGAAAGTCGATGATGCGTGCACTCATCACCGAAATTATTTTCCAGCAACAGGGAGGAAAGTACAAAACTTATTTTTCCGAAATCTTCTTTAAAACAATTTTTTCGAATTATATTGAAATATTTATATCAGAAAATACTTATAAATAATATTATTATATTCCAAAATTTATTCGAAAGAAATTTCAAAACCCCGTAACTTAAGTTCTAAATTTCCAAATTTCATCAATCTTGTTTTCCAATCTAACTTATATTATTAATTATACACTTTATCACCTAACAACCAATCTATTGCAGCCAAATATAGATATAGATTGAAAATTGTATTTTATATATAGAAAATATAATAGGAAAAATTATTTCATTCACCTATATTAAAACAGATATTATGTCGGTCTGTCCTATTTAGTGTTTAGAAACCCCTATTGATGTCACAACGTCCCATGCATCAACCAGAATTTATAAATACAAAACGGAACAGATTAACACAATATTAAAACCTTTTTATAACACTAACAAGTATGCTCTCTCATATATATACACTCAGCGACTCCCATAGGGTATTACTACCCTATTAACAAAGAGTCAAACCCCACAAAGCCAAGGTTTATCGCTAAACCAAAGCTCTGATACCAACTGTAACGTCCCGCCTTTTCGCACGATTTAAACCGACACACGTGCCAGTTCAACCATACGGAAGGGCGGATTGTTATGGAGTACATAAGAAAAACGAGAAAGAAATAAAAGAAAACAGAATCTTGCAGCGGAAGGATAAAATATAATAATAAAATGTATAGTTTATAAATCTGTTTACAAAACATCTATATACTACATATCAGAGTTACACATACCAATAACAATGCAGCGGAATTAAATGGTGTAGTGGGATAATATAGTAGATACTAGTAATATAAATCTTCGTCTTCGTCCTCCAGAGCTAAATCCTCAAATCCTGAAACGCTCGGACTGACCCGAGCGAATTGAAAAGACAAAACACTCGAATCATAACTAAAAGATCTTATGTGAGTTAAATCAACAGGAGTAAATATGAGTGCAGTAACTCAAGAGATGCTCGGGATTTACATCTCCTAAGGATCCGTTAAACTATTTACTATGTAGTATATTGCGCTATTATAATAGTGTCTAATTGTAAAATAAACTTACTTTTTAATAGCGTTAAGGGGTTACCCATATAGCCCTTAACACAGAATATATTCCCATAGTCTATACAGTACCGTAATCTCCCCCGTACTGGGCGTCGTCAGAGGGCACTCCATAGGTATGGTACAAAAAAAAGCTCGTAGTAAAGGCTCGGTATGGTAGGTGACACAGCACAACTAGGCAATGCCAGGGTAGATATACCAATTGTTATCCGGGTTGGTGGAAACGCGTAGCCGCAGTTACCGCCCACCTCGAACAAACTCCTCCAAAATCAAAAATAGAAGTGGCCACTGAATCAATTCAAAGTCAAAGTATAATATCGAAGAGGAGCGTCCGATCAGAGGTATGACCTCATTGGCCCGAGAATCACTCCTGTTTTAGCCACCTTATGCCAACTCACGGGAGTCGAGTCCACGTATTTACCTTACAGGAAACGTCACCACCACCTACTTCATTCTGGAATCTCCACCGCGTACACGGTTAGTCAAAGTGGTTTTCGGTATCGACAGAGAGTATGTCCATATCCGATCCCGGTCTCTTTGCCAACCCATCGTTGTTATAACAGCGCGTCATTTAAAAATAGTTTATACTTTAAAACCAGAATAAAATTTTCCATTTCAAAACTATGAATACGATATCAATTTAAACCCAAAACAATATGATATCATTTTATCTCAAATATAATTCTTTTCCAAAATCATGATGGTTTAAAATTTAAAATATCTGGAAACCAAATATTTGAAATATACTTTCAAAGCATAATATTTCGAAATTCAAAATTTTAAAACCATAACTTCTAAAACTTGAATGGTTTGGATATTCAACGAATGTAAAATAAATGGTTTAACTTTAAAGTTACTTTGTAAAGAAAAATAATTTCCATGGCTTTTCAAATATATTTCTTTATTTAAAGTTTAAACCATAATTTAAATATCACTTCAAGTTCCAAAAATCCCTTCAATTTCTATGTATATATATATCCATTTGGAGTATTAATATTTAAAAACTAAAGTTGGATTTTCTTCTTTCAACAATTAATATTCTATTATTTAGTCTTGAATATTCATATAAATTCCATAAATAAAACTCCAATTTCTAGCAATTAAATATTTTCTCAAATTTACTTTATACTAGAATTTTCATTTTTAATTCATCTTGGAAAATCCAGTTATAAATATCATACCTTAAAATTTCCAAACTTAAACATATAAGATAAATTTCCAAATTCCATTTTCTCAATTTTTCATTTTTATTCAACAGGTTTATACACAACTTAATTTTCAAATTTTTAACTTCATATGTATATATATCGAAGAATAATATTTTATAAAATATCAAAATCAAATTTTTATAAACCGTCTCCCATCCAAACCATAGAAATCACATTAAAATAATTTATATATAGACCACGGTGCCTGTATAAAATTTTCTATCCTATGGTCAAGTGATACGGATATTTATCATTTCAATCCGAAATTTAAAAAATAAAATTTTGCGGTTGTATATCATTTCAAACCACAATCCCGAATGAAACGAAAAATGCATGATAACTTGCAGTTTAATGATATAAAATAAAACGTCCACTCTTCAACATCATCCATCATCCAAATCACAATCATCATCTAATAATAATTCAATATCAATATATATCTGATAATATATATCAGGTAATAACTGGCTGTTATATTCAAAAATAAATTTAATCAACTATTAAACTAACAGTTTATATTTAGTAATAAATTTTATAACTGTTTACTAGCAGTTCCTATGCAAATAAATAAATTCTAACTATCAATTAATATGCAATAAATAAAATAAATTAATAGTTAAATTAAATAACGCGATTTAGCAAATATGATGAACAAAACATGCCAAATAGTTATAAATAAATTTCTACTCATATCTAAATTAAATTTAACAAACATAAAAACTTTTAGAAGTTGTGAGTGGGTTAAAACACTCACCTTTTGAGTTTAAATCCGATTTAAACCCAAAAATTCGACGGTCTCCGAATTGGTCCAAACTAGTTCCAAACTGTCCGGAATTTAATTACGATCCTAACAAAAAAAGTTTCGCGTGAATCCGAGGTCGTATGAAAAAGTTATGCGATTTAAACGATTTGAAAATTAAAATAAATTATAAAACAAAACAAACCTTAATTAAATACTCGCCACGTCACTATCGTCTTCCACGCGCTTTGGCTACAGGAGCACGCGAATATGTTTCCAGACCGAACCCAAAACGGAAAACGAACACCACCAGTAGATTGCGTATTCTGAGAACTCCAACATATAATTTTTCTGGAATTTTTAGAGGAGTTTGAATTTTGACTTTTATTTGGATTGAAACTGGATCTAGAAATTGTCTGTTGCCATTGAAGAAGAGAAGAAGTTGAAGAAGAGACTATACAGAGGAATGAAGATGGAGGCTAGGGTTTCACCGCCTATTTATAGATAGATCGCAAAAGAATAGGTGTGCACGAATTTTAACGTGCAAACGGAGGTGGTCCCAAAAGATAAATAATATTAATTACACACGTTATGGATTTAGGAAATAAATAAATTCCTTATCATTTACATTTTATTTTAAACGTATTTACAAATGTAAATCTAGACGTTTCGTTTACGTTTCAAAATATATCCACAATTTTATTAATTTCCAAATTGATCTAAACAAATTTAGATGTAAATTAAAAGCTGATAAGTCTATCCATTGCAGTGTTAATTTCTCCACTTCCTTATATTTAGAATGGAAACGTTCACTTTATTTCCTCAACATTATTTTATTTTCCTTAAAATGCTTATTTGTTACTTGCAATTCATAATGTAAACATTCTTATATTCTAAAATGATCAACTTATACAATATTAAATCAATTCTTATATTTCCAAATAATGTACATTCATAATGAAAACATTCTTACATAAATTTTATTAATTGCACTTTGTTTCTTTTCCTTTTTCAATTGAAAGATTTTAATAAATTTATTTCCAATTAATTTTAATCTTCCACTTCAAAACAGACCCTAATTGATGAAATCAATTAAATAAATACGTGAACATTGTAATCCTTATTTATAGTCAAGCAAACATGTTTATAAAATTACAGGTTTCAACAAGCATTAAATTACATACTAAATAAATCTTTTTCTCTATTCAATTAAATAATCAAATGTTTATTCCATCTAAAAATTTTAAGTAGAAGGATTCCATGTTGGGTTCAAAATCTATTATTTTAATATCCTTGAATTTTAGTTTAATCTCTATAAACGAAATATTTAAACGTTAATTTCATTTATTTTGCAATACTTAATTAAACCAAAATATCGTTTTCTAAACTTAAATCTATGCTCCCATTGATTCATTCAATTTGCACTTATTATGTATTATTTTAACAACTCATTTATAACTTTGAATCTATTCCCCAAATTTCACATTTCTATCGTTATATACATTTGAATTCCATCCTATTTAATATTTCAAATATTACGTCATTATCATTAATGAAATAATATATTGTTAATTATTGCAATTGATTTTCCGTTATAACTTAATATACTAAATAGGTGGTAAATCTTAAATACTTGTTCTCATTAACGATTTATTTCTACTTACAAATTAATGCAATTATTACCTATTTCCATCTTTATCTCCAATTAACGTAAAATGTTATATTCAAATTCCATAAATTTCAATAGATTCAAATTATCATATCTATGAAGAACATTTACGTTATTATCCATTTATTACCTTAACTTATTCAACGTAACATTTAATTTATATTTAATGCAATGATTTCCAAATCAATTGAATTGAATTAAATATATATGTATCACTCATAATAACTTGTGGTCACAACTCTTGATCACCATTAATAAGTTTATTATTTACAATCCAATAATCGCCATTCTATATATATATGAATTAACTAATTCAATATTTCCATTTCGTTTTCCTATCCTAAATTTATTACTAAGTGTATTTACTCCATTCCAACAAGTTGTAATTCCATTTTTACTATACAATCATTTCCCTATTCACTTTTATTACTAACCCATCATCATTGCATTTATTGTCTTTTATTGATTTAATCAATTTACCCCATATTCCCTTAAACTCATACTAACGAAACATTCAATTCTATTTATCTCATAAACTCCATTTCATAAATCTACCTGCAATTTCTACCTAGAAATAAGGTTACATTTCCGTTGAAAATACATTTACATCTTACGTTACTACATTAATAGTTAGTAACGTTTATATCATCAACCATCACTTATGAATAATTAACGTTTCCTATTTATTTTGTTACATTCACTTATATTCATTTATGAATAAATTGGTATTCCCTTTAACCTATTAATTACTAACTTTAATTATTGCAATTCATTTATCTAACATAAATTTTGAATCTATTTCCAAATTTTCATATTTCAATTAATTAACACCTTACAATAGTTTACAAATAAAAGGGATTGTACTAATTACATTATTTATTTTCTTGCATTACTTTATTACCTCCGTTTATATTCAATTTCCGTAAATCAATATTTTATTCCATTGACAAATTCAATACTTGCAACAATTTCCACTATTACTATTAATTACAATATATAATTTAATTTGCAAATTTTAATTACCTTTGATACATCAAATTTCAATATTTTCTTTCATATAAATTAATAAGATTTTTATTTCTTTTTGAATTTTAAAATAAAATCCTATTAATTTAATTCATTTCAAACATCGAATTTACGCTGGTCGTTACACTATGATTGTGGGAAGAAGGGCCATATTGCTAAAGATTGCAAGGCAGAAGGTAAGAAGCTCTACAACTGCAACAAGATTGAGCCTCTTGAGGTTTGGTATTATATGGAGATGGACTGGCTAAGGAAGCACGAAATAGTAGTGGACTATGATAGGCTTTTGGTGACGATGGGGATGGTTAATGGGCGTAGAGGGGAGATAGGTTGCTTACCTGATGATTAGGTGATGACTAGCTTTTTATACTAGCTCGAGCTCCCTCATAGCGAGTCGTCATCTGTGCCTATAGCTAGAGAGTATCCAGGCATATTAAGGGAGGTGACCAGATTACCACCATCTAGAGGGATCAAGCTCCGTATAGATTTAGAGAAGGATGTCAGACCGATTGTTATGCCATTGAGGCACATGGCGCCAAAGGAGTAGAAGGAATTAAAGGTGTATGTGAATGACCTACTGCGATTAGTGTTCATCCAATAGGATATATCTAAGTAGGGGGAAGCCATAGTGCTCTCCACTAAGGTGGATAGCTTTTTGAGACAATGTGTAGATTACCATGAGCTGGATAAGTTGATGAAGAAGAACAAGTATCTGCTCCAGCTTCCTCATTCGATCAGCGCCATGGTGCTAGAGTGTTCTCTCAATTGGACCTTGCGGTAAGGTTTCATCAACTAAGAGTGGCGAAGGAGAGTATTCCAACTACAGCGTCTATATGCCATCTGGATTCTATGAGTGGTTGGTTATGCTATTCGGGATAATGATAACCAACATTGGCATACTTTGTTGATCTTATAAACTGTGTTTTCAAGGATAAACTAAATATGTTTGTACTTGTGTTCATGGAAAATATCCTTGTTTATTCGAGGATGAAGGAAGAACACAAGGAACATTTGAGGATTATGCTCGAGGTGTTGAGAAAGCACCGACTGAAGGCAAAGTTTTGAAGTGTCACTTCTGAAGGAAGGAAATGTGATTTTTGGGTCACTTTGTTTCTGAGCAGTGTATTGCTGTAGATCCTGTGAGGTAGCAGTAGTACAAGGTTTGGATCGACCCAAAACTGCTACATATATTAGAAGCTTCCTTGGTTTGCTAGGATGCTATAAACATTTTGTCAAGGACTTCTCTAAGGTAGCAGCCCCGTTAACCAACTTGATGAAGAAGAATCAGACTTGTATTTAGGATGCGAGGTGCGAGCATGCATTCATGAGTCTCAAGGAGAGGTTGTTAAGCACACTGGTGTTAGTCATTCTAAGAGGGAATGCGAAGTTGACAGTATACATAGACACTTATGGTACTGGATTAGGTGTGGTATTGATGCAGAGGGGAAAGGTTTTCTCCTATGCTAGTCGGCAGCTGAAACCGCAAGAAAGGAAGTATCCGACTCACTATTTGGAGTTGGCGGCAATAATATTCGCTTTGAAGGTATGGAGGAATTTTTTTCTTGGAAAGAGGTTCTAGTTGTATATGGACCATAAATCGTTAAAGTATATATTCTCTCAGAAAGGCCTTAACCTTCGTCAACAGCGATGGTTAGAGTTCCTAGCTTCTTATGACTTTGACATTTCCTATACCCTATTAAGGTAAATGCAGCTATTGATGCATTAAGTAGGAGACATGCTAGCTTGGGAGCGATGTTCCTAGAGTAGAAGTAGTTCGAATTTATCGCTGGCTAGGATTTCAGACATCAATGTGAGCTAGAGCTGGAAGTGTTAACTAGCCTAACGATCAAACCTATCTTGATTGAGCGGATCGGTTCAAGTCAAAGGTTAAACGCTTGACCAGTAGAGATCACTGAGAAAATAGAGGAAGGGGTAGGTTTGAGGAGATGAAGCAGTACAGGCTCAACCGTGACGGTTGGCTCCATAAGGACGGGGTATTATTTGTTCTAGATGTCAATAGGTTGAGGGATGAGGTGCTACGAGAGTGCCATCATTCAAGATTGATTATATATCTCGATGGAAATAAAATGTACCGTGATATAAGATAGACATTTTATTAGGAAGGGATAAAGAAGAACGTTGGGACATTCATCTCGAAGTGCTTGAACTATCAGTTGGTAAAGGCAGAGCAGAAGAAGCTGGGTATTTTTCTACAACCGCTCGAACTTTCCAAATGGAAATGGGCACAAGTTTCGATGGATTTCATTGATGAATTGCCAAGGACCGGAGAAAGGTATGATAGCATTTAGGTCATAGTCGTTAAATTGACTAAGAGTGCCTAATTTATACCCATCAGGTCTAGTAGAATGACATTCAAATTGGTCAAATTGTATGTGAAGGTGGTTATGCGATTCTATGATGTGCCAAAGAGCATTGTGAGTGACCAAGACCCTTTTGTTCATTAGTGAGTTCTGGAAGAGCTTACAAGAGCATTGGGATGGAGCTGCAATTTAGTATAGCTTATCACCCACAAACAGATGGGAAAATTGAGAGAATGAGTAATATATTGGAAAATTTCTTGCATGCTTGCATTCTCAATTTCAAGGGCCTGTGGGATGATCACTTGCATTTGGTAGAATTTGCAAACAACAATAGCTATCAATCTAGTATCGGTATGGAACCATATAAAGCATTGTATAGCCGACCGTGTAACGTTCCTTCATGTTGGTGGGAAGTGGGCGAGAAACCTTTACTTGGCCAGATATGATTAGAGAGACTTCGAAGAATGATATCATTCAGCAATGAATGAAAGTTGTTCAGGGTAGACAAAGAGCTACGTTGATAAGAGGGGACATGATTTATAGTTCTCCGTCGTTGATATGGCCTTTTTCAAGATCTCACCGTTGAAGAATGTTCGATTCGGTACTAAGGGGATGTTGGCAATGAGATTCATTGGTCCTCTTTTGATACTTAAGAGGATCGAGAATGTAGCATATAGAGTCGACTTACCTTAGAAGATGGTGGGCGTGCATAATATGTTCCATGTCTCTCACTTGAAGAAGTTCATCCATAGCTCAGGCATAATAGTTGAATTGAATCAGTTCAATGATATCAAGATTGAAACGAAAGCATTATGACCTCATTGGACTATTCATATCGTTGGACATGATACGAAGCAGCTTAGGAGGAAAATGGTGGAGTTGGTGAAGGTTCAGTGGAGTGAGAGTGAAGGCGAATGTACTTGGGAGACCGAGAAGAACATGAGGACCGTTTATCCAGAGCTCTTTATTTGTTGAGACTTTTGTTTATCGCGTTTACTTTCACTTTCGATATCATATAAGGTAGTTTAGTATCCTACATGCTAGGGTAGGCATAGATATCATTTTGTTTTTTGTGCGCGTGATTGATGTTAGATGTTTGATATGTTTGCACGTGGATGTTAGGCATGTGGGGTAGCTATGCTTGATTTTACTTTGTTTATATTGGGATTTTAGCAGCGAAACTCCTAAAGAGGGAATAGTGTAACAGCTCATAATTTAATACCAAAGAATCGTAAAATATTATTTTTAAATTCAGATAAGGTCATATGACTCTAAAACTTTGGGATGCCTATTAGTGACATTTTCTATATTTAGAATTTTTTTCGATGATTTCACCCCTAAAAACTTGTAGCGGCTGTAACTTCTGACAGAAACCGAATTAGCATCCGAAATTACTTCCATTGGAAAGATATGATGGTTTTCCTTTCCGTAGAGTAGTCATAGTTGCAATTTGGACTTTCTGACTAGAAGATACTGCTATTTAGATTGGTCGTTTTTGAAGCATTTTAGTGGGTAATTAGTGAGTTTATAGGCAATCCCTATAGCTCATTTTGGATTTGGAGGCCATAATAGGCTGAACCATAGTAACACCTCATATTTTTAGTAACGTTATTTAGGAAATTTAATTAGCTAAATTAAATAAAATAATGTGACGATTAGGAGATTGAGATTCGTGATTAATAGGGGTAGGCGTGCCATGATAACAAATGAACTAAAATAAAATGGTTAAGTATAATAGGTGAGGGAAAAATAGGAAAATAAGCATTCTAACACCCTAAACCCTTAGCCGTGTATCCTCACATTCAAATCATTTGCAAAAATTAAAATAAGAGGTCGGCCACCATTAGAAGCAACTTGAGGAAGATAAATTAAGGGGAAGCTTAATCAGCTTGAATCCATTCAAATCTCAAACTCTTTAATCTCAAAAGCTAAGGTGAATAAAGACTACATCTCATTTTCTAATTGTTTTTTGTTTTAAGATGAATCCGAAGTATTTTGCATGATTATACCATGTTTTTGAATGATTAAATGTTTATATATGTCTGTTGATGATTTATGCTTGTTCATATAGATTTTATGATATGTTTTAATGTGAAAACCCTATTTAATGACATCCAAATGCGTTGCAAACTTATATTTAGATTAGAAATGGTATTTTAGATATGAGTTTCAATTTTTTGAATTAATGTGGATTTTATATTAATTATCTAGTGTAGAAAATGTTATTTGGGTTTTAAATTATTTACGGCTAAATAATTAATATTTAGGTCTGGAATTAATATATGTTAGAAAACATATTAAAATTGATTTTTATGGAATTTTTTGAAGAATTTTCCTATGTGTTTTATTAGATATATAAAATTATTTAAGGTATGGGGCTTAAATGTTTTATATATTTATAAAAGGAGAAGGGGTATTTTGTAAATAAATAAAAAAAATTATTTTTAAAATGTTGGCAGAAAAGAAAAGTAGCAACCAACAAGATTTTGACAAATAAGGCAGATTAGTTGAAGGAAATTCTTTTTAAAGGAAAAATTAGTTTGTACATGCTTTTAGCATGTTTCGCCACTTTCAGCACAGGGGTTCCGACCAAATATTGCCGCCTCCATGCCATCAAAACCAATGCACATAGGATTAATAACTTGGTACAAAGTGAATTGGACCAAGGTGGAAGGCACTAGGTCGATACCAAAGTTTCTGAAGGGGTCGAGGCATGTCTTTGCTTTTAATTGAGAACGTGCCTACTTTGTTTTCGAAGGGTGTGCTTTTGATTTGGTTGGCTTTTAGCTGAGTCGAATGTTTTAAAGGAATGGTTTGGAATGTGTTGTACCTCTTGTTTTAAGTAAATGCTTTCTTTGGGTTTCGAATGGGTTGTACCTCTTGTTTTAAGTAAATACTTTCGTCGAGGTCGAAACCCCTTAGCTGCCGCTTTTTTCCTTTCGACGCCAATGGTTTCAGAAGGTATACGTTGCTTTCAAAACTTAGGCGCTTCTCCAATGCTTTCAGAAGGTTAGTTTCGACATCAATCTTCTTTGCTTAGAAAATGCTTTCGAAAGAGTGCTTTCGACTAAAATGTTTTATGAACCTTTTGCTTTATTAGAGGTAGAACACAAATGGTTCCGAAGGAGTTAATTTTTAATGGTTTCGAAAGGTGTTTCCACATGTTTTACTTGAACACAAAGGCTTTCAAAAGGTTTGATGTTTAATTGCTTTCGAAAGGTTTAAAGAATGGTTTTGAAGAGGTGGCTCCCTAATGGTTTCGAAAGGTTTGAAAGGAAAGTTTTTCCAATGTATTTGAAAGGTAATGTTTAAAGGTTTTGAAGAAGGATGTCTAAAGTTTTAATGCTTTCAAAGGAAGGGTTTTTCAATGTTTTTGAAAGGAAGACTATGAATGGTTTCGAAAGGAATGTTTTGGCCTTTTGGCCGAGGTGAAAGAAGGATTTTACTTGGTTTCGAAAGGGGTACTTTAGTAGATTCAAAAGGGGTACTTTCAAAGGATTAAATGTTTCCATCAACAAAGATTTGAGTAAAGTATATATAACATAGCAAGGTGATTTTGAGTAAAGCATGGTGTATATATATTTTCCTTGTTTAAGTTTGGTTTAAAGGTTTCAAATCAATTTGAGATGAAAAGGTTTTCAAGGAAAATTTAATGGAAGATTGCCCTAAGTAAAATGACTAAGATATTAGAATACTAGATGAGACTGGTATAGGGTTGCGCCATATACATTAGCTGTTAGCCCCAGCTAATTTAGTCCAATATTCCAGTATGTAGGGCTTTGTCACATGTAAGACTAAAATTAAGATTACACACGAAAGGGAATATATATTTGTATACTGATAGGTTATTAGGGAGCCCGTAAAACCATTAGAATCAGGTGACCGTGGAAAATGTTAAGTTAGGGAAAGACCGTCCAAAAGAGGCATGTCTAACAGGCGTTAGATTATTTTGATTATATTGTAGGGCAGGCCTGAGTCATCCAAAGGTTAATAGTTAGCCAAACAAAACTATAGTGTTCGGACAGATAGTTCATTTGTTACTTGATATGTATGTTTACATAATAATGCTTTACAGTTTTAACCAATTTTGGTTGTAGGATAAAGTTTTGCAAAAGATATGTTTTAAAAGGATATTAGTGAGGGGAAATATGTTCCGTTAAGTGTTCGTGGTCTCACTTAATATCAAATAACCGAGATGCATAGTATTATTCATACCAGCTTTATGTCTGACTCAAAATTTATGTTTTTCCCTTAAACTCTCGAGTGCTCAAAATTGATTTTATTGGGCTAAGGGTTGAGGTTTTACGGGTTCTAGTGGGTCGACGAGTAAAGCTTCCAAAGAGGAGTAGATGGCTAATGGATGGTTATTTAGGGGTTGTTTTTTTGTTTTGTTTTATTCTATTGTGGTGTATTTAAGACAGTTATGTCTATATAGTACTCTGGTCAACCAAGGGGGCGTCATCGTATGTCGATGTTGGCGTATTTATATAATAATTATATTTTATCTGAACCTGCAAAACGATTATGAGATTATCTAATTTGAATGTGAAACATGTGTTTTGCAATGTAATCAGTTCAATGTTGTTTTTGAAATCTGTGATTTATTTTCGTATTCAAGTATTTCTGATATTTTGGATACCATTAACATAGCCATATTTAGTCGCCGGAAGTTAATACCGTGAACGACTACAATATCTGTGGCACTTAGCTTTGGGCCTGTAGATACGGAATCTACAATAATCATCTCCAAATCAATTTTACCACTTCTCAATAGATCTAAGCTCCCATTAACTCATTCATCATCCAAAAACTTCTCTTTTCTCCTCCAAATTGAGTCTAAATCATAGATTAAGGTGAATTAGCAAGGGATTCATTGGAATTCTTCAAATCTACATTTTATGGAGGAAATCAGATCTTTGTTGTTGGTTTTTGAATTTGCATCGATTTGAGTGCATATCTCCACTTTTGGGTGTTTGATGAGTGATTTATCATCTCTCGCCTTACTATATATGAACCGGTAGGTATTAACATGTTCTGCATCCATTTTTAAAGTGAAAATTAATTTTTAATGCAGTTTTAAAATCCAAACTATAGTTAAAATATGAATAAATGAATATTTGTGTTCTATACTGTTATTTGTATACGTGTTTGCCATGATATATGTTAGGCAATGTTGTATACACCTTGTATGATGGTTGCTATGACTGATTGTGTGATCTGCATGTTTAAATGTTGTTTGGTGTATCATGGTGTTTGTTTGTATGCTTGAATAGTGGAAATGCACATTAGAGCAAAATAGAGGTAGGAACCTTGGAATCAGACTTCGAAGGTTAGGCACTAGAGCGATTGATGTCAAAATATTGCACGGCTATGCATGAGGGCTAAAGCATTTGGTGTAGCAATAGAATCGGTGCAAAGTTGACGTCCTGAAGGAGCTACAGATTTCTGGTTCGGTGGATCTTAGTTCGGTATGGGATAGTTCGATGGAGCTCAGTCCGGTGGGTGGCTTTGGGAAGAGGAAGTATTGGTTTAGATCTAAGTTGGCTCAGCAAGTGGAAAACCAGCTAGGATTTACTGTTCGATAGGGGCTTGGCTTGGCAAGGGAAAGACCGGACAAGAAATCCTATATGGTAGCTTGTTGGTTCGGCAACCGTTTGGTTCAGTAGCAAATGATCGAAGAGGAAATTCTATTTGCTAGTTGTTGGTTCGGCTAGTAAAGGACCGGACAGGAAATTTTGTCCGGTAGTTATTGGTTCGACTAGTGAAGGACCAAATAGGAAATCATGTCCAGTAGTTGTTGGATCGGTGATGAGGAGCCGAACATGAAATGATGTCCGACGGATTTGGTTTGGCTATATGAGTGGGACCATACAAAGCATGGAATGGTGTTTTGGGGTGTTTTCTACGGGCTCAGCACAGAGGGGCTTCGGGGTAATACTTGGGTTTGCTTGGTAGTTTTGGGAGTTGGTTTGGAGTAGGGATGGATGGCTCCAAAGTAGCTTTGGGCCTTCGGTGATGACAACTCGATGGTGAATGGAGTTAGGCTCCGATAATGGCAGCTTAATATTGAAGGGAGTCAGGAAAATAGTTGACCATAAAGGGTGGGTTCTAGGAAGAGTGACCCATGGATAGAATATGGAATGGTTCTTTCATGGAATAAAAGGAATGTGGAATGGTTCCTCGAGGATATTGAAAACTAGATAGAGCAAGGAAATGGCTTGGATACGCATTCTAAGGGACCATTGATACTCCGAGTGTTTTTTGATGTACTCAAAAGCAAGGGTATTATAAATTCACTCACGGGTACTTTAAAAGGCTGCCATGGATCATTTAAAGGATCCATATACCTTGGACCGGGGGAAGATCTAGTGTCAGCTTCAGGCTAAAGACGAGTACACTGAATATCATGATTTCCATTAGTCCCTAGCATGAGAACGGCCATATGAGTTATCATATATCTAGGCACATATGGTGATAGTGAGGATTGTTTGATGTAGTCTATGGTTGATTTGATTGTTTTCTTCCATAGTCTATCACTCTAGGGATATCATTGGAGATAGATATCGGTGATAGGGTTACATAGACACCCATCATCATACTTAGTTTGTAGTATACCTTTATGATATTCGTACAGTAGCATATTATGTCTGTTATGTGCTAACTCTTTTGTTGTAGGGACAGGTCAGGTATGGTTCTTTATACCCTATGCTTATATTTACTATATATGGTTTTTATAGTATTTTGAGATGATGTATCGCTTGCACAAGAATGTTGTCTGACCGAAGTTTTATGCTTTGCTTCTTATTATCTCGGGTACTTTTAAATGAGTAAATTAGGGATAACAGGTCTGGAAAGCGCATGGAGGTGTACGGAGTAAAAGCAGGAGGCTGTGCTTTAACATATCTATACTTGGAGCTTATTGTTGCTTATATTCCACTGTGCAGTACTATGGAACTATACCGGTACTAGTATTACATTAGAGATAGTTCTAGAGTTTATTCTGGAGATTTAGAATGTATAAACTCTAATAATTTGGTTTTTGTATAATTTATGAACCTGTTGCACTCTAATGGTCTCATTTATGGTTCATTTGACTATATCACTATCTCGCTTATTTTACATCTATATAATTATATTGTATTTTGTCAGTGCGCTATGAGATATTCTACAGGTTATGTGTTTGAAATTTCTTTGCTTTTCGTCCTTGATTATCATCCTACATCGGTCGAGTACCTCCATAGTGCATTGCACATGTATATTAGATATCGAAGGTGTAGGGCGGTTGTCACATAGAGTGTTTACTGTATTTCCATACTTACGACCATTAGAATTACTATGGAAGAACTTGGTATTTTTGTCCCCCTCATCCATTCTTTGAACCCTAGACCTCTGTTTCCATATTATTTCATCTTGCTGAATTACCTTGTCAAGCTTTTCCATAAGGTTTAAGAGCATGTTTTGCTCTAAACTTAATTCCTCCACCTTATTTAATTTAAGAATTTCAGAAAGTGTTTGCACTAAAAGTTGGCACAAACACCCAATTGATATTTTGTAGAGAAATAAATGAAGAAAATCCAATGAAAACAAAAGAAACAACCAATTAAATAACAGAAAATAAGCAAAAACATGAACACAATGATTTATAGTGATTCGATGTTGAAAGCCTATGTTCACTTTGGAGAAAATGCTCTATTAATGACTTTGAATTCTGAGTAAAATAGGGATTGGATCAAAATCCGTGAATATAATGTAGTACAAAGAAAACAACGGCGTAAAGATTCTTCAAATAAACCATGAAGCCTATATTTATAAGGGGAGATAGCCGAATGTCTTCTTGAGAAATCGTCAATGGAATCTCTAGATACAGAGAAGGTCATATGAGCGATCGCCTGGCCCAAATCCAAAAGAAAATGGATCGGCCCCGATCCCACTTAACAATCAAGTGGGGTCTCACGATCCCTCTGGTGGGTCCCTCTTCATGTTAACTCCATGTCACCAGGAGTGTTTCCATATTTGACATATGGACTTTGAGATATTGATCAATCTCCATTGATTTAAACTACTAAGCAGATGCAAACTGCTCCCTTGTATAGAGGTAAGGATCATACTCGATCACTAGCCTAGTTGAGACTATAATACACACTTATGATGTTCCACTAGATCCATCTCTCTGTTTGTTTGATCATTGCTTCACATTTCCATCTGTGCTTGATCTTTGGACTCTGTTACCACTTCTTTGAACTACTTTCTCTGTCTATGATCGAGTCTAACTTGTCTAGTTAGCCTGGATATATAGTCGGGTCAAAAGGTTGGACAACACTTGACCCCAAAGTACGACTTGTTTCGAACAAGATGTTCTTTGAATTGAAGCAAGTTAGAGTCATTGGAAAGAATTCCATTCAGCTTTATGAACAGTCGTTATCCTTTCGAAGAGTTGTATCCCTCTCTATTCATCATGAAGCTTGGTCGATATTTGACAGTATAAATATTGGATTGTAACTTGTCAATAACGTTCCATGCTTAGTTTCATTGAGCTAATCAATTAAGTTAGTAGGCCTTGGCTATCAGCAGTGACCTCTTTTCTAAGAAGTCTAGGTGATAATTTAATCTCTATCGATTCAAGAAATTGAATGTTGAATATATACGCATGCATGTTCATGTACTCATTTTTCGTTGACTCCCTAATGCACTCATATGCTTATGATTCGTTGCCAAAATGCATGGTATTTAAGTGAAATGGCATTGCAATGTTTATCATTTTACTCATGTTTTCTTATCTTTCTTTTCTTTTTTTAAATATTGGCAGGAGGCATTCGATACCAATCCTCTATGCAAAGGATCGGTACCGATCCCTTAGTTTACGTGGACTTAAGCAAATCTCGAGCCTAAGTAAGCGGGCCGCATATTATATATAAGCTAATTACTTAGCTTAATTATCTTCTCACTTGCTTCATTTGATTCTACCAATGAACCGAACCGCTTTCTCTTCTTTTCTGCTGCCATTAGCGAACCCAAGGATTTCACCAACCCTTCCAGTTTCTTCTTAGATTTAACCCCTCTCCATCCTCTACAAGCTTGCAATCATCTCTAGTCATGTTCTGGTACCTAACTTCTACCAATTCGATCTTACATTAGTTAAACCCAAACCCTCAACTCATCCCAAATTTCTTCGATCAAGTTGAGCCTCTTTATATAAGTAGGTTTGATTCCAGTTGGCTACAATTTAGATGTGATGAGTCGATTGGGATTATTCATGTTGGTGGACTGTGAACTTGGATTTCGGTCGATGGTTGGCGTGTGAGGATCGATGTTGGTTTTGGAATAGAGGGATCGATATGGATTCATCATTAACATGAAATAGATGAAGCAAAGTGATGAGGAGGAGGGATTGGTCGATGTGGGATCGAATCATGTGATCAGATGGAAGTATGTTGGAGATGAAGTGAAGTAGTGAAATCTAGGGGATCAATAGTAATATGCGATCGGTTATCGCACATCGAAGTTGAGATGGGTCAATCCATCATAGTGGGATCGATTGCCTGGTGGAATGGAGGGATTGGTTATTATAAGGATCGGTTGGAGGCAGGTAGAGCATGAAATGGCTTAAGGCAACACTACCTAGGTGAGGGATCACTACCAATTTTTTTGCCTAAGGGGACTTAGGCATTTTTACTACTTGAGTGTATACTTGAACTTAAACTTGATTATATACACATGGACTTGCATGCAAAACCAAATCCAAACCCAAACCCTTACATAGGAGCATGGACATGTGAACAAACTTGGACATGAACGTTTCATATCCAATGTTGGACTTGAGCTCGAACGTTTGAAGTCCAGAATGGGACTCGAACACGATTTTGGCACTTTAACTTGTACATTAATGCATATGACTTAGAATTCGCAACATATGCCTTGAACAGATCAGGATGCTCAAATGAATTTGAACACAAATATTGGACTCCAATATGTCGACAACTGATCCTAGAGCTTATATGAAATCCTCAACCATCGACGTGAAAGCCGTTGGGACAGTCAACGACGACGATCATTCGGGTCAATTCAAGAGTCTCGTCACAGCCGTCGTTTTAATTCTGAACCGTTTATCACTATACTGCACAACACTGCACGTCACTGCACTAGTTTACACTTTACATGGGGAGAATGAGTCGATTTTTCTAATGATGATTATCGGCTAAGTTCAATAGTTATATTTTCCAGACGCTTGGAGTGCTTTGCCGCTATGGCTACTGAACAGGCTTCTTCACATGACAATTCCAAATACCGAATCCAGCTCAGCAACCATATCTTCCAGAAACACTCCAGGTCACCGATCTGAAAAACTTAAGGGTTCCTATCAAGTTCCAAAGATTCCATAAAGTCCTAAAGCAGAAGATGAGCCAACTCCTGACACTCTAGAAGATGTTGTATTCTTGGAAGATCCGGCAGAGTTTGTGGCTTTGAAAGTCGACGAGGCTTCTCTTTGGAGAATTTGCATTAAATAGAGTTTCTATATGATTATTAGCTCCATCTCATCATGATAGAGATCATTTCCCCCCAGAGAGGTACCTTCCTTGAGGCGGCGCCTAACTGTCGGGTCACAACCGGTGCTTGGAACAAACGTAGCGCTTTCTAGAATGAGTGGTTCTATGTGTGTTGCCCACCTAGTTTTGCAGGACATTAGCTTGAAGGACGTAAATGTCTCTTTAAATTTAAATCTGAGTACTTTTATTCAAGTCGTATCGTGAACTAAGCAGTTATTCTGAAAATTATAGGTAGTCACCCGTGACCTAACGTCAATCGTTACTCAGAAGCGGTTTTGGCATTTAGAGATGCTCCTACGAAAGATATAAAGTTTCATTACCGACAAGCGCCTTTTCACCTTTGTCCTAATAGATAAGGGTCGTAGCACCGGGCAATCAAGCAACATTGAGGGTGTACCGCCGAAGAAGGAGATATTGCTAGGCAAGAAGGTGACAATGCCAATCCTATCGTGCCCCTAAGCGAGGAGGCTCAGGATGTCGCCGTAGAAGGCAAATAAAGGGGTGATGATGACGAACCCGATCATGGTGATGGGGTTCTAGCATTGACTTGCGGTTGGATCCTCATAGAGCACACAACCTCCTACGCCAAAGGAGAGAAAAAGGAAGAAACTTGTCTACAAGCTTCATAAAGGCCAAGTTGCCAAGTAGCTTAAGCTATCTGTCACTCCTCAAATCGCTCTGTAACAGTCAACTTCTCAGCCCTCAGAAAATTTAGAAAACATATTCGAGGGACTATAGGATATTCCAATTCCAGAGCACATTGAGACTGAAAAGAAGCGACAAAATTTGTCATATTACATGGCGTTGAGCCGAAATGAAAAATCAAATGTTGAATGAAATAAAACTGAATGAAATGAAACTAAGTGAAATAGCATCGTCGATGATCGCTATTATATGCTCTTGAGACTGCAATGTCGTCTACAGTCGTTAGTTTGAAAGTTCCATCTCTAATTTTTTGACCGATGACATATGATCCATCCCATTTTAGACCGATGTGGATAGGGATAGGAAAAACCCATTTCAATAAAAGATCACCAATTGCAAAGGTCCTAATTCGGACTTTAGTGTTGTAGTATCAGGCAACGTGATGTCGTTATGTAGCTGACATCAAATCAGCTTCTTCGCGCTTCTCATCGACCAGGTCTGGAGATTCCAAAAGGAGATCTCGGTTAGTTCTGGGGTCGTGGTAGGTCACTCGATGAGAAGGGACTTCAAATTCTAAGGGAATCGCGGCTTTGGAGACATATGCAAGGGAGAATGGAGTATGGCACGTCCATTAGCTTGAGGATAAGCAACTGCCACAAATCTTTTCTCAATGTGATGCTGACAGTAGAAGTCTTTAAATTTAGAACTGTCGAAATGGGTTCTGTTATCAGTTATGATTTTTCGAGGGAGACCAAAAAGATAGTTGATGACTCAAACAACAAAGTTGATTATTTTTTGTTGTGATCATAGCTAAAGGTTCGACTTCATCCCATTGGGTGAAGTAGTCAACTGCCACGATGATGTACTTCACACCATCTTTAGAAATCGGCAAGGAGCCGATGATGTCAATGCCCAAGTGGCAAATGGGCATGGACTGACTATTTGAGTAATTTACGTCGAAGGGGGCTATCAGAATTTTTGCAAACATCTAGCACTTTTTACATCATCTAGCGTAACCAGTTGCATCTTGATTGAAGGTTAGGGAGTAATACCATAGCGGAGTATTTTCTTTTCCAAGGTTTGCTACCCGGCGTGATCACTGCATTCTCCTTCATGGACTTCTCTCAAGATGTTTGATTTCATCATGGGTGATACTGAAGTAGGGGAACAAAGAAAACCTTTCTATACATAACTCCTTCTTGGATGATATATCGTAAATCTTTACGGAGGATCTGTCGTTTTTCATTCCTCTATTCGGCAAGGATTCCCCATTGTAGATAATCTTTGATAGCAGTCATCCACAACTCCCTTTCCAGCTCCACCTATAAAACTCAATCAATCTCCATATGGTCGATACTTGGAGTGTTTAGTACTTCAACCGAGACCAAACCCATTTTCTTCCCATCCTCGAACTGGCCAGCTTGGCCAATGAGTCGGCTTTCTCACTTTGTTCTCTAGGGATGTGTGTAATGGTGTAGTACTCGAAGTCAGTGAATATCTCTTGGACCCGACCGAGATAAGGATAAAGTCACTACCCTTTGGCCTGATAATCTCACCTGGCTTGGTATACTACTAACAGGGAATCATAAAAGATTTGTAAGGTTTTCTCCCCCAGTTCTCTAACAAGTTTGAGCCCGACAATTAAGGCTTCATACTAAGCTTCATTATACATTGCAAGGAAGCTAAGTTTCAGGGTGTAGCAGATTCATCGTTCCTTGAGGGTCCCTAATACGACTCTAATGCCAAAACACCGATCATTGGATGCTTCATCTGTGCACATCTTCCATCGGACGGTCGGTTTTCCACTGCTCTCTGGGGAGTCGTCTGGCGTAGTGAATTCAGCTATAAAGTCCGCCAATGCATGTCCCTGGACAGCTTTCCAAAAGAGATAAGTGATATTGAATTGGCTCAATTCAATGTTCCACTTGAATAACCTTCCAGACGTCTCACGTCGCTATAGGACCTATCGTAACATCTAGCTGGTGTAGACATTGATGAGGTGAGCCTGGAAGTAAGGATGGATTTATCACGATGCAATCAACAGGTAATACATGAGCTTTTCTGACTTTGGGTAGTTTCTCTCAACACCTGTCAATGTAATCCTATGTCCATTTAAATTTTATTTTCCCTCTCCTAATCAAATCGAAGAAGGAAATACACTTGTCGGTTGCCCTAGAGATGAATCTGATTAAGGCAGTGACCTTCCCATTAAGGCTCTGTACCTACTTAATCGTCATCAACACTTAGATGTTTCAAATTTCTTGAATCTTCTTGGGACTTGCCTTGATTCTGCGAGAGCTGACGATGAAACCTAGGAATTTCCTAGACATAACGCCGAAAGAGCATTTTAAGGGATTGAGTTTCATTCTGTATTTTCGAAGAATACTGAACATCTCCACCAAGTCATCGATATAGTCGTTTGATTGTCTTGACTTCATAAGCATATCATCCATACTGTGCAGTTAAAGCACTCGGTAGATTCAATACGGTGGGGGTGCAAAAAGTCACAGCGGGGATACAACGAGGATGTAGCGGGATATAGCGGATGACTCTAAAATAGCATATAAACTCATACTTAATGTTTTTAAAAATATTAAAATGGTAATTAAATGAAAAATTAACATTCAATTGAATTAAAATTAATATAAATAATTTTAAATAAAAACATGTGCGAATATACTATAAATAAATGTAGAATTGTAATATAACATAATTGAATTTAGTAGAATATTGGAGTATTTTCGTTTCTGAAAATATATTAGAAATTCAATCACATAAATCAATTTCATAATTTTTATAATGTATAAATGTCATTTTTTAATTCATTTCTTTTAATGAAGATATAGCAATGAAGATATAGCGAAATAGAGGAATATAGCAAGAATAACGGTATATAACAGAAATAGCGGGGCTTAAAGCGGAAAGGCTATATGGAAAAATCATAGCGGTAGAAATCTGCTATGAGATATAGCAGAGTTATCGCAGAGTAATAGCGGGGCATTAACTGCACAACATCTACGTATAATTCCATCGATCGTCCAATCTGGTGCTTGAATATCCGGTCGACCAGTCTTTAGTAGATAGCTCCAACATTCTTTAGTTTGAACGACATCACAACATAGCAATACAGTCCCAGATCGGTAATGAAATTAGTGTACTCCTGGTCAGGGGCGTGCATTGGGATTCGACTGTATCCAAAATACACATCCATAAATGAAAGTAATTCATGTCCAATGGTTGAGTCTACTAGCCGGTCGATCCTTAGAGGTGGAAAGCTATCCTTTGGGCACGCTTTGTTCAGATCTGAGTAGTCAACACATGTCCACCACTTCCCATTTAATTTTTTTACGAGAACCAGATTAGATATCCATTCCATGTAGAGGGCATCGTGGATAAACCCATTGCTTTTGAGCCTACCCACCTCCTCTTTAAGTGCGGTAGATCTCTCCGGATCTATGCTGCGTTACGTTTTTGTTTCACTGGGACATGCCTTGGGTCAATATTCAATGCATGGCTCGTAATGGTCGGTGAGATCCCACATATGTCAGAATAGTTCTAAGCGAACACATCAAAATTCGCTCGGAGAAAACTAGATAACACCTTCATCATCACTGAGTTGAGTTGTGATCTAATGTTCAAGTCCCATGAGGTGTCGTCGTGATTGAACGTGATGTCGATTGTCAACTTAGCATGTGTAGCCTTAGATTCTTTGGGGTCTCCTTCTTCATCTCTCGGGTCCATATCTTTATAGAACCGACGATGGCACCCGAGCCAAGGCTCGGACGCTAGTTGGTAAGCTTTATTGGTTTTGATACAGAGAGACTTATCCACATCTTTTCCTTTCTCTTTTCATTGAGCATCTCTTAACTCATCCACATAAAAGACACGTACAGTCGCCCGGTCTCCATGAACAACTCCCACGTCATTGTCCGTTGGGAAATTTAGTGTCAAACACCAAGGGCGATAACTACCCTAAATTCAGCAAGGGCCAGTCAGCCTAAAAAGGCATTGTAAGGAGAGTCTGTATCCAACACAAAAAATGGCAGCATCCACACTCTCCTACAGTTGTTGTCTCCTAACTCTACCGGTATCTCGACACAGCCTACGGCTTAAGTCGCAACACCGTTTAGTCCATAAATGCGGGCTTTATATTGTTTCAAGTCTTTGGCTTCCATTCTCATCTGCATAAGCGTTCTTGAAAATAATATTTACAAAACTACCGCAATCGATCAAAATCTTCCCCACCAAGGCAAGGCCGATCATGACCCAGATCACCATTAGGTAGTGGCCTCTAGCTTATTTGCGTCTCTATTGTGGAATACTATGTCGTATGTCATAGTACGCTACTGCTTGGTCGAAGCACCATCCTCTGTGTTGAGAAACATTCAAAATCGACATGCCTGATCGCATTCGCATAACGCTCCATTCATACCAGCTTCTGTCGGTTGGATACGGTCCTCCAACAATGGTATTATTAACTAGTCTTCCTCAGGTCTGCATAAGTTCCTCAGCACTAGGCGGATCTTGTCCTCGATTAGGGCGGATGTCCCCTGTCCATCGTCCTACGGGGCTATAACAAACTATTGCAATTTTCTCTCATGAATTGACTTCTCAATGATATCATGCAAGTAAAGACACTCGTCTATATTATGACCATAAGTTTCATGGAACCTACATTACTTCCCTGTCTATTTCTGCTTCTCTATCGACTCATTCGGAGGTGGTTTTCGATACTGCGTGATATTATAAGTTAATAAATATATGTTCTCTAACAATGTGTTAAAAGTGTATATATGTTGTACATAGGGATCCTTGGCTTCCCTCTCCTAAAAACCCGTCTTCGGTCGTGCTTTCTATCACCGCCTTTTTTCTGCTCATTCGGTTTATTTTAAACATCAATTTAAACTTTCCCATAACTATTACGAGATTGTTTTACTGCTACATTATTTTATACTCCCACGGCACTTAAGCTTGCAACATTCCACTTTCTAGTTTACTTTGTGACCTCCTTTCTCAAAAATTGAGTTGCCTTAGAAAAGAAATGGTCAAATGTGGAAGGTGGTTTTTCTACCAACCAATCACCAAATTCAAAATCAGGATTGACTGACCTAGTCAATGCCATGACTATTGCGTCATGATTCGGGTTACTGACTTCTGTAACAGTTGTTTTTAACCTTTTTAGGTAATCTTTAAGTGACTCCCCCAGTGCCTGAACCAAGTTGGAGAGAGACATAACATCTTTGGGTGAGGTGCATGCATGCAGAATTGGTTCAAAAAATTTGTCGCTAATGCATCAAATGATGAAATAGACCGTGATGGTAACTTAGTGAACCACATGGCTGCAACTCCCTTTAGAAAAATAGGGAAATATTTGCACTTGTCTGCATAAGGGGCTCTGGTAGAGTCCATAAGTCATTCGTACCTCATAAGATGCCGCCTAGGATCATTTTTTCCTATATAAGCAGGCGTCGAAGGCATATTCCATGGATGCTCTGCATGTATAATGTTATTTATGAATGAATTATGGCTCTGGATAGTCCCCAATCATCATTGATTAAGTCTTGACTTTCTTTCAAAAGTTGCCTCACCATGGTCAAATGTTTAAAGAGTTGGTGCCAAGTAATGGTCATGTTCCTCCTCAGGTGAATGTCTCGATCCATGTCTACGGGCAGTACCATGTTGCCTTGGCTCCTTTTTCTCTTAATCCATCTCTTGAGCTGTAGTCCTACCATCATCTCTCAATTGTGGTTCAACTACATTCGCCGGAGCTCCAACACCCTAATCAATTGCCGCACCTCCGGAGAGGGCCCCTCCAGCTGATTGGTGATTCCCTTCATAGGAGGAGGGATCGACATTGATCCCTCTCAAAGGATTAGAGCTGATCGGTGCCATCACTGGTAATGGGCCGCTTGGTTTTGTCCTAACGTCCCAGCATTGTATGCTTCAGTTTTGCGGCATCTGGCTCTATGATAGTCATTGGATGAAGAGGAATTTTCTACTCCTAAATATGGAGTAGGCTCCCTCCTTATTCTTCAATGATGATCCCTTAAATGGTTCATCGAATCAATGTTAGCTTGGATCTACCGATTAAGCTGCTGACGGCTATCCATCAACTCCTTCACAAGACTTCAAAATTAGCTCTGGTGATGGCAGCGGGATTCTGGGGATTGACATGGCTGCATGTTTTGATCAACCTGTTGAACATTAGCGTTGTCATTGCCTTCAACAGGAGCACAGGTAGTAGATTTAGTTCCTCTGGCCATTTTTATTAGCTTCCTTCTAAATCGTTTTCAAATCTGAGTCAAAACATAAACTTTGTAGGTGAAAATCTATATCATATCTCATGGATAATGGAATCCACTAGTAGATGATGAGATCCAATCAAGCTGAGAATTGATTTTCCAGTGAAAGCACCAAAATGTTCATACCAAAAGTTGGCACAAACACACAATAGAGAATTTGTAGAAAAATAAATGCAGAAAATCCAATTAAACAGAGAAAACAACCAATCAAATAATAGTAAATAAGCAAAACAAGAACACAATAATTAATAGTGATTCGGGGTTAAAAGTCTGCGCCCACTTTGGAGAAAATGTTTTATTAATAACTTTGAATTATGAGAATAATAGGGATCAGATTGAAATCCGTGAATATAATGGAGTACAAAAAAATCAACAGCATAAAGATTCTTCAAATGAACCATGAAGCTTGTATTTATGGAGGGAGATGGCTGAATATCTTCCTAAAAAATCACCAATGGAATCTCTAGATACAGACGAGGTCATATTAGCGATCGCCTGGCCCAAATCCCAAGGAATAAGGATCGACCTCGATTCCTCTTAATGGTCGAATAAGGTCCCGCGATCCTTCTGGAGGGTCCCCTTTATGTTAATTCCATGTCACCAAAATTAATTGCATATTTGACTTATGGACTTTGAGATATCGATCAATCTCCATGAAGTTGAACTGCTAAGATGATGCAACTCGATCCCTTGTATAGAGGTAGGGATCGTATCCAATCCCTAGCCTAGTTAATTTTATATCCACACTTAGAATTTACTGCATAGTCCATCTCTCAGTTTCGTTTGATCATTATTTCATATTGTCGTCTGTGCTTGATCTCTAGACTCTATTACCACCTCTCTAAACTACTTTCTTTGTCTATCATCGAGTCTAACTTGTCCAGTCAGTCTAAATATATGGCCAAGTCAAAAGGTCAGATAACATAAAGTAAGTTCTCTATTTTATTTCCAATGTTGCCAAAAATGTCCTTATTCCATTTTTTAAGAAAGATTTTAAAGTCCCTAAGCTTACTAACAAAAACTTTAGCGATATTTCCAGAGTATTTAATGTTATCATGGCATATAGTATTCCATTTGTTAGTAATTAAATTAGTGAAATTACTTTCTAAAAACCACATCTTTTCAAATCTGAACTGGCTTTGAAAAAAGTGGTGACACTCGTAGGATAGAATAATGGGACAGCAATCAGAGTACACAGATAGAAGATCCCTAACGTGCGATGTTGGGTACTTGCTTTCCATCTCCTCGCTTATGAAAAGATGCACTAAAAGAGCCTATGAAGGGAATCTCTTGAGTTTGACCATGCAAATCTTCTATTGCTCAGCGGTAATTCAATAAAGTTAGCAGTAGTAATAAAGTAGTCAAATTCCTCCATCTTAGAGAGTCTCCCTCTCTAGCCATGCATTCGCCTAAAACCTAATCACATTAAAGTTGTAACGACCTTGAATTTTGAACACTTTGTATTTAAATATCTGAATTATTTAAATATTTGATTCTTGAATTTAATGTGATTAAATTCATTTAATGGCCATGCTAACCCCTTATTATTAATAATAATGAAGGTAAAGTTTTTTTGAAAAATGTTTACAAAGATAAATAGCTCGAAGAAATACCGATTGACCGAAAATCATTTTATCAATAAACAGCTTTTTACTCAATAGAAGTTATTCAAACTTGGTGTACTTGTCTAATTAACTAATGTTCATTAATTAGAAGCTAAAGATAGTTTTCCTATTAAAATCTTCTAGAGGTATTAGGAAGATATTTACGAAGAGGGTAGTTTGGGAATTTACTAAGAAAGGTAAGATATTTGTTTTAGGAAATGAGGTGTAAAGTAGCATGTGAGGGGTAGGCTCCTTTGTGATTAAGGAAAAAAGGTGAGTTTAACCTCTTGTTTAATCCTACAATATACCCTTAAGGGTTAAACTAATCACTTTCTAGAAAGATTTAGAAAGGTAGAAACTAATTAGTGCTAATCCATTTCAGTCTCCACTAATCTTTCTTCAATCAAAGAAAAATAAGTCCATACTTCACCAAACTTTGGCTATAGTCCTAAATTATCGTAAGAATCAAGAATATCAAGTCAAAACATGATGAAGTGGGGTCACAACAGCCCAAACATCCCATAGCTGTAAGCTTTTGAAGGGTGTAGGAGGAGGCTGGGCATAATTTCAAAACCAAAGGTAGAAGCTTTGGAGTTTGGGCGATGGTAGGAAGGTGTTCATGGAATTTTGTGGCTTGTATTGGTTGCTAGCTTGGTTATAGTGTGAGTTATCTCTACATATTGTATGTACATATATTGTGTATACATGTTGTGTGTATAAATATAAAGTTAAGTAAGTTCATTAAATAATTAAAGTAATAATTTTGGATCCCCTTGCTTTTGAAAGTAAGTGACAACTCTATAATGTATAACATCACTTATATAACCCCCTAAAACATGTATTATGTCCTAGATTATATGTTTACATGTTTGATAATGTTGTCTGTGATATAGAAGTCTGTACGTGAATGTGAAGTGAAAGAGTTGCTATAAAAGCACTTTGAAATCTCTTGCTTTAACTTGCTTATTTTGGTGATATGTTAATATATTGTGACATGACATATTTTGGTTGTTCTATACATATATTTTGGTGTATGGGATAGTAAAGAATTGTTTAGAAAGTAGTAGAACTTGTGAAACAAAGTTGTGAAATTTTGAAGCAAAAAGGTCGCTGTGGATGCACTTTGAAATCGCCTTGTGTTTGGTGATTTTTATGTTAACTTTGGAAGACATTCTTAGGGTTTCTTTGTTTTTTTAATAATTAAAATATATGTACTTACTACTATGAAAATATCAAGGTTTAAACAATGATTGAAATAGTTGAACGAAATTTAAAAAATTAGAAGCGAAAAAGTCACTATAAATGCACTTTAAAAAATAACTTGTTTTCAGGAATTTTTAATATAACTTTGGAAGATATTCTTGGGAGTTTGTTTTCATAGTTTTTAGGTAGCCTAAATATTCTACTTACTAAAAAAAATTGGATCCAAAATCGTTTGTTCAAGTAATTAAAACTGGTCACAAAGATCATGTGTTTTCATGTCGTTCACTATTTAGAACTTTAGATAAAACATTGGCTTTGGTCTACTACAACACTTCTGGGCTTGTTGCAATATTTTGTTTTGATGCGATATTTTGATTGGTTTCTCATGTTTGAAATGGTTTATAATTTATTATCTTTGTGGAATCTTTTTAGAAAAGTCTAATAACATGGATTAGAGTATGAAAAAGGATTAAAAGTTTAAATATATTTTTAATAATTATATGTTAATTTTTAAAGAAAAAGGTTTTCTATGTAGAATTTTTTTGAACGCAAAACAAAATATTATTATTTTGCAAAGGTAACCAGATTATAGTGGTCGTACCACTTTACAACAATTATTACAGGTGTGAGACAGAGATGCCTCAGCAACTACATAAAACGACACAATTAGGTACACCACAGGAGTTAGGCAACATGCATAAACTACTAAACAGAACTTACACAAACACCACGCATGGTGCATACATCATAACCAAGCTGCACAAGGCAGTCAAAAGTACCACACAGGCTGCATACAACAAACAAGATGCATTAAGGCATACGCTCATACGAACTCACCTTACCTTGAAAAACGCCAGGAGCATGGACACTCGACATTTACATAGGCAAACAGCCAAACAACTCACATAACTGCCAGACTTGCAAAATACATAACACTATTTTCAATTGCATTCAGGAAACTAAAACCATACAAACTATTAACCTAAGAAATCGAACACCAAGAACAGCAAAGCTATCCCTATGATGCACCAAAACAAAGAACCATATAAGCATGGATTGAGATCCAACAAGAAAACTTGAAGAAAATCAAACAACATAATAATAACAACGAACTATCAAACGGGTAGAGTAGAAACGACATGCACAAAGCCGACATTAACACAAACCGAGGCCCAATAGGAACCACAACAAAGAATAAAAATATACATGCATCCGTTGCGAACAGTCGCCATAGGGAAAGAAGTTGAACTGGGTGTGAAGCTGCAAGGTCGGTGAAAAGGCAAGCTCACACAACATCGAGACAGGAAAACATAGGACTAGACAAACTTGCAATCAAAGCGAAACCACCACTAGCAGCCACCAAAGGTACATGAAGTCCGACAAACAACAACGACATAAAAATTCACATCCACTGTACGAGACAGACACTATGGAGGATGTTGAAGCATTGGATAATTGGGAAAGGTGACAGCAATGTAGATCCATGTAAATCAAACAAGTTTGAAAATCTAGTTGATAACAAAAAAACTAAATTCGAGAAACAACGGAAGTCTAATAGTTCAAAAATGTAGGCCCGTTTGGTTTGCTATTTTAGTTTTGTGTTTTCGTCTAAACAAAAATACGCATTTCTTATGCATTGTTGAAAAACACACAATTTTGAAAAATGAAATTAACATAGAAAATAGAAAACAAATTTATTTGATTTTTCGTGTTTTGAGACATAACAAAAGGATATAAAACAATTCCTCTCCTCCATTTCCGTCCATCATTGTAAAGGCTAATAATTGTAAAAAAAAATTCTCATGTTTTCTCGTACTTTATAGTGTATGTTAAAAACACAGAACACAAAACTTAAAACAAAACCAAACGGGCCCGTAGCTTACGGAGACCAAAAACAATTTCGGCACTCACTCGAAGTCTGATAATCAAAGAGCCGAACGAAAGCAATCAAAAGATATGCCGAAGTGCATATGCCACTTCGATAGCCAAACCCCAAAAAAATAAAATATCAAGAAACCTGAGCGAAAATTGGATTATTATGGCTTAGCAAGACAAATCTTGACAGAGACAAAGCACAAGATGAACATGAGGGACTAGGGTGCATATGGGAAGATGAAAATATAATGGTAGGCTTGCAACAATAGGAAAAGCTAGGGTCACTGGAGGGGAATAAGAGTAAAAGTAGGATAGTTGGAGAGAAGAGATATGAGTCGATGAAAGGGGACGAAGCGAATTTTGAGGTGGCTGAAGGAAAAAGAAAGGGAACCCTAGTCCCCATTGTTACAAGTTTTCTACATAGCATTTAAAATAAAAGGTTTTTAGTAAATTATAAATTAATTGCATTTAAGTAATATTTTATTAAATATTTAGAACATATTTATAAGTATTTTTAAAGTACTTATGTACGTATAAGTTTGTAAAAGTTAAGTATTTTGCAAAAGAATAAAAGAAGTTTTGGATTATAACACTTATGTTATAATAAATGGTTTTGTAAAGTTATTTACACATATATTACCATGTTTAATAAATGTAGATATACTTAGGCCTTTGAAATGGATTTTTCTATTGATAATAATAAGTATAAAATGGTTTCGGGTTTATAGTAACAATGTTTGTAATAACATTTGTTTTTAACCCATTTAATTATGCTTTTTGAAATGTGAAATCTCATTTAAAATTTATGAATTTCCGTATACAATTTGGGATAAGAATATGGGTGCATTTCTAAGTATTGAAAAGAGTAGAAATGAATCGTGAAATAGTATATACATGTATATATCTTTTGTAAAGGTATTTTAAATATATATACGAGTATTTACAAATAAGTTTTAATTAATAAAAGAATTAATTAAATAAAAAGCGAATTAAAAGTTGTTTATGTGATTTAATCGTGCTTTGTGTGACTTAAGCGTGTTTGTGTGTTTACTTATTTATGGAAAGTATTTAACCCAATATTAGGCACTAAAAGCCAACAAAGTAGATTTATTATATCTGTAAGAGTTAAGAATGATGTTCGAGTACGGTTTAGAAGCAATATTGCTCTAACCTACCGATTTCACTCGTGAATGAGGGATGGTATAAATTAAGAAAGTCTGAAACGTGATAAGTATACGAGACATGATTTCCATATGGGATCATTTCTATTTCATACTAGGTAGGCGATTTATCGACGATTTAGTTTGACCAAATTAACTTTGGAAGTATATGTAAGCATCACATATTGATACGGTTTGAGATCCCACGGGGAGGACTCATTCACATGAATCGTCTCTTGCTTTAAGAATGTATATATACGAGATCCCCCAAAGAGGACTCCTTTATATCATCCGTCTACCGCTTAAAGAACCGAATTGAGTTAGTTGGAAATTCACTGGTTTAGTTTTGAAGAGACAAGGATCGGATAACTGTATTACTTATCGACAACCACTTCAAAACCAATATACGAGTTCTCTATTTTGGAAGCGGTTATGGAGTGAAATGTTATAGAGTTGAACTGTCTATCCTAAGGTTAAGTCCAACGGATATGTCGGCATTAACATTTCAAACAATGATATCATGTTATATTATCTATCTTAAGGTTGATTCCAAAAGAGAGGATAGAGTTAGCATTCGTCGAACGACTTATGCTGGAGTCCTTATAGAGATTCATGATCTGTTCGATATGCTAGAATCTAAAGAGAGATTCGAGATCTGTTCGAGTGATGAAGACTTGCATGTTGAGATGCTGAACGTGACTTCACCATCGGTAATGACAAAAAACAGAGTAGGCACATAGATGTGTAGTTAAAGCACCGCTAAAGCCTCAAAAAATAACCGCTATAGCATGTAGCTCTGTTCGACCGCTATGCTTTTTCAATATAGCATTATTAAGTAGTAGATCAACTTTTAGCCACGCTATCTTTCGCTACACTCCTAAATCAAGATTGTTTAGCACTCGCTTTGGCAACATTAATATACAAAGGTTGATTTGACTGGTTCTCTTTTAAAACATATCAACAAAGGTAGGGTAAGGACCTAACTTTAAGGCATAAGTGCTCAATATAAGTTAGAAATCTATTGTAATCACCAATCCAGTCTGCATAAATCATGATATTCTTCGGTTTTGTCATATAAGTTTAAAGATTGTTTCTTTTTCCTACAAAACGATGTGAGAATGAGAATAAATTAGCTTTAAATATTTGGTTTTATATCTAATGAATCTTATTGTACCTTCGCTATATCCCCACTATAACTATTTGCATATCCACCATTATAGAACCGTTAAGTGCTTTGACTATACAGCTGCATAGCTACGAGGGTTTAGCTAACCCAAAGGGTACTTCAACTCCAAATATCTATAGATGCTTCCGATTGAGATGTGCGGGAGTTGTTATTTGGCATCACATGTTTAGACGTGGACTGGCTATGTTTACCTTTGTGACATATTTTATCTAGAGATATGCATAATTTCGAAAGATAGTTTCTGACCTTTGTCAAAAGGCTAGCCTTAGTATATCTAGGGATGCCTCCAATGGAACTCATTATGTGAATGTACCTTAGGGGTTTTGGTTGTACTTCCAATATTGTTATGTTGTGAGATGCATGTAGCATAGCGGTTTTATAATTTAAATTCTACACCCTGAACATAATCCAACATATCACATTATGTACTTATTAGATAGGTTTGGTTCTTTTGAGGGGATAACCATTACGGTGATACGAGCAGTCTTAAAAGTACTGTTATATGTAAGCTCCATATTTCTTGAGTTTCTCATACCAAACTTACGTCTGACTTATGTACTATATTTTCCTTATTTCCATGGGAACTCTTTCGAGTGGTCTAAGAAAGGCAAATTTCTGTTGATATTATTTGGAGCTCGAGGAGACGAGCCGAATGCTTTCACCTACCGTAGTATTATTATTTCCGTTGCACTATTATTATATATTAGCAATTATAAGGACATATTGTTATAACTGTCCTGGCTAATGATAGAACTTAGGATTGTAACTTTGAAATGCTACGTATCTTTGAGTGACAGTTTGTACCATCTTTTGATAGTATATGTTATCATTCCCTTGTGAGATTCTGATATCGTGTTCTCTTCTTTCTTGTCCTTTTTTTACCCTAACGAATTATCTTTTCAGTGCTTGAATGCTCGACACATGAATACCTTGGATGTATTAATGTCGACATTTGGAAGTCGAAAAGGGGAATCGTTATAACTTGGTATCAACGCTGAAGGTTAACCGAGAACCTTGGCTTTGGTTGGGTATAACTCATTAGAGAAAGAGTCAGCGATGCTCTGGAATGAGTTGACTGTATTATACATATGAGAGCTTATTTTTATTTGGTATAAACGTATACCTTTAAGGTATTTCAACTATGAAAATTAAAATTCTTATATAAGATAACTTATAAAAGTATGAATTATTAAGATGTAGTTACATTAATGTAGGGATCAATGATGTTCATTTGTTACCCCTTATTAATTAGTTTGGTCATGCTCGGCCAGTTTATAGACATTGTTATCATTTATTGATTATTGATTTGTGCTCAACCAGTTAATGAACAGTTTACAAGTAATGTAGGAGATTGTCTGTAGATAAGAAGCGCGCTTAAGAAGAAGGAAGTGCGGAAGACTTGAGGCTTTGATGAAGTCGCCATTTTATACCGTTAGGAGAAGCTCTAGATAAGTGTGCACGCACGTGTGTATGTATTTGATTTAAACTTATATTTATATCAATATATATAATTAGTTATTTATTAATTAACCATATTAATTAATTATAATAAAATTTGAAAATTATTAAATTTAGTTTCAAATCAATTTTGAAAGTTTTAAATTTTATTTTATAAGTTTTATAAAATTTGCTTTCATATTTTAAACTTAACATTTAAATTTAAAATATATGTTAAAATCTTAGTCTGAAAATTAGCGTAAGGCCAAAAATACTATGGGCCTTACGTCTGGGCCAACATTTTGGACTTACTTTACCCACCGGACTAGGCGAGTAGTCAGGGATGAGGGAATACTTATTATCCAATCAAAAGTTTAGAAGCTATTATTCTAGACACCCATATGATAGAAAGCTTATTGCTTAGCCCTAAATATTGATTAATCAGACCACTTAGGCTCTAATATTATTATTGGAACTGACCTGTTTGGTAGCAGGTGAAATGGGAAATTTTCGGTGAGATATACTAGTTAACATTAGACATAATCTAGTTATTTAAGAAAACGTATCCCATTATTAAATATTTTATATTTTATCTAATTGATCTTATTAATTAAAATGTATAGGGTGCATATGATGATTATATCTCATATATTCATATATAACTATGATGGCATAATATTATAATATGTGTGTGCCTATATACATATACACACATATTTAGATATTGGAATTTATATCCGTTGTGTGTGTGTGTCTATATATATATATATATATATATATTACTTACATATGCTTATGAAAATTTCAAATGGATATCGAGAATATAAATGCTTAAGTATATACAAATGTTTAAACATACTATAATATATGCATATGGTTTGTATACATATATTTTTGCAATGTGTGTATGGGGGAGGGGGATTAGACATGGATGTATATATCATGTATATTTCCATTTATCTAATTATACATAAAATATATTGAAATTAATTTATAAAATTATATATATGTATGTATGTATTCAAAATTATTGACTAAGTAAAACTTTATATCAATTTGAATTAAATATAAATATTATAATTTCAAAATTTAAATACATATTAACTTGGTCAAAATTTCTTAAATTCAAAATTTAAATAAATATATATTTCAAAATATTAAATTTAAACCTTAAAGTAAATGTTTAAAATTAGAATAATTAACTTTTTAAATAAATATGTATATATAATATTACATTAGGCCTTATTATTATTAATAAAATATTTATGTATGTACAAAAGTATGTGTATAATTAATAATATATAGTAAAAATATTTTTTATTTAAATATTTTTAAAAATCCTACTCTCAAGAGTAGAGCTAGGGATACAAATGGTGTGGCACAACCGGCCCTCCGTTTTAGCCAGCCTAACACAGAGCATCAATCCTTCAAGCATTCTTTTTTTCGAGGGATAACCGCTCCACGTCTTAAGGGTTACACAGTGCAGCTTGCTAAGACTCGAACCCGACCTCATTATTTATTTATTTAAATATTGTTTTGACTAGATAATATATTTTTTATTTAGTTTAAAAGAAAGGTCGTGAATAAAAAAATTAATCCAAGCCAAAAATGTATTTTTTAACTAAGAAATAAATATTTATATATATCTAAATATGGCTGAAGTATTAATATAAATTTGTATTAACTTTATGAAATAAATTTTATCAATTCATATATATACATTTGATGCAAACAAAGGCCAACTGTAATGTTATATATATGCACATATGTAAACAAACATTGTATATTTAAACTTCGGATTTATAGATCTAGTAAAGTAAATTCAAAGTTATTGATAAAGATCACTTGTATGAATGATAGTATATGGATCTATGCTGTAGGGTTTAAAGGACATACGTAAATCAAAGAAGCACAAAAAATATCTTACAGACGTAGAGCTTTATTGCACGTCAATTTGAGGAAAGCTCTCAAACTCCTTTAGAATCTACACCCGATCTTGCAAAAATCAACTACACCATAATTTGTATGAATTTTAGGTTTTTTTGGATGAAGATATGGTTAGATATGGAGGGGAGGGTGTCTAGGAGGCCAAATGCAAGAGGAAAAGAGAGTTAAAAATTATTTTTTGATTTTCTTACATAAAGAGATATGTGGAAAGTATCTCTCACATTTCTCTCTTGCCAAGTCAAAATCCAAAACCATCTCTCCTTATCCCCTGTGGTTGGTCACTATGCGCCCCTAATGGACCTAATATACTTCAAAGCCCATGTTGTAATTAACTGCATCTAGGTCGTATTTAAATGTATACGATAAACACATATATAACTTATATATACATACACCCAGTTAATAACTTATAGTACCCAGAACATTTCTAGGAGCTACCCTATTTACTAAATACATCCAAACATCAAATACACCAATAATTAATATTATTAAATATTAATTGATTTACTTAATTTACAATATTTTATAACTTAATTGGATCGTGCGGTATATCGGAGAATTCATGACTATAGTTGTCAAACTCAGAGGCATGAATTCAGTCAGTGATTAATACAAAACAATTCAAATATTACTGTTCACACATCACATTAACTAGTTGTGTGACAGTTTAGCCAAATGCATCGCTTACAGATCTTTATTTGTTAAATCCAAATTTACATTTTCAAAAGCGTCACCTGTTAGTAATGATAATTTACACATGTTCTCTTCGTCAACATTGTATCCCTTTAAGATATATGGAGTTTGGTATTGGTCAAAATTCCAATATTATCTGCATTCAATTCAGTTAGTCCATGAACAAAGTCCTTGGTTCAACAATAACGTTTACCATTAATAGTTTTCCTCTGACCAGAGATTTTGACTTTGAGTTAACTATAGTTAACCGTGATACTAACCTCATACAACCGAGAAGATGAATTATCTACTGAATAACGTTTCACTTCTAATTCTTCAACTCGGACCCAACTATAGTCGCTCAATGGTCATCATGTTATAATTTAACTATAATCAAAATAGAGTATCCACATTGAAGTTCAATATTATTCTCAAATCAAGATAATTGTGTAATATCATCACATTAAGATTTATTGTTTACCTAGTTGTTATCAACCAATATGAAACTATGGGACAAGTCATTCAATAGGTATCAAATAACAACGAGTACTTAACCCATTGGTGACCCCGGCAGTCACAAGAAATACACCGCACAATATTTGGAGATGGTTGCGCACTCTGATCTCAACGAATGTATCGATATTCTTCGTCGAAATATAATGGCCATAAATATTTAAAATAAATGTTATTTTGTATGGTGATTAGCTACTCACGATTGCAACTACTTTCAACTACAATCACATAACATTTTATCTAAGGACTTTCTTAATAATGTACTTTAAATTAATTACTTAATTAATCATATCACAATTTAACAATATATATAATAGAAAATAAACATCTCCATCATGAAGAAGATTACTTACAGCGTTGGATATATATAACAAATTACATAATTGTCCCTACAACATACTAATAACTCTCTCAAAATTCCCTTCTTCGGCGGGTTTGAAAATGATGATAGATGCCAGAAGAGAAGCGAAATGGTAAAGAGATGTTGGAAACAAGTGGAGGTGGTGCGTTGGTGTAGTGGGAGGATAGAAGCGAAGGAGTCAAAATAGAAAGATCGACCTTCTTCAAGATCCTATTTTGGAGTTTTATTTGCTCCTTTGTACCATTATGAGGTGTTTATGTTGCTAATAATACGTATTGTAATTAATTAATTAGTAAAAGTTACACATACTATCTTTCCAAACGCAGAAATCAATCCGGGGTCCAATTAATAATTTAAATGTAAAGTAAACTAAAGCCCATGTTATGCTAGTTTTGCGTGCTTTAGCTTTCAAACTAAATAAACAAAATTATTTTCAATCTTTGAAATATGATAGTTTCTTAAACAAAATTTGATATTTGTATATACGTATTTTATATCATTAAAGAAACTATAAAAATTATATTTGACGACAAAACCAAATTATAAATTCAATATTTCTACAAAAAACAACTATTGATTAAATTAAGCACCATGGTCCCGGTGGTTAATTGATTCGACTTTGGTGCGAGAGGTCACAAGTTTGAAACTTGCGTAGCGCTATTCGAGCATATATTGACATGTGATTTGTGTTATGTTATTCCAGTGACATGTTAAATCTAAGTACCATTTCAAAAAAACAATTGAAAATTTTACAATAAGTTGTGAAATATTAATACGAAATGTGGGAGTGGAGGGTGGAAATGTGTAGAAACAAATAACAGACCTGATTATACATGATTATCATTGATGGATTTATAATAAAAAAATCGATAATTCTTGTAGGCCCAAAGCTTTAGTTATGGAAAATGGAAAAACCTATCCTCCACAATCCTAATTCAAAATCATAATTGCAGCTACAAATAATAATAATATGTTATAATATATGTAAATCATGAAATGAATATGCTTTTATTTTGTTTTTTTGTTCCACATCGTGGAATATGTTAAATCCTTGGCTCTGAATCCTTTATATAAAGGAGGCTATGTAATGTAAATACATGTCTATTTTCAAAAATGAATAATATATCTTTTGCCTCTCTCTCTAATGGCTTCTACTTTCTTCATTTTATAACACGTTATCAACACAAAGCTCTTATAAATCTTCGAATCGATAAGCTATCTTTCTGATCTGATTGATCAAGTCTTTCAGATCTCATTCTATTGATTTCATTTATTTTAGATCTCATTGTACATTGATCTAATTATTCAGATTTGATTCTATTTGTACATCTTTTTATTGTTCATGTATTTCAGATCTTGTTTTGTTGTAGATCTTTTTTTGTTCTAATTTTTCAGATCTCTTGTAGATTTTACTATCGTGTTCAAATGATATATTTTTTAGATCCGTAGATTTTAATCAGCGGATCTCTTATTTAATTTTTATTCATATATATCCCTTTTTTGTGATAATTTTGAATTTGAACTGAAACTAACATTGTTTCATAGACCAAAATGTAATTTTAGACCTCTTTTAGTTTTCTTTTTAGATCTTATCTATCATAGATCTAATTTTTCAAATTTCATTATATATATATATATATATTAATATATATATTATCTCATAGATCTTGCTCTATTAATCTTATCATTTTAGATCTAATTTTATCGTAGATCTAAACTTTTAGATTTCATTCTATTGTTTGGTGAAAAAAAAGGGTTTTCATTTTGAATTTTTTCTTGTTTAGATTTCGGTTTGAATGACAACTATAGAAATGATTTTGCAACATGATTTATATTTCCAGAAGAAATATATTTCTTAGAGAAACAAATATAAGGATAATATATCTAGAAGATCGTATTAAATTTATGTGAAAGAATAGGAACCTAAGGTTCATATGTGTGAAGGTTAAAAAAATTAAACTTTTCAAAGTTCGTATGTGCGAAGGTGAAAGATTAAAGTTTTCGTAAGCTGAAATAAAGCCTTGAAGAAAATAAGCGAGCAATTCCAGAAGAAGATGTTGATGTGTCTAGAATACATAACATAAAAACAATATGTTGGAATAACATTGTAAATGTGGTAAATATTATTTCCTTGAAGAGAAATAGTAGTATGATTCTCATGTTCGAATACAATTATGAAGAGTCCTCTTATTTCATTGTGTTTATATAATATTGGAGACCTGAAGTTCACAAATAAAAATTATGCATATAAGTTTGCATTTCTAAAAAAAATATGGGGGATTATATATCAAAACTCAAATATATAAATTTGAGATGTGAAGCTTTGAATTATAAGAAAAGCTAGTTTGGATTATGGTAAATTCCAACCATGTTTGCAATCAAACTTGAAGTTTGATAATGAAAATCAAGTTCTACCATTTAGGATCTAAAGCACTAAACAAAGACTTTATTTTAAAGCTTGGTTGTCTTCTTTACTATTTTACAGTAATGTTTTTTTCCTTTCACTGTAACTACTATTAGATATGAGTTCTTATTTTATTAAATGCGTTGATTATATACCCATGAACAATATTTTGATACTTATGCATTTTTATTTCCACTTATAGTTGGTGATATGATAAATATAGCCAAGCTTGAATTTGGGAGATAACTTTTTGTAATAGATACTAGATGATGACATTCAATTACAATCTCAATGCTTAGAAAATGCCATTAAAAATGATAATAATATGTCCCAGTAAGATAAAACAAAGGCTCTTATATTTTTAAGTTGTCGTATCCATGGCAACCTTAAAATAAGACATTTAACTGAAAAAGATCTTCTTTACTTACAGAACTCCCTGGAGGAGCATTATGACCACTAGAAGATGGTCACACTTCCAAACACTAGATAAGAGTGGTTGAATCTGAAGTTTCAACTAGTTGGAAGTTGGTGCTTGTATGTTTTTTCTTTCGAAACTAATTGAAATAATGTACCGATGAATATTGTTTTTCAGTAGTCCACTTTAAATTTTTTTGGAAAGTATTAGCATTTATTTAATGCTTACAAATTTTAATAGTTGACTAACTATATTGTCTTTAATTCTTAAGATATGAACCATCAATATTTGGTGATAATATATGCCTACTAGAAAGTGCAACTCCTTATATGATTTTGAAAAGCCAAAGGGTTTTCCTCTGAACTATCTAAAAATATTTTAGCTAAAAATTTCAACCATAGCAAATCTGCTAATATAATTAAGGGTCCGGAAGTCCCGATACAGTATTAGCAAATGGTACATATATCTTAATTCAAAATATATTATACTCAAGCAAATGTAAAAAATATGTTGGGTTTGAGGATACATAAATGAATAGCTACCATATTGGAACTATAATGAAAACGTCAAAGAATATCTTAGCGTTATTTCTAAAATTAAAAGCCAGAAGCTTATTATAGAAAAATTTGGTACAATTCCAACTGGATCATATATAACGAAATTTGGCATAATTGAATCCCATATTTAAACATGAGCCAGAAGCTCACAAATATCAATTGAATGTGTCTTATCAATTGATAAAAGAATTATCCTCCTATTATTAATATATATGGTGTATTTGTTAGTAGCAATATGATAACGGATCAAAATGAGAATCCAAAGATGATTATTATTTAATGTGACAACGTTTCTCAACATTGAAGGGGAGGATAAAGGGATACAAGTTCGTTTTGATCATCAGTGTCAAATATTTAATGTATAATGATGCATAACATTAAGTAACTTGAATAAATTATTAATAATATCCCTAGTAGACTTTCTCCAATATAGATTTGAATCCTTGAAGGATCAAAATATGTAAACCACATCTGAAATATTGTACAAAAGTAAGTTTGAAATACTTTTGGAGTAAGTAATAAAGATGTCAAATAAAAGAGATGGGTGTTCTTGAAGAGACTAATGACATAATTGTCAAATTACCATAGAAGTGGTTTAGGTACCTAAAACATGATAATTAAATAGATCTCAATAAATCATATCAGTTGAATCATATATTTTGATTCATGACAAAGCAGTGAATTAGACAATATGGATAAGCGACAAAAAGAAAAAGAATTATGCTGTTCAAACTATAAAGGAGACAAGACTACGAAACTGTGTATAGTATGTTAATTTATTGAAGATTTTAGTCTTAGAAATGTTAAATTCTATCCTCAAGTAGTTAAGTTGTTTTAAAACTTTAAATTTTTTAAAATATGTGAAGACTGTGCCTTGACTGTCAGGTCAGTCGACTGACCGTATACGGCCAGTCGATTGAATTTGTATAGGTGCACAGAACCTCTCTGTTTTTGTACAACTTTAACATTCAGTTGACTGGTCATTTTGGGTCAGTTGATTGAATTCTTCCAACAACTATTTTTTCTGAATGGACACTTCCTTTTGCCAAGAGTTATGTTCTAATATGAAGATGTATGGATGCTTCCTTTGATCAGAATTCTTCGTGAATAGTTGCACCTCTTTATCTACTATATAAACACACAAAATTCACTTCACAAATCACCGATTTTCTGATTACTTTCTGATCATACTTTCTACTATCTCTGCATTCTGAAAAGCAATCACAACTTACATATATTGCTTGAATCTCTGAATCAATTATCTTATTCTTTGATTCAAAGCGATATTTTCCTTTCTAAATCTTTACACACACATATATACTTGAGGAAAAGATTATAGGAAGGTTGTACTATAAAAGACAAATCAGTGTTATCAAGAACACAAAGTGTCAAAGTAATTTTTAGTGAATCTGTTGAAGTCATGTTCAGTTGTTCAGGCGGGTAAAATCCTCTTTCGACTTTTAGAGGCGGAAAAATCCTGATCGGTTGCTCAGGTGTTGTATACCTATTCCTCCAAGTTAAGTGAGGGGTTATTGTGAGAAATTCCAAAGGAAAGTCTAGGACTGGACGTAGAACGAGAAGTTCGAACCAATATAAAAATTCTTGGTGTGCTCTTTTTTATTTACTTTGCTATTATCATCTTTTTTCCGCTTTTAGTTTTAAATATATTCCATATTACACAATCCTAAGTGATAGCTAGCCACACCGTAGTCACTTTCATTTGGTATCAGAACAAAGTTATCCTATAACCGTAACACAATTATTTGATAATTTTTCATTTGTTAATATGGAAAATAACAACATCACAAGCACTGTCACTAGCACTAGTTTTATTGAAAGTCAATCTACTGCACGACCTCCACTATTCAATGGCATGAATCATAATTATTGGTCAACTAGAATGAGAATATATATGCAATCTAATGGTTTTGAAACTTGGAACATTACTCAAAACGAATATACGACTCCAACAAAAGATTTTTCAACTTGGACGGCTGCACAGAAAACTGAAGCTGCTACAAATATAAAAGCAATGAATATGTTATTTTGTGCATTAGATAGAAATGAGTTTAATAGAGTTAGTATGTGTACAAATGCTTATGAGATATGGAGAACTCTAAAAGTAACTCATGAAGGAACTAACAAAGTCAAACAAAGCAAAATTTCAATATTGAAAAATCAGTTTCAAAATTTCAAAATGAAATCAAATGAAAATATAAATGACATGTATTCTAGATTTCAAGATATATATCATTCACTATTGGCACTAGGAGAAAAATTCTCTGATTTTGATATCAAAATCCTAAACTCTTTAATGGATGAATGGGAAAGAAAGGTCCTAGCTATTGAAGAAGCAAACGATCTTTCGACTATGAAACCAAAAGAGTTAATAGGAAATCTAATGTCATATGAAGTAAATTTGCAGGCAAAGAAAGTTCAAGCACAAGATAAGAAGAATCTAGCGTTTCAAGCAGAACAAAATGAATCTGACTTAGATGAAGAGGATATGGCATTTATTGCTAAGAATTTTAAAAAGTTTTTGAAATTCAAAAAGAATAACTAGGGGAAGAGTTACAAAAATAACTCTAGCAACAATAATAGCAATAAACCGTCATCGTCTATCATGGAATGTTATGAATGTCATAAGAAAGGTCATATGAAGAAGGATTGTCCAGAGAAGAAGAAAAACAAATTAAAAAAGAAAAAATTCATGAAGAAAGCATTTTCTGTAACATGGGATGATTCGGATTCTTCATCATCAGAAAGCGACAGTGATAGTGACACAGAGCAAGCAAATATATGCTTCATGGCTACAAATGATGATGTAAGTGAACTAAGTCTTGAAGATTTAGTTGAACATAATTCGAAGCTAGTAGATTTTGTAAAAAAAAAAACCAAGAAACATAATAAGGAGTTACAAGGAAAATTGAATAGATCTGAATTAGAAATTAGTATGCTTAGAGATGAAAAGAAAATTCTTGAAGAAGAACTTGAAAAATCTCAAGAATCTAATTCTAATTTAGCTTCTCAACTTTTTATGATAACTCAGGAGTTAGAGATTCAGAAGAATAAAAATGATGTTTTATCTGTTGAAATTAATGATTTAAAAGCTAACACTAAAGTATTAGAGTTAGAAAACTCTAGTCTTAAAACTAAGCTAGAAGATATTAATAAAAATATTTCCACTTTTAATAAAGGAAGAGAAAATCTTTCTAAAATAATAAAAAATTCTCAGTCTACTTCAAATAAAATGGGATTAGGATTTAAGAAAACTGAAAATCCTAAAAAATCTGGAAAGCTTAAAAATAAGTTTAAAAACAAAATTAGTAAAGATTTAAAGAAAACAGTTTCAAAAGATTTTAAAACTATTAAAATATGGATTCCTAAAACAAGTAATAACTTGATTAGGAATAAACATATCAGAACATTTATAGAAACTGTTCATAAAAATAAGAATTGTATTTTAAAGGGAATTCTAAAACTTCTTGGGTTTGGTTTCCTAAGATCTAACTCTTAGGACCATAAAAGAAAAGTGGTACCATCTTAATCTTTATTTTTTGCAGGCACCGCTTGAAAGGAGAGGAAAATGGATTCTAGACAGTGGTTTCTCAAAACACATGACTGGTGATAAAGACATGTTAACAAACATAGTCTACTCAAATGGAGGATCGGTCACTTTTGGAGATAATTCAAAAGGTTATGTCATCGGCAAAGACGATGTGAGCAATAACGGTATCTCTAACTCACCTCTCATTACTGATGTTTTATTAGTTAAAAACTTAAAGCATAACTTATTAAGTATAAGTCAATTATAAAGGTTTTATATATCTTTTTCAGAAAATAAATGTAATATCTCTGATAAAAATCAAAAATTAGTTTTTTAAGGTATAAGAGATAAAAATCCGATGAAGGAATATTCATAGGATATGCATAGAGCTTTAATGCACACAAATCAAAAATTAATTTTTTAAGGTATAAGAGATAAAGATCAGCTTGGCAAATTTGATCCAAAATCCGATGAAGGAATATTCATAGGATATTCGGAAAGAAGCAAAGCTTATCGAGTTTTTAATACAAGAACTAAAGTTATCGAAAAAACTCTTCATGTTTCATTCGATGAAAATATCAATATTTCTTCTAAAAATTCAAATTTGAAAAATAATACAAATATTATTCTAACAAATAATTCAGAAGATGATGATATTATTCTTCAAAATAATACTTCTGATGTTACTTTAGAAAATGCAAATACTATTAATAATGATAATATGATAAGATCCTCTCCAAGAATTCTTAGAGTTCACCCTGTTCAAAATATGATTGGACAAGTAAATTCAAATGTAAGAACAAGACATCAATTAAATCAAACAGGCCATATAGCTTTTCTCTCTAATATAGAACCTAAAATTTTTAAGGAAGCTTCAACTGATGACTATTGGATTATAGCTATGCAAGAAGAGCTAAATCAATTTGAAAGGAACGAAGTTTGGGAATTAGTTCCTAGACCAAGTGATCAATCAGTCATTGGTACAAAATGGGTTTTCAAAAACAAAGCTGATGAACAAGGCAACATTACTAGAAATAAAGCTAGATTAGTAGCACAAGGTTATAATCAAGAAGAGAGAATAGACTATGAAGAAACGTTTGCTCCAGTTGCAAGACTAGAAGCTATACGTATTCTACTGGCCTTTGCATGTTTTCATAATTTTTAATTATATCAAATGGATGTTAAAAGTGCTTTTCTAAATGGTTTTATAAAAGAAAATGTTTATGTTGAACAACCTCCTCTGTTTACTCATGAAAAATTTCCAGATCATGTTTATAAACTTAAGAAAGCTTTATATGGTTTAAAACAAGCACCTCGTGCTTGGTATAATCGACTTAAAAGCTATTTACTAGACTCTGGTTTTGAGATTGGGAAAGTTGATCAAACATTATTTATTAAGAAAACTAAACAAGATATTTTAATTATTCAAATGTATGTTTATGATATTATTTTTGGTTCAATAAATGAAAAATTATGTCAGGAATTTTCGACTATCATGACAAATGAATTTGAAATGTCACATATGGGAGAACTATCATATTTTCTCAGATTGCAAATCAAACAAATGCAAAATGACATTTTCATTAATCAAGAAAAGTATTGTAATAATCTAATTAAATGATTCGGTATGGAAAACACGTCTGCCAAACCAACTCCTATGAGTACAACTACACATCTTGAAAAAGATGAAAATGGTAAGAGTGTTGGCCAAAAACTATATCGTAGTACGATTGGATCACTACTTTACTTAACTACTAGTCAACCTGACATTATGAGAAGTATTTGTTTATGTGCTCGATTTCAAGAAAATCCTAAAGAATCACATATGCGAGCAGTTAAACGTATAGTTCATTATCTTAATAAAACCAAAGATTTAGGATTATTTTATCCAAAAGAATGTCCTTTTGAATTAGTATCATATAGTGATGCTGATTTTGGAGGAAGTCGGACAGACAGAAAAAGTACAAGTGGAACTTGTCGTTTCATTGGATGATCCTTAGTATCTTGGTTTAGTAAGAAACAAAATTGCGTTTCACTATCGACATGTGAAGCAGAGTATATATCTGCAGCTTTAACATGTGCTCAAGTAATCTACATGCAACAAACATTACAAGATTTTGATATAAAATTAAATAAGTCTATAATATATTGTGATAACTCTAGTGCAATAATCTAAAAATCCTGTCAATCACTCACGAACTAAACATATTGACATTCGTCATCATTTTCTTCATGATAATATTGAAAATGATATAATAAATTTAGAATTTGTAAATTCTGAAAATCAATTAGCTGATATTTTCACTAAACTACTCAATGAAAATTGTTTTATAAAATTAAGAAGAGAACTAGGTATAATTTCTTTAAAAGAATTATAAAAATTACTAATTAATTTAATCTAATTTAATTTTAAAAAAATTGGGTACTCGAACTCTGCACCTCGGGTTTGATAAGCCTATGTCACTTTCACCTGACCATTCAGTGTTTCACATCTACTACTTATACATTGTTTCTTTTATATTTTTAATTATTTTAAAAATAAATTTTCAACCACAAACTCTAGTTTAATTCTCATCCTCATTCTTTTAATTTGCACGTAGAACCATCATTTTCTAACTGAATTTCCTCCTATATATTTCAGTTCTCGGCTCTCCTTTCTCCATTAAAAGAAATCCATATCTCAAACAAATTTTTTCTTCTTCTTTTACATAAACTTCTAAAACTCCTTTTCTTTTCAAAATCAAAATGTCTTTACACGATTCATCAGATGGATCAGCTTACTCATCTATCAACTTTGAAACTCCATCATCTGCATCGTCAAACCTACTTACACCTACTCCTACCCACGAACCTGCAAGACCATCAAATTATCGCACGGGTTATACGCCCGAGAAAAAGAAAGCTAGACGGTTTCTGTTCTTTGGTTCTCCTCAAACCAAACAAAAAATTGATGATCTACATCAGTACCAGAGGGAATTGATAGCACTTCAGCGTGAGATATATTATGAACAGAAAATGAATTCAAGACGTCTGAGATTTCTAGAGCAGATTGAATGGAAGTTCTGCGGTTCATCTTCCTCTGCGATTCATCAACCTACACCATTGTCATCTCGGAATCCATAGGATAGGTCGCCTCAAGCTCCACCTGTCTCTCCAAACTCATGGAAGCATGGAAACCGTTGGTCACCCCTGCAACCATATGTAGAGAAGACAAAGGATGAACTGACAAATTCCAAGTCTCCATCAACCTCTTCTTCCAATAATTATGTTTTCTCTATATTTTTAATTATTTTTATTAATACGTGATATGCATTGTGTCAGTATATAATATATATATATATATATAATTTGTTTGTGTACAAAATTGACTTGCTATGCTGCAATACTTATTCAGTCGACTGAAAATTTCGATCAGTCGACTGAATCTGTATACCGTAAGTTTTCATACACTATTCAGTCGACTGATCGAAAGCGACCAGTCGACTAAATGACTAAACAGAGAGCATATTTGCTTATTCAGTCGACTGGCCCAGTCGACTGAATCTGATACAGAACTCTCGGGAAAGTGGTTCAGCCGACTGACCATGTTAGCCCAGTCGACTGAATCTGAAGCAGAACTCTTAGGAAAGTGGTTCAGTCGACTGACCACAATCGTTCAGTCGACTGAATTTGAATCTGAAGCCTACTTTTCACCTTTTTACCTACCTTTTTAACACTCAAACCCTTTACCTCCTCTTTTACTTTTTAAGTTTACCTTCATTCTTCAGAACTCTAAAACCCTAGTTCCAAAAAAATTTCCAAATTTCTTCAATACTTTGATAAATTCAAATGGCTCCTCGTCAAACAAAGAGATCTAGGCATGCTTCTTCTTCCTCTGAGCCAATTGATTCTCAAATCGCTCAATGGCTATACGATGCAACTGCAGTCCAAAGGTGGAATAACATGAAAGAAGCCCGATTCTTTGAATGTTCTTTTGTTGTTTTTCCTGATTTTATGTCGTATAGGATTCAAGATTTAGCAAGAAGAAGCCATCTAGAATCACTCCTAGATCATAATCAAAACAATATCAAGATAAATCATACCTTGGTAGAACTTTTCTATGTGAATTTGAACTTAGGACATCAAAACCCACGCAATCATGATAATTGCGTTTGGATTTTAGTATGTGGCCAACAAGTGTTTCTTTCTTTAGATAGAATTGGTCATATTCTTCATACTCCGACAAGTGGTATTGAGTTACAAGAATTAAATGCTATCGTAGCCGAGAGAGACGAAGTAAGTCATCGATTCTTAGAAGATGACATGACCGAACTTAAGTCTATTGCATTACGACCTATTACCAGAATTATGCATAGAGCTTTAATGCACACAATTCTACCCCGTACTGGCTCTTATGAGCTTGTCTATCCAAACAACTATAAAGCATTATATGCTATTTGGGGAGAAGTTGAAGTAAATTGGCTAAAATTCATTCAAGATGAATTTTTGTCATTCAACCAAGGTCGTATGAATATTATTTATTTTGAAGAATATATTATGCGGCTACTTATGAATCTCCAAGTTCCTATTCCGGAATCTGATACCTCTATTCCAAAAACTCTGAATAGCCGCACCATTAGCCTTATGAAACTACCACCAAGACCTCTCATATGACTTTTCAAGAATGGAAATCTCGACCTCGCCAAGAAACCTCTACTCAACAACAACAACAACCAAAAGATGACATCTGAATGCCAACTCCATCCCAAAGCACACGGGAATATATTGATTTAATTATAAGAAATCAAGTCATCTTGGATTCCCGCATAAAAAATCTTGATAAGAAAATTGAAAAAAAGTTTGACAAAATCAAAAGTTTCTTTGGGATTTTATGGGATGCGATATCATGCTCCTCTTCCATCGTACGGAGACTTCTCAACGTGATCCAAGCAAACGCCCAACCTCTCACTTTACTTGGTCAACATCGAAAGAACATACTAGTTCTGACACAAGTGGCAATGGAGGTGGCAGACAATTTGCAGGAAGTTCCTCCATAGAAAAAGGACCAATGCAAGTTGAAGAAGAGGAGACAGAATCTGATTCTGAATGAGGTTGTTATCTTTTAGTGGTAGTAAGTTATTTATTTTTGTTCCAAACATTCTATCTATAAGTTTGTATTCGTAACAATTGAAATCTTTTGTTTCTGTGATTGTAACTAGTATTTTTTTTATTGTGTTAATGCTTCAATGATCATTTCCTTTTTGTCGATGACAAAGGGGGAGAAATTTGTATGACTAACCATTTCATGCAGGGATTAAAAATGTCGCCATATATTCAGGGGGGGATATATATAACTCATGTTATATATTTTTCAAAAATATAGTATCACATATAATAAGTTGTCATCAATCAAAAAGGGGGAGAACGTTGAATCATATATTTTGATTCATGACAAAGCCGTGAATTAGACTAAAGAAAAAGAATTATGTTGTTCAAACTACAAAGGAGACAAGGCTACGAAACTGCGTATAGTATGTTAATTTGTTGATGTTTTTAGTCTCAGAAATGTTAAAATATATCCTCAAGTAGTTAAGTTGTTTTAAAACTTTAAATTTTTTAAAATACGTGAAGATTGTGCCTTGACTATTAGGTCAGTCGACCGAATCTATACAGGTGCACAGAACCTCTATGTTTTTGTACAACTTTGAACATTCAGTTGACCGATCGTTTTAGGTCAGTCGACTGAATTCTTCCAACAGCTATTTTTTCTGAATGGACACTTTCTTTTGCCAAGAGTTACGTTCTAATATGAAGAGGTATGGATGCTTCATTTGATCGGAACTCTTCATGAATAGTTGCATCTCTTTATCTACTATATAAACACATAAAATTCACTTTACAAATCACCGATTTTCTGATTACTTTATGATCTACTTTCTACTATCTCTGCACTCTGAAAAGCAATCACAACTTACATATATTGCTTGAATCTCTGAATCAATTATCATATTCTTTGATTCAAAGCGATATTGTCCTTTCTAAATCTTTGCACACACATATATACTTGAGGAAAAGATTATAGGAAAGTTGTACTATAAAAGACAAATCAGTGTTATCAAGAACACAAAGTGTCGAAGCAATTTTTAGTGAATCTGTTGAAGTCCTATTCAGTTGTTCAGGCGGGTAAAGTCCTCTTTCGGCTGTTAGAGGCGGAAAAATCCTGATCGGTTGCTCAGGTGTTGTATACCTATTCCTCCGGGTTAAGTGAGAGTTTATTCTGAGAAGTTCCAGAGGAAGGTCTGGGACTGGACATAGAATGGGAAGTTTGAACCAGTATAAAAATTCCCGGTGTGCTCTTTTTTATTTACTTTGCTATTATCATCTGTTTTCCGCTTTTAGTTTTAAATATATTCCATATTACATGATCTTAAGTGATAGCTAGTCACACAGTAGTCACTTTCAATGTCTAGAACTGACAAGAAATAATCATCAATGATAAATTTATAAATAATAAAGCGCTTATGTTTATAAAAAGATTAAGGATCTTGAATTAGGGAAAAACATGACTGGCCATCATGAATCCTTTACTAATAGAGAAATATTGACATGTAGTCCGCAAAGTAGCGAAAATACTTAAAATGCTTAAGATAGCTCAAAGTTATAAATATGGTTTAAATTATATTAAATGATGAAAGTATATAAATTCTTGAAGAATATAAATAACTTTCGTGGTTATAAAGAATGCAAAGAACAAGAAGCATAGATTACAACCTACTTTTAAGTATTGTTGTAATGAAAATCTTGATATAATTCATGATGAATAGATTACTTTCTATTTTTAAGTATCGATGTAATGAAACTCTTAATATTCATTGAAGTATTATTTGCGATATGCAAAACTTATTAAAATATATAAATTCCTGAAGAATATAACAACTTTGATGATTGTAAAGAATGCAAAGAACATGAAGAACATGAAATGTAGATTACAACCTTCTTCTAAGTATTGCTCTAATGAAAATTTTGATGCACTTCAAGATGAGTAGATTACTTTCTGCTTTTAAGTATTGTTGTAATGAAACTTTTAATATTCAACAAAGATGTAGTGGCAATATGCAAAACTGATTTGAAGCATAAAAATGAAAGCACGTGATGTATTTTTCATAAAGGTAGCAAACAAAATGCATAAAATGAAAATCAAATTTGGAAGAAACAATCTTGAAAATTTTGATTGTATCGAATGAAATTATTAATAAATTATATTATTAATGAGATACATATTTACAGATCCAAAAGTATTTATAACCAAATTAAGTTATCGAAAGACGAATACGAATTCAAAGGAAACTTTTAAATCAAGGGGAGCATCCATAAGTATTCTATAATGCACACTTTTTGCTTAACTAAGATTTTTCCCACTAGGATTTTATTAGTAAGGTTTTAATGAGGTATTATCTTGATCCAGAAATATCAACTCCCGGTAACATTTGAAAATAAGTTACAATGTACTTTTTTCTCTTATTTAAGATTTTTCCCACTGGGTTTTTCTTACTAAAGTTTTAACGAGTTATTAGTTTGATCCAGGAGTATCAAACTTCATTTGAAGAAATGAGAAAATAAGATATGTCATTGTATTTTTTTCCCTTCACTAAGATTTTTTCAATTGGTTTTTCTTAGCAAGGAGTTAATGAGGCATTATTTTTATCTCCAAGTACAAAACTCCTAGAAGGAATATCATTTTTAGTATGATATATATGATTTCACAAGTTGCCCTCTTTTCCTGTTTCAAGTTTTTTTCCGTTGGGTTTACATTACAGAGGTTTTTAATGAGGCAACGGACAATATCTATATCAACTGAATGGATAAATACAAGCAAGATGATAATGAAGGGAAGCAATCATCATACACATTTCGAATGAGAAAATTTCAAGTTATCAGAGCATTCAAGATTTTGAAAACACATATTCAAGAGGGAGTGTTATAATATATGTAAATCATGGAATGAATACGTTTTTATGTTGTTTTATTTAGTCTCACATCGTGAAATAAGTTACATTCTTAGCTCTGAAGCTTTTATATAAAGAAGACTATGTAATGTAAATACATGTTTATTTTCATAAATGAATAATATATCTTCTGTCTCTCTTTAATGGCTTCTACTTTCTTCATTTTATATATCACATAATAATAATAATAATAATAATAATAATAATAATAATAATAATAATAATAGATACTTACAATATTTTTTAGTGAATAATATCATTTTGTGATTAAAATCCGATGAACACCATAGATACTACATTTGCATCCAACGCCATGGTTCACTGCTGGCTGCCAGAAAACTGAAGACTAAAGTGATACACAAAGTGCAGCCCATATATATTGAACAAACAATATCCTCCCATATTGATAACACAATATAACACAGAGATAAAAAATACATTAAGAAAACTAAACTGCATCTTCCTCATCCTCAAAACTCAATGTTAGCGTTTGCAACCTGAAACCAGAACCTTGAATGATCTCAACTAAGTTAGAAGCAACTCCGGTAGCTTGAACAGTGGTTTGTTTTGTCAACTGTGCATAATAATAATAATAATGTTTATTCAGTAAGGGAAGAGGATGATGACTTTTTTTCCTTATAAAATGGCATCATACCGTTGAAAAATACAAAAGCATATTAAAGTACACTATTAAATGTTTAAAATGAAGATAAATGAAACTAGCATTTCTGATCATCAACTGTCCTCGGTGTGTAGCTGAAAGGTTCATGAATCCAACTTCAAGCATGAGTTATAATTCTAGACTTTTAAGTAGTGTTTGGCTTGGCAAAACGAGTTTTGCGTTTTGCCTTTTCAATACGTATGTCAAATGACGTGGGAGAAAAAGAGAAGTTGGAAAATCCTAGTCATATCAATAAAGGGAAGACGGGAAAGAGAGAAAATAGTTTTTGATACTTTCAATGGAAAATAAGAAGAAAACCATTTTCAATTTTTATGTCAAAACAATTTTCCAAATCGACCGTTTTCCACTCCATCCCCTTCTTCCATGTGTTTCAAAGCGATCGGTTTGGTTTGAAAACAAGTTTTGTGTTTTCAACATGTTTTTCAAAATGGACATGAGACAAGATAGGGTGAAAAACGGTCCACTTGAAACTGATTTTACATATAATGTTAAAAACGATTTTTTCTTGCTTTCGTATTTTGGAAAATTAAAAACTATTTTCTTTCTCTTCATTCTCCTCTTTGTTGTAGTGTTTAGGATTTTCCAACCCCGCTGCATTTTCCCATTAAAAACTATTTTCTTTCTCTCCATTCTCCGCTTTGTTGTAAAGTTTAGGATTTCCATCCCTGCTATCTTTTCCCATCACATTCGAAACACAAACTGAAAACACAAAAAGCTTTTTGAAGGAAACAGACCCTTATAGTTCATTTCCACGCCTAATACAACATTTGGACGGACCGTCGAAATTCATGTTGCTTTGTTACAGCTCTAGTGATGATCGAGACATAATCAAAATTCTTTTTTTGTCTTTAATGGTTAAAAAGTAGTAAAAAATAATAGAATAAAAAGGAAGAAATAGCCATAAACATGTATAAGAATAAAAAATGCTACAAATCAAACACGACGCAAAAATTGCACAAAAGAATGTTTGATAATAAAAAGGTGATAACTTTGTCAATTCCAACCCACCGTAAAACATTAAAAAGGAAAAACTAACAATGGATAATTGAAGAAACCTCGCTAACATATCGAAAAGAAAACGCTATTTATTAATGTTTTTCTATGAAGAAAATATCGAGACCTGAAAATGGAACCGTAATCGGAATTTTTGAAATTTTGAATTGGTTGAAATCATGAAAATCTTTAATAAACAAAACAAAATAAAAATGGGAATCTTGAACCTTTTACAAATTAATAGATATCTCATCTGGTCCAAGCTTTCTAATCTCACATTATCCATCAAGTAAAGTTGCGAAGCAGATGGATACATACAGATGTACAAAAATGTCTAAATGAGAAAAGCATTAATTACGAAAATCTTAGGTGTGAAATTAGCATTAAATAGGTTATCTTCAGTTGTGATTTGATTCTCAAATTCTAATTCAGCACTTATTAACTTCACAACGAAGAAAAATAATTCAACTGAAATAAAAATGTATCAAAATTCCTATTTGAACCTGTAATTCAAAGTTTGATGTTTTCAAAACATAGTAAAGATGGGACAAAAGAGAAAATTAAGTTTAAAGTTTAGGTGTAGAAGCTAAAACATCTAAATCAGTTCCAAAAATATAAATTACAAAAACTATGACATAGAAAATATTCGATCAAAATTATAACTAAAAAGGTGAAACTAATATTTTAAGGAAAATAAATCGTCATGGTTTTTAATAACATTAGAGAAAATTTGCATTGGAAACATACTGGCACAGCATGTGACGTGGCACTTGTGGTATTTTTACTTGTCACAAGGCGCAAGATGAGATATGGCGCTTGTGGCATTTTTAAGTGGTGACATGACGCGGCATTGAAAAAAACACATACTTTTCTCAGTATTTAGATTTTTATATTTAATTTTCCTTTTTTATCTAAGGGACATTAAAAAAAATCTTTTTAACTTCTGGTTCTTGCATCATTTCATTCGTTAGACTTCAAAGTTCAAAGGACACCCAAAAACCTCTGATGATACTTTTGTGAATAGACCAAAGAAAAAAAATTGTTTGATATCTTTTATTAAAAGAAATATAAATATTATAATAATTTTGTTTGATTAGTTCAAAATTTATAAAAGAAATAGTTATCATTTCTTTCTGAATTGAGTGCGCCATGGTTAAAGAAAAAACATGCCAAAGCCCACAAAGTTTACTTGTGCTCAAGGAGATTTTTTGCACCTTTGCCCATCATATGTTGTTAGAAACTATGTTATAGGGTTGAGCTCTTTGTTGTGCACTGGTTTGGCAATCTAGCAGCAGAAAAGTTTTCCCCCTTATTTTGGATAAATCGGTATTACTGATTGCACATGGTCGATGTATCTCCTTTGCAGGAATCCTGTCAGCTTTACTAATGTCTACTTGTTTTGCATATATCTAGTGAACTCTAACTATGAGCTAAGTATTGTAAAATTTGTACTAGGATGTCTATCACACGCAGGATGCATGCATGCATAATTGCATACATACATGTGTGCCTATATCTATGTGTGTATGACTCTCGCTCTCTCACCTTCTGTTCTTGATGGAGAAACTGAAGTGAGCATGAGTGTCGAAGTCAAAAATGGGTCTACAAACTCTACAAATTTGAATCTAAAGAATCCCTTCATCCATATAATTGACCTTCATACTTTAGCAAACTATCAAATATACTTGGTCACTTGTATGCTCAAATGATTTTCGTGTTCTACTCCTTATGGAAATGGTCCTTCATAAATTAATATTATTTTATGAAATATGTATATCCTACAATTTACGTATGTCCATTATTATAACAATGTTCTTCCATTACAGTATAACAATATTCTGTCTTGCTAGAGCGTCTAAATCTACAAATTTGGGCACAACTTTTTGTTTTGTAGCCGGTTTTATCTAAAAAAGTATTTGGTTATAAGTTATATTTTAACTTTTAAGTCAATTTTGTAGTGTTTTTCATTAGCATTTCATATTTACTTGTGACTTATTTATCAAAACATAATTTGTAGGTCATTTTGACAGTAGTTGCCAAACACCATTTCAATGCTAATGAAGTCCAGAGAAATTTTTAGTCATTTGTAGTAATGATGAATGTGCACCCGGCAGTGATTCAAGAAAAAGCAGAGAAACATTACCAATCTGCAGTGCCAGTATCAATGCATGGCGTCATGAATATCAAATTTATAAACAAACACACAAGAGCATCTTAATTCAATGCAAGAAATTTAAAATGCAAAAGATCCATATCAATTATATATTACCTCAACACTAGCAATGCCTTCAGATATTTGAACCTTTAAATCAGTTACACCTTCAATATCCTGTCAAAAGTGCAATTAGCATTACTAAACAGCATAAGTAATATGATAATCAAAAATGTAGTTTCCAAACACCTCTAGAGCCTTGGACACATTAGTAACTGTAGAATCATCCATCATTCCTTCAGCCTATAAATAAACAAAAACACAAGATTGAGAAAAAAAAATAGCAACTGGTATCAATCATTAATCATAAGCTTGACATGAAACTAATTTATAGCATGTACCCTAGTGATTTATCATGTGTCCATGCTAAATAAAGTTACTATGAGATAGTCAAAATTACCCTTATTATAGTCCCCCAATCCAATGTCTGAGCTGGAGTAGGGGTTATTTTGACAATTTTTGATATGCGATATTCTTACTGTGCCATTCTTTTACCTAGAATGAAACAAGTTTTCCTTTATTGCAAATAGCTTATGTATTGTTTTAATTACCATGCACTAAACAGTACTTCACAGTATTAGCATGTTGAAGCAAAACAATTATAAACTTGAGGTATTGAAATGTTAAAGGAAATACAAACACAATAATTACAATGTTTGTAAATTTATGTACTTAAAGTGCAAGAACAATGTGCAGCAATATTGAAATGATTCGATACTGCAGCATGACAAAATGGGATAAACCTGCATGATAACTCCCATATATGCTTAAATACAGTAAGATCATAAACATGTAATGTTGTTACAGCAATCGACATAGTGACAAATTTACAGTTAAAACGAAAGAAATTTTAGTTTAATTTAACATATGGCCCTCACAGACCTAACTATATCAGATAATTCACTGAAAATACAGCAAGATATCATAAACATGTAATGTTGTCACAGTAAACAGCATAGTGACAAGGTTAAAATGACAGAAATTTTAGTTTAATTTAACATATGGCCCTCACAGACCTAACAAAATCAGATAATTCACAAGTCACCAAAATTTTGTCAATTTTTTATTTTTACCTTCTCAATTGATTTTAAAAAAAAAATCATAACCATTTTCATATAAGTTTTACCAAATTCATCTTTTATACATCACTAATCATATTGAATTGAAAGAAGAAAAATGTGTGCAGAGTATGTAGACGTAATAACCATACTCAAATTATTCTAAAAATACTAACGTAGGCAAAACCCCAAGACCATAAGGTCTACCATAAATTATTTATGGATTTAGTTCCGATCTGTATGTAGATCAGTAGATCTACAATAGATGTCACTAACCAGATATTAGCTTATTTCTTTTACATACAAAATATAGAATTACCTCAACAATGGATGTCGATAACACAATTCCGTTTTGTCTTTTGATCATTTTTTCTTATCTCGCAAACACATAAAATTATCCATGCCCATCAAAAGAGAAGAAAATATGTTGTTGAAGATTTTAACTTATCAAACATGAGATTAAATGATTAGTTGCATGTTCGATTGACTGGTTTCGCACACAAATAGCAAATAGCATCTTTGTGGAAAATATACATTCAGAAAATTTGACTCAAAATCGAGGTTTCAATAATTTTAAAAGGAGCTTTAACAATCACACCATAATATACATACTAAAAATTATCCAAGTCTTATGATCACCCAAAACGACTTAAAATTACTCAATTCATTACCAACTTATTTCAATCAATCGTCATTTGTATCACGCAAACGGCAACAAAGTTTCAATTAGTTTTCTTTATAGTCGGCATTCTTTTGCCAATAACCTGGGTAACTTTTAGCATGTGTGAAATTCAAGAACTTTTTTTTTTTTAATTTGGGTAATTTTAAGTGGAGTTTCTAGGATGATCAGGAAGTTCTTTTAAAAGTTGATAGATGACAAAATAGAGAAAAAATCTGAAGAAAAAATATCTTGGAATAAATATTAAATACTACGTGGAAGATGCAACCCTGCTGCTCGTTTTTACTTCCACTGTTTCGCATGCACTACATGTTTGATAAAATGTGCACATGACGAAATAGCCAATAAATATCCAGTTTATTGACATCAAATAAATCAACAAATAATTATAACATTTGACAGCCTCATATACGGATTCAAAGTTAGTATCAACATAATACTAAGAAAGAAAAAATATAATTGAAGAAGACTACCTTAAAAAACATGGTTAGCATATCAGAAGGTGAAACGGGAACCGAAACGGACTCTTCTCCTTCTTCTTCCACTTCTCCAACTGCTTCAACAGCAGCAGCTTTACATCTCGCATTTTTATTCTTTTTACAGAGAGAAATTGGAGCCGTTCTGTTGGGACGAGGATTGAGAAAGTGCACCGAAGACGAAGGGTATGTACGGAAATGTGCGCAAGTTTTGTAGAAAAGACTAGAGGAGGGGACTGAGATAATTGTTGCCATTATTCGAGCTTGAGAAATGGCAAAGATTGGGTTTTAGATGTTTTACATGGGATGATTGGTGATGAAGATAAGAGTTCCGTTAGTGGATAATACGAGTGGCAGTTGGGCTAGCTGGGGCGCCATTTTTGCGAGTCGGACCCATTCCGGTTTTTGTAGGCCGCGTCCGGACCTATCCGATACATCCGGTGTGGGTTCAAAAGTTTATCTCAAACGCGAAATCCATACAGATCAGGATAGATACGCTCCATCTTAAGATCCAATGATGCTTTTTGTATTGATTCAAAGTTATGTATTAATGTACATATATTTATTTATATTTGTTGTCACCAAATGATACATTAATACAATTAACAATATGATAAATTTTGTATTCGGGCCAATATTGTAAACAAATTACAAGAATTGCTCACTTTGCAAACTAATAACAAAAATAGACCAGTTTTCGCAACGTAGGACGCAACGTGTGCTGGCGGCATCTCAAATGCCGTCAGTACACGTCTATGTTGCATAATAACACTAGCGGCATTTGAGATGCCGCCATTTGGAGGCATTTGAGATGCCGCCAGTTTGCAGGATCCCAAATGCCGCTATTTCTGCTGCTCTCTGTAAATTGTGCAGCCCTTCCTCAATACCACCCCACTCCCCCTTCTCTCAACTCATCTTCAAAAAAGAACCGAACCCCTCCCCCCCTCCAAAAATCACCAAAAATCAAAATTTCAAGCTTCAAACTACCAAAATCTAGTTAGAATTTGAACTATGGCTTCATCATCGTCCCAAGCTTATCCTATAGGTGTGAAATCTTTCGATTTTGTCTCTAATTGCCATTTTTCCAATTTAGGGTTTAGGGCTAAAATTGTTCTATGATTGCAAATCTATGATTGTATAGTACAATGAAGTTGAGTACTCACCTAGAGCACATGTTTAATTGTTTTTCCATCGTATACAATGAAGTTGTATAGTTGCAAATCTATGGTTCTATACTCATTGAAGTTGAGTATGATTATGCAATGTTATTGTGGTAGAATATGATGAAATGGCTCCCGGACCGATCGATCTAGTGTGCTTTACCTCCAACCTCAACACCACACAAACAACATCGATATGATGGAGGTACAAGGTCAAATAATTTGTTATTACTTCTGCAAATTGCTGGTAATTACCAAAATTGCTTTGCTTTGTTACTATGTATCGATAGGGGGTTGAGCCGGACGGCTTCATTGACTATTCATCAACTTTAAAGCTCGTCACGTCAGCGCATTCAGGCGTGTTGGAACTGTTAGACAGAGCAGGATTTGATGTTGTCGATAAGTTGGGATATACACAGCTCAACCAGAATCTTTTGACGGCTTTGATCGATAGATGGCGATCGGAGACGTCTACATTTCATCTTAGAGTAGGTGAGATGACAATCACTTTGAAAGATGTAGCTGTATTGCTTGGATTGTCGATTAACGGGGATCCCATCCTGAAACCGGATTTTTCAAGAAATTATATGGAATTGTGTGAGCCCTTGCTTGGATTGACTCCTCCAAAAGACGTGAGGTGGGGAAATGAATCGATAGTGACCACGTGGTTTAGGGAGCAGTTGGCCGGTGATATTCCCCGTCGTGCCTCTCCTTTGTAGATTGCCCAGCGTGCCTGCGCTATTATGTTGCACATCATCACACAACGTCTTTTTTGTGATCGATCGAAGACAAAATGGCCCTTCAATGGCTTCTATTGTTAGAAAACTTCGATTCATGTCGGCAATACTCCTGGGGTAGTGTGGTGCTTGCTTTCACCTATACGGAGCTTACGAGAGTTGCTTTGGTCCAACAACGGTCCATCGGAGGTTGTGTGACTCTACTTCAGGTACGGACATAGTCATTCGTTGTTGCATAGTTGAGTATTTCGTAAAACCGTAACTAAAATTAAGTTTCACACTTGCAGCTTTGGTCATGGACCTACCTTCCGGTTGGTCGTATTTCTATGAAGACGCAAATAATTGATAATTCAAAGCCTTATGGAGCGAAGTAAAATAGTGTTGTTAGTATTGGATCGACACAGTAAATTTGAATTTCCTATAACATGTTGCTATTACAGGTGGATTGGCCCGAAGAATACAAAAATGACCACCAGACGCAATTTAACCTTCTACCGGAACGAGTTTGACGTCTTAAATTACAATGCAGTAACATGGAATCCGTTTTCCAAAGCAGACCTTCATGCACTTCCGACTATTTTTACAATGGACAGGACATTATGGCGGGCAAAACTTATGATTTTTTATTTCGGAGATTTAGCATACCATCTGCCAGACAAAGTCATGAGACAGTTTGGTTTTCGACAGCACCTACCATATCCTGCTCCATATTACATGCTTCCATACGGCGAAGATGAGTTTGAAACAATGATTGAGTTATGGTACAACCGTTTCATAGCTGCGAAAGACGAGCACGATGTCACTCTGACCGATGAGGAGTATCTTAGCTGGTACTGGAATATCACTCGTCGTTATGTGCTTCGAAGACGAGCGGAGGAACCCGAGCAAGAGGTGGCACTTTACACTCCACGAGCTCCGCTAGAACGGAATGTGGTATGTATTAATATTGACAACTTATGTAGTACTTATGAAACTCATATGGGTTTATGTTCTACGTAGGTGGATGGTATGTATCATGTGTTGGACATTGTCGACGAGCTTGCGGAGGAGGTTCCTGAAAAGAGCAAGGCAAAATGCTTCTCTATCAAACAAATTCTGCTATCATGTTTGTCGAAGAACAAGATGTCAAGGATCATCCCACCTCCGCCTCCTCCTCCTCCTACAGTGCCACCACTTATCGAGGATATTTCCCCTTCCGCATCTTATGAGGACATAGCTGCAGTCCCACTGGCCCCCTCACCGAAGAGAAAGTATGGAAGAAGGAAGAAAAAAGAGGGTGAGAGTTCCGAAGTGATATCTTCCTAGCTTACACAACCCGTCGGGCCATTGCAACCCCCAACGGAAGGGACGCAAGAAGAGGATAGTGAAGAGCTGTCACTGGAAGAGGAGGAATTCATGCTCAAGCCTAGAAGACCAAAGAAGGAAACTCCTAGGAAATTAAAAATTTTGAGATGAAATTTTAGACTAACCATAGTGGACCGTGATTTGTATTTGTTAACTGTAGTGTTTATTGATCGTTTGTGTGATATGTTGACTGTAGTATTGACTGCTCATGGTCTGTATTTGTTCGTTTGGGTTGTTTGGTTGTTAACTAATATAGACTAGTGTTTGTCATTGTGATTGTAGAAGTGACTCTAGTATTCTGATGCTGGTGTGAATGTTGCTGGTTTTAGACTTGTATTTGCTGTTGGTAACTGTAGTCATGAGCTTAGAAAGTTGCAATGGTCAAGGTTCAGAAATGACTATTACGTTGGTTTCGAATTACGGACACTGTATTTTCCATTTACAGTTTGTGTGAGCAAGCAACAGAGCGGCATTTCAAATGTCGCATGAGGCGTCATTTGAAATATCGCATGAGGCGTCATTTCAAATGCCGCATGGAGCGGTATTTGAAATGTCGCCACCAGCGGCATTTCAAATGACGCCTCTTGCGGCATTTGAAATGCCGCTCAGTTACTTTAGATTTTACATTCCATACTTCGAACGATGCACAACATACTTCAAACAATGCACAACATACTTCAATTATCGATGCATAAAATACTTCAAACGATGCATAACATAACATACATCAATTACATTTCAATTATTATTCAACGATGCATAACATACTTCAAACGGTGCATAACATACTTCGAACAATCATTTCAGATATTTGTTCATCACACGGCAAGTTTCTAATATCATTACGTTACATTTCAATTGTCCTTCAATGATCTACGTGGCCACAACGCCGAATACTTGTACCTATGAACCAACAACTCGTTTCGGTATTCAAGGTTCAACTTTTCTAAACGACTAACTTCCGCTTATATTTCTAAAGCATATTCCACCCCTCTAGGACATATTGGTGGATCGAGCCACTTAAAAAAATTGCAGCATTCAAGCTGATTCGGCCGAATCTTGTGATCGTTGTATCCAGCGCAGCGGTAGAAACGACGTCTAGCGTTCCTATCATTTCTGCAAACGACTACTTCGCATTCCTCTCCACAGCCGCAAACTACACATGTAGCATTGGAGCTTGAGCTTCCATGATTTTGCTGACCTAGGACACCTAAAAGACGTGCATTGAGCGATTGTTGGACTGGTCTATCAACCGCGGCTTCTCCGCGTGATGTTCCACTATACTCATTCGGGGGTTCTTCTTTGAATTGTGTCTCTGGTACAAAATCAACTTCAAGGTCGGCTCCGCTTAAAATCCCTTTTCCTCTATTTTGTTCGAATTCGTCGTACATTTTCATCATTATTACGTCATCAATTTTCCAATTGTCCATTATACACCTATGAATAGAACCAAAAATACATCGACAAAACAATTGATGAAATTGAACGAGAAAAGTATAATACTAACCTTCGGCGCGACAATGTCGAATTGAAATATGGGGAGGGGTAGTTGCAAATTGTTGAAATCGGACGAGAATAGTATACCAATATGAAACCTAGAGCTTTTGCTAAAATAAATTTTGCAAAGTTAGGGTGTGGGTGGGGTAGTTGAAAAAAACGTAGAAAAATATATAGGCAGCAGATAGGCGGCATCCCAAATGACGCTAACAGCGTCTTTTAAAATGCCACATTATGCGGCATTTGAAATGCCGCAGCAGGCGGCTTTCGAAACGCCGCAAAAAGCGACATTTCAAATGACGCATGCTGCGGAATTTCAAATGCCCCATCCAAGCGGCATTTCAATACACTTTGAATACAGCTTGCGTTAGAAGGCTAACAACGAAATAATAAAAGTCGAAATAACATTTTCGTCAAACATTAGATTACATAAACATTTGTTCTCAAACAAACTAGAATGCGTTCGAATTAGGATTACGGACAAAATAAAACAAAAACATTAAGTTGCTGTATTGCAACGATTTTTTTTATGATCATGAACACCCCATTTTCTGCACCTATTTCCTTTAGAGGTCTGCATCTCGTCCATTGTACCTTTAATTCTAGTTGAACGTGGGCGTCCTGGTTGTCTTTTAGCGACCGAAGGTAGGACCAATTGACTATCACTTGAACTCCAATAACGTTTATCTCGTACCGAGTGAAACTCAGGGGTGTAAGCTGCCAGGTATTTCGTTGTGGAATACCATGTTGAGGTAAAGTCGTGATGGGCTCTATTTGCTCCGTTGGAAACCGTTGAGCAAGCGGTCATAACATACATACACGGTAGGTGCTCTAAAAGAGGGATGTTGCACGTACAAGAGCAACTATTACCGTTGATTAGTACGTTGAACTCGTCACCAAAATAGTGTACAACTTGCCACTCAGATTGACTAAATCGAATAATTCTTGTATGCCTAGCTTCGTTAGCTCTTTCAGTGATCTTGGCTTCCCACTTTGGAGTTAGACGGGAAGTCGGTTTTACTGCCGCTTCTCTTCGTTGACAAGAATAATCAACCAACCTGAAAAAGGTGCGTGCAACTAAAGATTTGACAGGTAAAGACCTAGCTCCTTTAAGAACACCGTTGAAACTTTCTTCACAATTGGTGTCATGACATGAAATCGACCGCCATCATCTTTACACAACGCCCAGTTCTCATCGGGCGCTCCCAAACTCCTTTCTATCCAATTGTGAGCCCTGATGCTTATAGTTTTTATTTCTTCACGTATTCTGACGTACTCGGCTTCTTCCGCAGCACAAGCTGCAGCATAAAATAGTCCGGTTAATTGTTTTTTTTTAAACCCTACAGCTTGAAAATTAGCTTTAAGATATCTAGCACAAAATCTATGTTTATGTGGCAAACACCATTTCGATTCCAAGGTTGATGGTATTCCTTTCATTCGATCCGAAATGAAGGTAATTCGTCGATTGCTAACATTGTGAATGAACCGCCGCATGTAGGCAAAAAACCACCCCCAGCTATCCCCGGATTCGGACTCTACAATTGCATACGCTAAAGGGTATAGATGATCATCTACATCAACAGCAGTGGCCACAAGTAGCATCCCTTTATATTTTCCGTACAAATGTCTCCCGTCAATATATAACAACGGACGACAATGAACAAATCCTTCAATACAAGGTCCAAAAGCCCAAAAACCTCGATCGAAGACTCCATAGTCATCGTTCATTACGTGTCCAACACTTCCCGGGTTCGATCTAGTTATTTCAGCAAAATATTGCCTTAGACTACTATATGACTCAGCCCAGTCACCATAAATTCATTCCACCGCCTTTCCCAAAGCTCTTCAAGCCTTCATATAACTAATTTTCACAAACAACTGTTGTTCCATCAAAATTTGTACCGTTCCGGCTGTAATGTTTTGATCGGCTTTCGCAGAAGGTAATATTTTTGCCACTACAAAGTTAGCGTCGCCTGCTTGTGGGTGGACTTCACCGCTGGATTAACACAATTGTGTTCGCTAGGATATTTCCTTACAATCCACCAATTCTGCTCTGATTTTTTTAAGACAATAGCATGAATTCTCCATGGACAATTTGCATCTATATTACAAACGACGGTGTATTTGGTTTTATTTGATTTTATTTCTTTAAAAGATACGACATGTAAAATCGACCATTCGCTCAACTGTTGTAATAACTTGGCTTTCGTCTCGAAAATCAAACCAACTTTAAATCCATTCTTAACGCTTACGGTTGAAAACATCTCATTGTTGAACACAAGATTTGCAACGATTGACCTTGCCATAATTTGTGCGTTGCACAAATCATTATCCAAAGGAACTTCTATATCCACCTCATCGCTGTCTTCGGAAATATTGTCTTCAACCGGAAAATCATAGTTCAAAAGTTCATTGTTCACTTGCATACTATCTATCCACGACATGTCGTTCTCCACCATGTTCACTAAATCCATACTATTTACGGGGGATTCATCATTGACATCTTCACCTTCTTCTGCGTCCATCTTAGTATCAACATCTTCATTGTTCACGTTTACGTTTACATTCTCCAAATCAGCATTAGATTGCATAGCAATACCGTTCGCGAGGAATATGCTATTCAAACATACGTATTACTTTAAAACCATTACCGTAATTACTACCTACACAAATTTGATTTTTCATGAGACATACCTCTGACTAAGATCATATAATTCGGACAGAGTTGGATGCATAAATTGAGACATATGGCATTGTAATGGTCCAACGGGACTAGACGGTGTTGGTCGACAAGGAAGATAACTGCATATAAGGCGAAAAAAATGTTAAGTAGCGCACAACTATCAAATTAATAGGACCTAAATTTCATAAATAAATGTTTCACCTTCCGAGCAAATGCGTAAAGCTGCCTTGACTTGGATAGGGATATGTATACTGAATGCCCTGTGGATATGTCAAACACGGAGGATATCCATATAGACCTTGTTGTTGACCGTACATCGTTGTCATAGTCGGATTAATGAAATTCGAGGACGCTTTTCCGCGATAGATACTTACTGCCTCAACCATTCTTCGGTGCTCCTCAATGACACTGTTAACTTCTTGTTCTCGTACGGGTTCTTCTGCTTGCAAGCGCCTAATTTTCCCAACAAACAGCTCAATTGATTTCGATGTCGCTGAAAACATTAGCTCGACATCGTCATCATCGGCTATTTTAATGGATTTCAATCCTGATTCCGTCGGCCAATTACACACTACCTCTATGTCAAATTCTCCAGATTTTATCTTGGTCGCTTTATAGATCGATTCTTTCAGCTGCACCAAATTACAACCTCTCAATACTTTAGCTAACTTACACGACCCCCCGACATATTTTCCACAATTAAGTTCATCAACAACCAATTCGATACCAAAATGTAGCGATCCTGACTCGACCTTCGAAAATCGACACTGAATACGACACTCATATTCAGATCCGCAGATCCAAACGTCGAACCTGGTGCGTCGGAGCTTATAACACAATTAAGTATAACAACACAGCGGAAGAAAAAGCATAATACATTGATATACAGCATTGATACAATATCTGATACAACAGATGATATAATGGATATTAGTACTATCAGAGACACAAGACACAGCGGAAAGAATATAGATAACACTAGCAGCGGAATAATAACTTCAAAAGAATGCATCTCCCAAAATCAAATGCTCCAATCCAAAGCTAGCTCGAACCAACATCACGTGTCACCTAGACAAGCAAGTCTCGTCCACATCCAAAGATTGAACTAGCTCCAGAAAAACTACTAAACCTGACTATGTGAAAACCCTAACTCTAGACTGCCCGTGTGGAAAAATAGTGTGCAACCAAAGTTTAGGATAGGAACAATAAACTCTGAGTCAGTCATGGGACTGGTGTGAGTAACAAAAACAGTTTATCCAAACAACAAAGAATTTAAAATAAATCCGCAATGCTTTTTAGAAAATGAAACTACCATAAGGCCTCCCGCCATACACACCATGCAAACGCAGAATTGGAGGAGATTTCTCCTTATGATAGTCAAATATGCTTGATACGTGAACATTTCTTGATATTATTATTATAGGTGCACAGTGGAAAACATTTCGAAAGTATAATATAAATCTTAGCCAGCATAGGTACCATTATATTATGCCTGCTATAGCTGCCATTTTAAATGGCAGGTTCTACAACTAAAACCATATAAGGCACGTATTATTTTGATTGGATTTCAAACAAATGGTCGGGTTAAGGAACTTCCCACTGTCCATAGGTACGCCTCTAGCGGGACGTCCCGAGAACTTAACCAGCTCTCTGCCAACACAAGGTCGGGTTACCTCTGTAACTAGGTAACTACTTCTCGAGCATGCCACTCCCCGGTCCTTTGGGACCTTTATCTGAGGCGCCTCTAAACCACAAAGCAACAACCACACAGAAAATGAGATTGAAGCCCACCAAATAGGTAAATATCTGGGCTCCATACCATGATACCACCCTTTACCAGAAGGGAATGACACACCCTAAAGGGCGCGACCCTCATAACTTTGCCGCATCTTTCCTGTTTCGACCATTTTCGGGTTGTGAGGTCCTGATGCAGTCTCGTCCACAAAGCTACGCTTCGTACAGAAGCCATGCTCTGATCACAAATGATCAACAAATGATTATCAACACACAGCAGCACTCAGCGTGTAACACTACCAAATTGGGAATATATCGCTGATAACCTTCAACTACATAACCTCTGAGCTCATACGTCTCAGAGAAGGGTGTTAAGCTAAGAGAATAAATTCTCCGCTACCAATAGAAATGTATTTGAAAGAAATCTGCTTTATATCTCAAAGTGTAGTGTCAGACATACAACCATACAAGTCTGTTCTCGGTTTGAACAGAACCGAAGGCACTTCCAAAGAAGTCTTTGCAATCCGGGTATTCACAATCCCGATCGGACTTCCCATCACTTAGGGAATCTCTATACCGGAGCAACTCAGTGCAGAGACAATCGATAGGTCATCCTATCGTTCTCGCAAATACCCGGTCTTCACCACCGGTCTTCAAATGCTATCCATATACGTCAAATCACATATTCGGAATGGGTTATACGACACAAAGATCTTCTCCTGGCTAAACCGAATAGTAAGCACAACATTTAAAACGTATGGATATGGGATTTCAATTAAGTCACAACTGATAAAATCCAAAACTTTTCTTTCAAATGGTTAAACAAATTACCATTTTAAATATTTTAAACAAAAAGATTTATTTCACAAAGTTTACACAGTTTCACAAAGACCGTTTACATATTTTCAAAACAACTTCCATTCCAATTGGATTTACTCGTTAAATCTTTAAATTAAAGATTTAACTTATAGCTTTCAACCAGTTTCCATAACTTGGAAATTATTTTCATTTTAAACTTGAAATCCCTTTTTAACACAAACTGGAAGTTCATTTCTTATGTGAAAGCTTTTATTATTTGAAAACAACAGTTTTCGTTTCGGAAGAATCCAATTATATTTGCACGAGTTAGAGCCTTTGAGTGTAAATTCCAATTCCCAAATTAATACCTTTAAAATGGCTTAACCCATAGATAACTTGTATAACATATTTTAATCCCTAGTTTCAAATCATAGAATTCAGTTTCAAATATTGAATTTAAATTTAAATCAAATTATTAAAATTTCAAAACGTTATCAAGTTATTCAAAAATAAATTTTATCTTGAAATTACATTTCAAAAGCTTTTCACATTTTACTTGATTCCATTTCCAAACCGTTTGAATTCAAATTGTCTATTTGAAAATCATTTCAAAAATCTGTGACTTGATCAATTTCCCCATGAAATCCATATTTGTGTGTGTATAAGTGTGGTCCAGGGGTTTAAGCACAATAGTGCAACAACATCATCACCACAGATCAAAACACAGAAATATAGTTGATAAGCGGTATAAACTACAACGCTTATCTTACAGATCACAGATATATATAACAGATAATAAATTACAGTCATCCCAGATAAATAAACTACATTACAAATCACAATACAAATCAGGATATATCACAAAGCATCAGATATCGGAAATATCAAACAATTCAACATCCAATGCAATTCAAACATCCATAAGTAGGATCAATTTAAATTATCCGATTAAATTTAACTCAGATTAATTTCTATGGATAAATTTGCTATACATGGTAAATTAATAATCAATTAATTACAAAACATTTATTAAACTATCCTTTAATAAATCATTAATCAACCCTTAGTTAATAATTAATCCTTAATTAATCATTCCTAATTATTTTGCAATAACTAAGTAATTTCTCCTTAATTAATAAATAAATCTTTAATCACTTTCATTAAATCAATTAACCGTTAAATGAATTAATAATTCTCAAATAAATTACCAAATTTATTTATCATATTATCCTTAAATCAATTTATTGCTTAATCACTTGATTTATCAATTTTTTTTTCCTTTAATCATAAATTAATATCTAATCAATAATCCTTAATGTACAAATTAATTTTTTTTCCTTAATTTAAAATTAAACCCCAATTAAGTAATTTAAACCTTTAATAACTTATTTAATTAATCCAATCATTAATTAAATAAATAAATAAATTATCCATTTTTATTGACTTAATAATAGATGAATTACAAATCATCATTTTATCTTCATCACTTAAGTTAAAACTCATTTAATTTTTAAATTTAAATTCCAAGATTCAAAATGAATCCCAATTTGTTTTTTTCTAAAGTTTAAACTGATTATCAAAACCTTTAAATTTACTTGTTAAAGTAATATTTTGTTATAAAAGGACCTTTAAAGAATTAGAGTCAAATTTTCTTTTAATTTTTACATATTCAAAAGTATTTTTTTTCATTTAAACTTATTTAAACATTTAAATTTATGAACTTTATATTCAAAATCTTGAATTCAAATTTAAATTTATACTTTGATTAAATCTTTGTTAATTCATTTCTTTATATTTTTCAAATTCCATTTTAAATTCAACTTCTTTAAAACATACTTTAATTGCTTAAACACTTTTATTAAAAAAAATTAAATTTAAATTTTCAAACTAAGTTTCAAAACTGAACTTGAATTTACATTTTAACTTAAATTTAAACCCAGTTTAAACCTGGATTTATAGATTCAAATTTTGGTTTTTAAATTTCCAAAACAGAAACAAATTTCTGTCCAAACCTGGAAAACAGGATATACCCGAGCAACTAAAAATTTTCTTCGAGAAAAAACCTAATCCACTTCGAGTTTGGACCAGGGCAAGGCCACGCTTTCACCACTTCGAGCAAATCCTTCATTTGCACGCAATATACCCCGAGTTTCTTCCTTCTTCTCCAAAATTGTTCGAACCCAGTCACACGCGAATGTACGTATACGTGCACAACCACTCGCCGGAGTTTCGGCCAACATTGCGACCGTCGACCGATCACTCGTCAATCCCTGAGCTGCCACGAACACTCAAATCGAACAATAATCACGCGAATCAAAATCGAGCAAAAAAAACCCCAATACCTGGAAACACGTTCAGGTTTCGCCATCAAACCTGGAAGTCGCGTCGTACTCGCCGCTCCGAACACCGGGAACTCCACAACTTCGGCCACTTCCTCGTCAACCTACCAACTTCCAACACCCAAGGCCTCGTTACACTCGATCAAACATAAAAGCCGTGATGATCGATTCTTTAAACCAGTAATAACTAGGGTTCTGTACAAACATTCATCACTGTTCTTTCCAACATGAATTAAATATCTATCTGATAATTTTCCTATTATACTTGATCAATCCACCATCATTTCTGAAGATTTACAACATTCCAAACCACTGAGACAATCAGAGTTACCCAATTTCCATATTTTGATGAACTCAGGCCTGCTCCCTTAATTTCAAACTAGAAATTGAAATTTTAGTTTTAAAATTCATGTTTTGGTTAATACATTCAAATTACATACTTGAATTGATAAATAAAAATGTCTGAATTGTGACAAAGTTTGAACATTCCTGTTCTTATGTTTTTTTTTCCAGAGCAACACTTAAATTAGTTTAATTTGAACCCATTTTAAATCTCTACTCTATCCTTTAACAACAAGTTTTGTTTAAAAATCAAATCATAACATAGATTTGATCAGGGGATATAGACTTTTGTTTGCAAATCTGGGTAAAACAAAGAACAGAGATATCTAAATAAACAGATATGCACATATCATTAACCAAAAATTCTAACAATATCAATACCCAAATATACTTCACAACACAATATTGATCACAACAGTAACATGCAGCCAGGATTTTACTTTAGGTCCAAAGTGAAGTTACTCACCTTCAACATTCAGATTCCAGAAGTCTTCAAGTTGAAGTTGAAACCCTTTTAAAATTTGTAAAGTTGAAATATGGGTTGAACTTGATAACTGAAAGTCTCCACTTGATTTCAGATTTTGATGAAGGGTTTTGATGTTTTAATCTGAGATGTTTAGGTTGATGTTTGGTTTGAATATAAGATGATATTATCTCAGTTTTCTTTTACTTAGTTTAAATGAATGAACGAATTGATATATAGAAAGGAAGTTTACTGTGTGATGAAGTTCAGGGTGATAAAAATATTAGTTTGTACATTTTTTTTTAGCAGAGATCTTTTTCCTCTTTTGTTGGCTGATAGGTATATATTACTTCGGCTGAGATGATATTTAAAAAAATTTGAATTGACAAAATGTTGCTACCAAGATGATGGCACTAAATGCTAATGTACTACATGTCTTCATACTTATATCTGTTTGCACTTTAATAATATTTTGCTTATACTTGTTGACTATGCAGTTTTGTTTGGTGACTGCAAAACTTATCTTTGGTGGCTGATGATATTGTTTTGGTGGCTGAGGATTTTTGTATCAATTTTCTTTGTCTTGTTTTATAAGCTTTTGCTTATTCCTTTTATTTGTTTGTACAAAGATACTTAGATTTTTTTTTTTTCTTTTGTTTGTTCATACTTATGAATATTATTGTCTTCTTTTATAAGCTAATTTACATATATTTTTGTTTTCTTTTACAAGTGTTCATATGTGAATGTATTTTATTTCTATGCTTTTACTTTATGTTTACACCCTTACCTTATTAGTACATAAATATTTTCATTTGCTTTGCCTTATTATTTTGTCATATGAACACATTTCTATTTTTATTATGTTGTTTGAATTTTAACAATTTTGTTTAATGTGTATATTTAATGTTTTATAGTTTACATAACCAAAATCTTAAGATATTTATTTTTTACTTATATACTTATCGTCTTATCTTACATTTTCATTCATTCATTATTTAGATATTAAATTCTAAAAGAAATCGTTTTTAAAATTTAATAAAATAAACACATATCTTTTTATATGAATTTTAAGAAATTCAAAGTAATTTACCAATAAATTTCACTAATTTTATTCAAAATTAAATTAATTATTTATTAAAAATAAATCAAAATCCGGGATCGTTACAAATTCGCCATCGAAATAACAGATGGTCGGTACACACTTGGGAGCCATTTTATAATTTATTCAATCTACTAGTAAACTATTATCAGTTGATACCAAACAACAAATGAAATTAAAAAAATTGAACTAGGGTTTCCAAAAAAACCATACCTGCTATAGCTAATAACTTATTAAAGAGGAAGAATTAGATGTTGTTCCTCCTGTGTTTCTGAATCCAACCAAGATTAAACTACAATATTGAAATAACTTAGCAGTTTGAAGTTTAGTATTTTAGTAGATCTAAGCAAAGTTAGGAACACGACAAACATTAAAAGGTGGCTGTCCAATAAAGCAGCAGAACCAGTGGCATTTGGGATACCGCTTACTAGCGGCATCTCAAATGCCGCCAGTGTTATTATGCAACATAGACGTGTACTGGCGGCATTTGAGATGCAGCACACGTGGCGTCCTACATGGCGAAAACTGGTCTATTTTTATAATTAGTTTGCAAAGTGATCTATTCTTATAATTTGTTTACAAAATTGGCCTAAATACAAAATTTATCCTTAACAATATCTTTATAATGATAGTTCAAAAAATTATGCATCTGTTATTGTATAATTATCGATGATGCAACTTAATACTATAAAACTTTTATAGCTTATTCATTAGTACATTATAATATCTATGTCATAATCACTTTTATATATATAAAGATTAACAAATCAGCATTATAGTAATAAAGTGATTTCATGAGATCTCGGCATTGCGGGTCGGGTTGGGACGGGCCGGCGGAACCCTCACCTGACCCTAGACCCGGAGCTCTCAAGAACGAGTCATGGGTTTACCCGCCTTGATGATTCAGCGGAAGGAGTCTAGACGAGCCAAAACAGGGTCTACATGGTTTGGATCCTAGACTCTCCACATTGTCATCCCTAGTGGATAATGAAGTATAATCGTTATTCCTCTAAGAGAAAATTAGTGTTGAAGGTATTTTTGCTAACTGAAGCTAAAGTAATTAAATTTTTGCGTCAATGGAAATTACAAATTTTATATCTTATGAAAGTTATTAATTTAACATCTTTATAACTTATTCTTGGAAAATTTTGACCCACGTCCTTGTATTAGGAAGATTAAGGCCTAAGTTTCTTGCGTTTACCATCTACAAGATATGTCTCGATTTTATAAATTAGTGACGATTGGGGGCACATCCTTATTTTTAATATTTGTATAATTTACTTTTCTCCCTTTTTTGTTTTTAACATCGTCTTTATTCATCTCTATTTTTTTATTTTACGAACTTACACTTTCCCTTAGAAATTTCTATTAATTTTATTTCCTTTTGTCATTTGTTTCTTTCTATTCTCAAATCTCATGCGATCATAGCTTCATCGATTTTCAAATCTCACGCGATTTTAAGTTTGTTCGTCGACTTCAACTTCAGTTTCTTGTCTATTTTTTCTGATTTTAGCTTCGTCGACTTCATCTTCGTTATCTTCAAATTCAGTTTTTGTGGATTTTAGTTTTTCTTATGTTGCAGTTTTTGTTATCGAATCTGATAATAAGTGTTTAGATTAAAAATTTAGTTATTTGTTTGTTGTTTTTTGTTTTTGTTTTGGTGTGACTTGATTTTTTCTTTATTTTAGATTAAAGAATTATATCATATCAAGAACCTTATTCATTTTTTGGATCAATTTATTGTTGAAGAATGGGTTCAATGATGTATTTCTAGTTATCTTTTTTGTTGAATGATGATATAACAATGTTGAATTGAATGTTGCTATTTTTGTCATTGTGGTAATTGGTATAGCGGTACTATGTTGTGCATTTATGTTTAAAAGGATGTTATGTTAATAAATATTGGCATTGCGAAGAATGATATAAAAGAATGGGATGGCAGATGTTTGTCGGTCAAATGCTATCCGGGCCATTATTGGCATGACAAATATTTGTAATCAAATATTATCCAGGTTAGTATTGACATGGCAGATATTTACCTGACAAATAGTTGTTAGATTGATATTTTGAATTTTTAATATATTTTTCTGTGGATGTTATTGTTCTATTAGATTAATACTAGATATGTATTTGTGCAAGCCTTTTACAATTGATGTTCCTATTGTTTTCATAATGGGTAACGATAGTTATAGTAGGTGGCTTGATTTGAGTGATTATGTGTTGAGATTGAGAACGATATATCTGACCATTGGCTTGAATTAACACTGGCCCAATTGAATTGTTTATGAAAGAGATAATAAGAAAAGGGTAATTGAAACCTATTTTGATTTGCATAGTATATTGTTGTTTGTTGCCCATAGTCATGAAGATATTCTAATTGTTTCACTTAGTTCAATGTAATCTGAAAGTCAATTGATGTTGGTTCTTATAGTTCTTCATTTGCTGTTTTTTTATTAAAGGTGGTTCACCTTGTTCTTCAACGGCCATTTCTACGGTTGATTCTAGTACTTATTGGAAACAACTGTTAAAAAATCATTCTAGGAATCAGTTTTTTTTTTGTGTTGGTCAAAGATTCCTAGCAGTTTTGAAGAGTTTCAACTGTATTTTATGATCTAATGTATTAAAAATGGATATAAAATTAATGTTGTTAAGAATGATAGGGAACGCGTTACAACTACTTGCTCATGGCAAGATTGCACATTTCGGTTCAAGCATATCCTAAATTTAAACTTCTAGGTTTTTTTTGTTACTAAAACTATGCAACCTAATCATTCTTATGGAGTAGGTATTGTAGATGTTGACCATCCACTCATTTATAGAAAACTGATTAAGAATTTGGTTATTGATTTTATTCGATCAAATCCTCTAATGAAAATGAAAGATATACTTCATTTATTTCAGATTGAGCAAAATATTGTTTTAAACTGCTATTTTGCATATATGGGAAAATGATTGGCTCTTGAAGAAAGACATGGAAATAATTTACATCTGTATCGTCATTTAAAATCCTTTTGTGAAGGTATGATCGTTTGTAAACTTGGTGGTACAATAGATCTTCAAAATGATCCTATTAGACATGAAATTGAAAGGGTTTTCATTGGGCATGAACCATGCAAATATAGATTTGGTTATTGTCATCCTTTGATATTTCTAGATAGAACTTTTTATGAGAGAAGATGACAATGTTGTATTATATCTACCGCTGATAAGAATGGTAACTAAAGTATGTTTTAGTTCTAAAATTAATAATATAACTATTTAAAATTTTAATCTATCAAATATTTGCTATATTTTCCTCGTCAATATTTGCAAACTTGTATTATTACAGTTTGTATATGTTGTCCATTAATTTATTGATTTATTTTAAGGTATGATTTAGTTTTGAAATTAATATTATAATTGTTTGATATATTTTATGTTCTTTGGTAGGTTTTAAATTTTCCAGCAGTCAAATATTTGTCTATCAAATATTTACGCTAGCAATACATGCTAGACTTATACAACTCCAGTTCCTACATTTTGCCTTAATTTTTTTTTATTTACTTTAAGATACGATTTGTTTATTAAAATAATAATATAATTGTTTGATATATCTTTAGTTCTTTGGTAGATTTGAGAATTTCAACCTGTCAAATATTGTCATATTTTCATGGCATACACTTACCAAATTTATATCGTTACAATTTCTACATTTTGTCCATCAATTTTTTGTTTACGAATGTAACAAATGTATTTGTCTTTAACTAGGGTTTTTCCACCCGTTGTTATTATATTCGGTGAATATGAACCTAATTGGTACTGGTTTCTAACAAAGCTTAGGGAAATGTTATGTAATGACAATCGTGATTTTACCTTTATATCTGATAAACATCCTAGTTTTTTGCTTATTATCCCTCAAGTTTTTCCAGGTTCAGCACATGGGCCTTGTTACTACCATTTAAATAATAAATTGAAATGTTTTCAAACAAAAAATATCCTCAAGGCAAAAGGAAATATAACGTTTCTTTGGTTTTCTTTGTTGTTAATGCTGCTACAGCAGATGAACTTAACCATGTTTTGACTGAGTTTAGAAGTGCTGGTGGGATGAAGTAGAAAGATATTTTTTGCATAATTTTCCTTTTGAAAAGTTTACTAATGTGTTTTTCGTTGGAAATCTATATGGAAAAACGAGTTCTAATTGTGAGAAATATGGATTACGGATCTTAAGGCTGGAATAACAATAGAGGGGGGTGAATAGTGTTTTATGGATTTACTAAATATTTTTGAAACTTATGTAACTTAATCACTAAAAAATGCAATTCACAGAAACAAATATAATCATAGATGCAAATACTAAATAAAAGCAGTAAAGGAAAGAACACACCATGATTTTATACTGGTTCGGAGTTACCTTCCACCCAGTCTCGTACAATCGTACGAATTTCTTATCAAAATAACCTCCCAGATTACACCCTCGGTTTCAAGACTACGAGGTACATTCTCCTATATTCAAGTCCAGGGCAAACTCTCTTGATTTAACCAGGCTACAAGATCACCTAATTGATTTTCGAAGCTACAATCACACCCAATTGATTTCAACACTCAACCGCATCTTTTACTTAACAGTTTGATTTACAAAAGATTATATAACTCTGAATAGTACTGAGATCTTATGGAGAGAGTAGCAGAGAATCAAACAAGAGATAATCAAGTTTGATTCACTTGGTATTTTGGTAGAGTATAGTTAGGATTCTTTAGAATAAATGTGGAAGATGAAGAGGAGAGAAAATAAATTAAATCTGATAAAAAATCGTTTAGAACTTACTAGTATTTATAGTAGAGCAACAGCCATATCTATTCGTGAAAGTATACGATGAAAAAACACTTCTTTTGAAAATTTAAATTTGAAAATAACAGACACCATGTCGACACGGACGGTTGAGGGATGTCGACATGCTCAAGGCAAAATTGATTTTTTGATTTTCTTATTAAAATTGGTTTCTATAATTTGTCAACACAATTTCTAAACTTTGTAAATATATTTAAATATAATATAAACATATGAAAGATTTTTGAAAGTAATTTTTAATATATATAATCTTAATCTATAAAGTGATTAAAATTTGAGTATATAAATATTTTAAAGCTGAATATTAAAAAAAGATGGTTTAAAAACAAGGACAATTTTGAAATCAAAATATTAAAAAAATGATAAAAATAGTTTTGAGGCTAAAATATTTAAAATCAAGAGAGATGTCTTTTTGAAAAGAAAGTTTTCAAAACATTTTTTAAAAACAAGAGATATATATTTTTGAAAAGCATTTTTATAAAATTAGTGGATGTCAAAATAGGAACACTATGTGTTCCACTAGATATTGTCGTGGGTTCCATCCCTTTAATGGGCTCGAAGTGGATTCCATTCCACGAATAAATTTCGAATAAAGATGTAGGTGCTTTCAAGAAGTTTTAAAATAATTTTAGACTCAATACTTATCTTGTACTATTGAAATCTTGAACTCTTGATATCTTGATACTCATGAGTCTTCAATCTTGATATCTTCAGTCTTGAATCTCTATACTGTACAGTCTTCATTCTTGGTACTTGGATGTTTATATCCTGCATATGCATATATATCTAAACTATAATGTTAGTATATATATATATTTTATAACAGGTCCATTGGTTGTTGTCATCAAAACCATCATCTCAAGGACTAACAATCTTTCCTTTTTTGATGATGACAACCTATGTTTATAATATACTTCACCTTCACTATAACTCCCCCTTAATCTAAGCCTAACTACTCTAACTATTTTATACTTCTCCTCCTTTGTCATCAACAAAAATTTATCCTAAACTAATATAACTCCCCCTTAGTTTTATACTGGAGTATCTGTGACAAATTATTATAGAGTGTGTGTGTGTATAATAACATGAGTTAAAAATAAAGATATGACAAATATGAAATTTTAAACCTAATAAATACATACTATGTTTCATATAATGTTACACAATCCATTCAAACCAAATCAATTCTAATCAAATCAATTCTAATCAAATCAGATCAAATCACACAATTCAAAAACAAGCAATTCAAACAATAAGAAGATCAAATATTTCTAGGAACTTCAACCCATCCTTCTTTTTCAAAGATAGGATCCTTTTTAATAACTTCCCAATCTTCATTATCTTGAATCAAAGTTCCTACATGATTTGCATCGAGATCATCTTTGTTTAAGGCAGAAATCATCCAACAGAGGGCATCAACATGCTTCTCTTGTTCTTTTATCATCTGCATTTGACTTAGTTCTAAGTATCTTTGATTGCGGAGAATAAAATTAAGTATATTCTTGAATGAATTGAGAGTTTCTTCAAAATTATCACTTAGAGTTTGAGAAAAGGAAGCCATTTTTGATAAGTACCGAAGAGATGCAAATAGAGATAAGTAGAAATGAAAAGATTACAAATTTATGGAAGAAATTGGTGTTTAAATAGGCAGAAATTCGTTTAAAATGAATAGACACGAGTTAGTTATTTTAATTTCAAAATTTTAAAAATAACCAAATCTAACAGTAATACGTCGACATAGGGGGTTAGAGGCATGTCGACATGGATCTGTCAATTTATGTGTCTTATTTATTTTATGAATAAGTATGTGTATATATAAACTTATATACTATACTAATATTTATTCCAGAGACACGATAAGGTAGAAAAACATAAGATAGATGATTTTTATAAATAGTTGAGATGATACATATACATAACATGGTAAAAATAACAATACAAGCTCACACAAAACAAACTAATACATCACAACCTAGTTCTTAGAATGTGCTAAAGGATGAGGAGGATGATGATAAGCCAAGTTTCTGATCAACTTTAGCAAATAATTTGTTCATATTAGCGGACATTTTATCCAATTTCTTACTAACGGATCTTTTAATAGTCCGTTGATTTTCCACTATAATCTTTTGACTTTTAAGGAGAGTGCTGTTGGAAGGATTGTAAGTATTGGTAGGATATTCAATACTTTCCAAGGAGGTTTCTTTCTTATCTTCTTCAATTTCCATTTCCTCCCCTTCTTCTTCTTCTCTTCATCTTCTTCCTCCATATCTTCATGTGTCAATCTTTCATCCTTTTCGGCAAGAGATTTATATTGTCAAAATATGAAAGGAATTTTCATGAGAGAAATGTTGGAATGATTAAACACTTTTCTTGAAATAAATTATTTCCTTTTGTAATCGACACCAAAATAATTAAAAATTCGAATGAGATAGATTCCATGATACAAGGTATTCTCATCCATTTCCAAATTCTTAGAATAAAGCTCATCCTTAATCACTTGTGCTCAATGAATGTCATAATGACCAAAGATAGCAAAAAGAGCTTTACAAACTTTTAAAGTCGGGTTATTGAAATTTCCCGATCTAGGAGTGATAGTATGTTGCAAAAGAAGATTGACAATACGTGCTTTCGGATGAAAGTTACGATTTTTAAATTCAAAGTTGTTATCTTCTTCGAAAATGTGATGAAATGTCTCATGATCATGTTCATCAATATTAAAAGTAGAAAGATCTATTCCCGAATTCTTGCAATTGAGAATGTATCCCAAAATTTCACAATTTAAAACAATTTTAATGCCTTTAATACTACTCCAAATTTCATCTTCGTTTCCTTCATAAAAACTGCGATTCAAATTCGCATAAAACATTTTAACAAGATTTGGGTAACAAACAAAATTATTATGAGAATTTTCAAAAAGACTAAGGATATGATTCTCTTTAAGAAAAGTATTGATTTCATATGTAAAGAAATCGCTAAAGATAGCAAACTTTTCCAATGAACTTTTCCGAAATTAGCATAGATTATACAAGCCTTAATTGCTTTCGGATCATTATAGAGATACTCTTTAATGGTTTTAGAAAGCCTCATTGTGGATGGAGTGCTTGAAGAAGCCATTTTTGAAGAGAGTATAAAGTTTGAAAGAGTGAAAGAGAGTTTGAACTTTAAAATGAAAATGAAAAGGAATGATAAGCTAATGGAAATAAATAGATATTCAATAGACATGTTCTTTGATCGAGAGGTACCTTTCTAGAAGATTGGATTTGGTGAAAAGATGGAGGGAAATCCAAAGATTTGAATCCAAATTTGAATTTCAAATTTTTGACAGGGATGTCGACATCATGGGTAGGGCTATGTCGACATGGATCAGAGATTTCATGTGACTTATATTTTTCTTATATACTTTAATATCTATATACATATATTATTTTTAATGTCTATATATTTTCTGGAGTAATATTAAATATAATAATACTCTTTTAATAAAAAATATCGTAATATTAAAAATAGAAAATAGAAAATTTAAAATCCAAACAACACATAATTTTAAAAACAATCAAACAATTTTAAGCAAACAAATTCAACCAATATATTGTAAACGTGTACCTTTTCTAGATTCGTACCTCCGAGATCATCAAAATCATGAATAGCCATAAAGCACATATTTGAATTTTCCGTCTTCTCATCATCATCGCTTGAGGATGAGTCCGAGTCTGAATCATCTAGTGTAGCGATATACGCTCTTTTCCTTTTTTTTTGTATAATCATTGCTTGCAGGAAACTTTTGCTTATCAAGATGTGGACAACCTCTTTTGAGATGGCGTGGTTCGTCATAGTTGAAACATTTGACGTGGTTTGGTACTTCATTGTGATTTTCAGAATTCCTGTGATCATTCTTTTTGAAGTTGTTCATCTTTCTATATTTCAGAAACTTTCGAAAATTCTTTGTCATGAAAGCTATTTCTTCATCATCATCCCTTCCCGAGTCTGATCCATCTGTTAATGCATTGAACGCAATTGACATCTTTTCGAATGCCTTGCAATCTCTTCGCCCTTGCATTTGTACTTTAAATGACATTAGATTTCCAATCAATTATTCAATCTTTAAAGTACTGATATTATTTGCTTCTTCGATTGCAAGCGTTTTTTGATCTCATTCCGGAGTAAGAGAATTTAGAATTTTTTTGACTTGATCTTCTTTGGAAAAACTTTTTTCCAATGATATTAGACAATGCACAATATCCTGAAAACTACTGTACATATCTGAAATGGACTCATTAGAATTCATTTTGAACAATTGAAACTGATTTGTGAGTATGGATATTTTGGTCTGTTTGACTTTGCTTGTTCCTTCATGAGTAACTTGCAAAGTTTTCCAGATATCATATGTAGACTTACAAACAGATACTCTATTGAATTCATTCCTATCAAGTGAACAAAGTAAAATATTCATGGCTTTGGAGTTATTTTGTACAATAGTCTTTTGCTCAGCAATCCACTATGCAAAACTAGTTATGGGTTCAGAATATTCAGTTTGTGTGATATTCCAAGTGACTAATCCTATTGACTATAAATATATTTTCATTCTGCATGCCCAATATGCATAGTTACCGCCATTAAAACATGGTGGTCTGGCAGTAGACTGACTCTCTATAAATGAATTAGTGATAGTGTTAACAGAACTAGTGTTGGTAGCCATTTTTAAAACTTTTCAAAATTCAGATTATGAAAACTTTCAAAACCAATACTCTGATACCAAATGTGAGAAATGTGGATTACAGATCTTAAGGCTGGAATAACACTAGAGGGGGCCGAATATTATTTTATGGATTTACTAAATCTTTTTGAAACTTATGTAATTTAATCACCAACAAATGCAATTCACAGACATAGGTATAATCACAGAATCAGACACAGATGCAAATACTAAATAAAAGTAGTAAAGGAATGAACATACTAGGATTTTATACTGGTTTGGAGTTACCCTACATCCAGTCTCGAACGATCGTACGGATTTCTTATCAAAATAATCTCCCAGATTACATCCTCGGTTTCAAGGCTACAAGGTACACCTCCTGTATTCGAGCCCAAGGCAAACTCTCTTGATTTAACTAGCTACAAGATCACCTAATTGATTTCCAGGGATACAATCACACCCAATTGATTTTCAAGGCTCAACCGCACCTTTTACTCAACAATTTGATTTATAAAAGATACTATAACTCTTAATAGCACTGAGATCTTATGGAGAGAGTGGCAGAGAATCAAACAAGAAACAATCAAGTTTGATTCACTTGGTATTTTGGAAGAGTATAGTTTTGGATTCTTTAGAATAAATGTGGAAGATGAAGAGGAGAGAAAATAAATGAAATCTGGTAAAAATTCGTTTAGAACTTACTGATATTTATAGTAGAGTAACAACCATATCTATTCGTGAAAGGATACGAATAGACACTCCTTTTGAAAATTGAAATTTGAAAATAACGGACACCATGTTGACACGGACGGTTGAGGGATGTCTAATGCTCAAGGCAAAATTGATGTTTTGATTTTCTTATTAAAATTGGTTTTTATAATTTGTCAACACAATTTCTAAACTTTGTAAATATATTTGAATATAATATAAACATATGAAAGATTTTAGAAAGTAATTTTTAATATATATAATCTTAATCTATAAAGTGATTTAAAATCTGAGTATATAAATATTTTAAAGCTAAATATTAAAAAAAAGATGGTTTAAAAACAAGGACAATTTTGAAATCAAAATATTAAAAATGATAAAAATAGTTTTGAGGCTAAAATATTTAAAACCAACAGAGATGTCTTTTTGAAAAGAAAGTTTTGAAAACATTTTTTTTAAAACAAGAGATATATATTTTTGAAAAGCATTTTTATAAAATTAGTGGATATCAAAATAGAACCACTATATGTTCCATTAGATATTGTAGTGATTTCCATCCCTTTAACAGGCTCGAAGTGGATTCCATTCAACGAATAAATTTCAAATAAAGATGTAAGTGCTTTCAAGAAGTTTTAACATAATTCTAGACTCAATACTTATCTTGTACTATTGAAATCTTGAACTCTTGATATCTTGATACTCATGAGTCTTCAATCTTGATATCTTCAGTCTTGAATCTCTATACTGTACAGTCTTCATTCTTGGTACCTGCATGTACATGTATATCTAAACTATAATGTTAGTATATATTTTTTATAACAAGTCCTAAGGTTGTTGTCATCAAAACCATCATATCAAGGACTAACACTAATTATGCAGAAAGTTTTAATCGTTGGATTTTAGAGGAAAGATATATAGTTATCTATCAGTGTCCTTTAAATACAATTCACATGAAGCTCGTAAAACTTATGTCAGATAAATGTGAACAAAGTAAAAGTTGTAATAGGAAAATATTCCCAATTTTGTAAAGGCGTTTAAGGGATTTATATCTAAAGGATATTCAATGAAAGTTACTGGATTTGTTATTGATGTTTACGAAGTTTAGCCTTCTCAATATTATCGTGTAGATTTGAGTGTTCGGCGATATAGTTGTAACATATGGCGCATTGAGAGATTTCCTTGTTTTCATGCTATTAAAAGCATTCTTGATTTTTATTTGAATGTTTATTATTATATTGAAGATAACTTCAAAGTATCTTTCTTCTGAGCATCTTATTCTTCACCAGATTCATCCACTTGTTAATTTTTAAATAACAAATATTTTACCTGAAGATGATAAAGTATATCCACCTAAAAAATGACATATGTAACAAACCGTATTTTTAAACGCCTACAGTTTTAGTAATTGATTTAAATATTAATTAATTCAAGTCGAAAGTCCAAGAAGCTAACTTGTGAAGATGAACAAATTTGAACTCGAGACCTCTTTCATTGAGTCCGAAATATTCATTCAAGATAGTCTTTTGTACACATTGACATGTTTGATGATACATCATTTTTGGATTTATTTGTAGCTATATGTATTATATATATATATATATATATATACACACATGCATAGTTAGGCTCCATGGAATCCTTGTTGACAGTTTGTGTTTTAGAAAAGAGAAAAACAGTACAAGTTACGTTGTCGAATGATTTATTGAATCTGGTAATTCGAAGGCTAGTACGACTTCAAAATGCATGATATTAACATCATGTGACTCTGTCACGAATGGTGCCATATAATATACCATCACAAAGGGAAAAATAAAAAAAGAGCGACATTAAAAAATCATCACGATGTGGCACCTGAACAAGTCATATGAGTTCGAAACATAAATTAAATTATTTAATTAATTAAATGAGTAACCGTATATAAAATATCTTCTTATTATATAATATCTTCTTCTCTCTACCTAATTAGTAGGAAAAAGTCAACCTCCACTCCTCAAACTAACTTATGCTCTTCCCATTACCATGACTAAAGAAGCATAAGAGCTAGGCACAAGGGATAGCCGTTGGCGGCATGAGGTTTGCAGGGAAGACAAGATGATGTTGGCTAGTGGTGGAGATTAGGTTGACGGTGGTAACGTCAGGTTTCGAAGAGGTAGATTGGAGGTGACAGAAGGGTACGGTGGTGGCGATGGCCAACAATGGTCATGGTGGCAAAGGAAGTTTGTCAAAGGGAGGTCATAGGTTTGGGGGAGATTGTTGTCGATGAGCGGACATGAAGAAATCGAGTGAGTCGAATTTGTGGTAGGGAGGAGAATGCAAAAGTGGTGGTTGAAGGCGGTGTGACAACATGTGGTAATGACGGTGGACGTCATAATTTGGTTGTGTTATATGCCAGAGAGGGAATTTAAAAATAAGAAGGTGATTAAGGCTGGTAATTAACATTAATGCAATTCGAATTCTTATAAAATCTATATCTTTCGCATACGAGTTTCAATCGAGATGTAGTTTTGGCCACTGCGACCGTATCGAGATTTTCTAGACATGGCATAGCTTTAGATGAGGTTTGGGATATAGGGAAATACTGATAAGGAGAGTGGAATAATTCATTGTATTTTATATATGTGTATAAATCCCCATACCGACCTATATTGTAGTATAGGATAACGTTGATACTAAATGATATATATAATACATATGTGTGTGTATTGGGTTTGGTATGGATCAATTTGACATAGGCTAGGTTTTGGGATCCTAGGTAGACGTCGAATGCATTATTTGGACCTATGTTATTATTCCCCTAATAATGATTAATTGAACCGTTTTCATGATTATATATATGAATTATTGTTGATATTGAGATGATGGATTTGTTATTTTGGTTGTTAGTTGTCTACATGTATGTATATGTGCACGATATGTGTGGATCAGTTCCACATGATTGTACTAGTTATATATGTTTATATATGTACACAACTCATGCGATTTATATATATTTATTGAAACATGGTCTAAGCATTTATATATAGTTTTGGTATGCCCAATTTGGGGGTACCGGGAGGTGCAAGAAGAAAATTGTGTATATTTATTAACACACGGTTTCAACGTTTATATGTAGTTTTGGTATGCCTGACTTAGGACTTCCGAAAGGTGCGTGAAATATATTATATATATATATATATATATATATATATATATATATATTGATACGCGGTTTAAGGGATTTATATATAGTTTCAACATGCTTGACTTGAGGCAACCAGTTGGTGCATTGAATGTTTTATAAGCGTTTATTGATGTGTGGTTTAAGTGATTTATATATAGTGTAACGATCCCCTTTTTAAGCCAAATTTAATTTAGCAATTAATATATTTTTAGAATTAAATTATGAATTAATTTGAAATTTTTTCAAAAATAAGTAAGATATGTGTTTGTTTATATATATATATATATATATATATATATATATATATATTGTGAATCGAATTTTAATTTGAAATTCAAAAATAAATATCTTATAGATTAATTGGATTTAAAAACTCAATATTTTAAAAACTAATAATTTTTTTTAATATATATGTATATATACACATTGTGATTTGAAAGTTATATTTTGAAATTAATATAATAATTTTCAAAAGCCATTTAAAAGTTAAATTCTATATTTCAAAAACTTATATATATAATATGTGTGTTTATTTATTAATGTAATTAGATTTTAAAATCATTTTCTTTAAAGTTATAAAACTATGAATATAAGGGAGATGTATTTATTAAAATTGAAAATATATAATTTAAAGATTCTATATTTAGGAACTCTATAAGTTTAAAATACTTTCTTTTAAATTTTTTACACAAAATACTTTCTTTTAAATTTTATAAGATTTAATAAAGGTTTAAAATACTTTCTTTTAAATTTTTTACACAAAATAAATATAGTTTGTATATATATAAAAATAATAGAAAAAAATATAAAACATATATATGTTTAAAATAAATGAAAAATACGATATAAAAATTTATAAAATAACATATAAATACATGCGTATCACTTATAATATGCAAAATAAACAAATGTAACCTTTTTAAAACATGAAATAAACAAAACAAATTTTAACATACATTAAAACAAATGTAACAATATTATCATGCAAACATAACAAGTGTCATTTGTTTCTTCTATTTTCAAAATAATTAATAAAATAAAAACAAGGTTTACATATATACACGATCTCCCTCTCTTCTCATTTTATTTCATGCATTCAAATCAAAGAAACAAACTTGGGAACTAAAATTTGGAAAGCTTGAACCAGAGAAAACCAAAACTAGTAAAAACAAATTAAATGCAATCAAAACAAAAGTAAACACCTTCTGTTCAAATTCAAACTTGAAAGTTTAAGTTCGAATTCAAAGCATTATCCAAGAGCAAATTCCAGCTTTTAGAATCAAACAACTACAAACTGTTTCAACCTGGAAACAGAAGCAAAGCAAAGATTTCAAGCTTCTGATCAAATCAAGCTTCAGTTCAATAATCAAGTAGCAGATCCACAACCAAAGTTTAGATCAAATCATTTTCCAGTTTTCTTTCAAAAGGCCTGTCCCTGTTCTCTGTTCTTTTGTTCCAAGTGAGTAAACGAATCAATTTTTTAAGCTTAATCTGTTTTGATATCTGATTGAATTGATAAATAATTAAAGTAAAAATGTTGCATGGATGTATTTTGTTTGAATATAGTGATGAACTGTATGTGCATGTCTGTGTATATCTGTGAGCATACCTCTGTTTGTTTTTAATAAACTAAAAAAGGTTCTAAAATCAAATCCTCATCCCTCAATCTCTTTTAGAATATATTCCCTTAAACTAATTTGTTTGTATTTATCAGATTCGAATTTTAAAAATAGTTTCAAGAATATATGTTAAGCAATTATTTATAAAATAGGATTTATGAACAAACATTAGACGAAAAATCAAATGATTTAATTTCATGTTTTAATTTTATAACCTGATTAGTTTTTGGAAATACCGAATTTAAATTAAGGAAATATAATTTTTAAGTTAGGGGATGTTGAGTATTTGCGAGATGATCGGCATGGAGAGTTTCATCGATTTGCGGCGATAGACGAAGAGTGGGACGTCGGGCTTGAGGGTGAAGGTAGCTGGAAGTCAGGGGATCCAAGGAAAATTGGTTGGACGGTTTTTCGACCAACGTGGTGGGTGCACAACGATGATTTAGGGTTTTGTGAGAAGATTTTTGTGGTCGATGTTCTTGAGGTAATTTCTCCGACGTGGTCGCATCGGAAGAGACCGGAGCAGGGAATTAGGAAGGGGATGGTTTGCGAGTCTCCAAGCGGAGCGGCGTGGACCCTGATGGTCTAACGCGGTGGCACGAGGTGTTTTCCGGTGATCAGGTTTGGGTTTCAGGCAATGCTGTCTTGTTCAATTTCGATTCAAGAAGTCGATAAGGGTTCTGGGTGGTTGGCTGAGTAGAGACGGTCGTTGGTGACTTGTGGATGCTCACGACACTGGTCGAAGATGACCAGATCGGTGTGCACGGTGCACAGGTGTATGATTGTGTCAGTGCTGTAGGAATAGAAGAAGAAGGAGAAGAAGGTAGGGAGCTCGAGTTTGCTTTCGGGAAAATGAGGTGGTGACTCGAGTAAAGGCTTGGGTGAATTCATATGGGTTTAATATGATTTTTAACAAGTTTTAAAATTTTAAGATATGTATATATATAAGAGGCGGCTCGGGGAAGAACTCGGGGAGACTGGCAATTGGCTCGGGAGTGAACTCGGGTAAGTCTCGAGTCTAGGTGATTTTGTAAAATAACAAGTTTTTCAAATTTAAATTAAATCAAGTTTAAAAACTTTCTTGATTAATTCTTTTAAAATAATAAATGTTTTATTTTAGTTTTGAAATTAGTTAAAGGATTTAAAATAAATTATTTTAATTAATCAATTAAGTTTAAAGTGTTTTAATATATATATATATTTATATATCATTATCTCAAATTAATTCTTAAGTTATTTTTAATAATATTGTGATTAAGAAGTTAATTAAGAAGAGATGTTTTAATTGTTAATTAACTTAAAAGTTTAAGTTAATTTATGTCTTAATGATAATTAATTTCAAAAGTTTATTTATTAAGGTTTAAATGATAATTAAATAATTAATTAAAATAAATGGTTTATCTTAAGTTAATTGAAGCTTTAATTTATTTAAAGGATTACGATTAATTTTAATTACTTATGTAACTAATTTAAAGGTTGATTAATTAATATAAGTAATTGATGGATAATTGCTTCAAGGATAATCACTTACAGTATAATTACTTAATGTAAGTAATTAAAGGGGGTTAATTTGTTAATTACTTAATTAAGGGTTAATTAATGAGATTAATTAAAGGTTAGTTAATCAATAATGGTTAATTACTTAATGTAAGTAATTAAAAGATAATTAGTAATTAAAGGTTAACTGATTAAAGGTTAAATAACTAATAATTAAGGGTTGATTAATTTATGTAATTGATCAAAGGTAAATTAATTAATTTAAGGTTAATTAATTTATGTGATTAATGTAAATAATTAAGGATAATTACTTAAGATGGATAATTAAGGGTAACTAATAAATTCATTAGTTAATTAAAGTAATAACAAATGGTTTGTAATTAATTAATGTTAATTAAATAGGGCTGGGTAATTTATTTATAAGTAATTTATTTGGTTTACATTAAATTAATTATAAACTATATAATTAATTAATCTTGCTTATGGATGATTGGATTATATTAAATGCCTTGAATTATTTGATATCTCTGATATATGATGTTCTATGGTATGAATTGCTTTGGATTGAGCTGTGATTAATGTAAGTTATTCATCTATGACGAATTTACATATTTATCTGTGGATGGAACATAAGCGTTATAGGATTATACCACTTATTGATATTGTTGTGCTTGAATTTATGATGGTTGATATTTTATTATTGCTTGTAAAACCCCTAGACAAAACACACACACAAAAACATGGATTTCATGGGAAATTGGCTAAGTCACGGGTATTTTGAATTTAATTTTTCTTTTCAAAACGGTGAAAAGTTTAAAAGTAGAATTTTGAATCCAAATGGTTTGGCAGTGAAATTGAGTTGAATAGGAAAACTTTTGAAAAGAAAGTTTTGAAATTATTTTGTATATTTATTTTTAATTTGAAAATTTTAGAAACTATGGTTTAAAAAGGATCATATAGGTTATGGATTTTAAACCATTTGAAATGAATTATTTTGGGAATTTAAATTTAACTCAAATAGAACTTGCCGAGTATACGGCAGTTCGCTGATTTTCCAATTTATACTTTAAAGGGCTATAACTTGAGCAAATTTAACCGGATTTTCCCAAAACCAAAACCTTCGTTTTCAAATGATAATAGCTTTCATATAAAGAAAGAATTTCCAATTTTTGTTGAAAGGATTTCGAGCTATGGGTAAATCAATGAAAATAGTTTTGAAAGCTATGAATGAATCTTTGTTAAATATTTGATAAATCTTGTTTTAAATTGAAGAGGATCTTAAAGGATGAATCTTTTTTTAAAAGATTAAAAATGAAAAAAAAATTGAACCATTCAAAAGGAAAGGTTTTGGGAAATAAGGGCTAAAAGTTGTGACTTGACTAAGATCTGAATATATCCATATGTTTTTAAATAAGTGCTCATTATTCGGTTAAGCCGGGAGAGGGCTTTATGTCATAAAACCCATTCCAAATTAATGATATGACGAATTGGACTCAAAGTTTGAATCTCTGATATTCGAATATGGGTGATGTATTGGATGTCGATTTTCGAGCGTTGGAATCCGGGTCTTTACATTTGGTATCAGAACTAAAGGTTGAGTAAGAACCTTAGCCTTGGAGTATAACGCATTAGGTGACTCATTAGAGATAGGGCTATAAATACCCTATAATGAGTATCCCTAAGATATCTTGTCCATATGCCTAAGTCAATTTAGTGTAAGAAGAGGACGAGGTAGGGGACATGGTAGTACCACCACAAGGGACATGGTAGTACCACTACAAATGGTCGATACCCTGCAACGACACTAATGGTTGGAAAACAACTTTTCCCTCAATCTTCTTTAATCATCATCCAAATTCAATTCTTTGATGGCTTACTGGCAGCTACAAGAAGAAGCTTTGGTGTGATGGTGGCCCTACGAATCTTTGTTTACGTTGTAAAAATGTTCCTATTTCATATTCTCTTCATAAATTTCCTATCAGTTTTTCTTTCTTGACTTTAATGAATTGGAAACTTTACTTGGAATGAATTGTTTAACAAAATATGAAGCTAAATTAAATTGTATCAATAGAACAATTATGGTCAAAACCAAATGTAGAAATTTTGTTGTGATTTCTTGTGAGGATCCAAGTCCGAAGAGGGACAAGCTAGTGTATACTTTAGGGTATTGCGACCCGAGTTTGGGACTCCATACCTGGTGTTTGAGAATTGCGAAGATTGTATCCGTTTGTCAGTTCTTTGTGGTCTCGATACATTCTACGAATGGTTAGTTATCCCTTCGGACTAACCAATGCCCTTGCTTATTTCGTAGACCTGATTACCTGAGTATTTCGTGAAATATTGAATAATTTGTTCTAGTGTTTATTGATGGTATTCTAATTTGGTAAATGTAGAATAGATATTTCAGCTTGATCTGATAAAGCAATTCTCTATCTTTGATGTGTTCATCTATTCTTTGTTTGTCTCCATGTCTAGCAAATTTCGAGGACGAAATTTTCTTAAGAGGGGAATCTGTAACGATCCTGTTTTTAAGCCAAATTTAATTTAGTAATTAATATAAATTTTTAGAATTAAATTATGAATTAATTTGAAATTTTTCCAAAAATAAATAAGATATGTGTTTGTTTATATGTATATATTTATATATATTGTGAATATAATTTTAATTTAAAAGTCAAAAATAAATATCTTATAAATTAATTAGATTTAAAAAATCTATATTTTAAAAACTAATAAAATTTTGTTTTCTAATATATATATATATATATATATATGCGTGTGTGTGTGTATACACTGTGATTTGAAAGTTATATTTTGAAATTAATATAATAATTTTCAAAAGCTATTTAAAACTTATATATATAATATGTCTGTTTATTTATTAATGTAATTTGATTTTAAAATCATTTTCTTTAAAGTTATAAAACTATGAATATAAGGGAGATGTATTTATTAAAATTGAAAACATATAATTTAAAGATCTATATTTAAAAACTCTATATATAAATATTTATTAATATTAGATATAACAGCTTTAAGTTAAAGTAAGATTTAATAAAAGGTTTAAAATACTTTCTTTTAAAAATTTTACATAAAATAAATTTGTATATGTATATAAATAATAGATAAAAATATAAAACATATATATTTGAAATAAATGGAAAGTATGATATACAAATTTATAAAAAAAAACATATAAATACATGTGTATCACTATAATATGCAAAATAGACAAATGTAACCATTTTAAAACATGAAAAAAACAAGTGTAACAAATCTTAACATACATTAAAACAAATGTAACAATATTATCATGCAAACATAACAAGTGTCATTTGTTTCTTCTATTTTCAAAATAATAAATAAAAACAAGATTTATATATATACACTATCTCCCTCTCTTCTCATTTTATTTCATGCATTTAAATCAAAGAAACGAACCTGGAAATTAAAATCTAGAAAGCTTGAACCAGAGAAACCAAAACCGGTAAAAACAAATTAAATGCAATCAAAACAAAAGTAAACACCTTCTGTTCAAATTCAAACCTGAAAGTTTAAGTTCAAACTCAAAGCATTATCCAAGAGCAAATTCCAGCTTTTAGAATCAAACAACTACAAACTGTTTCAACCTGGAAACAGAAGCAAAGCAAAGATTTCAAGCTTCTGATCAAATCAAGCTTCAGTTCAATAATCAAGTAGCAGATCCACAACCAAAGTTTAGATCAAATCATTTTCCAGTTTTCTTTCAAAAGACCTGTCCCTGTTCTTTGTTCTTTTGTTCCAAGTGAGTAAACGAATCAATTTTTTATGCTTAATCTGTTTTGATATCTGATTGAATGTGATAAATAATTAAAGTAAAAATGTTGCATGGATGTATTTTGTTTGAATATAGTGATGAACTGTATGTGCATGTCTGTGTATATCTGTGAGCATACCTCTATTTGTTTTTAATAAACTAAAAAAGGTTCTAAAATCAAATCCTCATCCCTCAATCTCTTTTAGAATATAATCCCTTAAACGAATTTGTTTGTATTTATCAGATTCGAATTTTAAAAATAGTTTCAAGCATATATGTTAAGCAATTATTTCTAAAATAGGATTGATGAACAAACATTTGACGAAAAATCAAATGATTTAATTTCATGTTTTAATTTTATAACCTGATTAGTTTTTGGAAATAATGAATTTAAATTAAGGAAATATAATTTTTAAGTTAGGGGTTGTTGAGTATTTGCGAGATGATCGGCATGGAGAGTTTCATCGATTTGCGGCGATCGACGAAGAGTGGGACGTCGGGCTTGAGGGTGAAGGTAGCTGGAAGTCAGGGGATCGAAGGAAAATTGGTTGGATGGTTTGTCGACCAACGTGGTGGGTGCGCAACGATGATTTAGGGTTTTGTGATAAGATTTTTGTGGTCGATGTTCTTGAGGTAATTCTCCGACGTGGTCGCATCGGAAGAGACCGGAGCAGGGAATTAGGAAGGGGATGGTTTGCGAGTCTCCAAGCGGAGTGGCGTGGACCCTGATGGTCTAACGCGGTGGCACGAGGTGTTTTCCGGTGATCAGGTTTGGGTTTCAGGCAATGCTGTCTTGTTCAATTTCGATTCAAGAAGTCGATAAGGGTTCTGGGTGTTGGCTGAGTAGAGACGGTCGTTGGTGACTTGTGGATGCTCACGACACAGGACGAAGACGACCAGATCAGTGTGCACAGTGCACAGGTGTATGATTGTGTCAGTGCTGTAGGAACAGAAGAAGAAGGAGAAGAAGGTAGGGAGCTCGAGTTTGCTTTCGGGAAAATGAGGCGGTGACTCGAGTAAAGGCTTGGGTGAATTCATATGGGTTTAATATGATTTTTAACAAGTTTTAAAATTTTAAAATATGTACATATATAAGAGGCGGCTCGGGGAAGAACTCGGGGAGACTGGCAATTGGCTCGGGGGTGAACTCGGGTAAGTCTCGAGTCTAGGTGATTTTGTAAAATAACAAGTTTTTCAAATTTAAATTAAATCAAGTTTAAAAACTTTCTTGATTAATTCTTTTAAAATAATAAATGTTTTATTTTAGTTTTGAAATTAGTTAAAGGATTTAAAATAAATTATTTTAATTAATCAATTAAGTTTAAAGTGTTTTAATATATATATATATATATATATTTATATATCATTTATCTCAAATTAATTCTTAAGTTATTTTTAATAATATTGTGATTAAGAAGTTAATTAAGAAGAGATGTTTTAATTGTTAATTAACTTAAAAGTTTAAGTTAATTTATGTCTTAATGATAATTAATTTCAAAAGTTTATTTATTAAGGTTTAAATGATAATTAAATAATTAATTAAGATAAATGGTTTATCTTAAGTTAATTGAAGCTTTAATTTATTTAAAGGATTATGATTAATTTTAATTACTTAATGTAACTAATTTAAAGGTTGATTAATTAATATAAGTAACTGATGGATAATTGCTTCAAGGATAATCACTTACAGTATAATTACTTAATGTAAGTAATTAAAGGGGGTTAATTTGTTAATTACTTAATTAAGGGTTAATTAATGAGATTAATTAAAGGTTAGTTAATCAATAATGGTTAATTACTTAATGTAAGTAATTAAAAGATAATTAGTAATTAAAGGTTAACTGATTAATGGTTAAGTAACTAATAATTAAAGGTTGATTAATTCATGTAATTGATCAAAGGTAAATTAATTAATTTAAGGTTAATTAATTTATGTGATTAATGTAAATAATTAAGGATAATTACTTAAGATGGATAATTAAGGGTAACTAATAAATTCATTAGTTAATTAAAGTAATAACAAATGGTTTGTAATTAATTAATGTTAATTAAATAGGGCTGGGTAATTTATTTATAAGTAATTTATTTGGTTTAAATTAAATTAATTATAAACTATATAATTAATTAATCTTGCTTATGGATGATTGGATTATATTAAATGCCTTGAATTATTTGATATCTCTGATATGTGATGTTCTATAGTATGAATTGCTTTGGATTGAGCTGTGATTAATGTAAGTTATTCATCTATGACGAATTTACATATTTATCTGTGAATGGAACATAAGCGTTATAGGATTATACCACTTATTGATATTGTTGTGCTTGAATTTATGATGGTTGATATTTTATTATTGCTTGTAAAACCCCTAGACAAAACACACACTCACAAACATGGATTTCATGGGAAATTAGCTAAGTCACGGGTATTTTGAATTTAAATTTTTTTTTCTTCAAAACGGTGAAAAGTTTAAAAGTTGAATTTTGAATCCAAATGGTTTGGCAGTGAAATTGAGTTGAATGTGAAAAAATTTGAAAAGAAAGTTTTGAAATTATTTTGTATATTTATTTTTAATTTGAAATTTTTAGAAACTATGGTTTAAAAAGGATCATGTAGGTTATGGATTTTAAACCATTTTAAATGAATTATTTTGGGAATTTAGATTTAACTCAAATAGAACTTGCCGAGTATGCGGCAGTTCGCCGATTTTCCAGTTTATACTTTAAAGGGCTATAACTTGAGCAAATTTAATCGGATTTTCCCAAAACAAAAACCTTTGTTTTCAAATGATAATAGCTTTCATATAAAGAAAGAATTTCCAGTTTCTGTTGAAAGGATTTCGAGCTATGGGTAAATCAATGAAAATAGTTTTGAAAGCTATGAATGAATCTTTGTTAAATATTTGGTAAATCTTGTTTCAAATTGAAGAGGATCTTAAAGGATGAATATTTTGTTTAAAAGATTAAAAATGAAAAAAAAAATTGAACCATTCAAAAGGAAAGGTTTTGGGAAATAAGGGCTAAAAGTTGTGACTTGACTAAGATCTGAATATATCCATATGTTTTTAAATAAGCGCTCATTATTCGGTTAAGCCGGGAGAGGGATTTATGTCATAAAACCCATTCCAAATTAATGATATGACGAATCGGACTCAAAGTTTGAATCTCCGATATTCGAATATGGGTGATGTATTGATGTCGATTTTCGAGCGTTGGAATCCGGGTCTTTACATTTGGTATCAGAACTAAAGGTTGAGTAAGAACCTTAGCCTTGGAGTATAACGCATTAGGTGACTCATTAGAGATAGGGCTATAAATAACCTATAATGAGTATCCCTAAGATATCTTGTCCATATGCCTAAGTCAATTTAGTGTAAGAAGAGGACGAGGTAGGGGACATGGGAGTACCACTACAAATGGTCGATACCCTGCAACGACACTAATGGTTGGAAACAACTTTTCCCTCAATCTTCTTTAATCATTATCCAAATTCAATTCTTTGATGGCTTACTAGCAGCTACAAGAAGAAGCTTTGGTGTGGTGGTGGCCCTGCGAATCTTTGTTTACGTTGTAGAAAGGTTCCTATTTCATATTCTCTTCATAAATTTCCTATCGGTTTTTCTTTCTTGACTTTAATGAATTGGAAACTTTACTTGGAATGAATTGGTTAACAAAATATGAAGCTAAATTAAATTGTATCAATAGAACGATTACGGTCAAAACCAAATTTAGAAATTTTGTTGTGATTTCTTGTGAGGATCCAAGTCCGAAGAGGGACAAGCTAGTGTATACTTTAGGGTATTGCGACCCGAGTTTGGGAATCCATACCTGGTGTTTGAGAATTGCGAAGATTGTATCCGTTTGTCAGTTCTTTGTGGTCTCGATACATTCTACGAATGGTTAGTTATCCCTTCGGACTAACCAATGCCCTTGCTTATTTCGTAGACCTGATTACCTGAGTAATTCGTGAAATATTAAATAATTCGTTCTAGTGTTTATTGATGGTATTCTAATTTGGTAAGCCAAATGTAGAATAGATATTTCAGCTTGATCTGATAAAGCAATTCTCTATCTTTGATGTGTTCATCTATTCTTTGTTTGTCTCCTTGTCTAGCAAATTTCGAGGACGAAATTTTCTTAAGAGGGGAATCTGTAACAATCCTGTTTTTAAGCCAAATTTAATTTAGTAATTAATATAAATTTTTAGAATTAAATTATGAATTAATTTGAAATTTTTCCAAAAATAAATAAGATATGTGTTTGTTTATATGTATATATTTATATATATTGTGAATTTAATTTTAATTTAAAATTCAAAAATAAATATCTTATAAATTAATTAGATTTAAAAAATCTATATTTTAAAAACTAATAAAATTTTGTTTTCTAATATATATATATATATATATATATATGTATGTGTGTGTGTGTGTATATATATATATATGCGTGTGTGTGTATACATTGTGATTTGAAAGTTATATTTTGAAATTAATATAATAATTTTCAAAAGCTATTTAAAACTTATATATATAATATGTCTGTTTATTTATTAATGTAATTTGATTTTAAAATCATTTTCTTTAAAGTTATAAAACTATGAATATAAGGGAGATGTATTTATTAAAATTAAAAACATATAATTTAAAGATCTATATTTAAAAACTCTATATATAAATATTTATTAATATTAGATATAACAGCTTTAAGTTAAAGTAAGATTTAATAAAAGGTTTAAAATACTTTCTTTTAAAAAATTTACATAAAATAAATTTGTATATGTATATAAATAATAGAAAAAAAATATAAAACATATATATATATATATATATATATATATATATATATATATATTTGAAATAAATGGAAAGTATGATATAAAAATTTATAAAAAAAACATATAAATACATGTGTATCACTTATAATATGCAAAATAGACAAATGTAACCATTTTAAAACATGAAAAAATCAAGTGTAACAAATCTTAACATACATTAAAACAAATGTAACAATATTATCATGCAAACATAACAAGTGTCATTTGTTTCTTCTATTTTCAAAATAATAAATAAAAACAAGATTTATATATATACACTATCTCCCTCTCTTCTCATTTTATTTCATGCATTTAAATCAAAGAAACGAACCTGGAAACTAAAATCTAGAAAGCTTGAACCAGAGAAACCAAAACCAGTAAAAACAAATTAAATGCAATCAAAACAAAAGTAAACACCTTCTGTTCAAATTCAAACCTGAAAGTTTAAGTTCAAACTCAAAGCATTATCCAAGAGCAAATTCCAGCTTTTAGAATCAAACAACTACAAACTATTTCAACCTGGAAACAGAAGCAAAGCAAAGATTTCAAGCTTCTGATCAAATCAAGCTTCAGTTCAATAATCAAGTAGCAGATCCACAACCAAAGTTTAGATCAAATCATTTTCCAGTTTTCTTTCAAAAGGCATGTCCCTGTTCTCTGTTCTTTTGTTCCAAGTGAGTAAACGAATCAATTTTTTATGCTTAATCTGTTTTGATATCTGATTGAATGTGATAAATAATTAAAGTAAAAATGTTGCATGGATGTATTTTGTTTGAATATAGTGATGAACTGTATATGCATGTCTGTGTATATCTGTGAGCATACCTCTGTTTGTTTTAATAAACTAAAAAAGGTTCTAAAATCAAATCCTCATCCCTCAATCTCTTTTAGAATATAATCCCTTAAAGGAATTTGTTTGTATTTATCAGATTCGAATTTTAAAAATAGTTTCAAGCATATATGTTAAGCAATTATTTCTAAAATAGGATTGATGAACAAACATTAGACGAAAAATCAAATGATTTAATTTCATGTTTTAATTTTATAACTTGATTAGCTTTTGGAAATAATGAATTTAAATTAAGGAAATATAATTTTTAAGTTAAGGGATGTTGAGTATTTGCGAGATGATCGGCATGGAGAGTTTTATCGATTTGCGGTGATCGACGAAGAGTGGGACGTCGGGCTTGAGGGTGAAGGTAGCTGGAAGTCAGGGGATCCAAGGAAAATTGGTTGGATGGTTTGTCGACCAACGTGGTGGGTGTGCAACGATGATTTAGGGTTTTGTGAGAAGATTTTTATGGTCGATGTTCTTGAGGTAATTCTCCGACGTGGTCGCATCGGAAGAGACAGGAGCAGGGAATTAGGAAGGGGATGGTTTGCGAGTCTCCAAGCGGAGCGGCGTGGACCCTGATGGTCTAACGCGGTGGCACGAGGTGTTTTCCGGTGATCAGGTTTGGGTTTCAGGCTGTCTTGTTCAATTTCGATTCAAGAAGTCGATAAGGGTTCTGGGTGGTTGGCTGAGTAGAGACGGTCGTTGGTGACTTGTGGATGCTCACGACACTGGTCGAAGATGACCAGATCAGTGTGCACGGTGCACAGGTGTATGATTGCGTCAGTGCTGTAGGAACAGAAGAAGAAGGAGAAGAAGGTAGGGAGCTCGAGTTTGCTTTCTGGAAAGCTTGAACCAGAGAAACCAAAACCAGTAAAAACAAATTAAATGCAATCAAAACAAAAGTAAACACCTTCTGTTCAAATTCAAACCTGAAAGTTTAAGTTCAAACTCAAAGCATTACCCAAGAGCAAATTCCAGCTTTTAATATCAAACAACTACAAACTGTTTCAACCTGGAAATAGAAGCAAAGCAAAGATTTCAAGCTTCTGATCAAATCTAGCTTCAGTTCAATAATCAAGTAGCGGATCCACAACCAAAGTTTAGATCAAATCATTTTCCAGTTTTCTTTCAAAAGGCCTGTCCCTATTCTCTGTTCTTTTGTTGCAGGTGAGTAAACAAATCAATTTTTTAAGCTTAATCTGTTTTGATATCTGATTGAATGTGATAAATAATTAAAGTAAAAATGTTGCATGGATGTATTTTGTTTGAATATAGTGATGAACTGTACGTGCATGTTTGCGTATATCTGTGAGCATACCTCTGTTTGTTTTTTAATAAACTAAAAAAGGTTCTAAAATCAAATCCTCATCCCTCAATCTCTTTCAGAATATAATCCCTTAAAGAAATTTGTTTGTATTTATCAGATTCGAATTTTAAAAATAGTTTCAAGCATATATGTTAAGCAATTATTTCTAAAATAGGATAACACAGTGATGAACAAACATTAGACAAAAATTTAAATGATTTAATTTCACGTTTTGATTTTATAACCTGATTAGTATTTGGAAATGATGAATTTAATAAGGAAATATAATTTTTAAATTAGGGGATGTTGAGTATTTGCGAGATGATCGGCATGGGGAGTTTCGTCGATTTGTGGCGTTCGACGAAGAGTGGGACGTTGGGCTTGAGGGTGAAGGTAGCTGGAAGTTAGGGGATCCAAGGAAAATTGGTCGGAGGGTTTATCGACCATCGTGGTGGGTGTGTAACGATGATTTAGGGTTTTGTGAGCAGATTTTTGTCGTCGATGTTCTCGAGGTAATTTCTCCGACGTGATCGCATCGTAAGAGACCGAAGCTGGGGGATTAGGAAAGAGATGGTTTGGCGATTCTCCTGGTGGAGCGGGTGACTCAGATGGTCTGACGCGGTGGCACGAGGTGTTTTCGATGATCAGGATTGGTTTTCAGGCGATGCTATCTTGTTCAATTCGATTCAGGAAGTCGATGAGGGTTCTGGGTGGTTGTCTGGGTGGAGACGGTCGTTGGTGACACGTGGATGGTCGCGACACAGGTCAGAGATGACCAGATCGGTGTGCACGGTGCACAGGTGTACGATTGTGTCTGTGCTGTAGGAATAGAAGAAGAAGGTAGGGAGCTCGAGTTTGCTCTCGGGAAAATGAGGCAGTGGCTCGAGTAAAGGCTCGGGTGAATTCATATAGGTTTAATTGGATTTTTAACAAGTTTTAAAATTTTAAATATATACATATATAAGAGGCGGCTCGGGGAAGAACTTAGGGAGTCTGGCAATTGGCTTGTGGGTGAACTCGGGTAAGTCTTGAGTCTGAGTGATTTTGTAAAATAACAAGTTTTTCTAATTTAAATTAAATCAAGTTTAAAAACTTTCTTGATTAATTCTTTTAAAATAATAAATGTTTTATTTTAGTTTTGAAATTAGTTAAAGGATTTAAAATAAATTATTTTAATTAATCAATTAAGTTTAAAGTGTTTTAATAGATACATTTGGCTTACCAAATCAGAATATCATCAATAGATACAAAAACGAATCTATTTAACACTTCACAAGATAATCGGGTCATCCAGATTTACGAAGTATGCAGGGGGCATTGGTTAGTTTGAAGGGATAACTAACCATTCGTAGAACATATCTAGACCCCTAGAATAGACAGATAGATTCAATTTCTCAAACACTAAGTATGGATTCCAACTTAGGTCGGAACACCTCAAAGTATATACCAACTTGTCCCTCTTCGGACTTCGATCTACACAAGAAATTACAATAGAATTTCAAATTTGGTTTTAACCGATATCGTTTTATTGATACAATTCAAATTTAGCCTTATATTTGTTAACCAATTTATTCCAAATAAATTTTCAAATTCATTAGAGTTTAAAACGAAAGCCTGATAATGAGAATACGAGGTAGAAACTTATCTACACGATTCGCAGGCCATCACCGCACCGAAGCTTCTTCTTATATCTGCTACGAAGCAATCAAAGAATTTGAAATCGAATCAAAGGAGATTGAGGAGAAAAGTTATTTCCTCTATTGCAGGGTATTGACCATTTATAGTGGTACTCCCCGTCCCCTATCTCGTCCTCTTCTTGCACTCATACTCACTATCAGTGGATAGTAAGAGAATTTACTGAGGCACACGAACGGATATCTTAGGGATATACTCATTCTAGGGTATACTTCACCTTATCTCTAATGAGTTACCTAATATGTTATACTCCTGAGCTAAGGTTTCAACCTTCAGCTCTGATACCAAATGAAACGACCCTGATTCGACCTTCGAAAATCGGCACCGAATATATCACCTATACTCAAATGCCGCAGATTCAAACGTCGAATCTAGTTCGCCGGAGCTTATAACACATTAAGTATAACAACATAGCGAAAGAAAAGAATGAATATCATATACAACTCCAATGATACAATATCCAAATATACAACAATGATTAATAACAGAGATACAATGAAATACTATAGCGGAAACACAAATGAACTAGCAACGGAAACAACTAGAACTTGAAACTCCAAAAGAAACACCAATATCAGCAATCTCCATAAATAGCTCAAACCACCATCAAGTTGTACCAAGCTAAGCAAGGTCAGTCATCCTAACCAAAGACTTCAATATCCAAAGTCTCCATAGGATTCCAAAGAGAAAGCTGAAAGTTACTGAATCGATATCTACTATCTAAAAAACCCAACTCTAGACTGCTCGTGTGGAAAATTGTGGGCACCCAGAGTTTAGGAAGGGAACAATAAACTCCGTGTCAGTTATGAGACTGGTATGAGCAAACAAAAACAGTTTATCTTTAAAACAAACAGCAAAAGAATTTAAAATTTAAATCCACAATGCTTTTTAGAAAATGAAACTACCATAAGGCCTCCCGTCGCACACACAATGCAAACGCAGAATTGAATGAGATTTCTCCTTAGGATAGTCAAACATGCTTACTACACAAAAATATTTTGATATTATTATTAGTGCATAGTGCAGAAAACTTTTTGAAAGTATAATATTAATCTTAGCCAGCATACCACCATTATTGTATGCCTACTATAGTTACCATCTAAACAGTGGGGCGCCACCATAAGTAAATGGCAGGTTATACAACTAAAACCGTACAAGGCGCATATTGGATGATTGGATTTCCAACAAACGGTCAGGCTAAGGAACTGCCTACTGCCACATGGGTTCGCCTCTGGAGGGACACCCCAAGAACTTACCCAGCTCTCTGCAAACACAAGGCTGGGTTACCTCTATAACTAGGTACCTACTACACGAGCATGCCATCCCCAGTCGTTTGCGACCTTTATCCGAGGTACCTCTAAACCAACAACCACAAAGCAATCATAAAGTAATAGATTTGCAGTGACCACATGAGTTAAGTATATGGGCTCCATACCATGATACCACCCTTTTTCGGAAGGGAATGACACACCCTAAAGTGCGCGACCCTCATAACCTTGCCGCATCTTTCCTGTTTCGACCATTTTCGGCGTGTGAGGTCCTGATGCAGTCTCGTCCACAAAGCTACGCTTTATACAAAAGCCATGCTTTGATCAACAAATGATCAACAACACACAGCAACACTTAGCATGTCCAATACCAAATTGGGAGTATATCACTGATAACCTTCAACTACATAACCTCTGAGCTCGTACGTCTCAGAGAAGGGTGTTAAGCTAAGAGAATAAATTCTCCGCCACCAACAAAAATGTATTGGAAAGAAATCTGCTTTATACCTCAAAGTGTAATGTCAGACATACAACCATACAAGTCTGTATCGGGTTCAAACATAACTGAAGGCACTTCCAAGAAGCCCTTGCAATCCGGGCATCCACAATTCCGATCGGACTCCCCATCACATATGGAGAACTCTATACCGAAGCAACTCAATGCAGAGTCATTCGACATGTTATCCCATCGTTCTTAAAGACACCCGGTCTTCACCACTGGTCTTCAGTTGCAATTCATAACATCGTATCACTATTCAAAATGGGTTATATGACACAAAGTTCTCTCCCGGCTAAACTGAATAGTGAGCGTAATATTTAAAACCATATGGATATGGGATTTCAGTTAAGTCACAACTTTTAAAACCCAAACCTTTCTTCAAACGGTTTAAACAAATTAGCATTTCAAATCTTTAAACAAAAAGATCCATTTCACAAAGTTCACCCAGTTTCACAAAGATCCATTCATAAATTTTCAAAACAATTTCCATTTCAATTAGGGTTAACTCATCCAATATTTAAATCAAAGATTTAACTTATAGCTTCGAACCCGTTTCCAAAGATTTATTCATAACTTGGAAACCATTTTCAATTCAAACTTGATATCCCTATAACACAAATTGGAAATTCATTTCTTATACGAAAGATTTTATTATTTGAAAACAAATAGTTTTCATTTCGGAAAAATCCGATTTCATTTATACAAATTAAAATCTTTGGGGTAAATTCAAATTCCCAAAACAACACTTTAAAAAATGGTTTAAAACCCATAATATAACCTTTTTAAATCATAAATAGAATTCAATTTCAAATTTCAAATTCAAATTTAAATCAAATTTCAAAACTAAATCAAGTTATTCAAAAATAACTTTTATCTTTGAAATTCCTTTTCAAAAGCTTTTCACGTTAAACCCAATCCATTTCCAAAACCATTTGGATTCAAGATTCAATTTTAAAATCATTTCAAAAATCTGTGACTTAACCCATTTCCTCATGCAATCCATATTTGTGTGTGTATAAGTGTGGTCCAGGGGTTTTACACAATAAAAGTGCAACATTATCAATTAGCACAGATTCAAATACAATAATATATTTGATAAGCGGTATAAACTATAACGCTTATCTTTATTCACAGGTCACAGATAAATAACATAGGTACATCACAAATAAATAAATTACATTCATCACAGATAGTAAGTTAAATTTCACAACTTAATCATATCACAGAACATCATATATCAGGGATATCACACAATTCAAAGCATCCAATTCAATCCAAACATTCATAACTAAGATTAGTTAATTGTCTGATTAATTCAAATCAGATTAATTACTTATGAATTACTAATCCTGGTTAATTAACATTAATACATTACAAATCATTTTGATTAATCATTCTTTAATCATTTATTAATTAACCATTAATAATAAATTAATTAACCTTTAATTATAATTCATCAACCTTTAATTATTAAATAATTAACCTTAAATTAGTTAGTTCACCATTTAATTAATTGTCTTAATTAATTAATTAATCCTTAATTAATTAATTGCCATTAAATTAATTATCCTTAATTAGTTATGATAAGTGATTATCCCTAATCTTAAATCAATGTTAATCAGTTGACTAATCTACCTTTAATCATTAATTAATTACTTTTAATTAAGTTATTATCTTTAAGCACTTAATTACCTTTAATTGCTTCAATCAATTAATTTTCATTAACTAATTACATTAATTAATTAATCCTTAATTATAAATTAATTAACCCTTAATTAATAATTAATTATCTTCAATTAATTACAAAATTAATTAATTAGTCCTTATTTAATAATCATTCCTTAATCACTTTTATTAATTAATAAATTAATAAATTAATTAACCCTCAATTAATTATCATTTAATTAATTATCTTCAATTTATTATAATAAGTGATTATCCCTAATCACAAACTAATTACATTATATAATCTAAGTTTTAAAATACAGTAAACATTTAACCTAACCAGATTAGATAGAACAAGTTATAAACTTCTTTTAATCAAGTAATTTAAAACATTATCATATAATAATTTGAACTAAATTCAAATTAATTTAAAACTTGTTTTTGTAAAACCATAAATCAAATTAAATCTTTAATTAACCCACACATGAATACATATTGTATAAAAATGATTAATTTAACAAAATTTTTTAAAACCTGATTTAAACTTTGAAAACTTGTTTTTTAAAATTTTGAAACTTTTACAGCTATCACCCTGAACCCGAGTAAATCACGCTAAAAACTCGAGCTTCACTCGAGAACACTTGCTAGACCATCTACTTCGAGTTGCACAACAAAATACGCGAGCTCAACTCCGAGTCAAACTAGTCTTCCCCAAATCAATCGATCATCCAGATACACGAACGTACCAGTGCAACATGCACACCACCACGACCAACTACGATCGACTTCACCGGTGTAACGACCCAGAATTCCTGTCATTTGAAATTCGTATATTTAATTGATTTTAAATATTAACAAGTTAAATTTATGAGTCGAATGAATTTTATTTTGAATATCTAGATTTAACTGGATAATTAAATCGATAATTTAATGTTTGAAATTACAGAAATAATTGTGAATTGGGTTTAATGTGGTTGAAATTGATTTGTAAAATTTTATTTAATCATATTGGAGTTAGAATGATGTTATAGAACCTTTAAAATCGAATTAAAAGTTAATTTGTGAAAATTGAATATTTTAATATTTAATTGACGTGTGAAAATAGTCATTTTTCAAATAGTCTCGGATTTCGACGAAACTAGTTTCATCGGATCCGTAATGTTATATTATTGTAATATTTCAAATTTCGTGTCGGTTGGATTTACGGTTTGTGCGGGGCAAGACAAAACGCATAGAAATTAGTTTAATCGATTTAATTTAAAATTTATCGTTTATTTCAGTAACTCGCACATATGATAGAAATAGCCTCTGAAACACGTTCCATTGTGTCCGGAACGTGGGTTAAACCTTAGAAACGTCGGTCATCGCGCGAGATTTGGAGTTCGAAAAATCGAGTGAATAGTGTTTTCGTTGAAATTCCTATAAAAGGAACCCTTCCTCATTTCATTTGCAACCCTATCCTCCAAAACCCCAGCCGCCGGTTAATCAATTCCAATGGCCAAAAATCTCTTTCATTCTTCCCTCAAGATCTATCGATCCATCAGTCTATTCAAGAAAGTTCCGACTGCAATGTTGTAGATCGTCTCGAGATCTACGACTTCAACGGTGGTGATCGGAAATGGTGGAGCCAATCGTCGGGAAATTGCTTGTGAAAGCCGCGCGTTCGATCACGTTTTTCATGAGACACAGGCAACCGAGCTCGACGTGGTTGCAGGCGGTGGGGGAGTTCGTGATGAGCTTTCGTTTGGCACTCCCCTATCGACGTGAAGATGTGTGGTGAAGTCGCGTAAATGGGTGGAGCTTTGGCGGCCGTGGGTTTCTCAAACGAAGGGGGACGCGCGCGTGAGAAAACTGAAGGGGGAAGAAGGATCGCGTGCGCCAGATCTAGATTGAAATCAACGGCCGAGGATTTATCTTGGGTTTTAAAGGTAAATAAAATTTGTAAATTAATTTTATTATAAATCGTGTAATGTTTAAAAATATCATAACTTCTTGCTACGAGGTCGGAATTTGATGAAACAACTTGCGTTGGCTTCGTTTTGTTGAACACTACGTAATGGAGCTGGTTTGGAGTCGTTTGGAGATAGTGATAATTTTGGGTAAAATTAAACGCTTGTTTAATTTTATTCGAAATAAACCGCCACAACTGTTATCGAAAACTCAAGGTGAGAACTTCTCACTCAATCGAGTCTGTTTCGATTTAAATTTTAAATAGTTAGATTTAAAATTGCTTCATTGTGTTGATTGTATGCTTGGATTGATAAATTGCTATCTGTTGTAGTGAAATAGACCCTATACGCCGTATATTAAGCGGAGGTTATTTATTAAAAACATATACCGCGAATATTCCATCTTGAAGTGGAATTGGTATTATATATGTACTTGGAATTAATTTCCCGCATTATATAACGGATGAGACCCTATTGCGCCGCATAATAGCGGATAATATTTATAAATCCCATATACCGCGATATCCCGTATTGAAACGGGATTGGTATTGTGCTAACATCTATCGATGCAGGGAAACAGGTTGGAGGGATCCAACAGGATTCCTCACCCGTATTGAATTATTTACAGATATTGTGATATATTCTGTTATCATATGACGATATACGATGTTTTGGTTGTCGTGATTGATTATTTGGTGTTGTTGCAGCATTGGGCCTATTTTTAGAGTTTTAAAAATGTTAAAATAATGATTTCGAATTTAAAAGGATTTTTACAGTGATTTTGAAAGTATACATTTTATTGAATTTTGGAATTGATTCATTTTAAATAAATAAACGTTATAATTTTTATGTTATAAAAATTACGATTTTTAAGAAATATAGTTGAAATGTGACTTTTGAAATAAGTAGTTGATTTATTTGTAAAATGGTTTAAATTGGGATTTTTGAATTATTATAAACGATTTATATAAAAGATTTATAAAATCGATATTTTATAAATTAAAATATTGGAATTATGAAACGAGTTTTTTTGTGTTAAAATGAAATAATAAATGGATTTAGTAAGTAAATGAAATTTATAGATTTATAAATTAAGAAGTTATAAAATGAATAGATTTTGTAAAATAAAAGATTTATAAGTAATTAACTTATAAATTGAATTTTGGCGTTTAAATGAGATATAAATAGAAATTGTTAATGAAGGGATTTTATAAGTTGAAGCTTTTATAAAATATATAAATGTGAATTTATAAACGTTGTTTTATAAATCCGAAACTGACTCATTTTCATAAGTTAATTATTATAGATTATTAAAGGAGATATATTCACGATTTTGGACAGTGGATAACCCCTTAAAATAAAATACGTAGAAGTGTTGAATTTGACAAACGAAGTATATTCACGATTTTGGACAGCGAATAATATATTAAAGAAATGTTTTGGTAAAGTGATACTTTAAATAGAATTTAAACGATTTAAGGATGTTTTAAAATGGATTAAGTATCGAAACCATTGATTTCAACATTTATTGTTGAAATAGACGTTTTCGAGAAAAAAGGAAATGGTGGACTATAACACTGTTGTTATAGTAAATGATTTTCAAAAGAAAATGTTTTATATAGTAGTGGGATTTATATATCTATCTTTATTTCGAATCCCTATACTAGTGATTTTTGAGTTGTCATAACGATGTTTTACGCAATATTCTTTTTGACTTAAATGAATGTGTTTAAGAGAATGTTTTCCTTAAAGGATAAAATATATACTTAATCGTGTTTTAAGTATATTGAATTTTTTTCTAAGTATTGAAAATAAATAGATTTGTGAATTACTTATTATTAAATATGTATGGAAATGTTTTCCATTATGAAGTGAAATGTTTTGAGATTTATATCTTTTAAAGATAAATTGAAAGTGAATATTTGAAATTGATTTGAAAATCGTATATCAGTGGATATTTGGAAATTTAAATTCACCATGGAATTTATAAAAGAAAGGGAAATTTGTTTAAAAATAAACATGGATTTATTCTTGAAGTGTGGAAATAAATTTACTGATTTGGAATGTAAATTTGAAGTAAATTGGTAAGGATTTATTTAATTGGTTTAAATGAACCATTTTGAAATGAAAATGGATAAATATTTGGAAAAGTTTCCGCTTAAGGAAAATGATTTGAAATTTGTTTTCAAAGGTTGTAAAGGTGAAAAGTGATTTGAAATTTGTTTTCAAATGGTTGAAGTATGGAAATTATATCGTAAAGATATTTTTGGGAAATAAATAATTTGGGGAATTATTTAAAATCGAGTGATTGTTGTGAATATTGGATGATAGTTAACTAACCGACTATCAAGATTGACCTTTAAATAGGTTTTTGTTGTGACTTGTTTGAAAATTTGGATGCTACACTTATTTTCAAAATAATTACGCTCGTTATTCGGATTACCCATTCCGAATAGTGATACGTCGTAATGGATAGCATTTGAAGACCGGTGTTGAAGACCGGATATTTATGAAAATGGAAGGATTACCGTCGAATGTCTCTGCATCGGCTGATCTTTGATATAGAGATTTTATCACCCTTTGTGATGGGAATTCCGGTCGTGATTAGTGAATATCCGGATTGCAAGGGCTTCTTTGGAAGTGCCTTCGGTTCCGTTCGATCCCGGAATGGACTTGTATGGATGTGTGTCTGCCATTACAATTTGAGAGGTAAAGCTGGTTTCTATCAAATATATTTCTGTTGGTGGCGGAGAATTTATTCTCTTAGCTTAACGCCCTTCTCTGAGACGTACGAGCTCAGAGGTTATGTAGTTGATGGTTACTAGTGATACATTCCCAATTTGGTAATGTGGCATACGAAGTGCTGCTGATCATTTGTTGATCAAAGCATTGCTTTTGTGAAGAGCGTAGCTTTGTGGACGAGACTTCGTCGGACCTCACACCCCGATAATGGTCAAAACAGGAAAGATGCGGCTAGGTTTTAGGGAGTAGTGCCCCTTAGTGTATGTCATTTCCTTCTGGATAGAAGTGGTATCATGGTATGGAGCCCAGATACTTACTTATGTGAATGTCGCAAATATATATGACTTTGTGATCGATGTTGGTTGAGGATCCTCAGATAAAGGTTGTTACAACCGGAGGATGACATACGCGTGTCAGTAGTTACCTACTTTTGCAGAGGTAACCCAGCCTTATGTTGGCAGAGATCCGGTTAGGTTCTCGGGGCGTCTTTCTAGAGGCGTACCTATGTGGAAATGGAAAGTTCCTTGGTCTGACCATTTGTTGGAAATCCAAAGAAACAATACGAGATTTGTACGGTTTTAGTTGTATAACCTGCCATGGAATGTGGTGGTAACCTGCTATTGAACATGATAGCTATAGTAGACATACGATAATGGTCGTATGTTGGCTAAGATTTATATTATACTTTCGAAATGTTTTCCTACACTTTGCACTTATAATAATAATATCAAAGAAAATTTGCGTATCAAGCATGTTGGACTATCATATGGAGAAATTTCCTTCGATTCTGCGTTTGCATTGTGTGTGTGTGGGAGGCCTTATGGTAGTCTCATTTTCTAAAAACATTGCGAATCTAATTTAAAATATTTCTTTGTTTATTTAAAAGATAAACTGTTTCAAGTTCTCACACCAGTCCCATGACTAACCTGGAGTTTATTGTTTCCTTCCTAAACTCTGGGTGCCCATAATTTCCACACGGGCAGTCTTGAGTTAGGTTATCAGGTCATTCTAGAATTCAGGATGCTGTGGAGCTTAAGAGGCAAGCTGGATGGCATGGCGTATCTACTAATATATAGTATTTCTTTTCCGCTGTTTGTTTTTGTAAACTCTGATAATGTAATGTAATGTGATGTAATGTGATGTAATGTAATATAATGTAATAACTAATATAGTTCTTTTGATTTAAAGATTATTCATTTATCTATTATATGTTGTTCCGCTGCGTATGTAAGATTCTGATATTGTTTTCTGTTATTTCTTTTTTCTTTCTTCTTCTACCTCTTCTTCTTAAACCCTAACGATTCGGATTTTCCGGCCTTCGATTGCTCGGCAGTTGATACAGTGGACGTATTAATGTCGACTTTCGAAAGTTGAAGCATCGGGACCTTACAAATTGGTATCAGAGCATTTGGTTAAGCGACAACCTTGGCTCTGTTGGGTATTACTCATTAGAGATAGAGTCAGTAGTACTCTAGAATGAGTGTGAGTGTAATAATAGCTATGAGCGCGTATTTGTTAGTGAATATAAAATTGTTTTGTATTGTGTTGACTTATTGATTGATTGTTTATGAATTCTGGTCGGTGCGGGAAGTACAACCGTAATCGATAGGGGTTTCTAAACTCTTAAACAAGATAAACCGATACAGTATTGTTTTGAAATAGAGTAAATGAAATAATTTTACCCAAAACTATTTTCGTATATAAAAGAAATAATTTTTCTGTAAATGTTTATAATATATAGTTGCTTGGTTTTTTGGAAGTGATGATATTGAAATATTATCATTATTACATAGAAATTGAAATAATAACCAAAGGATAAAGGAATGAATTTATATACAAATGGAATTTGAGCATGTAAAGTAAAAAAAAAATGTGATTTATAATTTGAGATAAAATTCATTAATGTTGAATAAATGAGTTTTATAAATTGAAATGAGATTTGATTGGGATTAAGTTGAATAAAAATCCAAACTTGGGAAAAATAAAAAAAAATAGAATGGATTGAATCCAAGTAAATTGATATGATAACTAATTAATTCATGAAATAGGAAAGTTGAATTAGTTAAACTAAAACTTGAATTGTGAGTTAAATAAAAATGGTTTGAATTTGCAGATTAATCCAAGTAAGTAGAAATAAATTGAAAAATTGAAGTTTGGTTGTGATAAACAAATTTGAAATTAAAATCCAAGTTGTAATTGTTGAATATAAGTAATCAAGTTTTGGACTTATAATATAATAAAATAAATGATGTGAAATTTAACTAAAGGAAAGTTAAATAAGTTGATTTGGATTAGAAAGTTATCGAAATGGAAATTGAACTGAAATGATTATATAAAATAACTTTGAAGTTTAAATAAGTTGTATAACTTGTAAAATGTGAAAATGTAAGTGAAACCAAATGATAAAATGGTTAAACAATTTTGTTAAGCAAAACAAGATATGAATTTGAATAAGTAATGAATTTGAACTTGAGTTATATAAATGAAATTCAACTTTATATGGTAAAATGAATTAGCAATTGAATTAATAAATGGATTGAATGTTAATCAATCTAATGTAAATAAATTGATATGAAATAATGATGTAAGTGTTAATTTATTAAAAACTAGTAAATTGGAAATTGAATAATGGAATGGAAGTCAATTTAATATCACCAATTGGAATTAAAAGTGTTAAACCAAATTGAATGTAAATTTAATAATTTGGTTGTATTGGATATACATTGGTTGTTATATGATTGTTAGTTGATTGTATATAATTCATTAAGTGTTAATGAAATTGAATGGATAAATAGAAAGCTATGTAATTGAATTTGAATTGAAAGTGAACTAATGTTAATTGGTTGTAAGCAATTAAAGTTTCTATCGAAACCTTATAAAATGCTTATGGGAATTACTTTGATTGCATTGCTTATGAAGACTATATGTTTTCTATTGAAAATTACTGAAATGTAAATGAATTTCCTACATATGTCACTTACATGTTTAAATTAAGTAAGTACAGGTATCGGGGCTGCCGTTAGCTAGATTTGGTCACGCTAAAATATTAATAAATAACTGCTTTGCTTAAACATGCTAAAAAGGTACGCCCGCGCAATAAAAATAGGAAATATAAACTGTTTTTCTGTTTTCCGACCGTGTGGGTCGATGTGTATATATATATATCTGTTGTGATCCTACTACGATCGAACCGCGCAAAGGAGACGCTGGCGAAATTTTTCGAAAATTTAAGGCATTAGAATATTTTTGGAAAGATTGAAAAATTTTGAAAACTAAAATTTTGATGTTGAGTTGAAAAGTTAAACGATATAATTGGTTTTGAAAAGATAACTAAGTATGATTTGAAAACTTAGTAAGGTTATTGTAAGAAGTTTAACTTTGGATTTTGGAAAAGTTAAATTGTTTAAATGAATTTTAAATTTAATTTGAACAAATGGTTTTGAAAAGTTAATGGATTCTGTAACTTTTTCTTGCTGGTAATTTCGAGGACGAAATTCTTTTAAGGGGGGAAGTTTGTAACGACCTAGAATTTCTGTTATTTGAAATTCGTATATTTAATTGATTTTAAATATTAACAAGTTAAATTTATGAGTCGAATGAATTTTATTTTGAATATCTAGATTTAATTGGATAATTAAATTGATAATTTAATGTTTGGAATTACAGAAATAATTGAAAATTGGGTTTAATGCGGTTGAAATTGATTTGTAAAATTTTATTTAATCATATTGGAGATAGAATGATGTTATAGAACCTTTAAAATCGAATTAAAAGTTAATTTGTGAAAATCGAATATTTTAATATTTAATTGACGTGTGAAAATAGTCTTTTTTCAAATAGTCTCGGATTTTGACAAAACCAGTTTCATCGGATCCGTAATTTTATATTATTGTAAGATTTCAAATTTCGTGTCGATCGGATTTACGGTTTGTCCGGGGCAAGCCAAAACGCATAGAAATTAGTTTAATCGATTAAATTTAAAATTGATCGTTCATTTCAGTAACTCGCACATATGATCGAAATAGCCCCTGAAACACGTTCCATTGTGTCCGGAACGCGGGTTAAACCCTAGAAACGCTGGTCATCGCGCGAGATCTGAAGTTCGGAAAATCGAGTGAATAGTGTTTTCGTTGAAATTTCTATAAAAGGAACCCTTCCTCATTTCATTTGCAACCCTATCCTCCAAAACCCTAGCCGCTGGTTAATCAAAATTCCAGTGGCCGAAAATCTATTTCATTCTTCCCTCAAGATCTCTCGATCCATCAGTCTATTCAAGAAAGTTCCAACTGCAATGTTGTAGATCGTCTCGAGATCTACGACTTCAACGGTGGTGATCGGAAATGGCGGAGCCAATCATCGGGAAATTGCTTGTGAAGGCCGCGCGTTCAATCACATTTTTTGTGAGACACAGGTGACCGAGCTCGGCGTGGTTGCAGGCGGTAGGGGAGTTCGTGATGAGCTTTCGTTTGGCACTCCTCGATCGACGTGAAGATGTGTGGTGAAGTCGCGTAAATGGGTGGAGCTTTGGCGGCCGTGAGTTTCTCAAACGAAGGGGGACGCGCACGTGAGAAAACTAGAGGGTGAAGAAGGATCGCGTGCGCCAGATCTAGATTGAAATCAACGGCCGAGGATTTATCTTGGGTTTTAAAAGTAAATAAAATTTGTGAATTAATTTTATTATAAATCGTGTATTGTTTAAAAATATCATAACTTTTTGCTACGTGGTCACCATTTGACGAAACAACTTGCTTGGCTTCGTTTTTTCGAACACTATGTAATAGAGCTAGTTTGGAGTCGTTTGGAGATAGTGATAATTTCGGGTAAACTTAAACGCTTGTTTAATTTTATTCGAAATAAAACGCTACAACTGTTATCGGAAACTCAATGTGAGAACTTCTCACTCAATCGAGTCTGTTTCGATTTAAATTTTAAATAGTTAGATTTAAAATTGCTTGATTGTGTTGATTATATGTTTGGATTGATAAATTGCTATCTGTTGTAGTGAAATAGACCCTATACACCGTATATTAAGCGGAGGTTATTTATAAAAAACATATACCGCGAATATTCCATCTTGAAGTGGAATTGGTATTATATATGTACTTGGAATTGATTTTCCGCATTATATAACGGATGAGACCCTATTGCGCTGCGTAATAGCGGATAATATTTATAAATCCCATATACCGCGATATCCCGTATTGAAACGGGATTGGTATTGTGCTAACATCTGTGGATGCAGGGAAATAGGTTGGAGAGATCCAACAAGATTCCTCACCCGTATTGAATTATTTACAGATATTGTGATATATTCTGTTATCATATGACGATATATGATGTTTTGGTTGTCGTGATTGATTATTTGGTGCTGTTGCAGCATTGGGCCTATTTTTGGAGTTTTAAAAATGTTGAAATAATGATTTCGAATTTAAAAGGTTTTTTACAGTGATTTTGAAAGTATACGTTTTATTGAATTTTGGAATTGATTCAATTTAAATAAATAAACGTTATAATTTTTATGTTATAAAAATTATGATTTTTGAGAAATATAGTTGAAATGTGATTTTTGAAATAATAGTTGATTTATTTGTAAAATGGTTTAAATTGGGATTTTTGAATTATTATAAACGATTTATGTAAAAGATTTATAAAATTGATATTTTATAAATTAAAATATTGGAATTATAAAACGAGTTTTTTTTGTGTTAAAATGAAATAATAAATGGATTTAGTAAGTAAATGAAATTTATAGATTTATAAATTGAGAAGTTATAAATGAATAGAATTTGTAAAATAAAAGATTTATAAGTAATTAACTTATAAATTGAATTTTGGCGTTTAAATGAGATATAAATAGAAATTGTTAATGAAGGGATTTTATAAGTTGAAGTTTTTATAAAATATATAAATGTGAATTTATAAACGTTGTTTTATAAATCCGAAACCGACTCATTTTGATAAGTTAATTATTATAGATTATCAAAGGAGATATATTCATGATTTTGGACAGTGGATAACCCCTTAAAATAAAATATGTAGAAGTGTTGAATTTGACAAACGAAGTATATTCACGATTTTGGACAGCGAATAATATATTAAAGAAATGTTTTGGTAAAGTGATATTTTAAATAGAATTTAAACGATTTAAGGGTGTTTGAAATGTATTAAGTATCGAAACCATAGATTTCAACATTCATTGTTGAAATAGACGTTTTCGAGAAATAAGGAAATGGTGGACTTAAACACTGTTGTTATAGTAAATGATTTTCAAAAGAAAATGTTTTATATAGTAGTGGGATTTATATATCTATCTTTATTTCGAATCCCTATACTAGTGATTTTTGGGTTGTCGTAACGATATTTTACGCAATATTCGTTTTGACTTAAATGAACGTGTTTAAGAGACGTTTTCCTTAAAGGATAAAATATATACTTAATCGTGTTTTAAGTATATTGAATTTTTTTCTAAGTATTGAAAATAAATAGATTTGTGAATTACTTACTATTATATAAGTATGGAAATGTTTTCCAATATGAAGTGAAATGTTTTGAGATTTATATCTTTTAAAGATAAATTGAAAGTGAATATTTGAAATCGATTTGAAAATCGTATATCAGTGGATATTTGGAAATTTAAATTCACCATGGAATTTATAAAAAAAAGGGAAATTTGTTTAAAAATAAACATGGATTTATTTTTCAAGTGTGGAAATAAATTTACTGATTTGGAACGTAAATTTGAAGTAAATCGGTAAGGATTTATTTAATTAGTTTAAATGAACCATTTTGAAATGAAAATGGATAAATATTTGGAAAAGTTTCCGCTTAAGGAAAATGATTTGAAATTTGTTTTCAAAGGTTGTAAAGGTGAAAAGTGATTTGAATTTTTTTCTCAAATGGTTGAAGTGCGGAAATTATATCGTAAAGATATTTTTGGGAAATAAATAATTTGGGGAATTATTTAAAATCGGGTGATTGTTGTGAATATTGATTGATAGTTAAATAACTGACTATCAAGATCGACCTTTAAATAGGTATTTGTTGTGACTTGTTTGAAAATTTGGATGTTACACTTATTTTCAAAATAATTACGCTCGTTATTCGGATTACCCATTCCGAATAGTGATACGTCGTAATGGATAGCATTTGAAGACCGATGTTGAAGATCGAATATTTATGAAAATGGAAGGATTACAGTCGAATGTCTCTGCATCGGCTGATCTCCGATATAGAGATTTTATCACCCTTTGTGATGGGAATTCCGGTCGTGATTAGTGAATATCCGGATTGCAAGGTCTTCTTTGGAAGTGCCTACGGTTCCGTTCGATCCCAGAACGGACTTGTATGGATGTGTGTCCGACGTTACAATTTGAGAGGTAAAGCTGGTTTCTATCAAATATATTTCTGTTGGTGGCAGAGAATTTATTCTCTTAGCTTAACACCCTTCTCTGAGACGTACGAGCTCAGAGGTTATGTAGTTGATGGTTACTAGTGATACATTCCTAATTTGGTAATGTGGCATACGAAGTGCTGCTGATCATTTGTTGATCAAAGCATTGCTTTTGTGAAAAGCGTAGCTTTGTGGACGAGACTTCGTCGGACCTCACACCCCGGTAATGTTCAAAACAGGAAAGATGTGGCAAGGTTTTAGGGAGTAGTGCCCCTTAGTGTATGTCATTTCCTTCTGGATAGAACTGGTATCATGGTATGTAGCCCATATACTTACTTATGTGAATGTCATAAATATATATGACTTTGTGATTGATGTTGGTTGAGGATCTTCGGATAAAGGTTGTTACAACCGGGGGATGACATGCGCGTGCCAGTAGTTACCTACTTTTGCAGAGGTCACCCGACCTTGTGTTGGCAGAGATCCAGTTAGGTTCTCGGGGCGTCTTTCCAGAGGCGTACCTATGTGGCAATGTGAAGTTCCTTGGCCTGACCATTTGTTGGAAATCCAAAGAAACAATACGAGATTTGTATGGTTTTAGTTGTATAACCTGCCATGGAATGTGGCGTTAACCTGCTATTGAACATGGTAGCTATAGTAGGCATACGATAATGGTCGTATGTTGGCTAAGATTTATATTATACTTTCGAAATGTTTTCCTACACTTTGCACTTATAATAATAATATCAAAGAAAATTTGCGTATCAAGCATGTTCGACTATCATAAGGAGAAATCTCCTCCGATTCTGCGTTTGCATTGTGTGTGTGCGGGAGGCCTTATGGTAGTCTCATTTTCTAAAAAGCATTGCTAATCTAATTTAAAATATTTCTTTGTTTATTTTAAAAGATAAACTGTTTTAAGTTCTCACACCAGTCCCATGACTGACCTGAAGTTTATTGTTTCCTTCCTAAACTCTGGGTGCCCACCAATTTCCACACGGGCAGTCTTGAGTTAGGTTATCAGGTCATTTTGGAATTCAGGATGCTGTGGAGCTTAAGAGGCAAGCTGGATGGCATGGCGTATCTACTAGTATATAGTATTTCTTTTCCGCTGTTTGTTGTTGTAAAGTCTGATAATGTAATGTGATGTAATGTGATGTAATGTAATAACTAATATAGTTCTTTTGATTTAAAGATTATTCATTTATCTATTATATGTTGTTCCGCTGCGTATGCAAGATTCTGATATTGTTTTTCGTTGTTTCTTTTTTCTTTCTTATTCTACCTCTTCTTCTTAAACCCTAACGATTCAGTTTTTGCGGCTTTCGATTGCTCGGCAGTTGATACAGTGGACGTATTAATGTCGACTTTCGTAAGTCGAAGCATCGGGTCCTTACAACCGGCGTCTATAAGTCGCTGACGACTCCGACCATTGACTCGAGTATCCAGAAACGTGAGATCATCAGAGAATCGCAAATGAGCCATCAACCCCTTCCTAGAACAACACCCAGCCACCAAATAAACGTTTCGAACGTCCACCTTCGGCCATTTGGATCGCCGACACCTTGTCCAGAGCCTTGCCACTCAACTACGAACCTATCCATCTCATGCGATCGAACTCGATGCATTGACGTCGCCGCGATTACTCGAATTCCAACCGTAACTAAAACTTAGGGTTAAATACGAAATCGATCTTGCTCGCCTTCCATGGTGAATTATAAATTCATCTACTAATTTTCTGATGATCCCTGATACCCCAGCTCTCTCATACTTCAAAGTCGAGACTCTTGACTACCGTGATCACTGGGATTTGACCAATTTCCCATTTTCGATCAACACGAGATTACTCAATGATTAGGGACTTAAAAATCATGAAACTTCTCTTAAAAATCTTCATTTAGCAAAACGAAGCTGATCCAATGATCAGAATTTAGAATTAAATTACTTGAATTTTTCTATTTCGAATATTCTCTATGTAAATTCTAAATTTTCGAATTATTTATCACATATTTTTACTTTATATATTTTTTAAAAATAACTTTACAACTTTATAAACGTTTTTCTTTTAGAGATCAAAGCCTAACACTAATTTATTTGGGTGATATGGATTTTCTTTGTTTGTTCTTCGGTCTGGAAACATAACAGAGGTGTGTTCATATTTACTGGCATGCACATCTACCTACATACATATACATTCAACATGCAAGCAAAAATTTTCATCACACATTAACAGATCATTACATGCAATCAAGATGTAAACCAGATTGTGGTACAGATAGTTTGCTCACCTGTAGTTTCTGAAAGCAGAGAACAGGACTTTTGCTTTTGAATTTGAAAACTGGGAAGATTTAATCTCTAGTCTTGAACTTGCATGTTTACATGCTTCAGATTTGTTTCCAAGTTCTGACTTGCTTGATTTACTGAGTTGCTTCTTGGTTTTGAATTTAAACTTGCTTTTGATTATCATTTCCTCAGGTTGAAATTACTGAAGTTAGTTATAGTTGTAATTGCTTCAGATTTTAAATTTTTTATTATGGTTTTGCTTAAATTACCTGAGTTGATCATTCCAGGTTATCAGATTTGGAGACGATCTTTGCATTTGACCAAGTTGCCTCAGATCTTTGGGTTATGGACTGAAACTATTACATGAGGTTTGATCTGAGACTGAATTGCAACTTGTTTGCTTCTGATCTCTATTCTTCTTTTGTTTGATTTTGTAATTGTTCTCTTTGGTTTGTATTTATCTTTCTCAAGTTTGAGAAATTTTAAAACTGAAGGAAAAAAAATTTGAACTAAAATGGGAAGCCTGGTTGATTTTTTTTCCTATACATGTTTTCAAAATTTTGATTCAAAGAAAACAATCTCCTTGCCACTTGTTTATCTTTGCATATTACTTATTTAACATTTGTCACTCATATGAGTAAATTTTATTACACTTGTAATTTACATATCCTCTTTAATCTACAAATGTCACTAAAGATCATTTTTGTGTTTATAACCTTGGTTCAAATTATTTTTGTAAATTTTGCTTTAACCCTTCATGTAAATATATTCTCATATACAACCTATGTTTTAATTTAAAATGTTTATACTTTTTTTATATTCATATTTATTAACAATCTTTAATTTAGCTCAATATATTTATATACATATATATTTTTATACATTTACATTCATACATTTCTTATCATTTATTTTGTACAATTTTTTAAAAGAAAAGAATGGTTTAAAATCTTGATCATATATTAACAAATGATCATTTTTATTCATATATGTATATATATAAGAGAATTAAATCTTAAAAAATAAATCTTTTGAAAATTAATACATCTTCCAAATATTAATATATTTAAAAATTTAGAAAACAAACTATCATTAACTTTTTATTAATCTCAAAACTTTTAATTTCTGTTTATCTTTAAATCCAATATTTATTTATAAAATACTTATCCTCAAATTTCAAATCAAATTGCTACTTATAATCTAAAATTTTAAGTTTATTCTGGAAATCTCTAATTAATTCACAAATAATCCCATAATTTATTTTCAAAATTAAATTAATTATCAAATTAAACTTGGCTAAATTTCAGGGATGTTACATGCAATGTTTTCCGCAAGTGCTAATTCATTTTTTTCTTTGTTTCTTTTGAAATCCCTTACATTTCGTTCTCTCCAGATATGCCAGACAGTTGTCGTCGAGGTAATTTTCATGATTTCCTTCATAAAGTTCGTGAGATTTGTTCGATTACTCAGGTAATTTATCTCATCCTCTAGGCTTGGTACTGCTTATGTTTGTATGTTTTTGAGCTTTTGAGTAGCCCAAACGCGTTTGCTATATTTGCAATCGAAAAATAAGTGCCAGTGTGTTTCAATTTCCTTTCCGCAAATGTTACATGTGTCTTCATCAAGAATTCCCCAACCTTTAAGTCTATCTTTAGTGCTTAGTCTTCCTTTAATAGTTTTATACGTAGTGTGCACCATTTTAGGACAATTTGATTTACTCCAGATGACCTTGTACCAGTTGACAGTCTCATAATGTTGCCGGTTATTTTCCCAAACTTCACTCATTTTGAATTGACCTTTCTTGTTGTTTTTCCAGACCCATTTATCAGCTTCTCTTTTGTGTGAATTGAAATTCCTTCAATTTCTCGTTTCATATTTCTTGTTATTAATTGCCTTCCTGGTTCCCATTTCTTGTTATGGATTATACTAGCAACTTGGATTTTTGGTGTGTTGTTTGCTGAGAAGCTTTCCCATCCTACTCTCTCTAGAATACTTTTATTACTAATCCAAGGGTCCCTCCATAGGTCTGTGTCTCGGCCATTTTTCTATTTGTCTTTCCACCGATTCTTTTAGTGTTTCCCTTTGTTTTAGGATATTTTTCCATATAACCGAAGCATTGTTATCTGCTTGTATGATTCAGAAATTCTCTTTTAAGTATCTTGCTCTCATCCATTTAGCCCAAAGATTTTCAGAATTAAGGATTTTCCAGGCTAATTTGAGTCTATAAATTTTTTTGAGTTCAAATAGATTTTTTAGACCAACCCCTCCTTCTCTTTTAGATCTGCATAGTTCATTATAACTCACTTTGTGAACGCCACCCCTCCATATGAAGTTAGCACAGACTGTGTTTATCCTAGCAAGTGAGCAGTCTGGTATCTGAAAGTTTTGCAACCAAAATCTAACCTTTGAGGTGATAACAGTATGTACCAGTTCCATTCTCCCTACAAAAGACAATAATTTTGATATCCATCCTTGTAGTTTTTCTCGAATGTTGTCTATCAATTTCCCACATTCTGCATCAGTAACCTTGTTATTTGATAGTGGAACCCCTAAAAATTTTACTGGCAATTCTCCTTCACCCACTCCAAGTTGTGCTAATATTTTTGTTTTATTTCTACAGTACTTGTTCATATAGCACTTAGTTTTGAATTCAATGATTTTGAGTCCTGCTAGTTCTTCAAGTTGCTTAAAGATTCCCTTTATTGTGTTAATCCCCATGTTAGTAGATTTGAACACTACCAATAAGTCATCTGCATATATGAGGTGATTGACTTCTGGAATAATCTTATATATGGGTTTTATTAATGACTGGAAACTGGCAAGTTCCATTTGAAGAGAAAACCACTCCATGGCTATAGCAAATAGATAGGGAGATAGAGGATCCCCTTGTCTAATTCCTCCATTTGACTTTATGTATCCTTCAGGAACCCCATTTATAATCACTGAGAAGGTAGGAGTACTAAAGTGTTTTAATATATATATATATATATGTATATATATATATCCTTTATCTCAAATTAGTTCTTAAGTTATTTTTAATAATATCGTGATTAAGAAGTTAATTAAGAAGAGATGTTTTACTTGTTAATTAACTTAAAGGTTTAAGTTAATTTATGTGTTAACGATAATTAATTTCAAAATTTTATTTATAAAGGTTTAAATTATAATTAAACAATTAATTAAGATAAATTGGTTTATCTTAAGTTAAATGAAGTCTTAATTTAATTAAAAGGTTATGATTAATTTTAATTACTTAATGTAATTAATTTAAAGGTTGATTAATTAATATAAGTAATTAAGATAATTATTTCAAGGATAATTACTTCAAAGATAGTTACTTAATGTAAGTAATTAAAAGGGGTTAATTTGTTAATTACTTAATTAAGGGTTAATTATTGAGATTAATTAAAGGTTAATTAATCATTAATGGTTAATTACTTAATGCAAGTAATTAAAAGATAATTAGTAATTATATCTAATTAAAGGTTAAGTAATTAATAATTAAGGGTTGATTAATTTATGTATTTAATTAAGGGTTAATTAATTAATTTAAGGTTAATTAATTTATGTGATTAATATAAGTAATTGAGGACAATTACTTAAGATGGATAATTAAGGTTAATTAATTAACTTCATTAATTAATTAAAGTAATAAAAAATGGTTTGTAATTAATTAATGTTAACTAAATAGGGCTGAGTTCATAAGTAATAATTTATTTGGTTTAAATTAAATTAATTATAAACTATGTAATTAATTTATCTTGCTTATGGATGATTGGATTATATTGAATGCCCTGAATTGTTTGATATCTCTGATATGTGATGTTCTGTGATATGAATTGCTTTGGATTGAGCTGTGATTAATGTAAATTATTTATCTATGACGAATTTACATATTTATCCATGAATGGAAAATAAGCGTTATAGGATTATACCGCTTATTGATATTGTTGTGCTTGAATTTATGATGGTTGATATTTTATTGTTGCTTGTAAAACCCCTAGACAAAACACACACACACACAAATATGGATTTCATGGGAAATTGGTTAAGTCATGGGTATTTTGAATTTAAAATTATTTTTTTCAAAATGGTGAAAAGTTTAAAAGTTGAATTTTGAATCCAAATGGTTCGGTGGTGAAATTGAGTTGAATATGAAAATTTTTTGAAAAGGAATATTTGAAATTATTTTGTATATTTATTTTTAATTTGAAATTTTTGGAAACTATGGTTTAAAAAGGATCACATAGGTTATGGATTTTAAACCATTTTAAATGAATTATTTTGGGAATTTAAATTTAACTCAAAAGGAACTTGCCGAGTGTACGACAGTTCGCTGATTTTTCGATTTATACTTTAAAAGGCTATAACTTAAGCAAATTTGATCGGATTTTCCCAAAACGAAAAACTTTGTTTTCAAATGATAATAGCTTTCATATAAAGAAAGAATATCCAGTTTTTGTTGAAAGGATTTCGAGCTATGGTTAAATCAATGAAAATATTTTTGAAAGCTATGAATGAATCTTTGTTAACGATTTGGTAAACCTTGTTTCAAATTGAGGAGGATCTTAAAGGGTGAATCTTTTGTTTAAAAGATTAAAAATGGAAATTCGTCTAAACCATTCAAAAGGAAAGGTTTTGGGAAATAAGGGCTAAAAGTTGTGACTTAACCAAGATCCGAATATATCCATATGTTTTAAATAAGCGCTCATTATTTGGTTAAGCCGGGAGAGGACTTTATGTCATAAAACCCATTCTGAATTAATGGTACGACGAATCGGACTGAACATTTGAAACTCCGGCATTCGAATACGGGTGATGTATTAGGTGCCGATTTTCGAGCGCTGGAATTTGGGTCATCACATATAGTTTCGGTTGCTTTACATAGGGCTACTAATTATTGCATGGGATATTATATACATACACGTAGATGTTTATAAATATGCATTTTATGCGATTTGTATATAGTTTTGGTTCGCCTGATTTGGAGCTATCACCTATGAACGATGACATTTTGGTGTCATGTACATGTGTAGAAAAGTGTGTGCATGGATATAGGCAGCTACATATAGCTTTTGTATGTCAGTTATAGACAATCATAGGATACGATGCTGGTAAGTGAATCTATTGCATCATAGAGATGACATGACCAACAGAAGAGTTCCCATAGCAAGGGTAGAGAGAGAGAGAGATTGAGATGCCTTTCTAGAGTAGACCATATACCATCTACGACACTAGGTGTTGAGACGGGACCTACACGAGTCAATGTTGACTTTGAGTCAATGGTCGACTTGAGTCCAATCAATTCTCTATGGTGGCTAATGGAAATTCCTCATATGTATATTAGTTCCAAATATTCAAATAGCGTGAACTTATACATTATTCATATACGATTTACACGTAGATTTTGGGTATAGAGATGCTTAGATATATAACATTGTTATATCATTGCATTTGCTTTGCATTTTGGGTTCGGTCAAGAATGAGAGACCGATAACACTACTGCTCATGTGGGGTAGTACTACCCCTTCACTCATTTATCTTATTATCAGTAGCACGGCTTGTTATAGTATGTACTGTTTTAATAATAAAAGCATTATTATGTATTATCCTAACTTTTTGGTGTATGGATTGGGCAGGATGGGGTATGATTAATATTATCCATATATCATTGCTATGTTTATTAGATGTATATAGGTTATATTTATATATTGTACTTAGAGATAGCCTACTCGCCACTTCAGTATCACTATTATTTTCTATGTTTCTTCCTTTTTGAACAACTTTTGGTTACTTTTATGAGTAAGCCTGGAGTCGAGTATTTGGAGGCATACTAAATGGAGAGTTGGATCTTTGGAATCATGGATATCGCGATCTTCAGTCATCGGTTTATTACTTTATACACCTTAGTCATTATTTATATATGGGGCCATGTACTGTATTCGATGTACCATTCAGTACTCGGATTGGTTTAAGACGATGTATTATAATTATATTGTTATATCAGTTTTATTTCTATACCATGTGTAACACTCCATATTTTGTACTGCCTTAATATGGAAATAAATTGATAATAAGAATTTAATTAAAGGAATAACTTAAGGAAAGTATGATTAATCAGGTGTTAGTCTTTTTAAATGGGTAACTAAATGGACAAGAGTAATTAGATCAATTAAAGTCGGCTATAGAGATAAAAAGAAATAAATTTAAATGTTGAATGAAAAGGGTTTATATTAAGGGAAAGAAATTAATGAGATTAGGCAAGGAGAGATTTTAGCTTAAGTCAAAATCATTAATATATATATATACACACACCCTTAACTATCCTTCTCTTCATTCTCTTTTCAGTTTTTAAAAAAAACATAAACTCCACAAAGTAAGGCTAGCCAGCATTTGTAAGAGGAAAGAGATAAGATTAAAACTAAAAGATCAAAGCTTTCATCCCTGAGGAAAATAAGAAGATTTCAACCAAAATTTTCTTATATAGGTGAGTAATACTTACTTTAATTACTTTCAAATCCATTTAGGTTTTGATTTGATGCAGTTATGATGTTTTGAATGAAGATAAATATGTTTTGATTATAATAGAATGGTTCTGATCATAATTGGATATAAAATGACATCATTTTGATATGTTTAAGGGTAAAGCATGAGTTAATCAAGTCCTAATGCTTTGAAAAATTAATATGGTGTTTCTAACATTAAAAAAGAGTTGGGTTTTAAAATTTAGTAATTTTCGAATGAAGAAATAATTTATTATGAATTTTTTAAGTGGAAAATAGAAAATTTTCAAATATAAAGGAACATTTGACGATATTAAATTTTATAGTATGATCCAAAAAATTTACTACAGGTAGAAGATGATGTTTTCGAATTTTTGAAAATTTTTCTATCAATTTTCAAATTTTTATGAATTAATTGATAAGGAAAAATATACATTAATTAAGAAAAATTATTAATCAATGATAAATTAAAGGATCAAGTTTTCGACCATGTTCAGAAATGACTATTGCAACATGAAAGTAATAAATAAACAAAAGACAACTGTAAAAAAATTAGTCAAAAGTTGTTACTTTAATAAGGAAAATATCTGTTTTTACTTAATTACGAACTTTCCACTAAACTTAAGATAGCCAAAGAGTTAGACCAACGATAACCTTAAAATTCAAGGAGCATGGTAGCTCTAAAGCAAAATTCATGATAGTCATATCTATGACTTACGATAGCTATGCGTCATGACTTTTGCTTGCTTTGGACCATGATTTGTGATAGCCTTACAACCAGACTCACGGTAGCCTCAATCTATGAATAACGCTTGAGTCAGACTAACAATAGCCTTTAGATTCACAATAGGCATGCAATGTAGGTGCGTGATAGCTTTAAAACAAGACTTATGATAGCCTCAGTTGTGATGCTGGTTACTTTGAATCATGACCTACGATAATTTAACTCAGATGAGACATGTGATAGCTATGCTTATGGTAGCTTTAGAGGCACGATAGCTCTTGACGAGCAATAGCTTCATATGCGTGATATCTTTATATGCATGATGGCTTTGACACACAATAGCCTTGGAGATACGGTAGCAATGTTGGGTTTGGCCTGTCTTGGCGGGAGGTAAAATGAGCAAATTTCAAAAAAATTTCTATTTGGATCTTAATAGATATTGGTAATCTATTAACTAGCATTAGATCTAATCTATTCATTAAATTCATATTTTATTTTAAAATACTTTGTATTTATTAATTAATCATATTAATTAAGTTATATTCAATTTTGAATAAATAGTAAATAGTATAGTATTATTAACAAACACATATATGGAATAAATAAATAGATCAAAATTTCATTGGATACATATATGTCTCATTTGATTTTACTTATAAACAACATTTGTATATGTATATAAATATATATATAGTCGTATGATTATAAATTAAGTTTACACATGATATTTGGAAACTTAAAGGTAAAATTACAAGTGATATGATAATTCTACGTTCTATTTTGATTTCACTTGTTATAAGGACAAACTTCACATTCTCGAAGCCGAATCTACCATTGCTATGGAAATCCTTTTATTGTTACCATATGGAGTCTCTCTATCGACATTGCTTGTTAACATTGTGACATCCCATATTTGAAGGCCGAAAGCTAAGCGCTAAAGATGATGTAGTCATCAATAGTATTAACTTCCAGTGACAAAATACAGTAATGTTAATGGTATCGATAAAATCAGAAGCACTTGAATATGAACAAATCACAGATTTCAAAACAATATTTTTGTTGATTACATTTCAAAATAATAATTCATATCCAAGTTACATAATCCCTTTATGTTTCCCAGATAACAATCAAATATATTATTTACAAAATATGCCAAAAGCGACATATGATGATGCCCTCTTGGTTGATCAGAGCAATATAGTTATACCTGACTTAATACACAGCGGAAATAAACAAAATAGTTTTTACTCCTAATTAGCAATCTGTCATCCACTTGCTCATTTTCGAAAGCTTTATTCGTCAAAACAACAAACCCTGAAAACCTCAACCCTCGGCCCACTCAAATCAATTTTGAGCAACCGAGAGTTTAAGGGTAAGCAAAAACTTCGAGTCAGACATAAAGCCTAAGTAATATTCTTCATCTTTATTATTTTATGTTAAGTGAGACCACGCTGAAAGGGAGTGCGGATTAAGGATCTTAAGGCTAATTTAACACTAGAGAGGGGGTGAATAGTGTTTAATGGATTCTAAGACTTATATGGAATAAATTAAAATTATGACACAAACAAATGAAAAACTTAATCACAGAACAATCACAGAATCAAACACAGATGCAGAAAGTAAATAAAAAGCAGTAAAAGGAAGGAACACACCGGATTTTATACTGGTTCGGAGTTACCCTACGTCCAGTCCTGCACCAAGGCAAACGTCACATACCGATTTTTATTATACCAATGTTGAGATTACAATCCTCAATTTCTAAAGGCCTTGAGGTGCCCTTCTGTTTTCGAGTCTAAGGAAAACTCTCTTGATTTACGGGACACAATATCACCCAATTTATTTCCAGGCACAACCACACCTTATAGAGAGACTTGATAAACTTTCGATTACAATTTGATCCTATAACTTCGGATAGCACTTTGATCTTCGAGAGAGGGCAGAAAATCAAACAAGAATGAGATTCTAATTTGATTCAATTGAGAATTCAGAAGAATTTTAGTGTGATCTTAAAATATGCAAATTTTAGAATACGGATTTGTGTAGAAGAAGGAGTGAAGAAAATAGTAAGTTAAAAATTCATTTGTGAAGGCTATTTATAGACCAGTAACGGTCATAACCATTCGTGAAGAGATTTAAACAAATAGACGCTTCTTTTGAAAATTAAAATTTTGAATTTAACGGCCACCATGTCGACATGGGGTATCCCATGATATCGATATCCATTAGTAAAAAACTATGTAATATTTTTTTAAATGGTATTGAAAGGAAAACAAGATAAAATGATTCATGAGTGAAATAAACTAATTTTCCTATGTTTTAAAATAAAGAAGAGCAAAAAAAAATATTTTTAATGTATATACAAAATTTTGATTTTAAATCTCAAGTATATATATATATTATAAAAGAATTTTTAAAAATCAGAAGATAGTTTAAAAACAAACGAAGTTTAAAACAAGAGTTTATTTAAAAACAAAAACAAAGAATATTTTAAGCATAAAACATCTTTTTGAAATCATTTGAAATGCAGTTTTGAAAACCATTTTAAATTAGTTTTGCAAGCTTCTTCCTGCAGAATATTCCATCACATGAGGACTCGAGAACTTGTACAAAACTAGGATGTTCGTGGGTTTGTAAGCCACTTGTCGTAGCTTTGTAAGCTACTTGTCGTGGATTTGTAAGCCACTAAGATGGTAGAAATGGGTTCCATCCCAAATGAAATTTGGAATGAAGATTTCCATGCTATTATGAAGTTTTAACAAAACTGGACACTTATCTTGAAATCTTGATCTTGATACTCATGAGTCTTCAAACTTGATTTCTTCATTCTTGATCTTTATACTGTACGATCTTCAATAATCAGTACATGCCTTATATATATCCTGCATAATAACATTTATATATACATAGACAATAGTGTTAGTATATAAGTTATAATAAAATAAGTTACAAAGGTTGTTGTCATCAAAACCATTATCTCCAGTTCCTAACACACGCCGCTTAGCGGAACAAGTTTTCCCTCACTAAAATTCTTTTAAAACATGTCTTTTGCAAATCCTTTCCTGCAACCAAAACTGGTTAAAATCTGTAAAGCATTGTTATGTAAACATATATGTCAGGCAATAAATGAACTATCTGCTTGAACTTTATACTTTTTGGCTAACTATAAACCTTTGGCTAACTCAGGCCTACCAGACAACATATCAAAATTTATCTAACATCTGTTAAACGCTCCTCTTCTTCTGGACATTCTGTCCTTAACTATCTGTTATATACTTCTCTTCTGAATGGTCTGTCCTAAACTTATCTTCTCCTAGGGTCACCTGATCCTAATGGTTTTGTGGGCTTACCGATAGCCTATATGTATACAAACATATATTCATTTTTGTGTGTATTCATAATTTTAGTCTTACCTGTAACAAAGCCCTACACACTGGAATTTTGGACAAAATTAGTTAGGGCTAATAGCTAATGTATAAGGCACGACCCTATACCGGTTTCATCTGGTATTCTAATATCTGAGTCATTTTACTTAAGGATTACTTTCCATAATTTTCCTTGAAAACCTTTTCAAAATGATTTGAAAATTTTAAATCAAACTTATCAAGGAAAATTTATATATTCTATGTTTTACCCTAAATCACCTTGCCATGTTGCAAACACACACACTCTGCTCAAATCTTAGTTGACAAAAACATTTAACCTTTGAAAGTCCCTCTTTTGAATCTATTGAAAGTACCCCTTTCGAAATTGTTGAAAGTAACCATTTTTAAAACAAGTAAAACCCTTTCTTTTATCTAGGCCAAAAGAACAAAACCTTCCTTTCGAAAGCATTCTCAAAACCCTTTCGAAACCTCTGAAAAACCTTCCTTTTGAAAGCTTTAAAACCTTAGGCATCTTTCTTTCACATCCTTTAAACATTGCCTTTCAAAACCCTTGAAAAACCTTTCCTTCTATTCCTTTTAAAACAACCAAAAAAACCTTACATTTCGCGTTCTTCAAAACCATTGGGGAACTACCCCTTCGAAACCTTACTTTAAAACCTTTCGAAAGCATCAATCCTATACCTTTCGAAAGCGCTTAGGTTCAATTTAAAACATGTGGATACATTTCAAAACCATTCAAAAATTTACCCCTTCGGAACCGTTGAAAATCATCTCGGTCGAAACCATTTGGTTTATGCCTTCAAGTAGAGCAAAAGGATCATAAACCCATTAAGCACTTCTTTTCGAAATCATTTAGATCATCCCTTTCGAAACCATTTGGGTTATACTTCAATTGAGTAAAGGGGTCATTAAAACCATTTAAGTCGAAAGCCTACCTTTCAAAGCATTCCTAAGTAAAGAAGTGATGGTGTTGAAGTCATCTATTCGAAAGCATTGGAGAAGTAACCAAATTTTAAAAAACAAAGTACCCCTTCGAAACCCTCTGGTCGAAAGGTAAGAAGGCTGCAGCAAAATGTGTCGACCTAGAAGAAAGCATTTATTTAAAATAGAGGCGAAACCCAATCGAAACCATTCTCTTTTAAACCATTTGACCTAGTCGAAAGCTAATAAAGTCAAAAGCATCTTAGTCGAAAGCAAGCAGGCGCATTTTTCTTCAAAATTAAAGTAAAGCTTCAATCCCTTCGGAACCCCTAGTTTCGACCCACTACCTTTCGACAACATCCAATTCACTACGTACCATTTTCCTGGGGCCATTTGCATTGGTTTCGACTATGTCGAAGGCGAAGGTAAAGGGGCGGAATCTGGTGCCGAAAGCATCGAAATAGTGAAAAACCTATTTATTTATACTTTTAAAGTATTTCTTTTGTACCTAACATGCCTTGTTTTTCTAAATCTGATTGGTTGCCATTTTTCTTTTTCAAAAGTGCTACCAATTTTCAGAAATAACAAATATGAATTATTTGCAAAGAGCCCCTTCTCCTTTTATGAATATATAAAACATTTAAGTCCCATACCTTAAATAATTTTATATATCCATTAAAACACTTAGGAAAAATCTATAATTTTTTTAGAAAATCTCTTTTAATATGTTTTTCAACATATAAAAATTTCAGACCTAAATCTTTTATTATTTAACCGTAAATAATTTATAACCAAAATTACATTTTTCTTTACTAGAAAAATCATATAAAATCCACAAAAATTCTGCCCATTTCCAAAATATTATTTTCGGTCTATATAAATTTTCACAAGGCATTTATATGTCATTTAATAGGTTTTAACCATAAAACATATCATGAAATTAATACGTACATGCACAAATCATTAACAAGTATATATAATTATTCCATTATTCAAAAACATGGCAAAATATTGCAAGTCATTTTGGATTTCTTCTTAAAACCGAAAACAAAACAAATAAGAGATGTAAACATTATTCATCTTAGCTTTAGGGATTAAGGATATGAGATTTGAATGAATTTGATGTTGATTAAGCTTCCTCTTTCTCTTTCTTTCTCTAGCTCTTATTAATGGTGGTCGGCCTTAACTTTTAAAATTTTGAACAAATGAAAATAAAATGTAGGGGTATACATGGCTAAGGGATATAGACATAGGAATGGCTTCTTTCCTTTTTTACCCCTCCTATATTTCATGTTAAACTCTTCTTTTAATTCATTGCTGAAGTGACACGGTTACCCCTTAATTAAATCAAATCTCAATCCCTTAATCAACGCATTATTTTATTTAACTTATCTAATTAAATATCCTAAATAATGTTATCAAAAATATAGAGTGTTACAGACTCCCCTCCTTAAAGAATTTCGTCCCTAAAATTACGATAAGATACATGACAATCAAGACGGTAAAACATACCATCAAACAAATCGGGATAAGCGTCTTGAATTCTATTCTCAGCCTTCCAAGTATAGTCCTTATCATCGTAACTCCATTGGACCTTGACTAATCTGACCATCTTGGTTTTAAGCCTCTTTTTATCACTTGCAACTATACCAACTGGTTTTCCAACTATGGTCAAGTCTGGTTCTACCACTACGTCATCTAGCACAATCGGTGCTATAGCAGTCTACGGGACTCTAATACACTTTCTGAGATAAGAAACATGAAAAACATCGTGGTCTCTTGCCAAACTACTCGATAACTTAACTCTACACGTGAATTTCCCGATCATCTCAATAATAGGAAAAGGTCCAACAAATCTCGAAGCCAGTTTCCCCGATTTACCAAATCTGATCACACCCTTCATTGGTGATACTTTGATGAAAACCTGATCTCCAACTGAGAATTCCAAATCATTCCGTCTTCTGTCTACATAACTCTTCTACCTAGACCGAGCCTCCTTAATTCTAGCTCGTATGACCTTAATCTTTTCTGCAGCTTCTCTAACTAAATCTAGACCAAGAACCAACCTATCGCCGGTCTCCAACCAGCAAACGGGAGATTTGCGTGGCCTTCCATACAAAACTTCAAACAGTTCCAATAATAGTCTGATAACTGTTGTTATACGAAAACTCAACTAAATGCAGATGGTCTTCCTATGATCCCCCGAAATCTGGAACACAAGCTCTTAACAAATCTTTCAAGACTTTGTTAACTCTTTCTGTTTGCCCATTTGTCTACGGATGGTAAGAGGTACTCATATTGAGCATGGTTCCCAAAACTTCCTACAGACTCTTCCAGAACTTTCTAGTGAATAAGATTCTCTATCACTAACTATACTACTAGGAATTCTTTTTAGTCTAACCACATTCTTCATAAACAACTTCGCTAAAACAGGTTTCATCCTATTTGACTTAATTGGAATGAAATGGGCACTCTTGGTCAATCTAGCCACTATGACCCATATACTTTCATTTCCTCTGTTTGACCTTGCAAACCCGTCAATAAAATCCATAGAAATAGAATCTCATTTCCATACTAGAATATCTACTGGTTGAAGCAATCCACTTGGCTTCTGGTGTTTGGCCTTTGCCTACTGGCAATTCAAGCACTGCTTTACCCATAAACCAATATTCCGCTTCATACCTTCCCAGAAGAAATTCTCTTCATATCCTGATACATCTTAGTGTCTCCTGGATGAGTAGAGAACTTCGAACGATGGCATTCCTCCAAGACTTCCTTTCTTATGTTACTTACACTCGAAACACATAATCTTCCTTTCCTTCTCAACCATCCATTCTGGTCAAGACTGAAATCTTTCAAACCATCACTCTTGGTTCAATCTCTTAACTTCCTAAACCATTCAGCTAATACTGGATCCTTCTCCTATTTAGAAGCAATCTTTTCGATCATCACTGGTCGAACTTCCAAACAAGATAACACTACAGTTTCTTCACTAGACCCAGCCTCTGATCCCCACTGCACTCTACAATATGCCCATGCTTTCAAATATTTCCACTCAGCAATCATTGCTAACACTGTATTCTGATGTTTCCTGCTAAGTGCATCCATAATGTTGTTGCCTTTCCTCGGTGTGTACTCAATTCCGAAATCATAAGCGGCAATAAAATCTAACCACCTCTGTTGTCTCATGCTTAACTCTTTCTGGGAGAACAAATACTTCAGCGACTCATGATCTGTATATAACTCAAACCTCTCCCCCAAAAGGTAATGTCTCTGTACCTTTAAAGCAAAAATAACTGCAGCCAATTCCAAATCATGCGTCGGATATCTGACCTCATGCGGTCTAAGCTGTCTAGAAGCTTAGGCAATCACTTTACCTTTTTACATCAGCACAGCTTCTAATCATGTTCCACACACATCGGTATAAACCACCAAATCTTGATTTCCTTCCAGAATAACCAATACATGTACATGGACCAATAAATGTTTCAAACTTTGGAATGATTCCTCACACTTATTGGTCCACACAAACTTCACATCCTTTCTTGTTAGCTTGGTCATCGGTGCCGTTATCCACAAAAAATCCTTAATGAACCTTCAATAATAACTTGCTAATCCAAGAAACCTCCTTATCTCAGTCGCTGTCTTGGGTCTCTTTCAACTATTCACTGCTTCAATCTTAGTTGGATCTACTGACAACCCTCTCTCCGAGACTACATGACCAAGAAACTTCACTTCCTTCTTCTAAAAAAGACATTTCGAAAACATCGCCTTCAGCTGATGCTGCTTCAGCATCTCAAGCACCACTCTAAGATGAACTTCATGCTCCTTCATCCGTAGAGTATATCAAGATATCATCAATGAAAACCAATACAAACCTATCTAAGTGCTTTCAGAAAACTCGGTTCATCAAATCCACTAAGAAAGTTGGCGCATTAGTCAGTCCGAATGGCATAACTAACCATTAGTACAACCCATATCTTGTCCTAAACTCCGTCAAAGGTATACTATCCTCTGCTACTCTGAGCTGATGGAAACACATTGCCAAATCTAACTGGAAAATATTTGGCTCCGCTTAACTGATCGAACAAATCGTCAATTCTCGGCAATGGATATCGATACTTTATCATCCTCTCATTTAACTTATGATTATCGATACATTACCTTAACGATTCGTCTGGCTTCTTAGCAAACACTGCAGCTGCTTCCCAAGGCAAAGTACTTAGCCTGATAAAACTCTTACCTTCCAAATCCACCAACTGCACCTTTAACTCCCTCATCTCTGTAGGAGTCACCCTGCTTGGCGACCTACTCATTGGTTCTGCTCCCGGAGCCAAATCTATTCGAAACTCAATTGCTTATTTTCTATGGCAAGCCAACTACTGGCTCAAACACATCCGTGAATGCTCTAACCATGAAAACTCGACTCAACTCATCGTCCAATTCCATAGCATCCAACAAAGCATAACTCTCACCGCTAGAACCTTCTACAACGTAAACTATCTGATCACTACAATCAAGGTGTTCAAGCGATATTTTCCTATCCTGGCAAAATATCCTACCATCGTACTCACTTAACCAATCCATGCCGAAAATAATTACGAAACCCACAAAATCAAACACATGCAAACTGCGAACAAAAGTATGACCTAAAGGTCAAATTCTAACTGCTCACGTCTAAACCCTAGTGTTGCATCTCCTCCTATTGGATTCATGACCCGTAAGGAAGTGACTAAATATGTGGTTTCTTGGTTAAGCTTATCTATCAAACATCTAAATATAAAAGAGCGATGCACCAGTATAAAATAGAATGCTAATAGACATACCATGAATCTGAAGCGCACCTCCCAAAACTGCCATTCCTTTCTCCTGATTTGTCGGCTTAGAAGCAGCAGGCTCCAATACATACACCTTGCTCTTTCCATCCTTAGCAGGCCCCTTGCACGGTTTCGTACAATGGCCTATCTGATCGCAGTTGAAGAACCTAATGTTCTTCTTTCCAATCACTTCTTTAGCCTTCCTAGTATGACACTCATTGGCGAAATGAACCTTCTTGCGCACTTAAAACAAACCGCCTCATACTTCACCTTCTTGGCTGATCCACCCTTCGGAGCACCCTTCTTGTGAAAAAACTTCCTTTTCCGATTCTGCCCAACCTGGACTTCTTTCGCCTTATTCTTCTCCTAACAAGCGAGCATCTCTTCATGTCTCAAAGCCATCTCTACAACCACATCACAGGGATCTCTAATATGCGGTAAAGTAGCCCTGACCAACTCAGTCAATCCCTTAATAAACTTCTCGTTCCTCTTCATCATTGTATCAACAGCAGCATAACCATATCGGGCTAACTCTTTGAACCTACTAGCATACTCCAAAACAGTCATCTCTCCCTGTTCTAGCTCAGCAAACTTCCGAATCAAAATAGATGGTGCCATCACTGACGTGAACCTCTTCTGGAACCTCCTTTTAAACTCTGCACACACGATCTCCTCATCCACTGTCACGGTCATACTATTCCACTAAAAAAAGTAGCTCCCTGAAGCTGTCTTGATGCCAACCTCCTCTTCTACTCATCATTAAGCCTCAAATCTATAAAAACCTTTCCTCAATGCCATCCTCTGTCCCAATGAATGGCTTTCCTCCGAGTTTGGTGTAGTCTTCACTCAACTTAGCATAGTCTTTAACAACTGGAGCTCCCGGAACTACCCCTCCCACTACTTTAGCAGCAACACCCGCTTGCACCATATTCATGAAGAACTGATATATAGCCTTCATCCCAACCTGCGGGACTCCAGCACCAACATTCTCTGCTTATTCCTGAACTTGACCTCTCCTCGCATTAGGCCTGGCATTCCCATCGGTGCCTTCCCCTCCTGGGTTAGCTCTTCCTCTTCTACCTTCCATATAGATATTCAAACCTCATGAGATACAGAAAAATAACCTAACAAAGATAGGAGACTAGAGATAAAGCGTATACTTATATAAAAAAATACAAGTATGTTACTATAGCATTATCCCATACCCCAATCTTACTCTAATTCTTTAGGATTATATTTTCAACAATCATTTTTAGTTAAAGTTTTTCATAAATTTATGTTGTGATACCAAGTTGTGACATCCCGTATCTGGAAGCCAAAAGCTAAGCGTTACAGATGCTGTAGTCATCTACAGTGTTAACTTTTGATGACAAAATACAATAATGCTAATGGTATCGACAATATTAGAAGCACTTGAATATGAAAAAATCACATATTTCAAAAACAACATTTTACTGATTACATTTCAAAACAACAATTCATATCCAAGTTACATAATCCCTTTACGTTTCCCAAACAATGATCAGATATTAATTACAAAATATGTCAAGAGCGACATATGACGATGCCCCCTTGGTCGATCAGAGCAATATAGTCATCTGACTTAATACACAATGGAAACAAACAAAATAATCTATACTCGCTATCCATCAGCTATCTTCTCGCATTCGGAAGCTTTATTCACCAAAACAAAAAAACCTAAAAACCTCAACCCTCGGCCTACTCAAATCAATTTTGAGCACCCAAGAGTTTAAAGGAAAACAAAAACTTCCAGTCAGACATAAAGCTTGGTGTGAGCAATATTGTTCATCTCTGTTATTTTATGTTAAATGAGACTACGCCACTTAGCGGAATGGGTTTTCCCTCACTAACATCATTTTAAAAAATATCTTTTGCAAATTCTTTCCTGCAACCAAAACTGGTTAAAATCCGTAAAGCATTATTGTGTAAACATACATATCAGGTCATAAATGAACTATATGTTTGAACTTTATAGTTTATTATTATTGACCTTTGGATGACTCGGGCCTACCAGCAGCATATCAAAATTATCTAATATTTATTAGACACTCCTATTCTTCTAGACATTCTGGCCTTAACTATTTGTTAAATACTTTTCTTCTGGACTATATTTCAATAACTTGTCTTCTCCCAGGGTCACTTGATCCTAATGGTTTTACGGGCTCACCAGTAACCTATCTGTATACAAACATATATTTCTTTCCGTGTGTATCCATAATTTTAGTCTTACCTGTGAAACATCTCTACGCACTAGAATTTTGGAAAATTAGTTGGGGCTAATAGCTAATGTATAGGGCGTGACCCTATACCAGTCCCATCTGGTATTCTAATATCTAAGTCATTTTACTTATGGATCGCTTTCCATAATTTTCCTTAAAAACCTTTTCAAAATAATTTAAAACATTTAAATCAAACTTATATAAGGAAAATTTATATATTCTATGCTTTACCCAAAATAACCTTGCCATGTTACACACAAACACACACTTTAATCAAATCTTAATTGATGAAAACATTTAACCTTTGAAAATCCCTCTTTCGAATCTATTGAAAGTAACCCTTTCGAAAATATTGAAAGTACCCCTTTTTAAACCAAGTAAAACCTTTTTTGTCTAGGATGAAAGGCCAAAATATTCCTTTCGAAACCATTACCAAAACCCTTTAGAAACCTCTGAAAAACTTTTCTTTCGAAAGCTTTAAAACCTTAAACATCTTTCTTTTAAATCCTTTAAACATTGCATCTTTGGAAAACTTTCATTTTAATCCTTTCAAAACAACCAAAAAACCATACCTTTCGACTCCTTCAAAACCATTGGAAAACCATCCCTTTGAAACCTTATTTTAAAACCTTTCGAAAGCATCAATTATAAACCTTTTGAAAACACTTAGGCTTAATTTAAAACATGTGGAAACCTTTTGAAACAATTCAAAATTTTACCCCTTCAAAATCTTTGAAAATTGTCTCGGTCGAAACCATTTGGATTATGCCTTCAAGTAGAGCAAAAGGATCATAAACCCATTAAAGTCGAAATCACTTCCTTTTGAAATCATTTAAATCATCTCTTTCGATACCATTTGGGTTATAATTCAATTGAGTAAAAGGGTCATTAAAACCATTTAAGTTGAAAGCCTACTTTTCGAAAGCATTCCTAAGTAAAGATGTGATGGTGTTGAAACCATCCCTTCGAAAGCATTGGAGAAGTGGTCAAATTTTAGAAAACAAAACACCCCTTTGAAAACCTCTAGGCCGAAAGGTAAAAAGGCGGCAGCAAAAAGCGTCGACCTAGTTGGAAGAATTTATTTAAAACAGAGGCGCAACCCAATCGAAACCATTCCCTTTTAAACCATTTGACTTAGTCGAAAGCTAACCAAGTCAAAAGCAAGTAGGTGCATTTTTCTATAAAAACAAAGTAAAGCCTCAACCCCTTCGAAACCCCTGGTTCGACCCACTACCTTTCGACTACATCAAATTCACTACGTATCAGTTCCCTGATACTATGTGCATTGGTTTCGACTATGTCGGAGGCGAAGGTAAGAGGCGGGACCTGGTGCTGAAAGCATCGAAACAATGAAAAACCGATTTATTTGTCCTTTTAAACTATTTCTTTTGTATCTAACCTGCTTTGTTTATCTAAATCTAATTAGCTGCTATTTTACCTTTTCAAAAGTGCTACCAATTTTCAGAAATAAAAAATATGAATTATTTGCAAAGAGACCCTTCTTTTATAAATATATAAAACATTTAAGTCTCGTACCTTAAATAATATTATATATCCATTAAAACACTTAGGAAAAATCTACAAAAAATCCAAAAAATCTCTTTCAATATGTTTTCCAAAATATCAAAATTCAGACCCAAATATTATAGCATTTAACTGTAAATAATTTATAACCCAAAATAACATTTTCTTTACTAAAAAATTCATATAAAATCCACAAAAATTCAAAAAATTATGAAAATTGAAACCCATCTCCAAAATATTATTTCTAGTCTATGTAAATTTTTACAAGGCATTTAAATGTCATTTAGTAGGGTTTTTATCTTAAAACATATCATAAAGTCAATATGAACATGCATAAATCATCAACAAGTATATATAATAATTCCTTATTCAAAAACATGGCAAAACATTGGAAAATATTTTGGATTTCTCCTTATAACCAAAAACAAAACGAATGAGAGTTGCAAACATTATTCACCTTAGCTTTAGGGATTAATGATATGACATTTGAATGAATTTGATGTTGATTAAGCTTTGATAAAAAATCTTTTTTATGTAATTTTAAATGTGAAGTAAGTCTTTGTATCTTATCAGTGAAACTAAATACTTGAAATTCAACAGATCCACAGTTTTTTTCTTTTTCTTGTCGAATAGCCGAGATGAATGAATTTTTGACCATAAAAACAAAATTTTCTTTTTTTCTTTTACGCGAATTTTACCGATCAGGAAAAATAAAAATATTTATTATACGTGTTATTTGCAGTTATTTGAATTTAGTACAAAAAATTTTCTCATTTCTTCATATAGAATTTTTTCTATCCAAATCATATTTTCAATTTGATTTGGATAGAAAGGAACGATCCATTTTTTTTGTAGCTGAAATAACTCACTCAGAACGCCTTTTAAAAGATTACGCGGTATGATTGGGTCGAATAAGCCCTTATGGAATAAATACTCTGCTGCTTGTGAACCGTCGGGTACTGTTTTATTCAATGTTTGTTCAACTACTCTTTTACCCGCGAAAGCAATGTACGCGTTAGGTTCAGCAATAATGACATCTCCCAACATACCAAAACTGGCCGTTACTCATAAGTGAATATATAACCTACAGAAAAATGTGCTAATCCAACCAATCTTGCTTGCACGATGGAAAGAGCCACTGGCTTATCTCTCCATCGAATCAAATTGGCTAAAGGTGTGCGTTCATGAGCCCATGCTAAAGTTTCAATTAATTCCTGCCAATATCCCCGCCAGGAAATTAAGAACATAAATCCGAACCATAGACCTTCTCGGTAAAACAGATCAAACTAATTATTATCGAAATGATGCGAACTATTTCAAAGACCCAACATGCATTTTCTTGCATTGGGCTCTTTCATCAACTGATTGATATAAAGATCAGTTAGTCCACCATATTTTTTCTTTTTTACAGGAAGGTGCAGCTGGATCACCTCCTTTTCAGGGAGAGCTAATGCTTATGCTTGTTGGGTATTTTGGTTTGACACTGCTTCACACCCAAAAAGAAGCGAGCTACGTCTGAGCTAAGCTTGGATATTGAAGTCTTCTTTCGTTTCTCGACGGTGAAGTAAGACCAAGCTCATGAGCTTATTATCCTATGTCGGAACAAGTTGGTAGGATCCCACTTTTTACGTCCCCATGCCGCCACACGAGAGGGACATGGGGCGCAAAAGGCCCCTTTCTCTTTCTTTCTCTAGCTCTTGTTAATGGTGGGCGGTCTTAGCTTTTGATATTTTGAACAAATGAAAATGAACGTGTAGGAGTACACACGGCTAAAGGATATAGATATAGGAATGGTCACTTTCTTAGTTTACCCCTCCTATATTCCCTGTTAAACCCTTCTTTTAATTCATTATTTAAATGGCACGGCTATCGTTTAATTAAATCAAATCTCAATCTCTTAATTCACATATTATTTTATTTATTTAACTAATTATATATCCTAAATAATGTTGGGGTTTTACAAACATGTACTCTATATTCCTGTTTGGGTACATTTCTAGAATATCCCTTTTATTTTTCAATATATGGTTGGTATAGACTAGTTGGTAAATTTGATGGTGAGTTAGTATGTTTTTATAAGGCAATAGTGAGGAGGGACAGATTGGGTTATGCGAGAGATTTGATTAAGGTAAAGTTTAATAGGTTATTACCATTAGTACCACCGATTGAACCGGCTTCTGGTCTGGTTGCTATGGTAGATGTTGTTTATAGGCGGAAACCTCTGATATGCACAAATTGTAAATCATATGCTAATCTTGTTGCTTCTTGCAAGCATTCCCCTAGTCCTATGCCTATGTTAGACTTTGAGAAAGTTGAAATGAAGCTTTCTTTCCCTTGAAAGATTCTGCTTCCAAAGGTAGTGAAGGATGTTTGGGTTCCCAAATGCATTTTCCCTCCCACCCAAAATGGTACAGCTCCAGGTGACCCCTTTCCATTCCAAAAACCTATTTCTTTTTTCCATCGACAATCATGTTTCTTGGAATTTTGTGGAGAAGACTTAGGTCCATGATATGATGTAATTCCATTATTCCCCGATGTTTGACATAAGTTGTAACTTCATTTCTATATAGGAGGGTAAGCATAGATTTCTATTTTATCACATTTCTTGTTAAATGCTTACTCTTTCTGTGGCTTGAAAATATGGAGAACATAATAATGAGATTTTATAATATAAAACTTGGGATAGGTGATTTATTTTTGATAAGGTATGTGTTGTGTTTAATCCCAACATTGCATTACTATTTAGTGAGTATGTTAATGTCATTGGGTTTGTTTCGTATGAGGACGAGTATGAATCCTCCTTTGAGCAGGAGGATTAGTCTTTATTAGTGGTTGAAATATTGTAATCTTTCTTATGTACTTGTTATGTCCATATAGTAGCTGAGGTGTCTATGCCTCACACTTGGTTTTTTCCTTTCATTCTAAGTGGATAACCATTATAAAACTGACATGGTTTCTAAGGTGTCTTTTCCTCACATATGTAATCACTGTTGTAAAGTGGTACGACCACTATAAACTGAATTTCTTATGGAAAATAATTATATTTTTCCCTGCAAAAACTATATATAATAATCCAAAAGAATTAACAAAATTAAAAATTAAATTTGTTTTTGACTAATTAAACACCAAAATATCATGATTTAAAATCAAAACGTCCATTTAGATACACATAAGTATGCGTGTTTGATTTCAGCCCAAAATAAATGATTATATATACACAAACACACATAAATATATATATGTATGTATGTATTATTCAATATCGCACAAAATTCATTTTAAAAGATTGATTTGCATATACATATGGATGAAATAAATAAATCAAATTTTACTATTGTTCTTTTTATTTGAATTTTATTTATAAACAATATATGTAACAAATTAATCACAATAACATTTAGTGGAAATTTAAATATATGCAACATATATCAATTAGAGTCAGATGTGAAAATATAGGTATGTATAAAATAAATATGAATTCACCTTTGTAGATCCATCCCTTTGTGACACCTTGATTTCTGGATCGACTCCTAACTCCTTGGATCACCAAGATCTTGCAAGGATCGAATGTATCATCTTAGTTTAAATTTATTTGATGTTTATTTGGGGTAAATTGAGTTTGGTCATGTGAGGAAAGGGGGATGAAGATGGCAACCATGCATGGAGAAAGGAGGAGTAAAATCAAATGAATTTATGAGGAAGATTTGATTTTATGGAGAGAATGAAAACCTTTCTCATTCATCTCTTTAAAATCTTCTCCTTTAATTCCTAATTTAAATATAGATTAAATATTTAGATAATTCCTTTCCCTTTTATGATTGGCTATGCATATGCCCAATGTGGATCAAAAAAATCCCAAAGCGTATTTAACTAATTAAATATATTTAAAGCTTTTTTTAAATATATATCGATATGGTACATCGATATGCACATATATAACTATTATATACACATAAGAATAATTGCTAATGGCACCCACAATATCTATAGGAGCTACCATACTTATAAGTAATACCTCAAACAACAAATACATAAATAATTAATATTTCTTAAATATTAACTAATTTATAACATTTTATAAACCAATTAAATTTTGTGGTTTTCGAAGAATTCACAAATACCTTTGTGGACTCAAAGGTGTGAATTCAATCGGCAATTAATATTATACAATTCAAATATTAACGTTCACATGTCACTTTTCTAATGATGCAAGAGTTTGGCCGAATTCACTTCTTATAGATCTTTTTGGTAAAATCTTATTTTACATTATTTTAAGCTGTACCAATAGCGATAATAAATTATACACGTTCTCTTCGTCAATACTATATCATTTAGGATGAATGGAACTTGGTGTTGGTCAAAAACCCAATATTATCCACATTCAACTCGATTAGTCCTCAAATAAAGTTTTTGGTTCGACAATAACATTTATTATTAATTTTTATACTCTAGCTAGATATTTTGACTTCGAGTTGACTATAATTGACTGTGATACCAAACCCATACAATTGAGGAGACGAATTCTTTGTTGAATCGTGCTTCACGTCCAATGCTTCAACTCAGACCTAACTACGGTGCCTTGATGGTTGTCATGCCATGATTCAACTATAATTAAAGTAGAGTATTCATAATGAAATTTCATAATATTTTATGGTCGAGGGAATGTTTAACATCGTCACAATATGATTTAATGTTTGACCTAGCTGTTATAAACTAATAGAAAACTCTCAGACGAGTCGTTCTATAGTTATCTAATACCTACGAGTATGTAACCTCTTGGTTCCTCCAATTTCCATAAGTAGTGTAGTGGCTAACATTTTTAGAGCGTTATTACTTTGGTCTCAATGGATCTATCGATATCCTTTCTTGAAACAACTTGACAAAGAATATTTAAAACAAAATATTATTTTATTTCATAACTAATTACTCATGGTTGCAACTATGTGCAACTACAAACGCATAATTTTTTTTAATGATTTTTCCTTAATTTGTTACTTGATTATTAATATCAAAATCAAGGTATATAAAAGAAAACAAACACCGTTACTATGAACAAGTTTGACTATAGTGTTAGATATATGTAACAAATTACATAATTTCCTCTAGGGCATGCCACTAGCTCTTTCAGTCTTCCACTTGCACTTGGGGTCAACTATGGAATCTTTATCCCATTCCTTTGATTAGTTTTCTTAAAGTTAATCTAGCTAGTTCCTTAGTGAATGGATCTTCTACATTGATTTACTACCTACTCTACAGCTAACATCTCTTTAACGTTGATAAATAGACTTTATTATATGAAAACTTTGGAGTATGTGTCTAGACATCTTGTGAGCCATAGGTTCTTTCATGATTTGTATCTTAGCATTATTTTCACAAAGCAATGTCATGTGATTCTTAACATTTGGAATCACCCCTAGCTCAGTTATAAATTTGTGCATATACGTATACTGCATTTATTATGGTGAAATTCGAGGCTGTAGAATACAATAGCCTATGAATTTTGTTTGATGATAATAAATATATGTGTGTGTATATATATATATTCGTTTAAATGTATTTGTTACTGTACTATTTTATTTTTCCACATAATTAAATAACTATTTGTTGAATAAAATAGATAACTCACAATTCATATTTAAATAAATATTTGATTCAAACAAATATTTTATTACAAATTCGAATAGTACAAGTTTAAGCTCTCACTATACAAGTGTCAATTAAAACACAATTTTCAATATACAATTTTTCATGCATATATCACCTCTCTACATAATTCACTCAACACTCGTATTTTTATCTTCAAATCTATTTCCAGCCTGTATTCAGCATCTCAGCTATCTGTAAAATAAACACTAATGCAGTAAAATTGAAAAAGAAATAATTTGTAATGCAAATGAAGTGTGTGCTTGAAAATATTGTTTGCGTCAGCTATTTGGGTTGTTCGTCATCATTTTATTTTAATTCATCTTACACAAACAACTTATGACATGCATAATCTATCACTGTATATGCCACAAGGTCTGCACATCGAAATACACTCGCTTGTTAAAATTATAGGGACATGTGAGCACAAGGTAAGACCCAAGCCGAGACTGTATTCAACACAGGTGTATGCAACATTTCAGTTTCGACATAGCAAGCCTAGCATTCAACATGAAAACAAGTCAATGGAGCCAAGGCATTATAACTCAAACAAAAAAACCAGAATTAAAACTAAGCATGAATACAAGTGCACAAGACATGCTACACTTAGATTTCAACATAAACCATAGTACAAGAATAAGACATGACCAGCAAACCACTCTAACATGTTCTCAAGTTCAATGCAATGGCCAAGAGCAACATAGACAAGACTATAAGAACAAAGGCATAAACAACTTCAAAATGCAGACTCTAACAAACAGTGGTGAACATAAAGGCAAGAACCAGAATTCAAAATGATCCAGACCAGATGGCATGTGTAGACATGTACAAATATGTAGTGACAATCAGACAGTGGTGCGCAAGTGAAACAAAACCAGACTCCAAATAACTCAAGTTCAAATGTCAATTCATATGGATATACAAGCAGCTCTACATGCATAAACACAAGTTCATACGGAACCAGGTCCAACCAACATACAAACTAATATAACCAGACTTAACCATGAAGACTTAAACTAACATGTGAAACCAGACATCAATGCAAAGCATTCAACATGTACAATAAATGGAGCCAACAGTTCTATACATATGCAACAAAGGAGACAGCAAGCACTCGAAGTGGAACTCGAAGCAAGCACAGTGACATATATACATAAATTTGAAGATATACATATGTATGTATACATGTATATAAGCATAGGGATGAAGAAAGTAAAGCCGTAGGTAATTATCATTCGGTTGAATAAAGTCATAGAGCAAATCATGGTGAACCAGTCAATTTTCAAGAGGTCAACACTATCTCAAATTCAAATATGAAGCTGGAAGAGAACGATGAAAAAGTCAAGGAAGAAAAGAACGGAAAGCATATTTAAATACAATCGAAGGATGATCAAGTAAAAAATGAACAAGTCAGTAATCACACTTATCGTTCGATCAAAAATCCATGGGCTAGAAAAGAAATTGACAAGTTCAAATAGAAATATATAAGTGAAAATACAGGGAATCAAAACCTATATAAAACCATGTCATCATAGGCACTAAAATCATTCGAGTTGAAGCAAATACCAGAGCAAGCCTTGAAATAAATCACGAACCAATTTATAACTCGAATCGAAGTCGAACATAATCAAAAATAAAAAAACGGAAAATCACATACCAATTCACAACATCCATTCGAGCTTGACAAAATTGAAGTGACCCCAAGCTATAAAAGCCAGAGAATCAATTGACAAGGCAAATCGAAGTGAATTCATTACTGTAATCGATTCAAATGTTTCGATGTCTTCAATTTTCACCAAAATCCTAATTTGTGAAGAGAAACATAAAGGAATGGTTGAAGAAAGTACTCGAACAAGAAATAAAAAGGGAGACAATCTTTAATTTTTTTGGGCCAGTCTTATTATTGGGCTTTGTTTTTTTTTTTGAAATAATAGGATTTTGAGTTTTAGTTGTTTGTTTGTAACTTTTCCCTTTTAATTTTGTATAGACTCTAGTTAACTAGGTTACGAACTACAGTTTTGTAGTTCGAGAATTCGTAACTTAGTGGCTAAGTTGTAGCAGGGTTTTGAGCTTAAAGTAAGGTTAATCGAGTCAGCAGGTGTCGCGATCTTACGTGTGTTTATAAGCGTCCAATTACCCAAGTTCTAATAGAAACCATGGGGGTAGCACGTAGACAGGTTATCGCCGAAGCTAGGGTAAAACTATGTGTGATTTTTGCTGCATATCTTTAGTATCACCCTATTCACCCACCCTCTAGGGTGAAAATGATCCTACAAGTGGTATCAGAGCTAGGAACAAAAACCATTTTCAGATTTCAAAAATTCAATTTTTTTTAAAATGGATTCTTTTGATAATGCTTTTGCAGAAGTCCAGTCCATAGCCAGACCACCCATGTCAATGGTGAATATGCATATCGAAAAACTAGAATGAATTTTTTTTGAAAACCGTAAATGCATGGAATATTGTTGAAACGAGATATAGCACACCAATAATAATGGTAGATAATCAAGAAGTTGAAAAACTTATGGATCAGTGGACAAATCTTGAAAATAAACTGAAAAATGCTATGCTTAGTAGCGAGTACAAGAACTTCACAATAGCAAAGGATGAAAGTGTCAAAGAAATGCATATATGACTTTCTAATCTTGTATACAAATCAAAATCTCTTGGAAAACCATAAACAGATCTAGAAATTATAACGACCCAGAATTTCTGTCATTTGAAATTCGTATATTTAATTGATTTTAAATATTAACAAGTAAAATTTGTAAGTCGAATAAGTTTTATTTCGAATATCTAGATTTAATTGGATAATTAAATTGATAATTTAATATTTGAAATTACAGAAATAATTGGAAATTGGGTCTAATGTGATTAAAATTGATTTGTAAAGTTGTATTAAATCATGTTGGAGTTAGAATGATGTTATAGAACTTTTAAAATTGAGTTAAAAGATAATTTGTGGAAATTGAATATTTTAATATTTAATTGACGAGTTAAAATAGCCATTTTTCAAACAGTCTCGGATTTCGACGAAACCAGTTTCATCGGATCCGTAATATTATATTATTGTATGGTTTCGAATTTCGTGTCAATCGGATTTACGGTTTGTCCCGGGCAAGCTAAAACGCATAGAAATCGGTTTGAGTGAATTTTAAATTTAAATAATTCGATTCGAAAACTTATCTTTAAAATATGATAGAATTAGCTCCCGATATATATTCCATTGCGTTCGGAATGGGGGTAAAACATTATAAATGCCAAGCGGCACGCTTTGTTTGGAGTTCGGAATTTTTTTGGATGAATAGTGTTTTGTGAAATTTTCTATAAAAGGACTTGTCTCTTCTATTTTGCAAAACCCTAACCCTAATTCTTCAGGCTGCCATTTTTGTTTTCAATGGCCAAAAAACGTCTCACTTTCTCCCTCAAAATCACTCAATTCGTAAACAATTACGTAAATCTTCCAACTAGAAAAATGTCGGGCTTGACGAGATCTACGTTCTCAACAGTGGTGATCGTCTAATTCACGACATGGAGAGAGTTAGGGGGCCGCGTCCTCCTACCATTCATGCACGAAAATCAAAACTCCGGGGAGGCCGAGCTTCCTGATATGGCAGCCAAAGTTAGCTCGCGTGATGGGCTTCGTCGTGGCGTAACCCGATTGTCGTGGAAGTGGAAGGAGTGGTCGCGATGATTGGATGAAGGGCGGCGACTATGGGTTCGGTTTTGAATGCGTGTTACTGGAGATGGGGGCGAAGAAAGGATGGGCGACCGGGATTCTAGGGCACAGAAGCGTGCGGCTATGATCTGAGCTAGGTTTAAAAATAATAAATTAAATTGTAAATTGATTTATATTTATTCGTTCAATCTTTAAAATGCTGTATCTTGGTCATACGAGGTCGAAAACGGACGAAACGAATTGCGTTGACTTCGTATTCGTGAGCACTACGCGATGGAGTTAGATTGGAGTTGATTTGAGCTAGTGAAAATTTTAGGTAAAATTAAACGCGCGTTTAATTTTATTCGAAATAAAACACTGCGACTGTTATTGAAAGCAAGGTGAGAACTTCTCACTCAATCGAAATTGTTTCGATTTAAATTTTAAATAGTTAGATTTTAAATAGTTAGATTTAAAATTGCTAGATTAGGTGATTGAATGATAAATTGTTATCTGTTGTTTTAAATAGACCCTATACGCCGTATATTAAGCGGATGTTATTTATTAAAAACATATACCGTGATATTTCACCTTGAAGTGGAATTGGTATTATATATGTACTTGGAATTGATTTTCCTGCATTATAGAGCGGATGAGACCCTACTACGCCGCATAATAGCTGATAATATTTTATATGAATCCATATACCGCGATATTCCATCTCGAAACGGAATTGGTATTCTGCTAACATCTGTGGATGCAGGGAAACAGGTTGGAGGGATCCAACTGGATTCCTCAGCAGTATTGATTTTTTTACAGATATTGTGATATATTCTATTATCATATGATATATGATGTTTTGGATGCCGTGATTGTTATATTTAGTACTGTTGCAGCATTGGGCCTATTTTGGAAAATTAAAAATGTTTAAGTGATGATTTTCAAATTTAAAAGGATTTTAAAGTGATTTTTGAAAGTATACGTCTTATTAAATTTTGGAATTGATTCATTTTAAATAAATAAACGTTGTAATTTTAATGTTATCAAATTTATGATTTTTGAGAAAATATAGTTAAAATGTGATTTTTGAAATGTGGAGTTAATGATTTTATAAAATAGTTTAAATTGAGATTTTTGAATTATTATAAAAAGCTTTATATAAAAGGTTTATAAAAGTGATATTTATAAATTAAAATATTGGAATTATAAAACGAGTTTTTATAAGTTAGAATGAAGTACGAATGGATTTCATAAATGACTGAAATTTATAGATTTATAAATTGTGAAGTTATAAAATGAATAGATTTTGTAAAATAAAAGATTTATATGTAATTAACTTATAAATAGGATTTTGGCATTTAAATGAGATATAAATAGAATTTGTAAATTAAGTGATTTTATAAGTTGAAGTTTTTATAAAATTATATAAATGTGAATTTATAAACGTTGTTTTATAAATTCGAAATCGACTTATTTTGATAAGTTAATTATTATAGCTTATTAAAGGAGTATATTCACGATTTTGGGACGGTGGATAATCCTTTAAAATAAAATGTGTAGAAACGTTGAATTTGTTTAACGAAGTATATTCACGATTTTGGACAGTGAATAATATATTAAAGAAAAGTTTTTGGGAAGTGATATTCTAAATAGAATTAAAACGATTTGAAGTTGTTTTAAAATGTGTTAAGGATAGAAACCATAGATTTCAACATTCATTGTTGAAATAGGCGTTTTCGAGAAATAAGGAAAATATGGACTATAACACTGTTGTTATAGTAAATGATTTCCGAAAGGGAATATTTTATATAGTATTGGGATTTATATATCTATCTTAATTTCGAATCCCTATACTAGTGATTTTGGGTCGTCGTAACGATGTTTTATGCAACATTCGTTTTGACTCAAATAAATGTGTTTAAGGGAATGTTTTCCTTAAAGAATAAAATATATACTTAATTGTGATTTAAGTATATTGAATATTTTCCCAAGTATTGAAAATAAATAGATTTGTGAATTACTTATTGTTAAATAAGTATGGAAATGTTTTCCAATATGAAGTGAAATGTTTTGGGTATTTATCTTTTAAATATAAATTGAAAATGAATAAGTATTTGGAAATGTTTTCCAATGTTGAATTTGAAATGGTTTAGAGAATATATCTTTTTAAAGATAAATTGAAGTGAATATTTGGCAAGTTATTTAATTTATGGAAGATTAATAAAAAGGGCCTAGCGATTGTTATGGTGCTGAATATTTGTTGGCCTTGATAGTTAAATAACCGACTATCAATATTTACCTTTAAATGGATATTTGTTATGATTGCTTGAATTTGAATGCTACACTTATTTTGAAAATAAACGCTCGTTATTCGGTTTAGCCGGGAGAGGACCTTTGTGTCATAAATCCCATTCCGAATAATGATATGTCATGATGGATAGCATTTGAAGACCGGTGTTGAAGACTGGATATTTTTGAAAACAGAAGGATTACCGTCGAATGACTCTGCATCGGCTGATCTCCGATATAGAGATTTTATCACCCTTTGTGATGGGAATTCCGGACGTGATTAGGGAATATCCGGATTGCAAGGGCTTCTTTGGAAGTGCCTTCGGTTCTGTTCGAACCCAGAATGGACTTGCATGGATGTGTGTCTGATGTTACAATTTGAGATGTAAAGCTGGTTTCTATCAAATATATTTCTGTTGGTGGCGGAGAATTTATTCTCTTAGCTTAACACCATTCTCTGAGACGTACGAGCTCAGAGGTTATGTAGTTGATGGTTACTAGTGATATATTCCCAAATTGGTAATGTGGCATACGAAGTGCTGTTGAGCATTTGTTGATCAAAGCGTGGCTTTTGTATAATGCATAGCTTTGCAGACGAGACTTCGTCGGGTCTCACACCCCGAAAATGGTCAAAACAGGAAAGATGCGGCAAGGTTATTAGGGGATAGCGCCCCCTTAGTGTATGTCATTACTTCTGGATAGAGGTGGTATTATGGTATGGAGCCCTGATACTTAACCTATGTTGTTGCTGCAAACCTATTATATTTGTGGTTGTTGGTGAATCCTGGGATTTAGGTCGGTTACGACCGGGGGATGGCATATTCGTGTCAGTAGTTACCCAGCTAGGAGTAACCCGGCCTTGTGTTGGCAGAGATCCGGTTAGGTTCTCGGGGCGTCTTTCTATAGGCGTACCTATGTGGCAATGGGAAGTTCCTTGGCCTGACCATTTGTTGGAAATCCAAAGAAACAATACGAGCTCTGTATGGTTTTAGTTGTATAACCTGCTATGGAATATGACGGTAACCTGCTATTGAACATGGTAGCTATAGTAGGCATAAGTGCGAAATGTCTATGCTGACTAAGATTTATATTATACTTTCAAAATGTTTTCCTACACTTTTCACTTATAATAATAATATCAAAGAAAATTTGCGTATCAAGCATATTTGACTATCATAAGGAGAAATCTCCTCCGATTCTGCGTTTGCATTGTGTGTGTGTGCGGGAGGCCTTATGGTAGTCCCATTTTCTAAAAAAGCATTGCGAATCTAATTTAAAATATTTCTTTGTTTATTTTTAAAGATAAACTGTTTTAAGTTCTCACACCAGTCCCATGACTGACCTGGAGTTTATTATTTCCTTCCTAAACTCTGGGTGCCCACCAATTTTAACACGGGCAGTCGAGAGTCAGGTTATCAGGTCATTTTGGAATTCAGGACTTGCTGTAGAGATTTGGAAGCAAGCTGGATGGCTTGGCTTATCAAGTAGTATATAGTATTTCTTTTTCGCTGTTTGTTGTTGTAAACTCTGATAATGTAATGTGATGTAATGTAATAACTGATATAGTTCTTTTGATTTAAAGATTATTCATTTATCTATTATATGTTGTTCCGCTGCGATTGTGAGATTCTGTTATTGTTTCTGTTTTCTTCTTTCTTTCTTTCTTCTTCTATCTTCTACCTCTTCTTTAACCCTAACGGTACGGTTTTCCGGCATTCGATTGCTCGGCAGTTGATACAGTGGACGTATTAATGTCGACTTTCGTGAGTCGAAAATCGCAACCTTTACATTTGGTATCAGAGCATATGGTTAAGTAACTACCTTGGCTCTGTTGGGAATTACTCATTAGAGATAGAGTCAGTAGTGCTCTAGAATGAGTTGAGTGTAATAATAGCTATGAGCGCGTATTTGTTAGTGAATATAAGAAAATTGTTTTGTATTGTGTTGACTTATCGATTGATTGTTTATAGATTCTGGTCGGTGCAGTTTGGCCAACTGTTTCGATAGGGGTTTCTAAACTCTTAAACGAGATAAACCGACATAGTATCATTTTAAATTGGGTAAATGAAATAATTTTACCTTGATTATATTTTATATATAAAGGAATAATTTTTTAGGATTATTAAAGTGTATATAAATTGATTGTTTAGATTGTTGAAAATGTAAGAAAATATATGCAAGTTAATTAAAAGAATAAATTGTATAAGCGAAGAATTATAAGTATGGAATTATACTTAATATGATTTACAATTGTGAAATGATCTTATATAAGTAAAGAGAAAATAGTGAAATTATATAAGTAAAAGATTTGTAAATGTGATTTATGAATAAAAGGAAAATTTTGAAAGAATATTAAGCACTGAATTCACTACTGTTGTTGGAAAATAATAAGGGTGATGACTGCAGCATCATCAATATCATTTTCAAGTTTCTGTATGATGGATTTGCTACCATAGTAAATTGAGATTTGAAGTTTGGTTGTGATAAACAAATTTGAAAATTAAATCCAAGTTGTAATTGTTGAATATAACTGAAGCGAGTTTTGAACTTATAATATGAAATAATAAAGATTTTACTTTGGTAAAGTTAAATACAATTTACTTTAGAATTAGAATCTGAATTGGATTTATAAGTGGAAATTTAAGTTAAGTTAAACAAATGATGTTTGAAATGGAATATAACTTAAGTGATGTTGAATGAAGTTGATTTTGGTATCGAAGTAAATTATTAAAGTGAAGTGATGAATATGAACTTGAGTTATATAAATGAAATTCAACCTTATTTGTTAAATGAATTAGCAATTGAATTAATGAATGAATTGAATGTAAATAAATTGAATGTAAATGAATTGATATAGAATAATGGATGTAAGTGTTAATTCATTAAAGCTAATTAAAAGTGATGAACCAAATTGAATGAATGTAAGCAAAGTAAAGAAATTTGGTAATGTTGGATATACATTGTTTGTTAGATGATGGTTAGTTGATTGTATAGAAATCCATATGAAATTGAATTAGTGAAATTGAAAGCTAAAGTAATTGAAATCAAATTGGAAGTTAAGTGAATCTTAAATAGAATTGAATTTGATTTGGAAGTGAACCAACTTGAATGTAAATTAGTGAATGCAAACTAATTGAAATATGAATTAAATGAATGTTAGTAAAGTCCAATGTTATGGAATCAAATGTGATTTAAATTGGAAAACAAATTCATTGAATATTAATGGGAAGGGAATGAATATTGATTTGGTTATAGATGATAGTTGGTTGATGGTTGAATTTATGCTTTTGATTGCATTTGCTATATTGACATATATAGTTGTGGTATATGTTGTATATCGATATTATTTTCTATATACATGTTTCTCATGGTTTGTTGAGTGTTTAGTAGGTGCGGATTGCGCATTGCTTCACTTTTGGAGCTTGCTTTCCGCTATATTAGCCGTATATGCTCTCTAATAATATATAAGGTACATATCTCAGATTACATATCGTACTTTTACACTTTTTTCCCTGTGGGATGCCTCATTACTTTGATGAGATGTATATTTGTGATATATATATAGCACCATTTTTTTCGGATCGAGCCGCACAAAGGAGACTATGACAAAATTTTCTGAAAATTTAAGGCGTTAGAATTTTTTTGAGAAAATTGGAAAATTTTGAAAACTATAACTTTGATTTTGGAGTGAAAAGTTAAACGATATAGTTGGTTTTGAAAAGATAACTAAGTATGATTTGAAAACTTAGTAAAGTTACTGTAAGAAGTTTAACTATGGATGTTTGAAAAGTTAATGGATTTCAAGACTTTTTCTTACTTGGTAATTTCGAGGACGAAATTCTTTTAAGGGGGGAAGTTTGTAACGACCCAGAATTTCTGTCATTTGAAATTATATATTTAATTGATTTTAAATATTAACAAGTAAAATTTGTAAGTCGAATAAGTTTTATTTCGAATATCTAGATTTAATTGGATAATTAAATCGATAATTTAATATTTGAAATTACAGAAATAATTGGAAATTGGGTCTAATGTGATTAAAATTGATTTGTAAAGTTGTATTAAATCATATTGGAGTTAGAATGATGTTATAGAACTTTTAAAATTGAATTAAAAGATAATTTGTGGAAATTGAATATTAATATTTAATTGACGAGTTAAAATAGACATTTTTCAAACAGTCTCGGATTTCGACGAAACCAGTTTCATCGGATATGTAATGTTATATTATTGTATGGTTTCGAATTTCGTGTCAATCGGATTTACGGTTTGTCCGGGGCAAGCTAAAACGCGTAGAAATCGGTTTGAGTGAATTTTAAATTTAAATAATTCGATTCGAAAACTTATCTTTCAAATATGACCGAATTGGCTACCGATATATATTCCACTGCGTTCGGAATGGGGGTAAAACATTATAAACGCCAGGCGGCATGCTTCATTTGGAGTTCGAAAAAATTTCGGATGAATAGTGTTTTGTGAAATTTTCTATAAAAGGACTTGTCTACTTCTATTTTGCGAAACCCTAACCCTAATTCTTCAGGCCGCCATTTTTGTTTTCAATAGCCAGAAAACATCTCACTTTCTCCCTCAAAATCACCCAATCCGTAAACAATTACGTAAATCTTCCAACTAGAAAAATGTCGGGCTCGACGAGATCTACGTTCTCAGCGGTGGTGATCGTCTAATTCGCGACGTGGAGAGAGTTAGGGGGCCGCATCCTCCTACCGTTCGTGCACGAAAATCAAAACTCTGGGGAGGCCGAGCTTCCTGATACGGCAGCCGAAGATAGCTCGCGTGATGGGCTTCGTCGTGGCGTAACCTGATCGTCGTGGAAGTGGAAGGAGTGGTCGCGATAATTGGATAAAGGGTGGTGGCTATAGGTTCGGTTTTGAACGCGTGTTACTGGAGATGGGGGAGAAGAAAGAATGGGCGGCCAGGATTCTAGGGCACCGAAACGTGCGGCTATGATCTTATCTAGGTTTAAAAATAATAAATTAAATTGTAAATTGATTTATATTTATTCGTTCTATCTTTAAAAAGCTGTTTCTTGGTCATACGAGGTCGAAAACAGACGAAACGAATTGCGTTGGCTTCGTATTCGCGAGCACTACGCGATGGAGTTGGATTGGAGTTGATTTGAGCTAGTGAAAATTTTGGGTAAAATTAAATGCGCGTTTAATTTTATTCGAAATAAAACACTGCGACTGTTATTGAAAGTAAAGTGAGAACTTCACACTCAATCGAAATTGTTTCGATTTAAATTTTAAATAGTTAGATTTAAAATTACTAGATTGGGTGATTGAATGATAAATTGTTATCTGTTGTTTTAAATAGACCCTATATGACGTATATTAAGCGGATGTTATTTATTAAAAACATATACCGCGATATTTCACCTTGAAGTGGAATTGGTATTATATATGTACTTGGAGTTGATTTTCCCGCATCATAGAGCGGATGAGACCCTATTGCGCCGCATAATAGCGGATAATATTTTATATGAACCCATATACCGCGATATTCCATTTCGAAACGGAATTGGTATTGTGCTAACATCTGTGGATGCAGGGAAACATGTTGGAGGGATCAACTGGATTCCTCAACAGTATTGATTTATTTACAGATATTGTGATATATTCTGTTATCATATGATATATGATGTTTTGGATGCCGTGATTGTTATATTTAGTGTTGTTGCAGCATTGGGCCTATTTTGGAAAATTAAAAATGTTTAAGTGTTGATTTTCAAATTTTATTAAATTTTGGAATTGATTCATTTTAAATAAATAAATGTTATAATTTTAATGTTATAAAATTTATGATTTTTGAGAAAATATAGTTAAAATGTGATTTTTGAAACATGGAGTTAATGATTTTATAAAATAGTTTAAATTGAGATTTTTTAATTATTATAAAAAGCTTTATATAAAAGGTTTATAAAAGTGATATTTATAAATTAAAATATTGGAATTATAAAACGAGTTTTTATAAGTGTTAGAATGAAGTAGAATGGATTTCATAAATGACTGAAATTTATAGATTTATAAATTGTGAAGTTATAAAATGCATAGATTTTGTAAAATAAAAGATTTATAAGTAATTAACTTATAAATAGGATTTTGGCATTTAAATGAGATATAAATAGAATTTGTAAATTAAGGGATTTTATAAGTTGAAGTTTTTATAAAATTATATAAATGTGAATTTATAAACGTTGTTTTATAAATCCAAAATCGACTTATTTTGATAAGTTAATTATTATAGCTTATTAAAGGAGTATATTCACGATTTTGGGACAGTGGATAATCCTTTAAAATAAAATGTGTAGAAACGTTGAATTTGGTTAACGAAGTATATTCACGATTTTGGACAGTGAATAATATATTAAAGAAAAGTTTTGGGGAAGTGATATTCTAAATAGAATTAAAACGATTTGAAGTTGTTTTAAAATGTGTTAAGGATAAAAACCATAGATTTCAACATTCAATGTTGAAATAGACGTTTTCGAGAAATAAGGAAAAGATGGACTATAACACTGTTGTTATAGTAAATGATTTCCGAAAGGGTATATTTTATATAGTATTGGGATTTATATATCTATCTTAATTTCGAATCCTTATACTAGTGATTTTGGGTCGTCGTAACGATGTTTTATGCAACATTCGTTTTGACTCAAATAAATGTGTTTAAGGGAATGTTTTCCTTACAGAATAAAATATATACTTAATTGTGATTTAAGTATATTGAATATTTTCCCAAGTATTGAAAATAAATAGATTTGTGAATTACTTATTGTTAAATAAGTATGGAAATGTTTTCCAATATGAAGTGAAATGTTTTGGGTTTTTATCTTTTAAAGATAAATTGAAAATGAATAAGTATTTGGAAATGTTTTCCAATGTTGAATTTGAAATGGTTTAGAGAATATATCTTTTTAAAGATAAATTGAAGTGAATATTTGGCAAGTTATTTAATTTATGGAGGATTAATAAAAAGGGCCTAGTGATTGTTATGGTGCTAAACATTTGTTGGCCTTGATAGTTAAATAACCGACTATCAATATTTACCTTTAAATGGATATTTGTTATGATTGCTTGAATTTAAATGCTACACTTATTTTGAAAATAAACACTCGTTATTCGGTTTAGCCGGGAGAAGACCTTTGTGTCATAAATCCCATTCCAAATAATGATATGTCGTAATGGATAGCATTTGAAGACCGGTGTTGAAGACTGGATATTTTTTAAAACGGAAGGATTGCCGTCGAATGACTCTGCATCGGCTGATCTCCGATATAGAGATTTTATCACCCTTTGTGATGGGAATTCCGGCGTGATTAGGGAATATCCGGATTGCAAGGGCTTCTTTGGAAGTGCCTTCGGTTCTGTTCGAACCCAGAATGGACTTGTATGGATGTGTGTCTGATATTACAATTTGAGATGTAAAGCTGGTTTCTATCAAATATATTTCTGTTGGTGGCGGAGAATTTATTCTCTTAGCTTAACACCCTTCTTTTAGACGTACGAGCTCAGAGGTTATGTTGTTGATAGTTACTAGTGATATATTCCCAAATTGGTAATGTGGCATACGAAGTGATGTTGAGCATTTGTTGATCAAAGCGTGGCTTTTGTATAAAACATAGCTTTACGGATGAGACTTCGTCAGACCTCACGCCTCGAAAATGGTCAAAACAGGAAAGATGCGGCAAGGTTATTAGGGGATAGCGCCCCTTTAGTGTATGTCATTCCTTCTGGATAGAAGTGGTATTATGGTATGGAGCCCTGATATTTAACCTATGTTGCTGCTGCAAACTTATTATATTTGTGGTTGTTGGTGAATCCCGGGATTTAGGTCGATTACGACCGGGGGATGGCATATTCGTGTCAGTAGTTACCCAGCTAGGGGTAACCCGGCCTTGTGTTGGCAGAGATCTGGTTAGGTTCTCGAGGCGTCTTTCCAGAGGCGTACCTATGTGGAAATGGGAAGTTCCTTGGCCTGACCGTTTGTTGGAAATCCAAAGAAACAATACGAGCTCTGTACGGTTTTAGTTGTATAACCTGCCATGGAATGTAGCGGTAACCTGTTATTGAACATGGTAGCTATAGTAGGCATAAGTGCGAAATGTCTATGCTGGCTAAGATTTATATTACACTTTCGAAATGTTTTCCTACACTTTGCACTTATAATAATAATATCAAAGAAAATTTGCGTATCAAGCATATTTGAGTATCATAAGGAAAAATCTCCTCCGATTCTGCGTTTGCATTGTGTGTGCGTGCGGGAGGCCTTATGGTAATCTCATTTTCTAAAAAAGCATTGCGAATCTAATTTAAAATATTTCTTTGTTTATTTTTAAAGATAAAATGTTTTAAGTTCTCACACCAGTCCCATGACTGACCTGGAGTTTATTGTTTCCTTCCTAAACTCTGGGTGCCCACCAATTTTAACACGGGCAGTCTAGAGTCAGTTTATCAGGTCATTCTGGAATTCAGTAGTTGCTGTAGAGATTTGGAGGCAAGATGGATGGCTTGGCGTATCAATTAGTATATAGTATTTCTTTTCCGCTGTTTGTTGTTGTAAACTCTGATAATGTAATGTGATGTAATGTAATAACTGATATAGTTCTTTTGATTTAAAGATTATTCATTTATCTATTATATGTTGTTCCGTTGCAATTATGAGATTCTGTTATTGTTTCTGTTTTCTTCTTTTTTTCTTCTTCTATCTTCTACCTCTTCTTTAACCCTAACGGTACGGTTTTTCGGCCTTCGATTGCTCGGCAGTTGATACAGTGGACGTATTAATGTCAACTTTCATGAGTCGAAAATCGCAACCTTTACAGCAATAGTCCAAAAGACCCTCAAAATTATTTCACGAAATTTTGAAGCAAAGTGACTGCAGTTTAAGCATCAAAGGATCTGAAACATGTTAAAGTTGAAGAAGTCATCGAAATCTCCCACTTATGAGTTAGAAATCAAATTTAGGGAAAAATGTGAAGGAGGAGATACATGAAAGAAATCAATAGCTCTCGCAGGAACAATGGAAAGTGAAGATGATGGTGATGATAACGGAGCAACTGAATTAGGACTGATAATAAAGAGATTCAAAAGGTGGAACTGCAAACATGGAAATCCAGCCCAAAATCAACAACTGAAGAGCAGAATCCTCAAAGTTCTAGATAACTCAAAAAATAGGAGATCATTTGTTATAAGTGCAATAAACCTAGTCATATCAAGCCAAATTATCCTTAAAATTGGCTCAGCAAAGGAAAGAAACTGAAAAGGAGAAATTTTGCAGCAACTTGGAGTGAAAATGATGAAGAAAATGATGAAAGCACTGGAAGTGAGAATGAAAAAGCAAATATGTGCTTTTAAAGAGAAATAAGCGACAGTGATGATGACGAGCCAAGTGAGGTATACTCGCAATTACTTATATATTTTCATGAAGTAAATGGTTGTTTTGAAAGACTTAGGGAGAAGTATGCTAAAATTGAATTACAAAGAGATAGTTTCATAGAACTAAATAAGCAGCTTGATCAAATGGTTCAAAACTATAGAAATAAAAGCCTTAAGTGTGATAAGTGTCCATCATTTGAAGAGGAAATAAAAAAATCAAAAATTAAAATTAAATCGCTTGAAAATAAAATTCTAATTTTAAAAGAAAATGAAAATACTAGAAGAGAAAATTCTATTAAAAAGTGCACTTTGTTATTGAATGAAAATGAATCTCTCAGAACACAAGTCCAACAATTGTCTACAACTTTAGGAAAATTCTCCGAAGGAGAAAGATTACTAAATATGCTATTTGGGAAATAAACTGTTAATACTGTTAGACAATGACTTGGGTATATTCAATCTGAAAGAGTTAGAAGTGAAACTAATCATGTCAACCCCAAGTGTATGATTTGTGGAAAAATTGGACACATTCAAAACTATTGCTAATATAGATCCAAACACGCGAAAACCATATCAATTTGGGTTCCCAAAGGTACAAATATAAAATACCTTAAAGTTAAACAAATCTGGGTGCTAAAAGGAATAAACATAGACTGTCTTGGTTCTACACAAACTTGTTTTTCAAAATTGTTTTTCACTAACAATCATGGACCTATAAAAACAAATAGGTCTCAAAAATCCTTTCTCGTGTAGGTTCGTTGGCAGGCTAAGGAACAGCATGAGTGGTACCTGGATTTTGGCTGTTCCAAGCATATGACGGGCGACAAATCAAAGTTCCTTAGCCTAGAGAAGTACAAAGGTGGCAGAGTCCCAATGGGCAACAAGGATAAATGTAAACTTATCGGTAAAGGTAAAGTAGGTAATGGTACATTTACCTTAAACGATGATTTATATGTTGAAAATCTGCACCATAATTTGATTTCAATCAACCAGTTTTGTGATATGGGAATGAATGTTGTTTTTCATTCTGATTTATGCAAAATCGTTGACCAATCATTGAAAGAAACCTTATTTTTAGGTAGAAGGAAAGGTATCTGCACCACACCCTACGGTTTGGTCTATGGTATCCAACTGATGATAACTCTGTGTTAAAAGGGCATTCAGATGTAGATTATGCTGGTAGTCTAGTTGATAGAAAAAGTATTAGTGGAACGTGTTTTATGTTGGGACGTTCGTTAGTTGCATCATATTTCCAACGAAAATATTTGCATAAATTTCATTTCACCTGATTTCCAATTGGTAGACATTTTTACAGAACCCTTTTAGAAAATGTTTTTTGTCGACTTCATCTAAGTGTTGGCATTTTAGAAATTTGATTTATATGTTTGGATTTGATCTTAAATACCTATGTTAACTAATCTGATTCTCTATTCATTAACAAAAGATAAATAGTGACTGAAAAAGTGATAAGTGTGGATATTGATCATACTTTATGACTTGAGATAGTATATTTAATAAACTTCTTTAAAAATTTAAACAAATATGTAATAACTTTGGTTTGTAAAAATTCCATAACCATCTCTATTTCTATCATATTTATACGACAATCACTCATCGAAATCCAATACAGTATGTCAAAATGTGATATTTATACTAGAATTTTTTTTTTAATTTAATTAGCAGTAAAAACATCCAAAGTACTCACCCTCATTTAAAAGTCCTCACAGTTATGCATGGGTGAACTACTTGGAATCTTTGATTATGTGTTTTCATGCTCATTTAAAAGTCCTCACTGTTATGGATGTATAGAACACATATCAAAATTTGATGAAATAGGCGAGCTGATTCTAACCCTATTTAAAATTCCTCACTGTTATGCATGGTTAGAAGATGCTTGGAATTCATTTTTTAATAAAAAATTGGGAATACTACTAATCTCAGTTAAAAATCCTAATGGTTATGCATGTTAGTAAGTATTTAAATTCCTGTCATAAATATACCACAAATGGACATGACTATATGATTTTCTATGCCGATATTACCCCTATCACTCTAAAATGGAATATGCACCTAACAAAGTATTTATGATTTTTGTTGATTTTTTATTGAAACTTAATATTTGTACTCGATTAGGTATTGATATTGTATTAATGCCTATCACTTTATCACTGTTTTCTAACACTGTTACTCTTTTGCTGATAACAAAAGGGGAGAGAAAAGTTAAGATTCTGAAAAATAAGTCATATTTTTTATTTGTATATCATATTCTCATCTAGGCTGATTGCATTTGATTTTTTCTTTGTTTGCATATCTTTTACTATTTTCATGAATATGTGAATAGGGAGCTTTCTTATAGGGGAAGTATTCAAGTAAGGGGAGCTAATAATATTCATCATGACCAAATATATTTAATAGAGTCAAAATCTTAATATATGTTTGTTATCATCAAAATGGGAAGATTGTAGAATACAATAGCCTATGATTTTTGTTTGATGATAATAAACATACATGCATACATATATATATGTATGTATATATATATATATATTTGTTATTGTAATATTTTATGTATCCACATAGTTAAATAAATATTTGTTGAATAAAATAAATAACTCAGAATTCATATTTAAACAAATATTTATTCGATCAAATACTTTATAACAAATTCGAATAGTATAAGTTTAAGCTCTCACTATACAAGTGTTAATTACAACACAATTTTCAATATACAATTTTTCATACATATATCACCTCACTACATAATTCACTCAACACTCGTATTTTTATCATCAACTCTATTTCTAGCATGAATTTAGCATCTCAACTATCTGCAAAATAAAAGCTGATGTAGTAAAATTGATAAAGAAATATTTTGCGGTGCAAAATGAATTGTGTGTTTGAAAATATTGTTTACCTCGGTTATTTGGGTTATTCGTCATCATTTTCTTTTAATTCATCTTACACGGACAACTTGTGACATGCACAGTATATCACTGTACATGCCATAAAGTCATGCACACCGAAATACACTCGCTTGTTAATATTGCAGGGACGGGTGAGCACAATGTCAAACCCAAGCCGAGACTGGATTCAACACAGGTGCATGCAACATTTCAGTTTCGACACAGCAAGTCTAGCATGCAACATGAAACTAGTAAATGGAGGCAAGGCATTATAACTCAAACAAAAAAACTAGAATTGAACCAAGCATGAATACAAGTGCACAAGACATGCTACACTCAGATTTCAACATGAAGCCAGATCACAAGAACAAGACATGATTACCAGACCACTCTATCATGCTCTCAAATTCAATCAATGTTTAGGAGCAACATAGACAAGACTACAAGAACAGAGACACGACCAACTTCAAAATGCAAAAGACAAACAGTGATGAACATAAAGGCAAGAACTAGACTTCAAGATGATCTAAAGTAGCATGCATGTGTAGACATGTGCAAATATGCAGTAACAACCAGACAGTGGTGAACATAATACAAGTGAAACAAGACCAAACTCCAAATGACTTCAAGTTCAAATGTCAGTTCATATGGATATGCAAGCAGTTCTACATGCATAAACACAAGTTCATACGGAATCAGGTCCAACTAACATACAAACAAATATAACTAGACTGCAACATGAAGAATTAAATTAACATGTGAAACCAGACACAAGTGCTAAGCATTCAACATGTACAACAAATGGAGCCAGCAGTTCTATACATATGCAACAGAGGAGATAACAAGCACTCGAAGTGGAACTCGAAGCAAGCACGATGACATATATACATAAATATGCAGATACACGTAAGTATGTGTACATGTATTGAAGAAAATCAAGCTGTGGGTAATTATCAACTGGTTGAATAAAGTCATGGAGAAAGTCATGGTCAATCAGTCAATTTTCAGGAGGTCAACACTATCTTAAATTCAAATATCAAGCTGGAATAGAATGATGAACAAGTCAAGGCAGAAAAGAACGTAAAGCATATTTAAATACAATCGAAGGATGATCAAGTAAAAAAAATGAACAAGTCAGTAATCACACTTATCTTTCGATCAAAAATCCATGGGCGAGAAAAGCAATTGACAAGTTCAAATAGAAATATATAAACGAAAATACAAGTAATTATGCTCTATATAAACCCATGTCATCATAGGCATTAAAATCATTCGATTTCAAGCAAATACTAGAGCAAGCCTTGAAATAAATCACGAACCAATTTATAACTCGAATCGAAGTCGAGCATAATCAAAAATAAAAAAAGGGAAAATCACGTACCAATTCACAATATCCATTCGAGCTCGACAAAATTGAAGCGACCGCAAGCTATCAGAGCTAGAGAATTGATTGATAAGGTAAAATGAAGTGAATTCATCGCAGCAATCGATTAAATGTTTCAGCGCCTTCAATTTTCACCAAAATTTTAGTTTGTGAAGAGCAACATAAAGAAACGGCTGAAGAAAGTACTCGAACAATAATAAAAAGGGAGACAATCTTTAATTTCTTTAGGCGGTCTTATTATTGGGATTTATATTTTTTAAATAATAGGGTTTTGAGTTTTGGTTATTTATTTGTAATTTTGTCTTTTAGTTTTGTACAGACTCTAGTTTAACTAGGTTGCAAACTACGATTTTGTAGTTCTAGAATTCGCAACTAAGTGGTTGAGTTGTGGCAGGGTTTTTAGCTTAAATTTAGGTTAATCGAGTTAGCAGGAGTCACGAGTTTACGTTTGTTTGTAAGTGTCTGATTACCTAATTTCTAGTAGAAACCTTGGAGGCAGCACGTAGGCAGATTATTGCCAAAGCTGGGTAAAACTGTGTGTAATCTTTACTGCATAACTTTCTGTTATTATTTTTATTTCCGCATTATTTTTAGTATCACCCTATTCAACCCCCAAGGTGAAAACGATCCTACAAAGGCGTTGTACATGGCCTTTTGGTTGAATTAGCCACCACCTCTCGTTTGTAACATTTCCAACTTAAAGCTTCTTAACTAAGGTCAAACATGAATTTAGGATTGAAATACTATATTCGATATCACTTATGAAGTTCAAGTCCGAGCACCCATTTACAAGTAGTTTGTTGTTTTGTAAACAGTTCTCTAGAATATCATAAATACTCGAGAATACTCTTAACTACCATTTAGCGATCTTAATTCGGATGTGATATTCTCTTAATGTACCAAATGCATAAGCGAAATGTCATATAGCTATTATATATGATAATTCTTATTGCTAATGCACAAGGAATCCATTGCATATGCACTATATTAAATATTTGATATGGTGTTTATGTATGTCATTTGTGATAATCCAAACATCTTTTTATACTAAATATAAAGGATTTTATTTTAAAATCCAACATCGAGGTTTAAATAACTAAAATAAAACTGATTTTAATATGGGTACATTATTAATAATAAGCAGTATGTTATATACTTATAGTTTCAGAATTATTTTAGTACATTTTAATATTCTTTCTTACAGATGCATTCATCCTCTACATTTTGACAAATCAAACTGTTTGTTATTTCTATCAAAATACTTACTTAGGTATGATGCTTGTCGAGAACCATGGTTGTATTTTCTCGTGGATTATTTCTAAAACATACAAAGCATATTATTTCCCCCGCCGACTTCGAGATGTTTTTGTTATTATGTGCAGAGAGTCCATTCCAAATCATTATTCAAAAATTCTATTTCAGCATAGATGTACCCCAAATCAAAGTAATATTAATTAATAATCTTGTGAGTAGAATCTAAATCAACTCAAGCACAATGATCGATGAATCTGTTATGTTAACTTCAACAATTGAAATTTATGATGTTAGTCTCATCAATGTTGCTTATTATATTCCAAGTGCATTGCTTTTCCTTTCGAAAACAGACCTGCAGTTGATGGATCATATCCCTTTAGATAAAACTATCAAAATTGTATTTTGATAATGTACTTAGAATCCATTTTAGATTCAAAACATCATGTCATATGACAGAGTCTATGTTCTTTTAGCTTGTTGACAATCGAGGAACTATTGTTACTAATAATTCTTTTTCTCAACATTGATAAGAAATACATTGTTTATCCATTAATGTACATGAATTCTTATTAAACATTCTAATGAGTTGTGCATGTTTTTGGTATGGTTAAATTTATTTCATCTTATGTAATCAATTTCCATGTTAGAATATTTGGATCGTATCCAAGTCCATCATACTGCCACTAATTTTTGTTGGCAAATTCCAAACACTATTGGATGGTCAACATAAGATTCGTTATGAGTGAATTTTATGTGCAGCTTCTCAACTCATACAATATTTTATTTCTTGAAATAATAATTATTTCTCAATGCGACAGAATAGGCATTTAAAACATTTTATGAAATGCCTTTATAATTACATAAAATTGAATCTGTTTTGAGTTATGAGGGTTACGTTCATAACATAGATTACTCAAACACATCTTAAAATATTTAAGATAGGTTTTCTTATTAGTTTATATCTTATATGATTCCGTAAACAGTTCTTTAGATGAAATAAAATTTAACATATGTAGTTACTTTTAGGTAAATATCCTTGTAGAAAGAATTTAACTCGCTCATCATCAGCCATACATTATCCAACAAAGTCTAACTACTCCGTATCGATACACTGTTACGTATTATAGGGAGGAGTAACTTTGAGGTTAAATCTTCTTCATTTTCACGTGCTTTTAGAACCTTTTTCCTACATACCAACGTATTCAATCAAATTGAATCGTTTTATTTCCTTTGCATGTTATGTAATCTAGTTCTATTTATATTATATGAAATTATTGAAAGAGTTAGTGTTATTCCATATGGAAAACTATGTAATTTGTTACGTATATCTAACTCTGTAGCCAATCTTGATCCTATTAATGGTGTTTGTTTTTCTTGTATATACTTTTAATTAGTTAGGAAAATAATCTAGTATATAATAAGAGTACCCTTAAACAACATATTATGTGATTGTAGTTGCAAATAGTTATGATCATGAGTAATTAATCACAAAATAAAATGATATTTTGTTTTAAATATTCATAGTTAAGATGTTTTAAGAAAAGGACATCGATTCATCCATCGAGACTAGAATGCATAATGCTCTCCAAATATTGGGTATTATATTACTCATGGTTGCTAGGGGCACCAAGGTTTACGTAATTGTAGTCATTGATAACTATGGAATGACTCTTTTGAGAGTATCATGTTAGTTGATAATAATTAGGTCAAACATGAAATCTCCAGTCCGCTCGAACTGAGAATATCGTTGAACTTCAATGTGAATACCCCACTTTGATTATAGTTAAACCATGACATAACGATCCATCGAGCGATTATAGTTGGGTCTGAGTTGAAACATAAGGTGTGAAGCACTATTCGATAGATAATTCATCTTTTCAGTAATATGAGGTTAGTATCATGGTCAACTATAGGCAAGTCGGAGTCAAAATATCTAGCCAAAGTAGCTAGGTTAATAATAAACGCTATTATGAAACAAGGACTTTGTTTTTTGGACTAACCGAGTTGATTGTGGATAATATCGGAATTTTGATGAAGAGAATGTGTGTAAATAACGTGACAACCCGCACATTAATGGGTCCAAATTTTCCCTAAATCGAAAACCTAAGTCCATAGGGTACAGATCGTTTGTGTTGGTATCAGATAAATAATAAAAGTATATTAGAGCACTAACGATATAAATTCATAGTGGAGTATTAGAGTATAATGAATAATGAACATATAATTATTATCTAAGGCTAATACCTCTGATCTAGTGCCCTTGTTAGTGTCGAACATGCATGTCCTTCCACCATTCCTATATTGTACCACTAATATCCCTCTAAGTCTACCTGTGAATTGTAATGAGAAAGGGGTAAGAACAATGTTTTGATGACTGATAAATTACATACTTTATAAACATATCACTAGTTTATACTGATTGTCTTTGTGACGACCCGGAATTTTTAAGCCTTTAAAATTGGAATATTTAACTGATTTTAAATATTTAAAAGTTAATTTAAACTTGAATTCAAATATCACTATTTATTTGATAATTAAATTATTGGATTTAATGATTTGAAGTTGGATAAAATGTTGAATCTGGAATTTTAAGCCTGTTTAAATAATTTGAAGACTTATGAAATTTATATTGATAACACTGAAGATAATAGAAGTTGTAAAATTGAAATTAACAGCGTTCTGTTCAGTTTTAAAATTTTAAAGTTTAAGTTGAATTTAAAAATAGTCTTCTGAGACACAGTCTCGAATTTCGACGAAACTAGTTCCATTGGGTCCGTAATATTGAATTATTATCGGATTTCAAATTTCGTTTTGATCGGATTTGTTGTGTGAGCACACTATACGTAAACGCGTGGAAAACTAAATAAAACTTTAAATTGATCAACCAGTTGAAATAATTTCACATCGTCGTTTTTCTTTCACCTCAAAGGCACTGTAGCAGCCAAGACAGCACGCCGACTTTCTTTCATCTCCGTGTTCCCTCTTTTAATAACATCACGCAAGATCACATCGCCTCCATTTCCAAATCACGTTGATTTTATCTATCAACTGAAGCCATTATACCCTCTTGATAAATCTCGAGCTCCCCAACAGATCGTATTCGAATTAAATAAAAAAGTTAAATAATGGCCGAAGTCTTATCCTCCAAATCGAAACCCTCAGTAAGTTGAATAATCATCTAATCAATTAGAGCAAGGTACGAACATCGGAATCGTTCTTAGCCTGGGAGTTATCGAATCGCAACACTTGCCTCTTCTTCGTCAGAGAATTTCGCGACTTTGGGTCATCGTGAGGGTCGCGAAGTTTATGGTGGCGCTGAGGCGGCGACAGCGTGAATTGAAGGGGGGTATGGCTAAGGAGCGCGTGGTGATGGTCGTGTCAGAGAGTTGCGCGATATTGGAAGGTCGCGAACGAGGTTTAAGTCGCGAGTTCGTGAGAGAGAGGGGCCGACGTCCTCGTCAATGGGGCAGCATCTCAAGCAGATATTACGACGGCGAATTCAATGAAGGCTGGCGTTCGTAGGGGAAAGGTTTTGTGGCGGCGGCGCGACTATGGAGGTATTGCTTTTCTCTGTTTCCGATTTTAATTGTAAGATTTAGAAATTTTCAAAATGAAAAAGAAATAAATAATTACAGTTAAAGTGTATGCTGGTCTATTTTTAAAATTTAATCAAATAAATACAGATTGAAATCTATATGAAGTTAAAATAGAAAATTTCTTTTATATAGAAAGACTTTAAAAATAAATATAGAAATTTTTAAGTGTAAAGTTATGTAAAAATCGGTTTTCCCTGTAATTTACTTTTAAGTATATGTGTATATGTATTTTCAAAATGGAAATTAAAATATAATAACCATACCTATATATATTTTTAATCTACTAGTATATTCAAAAATAATATACTCAGGAGACCAATTTTTGTTTAAATTAGATTTATTTAAAAAGAAAATTTATTAAGGAAAATTAGTTTAACAATCAAGTTACTAGTTAAAACCAAATGATTAGTTTAAATTAAAAAAATTAGTCGATTTAATTTATTAAATGTAATTGATAGTCTGGTTATGGTAAATATTAATAAACGTATAATGAAGATACAAGATAGTAATAAATTGTTTGATCTATTCCAAATGTTAATAAAACTGTTAAATGTCTATTCAAGGTCTAAAACATGAAGAAATCAAGCGGGATTGGAAATAGATTTCAATCAAAATTTAAGGTGAGTTAATCTCACTCAGTTTAAATTTAAATGATTAAATTTAAATAATTGTTTGAGTGGTTGAATTGATTGATGTGTTGTAGTATGGTATATTTTGGGATTGATATTATGATGTGTTAACGTCTGTGGATGCAGGGAAAACGGGTTGGAGGGATCCAACTGGAACCCTCAACATTTATTTAAATTATTTAATACACTATGTTGTGATTATTTGATATTCTATTATGAATATATTAGAATATTGAATGCTATGGTTTATTGACTATATCTGGGTATAATGGGTTACCAAAAATATATAAATTGGATTTTGGAAAGAAAATAAAGGAAGTGAATTTGTAAGCGAAATAATTATATAAAATTTGAATAAATTAAGAATGAATAGAATGAAATGTATGTGATATCACAATACTAATAAATAACTTCGTGTATGAAAAGATTTTGAATAATCGGAAATTTATGAATTGTAAAATCAAGTAAATTATTTCAAAGGAATAAAGAATTATTTAAAAATTTGAAGTTCAAATTTATTTAAAGGAATAAAGAAGTAATTTGAGGAATCTAAATTGGTACTTCAGTTAAAAATATTTTAAATCATAATTAAGGAAATAAATCTGAAATTAATGGACTTTGGAATTAAAAAGAAAGTAAACTGGGAATCAATGTGGAAATTGATTCAAGTGTTGGTTTGGAGATTTAAAGATGGATGTGAAGAGGAGTATATTTCTCTAGATAGCCAAGTACGTTTAAAGGAAATTTTAAATATAAGATAAAAAGTTTTTAATGTTGTTTTTAAAAAGTATGTTTTAAGAATTTATTATTTCCTAAATATCAAAATTCTAAAGTAAATATTTTCAAATCTATTATCGTAGTACTTATTTAAAAGGTAACTTAGTGTTTTGTTTTAATGAGTGAGAACCTAGTTTATATTTTATAAAGTAATCTTATTTTTAAATATTCACATAATATGTATTTTTAACCAATTATTGAAGTAGTTTTAACTTAAATGTTTTAAAGTAAATTTCCGAGGTAAGTGCTTTGTTTAATCTATTATCGTAATAATTATTTAAAGAATGATTTGGTATTTTGTTTAAAGAAGAAAATCTAGTTATATTTATAAAGCAAACTTATTTTAATTATTTCTAAGGTATTATTTTAAAGTAAGCACTAAAGAAAATTTTCTATATTAAATGTTAAACATATTTTACAATAAAGTGTTTTGGAATTATTTTAAAAATCTAAGTGTTGTACTTGGTGATTTCAGAAGAACTAGAAAATATTTGGAAAATTTATTTAGAAAAGGAAGATAGTTTGAAAACTGTTTTCAAAGGGGTTTGTAATTGGAAATATATGTTGCAAAGATATTTTGAGGTTAATAAATAATTTGGGAAATTATTTTATTTGTTGGATGGTTGTTTGTGAATATTAATTGATAGTTAAATAACCGACTATCAATATTGGCCAAATGCGCTGATCGTTTCGAAGAGACCGGGATCGAGATTTATTTCTCGAAAACCACTTCGATCCGGTTGTACGTTTCGTGAAACGAGTTTGGATTCGAAGATGGAGCAGTGAAGTGGAAGGGCTAGTCGCTACTAATCCTGAGGATATTTCCAAAATGGATGTAGTAGGAATAGTGCCTTCGGTTCCGTTCGAACCCCGGACGGACTTGTATGGATGAATACTTGCGAAACATCGTCAGGTGGACGATGGGCATTCTAAGGGATATGTTCTAAAAAGGTAACGCTTAGCCTCAAGCCTCATCAAATGGGAATGACTGAAAATCAGGGGTTATGCAGCAAGGCTAGGTGGGTAGCACCCAAGCAGGGTGAGGTCATTCCTGTCTAGATGTCCTTTTTATTTTCGGCTTAGTGGACGGTTGCTGATCCCAACCGCGGGGTGATCTCACTCGGGATTATCGAGTAAGGGGTAGTCTCGGTCTTGTGTTGCAGGGGAGCGGACGTACTCCTCGGTGCAGTGATCTAGGCCCCATATTGTGACAGGTGGTACCCCAGTGCCTAGTCATTAGTGGGAAATCCATTCTCCCTACGAGCCTTGTACTAGTTTTGTTTGTATTATCCACTTTGTGGCTAGTAGATGGAATTTAATAATGTAACAATTTTGGCTATTTTATAAGTATTTGTATATAGAACCTATTATAATATCAGAGGATTTCTATAAAAATTGTTTTGACTATCGTAAGGTAAAAACCCGACATGTTTATTTGTGGCGTGGTCTTACGAGATGCTTTTGTTTTTCAAAGGATTTTTTAAACTTTAATAATCAATTGAGTGTGATTTTCTCACGCTGGTATTCCAGACTGACTCGGATGTTATTTAACTGTAATGCTCGGGTCAGACCGAGTATTATAGGATACAGGATATGATGCTGTGGAGCTCAGGAGACGAGCTGGATGACGACACGTACTTCCGTACTTGTTTATTTATGTGTTCCGCTGTGTTGTTTAGTTGTGTATCCAGTTGTATGTTATTAATCTTGAGTTGTGATTGATGTACTCTGATGATGTAATATATGAACAGATATATTTGTTTGTGTAAAGATTATTTATTATATATTATATTTTATTTCGCTGCGATGGTTAGATTTTGATGTTCTTTTCTATTTTCTTCTTCTACCTCTTCTTCTTTAACCCAAATGGTTCGTATTTCTGTACAACTTGAGTTGATTTAGGTAGAATAGTGTTAACTCAAGGGGTACAGATTTGCGGGTTGTTACACTTGGTATCAGAGCTGAGGTTGGTGATAACCTTGGCTCTGGTGGGAAATTACTCAAATAGAGTCCGTAGTACTCTAAAATGAGTTTGAGCGTATTAATAGTTATGAGCGCGTATTTGTTAGTGAATATAAATTGTTTTAATATTGTGTTCATTGGTTTATTGAGTGACATACGAACCTTCGTCGACACAGTCTGCACAACTGTATCGAAGGGGTTTCTAAACACTTGAATAGAACAATTGACACGGTATTGTTTTAAATGTGGGTGAATGCAATAATTTTACCCAAAAATATATTTTGATATAAAGAAAAGTTTTTGTAAACTATTTTAGCTAATATATGATTGTTTGGATGTTAGAAATGATAATATTAAATTATTATCAACGTTGTGTTAAAATTTAACTAGAAATTGAAAATATAACTAAAGATTAAGGAAAATAATTTCATATAGAAAAAGAAATCTATAAATATAAATTAACAACGTGATTTATAAATTGAAATATGATCAAATGGGAATTTATACAAATGAATTATAGTTAAGATTGATTTAAGCAGGATTTGGAAATTTAAAATTCCGGAGATTTGGAAGTATTTTGAAGATAAATAATAGCATTGTTATTTTGGGGTATTTCTGAAAGGAAATGGTTTCAAATAGATTTTGGGAAAGGATATAGCATTGAATTCACTTTCGTCGCTGGAAAATAACTTCGGTGATGACTGCAGCATCATCGATGTTCATTTTCGAGTTTCTAAGTGATGGATTATTGCCAAACTGATTTGTCCAGAAGAACTAGTTTGTTTTTGAAATTTCAAAGGAAATTTGTTGGGAATAAAACCCAGATTGGTTTAAATTTTTGAGAAATGTGATTTGAGTGTTGGAAAATAAAATCGAAAGTGAGAAGTTAAAAAAATGAAAATTTAACTTGGATTAAGATTGAATTTTTGAAATTTAATTATGAAGGAAGAAATAAAATAGCAAATTTTGTATGTAATTGAAATGAGAAAATGAAAATAAATAAATAAATAAATATAAATGAATTAGTGAAGTAAATAAAACTAATAAAAATGTGAATAAATTGGATTGAGAAGTTTAATAGAACTTTAAATGGGATTGGAATTAATCTAAGCTCAGAAAATGGAAGTAAGTAAAATGAAACTGAAAAAAAAGCCAGTTGTATTGAATTAAGTTGAAAGTTGAATTAATGGTGGAATTTCGAAATGAAGCCGAATTTTTTTTAAATAGAAATTCAATTGAAATTGTAGTGAATCAAACATGAATTAAATTGTTGTGGAATTGGCTTAAAATAAAGGTAATTTGAAGTGCAAATAAAATCCAATTCAAGTATGGATGAATTAAATTGGCCTTGGATATTATTTTAACAAATTGAGAATGGAGTTATGTGAATGGCTAAATTAATTAAATGAAATTTTATTTAGATAAGAATCAAATAATAATGGAAATGAATTTAAGTATGAAATTGAAATAAGTAAATCAACTAAAGATTTAACTTTATAGAAGTATAGCTTCGAGGAAAGTGGAAATTTATTTAATAAAAGCTTGAATAATTTAAGTTGAATGGAATAAAATCCTTATTCGAATAGAAATAAGCTGGATAAAGAGTAAACTGAATAAATAAACTTCGATGGCTTATCAAAAGAATTTTAATGTTAGAAATACAGGTATGCTTGGCTTAATAAAGATAAGATCTTAAGTAAAAACTGGAAAGTGAATGTGATTAAGGGTAAATGGATGTAAGTGGGGAAAAACAAATGAACGTGTGGCTTATAAAATTTGAAAGGGAGAAGTCAAATAAAATTGTTTGATATTTTGGGAAGTGAATAAAAATCCAAACCTGAATTATAAAATAGAATTGAACCCAAGAAAATTTTGTTGAAGAGATTTTTGAAGCTATAAAAAAAAATCAAGTATTGAATTATAAATTTGGAGTAAACTAATTTGGAATAAATTAGTAACTTAAATATGTGGATAAAATTTGAATTGGTTAAATAAAAGTTGAATGTTGAATTAATAAAATTTGATGGTGAATTAAAGTGAATGGGAGAAGGAGACTTTGAGTTATAAATATGAAATTTATCTTGGATTGGTTAGCAAATAAAATGAAATTGGATTAAAATGAAATGGTTTGAAGTGCAAACAAAATCTAACTGAGTATAAATAAAGTCAAAATGGTCTTGTAATTAATTAAATAAGTTCGAGAATGAATCGAACATGGAAATTGAAATTTTTAAATGAATTGAATAAATTAATTAATTGAGCTAAGTAGTAAATGGAAGAGATTTGATTTAAATGGAATCAAATTAAATTGGAAGAGAATTTATAGGCAAATGAGAGTGAACTTAAGTTATGAAACTGGAATAATTTGAAGTAATTAACTTAAATATAGAATTGAATGAAGCATGGCTTACATGAAATTGGGGAAAAAATTATTAAATTTTAAGCATGGAGGTTGTTGAGCTTATTAATGAAATGGTTTTGAATAAAACCAAAGTGAATGTGAAATAAATGCAAATATATAGTTTGGGAATACATTGGAATGAAATTAAATATAAATTGAGTTGGAATCAATTTTAAAATGGTTATAAAACTAAAGAAATTGTTTGTGTAAATGAATATCGTCGAATTGCTTAAATTTGCATATTTTTTTTTAAAATATGGCTTTGTTGTTACTATAAGTTGATAAGTAACAAATACTGATTTTTGAAATCAATTAAATTGAAAATGGGTTAGTTTGGACATAAAAATGAACTGGAAATAAGTAAAAGGGTTGTAAATCACCTAAGCTGAATGTAAATGGTATATGAATTGGCGAAAACAAATTGAATTAGTTTGAAAACTTCGCAAACGGCTTATGGAGGTATTTATATCATTTTTCATATGTTATTGATGTGTTGTACCTGTTAAATGAATGAAATGTTACCAATTTCATAAATATGTTACTTACGTGTTTGAATTGAGTAAGTACAGGTACTAGAAGACCGTTTAGCGAGAGTTTGGGCACACAAATGCTTAAATAATTTGGCCGCTTGCTTAAAATGCTAAATAAGGTACGCCTACGCAATACAAACTAGGAAATATGAACTGTTTTTGGTTTTCCGACCGTGTGGGTCGATGTATATATATTTATATCTATTGTCAAATTGCAAAAGCTCCTCCGTATAAAGGGGACTCTGCCAAAGTTTTCCAAATTTTGGGAGTTAGAAAATTTTTGAAAATTTTTGTTAACGCCAAAACGATTTCAAATTGGGAATTGAAATAAATTTGTAAATGAACTAATGTAAAATAATGACATGAATCGGTATAAATGAAAAATAAAATTTAAAATTTAGAGTTAAAGATAAATTGAGTTCATATGAAAATGAAAGAATCAATTTGAATAAAATTTGACATAAATTAAAGTGTTAAAATGGGAATAAATAAAGAAGCATATAAAATGCTTATACTAAACTTAAGTAAGGAATGGTGAATTCTCAATTGGAAATTGATATTACAAATATAATCCAAATTAATATTTGGATGGATAGATATTGACATTGGTAAGGAAGTCAATAAAATGTTTGAAAGTTGTGATTGGATATTACTGCTGAGTAAAATATGCAGGTAATATTAAGAGAAAAGAGAATTGATTTTGATTTCAGAAGATAAATTTGAAATGCTCGACAAAAAGGTATGTGTTTAAGTTTCTATATGAAATTTGATTTGGATTTTGGATTGGGCCACTTGGCATTTTGTTTTCTTTTTGGATTTGGGAGGCCGTAGAGCCATTTTGTAGTTGTACCGAGCTAGCCGCGCAAAGGAGACGCTGGCGAAATTTTTCGGGAATTTAGGGTGTTAGAAAAATTTTGAGAAAATTTTGATAATTCAAAATTTGGATTTAAATTAAATTTGAATAGTTGAATAAGTAAAGTTATTTGGGAACTAAGGAAAAATTTGGGAGGTTAGTAAGAAAGATAGTGGGTCTTTTATATAAAAAGATAGTTGGTAAGATGTTGAATTGTTAGAAACCGTTTGGTTTCAGGAAAAAGTAAACGGGTATTGGACCATTCTTCCTAACTAGTAATTTCGGGGACGAAATTCTTTTAAGGGGGGAGGAATGTGACGACCCGGAATTTTTAAGGCGTTAAAATTGGAATATTTAACTGATTTTAAATATTTAAAAGTTAATTTAACTTGAATTCAAATATCACTATTTATTTGATAATTAAATTATTGGATTTAATGATTTGAAGTTGGATAAAATGTTGAATCTGGAATTTTAAGCCTGTTTAAATAATTTGAAGACTTATGAAATTTATATTGATAACACTGAAGATAATTAGAAGTTGTAAAATTGAAATTAACAGTGGTTTGTTCAGTTTTAAAATTTTAAAGTTTAAGTTGAATTTAAAAATAGTCTTCCGAGACACAGTCTCGGATTTCGACGAAACTAGTTCCATTGGGTCCGTAATATTGAATTATTATCGAATCTCAAATTTCGTTTTGATCGGAGTTGTTGTGTGAGCACACGATACGTAAACGCGTGGAAAACTAAATAAAACTTTAAATTGATCAACCAGTTGAAATAATTTCACATCGTCATTTTTCTTTCACCTCAAAGGCACTGTAGTAGCCAAGACAGCACGCCGACTTCCTTTCATCTCCGTGTTCCCTCTTTTAATAACATCACGCAAGATCACATCGCCTCCATTTCCAAATCACGTCGCTTTTATCTTTCAGCCGAAGCCATTATACCCTCTTGATAAATCTCGAGCTCCCCAACAGATCGTATTCGAATTAAAAAAAAAAGTTAAATAATGGCCGAAGCCTTATCCTCCAAATCGAAACCCTCAGTAAATTGAATAATCATCTAATCGATTAGAGCAAGGTACGAACATCGGAATCGTTCTTAGCCTGGGAGTTATCGAATCGCAACACTTGCCTCTTCTTCGTCAGAGAATTTCGCGACTTTGGGTCATCGTGAGGGTCGCGAAGTTTATGGTGGCACTGAGGCGGCGACAACGTGAATTGAAGGGGGGTATGGCTAAGGAGCGCGTGGTGATGGTCGTTTCAGAGGGTTGCGCGATATTGGAAAGTCGCGAACGAGGTTCAGGTCGCGAGTTCGTGAGAGAGAGGGGCCGACGTCCTCGTCAATGGGGCAGCATCCCAGGCCGATATTACGATGGAGAATTCAATGAAGGCTGGCATTAAGTGGAGGAAAGGATTTGCGGCGGCGGCGCGACTGTGGAGGTATTGCTTTTCTCTGTTTTCGATTTTTAATTGTAAGATTTAGAAATTTTCAAAATGAAAAAGAAATAAATAATTACAGTTAAAGTGTATGCTGGTCTATTTTTAAAATTTAATCAAATAAATACAGATTGAAATCAATATGAAGTTAAAATAGAAAATTTCTTTTATATAGAAAGACTTTAAATATATATACATACATATATATATATATACATATATATATATATAGAAATTTTTAAGTGTAAAGTTATGTAAAAATCGGTTTTCCCTGTAATTTATTTTTAAGTATATGTGTATATGTATTTTCAAAATGGAAATTAAAATATAATAACCATACCTATATATATTTTTAATCTACTAGTATATTCAAAAATAATATACTCAGGAGACTATTTTTGTTTAAATTAGATTTATTTAAAAAGAAAATTTATTAAGGAAAATTAGTTTAACAATCAAGTTACTAGCTAAAACCAAATGATTGGTTTAAATTAAAAAATTTAGTCGATTTAATTTATTAAATGGAATTGATAGTCCGGTTATGGTAAATATTAATAAATGTATAATGAAGATATAAGATAGTAATAAATTGTTTGATCTATTCCAAATGTTAATAAAACCGTTAAATGTCTGTTCAAGGTCTAAAACATGAAGAAATCAAGCTGGATTGGAAATAGATTTCGTTCAAAATTTAAGGTGAGTTAATCTCGCTCAGTTTAAATTTAAATTTAAATGATTAAATTTAAATAATTGTTTGAGTGGTTGAAGTGATTGATGTGCTGTAGTATGGTATATTTTGGGATTGATATTATGATGTGTTAACGTCTGTGGATGCAGGGAAAACAGGTTGGAGGGATCCAACTGGAACCCTCAACACTTATTTAAATTATTTAATACCCTCTGTTATGATTATTTGATATTCTATTATGAATATATTGGAATATTGAATGCTATGGTTTGATTGACTATATCTGGGTATAATGGGTTACCAAAAATATATAAATTGGATTTTGGAAAGAAAATAAAGGAAGTGAATTTGTAAGCGAAATAATTATATAAAATTTGAATAAATTAAGAATGAATAGAATGAAATGTATGTGATATCACAATACTAATAAATAACTTCGTGTATGAAAAGATTTTGAATAATCGGAAATTTATGAATTGTAAAATCAAGTAAATTATTTCAAAGGAATAAAGAATTATTTAAAAATTTAAAGTTCAAATTTATTTAAAGGAATAAAGAAGTAATTTGAGGAATCTAAATTGGTACTTCAGTTAAAAATATTTTAAATCATAATTAAGGAAATAAATCTGAAATTAATGGACTTTGGAATTAAAAAGAAAGTAAACTGGGAATCAATGTGGAAATTGATTCAAGTGTTGGTTTGGAGATTTAAAGATGGATGTGAAGAGGAGTATATTTCTCTAGATAGCCAAGTACGTTTAAAGGAAATTTTAAATATAAGATAAAAAGTTTTTAATGTTGTTTTTAAAAAGTATGTTTTAAGAATTTATTATTTCCTAAATATCAAAATTCTAAAGTAAATATTTTCAAATCTATTATCGTAGTACTTATTTAAAAGGTAACTTAGTGTTTTGTTTTAATGAGTGAGAACCTAGTTTATATTTTATAAAGTAATCTTATTTTTAAATATTCACATAATATGTATTTTTAACCAATTATTGAAGTAGTTTTAACTTAAATGTTTTAAAGTAAATTTCCGAGGTAAGTGCTTTGTTTAATCTATTATCGTAATAATTATTTAAAGAATGATTTGGTATTTTGTTTAAAGAAGAAAATCTAGTTATATTTATAAAGTAAACTTATTTTAATTATTTCTAAGGTATTATTTTAAAGTAAGCACTAAAGAAAATTTTCTATATTAAATGTTAAACATATTTTACAATAAAGTGTTTTGGAATTATTTTAAAAATCTAAGTGTTGTACTTGGTGATTTCAGAAGAACTAGAAAATATTTGGAAAATTTATTTAGAAAAGGAAGATAGTTTGAAAACTGTTTTCAAAGGGGTTTGTAATTGGAAATATATGTTGCAAAGATATTTTGAGGTTAATAAATAATTTGGGAAATTATTTTATTTGTTGGATGGTTGTTTGTGAATATTAATTGATAGTTAAATAACCGACTATCAATATTGGCCAAATGCGCTGATCGTTTCGAAGAGACCGGGATCGAGATTTATTTCTCGAAAACCACTTCGATCCGGTTGTACGTTTCGTGAAACGAGTTTGGATTCGAAGATGGAGCAGTGAAGTGCAAGGGCTAGTCGCTACTAATCCTGAGGATATTTCCAAAATGGATGTAGTAGGAATAGTGCCTTCGGTTCCATTCGAACCCGGGACGGACTTGTATGGATGAATGCTTGCGAAACATCGTCAGGTGGACGATGGGCATTTTAAGGGATATGTTCTAAAAATGTAACGCTTAGCCTCAAGCCTCATCAAATGGGAATGACTGAAAATCAAGGGTTATGCAGCAAGGTTAAGTGGGTAGCACCCAAGCAGGGTGAGGTCATTCCTGTCTAGATGTCCCTTTTTATTTTCGGCTTAGTAGGCGGTTGCTGATCCCAACCGCGGGGTGATCTCACTTGGGATTATCCAGTAAGGGGTAGTCCCGGTCTTGTGCTGCAGGGGAGAGGGCGTACTCCTCGGTACGGTGATCTAGGCCCCGTGCTGTGACAGGTGGTACCCCAGTGTCTAGTCATTAGTTGGAAATCCATTCTTCTTACGAGCCTTGTACGAGTTTTGTTTGTATTACCCACTTTGTGGCTAGTAGATGGAATTTAATAATGTAACAATTTCGGCTATTTTATAAGTATTTGTATATAGACCCTATTATAATATCAGAGGATTTCTATAAAAATTGTTTTAGCTATCGTAAGGTAAAAACCCGACATGTTTATTTGTGGCGTGGTCTTACGAGATGCTTTTGTTTTTTAAAGGATTTTTGAAACTTTAATAATCAATTGAATGTGATTTTCTCACGCTGGTATTCCAGATTGACTCGGGTGTTATTTAACTGTAATGCTCGGGTCAGACAGAGTATTATAGGATACAGGATATGATGTTGTGGAGCTCAGGAGACGAGCTGGATGACGATACGTACTTCCGTACTTGTTTATTTATATGTTCCGCTGTGTTGTTTAGTTGTGTATCCGGTTGTATGTTATTGATGTTGAGTTGTGATTGATGTACTCTGATGATGTAATATATGAACAGATATATTTGTTTGTGTAAAGATGATTTATTATATATTATATTTTATTTCGCTGCGATGATTAGATTCTGATGTTGTTTTCTATTTTCTTCTTCTACCTCTTCTTCTTTAACCCAAATGGTTCGTATTTCTGTACAACTTGAGTTGATTTAGGTAGAATAGTGTTAACTCAAGGGGTTCGGATTTGCGGGTTGTTACAGTCTTCCATTACATGCCATGTCTCCTATTTTAATTAAGTCACCTTGACTTCATGTACATGTACGATACGTCCCACCTTCTTGAAGTACATACATATGCGCACACACACACACACACACATATATATATATATATAAGTACCACAGTACCCCATGGACTAGGATGCGTTCCCCGCTAGTATTTGTAACTCTACACTGCATCAGGTTCCATCATTAACACAGTATCATGTCCTTGTTGTCGTGCATACCAAGTGTAATGACCCATCTTTTCAAACTCCAAAAGTCGAAACTAATACATCCACGATATTAACATGCCGAACATCTAAGTGACGAAAAGACAGATTATTAGGCGAAAGAAAGGAGATAGAAGATAAAAGAACTAGGAACAAACATGGAATCTCACAACGCAATAAAATAACATGTATTAATCAATGTAGTATCTACAGATTCATTTACAAAATGATACATCAAAGTTATACTAGTACAATTTCTAACTTAGGACAGTTATAACAGTCTGTCCTTATACACAGATATAAAGTGCATAATATATAGCTGAAATAAGATGATAGTTATCTATCGATGAAGCCTCCTGCTCCAAGCTCCTCTAAAATGCATCCGTAGAAACCTGAACTACTTGTCCCATAAAAATTTGAGCACCCAAGAGTTTAAGGAAATAAAATAAAACTCGGGGTCAGACATGGGTGTGGTGTGAGTAAACTCAAAGCAACTGAATTGTTAAGTTAAAAACTCTTTTGAAATCAAAGGTATTTTATAAGACCGCGCCACACAATAACACGGATGAGTTTTTACCTTATGATAACCAAAACATTTTTATAGAAATTTAGTGATATTATAATAATGTCTAAAGGTTCAATGTAAATTATTAAAATAGTTGGTATGTTTGCATCTTACATTCCAACATATTTAGTATACAACTAAAACTGTAAAGCTCATATTGGAGGATGGATTCCAACTAATGACTGGGCTATTGGGGTATCGCCCATCATAGTACGCGTCTAGAGAATGTACTAAGATATATCGGTCCTTGCCAATGCAAGACTGGCCTACCCCTTACTGGATAGTACAGAATATGTCATCACCCCGGTTGCATTGCAAACCTTTCCATCGAGATCTCATGCACAACCAATCCATAATATGTGGATGCATCATATCTAGAAGGGTGACAGCATACCCTAATTGGTGCGACCCACATAGCCTTGCAAAACCTTCCCTATTTTAGTCATTGCAGGTTGATGAGGCTTGAAGCTACGTTTTATCTTTCTAAATAGCAGTCCCTCTTGGAATGCTAACACCACCCTCCCGGTAGTAATGCAGTGCCAACATTCATCCATACATGTTGTCCAGGATAAGGACAAACCGAAAGCACTAATTCTACCACATCCATTTTGGAATCACCATCAAGATTAGTAGCAAGCAGCCCTTGAAGCTTAGTGGCTCCATCTTTAATCTCATGCTTCGAGAAGTCTTTATTCTAAAACACTTTAAGTTGGATTGAAGTGGTTTTCAGATAACATATCCGACCTCGGTCTCTTCGAAACAACTTTTGGCACTTTTCGGTAAGCTCAACCCCAGTTCTTTAGGAAATAAACAGACAAATAACAAGAGCGGAGTTCACCTCCTAATCGTTTGTGGACGGATTTTCATATCATTCGTCCTAGAAGAACAAACTAGTATATACATACAGTATCGCTCCTTCGATGGAAACTGTACCATATAATTCTCATGTTTCTCCTAAATATTTCCAAAGTTACGTTTTTGTCCATATTTGATAGTTAGTAATTTAACTATCAAATTAAACAAAACAATTAAACATTGATTCAATTCCATGTGGAATCCTCTAAGTCTTTATCAATTAATCCTTAATTAATAAAATCACTTTATATAACCTGATCAAAAGATCTTTCAAAACATTTTTCCTGAACCTTTAATATTCCCTTTAAACTTGGAAACAATCCACATTATTTATCAAAAACATTTTGGGAATTTCCTCTTCAAAATTCCATATTAAATGGCCAACAATTCCCTTTGAAAAACATCACCTACAATTAAACCTATTTACTTCACATTCCAAATCTCTTTATAAATTTCCAAACTAGATTTAAAACTTCCTTTGAAATCTCTCAAATGATTTATAAATCTCTTTCTAATTTAACTCTTTCAAAAACTTTTTTATAAAACCTTTATACAATTTCCTTTATAAAATATCATTTAAAAATTACCTTTTATAAAACACTTTAAGTAAGCCATCAATTTAATCCCTTTATAAACAGGTTATTACTTATAAATAACTTTACAAAATAATAACACAACTTGGAAATCGTTTATAAACTTTAAACTCTAAATTTATTTAAGAATTGAAGTTAACTCAAAAACATACTTATAAATTCAAAAAGAGGCTTAACAATCCCAATGGTACTAATTTAAATTACCATTCAATTTCGATTCCAATTCATTTAACCATTATTTACAAAAGCAACATGTATGTAAATACAACTTATATCTAATCAGGGATAACATGTGAATATGAACTAACTATCATCTACATGTCCAAATAACATAATAGCAGGAGGGTGATTTGTCATGCTAAATAGATGTCCAAACAATTCAATCAATTCATAGCAAAATGGAGATTTATTCTGCTAACACATGTCCACAAAATCAAATCACTTGCACTATAGCAGAATGGTGTTTTGTTCTGCTAACAAATGTCATTTAGTCTTCCAAATCATATAGGGTTAATTAAGGTTCATATTCAGATTTGGAATCAGTTCACTTTAAAAAAAAGATTGATTTAAAACACATTCGATTCAGTTTTAAAATCACCTTTGAAAATATTTAAATAGATTTAATCAGCTTAAACCCCAACTAAATCTTAATTAACCCTTATTATTCAAGCTTAAGTCATAATTAAATTCTAATTATGCTTAATGAACTTGATTAAGTGCTAATTAACTTACTAATGCAACTTGGTTAAGGTTAGACCAAATTGTTCAAAAGTTAAACCCTAATTAATTAAAATTAAATTAAATAATCCATTAATTACTTAATAATTAATTAACGATTAATCTTAATTAAACAATTAATCACTTAATTACTTCTTAACCATATAAAACCTTAAGTAAAAATTTATTAATTAATTAACAGTCATTAACTTAACTTAAGTGATGGTTAACCTTTAATCACCTTCTTAATTACCAATTAAGTGCTAATTACCTTTTAATTAACTAATTAATTAAATAAATAATTATATTACAACTTAATTAATTTTTTATATAACTATTTAAGTTCGAAAAACTTTGTAGACTAATTTTAAAATAAAACAAATTTGAAATAGAAATTCAAACATTTGTCGAACTCCACCCATAGCAATGTCGCTACGAGTGCAGTTTGCACTAACCCACCTTTAAGCGAAGCTACTTTACTAAAACCATACTATTTTATGATTGAAACATACCCTAGTAAATTTTCACACTTTAAAACCAGTTATGCATACTTTAACCAAAATCTAAACTTTAAACTCTTGAAACGGATTTCGAATTCGACCTCAAATCGGTTGTGACTACATAAAGTTTCAACTTTGTTTTCAACCCATCATGACTATAGTCAAGTTCATCATCAACCCTTTATATTCACACATCACATTCATACAACAAATTGTAAACATATACCAATATATATACAATTACTAACTTTGCAATAACATATCCATTCAAGTGCTAACACTAACCCATACATTAGCACTTATCATCACATTTCAAACATGCCAAAATCCAACATATATATAGCTAAGGAACAACACAACTTATAAAAGAAAGTTCTTTCCAAAAGATTAGGAATTTACTCACCAAAAGCTATCCAAACTCTCGCTAAATTAGAGTATGACATAACACTTCCATTCTTAAGCAACAAGATGGAGTCTTGAACCCTAAATGCACTAAGTACTTGAAGGGAAGAGGAAGCAATACTTGTTTTGGTAAGATGGAGCAACTTCGGATAAATGTCAAATTCTCAATAGTAAATCCGAAAATAAGTCATTTTGCAACTGATTTTTGATCTACCTACACACAGAATTTCAGAAAGTATTCAAAGAGAAAGTTATTGAAATTTCTTTTCTCTATCATTTCAAATAAAGAATCACTCGTTTACAATTTGATTTGAAGAAGTTATGGTCCATAGAAGATGGACCATTTTCGGAATTTAAATTCTAAGCTCAAAATTGCTTTATAAAGAATTGGTTTTTTGACATAGCTATGATAGAAATTTGAAAAAGTGGTCAAATAGGATGTTGTAGGCATCAAAATTTCACCCGATTTCAAAAAATAAAAACTCCATTTGAGTTCAAAATGAGGAAGATTTCACACCTTATCATTATGTCATTTTACATCACTCACTTCTTCCCCTCATATGTCACATTCCCTCCCCTTTCTAGTCATATCATCTAAGTAATGAGTGTTAATGATGCTTACCCTAAGATGTGACTATATATATATATATATATATATATATATATAATTTTACTATTTTTAAATTTATGAATTGTCACATCACTCTTTATATATAAGTTTAATTATCAATTAACTAAGACATGACAAGAGATAATTATGGTTAATGATTACAAATCTAAGAGGTGATAAGAGAAGAATATATATTTATATAAGGTTATTATTTATAAAACTATGTCTTGTTACATCACTTACTAATCCAAATTAACCTAAGATAATTTATTTCTAATTGTATTATTATTTAGTTAATTAACTCTTATATATATGTACAGATAATGCATAAAGATGAACAACATTCCCGATAATTTTTCGGTGTCGAAAGTTCGAAATTTCGAAAAATGTTCTTCGGTCATATTTTCTATTTTTCTGCAAACTATTTAATTTGTTAAACAAATTTTGAAAAGATTTTACCGTCATTATTAATTAATTAAAATGAGTTTATTTTCATTGTAAAACTTATATATTGAATATTTAAAATTAATCAAATATTCACTAATCAAAGCAGTGAAATTCTGAGTCGTTACACCAAGGAACTCCCATTAATGCCTAATAACAACATTACAACTATTTACTTGTATTCTATCTAGCCTTGAAGACTTATCTAACTGCTTCATATCATGGACTCGGGTCCACAAACTATTCTATTTGATTAAAAGATCTCTATTAAGGGTATTCTAGCCTTGCCTCCTAACAATAAATAGACTAACAAACAACCGTGAGGTGGTGCATATCCTAAACGTGATCTACACTAGTAGGAGGTGTAGCCTATTTAGGCGTAACTCTTGCCTTTCCGTTGACCGCCGCAAAATCAATGACGCTCTCAACCGATGTGTAAAACCTTACTTCTACTATATCGTACCAACCTTGCTGACATAGCGTTGAGCCTACGCTCACCATCCAACTTAGATTGTTTAACGCAATCATGGAAATGCCCGCTTAGTTACTTAACACGTACCCTCTAAAATGTTGAAGCGAACTCTACTTGGCGCTTTGACACTTCGACCGAGGCAAACTATCCTACTTTGATATATTCCCCTCACCTATATACGTACGTATAATCCATGAGTCCTACACTTGGTGATCGTTGTTGCAATCCTCCATTGATCAAGAATTTCGGTCTTTGGGAAGTATCACGATCATCCAATAAGAAGGGTTTCAATTTATACAAATGAACGATTTGAACACCTATTGATTCTAACAACTGATTGCAGGGTTGATCATTCGGACTTTTCAATTCATAGATGTGGATCTCGGACATATGAATGGGGGTATTCTCGATACTCACAAAGAAAAAGGGAAGTGATTTGGACAAAAAGGGAAGTGACTTGAACAAAAAGAGAAGTGACTTGGACAAAAAGAAACGAAGTGACTTTTTCAATCTTTCAACCTTGGTTCCGTAGGAGCACAAGTCAGAAAGATTGAAAAATAGATCCATCTGATTTGATTCGTTCTCAATATCCATGAGATGATCATCTTAGGGTGATCCTTTTGTCAACGGATGCCCTTACTACACTCATAGTCTCTGAAGGATGAGAACCAACTATATTAATTGGAGGGTCCAAGTATATTAATCTGGGCTTCAACATCCAGTATATTCGGGAAGACTTATAGAATAGAAGCATTCTATTTGAACAGGAAAGAACAGCGTAGCAAGAAGAGTCATGTTCAACGAAGGTGAGATTGATTATTCACGAGAATAGATTGGATGCAATAGAATGGACTTGGTATACTAGGCACCTCTCTTGCTTCGTGAGAGAACTGGCTCAGCTGCAGCTACCATGATCATAGTTGTCCCCACTGGAGTCAAAATCTTTAGTTGGATCGCTACCATGTGGGTAGGTTCGATACAATACAAAACACCCATGTTATTTGCTGTAGGGTTCATCTTTTTGTTCACCATAGGCGGGCTCACAGGAATAATTCTAGCGAATTCTGGGCTAGACATTGCTCTACATGATACTTATTATGTGGTTGCACATTTCCATCATGAACTTCTTTTCTCAGAGAAGAAGCAATGACGGTGTCTGAGGAATAAGCATCGGCTCTATGCCAGTAGCCGTGGTAAGACAGAGGATGCAAGCGTTATTCGGAATGATTGGGCGTAAAGCGTCTGTAGGTGGCTTTTCAAGTCCGCCGTCAAATCCCAGGGCTCTGGACCTCGTGTTCCAATCCATACTAATAACTAAGTCATTTTAATTATTTACGTTCAATTTAAGACGTGTTACATTCTCCCCTCCTTAAAAAATTTCATCCCCAAAATTCCTTAAGGACTGAATCATGTAACATAACGCACAACTATTCCAAGTTATCCAACCAAATGGTGTATAACCAATTTTTCAACCAATAGTGTACAAGTGCACGATGTTTCACGAAATATATGATATGTATGTAAATAATACTAAATTGGAGCCTCCTACATGAATACATCCTTTAAAAAAATTCAAAAATATGATGCAAACAACCTATATATACTGGAGCTTTATATGTATGCAAGTCTCGAAAATCAAAATCTTTATTTTTGCACATAAATTTTCCCACACTTATTTGAATAAAGTATAGTTCAACCAATTTTTTACATCTAATCTCTACCATCCAATACCTAGCACACAGTTTCAAACATTTAAAATTTTTAAAATCCGGTTTTCTAAACCTACATTATTATGTCAGAAAAAGGATTTAGATAGAGAATTCCATATTCCCGTCTATATCTTGTGTATCCTTTCCACTATATCTTGGAGCCTTCTCTTTTTCCCTAATTTTTTTTTTCAACTTTTCCAAGTACAGTTCACATAGGAAAATCTTACTTTAAAATTTTAAAACGGAGTTATTTTAAAACAAGTTTTTTGGTCTATTGACAAGGTATGGAAAAAGAAATCCAAAATCCAAAACAACTTTTCCCTCACCATTAACTATGTTTTACTTACTGTCACTTTTACTGATAGTAAAATTCATATTTGCTAACCCATCATCTTTTCCTATGCTGAGTACGTGGAATTTCAAAAATCAAATATTTCCTTTTCTCATTCAAAATCTTTTTCAATTGAATTTTGAAATAGTTGAAAACTTTAAAATAAAAGTATTTTTCTATAAAATAAAAATCATTATATATATATATATATATATAAAGATTTTTGAACAAGAAATTTTGAAGTATTTATTTTTCATAACAAATTCAACCACATTCCATGCATTCAGGATTTAGTCGACGGTTTAATGTCCATAATTGACTCTTTTCTACAGGATAAATTTTCAAATTTCTAAAACTTTCTCATTTATTTTAGACAACAATCAGCACACAAGTTCATTTATAAATTTCAGCTTTTAAGGCATAGGGATAGTGATCCGTAGTTTCGCAACAACCTTTTCATGTCTTTCACTTGCTAAAATTTATCACCCAAAATTTTAAGGCTTTTAGGACTTAACACTATTTACTTTTAGTGGCTAATAAATTTTCTAATTTATTTTATAAACTTTCAGTCTTATTTTGCGTTATTTAAGTGTCTACTTGAGATTTCCTTATTTATTCTACATTCCAATATATAGTAATAGCGGTCAATCCAGAAAATCAACAAGAAAATAAAAAGGAAATTTTCTAATAAAATATCATACGTGGTTTTATACAAACAGAGACAACTAATGCTTACAAACCAACAACCTAAAAAAACAATTGCTGGAAGCTACCTTTCAACATCAACTGACATTAATGAGGTTGTGGCCATATCACTTCTTACTTAAATTGAATGGGCTTTTCTAATATGCCATTCTATTATAACCCATATATCTTAATTTCCTTTTTGACTTCTAACAAATAAGGTCAATACATTACTTCAATTATCACAACCAATTATATTAGTATCTTCTTTTAATCCAAATCTCTTGATAATATTCTTAAATCTTGGTATATGCTTTCTTTATTATTATTTTTCATGCGGGTATACACTAGAACTTATAGACATGTACTTTGATACCACTTCCCATTTCCTTATGGTTTCTTCTTTATGGTCTCACCCGTGTTTAGTGAAACATTCCTAGGCTCAAACTAATATTCCTTATATCCAACGGGGTCCATTTTTGTTATTCTATAAGCATTCATCGCAATTTTATTCATAGTTTTAACTTTTACCCTGTCTTACCTAGGTAATCATCCTTATCTATTCCATAATAAAATTTTGGTTTGGTTTTCGCTTCTTTTTCTAAAGTTAAAAATTCACAATCATGAAGTATTTAATTCCACAACCTTTATCTTTAAAAAATATAAACTTAGAATTTTTTTACTCAAATCCTTCAATAGCTTGATTTCGAAATGGAACCATGAAAATCTCCTTATTTTAACCAATGTTAATTACAGGCATCATAACTTTTAAAGCCATTATTTATGATTTATCGATTAAGTTATTTATTAAGTCTAAAAGGAAATGTTAGTAATTTAATTTTTAAAAGATCCTCTCTTTCGTTTCAAATAAGAGTTGGGATTTATTACATGAATGGTCATTCAAATCAACTTTTACTTAAAGCCTTTTAACAACAAAGATTTTACTTCTTAAAAGTGGGATTCTTAACTCAAACTATTTATTAGGTTTTGTATTCCAAAAACTCAATTTTTTTACACTAAACCATTTTCTTCAAAAATGCACTTTACGGTGTTTTTAAAACATCATTCGTATCCTTAAACAATAAAAATTGGAGTAAACAAGGACAAGTTTCATTCTATTATTTTCCTATCACTTATGCTATTTTTACTTTCAACAATGGAGACTTTGATAACATATGGGGGAGACCTTTTAAAGGGTATGTGCAATTACTGCACATATTTGTGCAAACTGTCCATTTTATCTTTTGATTTCCTATATTGTTTCTAATTACAAACATTATTTTATATAAATTTATAACATTGTTTGTATTTATATTTTATAATGTTACTGCTATTTAACTTTTTCTATATAAACAACTCTTATTTAAATTGCTTCTTTATATAGCTTTTCTCTTAATTGACTTACTTCTTTATTGAACCATCGCAGTGCTTCTGCAAACTACTTTTTTGGAGTTCTCGTCTCCTTTCCACTTTTTTACCTAATTTAAAACCAGTACCACTTCATATTTTCCACCCTTTAAAGGAACTTTTAAAATTTTAATCTTCCATAATCAAAAAATTGACGAGCTATACATACGCTCTATTTTAACTGAAATTTTTGATTTACACAAACTTTAGTTTCTACTAGAAATTCTTATTCATATAAAATATAAAAGATATTTTAATTCATAGAAAACTTTAATATTTTTTTTTCAAAAATAAGGTTTTCTACTTTTAAATAAATCCTTTGAAAAATTCATCTCAAATATATTATTTATATATTTTTCTTGAACTTTCTTATATTAAATTCTTTTATATGGGTTGGACTCAGAGCGGGTTTTACTTGTTTTGACTTTTGGACTTTTCTTCTTTCCACCTACTTTCTGACTTATCTTCTCCTAGAATATTAAAAATTCGGCTGTCATCTTGGAGTGATTACCGCACACCTTCTTTCGGGAACCTATTTATTTCTTACTTCTGGATATCTGCATTATATGTATTCGTATTTTCTTTTTATCTAGATCTACTGTACATCATCAATCGGCAATCCTACGGGGATGTACAACCATGAGGAAATCAGTGCTCTACAAGGGAATCAAGTACTATCCAGCTTCAGGGACTCTTTTATATGTCGCATTCATGCTCTTCTTAAGTCGTTGCCTTCCAATATGACCTATTACCTATGGGTATTCGGGATAGGTGTACATCTTCAACCTTATATATTATTCCAACTCATAGTCACATTATCCATCTTGTTAGAATATGATTGCAACTACTTCTATAGTTGAAATTTGTATAGTTTGGCATGTGATATATGTATAGGTAAAAATACAAATACGTTCACTCAACGTGATACTAATTCTTAAGATTGACTAACATATGCTTTGATGCCAAATGTAGTAGTCTGCACTATAATGGGCCTAAATTTTCGCTAAATCAAAAACCCAAGTCCATTAGGGTACAGAACGTTGATGTTGGTATCCTATAAATAAAAAAAGAATATCAGACACTAACGATATAAACTTATAGTGGAATAGTAAAATAAACAAACACATAATTACTGGCCAAGGCTGATACCTCTGATCTAATGTCGTTGTCTGTGTCGAACATACAGTCCTTCCACCATTCCTAGCTTGTACTAGTACCTATCCCTCTAACTCTATCATATGGGTTGTGATGCGGAGGACATTAGAACAATGTTTTGTTGACTAGGAAATTACATGCTTTATACATCACACTAGTTTATGTTGATTATCTTCCATTACATGTTATGTCTCCTATTTTAACTTAGTCATGTTGACATCATTACATGTACAATACGCCCCATCTTCTTGAAGTATATAATAACTATTTATGCATGTGTATACACACATATATAAGTACTACAGTCCCCGATGGACTAGGATATATTCTACACTAGTATCTGTAACTCTACACCGCATCAGGATCCATCATCAATGTAGTATCACATCCTCATTGTCGTGCATACCAAGAAATTCCCATTAGTGCCTAATAGCGACATTACGACTATTTAGCCGTATTCTACCGCATCTTAAAAACTCATCTAACTGCTTCACATCATGGACTTAGCTCTGTGGACTATTCCATTCGTTTGAAAAACCTCATTAAGGGTTATCTTGTCTTGCCTCCTAACAACAAGCAATTTAATAAACAACTGTAAGACGGTGCATGTCCTAAATGTGATCTACACTAGTAAAAGGTATAAGTGACGCCCTACCTCTATACCCATGCTAGCCAAGGATACTACGGGGTAATGCCGTCAACTAGCGTGGAGAATAAGGCTATTGAGGAGCGAACATCTGTATAATTGCTTTGTGCGAGTACCGATATGCCAGATAAAAATATAACTTTTCATCTCAAGAGGAAATCCGACAAACTGACACAAACACAAAGCTACTACACAGTGGCTATATGTAATCTTCGGAAACAAATATAGAAATATCATAACACAAATCAGTCACAGAAGTTCATATCTTAAAGGCGGAAATAGATATGAATATTACACATAAAAGTGTATATCAGAGTAGTGGTCTAACAAGATCCACAATATCACAAAAGAATAGTTACAAGAGCTTCACAAAAGAATAAGTATATATCAATGAGTCTATATCTCAAATGTATACAACCAAAAACTACTAATCTAAGTAGTTAGCCAAAAGTCAGGATAATAATAATCCCAGATGAGGAGTCAAGCAGAAGCACCTATAACATCTCGGTCTGACCCGAGTATTATTTAATAAGAAAATAATTAATGGATCAGTCTAACTATAAATATCAAATAAAATGACATAGAATAAGAGATATGACAAAAACGTATGATAACCATAAAGCCATACTTTGATGAGTATGTAATTGAAAATCAACAAGAGATTAATCAATATCACAAAAATTTTCTCAAAGATTAAAAAGAATGTCATACTCTTTATTATATTCACCAAACCATAAATATTGACAATTATATCAACGCCAACCGCAAAAGTTAATGACACACAAATTCGCCAATGCACAAATATTGATAAAACTTATCAATGTAAATCTTGAAAATTGGTGTAAACACAAATTCTGGAAATCATCGATGGAAATCCAGAAATCACGAAAAGGGTGAGGCCTATCACAAAATGGGAGCATAAAAACTCACCAACACGTGTATCACAAACAATTTGGAACATCGATGCAGTACAAATGGTACATCAGATGAATCGAAAAGCCGAGACATCGATGTAGTACAAACGGTACATCAGATGAATCGAAAAGCCGAGACATCAATGTAGTACAAATGGTACATCAGATGAATCAAAACACAAAACAATTCTGAACATTGACGCGGTACAAACGGTACATCAGATGAATCGAAAAGCCGAGATATCGATGTAGTACAAACGGTACATCAGATGAATCGAAACACAAAACAATTCCGAACATCGACGCAGTACAAACGGTACATCTGATGAATCGAAAAGCCGAGACATTGATGTAGTACAAACGGTACATCAGATGAATCGAAAATCCGAGACATCGATGTAGTACAAACGGTACATCAGATGAATCGAAAAGCCGAGACATCGATGTAGTACAAACGGTACATCAGATGAATCGAAACACAAAACAATTCCGAACATCGACGTAGTACAAACGGTACATCAAATGAATCGAAAAGCCGACACATCGATGTACTACAAACGGTACATCAAATGAATTGAAAAGCCGAGACATCGATGTAGTACAAATGGTACATCAGATGAATCGAAACACATTAAAAGTACATGGGTCGCTAGCCTATAAAGAAATGAGACGAAGCTCAATAAAATGAGGTACAGTCCTCCATGTGGACAAAGAGACATCGCACATTGCTAGTCTAAACCATAAAATGATCATCATCGATCATCAAGAAGTGTCAATTACACTAAGCTAGTAAATATAAGAGTTTAGCTTCATGTCCCATAACCACTAGCTTAACTTAAATATTTACGAACAAATTGTAAGTTTCCACTAGAAAATTGTCACAAGAGTTTCAATCGAACAAGTCCAAGAATTAACCGACGAAGTAAACGCAAGCGTTTCATACCACTTGTTTTACTAAGTCGTTTAATTAGATTTCTCATACGAGTGAGGTAAAAGTTTGTATATACTAGTAGATTGGAAAATGGTTTAAGAAACGAGCTTGGTAATAAAATAGTGTTGAAATCGTTTTGATGATAGAGTTTTGATATTTACTACTAGTATTGAAACATTTATATTTTTAAAGTGACAAATCACAAAAATGATTGTAGGACAATCAATCACCAAAATTCACATTCAAAGACGTGAATAAAATCCAAAGAAATCGATATCGAATCCATCAAAATGGATATTCCCAAAAAATCCCGAAGAAAATGTCATCAAAGTCGATAATAAATGATTGCAACAAATCGGAATCAACACGAATCGATAAATTGGAATTCTTAAACAAAATAGGCAAGCAGGCAAAACACAGCAGATTCAGACGTCTGAAACAGGTGGTTCAGACGTCTGAATTTGGAAAATTAGAAGCTTTCCAGAACGAAATCCAGACGTCTGAACCAAATGTTTCATACGTCTTAAATAGGCGTTTTTAGCCTATTTCCTTTCTGTTTGAAATCGAGCCAATTCAGACGTCTGAAATTCCAGATTCAGACGTCTGAAATTCCAGATTCAGACGTCTGAAACTGGAATTCAAAGCATTTCCTGAACCTCGACCAAAAATGGCCAAATGAATATCGGAAGCGATCGGACGAGCAAATGACGACTAAGGATTTATGCCACACGACAACCCAGCCTTAACGGCTCTTCAATACGCCTCAAATATCAATGTCCAAATATCCATAATAGGATTTTCATTGATTTTGATTTCAAAACACCAAAAATTGGAATATACACCAAATCAATCCAAACCAAAATCAATTGCACAAGAATAAGTGTTAGTAATTCATACCTAACAATTGAAGATAATTATAGACTAAGATATGAGATAAAAATCTCACCTTTAAACCCAAATCAATGAAGGAGAAGCTTTTAAAACAAGCCAAGATCAATTTCTCTTCAATAACAACTCAAAAAGCTTCAATCTAAGCTTAAAAGAAGAACATTTCCTAAGTTAGGTTTAGGAATTTCTGAAATTGAAAGGAGAATGAGTTAGAGAAGAAGAAGAGGAGGAGGAGGAGGCATACCAAAGCTTCTTCTATGAATTTGGAGCTAGAACTTGAATTTGCAAATGGAAACTAGGGCTTGGATTTCCTAATTCTATTTTGTATCTTCCCCCATTTTTGATGAAGCTTGAATGTATTAGGAAATTATGAAGGAATGAAGAGAAGAGGGTTGGATCTAGGATGATAAGTGGGGTTAATGGGCTAAAACCCAACCCAAAGCCCTAAGTGAAAAGTAGCAAAATTCTACTAACTCCAAACATATCGAAGCTTATACTCAAAAAGGTCGCAGACGGCATTTTGAACTCAATGGAAGTGGTCTCGAGTCATAATTCGACTATTTGCAAAAAGTAGCTTTTCGGACTAAAATCCGATGAATGATGTTATATTTAAATAAAATATTTAAATATACAATCGATAAATATGCGGGTTGTTACAGTATATCTCATCCTTAAAGAAATTGCGTCCTCGCAATACTCAAGAAGAAAATAAAGAGTAACAACCATAAAAGCCCATCAACACAAAAGAAAATTTGAAATAAGAAGTTCACCCTAAAGAGCACAAGAGAGTATGTTGCTCATAAGTCAAATAGGTGAAACTCCAGTTTCTTCAACAACACCGGGCTCAAGAATAAAAAAACCGGAATCCCAAAGGCATTTCCGTAGTTTGACAGATGTGGGAAACGTCATGAATAGCAGAAAAATCGAGCCGGTTCAAGGACGTAGTTCAATAATGGTACGCCCGAGGAACTAGAAACTCGAATAATTTGGAACAACGACGTAGTACAATAATGGTACGCCAGATGAACCAAAGTTCAAATAGTTCGGAACACTGACGTAGTACAACGGTACGTCAAATGAACCGACCAACCGGGACATCGATGTAGTAAAATAACGGTACATCCGATGAACCGAAACTCAAACAATTCGGAACATCGACGCAGTACAATCCGTACATCAAATGAACCGACATGCCGGGACATTGATGTAGTACAATAATGGTACATCCGATGAACCGAAACTCATAAAAGAACATCGGATGCTAGTCCATAAAAGAAATGAGATGAAGCTCAATAAAATGAGGTACATCGAAACATCTGATGAACTTGGTAAAAAGGTCATTCCATACGGACATCATCAAAGAAACGACCACTTGCTGCTTATGACTAAGGGCATTGGCAACACGGTTTCCCCTTTCGGGAATATATAGTAAATATCAAGATCATAAGATGCAAGGAACTCGAGCCAACATTGTTGACACAAATTAAGTTCCTTATGAGAAAATAAATACTTCAAAGATTTATGATCGGTATAGAGAACAAATTTCTCTCTCACGAGATAATGACGCCAAATTCGAAGGGCGAATACAATAGCCGCGAGCTCTAAATCATGAGTGATATATCTTGTCTTGGCTGGCTTCAATTGCTTAGAAGCATAAGCAATAACACATTCTCTTTGCATAAGAACGACTCCCAAACCAATACGACTAGCGTCGGTATAAACAATAAAGTCTTGGTTTCCCTTGGGAATCACAAGAATGAGAGTATCGGAAAAAAAATTATTTTAAATAATCTTCTTTCCCGAAAAGATAAAACTTTCAAAATCACAATTATCTTTATGTAATTAACTTTTCTAGAAAAAATTCATTTTTACAAGTCAATATATTGTGTCAAATTGTCTCATCAAAGCGTTTAGAAAATTCCTATCGACAATGTTGATCAAGCGCGTCTACTAGAATTCTTAAAGCACTCAATGGGAAATACAATCACAAAATCATCTTCTATAGGATAAAGATATCTCTTAAAAACTTTCCATATATTCTTTGTTCGTTTCAAGAACAAAAATCCAATCATACTTATAAATAAATCTTATGAAAAAAGATTTGCAAAATTTTAAATTGCAGTTTTCATCCAAAATCAATAAATACAAGAATGGAGTCATTGAGATATTCGTAGAATACCCGATTCATAAAATTTATGAAATAAGCTGGACAAGCTGAATGAGATAATAATTCATTCATAAGAATCATAATGAGTGCGGAATGCGGTAAGTGGAATTCTAACTTCCGCAACTCGTAGCAAATAAAAACCGGTGGCAAGGTCGAGCTGAAAAGACCTTATCACCACTCAAAAGATTGCTTAGGTGATAATCCTAAAACAAGCTCAAAAATACCGGAAAATTTATAAACTACCCGAATGAGAGACATAACATTTCCTCAACACGTGGGCTTAAAGAATAAAATGACGCCATCAAATTGGAATCGAAATCACAAAGAAAAATAGAAATCTACTTAATAGATTAAGAATGTCGAAGATAAGTAGTCCACTAAGGACATAGGACATGGCTTCATAATAATTAAGTCAATCCCTTTTCAAAAATCAATTCCGAAACATAAGTAAAAAAAATCAGCTTGGAAAGAAAAATCACATAAAATAATCTCGACATCCAAACAAAGCAAATTGAGTGTTGCGGATCCACCAACCGGATTCGCAATTCTCAAAGAAGTCATCACGCCCAAAATATTTTAAATAAAAAGAATCAACAAGTTCTTTTGATATAAAAATAATGAGATGAATCCATATCAAAAAGAACTCAAATAAGAAGATCACGAAATAAAATAATGTCATCAAGGATTGAATAAAAAGTACCTCGACCAAGAGAAGTGTCACTAGGCGTTTGCACAACGTTAAGACTTCCCTCCCTCTTGCTTGGAAGTTTGGGACATGTAGATAAAAGATGACCCAAACTTTTTCAATAACGACAAAAGAGAGGTTTCGGACACCTATTAGCATAATGGTCTGTGGAACCACAATTGTCGCACCGTCCTCGACTAGAGGTAGGAGTCTTTGCTAGTGGAGTTTGTTGCTTCCCTTTCTTGTTGGGAGTGGGGCCTTTGAATTTGATAGGCCTCTTCATGTTACTGTTGAAGTTCTGTTGGGTACCCACAAATTCAACATCACCCTCATTATCGGCCTCTTCAAGTCGAAGAGCGATATCAATAAGCTGATCAAAAGAAACTTCTAGTTTCAGAAGCAAAGGCTTTTTGAGATTCTTATTCAAGCCATAGACGAATCTCTGATTTTTCTTCAATGGGGTATTAATGTATTCAACCTCGTATTTAGAAAGAGATTCAAAAGATGCGACATATTCTGCCACAGAAGATTCACCTTGAACAAGGTCAATAAAACGCCGGGCCAAAGTTACTTTTTCAGCCTTCGGCATAAACTTGGATTCAAATCTTTCCCGGAATTTCTCCCAAGTAAGATCCGCTTCGATAATCACCGAAGTCAAGAGCTCATACCAATCTAAAGCTCTTTCTTGGAGCATGCTAGAAGCCACTTGGACTCGATGTGGATCAATAAGGTTCATGCGAGAAAAGATGCGATCGCACGATTTGAGCCAAGCTTGAATTTCAATAACACTCTCGGATCCCCTGAATGGCCTTCCACCCAAGTCGGTATAATCTCTACACAAACGTGCAAAACCGGATTTTGGGTGAGTAGGCTCTGGGATGGGTCCGGCAGACTGGGCATTCTTTACAAGATCAAGAAGTTGTTGTGCAGACATAAATACTCCATCCTGGGGAGTGGCACTAAATTGACCGGCGCTGGGACGGCCAGGTCTAACCATTTCTCTTCTTTAATAAAGAAAGAAAGAAGAAGAAAAAGTTATTCTCAAAATGAATATCAAACAATAATGATTGATAAAACAAGGCATCGCAAAGAAAATAGGATAGAACGGGTCCAATGAAATAAAATCCTAAGGCACGACTCCTAAGATGAACTTAGGACGATGATCCTTGTTAAATTATTCTACATTGTTCCGAAGTTTGGCTCTGATACCAAGCTGTGACGCCTCACCTCTATACCCATGCTAGCCAAGGACACTACGGGGTAATGCCGTCAACTAGCACGGAGAATAAGGCTGTTGAGGAGCGACCATCTGTATAATTGCTTTGTGCGAGTACCGATATGCCAGATAAAAATATAACTTTTCATCTCAAGAGGAAATCCGACATACCAACACAAACACAAAGCTACTACACAGTGGCTATATGTAATCTTCGAAAACAAATATAGAAATATCATAACACAAATCAGTCACAGAAGTTCATATCTCAAAGGCGGAAACAGATATGAATATTACACATAAAAGTGTATATCAGAGTAGTGGTCTAACAAGATCCACAATATAACAAAAGAATAGTTACAAGAGCTTCACAAAAGAATAAGTATACATCAATGAGTCTATATCTCAAATGTATACAACCAAAAACTACTAATCTAAGTAGTTAGCCAAAAGTCAGGATAATAATAATCCCAGATGAGGAGTCAAGCAGAAGCACATGTAACATCTCGGTCTGACCCGAGTATTATTTAATAAGAAAATAATAAATGGATCAATCTAACTATAAATATCAAATAAAATGACATAGAATAAGAGATATGACAAAAACGTATGATAACCATAAAGCCATACTGTGATGAGTTTGTAATTGAAAATCAACAAGAGATTAATCAATATCACAAAAATCTTCTCAAAGATTAAGAAGAATGTCGTACTCTTTATTATATTCACCAAACCATAAATATTGACAATTATATCAATGCCAACCGCAAAAGTTAATGACACACAAATTCACCAATGCACAAATATTGATAAAACTTATCAATGTAAATCCCGAAAATTGGTGTAAACAAAAATTCTAGAAATCATCAATGGAAATCCAGAAATCACGAAAAGAGGGAGGCCTATCACAAAACGGGAGCATGAAAACTCACCAACACGTGTATCACAAACAATTCAGAACATCGATGCAGTACAAACGGTACATCAGATGAATCGAAAAGCCGAGACATCGATGTAGTACAAACGGTACATCAGATGAATCGAAAAGCCAAGACATCGATGTAGTACAAACGGTACATCAGATGAATCGAAAAGCCGAGATATCGATGTAGTACAAACGGTACATCAGATGAATCAAAACACAAAACAATTCCGAACATCGACGCAGTACAAACGGTACATCAGATGAATCAATAAGCCGAGACATTGATGTAGTACAAACGGTACATCAGATGAATCGAAAAGCCGAGACATCGATGTAGTACAAACGGTACATCAGATGAATCGAAACACAAAACAATTCCGAACATCGACGCAGTACAAACGGTACATCAGATGAATCGAACAGCCGAGACATCGATGTAGTACAAACGGTACGTCAGATGAATCAAAAAGCCGAGACATCGATGTAGTACAAATGGTACATCAGATGAATTGAAAAGCCAAGACATCTATGTAGTACAAATGGTACATCGGATGAATTGAAACACATTAAAAGTACATGGGTTGCTAGCCCACAAAGAAATGAGACGAAGCTCAATAAAATGAGGTACAGTCCTCCACGTGGACAAAGAGACATCGCACATGGCTAGTCTAAACCATAAAATGATCATCATCGATCATCAAGAAGTGTCAATTACACTAAGCAAGTAAATATATGAGTTTAGCTTCATGTCCCATAACCACTAGCTTAACTTAAATATTTACGAACAAATTGTAAGTTTCCACTAGAAAATTATCACAAGAGATTCAATCGAACAAGTCCAAGAATTAACCGACGAAGTAAACGCAAGCGTTTCATACCACTTGTTTTACTAAGTCATTTAATTAGATTTCTTATACGAGTGAGGTAAAGGTTTGTATATACTAGTAGATTGGAAAACGGTTTAAGAAACGAGCTTTGTAATAAAATAGTGTTGAAATCGTTTTGATGAAAGAGTTTTGATATTTACTACTAGTATTGAAATCTTTATATTTTTGAAGTGACAAATCACAAAAATGATTGTAGAACAATCAATCACCAAAATTCACATTCAAAGACGTGAATAAAATCCAAAGAAATCGATACTGAATCCATCAAAATGGATATTCCCAAAAATCCCGAAGAAAATATCATCAAAGTCGATAATAAATGATTGCAACAAATCGAATCAACAAGAACCGGTAAAATTGGAATTCTTAAACAAAATAGGCAAGCAGGAAAAACACAGCAGATTCATACGTCTATAATAGGTGGTTCAGACGTCTAAATCTGGAAAATTAGAAGTTTTCCAGAACGAAATTTAGACGCCTGAACCAAATGTTTCAGACGTCTGAAATAGGCGTTTTTAGCCTATTTCCTTTCTGTTTGAAATCGAGCCAATTCAGACGTCTGAAATTCCAGATTAAGACGTCTGAAACTGGAATTCAGAGCATTTCCTGAACCTCGACCAAAAATGGCCAAATGAATATCGGAAGCGATCGGACGAGAAAATGACGACTAAGGATTTACGCCACGCGACAACCCAGCCTTAACGGCTCTTCGATACGCCTCAAATATCAATGTCCAAATATCCATAATAGGATTTTCATATATTTTGATTTCAAAACACCAAAAATTGGAATATACCCCAAATCGATCCAAACCAAAATCAATTGCACTAGAATAAGTGCTAGGAATTCATACCTAACAATCGAAGATAATTATAGACTAAGATGTGAGATAAAAATCTCACATTTAAACCCAAATCAATGAAGGAGAAGCTTTTAAAACAAGCTAAGATCAATTCCTCTTCAATAACAACTCAAAAGGCTACAATCTAAGCTTAAAAGAAGAACATTTCCTATGTTAGGTTTAGGAATTTCTAAAATTGAAAGGAGAATGAGTTAGATAAGAAGAAGAGGAGGCATACCAAAGCTTCTTCTATGAATTTGGAGCTAGAACTTGAATTTGCAAATGGAAACTAGGGCTTGGATTTCCTTATTCTTTTTGTATCTTCCCCCATTTTTGATGAAGCTTGAATGTATTAGGAAATTATGAAGGAATGAAGAGAAGAGGGTTGGATCTAGGTTGATAAGTGGGGTTAATGGGCTAAAACCCAACCCAAAGCCCTAAGTGAAAAGTAGCAAAATTCTACTAACTCCAAACATATTGAAGCTTATACTCAAAAAGGTCGCACACGGCATTTTGAACTCAATGGAAATGGTCTCGAGTCATAATTCGACTGTTTGCAAAAAGTAGCTTTTCAGACTAAAATCCGACGAACGATGCTATATTTAAATAAAATATTTAAATATACAATCGATAAATATGCGGGTTGTTACAGTATATCTCATTTAGGTGTAACCTGTATATTTCCGTTGATCGGTGCAGGACCGATGATGGTCTCAACCTATGCGTATTGTAACACCCCGTAATTTGGTGTTAGTTATTTAGTTCGTTAGTTAATTAATCGATTAGGCTTCAAAAATGGAATTTGCACAGACAATGAAATCCGGTCATGAAACTTACACCATTGCAGTCATGGTGAAATTTTAAGCAGCTTTTGTATTTGAAGTTTTGCGATCGCTGCCCAAATGAAGAAGTTATGGACGAAAAAAGAATTTGGAATGGAAATAATTCGAATAAGAAATTAATGTTTATGTATTATTGATCTTGGGCACTCAGGTTGACCCGCATGTTGGAGCAGTCTACCAGGGGCGGTTGACCCCTAGGACTGGAGTGGTCGCCTTCTTCATGTATGATGGCTAGGGTTAGCCTAGGCCCAACGGCTTGGATTTATTATATTTCGATCTAATGGTTCTCATTGATTCTTGTGCCTATAAATTCAGGCCTAACCTTCCCTTCTCATATTATGCTAGAGGTAGTTGCAAAGTTTTTCCATTTCTTCTCCTCCGCTTTCTTTCTAATGGTGCAACCCAGTGCATGAGGCTCTTGCACAATAGTAGGCTCTGGGGCGGTCGATAACGTACGCAACCTTTCCTTCACGTTGCGAAGAGGCTATTCCCAGTTCTCCACTTTCTTTCTAAATTATAAAAATAAAATATTTATATTTGTATTCATACAAATCAGAGAGGATTAGAAATCAAATAAGAAGGAGAAGAGAAGAGAATGAACTACACATATTTGATGTAATTTATATATATATATATACACACACACATATATATGTATGTATGTATGTATTTATTTTCCTCCCCATCCCAAATATCTTCCAAGATCTGCAATTCTAATGTATGTACATACCCTTTTATACTTGGATTAAAAAGTATTTAGAGATGAATTTAAGGTTCTACTTCATATCTGGAGATTTGGGTTGCTTTTAAAAGATGAGTGGGTAATTTTATATTGTTTATGATTTTAAATCTATTCTATTGGCATGCATTTGGTTTTTATACCTAAATAAATTTTATTTATGAATTGTAGGCTTAAATTAGTGCAGAAAACTTTTTCCTACATATTCTTATTCTAGATTTAATTTGAAATATGTTTATGGCTAGATCTGGAAATCAGTCCCAAAGATTTTAAAATTTGAGTGTTGTATATTTTTATTCTAGATCTGTAATTGAGTGTAAAATAGGATTTTTGGATTATTTCCCAATTTGTGCTAGGTTGTAGATTTTGCATAGTTTAATTTGTTGGAAGAACATCCGTTTGATTTTTATTTGTTTACTTTTTCCTCTTTTGATTCATAAGGACGATGTTTGATTTAACAAGGAATACCTACAAATAAAAAGAAAGAAATATGTAAAGTGCAGATTTATTTTCCGTATTTTACACTATCTAGTCCAATTAAAAATAAATTATCCATTCCTTGTAATTTTAAACGGAGTCAATCTTTCTAATTTACGGAAATCATAGCAAAAAATATTCCTTAGAAGACTAATTCCTGCAAAATAAATATGGAAAGCATATTCTAGTTAAATATTTATGACTATAATATATTCGAAAAAGAATATATAGTTTTAATTTGAAGTTTCTACGTATTTATTGCGTTAATAAAGAAGAACAATGTTTATTCATGCGTTATTTAGATGTAACGCTCGTTAAGTTATTATTATATTTAGGGAAGGGAATTGGTATAATTAGGAAATGTAGTAATTCTTATTAATGGGAAATAAATTAGAAATTGCCAATAACTAATAGGAAATAAAATATTGTAACACCAGTTAGTGGGTAATTAATGAGAAATAATGGATAATCTTAGAATAGGGGTTATAGTGGTTGGTATGGAATTAAATAGACTATAACTCTAATTAATGGGCAATTAGTGGAATGAATTTGGAAGTTACAATTAACAGGGACAAATGGGTTAAAAAGGACCGATAAAAATGGAACGGATACATAAGGTTACTAATTTGAAATTAGTAATCATACATAAATGTCTTAGAAATTGCCTATTATAATATTATGGACAAATTGACGTTTATGAGCGTTAAAAGTGGATATATGGGTAGACAATTATTTAAGGTAAATCTTATTGCCTTAAATAAAAAGGGAATTAGTAAGCTAAGTCCAATGTCAACCTAAATCAATATAAGTAAAGATTTAGGATGGTTAACTAGACTTAATAGGTTAGTGATGTGAGGTCAATAGAGTCACTAGATGGAAGACTGTCGTTCATTTTAAGGCAACCAACAGTCGGGTGCACTTAGTACTGATGTGAGATATCACTAATCCTAGGACCCATGACTTTGCGAGAGATAGGACCTATTTTAGGGTCTGAGGTGCTAAGTGGTTGTTTGAGGGCCCGCCTCTTTCTCAATTAAAAGTATTAAATAGTCCAAATTTCAAATTAGGAGCGATAAGGGATATGTCCATAGGGGTTGGCTTTTAGTTGAGGTATTAAATGGCTATAGGATTCGCCTCTCTCTTAAAAGAAAGTACTAAGTACCATAGTGAGATTCCAAATAAATAAGGATGTCTCTAAAAAGGTTTACTTCAGTGTTAAGGTATTAAGTGGCTATCTTAGGGCCTGCCTCCCTACCGAAAGAAGTAATTAACCTAATGAGATTCCATATTTATATTTAAGAGTGATGATGGATATCTTGGGAAGGGTTTGCTTCGGGTTTAAGGTACTAAGTAACTGATCTAGGGTTCACCTCTCTCCTGTAAAAGAAGTACTAGGCAGCCTAATGATATTTTAAAGTAATGTCAGCTAAATAGTACCAGTGAGGAGTTCGCTTTGGGGTTAGGTATTAAATGACAAATGCCTACCTATAAATAGGTGTTAAATGGTCATATGTCTACCTAGTTCTTATTAATAAGGTATTAAGTGGCTGGGGTACAATTTCTCATAATTTTAAGACTTTACTAATGAAAGATGCATTAATGTTATGGCTATTATAAATTATGAGGTCATGAATAGTGGTCAAAGGTCTGTGTTGCTAATGACTAATAAGCCAATAATGACAACGCTAGAAGTCCATCTTGAGAATATGTCTTAAATGATGAGGTCTACCTCGATCGAGATCTTAAATAGCAGAGTCTATCTATTTCTCTTTTAAACGTATTATGTGGTGATAGTAGAAGCCCACTTCATATTTAGAAGTATTTAGTGGCAAATGGGTATGGAAGTAATTAGACGGTTGATAAGGCTTCGTAGGTATTTTTTCCATCGGAATGGGTAGGTAAGTAATCGTGTGTGCAATGCAAGGTTGGATTAGAATTACTAACCTTAATAGACATAATAATTAAATGAAAAACAATCGGTATAAATTTATGTTATGAACAGTACATAGATTTTCCGGTTATCAGCGCATTGTTCTGACCCCCTCTTCTTTACAACCCATGGGATATATTTAGAGGAACGGGTCATTGGAGTTGGAAGTGTTTAATTGCTAGATAAGTCTTCTTTTCTCTCATGTTGGATGCTAATGTGACAATCTACTATCCAAGGAATACCATTAATTCTAAGGTAGTAGTCATAATCAATATCCTTATCCTGTTATTGTTTCCGTTGTAAGTATAGATTTCTACTAATCTCTGATAATGCTCATGCTTATTTATAGGTATCAAATCTAATGGTCTATGCTTTGATGGACTTGGGTATCGATTTTTGTCAAAATTTAGGCCCATTAACGTATGAGTTGTTACAATTGGTATTAGAGCAAAGGTTGGTAAATTAGAGGAATAAAGGTAAAGCGAGAGAACGTATTCGTATTTTCCTGTATATTATTATTATATTTTTACGTTAGATTCTAGGAATTTCGGCTATAGAAGAAGTTGTAGTTCAACTCTGAAGGAATAGGCAAAGAACCTATAGGTTGAAAATATCTAAGAGTTAAGGTTACATGCCAACTACAAAGTACCTCACAGAGTACCGGCGATGTGTAAGGCGATGTTGATAAAGAGCATGAGTATGACATATGGTAGAATCTTGGAGACCGGAGGTATTTGACTTGATGATTAAGATTCTAGCTACCTTTTGATTTTTGATTTTGATGAGTTTCGGTCGGAGACATACATTTATTCCTAATGGGCATGTAATTAGAGTCTGTATGTCGCAATTGCCCAGAGGCAAGTTTCTGCTAAGGTTCATTCATTGATCATCTCTTTGATGACAAACAGGATTTTTATTTGAATATGTTAATTCCTTAGTGTAAAACCCATGAGAAAATTTTTATAAAGTATATTTTGGAAATGTCTTAGATTTTAAAAAAGAGTTTACAAAGAATTTCTTTCCCAAAGGATTCATTTTGGAAATTTTGTTTTTGGAAAGTTTTGACATTTTAATTCTCAAAGAAACATGCATACCATTATGTTGGTCATGTTAAGGAATTTTTAATTTATAAAATATTTATTTTTGAAATCATTATATATATATATCAATAAAGGTTTGATTTTGATTTTTGGCAAATAAAAAGTTTTCCATTTTGGAAAATTTTGTCTTAAAAAGATTTTTGGAAGTCCTAGAATATATAAATTTGATTTGTAAGGGAAGTTTTGGTATGAAATAGTTTCTATTATAGGAACAAGAATAAAGAGGCATACATTAGCTCGATGATTTTACGTTTTATAAAATTAAGATTTTTAAAATCTTCTCTTTTTAAAGTACAAACAAAATAGGAATGACATTCAATTTTATTGGCGTATGTAGTTTGAAGTATTGTCGTTCCACCAGCTATTGGAAGAAATATTTATGTGCGAAGTAGGCAAGAAATAGCAGCTGAAATATTTTTGGGTTTTTGAAATTATTGTTGGTCGTAGCGGTTTTTTTAGGACTACTATAAACTGCTGGAGCATGGTTTGGAACAAGGCGGTAGGCCTTGACACCGCAATGATGAGCATAGGAATTTTTCGAATTTCGTCGAATCGAAGGAGATGGTGTGAAACAATTATTGTTATTTAATTCTACCCTAATTGGGTCTTAATTCAATTAACGCCTAAAGCCCATCTAGCGGTTGACCATCTAGTGGTAAACCTAGAATGGTCAACCAGTTAACGAGTTTTAGCACAATTTGAACTTAGAATGGGACTATAAAAGTCACATTCAAATTCCCCCAAGTTGCATTCTTTTGTTCCTCCTTCCTCAATCAGCTGAACCCAATCTCCATCCTCCTCCTCCTTCACGTATCTGCCTCTCTCTTCTGTTCCTCCCATAGGTGACGCTGTTTTTCCCTTGGAGCAGCAGCCTTTCCTCCCCTTCATGTTGGTATCGCACGTTAGATCTCGCCTCTCCACCACTCCAGATCTAAACCTTATTTCCTCCCTCCGACCACTTCTTATCCCGAAACATCTTTCTACACTGTCGATTTTTCCTCGCACCATTAAGGTCTCAACCCTTAAAAGGCCACTTGGCTGGAACGGAATGAGCAAAAGGTTTCACTGCTTTTGGGATGGAAGAGATATTCGTCATGGTAGGATTTACACCGATCCTCTGCTTTGATACTTTTGAGCGAGAATGTTACCCGCGCTACATCTGTCTTTTCGATGTCCAGTTGGCGTAGAATTTTGATGGAGGCAATGGTTTGATTCGTTCAAAGGTGAAGGGTGTCTTGATTGAGATGACTAATGATGATCTCACTGAGATTTTGGAGGCCTCCACGAAGGACGTGGAAGAAGCGATCAACTCAAAGATTTTGCAGCAGACCTTTTCCTATGATGTTAATGTTTGGAAGATGAATAATCTCATTTGATTGCCCGTCTGATTATGTGCATCATTTGGCACAACATCATCCTTAAGACAGGAAGTTACGTATGGATTTATCCCTTAGTGCAGAAGACCACCTATACTATTATTGGCGGCATCATCGCCAATTGGACCCACACCCTTATGATGTAATTTTTTGATCAAGGATTAGCATTCATAGGTCAGTTTCGTATTTTCACCAATCCACTCTCGTATCTTGGTAACATGGCTGAACATCCGTGGAGAGGCACTTTAACAGAAGGTTCCTTTTACCATCATTAGATCCTTCCTTAGGAAGATGACAATTCTGAAGCTGTTAGCAATGCCAGCAGCGTCGCAGGCTCGAGATTGAATGTATAGCCGCAATGCTATGACCATTTAAGGGTCACCACAATGGATTAAGCTCCAGCCATGAAGCAAGGCATCTCATAGTCTGTATGCATTATTTTAGGAATTATGGTGTTGTCTTTTCCGTTCTAGCATTTCTTTTTTTTCTTTTAGGTTGTTTTGGTTATAACTGCTAGTTGTTTCTTGTAAAAGCACGCACGGTATTATGAATTCATATTTATTTACCGTGTTATTGTTTCTGGACATGCAAACCACTCTTATATATGCATAGTGAAGAAGAAGTACAAATATGGAAATCTTATAAGAGACACTTAACTAACAGTAAATGCAATATAATACTGGAAATTTAGAATAGTTGGAAAATTTTAGCGAATGACATGATAAAGTTATTTTGGTATCATGGGTCATTACTCATGTTCCTTAAAAGCTAAAAAAAAATCGGTAATTGGGAAAAATGACATTTTTTAAATAAAATGTCAAGTTTTATGGGTAAAGGTTGGCTGTAGAATTTAATAATTTGCTTTGATTTATCAAAGTTCTTGAGCAAAAAATTCTTTGAAAAGTTTCTCGTACAAAACAAATATTTTATATTTTAGTTATTTTTTACTCTTTAATTATTTTTAGAATTTTTGTCCAAAAATTTGAGTTCAAGGGAAAATATGCGTTTAAATATTTTGAGATTTTATTTTTTCAAGCGACGTACAAATTTGAAAAATGAGAAAGTTTTTGTGAAAATTTTGATTTTGAAGGCCATGTGTTAGGCGTAAGGAAGGCAAATAGAATTGGAATTTATGGATTTAGCGGTGTATTAAGATCGACGATTCGATAAATGCAAGCAATAACAAGGAAAAAGATGCTTTAGCCTTTGGATTTTCTATTTTCATACCTTATCGACTAATGTGCGCGAGTCTATTTTAGATTTAATTCTCTTTTAGAGCTTGAAAATAAGCTTACTTATGCGTTTTGTACATGGAAAATCTAGAGTAAATCCGGGGCAAGCGAGGAAAATTCTACTATACTACAGTAATGGAAAAATTTTAGGGTGAAAACTGAAAAGAATGATAAATTCATCTGGATCTTCAATATCTTCTAGAGCACAATCTTCTTCACCATCGGTTGTTTTGTCTGCTTGATTCGCATTTATCTTTGCACTAACTTCCTCTGCCTTGTCTGTTGGTATGTCTTTATGATTTATAGCAGTATTTTCTTTTTCCTCCTCTGCTATAGTGTGATACATTAGTGGGTTGCTTTACATTAGTGTGTACATTATATCCTGTGTTGATATTTTATGTAGTGTTTATGCTAGAAGTCCTTATTGGTTTTGGCTACCATTCTTGCGTAGTATTCCCTATAGCAGATGTTGATGTTGTTTCCCTTGTGCATTTAGAAGTCTGATGTCCAAATTGTTAGCAAGTTTGACATGTATAAGGTTTGAAATCATTTTTTTTGAAAATCCAAGAGAACCCGACAGACCGGTAAACACCTGAGGAGGGCGTAGTAAAGCCGTTCGCTGATCCAAGCCTCCATACCCCCGGGTAAATTTATATAGGATAGGAAAGCGCATGTTAGGAATCGAATTTGGGTATTTTTACCAGAACCCAAGCCTCCTTTCCACTGCGCCTCACCCACAGACTAAGATTTGAAATCATATTCAACACTCACTGTGTATTCTTCTCCATTACTAGTTCTAACACTTATTGAAGTAGGATATTCAGTAGTGATATTTATATTCACCAATAATCAGACATAACTTGTATGTTTTCCTGTTGCAGTGACAGTGTTTGCACATATTGACACTCCATTAACACTTTAGATTCTACCCAAGGCTTCATGATCCCAATGCTTCGATCGTAGATTACTCAACTTTACCCAACATGGGATGTTCTGTAATTTCTCGGTTGATATATTCATAACAGTTGTCCATTTTTTTATAATAGTGTATCGAGATTGAAAGGCATATTGGCCATTTTCAATGATTATTTCTAGGTCTGTGTTGGTGGTGAAGTGTATTAGAAAATGGCCTGTGTGTACCTCTAATTCGTATTATGATTGTGGTTTCCATATTCGATCAATGTAACTTTTAAATTAGTGGAAATTGGGTCTGTAACTATAAATACTGCATGAATTTTACTATTTATTCTGTGATCTATGCAATATTTCATTAGGTAGAAAAACAAACTGTTGATCGCCTTCCTTTGATGGTGTGTAACAATTAAAATTCAATTGTTGATCTTGAGAATCACTTGTAACTGCATATATGTGTGTGTATGAGAGAGATTTATTAGGTTACGTTGATGCATTTGTTGTTGTCTTCATAAGATGTGGAAGGTTGATTGGAATTTGTCTTTCTCCCTAAATTGCCAATAACTATCTCCTGTGTTTGAATCACCATTTTATAATTAATTACACATGCATACAAGATTTTTTTCGAACTGTCGAAATTGCCCTTTATATATTTTAACTCACATCGACGGCTCTAGACTTTGAAATGGTCTACATGTCTTTTAACAAAAAACCACGGTCCACATATCAATGCAACTACAGAACAGTTTGCACGTTTTTCTATCTACTTGCCCTCTTCTCACTTGGTCAGTAACATGCACTTCATTTGTCTTTCTCATTTATTCATAAATCCTAGACACTTCCTTCTTCGGTAAAAATGCTTCAGTAACTTTACAAATACCTAACTAAGAAAAAGGAAAACGCCTACTAAATTACAGATCGCTAAATTAGTTCCTCGCTCAGAGACGTGAGCTCACGGATCAGAAACTGAAGAAGAGCTATTTCCAATTTGGTATTTCTTAATCTTTCAACTGCTATGTAAATGAGTCTTTTCAGTTTACTAATTCGTTAGTTTAGTTTAATGCTTTATCGTAGTTAGTGTTAAAAAATATAAAGTTTTGGAAAGTTTGGTTACCAATTTTCCAAGATTTCTGTCGTAAAATTTCAAGTTTTTGTTAATCCTTCCAACAAATTCTGGAATCTGCTAATGTTGGTTATACTTCTTATAGAAAAGTCCAAAAAATTGGTTCAATGAGTTGATGATAAAGAATTTGGGTTAAAATACCTGAACTGTGTGGAGAAGTTTATTATAGGTTCCAGTGGTATGATTTTTCACACACTTGCGCACTAGGTGTTTGAAGCAATGTCTGAGCCACAAAAGCTGAGGTATTTGATGTAATATTTTCGTTTATACGAATAGTAATTGTTACTCGATAATATGATAGTATTTACATTAAATTTATTATTATCTACATTGAATATGTTTTCTATAATATGAAAATTTTGATACTTTTGATTCAAGTGCATATTGCAATGTAAAAAAGTTGGTAATAGATCTAGATGCATGCAATTTAATTTTTGCTTCTTTTGGAATTATTTTACCCATGTGATTTGTTTATTTTCAAAGTTCATGTTATTCTGCTATTTAATTTTAATTTTCAGGTGCTTTTACAGTTAAAATTAGCTAAGATAATATTACTATGATAACCAATTCAATTGAAAATATTAAATTAGTTATATATCTTTTATAAAAGAAACACCACAATTGAGTGAAACTGTGATTTTTTTTAAATGAATATGGTAGACCAACAAAGTATGCTTGGGATAATTTTTGCAAGGATCATAAATGTACTATGTTAATTTCTAAAGTCTTAATAGCTCCCTATGTTTAAGTTCAATATGTTTATTAACAAGCATTCATTTTCACCCCAACATTTTATTTTTTAGTTTTTTATTTTTAAATTTTGTTAGATTCGGTTTTTAGTTGATTTTAGGGTGATTACAACATTTTGTAATGTCTCGGAATGATTTCAAGGTTGAATTTTGCTATTGATAGTCAAAAATCTATTCTTTTAAAAATGTATTCTATTATTGCAAAAGTTGAACATTTGACCATTTGCATTATCTCTTCTCATCAATTTTAAGTTGTATTCATCTTTGAATAATTCTTGCAATTGATTTTACATTTAGACCCTACAATTCATTTTTATATCGACTAATGTTACAAGCTTTCTCTAATTTGAAGAGTCGTCAGTTTTGGATTGATAAATTAGTTTATTGTGGCTCTTTTTCTTCACTTCCTACTTATTATTTATCTCTTATTTTTATTGATCCTACTCTTCATTCTCCCTAATTCATGATGTATTTTTAGAAAACTAATCACGTGTATGATTTTCTTTTAACTTTTTTACCCTGTGACATAATTGAAAAACAACGATCTTAAAATTCAGAGGTGTTGTCTCATTACTCATCTATTTTTTGATTTTGTTTCATTTGTCCAAAAATGTTTAAATGACCATTTTATTCATAAATTATTCATGTTTACCCTTTTTATAAAGCAGGTAGCTTAAGGGGTCTAAAAGATATTCATCCAAAAAAGTTAAAAAGATCATCGAAGGAACAAAGTAAGCATTGTTTTCTTTTTTCCACTTTTCATAACATTTATTTGTTACGTTGGCATGATTTTTCTCATTATATTTAGTGTTATTAAGGATTATAATGAAATGAAAATTATGTATCATAAGGTACAAACAATGTACATTTATGAATATAAGTTTAAAAGGTTATTAATGACTATATTCATCTTCTTAGAGGAAGAAAATTGTAGATCCTATTAAATGTCAAAAGATTGTGCAAATGTTAGGGTGATATAAAGTAGCTAGGAATGAGAGTTTGAAATTAAAGATGTGAATATTGCAAAAATTCACTAATTCGAAGACTCATGGGTTTATTTTTTGGAATTGTAGATTAATTTATTCTTGCTCTTTTCCTTCACTTCTTATTTATTCTCCGTCTCTTATTTCTGTTTACCTTACTATCCATTCTCCCTAATTCATGGTTTATTTTTTTGAAAAATAATACATAATTTTTTTCCACTCTTTTTATCATTCTAACTCACAGCAAACAAACAACAATGCTATAATTCAAATATTTTTCTGTTATTACATCCTCCATCTAATTTTTTATTTCATTTTATTCATCCAAAAAAAGTTAGCATAACCATTTTATTCCTTAATTATTCCTATTTCCTCTTTTGGTATATTAGATAACTTAGGATGTATAGGGTATTCATCTGAAGAAGTTAGTAAGATAATGAATATAGTAATAACAAATATTTGTTGTATTGGCATGGTCCTCGTTTTATTCTATGTTAATTGGGCAGTTATAATAAAAATAAATTCTATATATCCCAAGTTTTAATAAGAATAGAGTACGTTTATTAATATAAGGTTGAAAGGTCACTAATGACAATATTCATTTTATTTTTTATTTTTTATTTTTTTTGGAAATGGTACTTTATATACAACAAATTATTGGGACAACATATCCCATGTCAATAAACGTTCGAAAGCAAGTTTCGAACTTGTGACCTCTTGCACCAAAGCCGAATCAATTAACCACTTGGACAATGGTGCTTATCATGTGAATAATATTTTGTGCATTAGGAATGCGAATACTATACCTTTTTGGCTAAAATGAAAAGATCTAGCATATACATTTTGCATTATGAATGAAAATGTTGCACATAATCAATGTTATGTACAGATTTGATCATTGTTGTGTTCTAATCTTTGTTTAGGTAGATGAGTATGGTTTCACTATCATAGTGGATTTTTAGGAACTAATGAGGTCATATCCATTTGAATTAAATTGAAACTGTAAATTTTGGTGCTCTACTGTCACCCAAGAGCCACCTCAATACAGCCCTTTTTTCCTTCTTTTGTGAATTCCATTAGCAACAGTGCTTAGAGTTGTCCTTTTTTCCCCTCTTTTTTGTCTCTGTTGTGGCATTAGGACAGCATATAAATTGTTTGACAATTAGAATGGAAGAAATACGCAGTCTCACATAAGCTACATGGTCATGTTATATTACCTCTTCTTGGAAAGGGCGACCACCCAAGACAAAGGTATAGAAAATCATGTCCATATCAACGGACCATATTTTTGTACCGCAGGCACAACGTAACAAGAAAAACTTCATCATAGAGTTGCATAAAGTTTTAATACAACCCTAGGCATATTTTTTGTATATTATATTCCAAGTAAACTACCAAGGAAATGTATAAATTTTTAGTATGTACATGCCACAGATAAAAGCATGTTGCATCGAACATTTGATACAACAAGATGGATCGAAGTTCCTGCCAATGAAGTGTTGTTGACATATAATTCAACATTAGTAAAATCATTTTCCAAATTGTACATTTTAAGTTAGTTTACATGTTAGCATAAACAAGCACACATGAAAATTACAGTTCTAACATACACGGTTTTCCACATAGCCATTCAAAGTAACTCAATAAGGATTGTGTACTAAATTTAATACTTATATATTTACTATTGTGTAGTAATGTTTCTAATTCCTTCATGTAAATAGTATATCCTTATTATTTTAAAATAATTTGAAATTACTAACTGCAACAAAAATATTTTTGCCACACCCGTGTGCGAAGCACAGGTTCACACTAGTTATATTGAAACTTAACAGGAGAAACTCTTCTCATAATCAAACATAGTAAATTACCCCCTTAGAATTATTTCCATTCAAATATATCATTTTACCTTTTTTATAACTGAAATCTAAAAATTGTGACTATTCGAGCAAATAACAAAAAAAATTATAATTTTTTATTTGAACATTAGCATTTTCTTCTACAAATATTTCGAAAAACATACACTGCTTTTTTTATGGATTTAATCCTTTTTTTTACCTATAGTTGAAATATATGTGAAGAGAAATTGATATGAAAAATTAGTAATATTGCATGGTTATTTTTGCCATTTTTACATGATTTACGTGAGTTTAAAAAATAGTTGTAATTTAAAAGGTTCTTTTAAGCCAGGAATTTTACATAATTTGAAACTTTTTAGAGATTTTTTTGCAAAAGTCTCATTGAATAAATTTATACATGTAATTTTGGAAGGTAATTAATGACGATTATCATTTTCAATCAAAGAATATGATAAACTATATGGTATTGGACCAAATTCATATCCACAACTACAACTTATTTCATTATTGAAAAAAAAAATTAAATGCTTTAATTTATACATTTCTATTTCTTCACATTTTTTTTCGGATTTTACCAACTTAATACACTACTTTATTCTTTATAGGTTTGAATACAATGGCAATGTCATATCTACTACGTTTTGAAAAACCTTGCCTCCATCACATGCGGCCTTTGAACCAGTCAATTTACAATGTATTATTGACTTTACTAGGGTCATTTTCGTAGCCATCAACTTCTAGGTATTGTAAGTAGTAAAGGTTGGTTTTTGATTATGCATTTGGATGGATAGTGGAAATGATGCTAACAATGTATGTTTTGAAATTGCTAACATATATTTCAATTGTTGAGTTTCCACTGTGCACGATAAAGAATGTAATAACAACCACTTACCCCTAAAGAGACTATATATTTCATCCTATGTGACAAAAAAATGGTTTAAATTTTTATTGCTTACATGACAGGAATCTCATCATCGACGATTTCAACCACACATGCATGAATGAAGTAATGCTGGAATATAGTGGAATTCTTAAGTTCGCAAGCTAGGAAAAAAGTGCAGCTTTCAAAGTAATAAATATTCAGTTCAAGTGATGTAATTGGTACTTACCGGCTGTGCATGACATTCGTGGATATCAAAGCTTTAATTGGAAAGCTATGAAATAATATATTAAATTGAGCATGTGAGAAAGTGCACTAATTATTTTATATATGAAGTAATAAAGTACAGATCATTGTTTTGTTGCACCAAGTACCATTGGTTTTATTATATTTGAGACTTATTAGATTTTTCCAGTTGTGATGTTCAATTAATTTTTTCCCTCCACTGTGTAGTTTTTATTATTTCTATCGGATTTAAGTTTTGTTTTTAGTGGGATTTAAAGTGTTTATTTATAGTAAACTTGTGAAATTATGATTGATGGTTGTTCCATTGGAAAGTAATGCTATACAATTCTATTATTTTTCAAGATTTTAGTTGATATACTTTTGTAGATGTTCAACCTTTACTACTGTATGGAGCAGTGAATGTACTATTTGTGGTGGTCTGATCCAAAGACAACGACTCTAATCATTTTATTATAAATTTCGTAAGTGCTAATTTTATTCTATTTGTTAGTTTTACAAGTAATTTGTGTCATACATTAATTTAGATTGTTAACAAACGTATTCTCAATTAACCGTACTATATATAGATCATGAACCATGTCATTGCTTACCATACTTAAAAGTAAGATTTGAAAGTTGGATACTTTTTGAAGAAAAAAGGAAGCAATGATGCAAACCTCATGAAGCTCCACAAGAGCATGCTCAATAGAGAAGCTGGGTCAATTAATAACAAAAATATTTTGTTTTACTAACCCACATCCTTTCACTGTCTACGATACAGAAGTTTACCAAATAAGGATGTGTGGTCGTGATTGCACTCCATGTGAAGATAAATTATTTATTACTACACATCTTTACCTAGTATTAGAAATGCCGAATAAAAAAGCATCTCAAGGTTGCTTAAGTGACCTTATGTGTACTAGTGCGTGCCCGTGCGTCGCACACGGGCTGTTTATGTTATTGTATACGTTGATATTTTGTTTAAGCGTCGAAAAGCAAGGGCATTTTTGGAATTTCAAAAAGACACCGAGTAAATTAGTTCAACGAATTTCCTTTATTAGTAGTAGAGATGTAGCTATAATTGCTATAGTTATATGTTTATCCTAAATTTGTTTAAGATTAATTATGTTAAGTTTTTAGATAAATTTAAATATTTAATTAAAATTTTTAATTAAACATATGAATTAATTAAAATTTAATTGATTAATATGTATAAATATATTGATACAGATATATAAACAAACTATAAATGTTATAGGTAAATAATATGAATTAAGATGTTATATAAGTTAATTAATAAATACGATTTAATTAATTAATATGAATTAATCTTAATTAAATATTATTTAATTAAAAAGATAAATATATATTATATAAGTTAATTAAGTTATAAACAAATTAAAACCTATATAACTATATATGTATAAACCTAAGTGGAACTAAAATAAACTCAAATTAGATTTTGGAATTAGCATATACGTAAAGTACATAAATTGTGATTTTGGATTTGTTCGACATGTGAATCACAAGGGTGTTTCATAAGAGATACATTATTTCTTAGATCGATATCACTTAATGTATATACATTAAAAATTATGAATGTCCAATATACAAGTTGTCATCTACCATTTATATATTAAAATATTACTTACATTCTTTTCGGTCATTAAGAAACTTAAGCTAATGATGTTTTTTGCAGTGTTATTAATATACTGGTTAGATGAGATAAGATATATGCATGTATTCTTGAGTAAACTTAAGGTACATGCATTATACTTAGGCTTTCGTGAAATGCTAGGTACAAGTGGATAATCCTTCTCGGTTCGTTAAGTAAACTCAAGGTCGAGGTCGAGATTAGGACATAGACCATGGTAAGGAGTTGTATGTGATACAACCGATATAGAGTTACCAATTGCTTTCGGGCTTGTGATTTATTGAGCAAACTCAAGTTTAGAATCCCAAGGCAAGCGAATCCAAATACTGGTTAGAGGAAATGAATGATTTCTATATTTCTCTTAGGGTTTGAGGAATATAAAAATCTAGTCAGAGCTTTATTAGAGAAATTAAATTATAACATTTAACAAAATTGATAAAATATTTATCAGTTAAAAAAATATGAGCATTAAGATTAACATAAAAATATGAAAATATACTTACTAATAAATCTTTTGCCATGTTGTCACTTCGAGATCCATGCAAGAGCAAAATTATACAACTACTAAATACATTATTGCCTTGGTCTTTTGGGTCTTTATTTACCCAAAACTTTGTATTGTCTTTCACGAGTTTTAAATTCTAAAGCAATGCAATAATATAACTATTTGAACTATATTCGATGACATATAAATGTTATATAATGAACAGTCATGATTCATAATATATGAAACCTCGATGAAAATTAGATCATTCGAAATGAGCAAGTAAACCATTGCAAGATGATATGTTAAATAAAATTGAATACAATGAGCATCTTGTTGTGTTAAAACTAATATGGACCGAAAAAAAAGCAAACCAAGGAATTCGATCATTGAAATGCCAATTTTGTTAGTTTATGTGAAGTGCAACTTATTCGATATCCTTAAATGTTATGGAAGATCAAATGCATTTTTTAAAGAGTTCGATGCGACCTTGTAGAAAGGATTTCTTTGAATTGTTCGATCATTTGGAAAGAAAAACGAATATACGGGAGTGGATGTAATTTAGGCACAATTATGATGGAGAGAGTGAATGGTCACCTCTGTTTCATGAAGAGAGGAAATGAGAACTATCTAAAATACTAGTAGATACTTAATATGGAATAACAAATGTAATCTCTATTCCAAATGCAACTTAATATTGAATATTATTTCCTATAAGAGTTATTTCTACGAGTTCAAGATGTTTGATCTAAAACTCTCGACTGTAAACTAGTTACAATGGATGAAATAAAATCCCATAATAAGTGATTGAATAGAGTCTCGTATTTTAAGAGCTATTATTGTAATACGGAAATAATAGGAGCATACCATTTGAAACTTATCAATGAACGCATCAAATTACAAAAGATCGTCTTTATATATATGTACCAGGTATTATTTGTGAAATAATAACGTTTTTCAGTATTAACTAAAATAGATATAACTTTATTTCAATATGAATATTATGAATAGTCATTATAAGATAAATCCTGATCCATTAATTATAGAAAATATTGAAGTATCTAAAACATTGTGCAGTTATTTTGGAATTAAAGACGTATCTTAAGAAATAATTATTTAATCATATAATTATGAATCATATTGTATTGGTGAATTTTTTCTCAACCTATTAAGGGAAAAGCATCCATTCAGTGGGAGCAATAAATGATTTGTTGAAATCTTTAAATTGATACATATAGATATATGCAGTCAAAGGTGTAATGATACCAAAACGGACCATCCACTTCAATAAAATTCATTGATGAATTATCATAGAAACGATCATGTGTATTTGATACACAAGTATTGTATCTATGATATGTTCATAGATTATAAAATGGAAGTGGATACATTACATGCAAAAGAAATAAAAGAATTCGATTTGATCGAATAGGTGAGTTCTAAATGTACCTAAAAACAAATAAGATTCAATCTCAAAAGTCACTCCTTCCTATAATACATAATGATGTATTGATAAGAAGTGATCTGAATTTGTTAGGTAAAGTACAATCGATGAAGAGTGAAGTTGAGTTAACTTCTTTCTGCAAGGATAAGAATATAAGAAGTAAGTACATATGTGACGCCCCACCTCTATACCCACGCTAGCCAAGGACACTACAAGGTAATGCCGTCGACTAACACGGAGAATAAGGCTGGTTGGGAGCGACCATCTATAGCCTTGCTCTAATTATCTATTGAATACATCGACAATAAACATACCAACCAGGTCGACATACCCAATGAGTACTTAAAACAAAACCATAGGTGGTTGGATCTATCATAACAAAATATAATAACTCAAATGTAATATACATCACAGAACAGTTGATCATCATATACACATATATTGATACGCAACAGAGTATACAAAATAATACATGTCAAGTGGTATAGCAAACCACAACATACAAACGAGTCAAAAGAATACATATCAGAGTTACAACAAAATAGGACTACACAAAAAGCTATGACAAAAAGAAGCTAGCGAAGTAGTCCATGCGGAAGCAAAAGAGGCTAAGTCCAAAAGCACCTAACCTGAAACATCTCGGTCTGACCCGAGTATAAGATACGCGGGTCAGTCTAGCTAAACAAATCAGTTAGATAAACTGAATAACAATGAACCTGCAAGGTTACAAGGTATAACAAATACCTCTAAAAGAGATAACACAATCATCTAACAAAAGATGAATCATATGATAACAAGCCTCATCTCATCGGCAACATATAGAAACAAAGGATACGAATATCCCAAAACAAGCCAAAAGGCAATAACAAATACTAATAAGGTATACAAGTTCCACAAGGTAACCGCTACATATCGTGCGGTTCAAAAAGACCTACACCGAGGGGCGATACCTAGGGAATATACATATGAATAAAACATCAGAAAATTGCTCGAGCTTAGTACTGTATAAACAAGGAACCATGAGCCCGAAGACTCCAAACCCAATATCACTCGAGCGGTGACGAATGACCAACTCCGAAAGCGATACAATAGGGCAACAAACCCGAAGGCGACAAACCCAAGTATCTCTCGAGCGGTGAAGATGGACCAACTCCAAAAGCGATACTAAAGGGAAACCCACCCGAAGGCAACAAACCTGAAGGAGACAGTCCGAAGACACTATCCTAAAGGCAACAAACCGTAGTGGTGAAGGTCAAAGACCCCGTACTGGGCACCACTAACTGGCGGAATGTGTCACAACTCTCGAAAAGGAATCCGAAAAGTGGTAATGTGAGTCCCATAACCACTCGTTCGCACTAAATGGTTTACTATCCGTTAGTTAATTTCACACTCAAAGCAGTACAAAGTTCACCTCATTTCATCGGTAAACCAGACCCGAATGTCAAAACGATCAATCGAATAGGTCGGGGATTAATCAGAAGGATAAACGCACAGATTCATGGTCCGTGTTTTGCCCAACCATTTAATCACCCTTCCACTTCGCTCAAAGTGCGAAATTGTGCGTGTGTTTTAAATAGGGTTTATAAATTGGAGAACGAACTTTTAATACGATTTGAAGAATTTATTTATAAAAACTCGTGAATGAATTCAAAAAGGAATTATCAAGGTCAAATATGCATAAACAACTAATTGGAATCAGTATACATCGATCAAATTTGGAAAATTAAACGAACAAGGCAAATTGGCCAAAACAGCAGGTTCAGACGTCTGAAAGAAGGGATTCAGACGTCTGAATCTGGAAATCAATTTGTTTTCCAAAACAGGATTCAGACGTCTGAATCCAACCATCCAGACGTCTGAAACAGGCAATATTTTGCCTATTTCCTTTCTGGTCGAAATTAAGCACTTTCAGACGTCTGGAATATAAATTCAGACGTCTGAATCTGGGGATGAAAATGTTCCCCAGAACAATATTCAGACGTCTGAAATAAGGGTTTCAGACGTCTGAAACTCAATGTTCAGGCATTTCCTGAACCTAGGCCAACTATGGCCAAACAAATCGAAAGCAATCGGATGCGTGTTGATTATGGGCTTACGTCAAACGACTACCCAACCTTAACGACACACCCAAACACTCCGAACCACAAAAACATCAACCATATAAGATTTTCATAGATTTGGCTTCAAAAATCATAATTTGGTAATTTCACCGAATCAACCCAAATCAAAAGCAAAAGAACATATGAACAATTGTTAGGAATTCATGCCTAACATCAATGATATCAAAAGAAGTAGATGTGAGTTCAAAACTCACCTTTTATCTCACAAACAAAGAAGATGGAGGAGCTAAGTCACAAGGAGAAAACCAACTAATCACTACTTCAACCCAACAAGCTTCAATTTAAGAACAAACAAGTATTTTTCTAAGTTAGGTTTAGGAAAACTTTCTGAAATTGAAGGGGAGAAGAGTTGGAGAAGATGAAGAAGAGCTTACCAGTGGCTTCTCTTTGATTTTGGAGCAAGAATTTGGATTTGCAAGAGGATCTAGGGCTAGGAGTTTCTAATTCCCATTCTCTTCCACCATTATCAGTTTTTAGCTTAAGTTTTTATGAAATGAATAAGTGAATGGAAGGAGAGAAGGGCTGAGTTGGTTTATAGAACAGTTTGGGTGAAACCCAAACCCAAAAGCCCACTTAGCAAATAGCAAAATTCGACTTACTCCAAATATATCGAAGCTTATACTCAAAAAGATCGCAAACGACGTTTTGAACTCAATGGAAGTGGTCTTGAGACCCAATTCGACCGTTTGCAGAAAGTAACTTTTCGGACTATGATCCGACAAATGATGTTACATTTAAATAAAATATTTAAATATACAACCGATAAATATGCGGGCTGTTACAGACTCCCCTCCTTAAAGAAATTGCGTCCTCGCAATTCTTAAGAAGAAATAAGAAGTAACAACCACAAACATATCAACACAAAAGAATAACAGAATAAGAAGTTCACCATAAAGTGCACGAAAGGATAAGTTCGAACTTGCTTGCTCAGAGAATTCTATGGGTTCCTAAGCTCAAAATAATTTGGAACACCGACGTGGTACAAACAATACGTCAAATGATCTGAAGCTCAACAAAATGAAATACCACAAAACGTCCGATGAACTTGGTAAAAAGATCATTCCATTCGGACATACCGACAAAGAAACCATCACTTGTTGCTTACAACTAAATGCATTGGCAACACGATCCCTCTTACAGGAATTAAAATATCAAGATCATAAGATGCTAGGAACTCGAACCAACATTAAGTTCCCTATGAGAAAATAAACATTTCAAAATTATGATTGGTAAGGAGAGCAAAAATCCCTCACCCAAAGTAATGATGTCAATTACAAAAAGCGAAAACAATAGCTGCGAGCACTAGATCATAGGTGGCATATCTAGTCTCGGTAAGCTTTAATAGTTTAGAAACATAAGTGATAACGCGTTCTCTTTTGCAAGGGAACGACATCCAAACCAATACGATTAGCTTTGGAACAAAAGATAAAGTCTTGGTTCCCTTCGGGAATCCCAAGAATAAGGGTATCCAAAAATAGTTATTTCAAATAATATTCTTTACCAAAGAGCTAAAGCTTCAAAATTTCATTTACCTTCATGAAATCATCTTTCTGGAAAAATTTCCTTATTCCAAATCGATTTACTGTGTCTTATTGTCTCATCAAAGTGTTTAGGAGATTCCTATCGATAACGTCGATCAAGCGCATCGACCAGAACTCTTAAAGCACTCAATGGGCAATACAATCACAAAACAATCTTCTATATGATAAACATGTTTCTAAATTTTTTTTGAAAATTCCCTTTGTTTGTTTTAAGAGCAAAAATCCCATTTATACTTGTAAATAAATCTTATGAAAAAGATTTGCAAAAATTTTTAGATTGCGAATCTCACCCAAAATCAATAAACATGAGAATGGAGTCATCGAGATATTCGCAGAATACTCGATTCATAAAATGGATGAAATGAGCTAGACAAACTGAATGACATAATAAATAAGAATCACAATGAGTGCGGAATGCGGTAAGTGGACTGCTAACCTCCGCAACTCATAGCCAAATCAAAATCGGTGGCAAGGTCGAGCTGAAAAGACCTTAATACCACTCAAAGAATTGCTTAGGTGATAATCCTAAGACAAGACTAAAAATACCAGAAAATTCTCAAACTACAAGAATGAGAGAACCAACACTCTCCTCATCATGAGGGCTTAAAGAATAAAATGATGCCATCAAATTGGAAACCGAATAAAAAGAAAAGTAGAAACCTACCAAAATAGATGGAGACATACCTTATCCCCGAGAAGGGCCTCCAGAAGCACCTGTTACATTTAGCTTGCCAGACTGAGAATTATTCGGAGCAATAGGACAAGTGGAAAGACGATGGCCTTCCTTCTTGCAATAGCGGCAGAAGAGAGGCTTAGGACAAGCTCGAATTATATGATCAGGAGAACCACAATTGAAACACTTCCGAATGGAAGGCGTTCCAGCAGGCTGAGACTGAGAATAAGATTCAACGGGCTTTTTCTTCTTGGAAGGGAAAAATTCCCGCTCATCCAATGGAGACTGCTTTTTGTTGGGGTTCTTGCGAACCTCAACATCATCACCACTATCACACTCCTTCTCGACAGTTTCAAGATGAAGTGCAGAATCTACCAACTCCTCAAAAGAAAGCTTAAGCTGGAGCAACAAAGACTTCTTAAGATATTTCTTAAGACCAGAGACAAACTTCAAATTCTTCTTATAAGAAGTACTGATAAATTCAAGACCATACTGAGATAAAGCCTCGAACGATGCGACATACTCAGAAACAGAAGATTTCCCTTGCTTTAACTCAAGGAAGCGACGGGTCAATAAAACTTTTTCAGATTCAGGAACGAACTTGAGTTCAAATCGCTCCCGAAACTGAGTCCAAGAAAGAGTAGACTCATCAATCTCGGCTACAAGAAGCTCGTACCAATCAAGGGCACGCTCTTGCAATAAGCTAGAAGTTACAAGAACTTTATCATGGTCAGAAAGATCCATACGAGAGAAGATACGCTCGCACGTGCGAACCCAAGCTTGGACTTCAAAAACAGACTCGGAGCCCTTAAACGGCTTTCCTCCAAGATGAACAGAATCACTGCACAGGCGTGCAAAGGTAGACTTGCGAGGTGGAGATACACGAGTAGGAGCTGGAGGCTGAATGCTCCTAAACAATTCCATAAACTGATCGGCAGACATATAAACACCATCCGGATGTGAGCCACTGGATTGCCCAACATCCGAACGTCGTCCCCTGCCTCTTCCAGCCATACGCTGAAGGTAAGGTAAGAACAAGATTATTCACAAGGTAGATGATTCAAGATGGAATACTACGGAATAAAATGCATTCCTAGACGTATTCCTAAACTCTATCTAACCTTGATGGAATAAAGAGACACAATGATTCGAAGATTTGTATCACTTGTACACTTTGATGTACCACAATATGTGCATCTATTCTGTGTTTATCATATTTTGCTCTGAACCTGGCTCTGATACCACGTTGTGACGCCCCACCTCTATACCCACGCTAGCCAAGGACACTACAAGGTAATGCCGTCAACTAACATGGAGAATAAGGCTGGTTGGGAGCGACCATCTATAGCCTTGCTCTAATTATCTATTGAATACATCGACAATAAACATACCAACCAGGTCGACATACCCAATGAATACTTAAAACAAAACCATAGGTGGTTGGATCTATCATAACAAAATATAATAACTCAAATGTAATATACATCACAGAACAATTGATCATCATATACACATATATTGATACGCAACAGAGTATACAAAATAATACATGTCAAGTGGTATAGCAAACCACAATATACAAACGAGTCAAAAGAATACATATCAGAGTTACAACAAAATAGGACTACACAAAAAGCTATGACAAAAAGAAGCTAGCGAAGTAGTCCATGCGGAAGCAAAAGAGGCTAAGTCCAAAAGCACCTAACCTGAAACATCTCGGTCTGACCCGAGTATAAGATACGCGGGTCAGTCTAGCTAAACAAATCAGTTAGATAAACTGAATAACAATGAACCTGCAAGGTTACAAGGTATAGCAAATACCTCTAAAAGAGATAACACAATCATCTCACAAAAGATGAATCATATGATAACAAGCCTCATCTCATCGGCAACATATAGAAACAAAGGATACGAATATCCCAAAACAAGCCAAAAGGCAATAACAAATACCAATAAGGTATACAAGTTCCACAAGGTAACCGCTACATATCGTGCGGTTCAAAAAGACCTACACCGAGGGGCGATACCTAGGGAATATACATATGAATAAAACATCAGAAAATTGCTCGAGCTCAGTACTGTATAAACAAGGAACCATGAGCCCAAAGACTCCAAACCCAATATCACTCGAGCGGTGACGAATGACCAACTCCGAAAGCGATACAATAGGGCAACAAACCCGAAGGCGACAAACCCAAGTATCTCTCGAGCGGTGACGATGGACCAACTCCAAAAGCGATACTAAAGGGAAACCCATCCGAAGGCAACAAACCTGAAGGAGACAGTCCGAAGACACTGTCCTAAAGGCAACAAACCGTAGTGGTGAAGGTCAAAGACCCCGTACTGGACTCCACTAACTGGCGGAATGTGTCACAACTCTCGAAAAGGAATCCGAAAAGTGGTAACGTGAGTCCCATAACCACTCGTTCGCACTAAACGGTTTACTATCCGTTAGTTAATTTCACACTCAAAGCAGTACAAAGTTCACCTCATTTCATCGGTAAACCAGACCCGAAGGTCAAAACGATCAATCGAATAGGTCGGGGATTAATCAGAAGGATAAACGCACAGATTCATGGTCCATGTTTTGCCCAACCATTTAATCACCCTTCCATTTCGCTCGAAGTGCGAAATTGTGCGTGTGTTTTAAATAGGGTTTATAAATTGGAGAATGAACTTTTAATACGATTTGAAGAATTTATTTATAAAAACCCGTGAATGAATTCAAAAAGGAATTATCAAGGTCAAATATGCATAAACAACTAATTGGAATCAGTATACATCGATCAAATTTGGAAAATTAAACGAACAAGGCAAATTGGCCAAAACAGCAGGTTCAGACGTCTGAAAGAAGGGATTCAGACGTCTGAATCTGGAAATCAATTTGTTTTCCAAAACAGGATTCAGACGTCTGAATCCAACCATCCAGACGTCTGAAACAGGCAATATTTTGCCTATTTCCTTTCTGGTCGAAATTAAGCACTTTCAGACGTCTGGAATATAAATTCAGATGTCTGAATCTGGGGATGAAAATGTTCCCCAGAACAATATTCAGACGTCTGAAATAAGGGTTTCACACGTCTGAAACTCAATGTTTAGGCATTTCCTGAACCTAGGCCAACTATGGTCAAACAAATCGAAAGCAATCGGATGCGTGTTGATTATGGGCTTACGTCAAACGACTACCCAACCTTAACGACACACCCAAACACTCCGAACCACAAAAACATCAACCATATAAGATTTTCATAGATTTGGCTTCAAAAATCATAATTTGGCAATTTCACCGAATAAACCCAAATCAAAAGCAAAAGAACATATGAACAATTGTTAGGAATTCATGTCTAACATCAATGATATCAAAAGAAGTAGATGTGAGTTCAAAACTCACCTTTTATCTCACAAACAAAGAAGATGGAGGAGCTAAGTCACAAGGAGAAAACCAACTAATCACTACTTCAACCCAACAAGCTTCAATCTAAGAACAAACAAGTATTTTCCTAAGTTAGGTTTAGGAAAACTTTCTGAAATTGAAGGGGGGAAGAGTTGGAGAAGATGAAGAAGAGCTTACCAATGGCTTCTCTTTGATTTTGGAGCAAGAATTTGGATTTGCAAGGGGATCTAGGGCTAGGAGTTTCTAATTCCCATTCTCTTCCACCTTTATCAGTTTTTAGCTTAAGTTTTTATGAAATGATTAAGTGAATGGAAGGAGAGAAGGGCTGAGTTGGTTTATAGAACAGTTTGGGTGAAACCCCTAAAAGCCCACTTAGCAAATAGCAAAATTCGACTTACTCCAAATATATCAAAGCTTATACTCAAAAAGATCGCAAACGACGTTTTGAACTCAATGGAAGTGGTCTTGAGACCCAATTCGACCATTTGCAGAAAGTAACTTTTCGGACTATGATCCGACAAATGATGTTATATTTAAATAAAATATTTAAATATACAACCGATAAATATGCGGGTTGTTACAACATATGTTAACTTAAATTTCATATAAAGCATAGATTACGAGATCATATTCATGTAAGATATAAATTGATAAGAAATTCAGATCTTAAATAGTTAAAGATATGTGGCTATCTAATTATGTTATGAACATAAGTTTCATAAACTCAAAAATAAAATCAGTTGCATATATATATAAGGCAGACTATAAAATATTTTAGAATGCTCATTTCATCGTACCGAGAAATGATTGTTGTTTCAAGAAACATCACCTTCACGATCGAAAGAATGTCTTTGAGAAATTAGTGGTGGTACAATGGACTTGGATATGATCCAAAGACTTGAACATAGAAACTGATTATACAAGATGAAATAAAATTAACCGAGCCTAAAATAGAACATAACACATTAGAATGTCTAATGATAATTCTTATACACTAAAGAGAAACTAGGAGTTTCTTATCAATGTTGAGAAAGGGAATTGTTCGTAATAACAATTTCTTTAGTTAGACAATACACCGTGAAGAATAAAGACTTTGGCATATGGCGCAAAGCTTCAAATTTGAAATAGATTCCAAGTGCATTATCAAAATAAATTTTGATAGTTGTGGCCAAAGGGATCTAATCCATAGGTTGCAAGTGTATCTTCAAGAAGATCAATGTAGTTGAAATTATATAAAGCAGTGTTAATAGAAAATGACTATATCAATTTCAAGTATTGAAATTATTGAAATCAATGATGTAATTTCCCTAGTCAACATATTCAAAACCATTCAGTTTATACACACCATCATCACACAATTTGATTTTGAGTTTTGGCACTTTGGTGTTGAAACAGAACTTCTAAATAATGATTTAGAGGTGACTAGTTGCACATAACAACCTAAATATCTCGAAGTCAGTAGGAGTGATAATACGATTTGTATGTTTTGGATATGATCCAAAAGCGGATACATTGATGGCGTGTGATAATCATCGAAGTTTAACAAATACTTTCAAAAAGAAATCAAATAGTTTGATTTTCATTCAAACTATAGAGGAGACATGTGCCTATGAGAAAGAACTTTAGAGTACTAAAATATTTCTTAAACTATAAGTAAACAATAAACTTATGATTTTTAATGACGTGCCCTTGTTAAAATCATTTTAGTTTGGTTGTTTAATCATCGACGTTGCATTTGAAAATGACATCTTTTATAATCGGTATAAAAGGTTGTTGGGATAGTCCCACATGATATACATAGATATAATATTAAAATGTTTAATATGAAGCATATAAGATAGATTCCTTATACATCGCCACTAGGAATCATCACACATGCTATGTAGTATACTATTTCGCATTTCTCTTCTGCACTAACCGAGTGAATATTAAATCCAAATTAAAATCGTTAAATGGTTGGTGTGTGTGTTCTCGTGTATCTATGAAATTCTAGAGAATTGTTTATAGAAACAATATGAACTCCCTAAGAAAGTGTGTTCAGACTCAAAATTCGTAATTAATATCATATATAGTATGTCAATCCAAAATTCATATTCAACCATAATTAAGGAGCTTTGAGTTGAAATGCTCCAAATGAGCAGTGGCGGCTGATTCAGTCGAAAGGCTAAGTACACCGCCTTGAATAGTGCCGCAATGATAGCAATATAAATATAATTGCACAAATTTATAACTGAGCTACGGGTGATTCCAAATGTTGAGAATCCTACAATTTTGTTTTCTGAAAATAATGTCACGATAAAGATCGTAAAATAACATAGGGCACACAAATTGTCTAAACACATGCTCCGAAATTCCACATGATAAAGGCAATTTATCAACAATGGAGATATGTTGGCTGACGGAGTAGATAGTAACACAATGTGATGGATCGGTTCACTAAGGGACTAGCTTGATTAGTCCTAAACCGATTGAAGGAATGGGAATAAGATTCCATAATTGACTCCAAATGCAAGTGAGAGAGTGAAAGAGTTCGTAGTACACCATAGAGGCAATTATGTAATTTGTTACATATATCTAACTTTACAGTCAATCTTGTTCATATTAAAGGTGTTTTTTTTCTTTTATATACTTTGTTATATTGTGATAAAATTAATTAAGTAATATAAGTTTACAATAAGAAAATCCTTAATGAAAATGTTTAGTTGCAATCGTGAGTATTAATCACAAAATAAAATGACATTTTGTTTTAAATATTCCTGGTTGAGATGTTTTGAGAAAAGGATTCATCTATTTAGACTAGGATGTGTAAGGCTCTTCAAATGTTGGGCAATATATTACTCATGGAAGCTAGGGTCGCCAATACGTTACGTACTTGTAGATATTGGATAACTATGGAATGACTTGGTCGAGTGTTTTTTGCTCGTTGACAACAACATGGTCAAATAAGAAATCTTAGTGTGACAATGTTACATAGTTCTCTCGACTTGAGAATATCATGGAACTTTGATTATAGCTAATTTATAGTGCGATGACCAATTAAGCGACTATAGTTGGGTTTGAGTTTAAGCATTATGAGTGAAGCACTATTCAATAGAGAATCTGTTTCCTCGATTGTATGAGGGTAGTGTCACGGTTAACTATAGTAAACTCAAATTTAAAATCTTTGGCTAGAGTAGTATGGTTAATAATAATTGTTATTATTGAACCAAGGACTTTGTTTTATGGACCAACTAAGTTGAATGTAGATAACATTGGAATTTTGATCAATACAAAATTTCATATATCTTAAAGTGATATAGTTTTGATTAAGAGAACGTGTGTAAATAATCGTTACTAAAGTTACCTTTAAGAAAATGTGAAACTGTATTTTACCTGACAAGGTCTAAGAGATGAATTCAACCAAACTATCACACCATCGGCTAAGGAGACGTATGGACATTGAATTTGAATTGTTCAAAAGTTAATTCCTAGCCGAATTCACACCTCTGAGTCTCAGAACCACATTTGTAAATTCTCCAAAAACCACATGATTTACTTTGTTTATTAAATGTTATAAAGTACTCAAAAAAATTAATATTTAAGAAATATTAATTATTAATATATTTTATGATTTGGGTGTTGCTGGTAATTATTTGGATGTATGTAAAAGTTATGTATGCACGTAACGATATTCGATATGAATTTAAATGGGCTTTAAATACAGTTAATTACTTAGTGAGATTTTTGGAAAATTAGCCCATACAAGGGGACACGCTTGGTTGGTCATCCAAAGGAAGGAGGAAGGATTGGCTTGATTGAAAATTAACTAGGAATTAAAAGGGAAGTTTTTTAAGAAAGAATGGGAAATGGTTTATTCTTTCCTTAAAAAAATTCTCATTCTTTTCCGCATTCAATTTTCTTTTCCTCCTTCTTTCCTTATCCATTACTATCTCCTCCTTCTCTTTCATTTCTGAAAATTTCTCTTCCATTTTCTCAAATTTATATCAAATAAAATTTAATAAAGTGATTTATTTTTCTCTTGCAAAGTTGGGTGTTTATCCTAGAATCTAAGGAGGGATTTCAAATCAAAGTCTCACTAGTTGGCCAAATCTGAAAGGTACGATCTAAATTTGATTTGTTTACTTGGACATAATACACTTATCATAATCTTATATGTACATATTATCGCCTTACATTAATTTATAATTTATAATACAATTTAAACAACTTGTTAAATGATAAGATTTGTTTTAGCTTGATAAATTAAACAAAATTTATGTATGTATAAAACTGTTTCAGGTTATGAATTTATGTTTTAATACTACCTATAATAATTTTCTAAACATATTATACAAATTAATGATTTAAATGTTTTAGTTCGAACTTTTAATCAATCCTAAATATGGAGGCTATTGATATCTTATTTAAGTTGATGTATGATATTTTAGTTTCATAATAATTTGATTGTTAAAAAAAATTATTTTTGGACTAAACCTTTATACATATATATATACATGATAAGGGTATAATGTAATATGGATATATTTTTTTGAATCCAATGAAAATTATTTTTCCTTAGTCATTATACATACATACATACACACACACATTGTAACAACACGCCTTTTTGAACGGATTGACAATAAACCACACATGTCTAATTCATACCATTCAAACGGGAGGATTGTTAATGGGGTAAATAAGAAAATAATAGAAAAGAAGGAGAAAAAAACAAGGATCTCGTAGCGGAATGAAAAAATATAATAATCATATAAACGGTTCATGAAGCTATTTTACAAATGAGTTTGATTACACTTTTACAATTCAAATCAGAGTTATACATACATCAAAAAATAAACAAATACTGCAACGGAACACAGGAAGCAATGGAATAATAATAAATAGAAATAAGATACTGAATCTTCGTCTTCGTCTTCCAAACAATCTAAATATACCAAACAACAATTAATAAATTTCTAATCACATCATAAATTTAATTTAAATTACATAAGATAATTAGTATCCGTGAGTGGGTCAAAACACTCACCTTTGATATTTAGAATGCAAAAATCCAAACAAAGATGTTTTTCCAACAGTCTCCAAACTCAGCCAAACCTATTTCATGTCGTCAGGAATTCCAATACAAGTCCAACAGAAGAAACTATGCATATATCGAAGCTCATATATGAAGATATTTAGGTTGTAAGGATATATTAACAAAATACATACACATTTAATTATTAAAATAGGAAACTTTGATAACTCACATTTTCAAATTTGATGTACCCAAAACAAAGGCAAGAAGTAGAAAGCCAAAACCTTGAAAGCTAATTCTCATTGTTCATTTTTTTCGAAGGCTACTTGCAAAAGAAGGCAAGGTGATGAGAAAAGGTTTGGATGTGGTTGAGGAAGAAATAGATGCTCACACTTTTTCTTTTAATGTATCTTCATTAAAAATTAATTGGTAGTAACTAAGTGGAGGTATAAAGTTATGTTGACATTGAGACTTTGAGGAAAAATTAGAGGCCCCGATGTTTGAAAAATAATGATGTTCTAGAGGAAAGAATGAAATATGATATGAAACAGAAGAAGAAAGGGAAGTAACAAACGAAACAGGTATGGAAGAGACAAATAAATTGAAGATATATGATCTAAGTAAATGCTTTGAGTAATAAAATAAACGAAACGATAGAATAAGAAAGGATGAGAATTCACGTTTCAACTACTTCAGCGAATGCAATAAAACCAAAATGTGGAAATAGTGGCAGGTGTATTGAATAATAAGGAAATAAAGGGACCATTTAGGATCTAATTAATTGCATGTTCCACCCAATTAAATATAATAGCACCAAATATACTTTTTATACACTCATTTTATACAAAATTAACATATAATAAATAAATTTCAATACAACAACCAATATAACGTTACACAAAATAAAGATAATCCGGAACTCAAATTCAAATTATGCAAAATATTAATAAAATAGTATATATACACAAATTTAATAAGAAAATATATAAAATAAAACATTGATTGACTCACGTTGTCAAATGCCTAGGGGAAGGATTGGAAAAACACTAAAGGCTTAGGCACTCATGTGTATTCTTTTTGTTTAAAGCATGCATAAGGTACCAATGTTGGAAGAAAGTAATGAGAATGAGAAGAAAAAAATATGGAGGAGTAGCATAGTTTGTGAAAGGAGTAGGTGACAAAAGAATGTAAAATTACAGTTAGCTTTTCAAAGAAACGAAGTGGTTATGTGTTTAATAAATATAAATATGAACAGGCTAGCATAAATGATGCACGTGCATTAAATATGAATTGTTAATATTCACTAATGAGTTAATTTATAAAAATGTTAACACTAAATAGAATATGAGCATTTGGAAACTTATAAATGAAAAGTAGCAGGTTTGAATATGTTAATGTGCACGAACAAGTGAGTATTTATGCATTGCAAACGAAAAGTTAATGGATGAATTAGTGCAGGCAGAAGTTATAGAAAAGAATGATTACTAAAGGTTGCAACATGTAAAAGAAAATGCTTAAATGAAAATAGAAGAGGTGTATAAGAATTAGTCCGAACAAAAGAAGGTAATAGGATGTATAGTTAATAATAAGAATGGAAAATGAATAGACTAAGAATAAATGAAAGTTTTATGAAATGAAGAGAGAGCTTTTTTATTTAATGTGAATGGTTGAAATGTGAAAGTGAACAAGGCAGAAAAAAAAATGAATGAGATAGTAGTTACCAAAAGCAATAAAATATGAAACTTGCTCGAATATGAATTCATTATTCACAAACAATTGTTGCTGTTTTTATATAATACTGATTTTATTCAATTATATTTAGCTATCTATTTCATAAAATAATTAAATATTTACATTTGTTTCTTTTATTCAATTTTTAAACCAAGTATAACACTTAGTTATTTCAATTAATTGCAATCTCATTCAAGTTGCTCATTGTTAACTTACATCAACATTGCTACAACTTATTCTAGTTATTATTTCCCATTAATAAATCACAAATTTCTATTTCTTTAGATATTAAATAATAAAATTTATTAAATTAATCAATTTAAATTTTCGAAAATTTACGGTCGTTACACACATACATACATATATCTTTGTGTATGTCTGTATGTATATATAAACATTTATATTTCATATTGTTAAGGCATGTATTTTAGAAACAATTTTTTTACAAGTTTATTTTTAGTTAAACAATTTAAAAGTGAGGCCATAATATATAAATATATATGCATGATAGATATAAATCTCAATATCTATACATGTATATATTGACCATGTTATTGTTTGTTTTTTTGGTCATTTAAAACACATTGTTGTAACGTATTATCCCATGTATATTGATTAGATGTAGTATCAATTAAATGTTTACAAAAAAAGAAGGGTGTAATCAATCAATTATGCCTCTTTATATCTTTCCTTTTAAATCTTGGTGTGATTATATTTGGATCTAATTTCATGTTTATTCTCATTCTTTAACACCAAATAATTACACTCACTATATGTTTCATATTTTGTCACACTTTTAAAATATGAATATATTTGATGTATTCATACCTTTCCAAATTTCACAATTAATTAATACATATTTAGTTAATTAAGAATAAAATAGTATTAATAAAATATGATTTTATTAAAATAACTAGATTAGATCTAGTGAAAACCATTAGACTCCATAGGCCTACTATGATCCAAAAAGATTTTTTTTAAATCCACATATTTCATCCGTTATAAATAGGGCCAGTTCCAATACTCATCATGGATATACTACTTATGTATCAAATATACATGTTCATATCTGTGTTAATTCATTAGAGAATTTTAATGAAGTAAGTGGATCTGTTTTGGTTTCATTTGACTTCTGATGGAATACATCTATATGTATCAAAGTAAAGAGTTCATTAGCTCTTTTGTCACTCCCACTTAATGGGTGCTTTGCACTGAATCTTTTTAAATACGATACATGAGTATCACATGATTAAAGAATTATTTCTAAAAGATATGGCTTAATCCATAATTCAAAAATAGTTGTAAAAAATTTAGATACTTCTGCATTTTCTATAGCTAATGCATCACTTTTGTTATGAAAAAAAAGATCATTATAGATTTATCTTATAATAAATATTCATAATATTCATATAAAATAAAACAATATCCATTATTAGTCAATATTGAAAATCAACTATTGTTTCATAAATAATACTTGGTATACATATGAAGACAATCTTTCATAACTTGATGCGTCCAATAATAAGTGTCATATGGTTGCTCCTACTAGTTTCCATTACAGTAATAATGCATGAAATACAAAGCTCTATTCAATCAGTTATTATGTACAATTTGTTTCATCCACTGTACTAGTTTATAGTCAAGAGTTTTAGATCTAACATCTTGAACTCAAAGAAATAACTCTTGTAGCGACTCATATTTTATGTATCGGATGATCGTAAAATATTAGTTATAAATTCATATTACATCTTATTTGGATATAACTTTGGATGATGCTGATTATTGACATTTTTGACCCTCGGTAATTTTATTGGATGATTTTGACCCTGGATTTATTTTTGAGCATATTTGGTAGTTATCGTATTACACGGATATATATATGCATCGATATGCACCAGAGGATTTGGATGAACAAAAAACATCTTTGGATCAAGAAAAAGTGTAAGAGCCATGCAGTTGAAGAATTCTTGAGATTAGATGTTTCGACAACCCGTACGACTTAAAAATGCCCAAAAATAACCTTCAAAGACAAAGTCCCGTATTTTGACAAAACTAATATCATTGAAACGGGAAAAAATACGTTGAGTGTTGCATGTTGAAGGATCGTTGCAATCTGACATTCCTAATAGTCGTACGATCATAAAATGTGCATTTTCCCAAAATAAAAGAAAATAATAGGCTTTCAAACCCTAGCCTTACCCACTACCCAAAAATACTAGCCCACTACTGCCACATACTACCTATTTTATTTCATGTAATTTATCTTCTTCGTCATAGAACCCCTTCCCAATCTCTTTCTTCTCTTCTTTCTTAAGCACATGAACATAGTTTTAGCTAAAATAAAACTTTGATCTTCCTATTTTTCCAAGTGTTATGCAACCGTGTCCTTGGTTTGACCCAACTCTAAATGTAATGGCCAAAAATGCTAATCCGGCAAAGGAAGTGATTTTTTAGATCAACTGAAATGGATTTGGATGGTATTGCTATGTTCATAGAGGAGAGAGTATCAAAATGGTGCAAGAATGGCCGTGTTTTATGCTACGGTAAAGGGGGAATCGAAGTTGAATAGAGAAATCGCAAATAATGAACTTTTTTGTGATCTAACCAAGGAGACAATGTCGATATGGGTTTGTTCGTCTCTATAAGGGGAGTTCAAAAACATAAATGGTGTATGTAATGGCGTCAACAAGATAGAAAAGTTAGGAAAATTTTTATGGGGGCGGCATATTTCATCATGGCTAGATGGCGTTCACGGTCATCGGGGAGAATCGTAGTTGTGTGCAGTGTCGACAAGAGGCGGGTGTTAGATTCTGGTGGTGCAGTAGCAGCCCGATGGTGACACGACGTGGCTAAGTAGTAGGTTCACTAAGAAGAAAAGTAAAGTAAAGAATGGGTTGCTGATTTTCTCATAGTGAGTTACGTGAGTGGTAAGAAGAGTAAAATGGTAATTATGATAAATGTTAATTAGTTTAATTATTTATTTTAACAAGTGAAAATAAGATAGTTAAGAAATAAAAATGAGGTAAGAACACACAAGAATTATAGTGTTTCGGCCAAAATTAGTTGCCTACGTCCATCGTCAAATTTGTTACTGATTATAGCTTTCCTTTGTATGGATGATCATACAACTCGTTTGTCAACAACTCGGGTTAAGATCCAATAAAGTTTCATGGTAAAATCAGGTAACCAAGAAAATAGGGAGAAGGTTCAAAAAGATCCAAAGGGCTGATTTTGCTATCTCCAATCAATCTTTATGTTCAACTCCCTCACACATACACATATATACATGCACATATATGCGACTGAGACATGATTTGATGGAAACTATGAATAAAAGAGAAACTCTTGATTCACATTTAATATCAAAAATTGACATCCTTCAGCCCTGGGGTGATGGTCGGGGTGAAAGGTTAATCGGCTTTGCAACTTGGCGGAAAACATAATCATAGTGATATAGACAGAAAGACCCAAATTTGCAAACCTTAGCCTACCACCAGTGCCTTTGATCATAATTTCTTATTAACTCAACAATTTTTAAGGCAAACAAACACTTGCTATTAATTCGTCTTGTCGAGAGATTCGAAACGACATATAATTCGATGGGTTTGGGACATTTTAAGTTTTAAATCAGTTTTGGATTAGAGATAATCATCTGCCATTTGTAATTGATAAAGAACTGTGAGAATTAGATAGAAAAATGAATTATTTGGTTAATTAAGTGATTAATTAATAAATATAAATCGATATCTTATATCATCCATATCTTTTGCATATGTCGTCTGGTTCAGACAGGGTTTCTTGTGTTGCACTCATATTGGAGCCCTCTACGGTTTGGCATAGGATTTGGTTGCTCTTGTTGAGGTGAGTGATTTTTTTATTCACTATACTGTGATTGTCATTATAGTTAGAAACTATGTTTTGAGATGATTTCCAGCTTAAAACAACATTTTGAACATAAAGAAACCCACATTTATTTATTAATGGATTTAAATAGTTTTCAAAATTAGATATCAATATGCTCTTATTGACGTGCAATTTTTAGAAAATCCCTAGATTTAGAATAATTTTAGTACGAATCCCAAATTGGTTGATATAGATGTGATGCACATGTTTTATGTATACTATGTTGGTTGCGTGTATGCGATATTGGTTGCATGTATGATTATTTGTTTGTTTTGATAGAAAACGCTGATCAATAGGCAATACAACATTGTGGAATATCGTGTAAGATAGATTTTCGTGTATATCGATTGAATGCACCAGGATGGGAACTCAAATGGATAGGACGGAATTCTATGCATATAAATTGGATGCATACATGCATACATGATGGAAACTCAAATGAGATGATTATATGGAAGAATACTGGGATGCATGCCCACCGATCTAAAAGCGAGAGACGATAGACTTGAGCATATGCTTTAGACTTTAGGATGGACGTCGGACGTTTTCACTTGGTTTGTACTTGGCCATTTTTGACTAAATATATGACCAAAGTGGTCGGATTGACCACTCTGGAGTGGTCGATATTTACTACGTTTGATGATGGCCATTTTGGCCAATCTTTGATATGGACAATGAGGAGGCTTTCGGGAGCATGACGTGGTGGTTTTTTTATGCGGCCAACTCTTGATTTTGATGTTATTGCTCTGTGATGAGCGATCTGGATGGTGAATAAAGATGTAATGCTTCGACGTGATGACTTTGGGACTTTTGCGATGATGACTCAACGATGATGGATTTATATTCCTACAATGAAGACTCGATCGATGGAGTCGTGATAATGGTCCGTAAGGATGGGTTTGAAGAAGGTAATTCATATGTAAAACGTTAAAGGGTTCTACTATGGAAAATGGAGCATTTAAGGGTTCTGCTTTGATGAATGGGTACAAATGGAGCGAGGAAGGGCTCCGATATGCATGCAAAGGGATCATTGATAATCAGAATATTTTCTAATGTACTCATAAGTAGGGGTATTGTGAGGATGCGCATTGGGTATATAGTTGGCTACCTTGGATCATTGAAGGGAAATGCAAACCCTAGATCAAGGAATGCATTTAGTATCAGCTTTTAATTGGTGTTTGAGTACACAGACAACTTGAATTTTTCATTAATACTTGTTAGGGGATCACGAGTTATAGTATATCCAAATCACATTTAGCGGCAGTAAGAATTATTTGATGGACGTCATGTTTGTTTGTCACTCTAAGGATGTCACGGGATGTATATATCCATTGAGGTTGATACCTAGACACCCGATGGTGCACCAGGATGTTTTTACACTTTATGATGTTAGTAGATTAGTATATTATCACTATATGCTAACTCTTTGATACAGGGACGGGTCACCTATGGTTCCCCATACCATATATCCCATAGACTATGTCGACTTTCATAGTATTTTGATATTGTTTATTACTCACACCAGACTGTTGTCTTACTCAAGGTTCAGTGCTTTTCTTTTTATTATTTTAGGCACTCTTAAATGAGTATACTAGATAGCAAGTGTAGACGACATGCAAAGTTGTGTAGATGGACTACCAAGGGGTAATGCTTTCTCAAAATTATGTTTTGGGCTTATTATTGTTTATTCTACTATGTGGCATGTTGATCCTCAACAGTGTTCTTTTATTTTATTTAAAGACGGTTATCATTTGAGTTTATTTATCATTTGTATTAACTCTATTACTATTTTGTATAACTGTATGAACCTGTGCACTTTGATTCTATGATTTAGTTAGTTACTACGGTTTTGCGTATTTTATATATCTGTAATGATTGCTATATTTTATTAGATGCAATGTGAGATATACGAGAGGTTCTTTTTTATTTACTTTACAACCTTAACAATCATCATACATTGGTTGTACATCATTGTAGCGCACTATACAGGCATTTTAGGTGCCAGAGGTGTAGGGCGGTCATTACATTTGGTATCAGAGCTTAGGTTGCATAGTTAACCTAAGGGATACCAGGATCCATTAGCGACAGAGTAGGAGTTATCACTCTAGAAAGGATCGAGAGTATACGAGAGAGCTTACTTGTTATTTATTTTGGTTTTTAAAACTATATATTATATAAGTCATACTGCACACGCAAGTACTATTGCTGCAGTTTTTCTTTATGAGAGATTGATCTTTCTTATTATAGATTAAGAATGAGCTAGCATACGAGAAATGTTGTTATGAACTCCATCTCTGGATTTAAGGAGGGGAAGAATTGAGGGCTGCTAAGCCTATTCTACAGAGCATGCTTGTGGAGAAGGCGCGAACATGGTTTGAAATGCCCAAGTTGCTCCAATTGATGATGGTGCTCAAGTGCAGGCCCCTAGGGTTGAATTTTCTAAGTAGAATATAGAATATTCTGGCTTTGAAGGAAAATCATTCTTTGGAATAGAGTCATCCATGGATGTCCAAGATTAGATAGACATTTGTGAAAGGATCTTCGATGACTTGGTGTTATATGATTCTATAATGCAGAGATTAGCCTTTTGATAACTCCAAGGATGGGCTATGAACTGGTGGAAAGCCATTAAAGCTACGATTCTGATGATCATTTTACTTATGATCAGTTTATAATTTGCTTCGGAGAGAAATTTATCCCAACTACATAGAAGTCGATTATGTTTAGGAATTTCACCAACTTGAAGCAAGGTGAAATGTTTGTGTTGGAGTACACGGTCGAATTCGATGTGCTGTCGAAGTAAGATTTATCTTCCATTGATACCCTACTCAAAAAGAATGAAAAACTTATCATTCGATTGGATGATCCACTTGGAAAGAGATTGATTGGTCACTTTAAGGAGAGCATTGAGAAGTTGGTCAAGAAGGCTTTACGATATGAGAGCATGTACCCAATGTAGAAGGTCTATCCTGAGCTAGCTAAACAGAGTAGACAACGAAGCACATGCATTGAATGTCATTCTGACTTTATTAAATGGTCCATCGATGAAAGAAAAGGAAAATGACGTTACTATCTATGGTATGATTTCTATTTATGGTGTTTCTATACGTGTTTATTCGATACTGGTGCTTCACATCACTTTATATCTAGTGATTTGGTAGATAAATTGGGATTAATACCGGAGATAGTTGGCCAAACTTACAATGCGACAAACCATATTGGGGGCTCGGCCAACCTATGCATGATTTGTCGAGATCTAGTGTTATCGAGTAATGGATGTCCATTTGCATGTAATTGATTTGTTTTTTGTTTTTTTGGGTTCGGAATTATTCTAGGAATGGATTGGCTGAAGAAGTACGAAGCAGTGGTGGACTGTGAGAGGACGTTGGTGATGATCGGGACAGAGAATGGGTGGAAGGTAGAAGTTAGGCTGTCCACCGGAGGATGAGGTGATGGTTAGCTTTCTATATTCACAGGAGGTCCCATAGGACAAGTTGTCATCCATACGTGTAGTTAGAGTGTCCAGATATATTTGATAGGTGATGGAATTGCCACCACATAGGGAGATAGAGTTCTATATCGGTCTAGTCAAAGATTCTAGACTAGTAGCTATGCCTTAGAGGCATATAGTGCCCAAAGAGAAAAGGAACTAAAGGTGCGAGTGGATGACCTATTGAGGTGACGGTTTATTCATACGAGCATATCTGAGTAGGGTGCGCTTGTAATATTCGCCACTAAAGTGGATGGCCCTTTGAGGTTACGTGTTGATTACCGTAAGTTGAATAAGGTGATGAGGAAGAACAAGATCCACTCCCGTATATAGATGACTTATTCAATCTACTCCATAGTGTGATGGCATTCTCTCGGTAGGACCTTGCTAAGGATATCAACAACTGAGGGTAGCGAAGGAGAGTTTTGTCGATCATTATGTTTTGTACACCATCTAGATTTTATGAGTGGTTGGTTATGCCGTTTGGGCTAACCAATGCACTAACATACTTTGTTAATCTTATGAACCGTATCTTCATAGATCAGCTAAATATGTTTGTGCTTGTGTTTGTAGATGATATTCTTGTCTACTCACGGATAGAAGAGGAACAGAAGACACATCTAAGGATTGTGATAGAGGTGTTGAGGAAACACCCATTAAAGGCAAGTGTGAATTTTGGAGGAAGGAAGTGAGATTCTTTGGTCACGATGTTCCGGAGCAAGACATTGTTGTAGATCCTGCAAAGGTTACGACAGTCCAGGATTAAAGTGCTACAGACATGAGGAATTTTCTTAGGTTGGTGGGATACTATAGACGTTTTATCATGGACTTCTCTAAAATAGCAGTGTTGTTAACCGATTTAATGAAAAAGAATCAGAATTTCATTTAGGACACGAGGTGTAACACATATTTGTAAGTCTGACATAAAGGTTGATAAGTGCACCAGTGTTACTCATTCTAAATGGGAATGAGGAGTTGGCAGTATACACAAACTCCTGTGGTACTAGATTAGGAATGGTATTGACGTAGAGTGGTAAATTGTTGCATATGCTAGTCGACAACTCAAACCGCACGGGAAGAAATATTCAACTTATGATTTGGAGTTGATGGCAACATTGTTCGCTTTGAAGATTTAAAAGAATTCTCTATTAGGAGAGAGATTCGAGTTATTCACATATCCCAAGTCGTTGAAGTATCTATTCTCCTAGAAGGATCTCAACCGTCGGCAGCGAAGGTTGAAAGTTTTGGCCTCTTACGACTTTGACATTTCCTATACCCTAAGTAAGGGAAATGCAATCGCTGATACTCTGAGCAGAAGATATTCCAATTTTGGAACGATGTTCCTAAAGTGGACACACTTGAGTTTACCATTGGCTATGACTCAGACATTGATGTGAGCTACAGCCAGAGATGATGGCTAATTTGACTATCATACCTACTTCGTTGAGTGGATCGGCGCTAGTAAAAGGCATGATGCTAGACTAGCAAAGATTATAACCAAGGTCGATAGTGGAGTAGAGCCTAAGGATATGAGGAAGTGCAGGCTCAACCAAGATGGCTGGCTCCATAAGTATGAGAGCTTGTTTGTTCTTAAGTGGAAGTGGGAACAAATATCAATGGATTTCATCAAAAGATTACCGAGTACTAGAGAAAAGTATGATAACATCTGGATCATAGTCGATAGAATGACAAGAGTGCTAGATTTATTCCCATAAAGTCCAACAGAACGTCATCCAAATTTGGCGAGTTGTATGTGAAGTTAATTGTATGATTCCATGGTGTGATAAACAACATTGTGAATAGCCGAGACCCTTTATTCATTAGCCAGTTTTGGAAGAGCTTACAAGAGGTGTTGGAAGAGATGACATTGAATCAGCTAGATGATATCGAGGTCGAATCAAAAACTTCATGAACTCGTGGGCCTATTTGTATCATCGCATGTGATGGGAAATAGCTTAGGAGGAGGACAATGAGCTGGTTAAGGTTCAGTGGACTGAAAGCAAACACGATTGCACATGGAAGATCGAGAAGAGAATAAGGACCACTTTTTGGAGCTCTTCGCTTGGTAAGATTTCCATTTTATCGTTAGCTTTCATATTTGATATCTTATTTGATGCATTATATTAAATAATTTAGTATTATGCATGCTAGGATAGGCATGGATGCTACTTGTTAATGTTTGATACTAAGTGTGCATGTTTGGTGTTTGATGGTTAATGCTCAATATGATTGCTTATGGTTGTTAGGTATGCGTGGTAGCTAAGTTTGACCTTACTTTGTTTGATTTAGGGATTTAAGGGGAGAAATTCCTAAAGACGTAGAGTGTAACGATCCATAATTTACATATTAGAAGGTCGTATTGTTTTTAAATTCATATTGGATCATATTTAGATATAACTGTTAGTTCTTGAGATGATGATTTTAATGACAACAACCTTAGGACTTGTTATAAAATATAAATATCATTATTCTTGTCTAGATATATGTATATGTAGGATATATATATATATATATATATATATATTTGCAGGTACTAAGAATGAAGACTGTATAGTATAAAGATTCAAGGCCGAGCATAGAGATTCGAGAATGACGAATTCAAGATTGAAGAAATCCAGACAGAAGACTCACGAGTATCAAGAATTCGAGAGTTCAAGATATCAAGATGAGTAATAGAGTCTAAATTTATGTTAAAACTTCATAATAGCACTAAAATCTTTATTCGGATTTTAATTGTGGAATGAAATCCAACTTCTCGCTTTAATAATGGGATGGAACCCACGACCTCTTTAGTAGGATGGAGTGCACGACCTTCTCTAGTTGAATGGAATCCACGAAATTTTCAAAATGATTTATTTTTTCAAAACTATCTTTTTAAAGTCATCTCTATCAATTTAAATATTTCAAAAACTATTTTTAATCATATTAATTTCAAAATTATCACTTGTTTTTTATACTATCTCTTGATTTTAATATTTTAGCTTTAATATATTTTAAAGAAATCAATACTTAGTTTTTAATATTACTTTTATATTATATATATTTTAAGTTTACTTTTTAAAACTCTTTTATAAGTTTAAACTATATTCAAAATGGTTTACAAAGTTAAGAAATTGTATTGACAAGTTTTAGAGTAGAAATCATCTTAAAGCAAAATCTATTTTCAAAATTAACATAGGCATGTCAACATCACTCATCCCGCCATGTGGACATGGTAGCCGTAGAATTCAAATTTTAAATTTTCAAAAGAAGTGTATATTCGTTATAACCTTACGTGAATGGACCTAACCGTTGTTCTCCTATAAATACTAGTTTTTTTCATCGAATTTTTAAGTTAGTTTTTTTCTTTCTTTCTTCACTCCTTCTTATCCACTCAAATATTTTCTTATATTTCAAATGTTTTAACAAAATTCTACCGAAATCCTAATTGAATCAAACTCGCTCGTCTCTAGTTTGATTCTCTGCCACTCTCTCTCAAGGATCTCAGTGCTATTCTGTGACGACCCGGAAATTTTTAACATTTGAAATTAAAATATTTAATTGATTTTAAATATTGGAAGTTGTTTTTAAATTTGAATTTGAATTTTAACTATAAATTTGTCAATTTAATTGTTAAATTTAATTTATTGAGATTGGGTAAAAATTTGAATCTTCAATTGTGAGCTGTTTAAAAATATTTTCAAGGCTTCATAAATTTATATAGATAATGTTGAAGATAATAGAAGCTTTAGAATTGAATTTGGAAACGTTTTGTTCGGTTTTGAAATTTTACTGTTTAAATCGATATTTAAAAATAGCCTTCCAAGGCACAGTCTTGGAATTCGACGAAACCAGTTCCATGGGATCCGTAATGTTGTATTATTATCGGATTTCAAATTTCGTATTGATCGAAGTTGTTGTGTGAGCGTACAATATATAAACACGCTGAAAATTTAATTGATAATAATCGATTCAAAAAGCTATCTTCCCCATACGATTGAATTAGGACTCGAAACCTTTTCCATTGCGTTCGGGATAGGGGCATAACATTATGAACGCCTAGTGGCATGCCTCGATAGGAGGTCGGGATTTTGAGTTTCTAAATTCGGGACGATTTGAATTTAAAAATATAATATATATTTTGACTATTCAAGCTGTATTCCTTTTCGTTCACATTAGAGCTTTTTCGTTCTTTCCAGAATCACTGTCGCTGGCTTCTTCAACCCTTCACATCTGTCTCTTCCTTTCATTAGCTATTAGCCACCCTAGTGCGGACCTAATAGTGTACGCGTAGTCGTTTTCTTCTGATATTCGTATGCCTCCATCAGGTTCTAATAAAAAAACGAAAAGAAAGAATATAATGGCCGATACTTCAATACTTATTCCTCTTCCTCTCCGGTTTTTCAAAATCGAAGAAAACAAAATTTAAATCAATGGCCGAACTTCGAAATTTATTATCCTAATTCGATTTTGACTTCCGATCGACATCTGGGTAGGAAAGGGAGGCGCGACTGGTGGTTACGCTCACGTGGAAGAGGGTTCAAAGCAGAGGAGTACTCGCTATCTCGATCTGGGCTAAGGCTTGGGGTCGTGTTCGTGAGTGAAGCGCACGCATGTGGAGGCTAGCGCACGCAAGGCATGTGGCTTTGATTCGAGGAAGTGGTAATCTCATCGCGGTGGCTAGAATTTTGAGGGTTTCGAGATAAATTGAGGCAAGATGTCACGATCAAATGTGGGTGGAGGCCGAAGCGTCGAGGTGGGGTTCGTTCACGTGAGGGGAAGGCGTTCTGTCTCATTCGTCGATAGGAGCTCACAAATGCGGTGTTGTGGAGGGCTTCGCGTTGGTGTTCTGGTGGTGGTCGAAGTTAAAGCTAGGGCTAGGGGTTCAATCAGAGCAGCAAGGCATATTTTTTTGTTTTAATTAAAATGATAGATATTTTAATTTAAATTTCAAGAATTCCAAAAACTAAAGGAAAAATATTATATACTAGTTATAACAATTGTTTAAAGAAACAAAATTTAAAGCAGGAAGATATAAAATGTTCTAGTTTTATTTAATAAATATATATCCTCATGCATGTTCTTATTTTCAAAAGGGATTAATTTAAAATCAAAATTGTTAGTTAAATAAATTTATTAAAGGGAATTGGTTTGAAATTTAAAAGTATTTATTTAAAATAAGATCATTGGTTAATTAAATTTATCCAATAGGAATTTAATTGTTCGATTTATTCGAATATTAATAAAATCATATAATTGTTTATGCAAGGTCTATAAATCGTGAAAAAAAACTAGAATGGAAATGGGTTGCATGCATAAGCAAAGGTGTGATCTTCTCACTCAAATTATAATAATTGAAAATTTCAGTTATTGATTGATTGTTGAATTGTGATAGTTAAATTTAAATTATTGATTGTGTGCTTGGATGATTGATTTATTATTCGTTATATTAGTTTAGACCCTATACGCCGCATAATAGCGGATGATGTTATATTAAACCCATATACCGCGATATTCCACCTCGAAGTGGAATTGGTATTATATATGTATTTGGAGTTGTTGATTTCCCGCATTATATAGCGGATGAGACCCAATGCGCCGCATAATAGCGGGTGATGTTTTATAAATCCCATATATCGCGATATTCCACCTCGAAGTGGAATTGGTATTTAATTGTTGTGCTAACGTCTGTAGATGCAGGAAAACAGGTTGGAGGGATCCAACTGGATTCCTCAAATGCATAAATTTATTTCAATAACTGTGTGTTGATTGTTTATAATCTGTGTGTGAATATATTTGTGATTGAAATCGTTAAAGGCTATGGTTTAGCCGAATATATTTTTGGTATCATAGGATACCAGAAATAAATAAATAAAATTTGATCTTTGAAATTTAGTAGAAAATTTATAGTAAATTAATTTTAGAAAACTGAATAAATTTAAAAGAAGGAATTTGTTTCAAAAGATAATAAATTTAGTGTTTAAAATAAATTTGAGAATCAAATTGAAATTTGATTTGGTGCTTTAAAAATAAATTAGAAAATCAATTTGATATTGATTTGGTAAAAATAAATTATTTGGGAATCGATTTGAAAATTGTATATCTGTGGATATTTGAAAATTTAAAATTCACAGTGGGAATTTTATAAAAGAATGGGAAATTTGTTTTAAATGAATATTGTTTTATTTTTTAAAAGTATGGAAAGGAATTTACAGATTTGGGACGTAAATTTAAAATAAATCCAAAAAGATTTATAAATTGATTTGAATGAACCATTTTAGAATGGAATGTGTACTTTCCCTGAAAGCCGAGAATGATTTCAATATAGTTTATAAATATAAGTTGAACTTGCAAAGATGGTTTTAAGTATAGAATGTTTGGAAAAAAATTATTTACTTAAGCTATTTTGAAAATCTTTAAAGTAAAGATTTGTCTAATTAATTATAGAAGTGATTATTTAAAGATTAAATTGATATTTGTTTTAGAAAATGGGTATTTAAATTAGTTATACCCTATCTACTAATTTTATTTTGAAGTTAGTTTGGACTTGAAATTTTGTATGAAACATTTATTTAATATTTTCATAATTAATATTTAAATAAATGTTTTAAAATAGTTTATCTAAATGTTTCCAAGTATATATTTTGGATAACTGATTTAAAGTATTTTAAAGTATTTGAACTCGGTATACTTTCAGTGGAAATAAATAATATCGGGAATCTTATTCCGCGAGTGAAAGGTGATTTGAAATTTTTTTCAAATGGTTGAAGTGTTAAAAATATATATCTTGTGAAGATATTTTGAAAATAATAATTGGAAAATTATTTAAATCTTGGTGATTGTTGTGAATATTGATTGATAGTTAAATAACCGACTATCAATATTGACCTTTAAATGATATTTGAATTTCGATGCGACCGGGGGTCAGGTTCCAAATGGATATTCGAAAACCACATTGAACCTTTGTGATTGTGATGGATCTTTTATTTAAAAGATAAAAGTGGAAATTTGTTATGATTTGTTTAAAATCTGATTGAACACTTGTTTTTAAAAATAAGCGCTCATTATTCGGATTAGCCGGGAGAGGACTTTGTGTCATAAAACCCATTCCGAATAATGATACGACGAAACGGGATTGCTTTTGAAGATGGTGTTGAAGACCGGGTATTTTCAAAAACGAAAGGATTACCTGTCGAATGTCTCTGCACCCGGTTGCTCCGTTATAGAGATTTTATCACACTTTGTGATGGAAATTCCGGACGTGATTAGTGAATATCCAGATTTGCAAGGGCTTCTTTAGAAGTGCCTTCGGTTCTGTTCGAACCCGGAACAGACTTGTATGGTTATATGTCTGACACTACACTTCGAGATATAAAGCAGATTTCTTTCAAATACATATCTGTTGGTGGCGGAGAATTTATTCTCTTAGCTTAACACACTTCTCTAAGACGTATGAGCTCAGAGGTTATGTAGTTGAAGGTTATCAGTGATATACTCCCAATTTGGTAGTGTGGCATGCTAAGTGCTGCTGTGTGTTGATGATCATTTGTTGATCATTTGTGATCAAAGCATGACTTTGTGAAGAGTTAGCTTTGTGGACGAGACTTCGTCGAACCTCACATCCCGGAAATGGTCGAAACTAGAAAGATGCGGCAAGGTTATTTGGGGGTAGCGCCCACTGATGGTATGTCATTTCCTTCTGGAAAAAGGTAGTATCATGGTATGGAGCCCAGATATTTTACGTATGTTGATGCTGCAAATTTATTATACTTTATGGTTGTTGCTTTGTAGTTGAGGATCCTCGGATAAAGGTCGCAAACGACCGGGGGATGGCATACTCGTGTAGTAGTTCCCTAGTTACAGAGGTAACCCGGCCTTGTGTTGGAAGACATCCGATTAGGTTCTTGGGGCATCCCCCCAGAGGCGTACCCATGTGGCAGTAGGAAGTTCCTTAGCCTGACCATTTGTTAGAAGTACAAAGAAACAATACGAGCCCTTTACGATTGCAGTTGTATAACCTACCTCCTCAGGAGGTAGCTATAGAAGGCATAATATAATGGTTCCGATGTTGGCTAAGATTGATATTATACTTTCGAAATGTTTTCTACATTGTGCACTAATGATAATATTAAAAAGGATTTTGCGTATCAAGCATGTTTGACTATCATAAGGAGAAATCTCCTCCAAGTCTGCGATTGCATTGTGTGTGTGCCGGGAGGCCTTATGGTAGTTTCATTTTCCAAAAAGCATTGTGAATTTCTTTTATTCCCCTTTTTTTTATTTTGTTAAAGAATAACTGTTTTAAGATCTCACACTAGTCCCACGACTGGCCTGGAGTTTATTGTTTCCTTCCTAAACTCTGGGTGCCCATAATTTTCCACACGGGCAGCCTAGAGTCAGGTTATCATTATTTTGAAGCGAAGTCGAAAAAGAGATGCTGTGGGATCAGGAGCAAGCTGGATGGCGAGGCGTATCACTTATATATGTAATATTTCCTTTCCGCTGTTTGTTGTTGTAACACTCTGATAATGTAATGTGATGTAATGTAATAAGTGATATAGTTCTTTGTTTTAAAGATGTTCATTTATCTATTATATGTTGTTCCACTGCGAAATGTGAGATCCTGTTATTGTTTTCTTTTCTTCTTCTACTCTTTCTTCTTTAAACCCGAAGACTCATACGTTTGTTCCACTTTGGGTTGAATTGTTGTGCAATTTTGCCAGCTCAAAAGGGGTATGGATTTGCGGGTCTTCCCAAGTGGTATCAGAGCATTTGGTTAAGCGACAACCTTGGCTTTGTTGGGTGTTACTCATTAGAGATAGAGTCGGTAGTACTCTAGAATGAATTTGTGTGTAATAATAGATATGAGCGCGTATTTGTTAGTGAATACAAAATTGTTTTATATTGTGATGATTGGGTTGTTGAGTGGTATATGGATTTTGGTCGGTATAGTCTGTACAACTCTATCAATAGGGATCTCTAAACACCCGTACAGAACAATTCGACATGATGTTGTTTTAAAATAGGGTGAATGAAATAATTTTACCCAAAATCATTTTTGTAGATAAAGGAAATAATCTTTGTAAATTATTATAGTATATGGTTGCTTGATTGTTAGGAAGTGATGATATTATTATCATTTGAATAGGAAATTGAAATCGTAACTCCAAAGTTAAGAAATAAATTCACATACAAATGGAATTTGAGAATATAAATTGTAAATGTGATTTGTAATTTGAAATGGAATTCCAGAGAATTGTTTTGAAAATAATTTGAAATTTTTGGAGATTTCGGAAGTTTAAATCCCTTTTGATTTTGAAGATGATTTTCAAAGGTTTGGAAAATGTTTTGAAGGGATGAAAGCTCTAAACTCTTTTAGTTCGTTGGAAAATAACTTCGGTGATGACTGCAGCATCATCGATGTTCATTTTCGAGTTTCCAAGAGAGAAATTGCTGCCAAATTATTTTAAATGGAGGTTCTTTGCAAACTGGTTTGGTTTTAGAAATTTATAGGGATAATTTGAATTGATTTCAAAAATGGTTTTGAAATGTTGAAAAGATTCTGGAATCTTATAAAAAATAGTTATGGAATAATAAGTTTGAAAACTTAGAAAATTCAGATTAAACTAAAATTAACTTGAATTAATTTGAATAAAGGTGAATTTGAGAAGTCTTATAGACTAAATGATTGGAATAAAATATATTAAAGTGGAAAAATAAGTTTTGAATCAATAAATAAATTTACAATTGCAAGTAAATGAAAGGGAAATTGAATGTTGAAATTTATTTCGAATTTGTAAGTAAATAGAATTGGAGTTGGAATTGAAATTGATTTGCGATAAACAAAGTGGAGTATTAAACTAAAATTGGTAAGTGAAACTAATTGATGGATGACCAAATGGGTAAGGTTTAAAATGAATTGAATCTAATATTTATAGATGAAAGAAAATTGAATTCATATAGAATTGGAAATCCAGTTTAATATAAGTAGTTATAAACCAGAATAGTGAATTGAAAATAAATTTTTGGGAATGAACAAAAGAATAAAACTGGAATTGAAACTGAATATTGAAAACCAATTTGAATTGTGTTCGAAGTGAACTAAAGATAATAAAAGTGGAAGAAATAAAAAATTGGTTTGAGATAAAACGATTTGGAATTTGTAATGAATTAGTAAATGAAACTAATTTAAAATAGTGATATGAATCAGTTGTGAATGAAAGATAGTCGATAAAAATTCAATATTCAAAAGGTAAACTAAATCCAAATTAAATTGAAAGTGTAAATTGAATTCAAATGAAATTGAAAATGTAAGATTGAAATAAGATGGATATATAACTTCAATAGTGAAGTAAAAATTGTATAAGAAGTATATATTGAAAGTTTTGTAAAGAAGTGTGCAAAATGATTTTTGAATGTCGAAACTGGATATGATTGTTAAATAGCATACATGTGTATTGAAGGAAAAGGAAACTGGGATTTGATTTCGAAGATAAAATTGAATTGCTCGAAAAGGTATGTATTTAAATTTCTATATGAAATTTGATGATTTTCTTGTCTAGCCACTTGGCTTTTTGTTTTCTTTTTGTATCTGGAGGCCTGTGGTGCCATTTTGTAGTCGTATCGAGCTAGCCGCGCAAAGGAGACGCTGGTGGAATTTTCCCAAAATTTAGGGAGTTTGGGAAAATTTTGAAAATTTAGAATTTGAATTTCAATTTAAATTTGAATCGACTAAGAAAATGATATTGTTTGAAACTTACGGTTAAAGTTGAAAGGTTAGCTAAGGTGATAATAGATCTTTGATGAAAAAGGTTGTTTTGAAAAGTTGGTAAAACTGTTTGATTTTGGGAAAATAATAATTGGGTTAAGGATCATTCTTCATAACTAGTAATTTCGGGATGGAATTCTTTTAAGGGGGAAGGATGTGTCGACCCAGAAATTTTTAACATTTGAAATTAATATATTTAATTGATTTTAAATATTGGAAGTTGTTTTAAAATTTGAATTTCAATTTTAACTATAAATTTGGCAATTTAATTGTTAAATTTAATTTATCGAGATTGGGTAAAAATTTGAATCTTCAGGTTTGAGCTGTTTAAAACTATTTTCGAGGCTTCGGGAATTTATATAGATAATGCTGAAGATAATAGAAGCTTCAGAATTAAATTTGGAAACGTTTTGTTCAGTTTTGAAATTTTACTGTTTAAATCGATATTTAAAAATTGCCTTTCGAGGCACAGTCTCAGAATTCGACGAAACCAGTTCTATGGGATCCGTAATGTTGTATTATTATCGAATTTCAAATTTCGTATTGATCGGAGTTGTTGTGTGAGCATATGATATATAAACGCGCTGAAAATTTAATTGATAATAATCGATTCAAAAAGCTATCTTCCCCATATGATCGAATTAGGACTCGAAACCTTTTCCATTGCGTTCAGTATAGGGGCATAACATTGTGAACGCCTAGTGGCACGCCTCGATAGGAGGTCGGGGTTTTGAGTTGCTAAATTCGAGACGATTTGAAATTAAAAATTAATATATATGTTGACTAGTCAAGCTGTATTCCATTTCGTTCACATCAGGGCTTTTTCGTTCTTTCCAAAATCACTGTAGCTGGCTTCTTCGACCCTTCACACCTGTCTCTTCCTTTCATCGGCTATTAGCCACCTAGTGCAGACTAATAGTGTACGCGTAGCCGTTTTCTTCTGATATTCGTATGCCTCCATCAGGTTCTAATAAAAAAATGAAAAGAAAGAATATAATGGCTGATACTTCAATACGTATTCCTCTTCCTCTCCAGTTTTTCAAAATCGAAGAAAACAAAATTTAAATCAATGGACGAAGTTCGAAATTTATTCTCCTAATTCGATTTTGACTTCCGATCGACATCTGGGTAGGAAAGGGAGGCGCGACTGGTGGTTACGCTCGCGTGGAGGAGGGTTTGAAGAAGAGGAGTACTCGCTATCTCGATTTGGGCTAAGGCTTGGGGCCGTGTTCGTGAGTGAGGCGCGCGTGTGTGGAGGCTTGTGCACGCGAGGCCGGTGGCTTTGATTCGAGGAAGCGGCGATCTCGTCGCGGTGGCTAGAATTCCGAGGGTTTCGAGATAAATTGAGGCAAGATGTCGCGATCGAATGTGGGTAGAGGCCGAAGCGTCGAGGTGGGGTTCTTTCACGTGAGGGGAAGGCGTGCTGTCTCGTTCGTCGATAGGAGCTCGCGAATGCAGTGTTGTGGAGGGCTTCACGTTGGTGTTCTAGTGGTGGTCGAAGTCGAAGCTAGGGCTAGGGGTTCGATCAGAGCAACAAGGTATAATTTTTTGTTTTAATTAAAATGATAGATATTTAAATTTAAATTTCAAGAATTCCAGAAACTAAAGGAAAAATATTATATAGTTGTTATAACAATTGTTTAAAAAAACAAAATTTAAAGCAGGAAGATATAAAATGTTCTAGTTTTATTTAATAAATATATATCCTCATGCATGTTCTTATTTTCAAAAGGGATTGGTTTAAAATCAAAATTGTTAGTTAAATAAATTTATTAAAGGGAATTGGTTTGAAATTTAAAAGTATTTATTTAAAATAAAATCATTGGTTAATTAAATTTATCCAATAGGAATTTAATTGTTTGATTTATTCGAATATTAATAAAATCATATAATTGTTTATGCAAGGTCTATAAATCGTGAAAAACAAACTAGAATGGAAATGGGTTGCATGCGTAAGCAAAGGTGAGATCTTCTCACTCAAATTATAATAATCGAAAATTTCAGTTATTGATTGATTGTTGAATTGTGATAGTTAAATTTAAAATATTGATTGTGTGCTTGGATGATTGATTTATTATTCATTATATTAGTTTAGACCCTATACGCTGCATAATAGCGGATGATATTATATTAAATCCATATACCGTGATATTCCACTTCGAAGTGGAATTGGTATTATATATATATTTGGAGTTGTTGATTTCCCGCATTATATAGCGGATGAGACCTTATGCGCCGCATAATAGCGGGTGATGTTTTATAAATCCCATATACCGCGATATTCCACCTCGAAGTGGAATTGGTATTTAATTGTTGTGCTAACGTCTGTGGATGCAGGGAAACAGGTTGGAGGGATCTAATTGGATTCCTCAAATGCTTAAGTTTGTTTCAATAATTATGTGTTGATTTGTTTATAATCTGTGTGTGAATATATTTGTGATTGAAATCGTTAAAGCCTATGCTTTAGCCGAATATATTTTTGGTATCATGGGATACCAGAAATAAATAAATAAATTTTGATCTTTGAAATTTAGTAGAAAATTTATAATAAATTAATTTTAGAAAAGTGAATAAATTTAAAAGAAGGAATTTGTTTCAAAAGATAATAAATTTAGTGTTTAAAATAAATTTGAGAATCAAATTGAAATTTGATTTGGTGTTTTGAAAATAAATTAGAAAATAAATTTGATATTTATTAGGTAAAAATAAATTATTTGGGAATCGATTTGAAAATTGTATATCTATGGATATTTGAAAATTTAAAATTCACAATGGAAATTTTATAAAAGAAAGGGAAATTTGTTTTAAATGAATATTGTTTTATTTTTAAAAGTGTGGAAAGGAATTTACAGATTTGGGACGTAAATTTAAAATAAATCTAGAAAGATTTATAAATTTATTTGAATGAACCATTTTAGAATGGAATGTGTACTTTCCCTGAAAGCCGAGAATGATTTCAATATAGTTTATAAATATAGATTGAAGTTTTAAAGATGGTTTTAAGGATAGAATGTTTGGAAAAACATTATTTACTTAAGTTATTTTGAAAACCTTTAAAGTAAAGATTTGTTTAATTAATTATAGAAGTGATTATTTAAAGATTAAATTGATATTTGTTTTAGAAAATGGGTATTTAAATTAGTTATACCATATCTACTAATTTTATTTTAAAGTTAGTTTGGACTTGAAATTTATATGAGACATTTATATAATATTTTCATAACAAATATTTAAATAAATGTTTTAAAATAGTTTTATCCAAATGTTTCCAAGTATATATTTTGGATAAGTGATTTAAAGTATTTTAAAGTATTTGAACTCGGCAGACTTCCAGTGGAAATAAATAATATCGTGAATCTTATTCCGTGAGTGAAAGGTGATTTGAAATTGTTTTCAAATGGTTGAAGTGTTAAAAATATATATCTTGCGAAGATATTTTGAAAAATAATAATTGGGAAATTATTTAAATCTTGGTGATTGTTGTGAATATTGATTGATAGTTAAATAACCGACTATCAATATTGACCTTTAAATGACATTTGAATTTCGATGCGACCGGGGGTCGGATTCCAAATGGATATTCGAAAACCACATCGAACCTTTGTGATTGTGATGGATCTTTTATTTAAAAGATCAAAGTGGAAATTTGTTGTGATTCGTTTGAAATCTAATTGAACACTTGTTTTTTAAATTAAGCGTTCATTATTCGGATTAGCCGAGAGAGGACTTTGTGTCATAAAACCCATTCCGAATAATGATACGACGAAATTGGATTGCATTTGAAGATGGTGTTGAAGACCGGGTATTTTCGAAAATGAAAGGATTACTTATCGAATGTCTCTGCACCTGGTTGCTCCGGTATAGAGATTTTATCACACTTTATGATGGGATTCCGGAAGTGATTAGTGAATATCCGGATTTGCAAGGGCTTCTTTAGAAGTGCCTTCGGTTCTGTTCGAACTCAAAACAGACCTGTATGGTTGTATGTCTGACACTACACTTTGAGATATAAAGCAGATTTCTTTCAAATACATATCTGTTGGTGGCGGAGAATTTATTCTCTTAGCTTAACACCCTTCTCTGAGACGTACAAGCTCAGAGGTTATGTAGTTGAAGGTTATCAGTGATATACTCCCAATTTGGTAGTGTGGCATGCTAAGTGCTGCTGTGTGTTGATGATCATTTGTTGATCATTTGTGATCAAAGCATGACTTTGTGAAGAGTTAGCTTTGTGGACGAGACTTCGTCGGACCTCACACCCCGGAAATGGTCGAAACAGGAAAGATGGGGCAAGGTTATTTGGGTGTAGCGCCCCCTGAGGGTATGTCATTTCCTTCTGGAAAAAGGTAGTATCATGGTATGGAGCCCAGATATTTTACCTATGTTGATGCTGCAAATTTATTATACTTTGTGGTTTTTTCTTTGTGGTTGAGGATCCTTGGATAAAGGTCGCAAACGACAGGGGGATGGCATACTAGTGTAGTAGTTACCTAGTTACAGAGGTAACCCGGCCTTGTGTTGGCAGAGATCTGGTTAGGTTCTCGGGGCGTCCCCCAGAGGCGTACCCATGTGGCAGTAGGAAGTTCCTTAGCCTGACCATTTGTTGGAAATCCAAAGAAACAATACGAGCCCTTTACGATTGCAATTGTATAACCTGCCTCCTCAGGAGATAGCTATAGCAGGCATAATATAATGGTACCTATGCTAGCTAAGATTAATATTATACTTTCGAAATGTTTTCTACGCTATGCACTAATGATAATATTAAAAAGGATTTTGCGTATCAAGTATGTTTGACTATCATAAGGAGAAATCTCCTCCAAGTCTGCGATTGCATTGAGTGTGTGCCGGGAGGCCTTATGGTAGTTTCATTTTCCAAAAAGCATTGCGAATTTCTTTTATTCCCCTTTTATTTGCTTTTGTTAAAGAATAACTGTTTTAAGATCTCACACCAGTCCCATGACTGACCTGGAGTTTATTGTTCCCTTCTTAAACTCTGGGTGCCCATAATTTTCCACACAGGCAGCCTAGAGTCAGGTTATCATTATTCTGAAGCGAAGTCGAAAAAGAGATGCTGTGGTGTTCAGGAGCAAGCTGGATGGCGAGGCATATACTTTATATATGTAATATTTCCTTTCCGCTGTTTGTTGTTGTAACACTCTGATAATGTAATGTGATGTAATGTAATAACTGATATAGTTCTTTGTTTTAAAGATATTCATTTATCTATTATATGTTATTCCGCTGTGAAATGTGAGATCCTGTTATTGTTTTCTTTTCTTCATCTTCTACCTCTTTCTTCTTTAATCTTGAAGACTCGTACATTTGTTCCACTTTGGGCTGAATTGTTATGGAATTTTGCCAGCTTAAAAGGGGTACGGATTTGCGGGCCTTCACATATTCAGAGTTATAGAGTCATTTATAATCAAAGATTGAAAGATCGAAGAGTATCAAGTCTCTCTCTATCAAAGTGTGATTGGAATCAGTGTGATTGTGGCCCGTAAATCAATTGGGTGTGATTGTAGCCCGTAAATCAATTAGGTGATTTTGCAGCCTGGTTAAATCAAGAGAGTTTGCCCTAGACTTGGAGACAGGAGGGTCTATCTCGTGGCCTTGGAATCGAGGTTGTAATATCAACATTATATTTGAAAAGAAATATGCACAAGAAATTGTGTGGGACTGGATGTAGGGTAACTCTGAACCAGTATAAAATTCCAATATGTTCTTTCCTTTGCTACTTTTATTTACTATTTGTATCTGTGTATGGTTCTGTGATTGTTTCTATATTTGTGAATTGCATTTGTTTGGATTTAATTGGAAAAGATTTCAAAAAGATTTATAAAATTAATTAAACACTATTCACCCCTCCTCCCTTAATGTTGATTCTACCTTAAGATCTTATTCCGCATTTCCTACATTTGGCATCAGAACATTGGTTTTCAAAGTTATCATAATATGAATTTTGAAAATTTTAAAATGACAATTTTTGGAGATTCTATTAACACTAGTTGAAAACGGTCCAAATCATCATTGTCTTATAAGTCTGCATATTGTTATTATAGAAAATCAAGTTATTTATCAAATTGGTGTGTTGTGAAAGAACAGGTGTCTTATATAGCTTTTAAAGAATCAAAACTCAATGGACACATGGCGCAAACCAAAAAATACAAATGGATACTTGGTAGTGGATGTTCAAGATACATGACTGGTAATCTAGAGATACTGAATGACATAATTTATGAAGATGGAGGAATGGTCAACTTTGAAGGCGGTTCAAAAGGATATGTGATTGGCATCAGCAGTGTCGGTAACTCTAAAACTCCTACTATTTCTGATGTTCTGTTAGTTAGAAATCTAAAACACAACTTACTTAGCATAAGTCAACTATGTGATAAGGGCTACAAAATTAAATTTGAAAAGGATAAGTGTCACATCGAAGATAATAAATCAAATATTATCTTTGAAGGAATTAGAAAGAAAAGTATTTATATTCTCAGTATGAAAATCTCAAATGATAACCTATGTCTTTTGGCTAGTATAAGTGACCCTTGGATTTGGCATAAAAGATTTCGGCATTTGAATTCCAAACTCTTATCTAGACTTTCAAAACTTTATTTAGTAAGAGGTCTTCCTAAAATGGATTTTAAAGTAGATAACATATGTGATGCTTGTCAGTTAGCAAAACTTAGGAAGAGTTCATTCAAATTGAAAGATATGATTTCAATTTCAAAAACTCTTGAGTTACTTCATTTAGATCTGTTTGGTCCATCTCAAATTTAGTCAATAAATCACGATAAATATGTTTTTATAATTGTAGATGATTATTCTAGATTTACATGGACTATTTTTCTGAAACATAAAATGGATGCTTTTGATTTATTTTAAACTTTTGCAAAAAGAATTCAAAATCAAATTTCTTTAAAAATCAAAACTATTCGTAGTGATCACGGTGGAGAATTTGAAAATAAAATTATTGAGAATTTCTGTAATAAAAATGGAATAACTCATAATTTTTCTTTTCCAAGAACTCCATAACAAAACAGAATGGTAGAGTGAAAAAATAGAACGATTCAGGAGTGTGCAAGAACTATTTTTTCAGATAGTAAACTACCATGAAATTTTTGGACTGAAATAATTGCTACAGCTTTTTACATTTTGAATAGGATTTTAATTAGACCTCTAACTAATAAAACATAATATGAAATTATTTTCAATAAGAAACTAAAGGTGTCTTATATTAAAGTTTTTGGAAATAAGTGTTTTATCCAAAATACGAAGGACAATTTGGATAAATTTGATCCAAAATCCGACTAAAGAATCTTTATTGGATATTCTAATAGAAGTAAAGCATATAGAGTTTTCAATTTAAAAACTAACACCATTGAAGAAACAATGCATGTATCTTTTGATGAAAATTTCAAACATTTTGTTAAAATAAATGATGAAGATGATTTTGTTAACTTAAATAATGAATCAAATGAAACAAATTATGAAACTGTTCATCCTAATAAAAGGATCAAGCTTTTAAAAGATAATCCTATAGAAAATATACTAGGAAATATTGAATCTGTTGTTAGAACTAGAAATCAACTAAAGAAGATGAGTAATGCAGCTTTTATGTCAACTATTGAACCCAAAAATCCAAAGGAAGCATCATCGGATGATTCATGGATTCTTGCTATGCAAGAAGAATCGAATCAATTCACCATAAATGATGTATGGAAACTTGTTCCTAGACCTGACGACAAAACTATAACAGGAACTAAATGGGCTTATAAAAATAAAATGAATGAACAATGTGAGGTCGTTAGAAATAAAGCTAGGTTAGTAGCGCAAGGTTATTGTAAAGAAAAAGGAACAGATTATGACAAAACCTTTGCACCTGTGGCAAAATTAGAAGCCATTAGAATTCTACTTGCTTTCGAAAATCACAACTATTTCAAATGGATGTCAAAAGTGCCTTTTTAAATGGTTTTGTTAAAGAGGATGTTTATGTTGAATAACCTCCACTTTTTGAAGAAGAAAAGTTTTCAAATCATGTTGGCAAATTAAGAAAAGCTTTATATGGTCTGAAACAAGCTCCTAGAGCTTGGTAAAATCTTACCTATTACAATCAAATTTTAAAATTGGTAAAGTAGATAACACGCTATTTATTCAAAGAAACAAAATGATATCTAATTAGTACAGATTTATGTAGATGATATCATTTTTGGATCAACAAACAATGAAATGAACAAAGAGTTTTCTAAGATAATGAATAAAGAGTTTGAGATGAGTCATATGGGTGAACTTACTTTCTTTTTAGGATTGTAAATAAAACAATTAGATGGTGTATTTTCATCAGTCAAGAAAAGTATGCTAGGGATCTAGTTAGTAAGTTTGGTATAACCACATCGAGTGGAAAACTGACTCCTATGGCAACCAATGAAGCCTGGAATAAAGAAGACATGTCAAAAGATGTTGATCAAAAACTATACAAGAGAATGATTGGATCGCTAGACTATATAACTACGAGTGGGCCTTATATCATGCATATTATCTGTCTCTGTGCAAGGTACCAGTCTCAACCCAAAAAAAACCCATTTAAAGGCTGTTAAACATATGCTAAAATATGTTAAACACACTTTAGACTATGGCTAATTTTATCCTTAAAATAATTCGTTTGATTTCTTATTGTTATGCTGACTATGTTGGTTGTAAATCAAACCGAAAAGGTACAAGTGGAACTTGTCACTTTTTAAGATATTCTCTGGTTTCCTGGTTTAGTAAAAAGCAAAATACTATCTCACTATCAACAACTGAAGCAGAATATATCTCTGCTGCTTTGGCTTGTTCTCAAGTTATTTGCATTGGAGAAGTCTGTATTGGCAAAAATGGTAATTTGGTCGAACAATATGGAAACTTTTGTATCCATTGCCCTAATTGTTCAATTAACAAGTCACCAGTTGTCAAGAACTCCCGTTAGATTGTTATTATATTCATGTTTTTATATTTTATGTATTTGCATATACTTGTGTCTATGTTTCATGTATATGTGTAATGTATCATCATATATAATAAAATTAGATTTATGTTATGCTTATTATACTCGTTATTAGCTATTAGTTCCATAGTTGAAGGGGGGTTATGTAATTTAGGATTAGTTTTTGTTGATGACAAAGGGGAGAACTATAAAATAGGTTAGATAGGCTTAAAATAAGGGGGAGTTAGTATATTAAGGGGGAATTGTTGGAATAATGGGGAGTCGGAGTAGAATCGAAGTTTATTGGAGTAAATTTTATTAACATAGGTTGTCATCATCAAAAAGGAGGAGATTGCTAGTTCTTGAGATGATGTTTTTGATGATAACAACCTTAGAACTTGTTATAAAACATAAATACTAATATTCTTATCTAGATATATATGTATATAAAAGATGTATATATATGCTGGTACTGAGAATGAAGACTGTACAGTATAAACATTCAAGACTAAGTGTAGAGACTCAAGAATGACGAATTCAAGATTGAAGATATCAAGACTAAAGACTCACGAGTATCAAGAGTTCAAGATATCAAGACAAGTAATAGAGTCTAGATATATGTTAAAACTTCATAATAGCACTAAAATCTTTATTCAGATTTTAATTGTGGAATGGAATCCACCTTCTCGCTTTAATAGTGGGATGGAACCCACGACCTTCTCTAGTTGAATAGAGTCCACGAATTTTTTTTCAAAACTATCTTTTTAAAGTCATCTCTGTCAATTTAAATATTTGAAAAAATATTTTTAATCATATTAATTTCAAAATCATCACTTGTTTTTTAAAGTATCTCTTGATTTTAATATTTTAGCTTTAATATATTTTAAAGAAATTTATACTTAGTTTTTAATATTAAATTTATATTGTATATTTTAAGATTACTTTCTAAAACTCTTTTATAAGTTTAAACTATATTAAAAATGGTTTATAAAGTTTAGGAATTGTTTTGAAAAGTTTTAGAATAGAAATCATTTTAAAGCAAAATCTATTTTCAAAATTAACATAGGCATGTCGACATCACTCATCCCCCCATGTCGACATGGTAGCAGTAGAATTCAAATTTTCAATAGAAGTGTCTATTCATCGTAACCTTTCGCGAATGGACATAACCTTTATTCTCCTACAAATACCAGTTGTTTTCATCGAATTTTTAAGTTATTTTTTTTCTTCGTTTATTCACTCCTTCTTATCCACTCAAATACTTTCATATATTTCAAATGTTTTAACAAAATTCTACCGAAACCCTAAGTGAATCTAACTCGATCGTCTCTAGTTTGATTCTCTACCACTCACTCTCAAAGATCTCAGTGCTTTTTAGAGTTATAGGATCATTTGTAATCAAAGATCGAAAGATCGAAGTGTATCGAGTCTCTCTCTATCAAAGTGTGATTGGAAACGGTGTGATTGTGGCTCATAAATCAATTGGGTGTGATTGTAACCCGTAAATCAATTAGGTGATCTTGTAGCCTGGTTAAATCAAGAGACTTTACCCTAGACTCGGAGACAAGACGGTGTATCTTACGGCCTTGAAATCGCGGTTGTAATATCGACATTATATTTGAAAAGAAATTTGCACAAGAAATTATATGGGACTAGATGTAGGGTAACTTCGAACTAGTATAATATTCCGGTGTGTTCTTTCCTTTACTGCTTTTATTTACTATTTGTATCTATGTCTGACTGTGTGATTGTTACTTTATTTGTGAATTGCATCTATTTGGATTTAATTTGAAAAGATTTCAAAAAGATTCATAAAATTAATTAAACACTATTCACCCCCTAGTGTTAATTCTGCCTTAAGATTCATAATCTGCATTTCCTTCAATGACTTTTGTAATGTTGATTTTTGAAATTTGTGACCCTTACAAATTTTATTGGATGATTTGGCCCTAGATTTATTTTCTCGCATCTTTGGTAGTTATACTTATTACATGGATATACGTTGACCGATATGCATTGGAGGATTTAGACGAACGGAAAATGTCGCTAACTCAAGAAAAAGTGTATGGCCGTGCGGTCAAAAAATTTTCAAGATCAGATGTTCTGGCTGTCTATACAACTTAAGAATGTCCCAAAATAGTCTTCCAGGGTATAGTTTTGAATTTTGACGAAGTACAAACTGATGGAATAGGCAAAATACGATGAGTTGCATTGTCAAAGAATTGTTGCAATCTGACATTTCTAGAGACTGTACAACCACAATATGTGCATTGGAATTTTGACAAAATAATAATAATGGGCTTTTAATCACTAACACTACCCACCAACCTATAAATATTGGCCCATTATTGTAGCTGCATGCTACCCATTTTATTTCATGGAACCCAATCCTATTATCCTTTTCCTCTTCTTTCTTAAGCAAATGAACACCGTTTTGGCCGGAAAAAAATTAAGTCTTCCTAGTTTTCAAAGATCTATGGTACTACGCCCTCGTTTCGACCCAACTCCAATCATGCGGTGCTCGAAAAATGCAAATCCGACAAAGGTCGTGATTTTGAGTCTAACTAAAATGGATTTGGTGGGTATGGCTATGTTTGTAAATGAGAGAGGATCAAAATGAGGGTGGAATGGTTATGTTTCGTGCTATGGCGAAGGGGAAATTGGAGTTGAATGGAAAGATCGCCAATGGTGAACTTTTTGGCGATCTAACCGTGTGACGACCGCCCATGACTCCCGCACCAAAACAAGGAAATAATGCGCTGAAAGGCATGCCAGGCAGCCATGGGTGACCGTCAAGGGTAGAATAAACATCGCAGACTCTATCGTAAAACTCACAGCGCATGGATAAAATACAATAGAGAAATATAATATAGTGAAGCTCCCATAGAACAGAATATCATCATCTAATCATAATAGCTTTATACATGGTCTGAATCATGAATACAAGAAGCCTCACTACATAGCACTCAGAGTAATCAACAAACAGTGGAATATCCAGTACATAATATGAAATAATATGCAAAAGCCTCCTGCTCGTCTTCGTCATCATCAACGTAGATCTCCAAGAACAGCACCTGTCACCTGCTACCTAGTCTACCCATCCCAACATGGATGAACAGCCCAAGGTAATAAGAGGAGACATAAAACCTTGAGTCAGACAAAGTCTTAGTGAGCAGTAAATCAACTATCAAACATACCAAAAGAGCATAAGGGATAAAAGGAATAGGAACCAAACCATCCCACTCCGCCTCTTACTACAGTGATAGCCCCCAGACACACACTAAGGAGAAGCAAGCATAACATGGCAGACAATTAAAGTAAAGCAATAATCATTCGAGTCAAGGTCGATGTTTTCCAAATACAAACCCCCAAGGCCTAAACCAAGATCAGATAAGCACCCGGAAAACACCGCTCTTGAGACCGAATAATTATACAGCCAAACGTCCAAACATCCATGACTCTGGCTATCACTGTTATCATTGCCTTGATTTCACCGTTAGTTGAATGACCACCTGTCAAGGGCCAATGGTAACCCCGGTTCTAGACATAACTCCGCACGTCGTCGCAGCCCGTGCCTAGGAATTTTCGCAACTACCCAGAGTACTAGCACGTCGTCGCAGCCCGTGCTTGGAACGTCGTCGCAGCCCGTTCCAACGTACTCTTGCTTTGAGCATGCTAGAACCTTCAACAACGATGAGATCTCAGCCTCCTAGTCATCCTCCTTGACGACTATTTTCATACTAGCTCAAGCGCCTCTCAAGCTAACCATTATCATCAACCCGGATCGCATCACCGAGTTATCAACATAGCTTCGCACGTCGTCGCAGCCCGTGCTTGGAACGTCATCATGACCCGTCCCATCTCATCATCATACCTTGCCTCCTCGCATCATGACAAAGTCCATCTCAATACCATACTTTGCCTCCTCGCATTATGGTAAAGTCCATCTCAACATCATCTAATCCATACATATGAGCTTCAACATCCGCTTCATATGCCACAAGCAGCTTTCACCATTCAAGAGCCTTTCCACTTAGCTTTTGAATCATCTTCGACCATCTTGTCTAGATCTAACTATCAATCAACTAACATACATAGCAATCAATCAAATCAATCATTAACTTAAGCAATCAAGTAATCAAATATGGTCTAAGTAGGCATTTATAACTACAATGGCAATTTCGTAAATAAATGAGCATAGATATAACATACATGAATCATGGGTTTCTAGCATAGATCTAACAAATATAAATCATGGGTTTTGTCTCTACAACTTGATGAATGAACTTGCATAAGTAAACATCTTCATAAGTAATGGATCTACACTTGGATCTAAGGAAAATGTATGAAATCACTATCTACAACACTCCAACAAACCACCAATCCAATATACTCCTTTGGGTCCGCGTGAGAGATAACCACCACTCACCGAATCACCCAAACACTTCAAAAACTAATCACTTCAGATCTGGACAGCAAGGATTCAAGCTTGATTCATCGAAATCTCGCTTGAAACGATGGAATCTAGCTTCGTTGGATGAAGATCTTCAACTTTGGCTCTTGGATCTTCGATCTTGATCTTCGATCTTGGATGGGTGTTAGAACTAGATTAGAGTGGAGAAAAGAAGATGAAGAAATGTTGTAGTCAAGCTCTCAAAATGGCAGCACTTCGTCGCTTCAAAAACCGATGCCAAAAAGTGAGCCAAACCCCTCTATTTATAGGCTGATTTGTCCATGAGTCGTCGCCCCATGAGTCGTTGCCGACTCAAGAAAATCTCCTACCTAACTGTTACGACTCATCAACATAGCCGACTCACGACTCAGCTATCTACGACCTATGCCTGAACACACTGCTGCTTTACTACTAAGTCATTTGGACGACTCAACAAAACTACGACCTACGACTTACGCCTTATGCCCCCACACGACTCAACTACAAAGCCGACCTAACGACATACCACTTCACGACTCAACAGATAAACACTGACACGACTCAACCGACCTTACGACCTACAACTCAACAGGTCCTACGACTTAACTCGTATACGAGTTAACACATAGATCATGTCCTTATGACTCGGCCATACGACTCAACTAGCTGCCGAGTCAACACAACAACGCTCACACGACCTAACGCCCAGCCTAAGTTCCAACGACTTACGACTCAAGACCCTGCCGACTCAGCTACCCACGACCTAAGCCTTAACCCCTTAAGCCGCTAACCCATGAGTCGGCATCCCTTATGAGTCGACCAACTACTAAATCGGCGATCTCCTTGGCTCGGCCATGCCTTAAGCCGGTCACTCTATGAGTCGGTCAACACCTATGGGTCGGTCTTCTATGAGTCGGCCATCTTCTTAACCCGCTAACTCGGCAACTCACTAACTCGGCCAAACCTATAGGTCGCTACCTCTATGAGTCGGTCAGATTCTCAACTCGGTCCACTAGTTAACTCGTTAACAACTCAACACTTAACACACGAGTTAACTTCCTATACGACTCAGGCTAGAGACAACATAAACAACACTAACGACCTGTAAATTCTACGATCTATCGACACGTAAAATACGGGTCGTTACAAACCGTAAGTAAAATGTCGATATGGATTTATTTGTCTCGACAAGGGGAGTTCGAAAACACTAATGGTATGAGCCGAAGGTGGATGTAGTGGTAGGAGGGAGCTTGAAAAGTCGTAAACAATTTATGGGTGTTGCATATTTTCTTCCTAGTTAAGAGGCATTCACGGTCCTCGAAGAAGGCCGAAGTAGTGGATCGTTGGTGGCATTGACATACCCAGACTGTGGGTTCACCAAGATGAAAAGAAAAAAATGGGTTGCTGCTTTTCTCATGGACATGGCTTAAAGGGATGGTTACACAGTCGTCGGGAGGAGGTGGCAGGTGGAGCTACGGTGGTAGGTTGTATGGCGACATTAGTTGGTGGTTGATGTCGTGTGAAGGTTTACATGTGTCAATAGTTGCCAAGAGGAAGTTAATTATGTACTAAAGGAGGGAGGAGTAGAGAGAATTAGGTGAGTAGGAAGAAGAATAAAAAAGTAATTATGAAAAAAGTTACTTAGTCTAATTATTTATTTATTAGGTTAAGTAAGTGATTAAGTAATTAATATAAATGATATTTTATTTCACCTATATCTTTTGCATACGAGGTCCAATTTGGATGTAGTTTCTTGCATTGCACTCATATTGGAGCCCACGAGAGTTGGCATGGAATTTGGTAGTTTTTGTTGAGGTGAGTTACTTTATCTTTCACCATGTTATGATTGTTATTATAATGTAGAAACGATGTTTTGAAATGATTTCGAACTTTAAAGTATGATTTTGAATATAACTAAATATGCACATGATTTTATAAATAAATTTTAAAGTACTTTAAAATGGTTTAGATCGGATATAACATATGTTCTTATGGAAGTACTATTTTTTAAAAATCACTAGATTTAGGATATTTTTGATATGAATCCCAAATTGGTTAAATGGATGTGTAGTAAATGTTTTATATATGCTATGTTGGTTATGCTATGTTGGTTGCATTTATGCTTGTTTGCTTGTTTGGTTGAAAACGTCGATTGGTAAGCAATATAGCAATAGGGAATATCCTATAAGATTGAGTTTCATATATATTGTTTGAATGCACTAGGATGAAAACTCATATGGACGGAAAGAGTTTTGTGCATATATATAAATGAACACGTGATGGAAATCAGAATGGATGGGATAAGTACATAGAAGAATAATAGGATCCATGTCGACCGATCTGAAGGTGAGAGATGATGGACTTGGGTGTATGCTTCGAACTTCAAGATTGACACTGAACATTTTCACTTGATTTGTACTTAACCATTGTTGACTAAATACATGACCAAAGTGGTTGATATTGAACAGTCTGGAGTAGTTAATGCTATCATTATCGATGATGGTTGTTTTGCACAATCTTTGACATGGATGATAAGGAGGCTTCGAGAAGTGCAATGTGGTGGTTTGTTCATGCGACCGACTCTTGATTTTGATGTTATTGCTCTACGATGAGTGATCACGATGGTGAGGTGATGATATGACAATTTGACGTGATGACTTTAGGACTTTGATGATAATGACTTGATGATGATGGAGTTGTATTCTGACAACGACGACTCGATCGATGGAGTCGTGATGATAATCCTCAAGGACGGGTGCGAGGAAGGAAAGTCGCGTTTAGAACGTTGAAGGGTTCTATAATGGAAAGCGGAACATTAAAGGATTCCACCATGATGAATGGAAACAGATGGAGCGAGGAAAATATAGGATATGCATGCGGAGGGATCATTAATACTTGGAGTGTTTTCTAGTGTACTCGTAAGTATGGGTATTGTGAGGACGCTCAGTGGGTACTTGGTCGGTTACGCTGGATCGTCAAAGGAATCTGTATACCCTGGAACAAGGAAAGGCTCTAGTATCAACTTTTTACTAGTGTTCGGGTACATTGAAAACCGGGATTTTTCCATTAATCCCTGGTAGAGGAATGGTCATATGAGTATTCATATATCCAAAGCACACTGAGTGGTAATGAAGATTGTTTGATGGATGTCATTTTTGTCATGTTTTTTTACAACATTTATTTTTAAAACATTGTAAAAATACCCTTTTCTAAAACTAATGTTATGAAAACCTTGTTTTTTACAACTTTTTTATAGCAAATGGTGTAAAAATCTTGTTTTTTACAATGCTATTTATGCAAATTTTGTAATAATACCCTTTCTAACAACTTTTATTAAAAAACATTGTAAAAACATTGTTTCTACAACCTTTCCCAACATGTTGTAAATATTAATTTACAACAATAAAATTTGTTTTACTCAATGGATGTAAAAATCTATAAGGAAACGTTCACTATAAGATAAGGCCGAATTAACGTAATTTTCTTAAATATATTTACTATTGCTTTAAATATTATAATAATTAGTAATGTATAATTAATAAGAAATAATTAATACTTACTTAATAATTTATAAACAGTAATTTATAATTAATAATTATAAATGACAACTTATATAGGCCATTATTTATAATTTTTTGAAATTAATTATTATTAATAAATAATTTATAGTTACCAGTTATTATCTATAATCAACAAAAAAGATTGTATTTAATAATTTACTATAATTTATTATTAATAACTAGTAAATTACATTTAACTAATAAATATAATTAATATTCAATAATTAATATTAATATTTACTAATTAATAATTAACTATTTAATAAATAATTTTTAATATTTAATTAGTTTAAAAAAATTATATTTAATATTTAATAATTTATTACAGTTTAATATTTAATATTCAATGATAATAATTAATTTACTATCTATTAATATATTTAATAATTGATAATTATTAATTATAATTAATAATTAACGATTAATAATTACTCTTGATATTTAATAATATATAAGTATTTATTAGTATTTAATAATCAATATTCAATTATAATTAGGGAGTAATAAGTAACAATTGATAATTAATAATTAATAAATAGTATGTATAATTTAATAATTAATAATAGTAATTTCTATTGAATAATTAATAATTAACACTAGTATCTAATAATCAATTAATATTTAATAATTGAAAGTAATATTTATTATTTAATATTTTTAAAAAATTAATTTTTTTAAAGCATTTACAAAATTTTGAAATATTTCTAAAATTCTGAACTAAAAATTTATAATAATGTTTGTTATTCCTCTCATTTTGGTCATCCTTAAAATTAATGATTAGTATATCTTTAAAATTAATAGTTTACCTTGTTTCGCACCCTCGTTTCCTGCTAAATTTCATTCCCTCTTATCTCATTTTTCCTACCCTAAATTCCAAATCTCACCGCAGAGTCCCAAAGCAAAATCAATCTAAAGAAGTAATTACAGAGGAAATGAATCAATGGTTATCAATGAACGCAACTAAAAGCTCGACACCCTTAACTAGTTCTGTCAATGGATACCTAAAAAATTCGAAATCCATCTACATCCGTATCCAAAAAGCGAATAAATATATGATATCCAAAAAAACAGATATGGATGCAAATATGAAGGTATTTGTATATGAAAATTATCCATCTGGTTTTTATCAAGATCATAGTTTATGTATTTTAGTACAATAATAGACGTGTTTATTTTTTATTAAGTTTAGTTTGTCCTATATGCATTTAATGCATATTAGCTGCTCATACCTATTTGTTACCATCATAATTGTTTATTTTACATATTTTTATAACCAATGGGATTGAAAAAGATTAATTTAAACCAAAATTTTATATCTCTATTTCTCAATTTACCAACTGTTAGCGGATAGGATAAATATCTGATATCCATCTGTATCCATGAATGCAAATATCCAATATCCGAAAATTATTTCGAATGTGGATGCGATACGGCATATTTGTATCTGAAAGTATCCATCCATAGGCCTACCCTTAACCAAACTCCTCTATAAACTTGCACTGAAGGAAGCATCTTTAGTTCAATCTACCATGTTATTCGACATCAACGTGATGCGAGAGGTTGATGCCTCAGATGACGAATCTACTCTCAATTGTTGATCTTATAGACGGTTCCACAAAGGAGAAATGGTGATTGATGTTAACTGAGCTATAAATGGATGTTTTGATGAGGATCGAACCTCGAGAAACTGGAACAGAGAACACGGAACACGGTCACTAGTGACTTTTTGCATTTTTCCTTTTCCTTTTCGCAATAAATGTATAATTTTATTATATTTACTTAACTATGTATAGCTTGCTCATCTTGTTTAGATGGAAGTAAAACATAGACGCAACCAAATTCTAGAATTTGGTTTTCCAATGGGTAGTTTGCTAAATTGTTTGCTCAAGAATGGGGAGGTGATGTAATAATAGTATGCCTGCTATGTTAGATTTTGTTAATATAATATTCCATATTTAAGTAGATCTTGGAGATATTTGAGTCTATATGGAATTATGACTCAAATTCATTGCCTATTTTATAGATTTGATAGATTTTGGAGTGTGATTAATTGCACCTTTTAGAGATTGTGCGTATTTGGTAGGGTGATTAGTTGCCTCTTTTATTGCATTAGAGAAGGCAACAAATTATATACATGGGAAAGATTTATGGAAGTATTCAATAGCTTCTTAAATAAGATATTTTGTGAAGTCTATTATAAATAGACATGTCTAGGGTTCATAAGATGTGTATGGGAAAAGTGAATTTTGTTGGGTGTTCGGGGTTGAGATTTCTTCTCAATTTTAAGTCACTTTTGTATTTTCTTGGTTGAATTAATAAAAAAAATTTGTTTTTTGGGGAATCGTTTTTGTTTTCTTTCTTTACTGCTTTCTCTTCTAAATCTAATTGTGTAATGATCCTGGAAAATTCGTAACAGTTGGTTTCAGAGCCACCTATACAAATTTTTGGAAGAGTATTTGGCTACAAAGAAGATAAGTGTTGAAAAGCTTAATGGAAGGAGCTGAGGGTTGTAGAAGGCGAAGAGGGAAGATTATCTATATCTTAATGATCTTCACCAACCCTTGGAAAACAAAGAGGAAAAGCTAAACGGCATAATTGAGGCAAAGTGGAAAATTTTGGATAGGAAAGCAGCGGTGGCTACTCGATGTTTTATAGACAATTCTATGTTTCATATCATTGCTTGTGAAACATCCGATTTTGGAATATGGAAGAAATTGGAAGGGGTTTATGCAAAAAAATCAACAACGAATAAGGCATTTCTGATGAGAAGGTTGATCAATCTAAAACTAAAGGAAGGTGAATTGATTGGTGAACATCTCAACGACTTTCAAGCAATTGTGATCCAATTGGTGGCGGTAATTCAAAGTTGATAATGAAACTCAAGTTTTAATATTAATAAACTCATTGCCTGAAAATTGAGAAATTTTTGTAGTCACATTGAACAATTCAAATTCTAGTGGTGTTGTTTCCGTTGAGACTGTGATTGGCAGTCTTTTTAATAAGGAGATGCGGAGGATAAATTCATCAGAAGGAAATTCCATTGAGGAAAAGGAAACTACAATCCATTGGCAGAGGTCCACCTTGTAAGGAGAGAAAGATGTTCTTTCAAACCAAATATGGATCGAAACTTCATTTGCTATTACTGTGAAAAACCAAGTCATCGGCTGAAATTTTGCAATAAATTAAGAGAAGATAAAGAGAGGATGAATACTCAAGAAGGAAGCAAAAATAAGCTGGAGGTAGACGGTGATGAGGAGGTAAAATTTGGCATTAGCAATGATGTTCTTTATGTTGTTATTAGCAACATTTGTCTTTAACCCTTAAATACAAATAAATCTTTAAGAAAGGTAATGAAGAATGTTTTCAAGGTATAAAATCTTTGGGCTTGTTGTGACAATTATTTCTAGCAACACTTATATTTTAACCCTTAAATATAAATAAACCTTTAAGAAGTGAGTTTTAAAGAAGAATGTTTTCAAGGTATAAAATGTTTGGGCTTGTTGTGGCAATTGTTTTTAGCAACAATTATCTTTAACCCTTAAATGTAATTTAACCGTTAAAATGAGAAATTTAAAGATAATGATTAAATGGAATGATTTATAATTATAGTAAACAATGATTTAACAACATTTGTTTTTAATTCCTTGAATTTTATTTTGGAAGAAATATATGAGTAGGGGAGGAGAGTGGGTGCTAGATTCTGGTGCATGTTCCCACATTTGCAATCAAAGAGAAGCATTCATTGATTATAAGAAGGAAGCATGCAAGGTTGAGTTCACTAATGGTGGAGATCTACATGTCTAAGGAACATGTTCTATCAGGTTGAAGATGGATACTGGAAGGTTGGTGACACTTACAAAGGTTAGGCATATCCCAAAAATTAAAAGGAATCTTGTTTCTGTTGGACAGCTAGAATGGAAAAGTTGTAACTTCTCGACTCGAGGTAGAGTAACTAGGGTTTGAAAAGGTAACAGGGAGGTGCTGTGCACGAAGAGGAAAAGCAATAATATTTATTCATTGCTTGGAAAAACTGTAAAGATTGCAAAATCTTATACAAGTGAAGTTAGAGGGACAAGTCTGTCCGAATCAAGGTGGAGTCAACAACGGAAAATCACATAGGCTACTTGGATGTCTTTAAGGTATTACAAGCAATTCTCATATGTTGATGATGTGCATGTTCAATTGGCTGGCATGCATAGTTTGGAGGGAGGTTAGCTCTGTAGTGGAGACATTTGTTTCCTTTGATATATTGTTTGGAGTTTGAGGTTCTAGGAGGAACTTGGATGACATTTATGGAATATTGTATCAAGGTGGAGATTGTTAAATTTTGGTGATACGATATTCCATATTTAAGTAGAACTTGGAGATATTTGAGTCTATGTGGGATTATGACTCGAATTCATTGCATGTTTTATAGATTTGGTAGATTTTGGAGTGTGATTGATTGCACTATTTATAGATTTTGTGTATTTGGTAGGGTGATTAGTTGCCTCTTTTATTGCATTAGAGAAGACAACAAATTATCTACATGAAAAATATTTATGGAAGTATTTAATATCTTCTTAAAGAAGATATTTTGTGAAGTCTAATATAAATAGACATGTCTAGGGTTCATAAGATGTGTGCGGGAAAAGTGAATTTTGTTGGGTGTTCGGGGTTGAGATTTCTTCTCAATTTTAAGTCTCTTTTGTATTTTCTCATTTGAATCAATAAAAAATTTTGTTTTTAGGGAATCATTTTTGTTTGCTTTTTTCACTACTTCCTCTTCTAAATCTAATTGTGTAGTGATCCTGAAAAATTCCTAACATGCTACACTTCCTTAGGTATCTAAACGCCTTTTCTTTTTAAAAACTGGAATAACTTGAAAGCATTGCAAGTATGTCTTGCTTTGTGCCTCATGATGAGTATGAAAAGGTTGAAATTTTGTAGTAATATGTGAATGAAATTAACCATGAGTCATATATATAAAATAATAAGCTTGCGAACAAATGTGGATATGAAATATAAATATAAACTGCGCATGCACATAAATGAGATATAAGTATGGTGTTACCAAACTTTTCACAATCGAAAACTAAGATATGAATATATGTGAAACAAACATATTATTGTAAAGAAAATTGTGATTTTATTTTTTCCCTTTTTTGCATAAATTCCAGTTCTTTATGGTCCATAATCCATATATTAAGCTAATTGACATATACATACATCTCAACATTGAACTTATCTATAGTATTATATACAGATTCTGAATTCCATATACCTACTTGTAGCCTTACTAAGTGGTAACTTTGTTGTCTAACTAGCAGCTTTCTATGTTGAAACTTTGCATTATTAGTATGTCTGTTACATTTATAGAGTTTTGTTTCTTTATGAACTGGTTGATATATGGTGAAAATCCTTGTAAATTAGAAACTATAATACTGAACAGTTCCGTATATATAGTAGTTGATAATATATTGGCGCAATAATATATATTGCAGTTCACTCATTTTTACGCTGCCTGGTGCCTAATTATGTATTATTATATGTTAGCGCCAAAATTGGTCATTAACACCCAAACGTCGTTGAAAGCATCAATCGTCAATTAAAGATGACGAATAGAGTGTATATAGAGAGTATAAATATTAAGAGCGTTCAAAGTTAAAATGGAAACAGTAAAAACAGAAGTTTTATAGTGGTTCGGCAGACTCTGGCCGACGTCCACTTTAGAATTTTCCTTTTTATGGCTGCTATAATCGATTACAGTTACAATCCAAAGTTTAACAATGGCAGAATGCCTTAGCCTGAGAAAGTCAGAGAGCAGAAAGAAGATCCCCTTATCTGGAGACCCACATGGTGTATTTATAGGCAAATCCAGGTAACCGGGCTTTCTAAGTGACCCAAGGCCTTGCCGATCCACACTCCTATTGCCGATCCAGAACCCACAAAGCCAACCCAGGGAAACGCCTTCAAGGACTCGAAGCTGCTCGCCTCTTCATAGCCGACCCATATTCCAACTACGCCAAGTCACATCCTGTGAAGTTGACCCGAAGCAACAATTACTTGGATAGGAGGCTGCGAGCGATGTCCTATGCCGAGCGATGTCCTATGCTGACCAACTTATATCCCTTTGAGCTACCGAGAGACAATTCGAAGCGAAGGACCTTAGGACTCGAAGCGACTGAGCCACATTCCATACCGATCCAATCCCTTTCATTCCTACCAAGCCACAACTACAACGCCAACCCGAAGCTGGGGACCGAAGAACTTGAAGTAACCAAGATGCACCTTCATGCCGACCTACTCTCACAACTAAACGAACGGGCCATGTCCAAGAACGACGACGAACTACCTTGTCGAGTGACCCTGACCTACCATAACGCTGAGCCGCCTCCAAGTGCCAAACAACCCTTAAGGCCGAGCCACCAAAGATGACTCGAAGAAACCATCTGTGAGACTCGAAGCTTGACCAACTATGACTCGAAGCAAATCTAGGAACTCGAGAAATGTCAAAACCTATGCTTCAAGTATCCAATAACCTTCATCCATCGACTATGCCGCATCCCGACTATTTAACCGTGTTTTTTGTTCATGATTGATCATCCATTGATCTAGTTGATTAAATTTGTCATAAACCAGCTTCAACAAACAAGAAGTTGATTAAGTTAAATCCGTCTATCTGCGGGCTTCCCAAAAGGCGGGTTAACACTTGCCCTCCAAAATATGCATTGCTACTAGAAGGGGTTTTTTGAATAGCTTCAAACCCGATATCCGAAGTTCATATGTCATCCATTGCCATACCTTCCGAATCATAATACAATCTGTTTCATCCAAGTGTCATTATCGTATCCTTATCCAAATCCACGACTTCTCTAAGTCAATATCCAATTCGGGACCGCTTTGGGCCCTTTTCTAAATTAGAGACCTCTCCGAGTCCATTTATCCAAAGCCAAAATCCGAATCCATGACCACTCCGGCTTGCGTTATCCTGTTTCGACCTCGACTCTCAGATCGAGGGCTTTTATGTTCTCCGGACTTAGCTCTCCGGCCAAGGTCTTTTATACTCTCTGTCCTCGGCTCTTCGGCCAAGGACTTTTATATTCTCTGGCCTCGGCTCTCTGGCCAAGGACTTTTATATTCTCCGGCCTCGGTTCTCCGGCCAAGGACTTTTATACTCCCCGGCCTCGGCTCTCCGGACAAGGACTTTTATATTCTCCGGCTAAGGACTTTTACACTCTCCGGCCTCGGCTCTTCGGTCGAGGACTTTCATATTCTCTGGCCTCGGCTCTCCGGCCAAGGACAATATGTTTTGTTCAAGTCCATTCCATTGCCCTTCGGAAAAGTGACTCATAATTTGCGATTACTGCCCAGTCTCTTCGTTCGGGACGGTAATCGCTTGGCCTATATTATTTATTGAATTAGTCCAATCCATTCATTACAGAATTTGGTTATCAAAGCTAAAGTTCGTACAACAAAGGGAATTAAATGTCCAAAGTAACAACGAAGAAACCAGAGTTTGCAGAAAAACAGTAACAAAACAGGATTTCATAGACCCAAGCAGTACGACTTTTCGTCATCTTAAAGCACGCCTAGGGACCATCCTCTATCCCGTACGTGTGTAAGTGACCTAGCTGTATTACTTTGAGTTCTATTGCTTATTCAACCATAAATCCATTCAGTTGACAACAAACCGGCGGTGATTGGATCCAGCGCCACCTTCGTTTGAGGTAGGCGGCGGTTGCTCCCGTTCCACTACTACAGCTCGATTCTTTATGTACTATTGCAGGTAACCATTCCTTACATGATCATCAACGATAACTTTCAAATGCCTACAATCGTTTGTGTTGTGCCCATCTAGCTCATGGAATAGGCAATGCTTTCCTTACGCCCGCTCGTATTCCGAAAGTTCCCTCCTAGTTGGTCTTCGATACCGGATACCCTCGAGTTTCCGGGTAAATCCTTTTCAGAGTTTCTGTCAAATCTATATAAGAAGAAAATTTTAATTTTCTCTGTTTCGTTTTTGAGGGGTTACCGTTGTCACTCATTTTCCTCTTGTCCTTATCGTCCATATTTGTTTCCTCCCTGGGTGGACCTCCACCTCTAATAGCATAAGCTTTAGCCTCTCTCCTTCTCTTTCGGTCAACGCCTCTTCTTGTCTTAGGAATCTCTCCTCTTCATGATAGAATTCTCCAAGATCCATTGGGGGGTCCCATTCCAACGATATCTTAAAATCAGAATTATCCGCAATTCTTGAAACTGCAGCCATCAAAACCATCGACGGATATGGTTGATCAACTGAAGCTACCACCGTGTTGAATCTGGTTAAGAAATCCCTGAGTGACTCTCCCTTCCATAGTTTCATCGATGTCAAGGTCATTACGTTCTTGGGACTAACTATATGGACCCAAAAATGCCTCATAAACCATTCAATCAGCTCCATCCAAGTGTCAATAGAACCACTCTCCAGCTGTCTGAACCACATAGCTGCGATATCTGTCAAATACATAGGGAAGCATCGAGCCATGACCTCATCTGATGCCCTAGTACCTCCATATGCCTCATGTAGCTCGTCAAGTGAACGGCGGGATCTATTCTCCTATTATACATCTCCAATGCTGGTAGCTTAAAATCCTGTGGGTTCCTATCTTGCTTGAAAGTACGAGTAAAGGAACTCCTATTCACATCCTCTAAGTCTTTATTTACCGATCCACCTCTCACAGCTCGTCTGACCATCTACGCTTAAAATGCTTAATAAGGTACACCTACGCAACAAAAATAGGTAATATGAACTGTTTTTGCTTTTTCCGACCGTGTGGGTCGATGTATATATTTATATCTCTTGTCAAATTGCAAAAGCTCCTCCGTACAAAGGAGACTCTGCCAAAAAAATTTCAAAATTTTGGGAGTTAGAAAATTTTTGAGAAATTTTTTGTTAACGACAAAACGATTTCAAATTGAAAATTTAAAGTAAATTAGTAGATGAACTAATATGAATCAGTTATACTTGGAAAATAAAATTTAATATTCAAAATTGGAAATAAATTGAGTTCATATTAAAACGGGGAAAACAAATTTGAATAGAAGTAAATATGAAAATCTATATAAGAGAATGTAAAAAATGATTTGTAATGTTACAATTGGATATGATTGTTAAGTAGGATATGCAGGGATTATAAGGGAAAAGAAATTGGATTTGATATCAGAAGATAAATGTGAATTGCCCGACAAAAAGGTATGTATTTAAGTTTCTGTATGAAACTGGATTGGGTTTTTGATGTAGCTACTTGGTTTCTGTTTTCTTTTTGGTATTTGGGAGCCCGTAGAGGTCTTTTGTAGTAGTACCGAGCTAGCCGCGCAAAGGAGACGCTGGCAAAAAATTTTGAAAATTTAGAGAAATAGAAATTTTTTGAGAAAATATTGATAATTCAAAATTGGTTTTAAATTGAAATTTAAATGATTGAGCAAAGGGGTATTGTTTGAAACTATAGAAGGTTTTGGAAGTTGCTTAAGGTGACAGTGGGTCTTTAATAAAGGATAGTTAGTAGGACGTTGAATTGTGAGTTTTTGGAAAAAGGTAAACGGGTATTGGACCATTCTTCCTAACTAGTAATTTCGAGGACGAAATTCTTTTAAGGGGGGAGGAATGTGACGACCCAGAATTTTTAACAAATTAAATTGGAATAATTAATTTATTTTAAAATATTTAAAAGTTAATTTTAACTTGAATTCAAGATATCAATATTTACTTGATAATTAAATCATCGAATTATACAGTTTAAATATTGAATTTAATAATTGAAAATTGGGTAAATTGTTGAATTTGAAATTTTTAAGCCTGTTTAAATAATTTGAAGGCTTATAAAATTTATAATGATAATACTGGAGATAATAGAATGGTTGAAATTTAATTTAAAGGTGATTTGTTCAGTTTTGAAATTATATCATTTAAATTGGAATTTAAAAATAGCCTTCCGAGGCACAGTCTTGGAATTCGACGAAACCAGTTCCATTGGATCCGTAATAGTTGGTTATTATCGGATTTCAATTTTCGTAGCAATCGGAGTTGTCGGTCAACCCTGGCAGCTCGAAACGCGTAGATTTATTTTAATCGATTTAATTGAATATCGATCGTTTAATTCCGTAACTCGCACATACGTTCAAATTACCCTCCAAAACACGTTCCATTGTGTTCGGAGCGCGGGTAAAACTTTATAAACGTCTGTCGGCATGTCTGATTCGAGGTTCGGGATTTCACGTTGTGCAACGAGATATTTTGAGTAAAATAAAAAATAAAATAATTAGTCAAACTCTAGTACATCCTTCAGCCAACCTAACCTCTCACCTCAGCCACCCTATACTCTGATGCGAGCCGCCTTCTTCAACTTTAACTCGCCATCTTCCTCACGAAGCCTCAACTCTTCAATTTTATAACGCTCGGGCTTATCTTCTTTCCAGGATAAGAAAAAAAATTATATAACATGGCTTCCCTATCTTCTTCAAAAATCGAAATTTCTTTCCCCTCTCTTACTTCGAATCACGGCCGAACTATATTACAACCTAAATCAAATCAGTTCGTCTCGTTCAAATCGCGACCTCTACTCTTATCCTCTGACCTAAATCGAAGAAGAGGGGGCAAGCTTGAGCTTGAGCGTGGGGCCGTTGGGCACGCGCTCTTGCACGAAATAAGATAGCGACGTGAGAGGCTCACGCGACTCGCGCAGAAAGGGGGCGGCGGCATTCAATGTCGAGGTGGATTTGGGCTCGCGATTTGAGCCCGCGATCGGGCGAAGAGGACGGCGCAAGGAGGCGCGTTGGTGGAGAAGGGCTGTCGAGGCTTGGGTCTGCATCTTTGCTGAGGTATAAGATAATTTTTTTTTAATAGGATTTTTGATTTACAGAAGAAATGTGTTTAAAACTTAAATTTTTGGTTTAAACCCAACTTATCAGTTGAAAATAATTTACTAGTTAATTAAAATTATAAATGGGTAATAAAGTGTGCAGTTAGTCAAATATTAATAAATCATATACAGTAAAAAAAATACTGTTCTTATTTTCAGAAGAAAAAAAGGTAGGATTTCAGCTTAGGTATTTATCTTTGTTTAAAATATTGAATTTTTATATAAAAGTAGATCTTTGGAAAAGAAAAAAAATTCTTTAGTATATGGGTTTCAAAAGGAAAGGAATAATTATTTATTATTGGAAAATTGGTTTGAATGAAGTAATTGGTTTAAAATCAAATGGCAATTGATAATTTAATTATTTCAAGTGTTAATAAATTCATAATGTTTTTATACAAGGTTAAAATCTGAAGGAAACAAGTCGGGATTGGATTTGGTTTGCAAAATCAAAGGTGAGTACATCTCACTCTGGTGGATTTCTATTTAATAAATGGTTAAATTTAAATAATTGGTTGAATGGTTAAATTGAATGGATGTGCACGGATGATGATGTGACTTTGGTTTTAGTTGGTTCTCGAGTTAACTGTGGTTTGACTCGAAGTATTTGGGTTTTTAAATTGTTTAAAAACTTAAGTCATAAATAAGAAAAATGTTTGCCCTAAATGATTTGTGATTCATCGAAATAGTAGGAGTAATCGATTTATTTAATGAAGTAAATAAAAGGATAGTTAATTACAGTTTGGAATTAATCGAAATGATTAATATTGTGGTTTAATTAAGATAATTAAATTTGATTAGGATAAATTAAAATATAATTGAAAATCCTTAATTTATATAATTAATGGTGTAATCAAAGATTGATTAATCCATAATAGGTGACTTATGAGAAATTAATTAACATAAGCAATTAAGAATAAATGAAATTAATATAGTCAATAAATTTATGAGGTAATTAAAGAATACTTATTAATTTTGGTTAAGGATAATTACTTGAATGTAATTGAAAGATAATTAATCCGGGGTGATTAATTAAGATTAAAAAAAAGGATGGTTGATGAATTGTTTTGAAATTTATTTACGTTAAATGAGGAAACCTAAGTGGTTGAGGTTAGTAATTCAATCAGGATTAATTTAATTAAATTTGTATGTGATTAAGCTTTGCTTATGGATGTTTGAATGGTATTGAATGCTTTGAATGAGTTGATTTCTCATATATGAAGTATTGTGTATTTCGTTTGGATAACTTGGGATAGGATGGTATGAGATTCGAAGAGGCCGGGATCGGGTATTGGGAAATACACGAAACCACTTCGAATTTTTATAAATTGATTTGTGAAATCAATAGAAAGGAATGAAATGATTTAAGTGGATTGGATTATTTTATCTAAGTTTGGTACTTAGAAACTTATATGTGAAATAAGTTTTGTCTATAGCAAATTGTGAATTGGATAAATTGAGATAAGTTACCCCGCGTTTCATTTAAGTTGTATGCTTTTGTATTCCATGTTAGATGGGTTTACTCACGCTGGTTTCCAGCCTGACCCGGGTGTTACTTTGGTGTAATGCTCGGGTCAGACCGAGTATTACAGATTTTCAGGTAGGTACATTCTGGAGCTCAGGAGGCGAATTGGATGGCAGGAGCGTATAGAGTATTTTCGCTGTATTTATATTATTGTTACCCTGAGATATGATAATTGTAAATATTCAGTGACTGTATATAATGTGAAACTCTGATGTATTAGAATGTAACTGACAGTTATAATACTCTCTTGTAGACTGTTATTATTTATTATTATATTTTATCCGCTGCGATTGTGAGATGTTTGGTGTTTCTGTTCTTCTTCTATCTCTTTCTTCCTTTTCATAACTATCTGGAATTTTCGGGTTAGAAAATTTCGGGTCATTACATTTGGTATCAGAGTTGAAAGGTTAAGCGAGAACCTTGGCTCTGGTGGGAAATACTCATTTAATAGAGTCTGTAGTACTCTAGAATGAGTTGAGAATATATATATATATATATATATATATATATATATATATATATATATATATGAGAGCGTACTTGTTATTTTCTTATATAAAGGCTTTAAATGATTTTATATAAAATATATATTTTGATATATAAAACAATTTTTCCTTCTAATAAATATTAAGGTGATTGGTTGTTAATTATGGAAATTAAAATTTAGGAGTAATATAATACAACCAAACTGAAATCTTGAATTGGAATTAAATAAAGTAGAAATAGGAATACAACCAAATTAAAATTTATTGGATTGAAAGTGAAATTCTAAATCTGGTCCCAGAATTTGAAAATTTTGTTTCAAAGTAATGAAAAATAATAAATAAGTATTGTTTGGATAATTGGGACTTGTTGAAAACAATGGGTTGTTTGAAGTTTGATTTGAATTTAAAACCAAGGGTGGTTTAAAATTTTAAAACATGGCTGGAAGGGCCAAGAAATAAATATGTATATATGTATGGATATACATGGTATCAAAAATAGTTTAAATAAACTCTAAGAGGTTGAGTTTTGATTTTCCCTGAAGTGTGATGTAAAACCCCGAGCGATATAAGTTGTGAACTTATAAGAGGGAAAGAATTTTGAAGTTGAAGCGGGAATTCAAATTGAGTAAGGTTGATTGGATTAAGTAAATTGGAATTTAACTTGGAAAGTTAAATTGTTAATTTGAATTGGTAGTTTGTGTGATCTCAAAATGGGTTTGAGATCTGGAAATTGGAAATGGATGGATGTTTTAAAATAAATTAGATGATATCATCCTATTGTTAGTGAAAATCTTTAAATTGGGACTGGTATTGTATAAATAAATTAAATTTGAATAATTACATTGTAAATTAAACTTGTTTAAGAACTAGCTTCAGACTGAAAGATAAAATTTAATAATAAATTAAATTTTGAAAACAAATGAAATTGTATTGAACCTTGAAATACATAAATAAAAATAATTTAAAATGGAATTTTGAGAATTGAACTCAGAAATTAAATTGATTAAAAATTTAAAATAAAAGTTAATTTGGTTTAAAGAGATAAACCAATCTTTTAGAATTTAACTCGAATTTATATAATTCGAGGTAATTTAAATTCAAGATTGAAATTGAATTAGTTCAAAATTTAATTTGGTTTGAATTAATTGAATTGGTGATTGAAGATGTATAAGTTTAAGAATTTAAATGGGAAATTGGACTGGATTATGTTGGAATAATTTGAATTTGAAAGGGGTTAAATTGATAATAATTCAACTTGATTGGAATAATTTGAAATTATAATTAAAGTTGAACAGGATTAAAATCAAAAGGAAGTGTACATTGAATTGTTGGGGTAGTGAACAGTTTGACTCTTGACTATTTTAAATAAATTATTTTAATACAAACTTATTTTCTAAGCTATTAAATATATACAACCTTTCTTTTTAAAGCTAACTTATTTTATAATTGTTTACCATAATTTTTGGAGCTATATACTATTTTCAACTATGTTACAAATTAATTACTATTTTACAACTATTTTGCAATTATCTAAAATTTCTGAAACTATTTAACTATTTTACAATTAATTAACTATTTTACAGCTATTTGCAAGCTAATAATTATTTTCCAACTACTTACCTATTTTTAAATTCTCAAGCTATTTTCTAAACGGGTCGGAGTTCAAACTGTTATTGATTAAATTCCCAACTGGGGTAAGAATTGAAGTGATAGTTCAATGTAATTAAAGCAATTGTAAATATGTGAATTGAAATTAAAGGAAATGTGAATAGAAAGGAAATTGATTTGGCCAGTAATCAATGAAGTTAAATACATAGGATGTACATATATTATTCTATTCGCATAGTGATTTGATCCAGATTCGAGCATAGAATTTCGAGATAGTTTATCGATCCGAGTCGGGATTTTTCACTCGATTTTTGACGGCGAACCTGGATATGGATTGTTGATTGGTTCTTGATATTCTCTATCATAGTTATGGCTATGCAAGGAGAATGACGGTTTCTAATCAAGAAATCAGATCTGTGTCCACACTAGGAAGTCGGGTGGACGATACTAGTTCGGAAGTGAAATTGTGTGATTGAGTGAGCGATCAGATTGGTATGGCGTACGGATGATATGTGTACATCGTACGGATTTGAATGAAATTGATATTGGGAAAAGTAATCAAATTTGAATATTTGATTTTGAATAAACAAGTTATATATCTTTGTTATATGTGAGATGAAAACTCCCCTGGTTAAATTTATTGCTGGAAGAAAATATTTTTGAAGGTGTTTGAAGTATAAAGGGATTTTATACGAGATTGAAATGATCAAAGTTTTTAAATTTTATATATCTGAATATATATAAAGGATCTTATGAGGATTTTAAAAAGGTTGTGGGAACCTTTGGATTTGGAAAGGCTTTTGATTTTTGGGTAAAATCAATATGAGAATTTGGAAAGCCAAGTTTGAGAATTATCGATTTTCGAGTAATCGATTTTGTATAAATGGGCTTTGTATGAGATCATACTAGGTGAATTATTTGAAGATACTATATGTGTATAGTATAAAATGTTTTGATGACTGAGGAAAAAGGCGCTCCCTTGAAATGAACTTCTCAGGAGTGCCACCGGGTGGTGCTGCCTTGAGCCCCAAGGGGGGTTCTAAAGTTGATCATGTGAGGAGTCCGGACAAAACTAGTTCCTGAGGATTATTGGGTAGCGAAAGTCGAGGGCGCTGATGCCTACAGGAGCATTTGGGTTATGCTGTGACGACAGTGTAACTCGATGTCGCTGCGATCTACTGTGGGGACCATAGCGAAATCGTGTGGAGGATGAGTGCCAACAATCTACACTTGATTTTGCCGGGAAGGCAACGCAACATCGGTAGACTGCGATCTATGGTCAAGTGGAGTGGAGAAGTTCATTTTTGGCAGCGAAATTCGATGGCGCTGATGCCTACAGTTATATGGATTTTTGCTGTGATAGCTACGTAACCCCAGTTGTAGCTGCGATCTGTCGTGGGTTCCATGGTGTAATCAAGGGGCGTGGAGGCGTACAGTTATCTATGGATTTTGTCGGGATAGCAACGTAACCATCGGGTTAACTGCGACCATGGATGGGGGTGATGATTTCCAGAGCATTCTCACCAAAGATATTTCCTCTATTTTCAAAAACTGTTTTCTATATTTTCAATAAAATTATTTTCCAAATATTTTCACTGGGTGTTGAAAACAGGTTTACCAAGTACTTATAGATTTTCAGTCCTACGCCTGATCAACGTATGGCTGAATTTCTGTGAGAACAAGGATGGACTGGTTCAGACATCGAGTTATAAAAAAGTATTTTTATAAAGAGCTATTTTATTAGTATGGTGTGAATTTAAAAGGCATTTCTAAAAATTTTAAATAAAGATATTGGAATTTTGGAAAATCAAGGAAATCCAAACTGGAATTTTAATGAAGTGAATTTGTAATTAAAATCGAATATTGATTTAGAAATTGGAAGTAAGCTAATTGGCTAAATAATTATTTGATCGAGTATATTAATAAAATTTAACTTGGGTAAACAAATGGATTGTAAATTAATAATAGAGTTTGGAAATGAATTCGAACTGTAAATAGAATTCGACTTGGATTTAATAATGAATTAAATAAGAGGAGATGTTGTAAAATAAAAATAAAATAGAGTTGGATTGAAAAATGTGATGGTTTGAATTACAAATAAAATTCAAGGGTGATTTGAATAATATTTAATGAAATTTGCAAGTAAATTGGATATAAGGGAAGTGATTATAATAGAAATGGTTTAAGTTGCAAAATAAAACCCAAGTGAATAGAAATAAATTGAGAATGGCCTTGTATTAATAAAATAAGTTCGAAAATGAATTAAGTAAGTAAATGAAAATTTTAAAATGGGTTAATTGAATTAAATAATAATTGGATGAAGTCTGATTGAATAAAAAACTAAATCAAGTTGTGATTGGAATTGGATTATCAGACTGAATTTAAATTTGGTGGTATATTAATTTGAAGTATAAATGAGATAATTATGTGCTTGGATATTATTTTGATAAATTGAGAAGGTGAATCAAAGTTAAAATTCAAAATTGATGTGCTAACTGAATTTAATGGAAGTTGATTAAATGAGAATCAAATAGAAGTAAGCTTAAGTTTGATGTTAGAATAAATTAAAGTAAATTCACTTAAGTTTAAAATTTATGGAAGCTTGGCTTCGAATAAGAGTGAAAGCCCATTAAATAAAGCTTGGATTGAATTAATTTGGGAATGGCTAGTAGTGTACAAGAATGAAATGTGTCGAGCTAATGAATCGTGGGTGAATAAATTAGAAATGAAATGGAATTAAATATAAATGAGTTGAAAATTAATTTAAAGTAGTTATAAACTAAAATAAATACTCTATTAAACAAATATCGTCGAAATTGCATAAAAATGGTTGTCGTTCGGCGTAAATGAAAGTAATTAAATTCTATGAGTTAATAGAGATTAAATAAATTTGATTCTGAATCATTTGAAGTGAATATGAGCTTGTTTGGATTATAAATCAATGGAATGTAAGAATTTGAGTTCCAAACCATTGAAATTAAATGAAATGGTATATAAATTGGTTGAAAGCAATTGAATTAGTTTTGAAAACATATAAATTGCTTGTGGAAGTTATTTTGAATGCATTTCTTTTAGAATTGAAGTGTTACAGTTGTTTAAGTAAAAGAAATGTTATAAACTTCATATATATAGTGCTTATATGTTTAATTTGAGTAAGTACAGGTACCTAAAGGCTGTTTGGCTGGATTTGGATTGCACTAATTGCTAAAATAAATAAGCTGCTTGCTTAAAATGCTAAATAAGGTACGCCTACGCAATAAAAATAGGTAATATGAACTGTTTTTGCTTTTTCCGACCGTGTGGGTCGATGTATATATTTATATCTCTTGTTAAATTGCAAAAGCACCTCCGTACAAAGGAGACTCTGCCAAAAAAATTTCAAAATTTTGGGAGTTAGAAAATTTTTGGAAATTTTTGAGAAAATTTTTGTTAACGAAAAAACGATTTCAAATTGAAAATTTAAATTAAATTAGTAGATGAACTAATATGAATCGGTTACTTGGAAAATAAAATTTAATATTCAAAATTGGAAATAAATTGAGTTCATATTAAAACGGGGAAAACAAATTTGAATAGAAGTAAATATGAAAATCTATATAAGAGAATGTATAAAATGATTTGTAATGTTACAATTGGATATGATTGTTAAGTAGGATATGCAGGGATTATAAGGGAAAGGAAATTGGATTTGATATCAGAAGATAAATGTGAATTGCCCGACAAAAAGGTATGTATTTAAGTTTCTGCATGAAATTGGATTGGGTTTTTGATGTAGCCACTTGGTTTTTGTTTTCTTTTTGGTATTTGGGAGCCCGTAGAGGCCTTTTGTAGTAGTACCAAACTAGCCGCGCAAAGGAGACGCTGGCAAAAATTTTCGGAAATTTAGAGAGTTAGAAAATTTTTGAGAAAATATTGATAACTCAAAATTGGTTTTAAATTGAAATTTAAATGATTGAGCAAAGGGGTATTGTTTGAAACTATAGAAGGTTTTGGAAGTTGCTTAAGGTGACAGTGGGTCTTTAATAAAGGATAGTTAGTAGGATGTTGAATTGTGAGTTTTTGGAAAAAGGTAAACGGGTATTGGACCATTCTTCCTAACTAGTAATTTCGAGGACGAAATTCTTTTAAGGGGGGAGGAATGTGACGACCCGGAATTTTTAACAAATTAAATTGGAATAATTAATTGATTTTAAAATATTTAAAAGTTAATTTTAACTTGAATTCAAGATATCAATATTTACTTGATAATTAAATCATTGAATTATATAGTTTAAGTATTGAATTTAATAATTGAAAATTGGGTAAATTGTTGAATTTGAAATTTTTAAGCCTGTTTAAATAATTTGAAGGCTTATAAAATTTATAATGATAATACTGGAGATAATAGAATGGTTGAAATTTAATTTAAAGGTGATTTGTTCAGTTTTGAAATTATATCGTTTAAATTGGAACTTAAAAATAGCCTTCCGAGGCACAATCTCGGAATTCGACGAAACTAGATCCATTGGATCCGTAATAGTTGATTATTATCAGATTTCAATTTTCGTAGCAATCGGAGTTGTCGGTCGACCCTGGCAGCTCGAAACGCGTAGATTTATTTTAATCGATTTAATTGAATATCGATCGTTTAATTCCGTAACTCGCACATACGTCCAAATTAGCCTCCAAAACATGTTCCATTGTGTTCGGAACGCGGGTAAAACCTTATAAACGTCTGTCGGCATGTCTGATTCGAGGTTCGGAATTTCACGTTGTGCAACGAGATATTTTGAATAAAATAAAAAAATAAAATAATTAGTCAAACTCTAGTACATCCTTTAGCCAACCTAACCTCTCACCTCATCCACCCTATACTCTGATGCGAGCCGCCTTCTTCAACTTTAACTCGTCGTCTTGCCTCAACTCTTCAATTTTATAACGCTCGGGCTTATCTTCTTTCCAGGATAAGAAAAAAAATTATATAACATGGCTTCCCTATCTTCTTCAAAAATCGAAATTTCTTTCCCCTCTCTTACTTCGAATCACGGCCGAACTATATTACAACCTAAATCAAATCAGTTCGTCCCGTTCAAATCGCGACCTCTACTCTCATCCTCTGACCTAAATCGAAGAAGAGGGGGCAAGCTTGAGCTTGAGCGTGGGGCCGTTGGGCACGCGCTCTTGCGCGAAATAAGGTAGCGACATGAGAGGCTCACGCGACTCGCGCAGAAAGGGGGCGGCGGCATTCGATGTCGAGGTGGATTTGGGCTCGCGATTTGAGCTCGCGATCGGGCGAAGAGGACGGCGCAGGGAGGCGCGTTGGTGGAGAAGGGCTGTCGAGGCTTGGGTCTGCATTAATTTTTTTTTTAGTAGGATTTTTTATTTACAGAAGAAATGTGTTTAAAACTTAAATTTTGGTTTAAACCCAACTTATCCGTTGAAAATAATTTACTAGTTAATTAAAATTATAAATGGGTAATAAAGTGTGCAATTAGTCAAATATTAATAAATCATATACAGTAAAAAAAATACTGTTGTTATTTTCAGGAAAAAAAAAGGTAGGATTTCAGCTTAGGTATTTATCTTTGTTTAAAATATTGAATTTTTATATAAAAGTAGATCTTTGGAAAAGAAAAAAAAATCTTTAGTATATGGGTTTCAAAAGGAAAGGAATAATTATTTATTATTGGAAAATTGGTTTGAATGAAGTAATTGGTTAAAAATTAAATGGCAATTGATAACTCAATTATTTCAAGTGTTAATAAATTCATAATGTTTTTATACAAGGTTAAAATCTGAAGGAAACAAGTTAGGATTGGATTTGGTTTGCAAAATCAAAGGTGAGTACATCTCACTCTGGTGGACTTTTATTTAATAAATGGTTAAATTTAAATAATTGGTTGAATGGTTAAATTGATTGGATGTGCACGGATGATGATGTGACTTTGGTTTTAGTTGGTTCTCGAGTTAACTGTGGTTTGACTCGAAGTATTTGGGTTTTTAAATTGTTTAAAACTTAAGTCATAAATAAGAAAAATGTTTGCCCTAAATGATTTGTGATTCATCGAAATAGTAGGAGTGATCGATTTATTTAATGAAGTAAATAAAAGGATAGTTAATTACAGTTTGGAATTAATCGAAATGATTAATATTGTGGTTTAATTAAGATAATTAAATTTGATTAGGATAAATTAAAATATAATTGAAAATCCTTAATTTATATAATTAATGGTGTAATCAAAGATTGATTAATCCATAATAGGTGACTTATGAGAAATTAATTAACATAAGCAATTAACAATAAATGAAATTAATATAGTCAATAAATTTATGAGGTAATTAAAGAATACTTATTAATTTTGGTTAAGGATAATTACTTGAATGTAATTGAAAGATAATTAATCCGGGGTGATTAATTAAGATTAAAAAAAGGATGATTGATGAATTGTTTTGAAATTTATTTACGTTAAATGAGGAAACCTAAGTGGTTGAGGTTAGTAATTCAATCAGGATTAATTTAATTAAATTTGTATGTGATTAAGCTTTGCTTATGGATGTTTGAAGGGTATTGAATGCTTTGAATGAGTTGATTTCTCATGTATGAAGTATTGTGTATTTCGTTTGGATAACTTGGGATAGGATGGTATGAGATTCGAAGAGGCCGGGATCGGGTATTGGGAAATACCCGAAACCACTTCGAATTTTTATAAATTGATTTGTGAAACCAATAGGAAGGAATGAAATGATTTAAGTGGACTGGATTATTTTATCTAAGTTTGGTACTTAGAAACTTATATGTGAAATAAGTTTTGTCTATAGCAAATTGTGAATTGGATAAATTGAGATAAGTTACCCCGGGTTTTATTTAAGTTGTATGCTTTTGTATTCCATGTTAGATGGGTTTACTCACGCTGATTTCCAGCCTGACCCAGGTGTTACTTTGGTGTAATGCTCGGGTCAGACCGAGTATTACAGATTTTCAGTTAGGTACGTTCTGGAGCTCAGGAGGCGAGTTGGATGGCAGGAGCGTATAGAGTATTTTCACTGTATTTATATTATTATTACCCTGAGATATGATAATTGTAAATATTCAGTGACTGTATATAATGTGAAACTCTGATGTATTACAATGTAACAGACAGTTATAATATTCTCTTGTAGACTGTTATTATTTCTTATTATATTTTATCCGCTGCGATTGTGAGGTGTTTGGTGTTTGTGCTCTTCTTCTATCTCTTTCTTCTTTTTCATAACTATTTGGAATTTTCGGGTTAGAAAATTTCGGGTTGTTACAGGAGGCCTCTTAACTACCCTTTTAATTGCTTCTTTCTGCCACTTGCTTCCTTGTTGGTGGCCTAGCCATTGCTTCCTAGAATCCAAGTTCCTAGCTCCAAAATCCCTAAGTTCAGTTCTCGGTAAAAGCACCAAAATGTTACCACCAAAATTGGTCACTAACATCCAAATGCGTTGAAAGCACCAATCTTTAGTTAAAGATGACGGATAGAGTGTATGTAGAGAGTATAAATATGAGGAGAATTCAAAGTTAAAATGGAAGCGGTAAAAAAAGAAGTTTTATAGTGGTTGGGATGACTCTAGCCTACGTCCACTTCAGAAATTTCCTTTTTATTGTTTTTATAATCGATTACGGTTACAATCCAAAGTTTAACAATGGTAGAATGCCTTAGCCTTAGAAAAGAGAAAGTCGGAGAGAAGAAAGAAGATCCACCTATTTGGAGACCAACATGGTGTATTTATAGGCAAATCCAGGTAGCCGGCTTTCTGAGTGACCCAAGGCCTTCCCGACCCACACTCTTGTTGCCGATCCAGAAACCACGAAGCTGACTCGAGGAAACGCCTTCAAGGACTCGAAGCCGCTCGCTTCTACATATCCGAGCCACATTCCAACTACGTCGATCTACATCCCACGAAGTTGACCCGAAGAAACAATTACTTGGACATGAGGCTATGAGCGATGTCCTACGCCGTGCGATGTCCTACGCCATGCGATGCCCTATGTCGATCCACCTTATATCCCACTGAGCTACCGAGCGACAACTCGAAGCGAAGGAACTTAGGACTCAAAGAAATCGAGCCCCATTCCATACCGAGCCAGTCCCTTCCATTCCTACCGAGCCATAACTACAACGCCGACCCAAAGCAAGGGACCTAAGAACTTGAAGCAACTGGGCTGCACCTTCATGTCCACCTATTCTCTCAACTAAACGAACAAGCCATGTCTACGAATGACGATGAACCACCTTACCGAGCGACCTTGACCATACCATATTGTCGAGCCATCTCCAAGCGAAGAACAACCCGTAAGGCGAGCCACCAAAGATGACTTGAAGAAACCATCTACGAGACTCGAAGCTCAACCAACTACGACTCGAAGCAAATCTAGCACAACTTGAGACATGTCGAAACCTAAGCTTCAAGTATCTATTAACTTCATCCATTGAATATGCCGAATCCTGGCTATTTAACCGTGTTTGTTATTCATGATTGATCATCCATCGATTTAATTGATTAAATTCATCATACACCAGCTTCGACAAACGAGAAGTTGATTAAGTTAAATTCATGTATCTGCGGCCTTCCTAAAATGCGGGTTAAGATTACACTTTATCATTATCCAGTCTAGGTTCAGCAAGAGCTATTAATCTCGATATAAGTGATTGTGTACCTCAAAAATTACATTTGCAAGTATTAGGCAGCTTTTTTTTAGCCTCAGTGCGCTTGGAATGACCTGTAGGCCTGCTCTTGATGGTATGCTTCAGTCAAATTTATGGACGTATGGATTTATAATAAATCAAGACATGTCACCTGGATGGGTCATGGTAGTAGCTTTGTTTAAGTAATTGGTTTGGCTGCTAGTATCTTTCAAAGAGCCCGTTTGTTACGTAGATGATATTAAAATACTATAATAAGGTGCACTAGCTTTCATTTTACTATCTCCAAATATACATAATATTCAGAATTGGAAACACACACCTCATCCGTAAAGTTAATATCATGTTACCAAACAACATTTTGTATTCAAAATACTAATGCCTTCGTTTTAGTTTACTATACATAGATTATTTCCACGGTTGTCACTCAAACTGCCCACATATTCTTTTTGGCAAAACTAGTAGGGTTGATTAGGCCCTTTCTAGTTTATTGCTTAAGAATAAATTACAAAAAGAGAATCAACGGGCTAAAATCCATGTAAACAAAAATAAGAAAAAAGAAAAGAAGGCACACAAGACAAAATACGTTCAGGAGCAATGAAAAAATAAAGAAGCAACAGGACATGAATATGCAAGAAGATCATGCCCACAATTCCAAGCTGGTTAGAGCCAACCTATAATTTGCATTAAGCAACCCATTCCTGACTTAAAAAAGTATTTTGTGATAAATATACCTATTGCTATGGCATTTCACATTAAAGACCTTGTCATTACTGTTAAAAAATAAACTCAAATTAATAATAAGGTGAAGAGTCGTGTCTTTTAAGTCGTGTCCATTAGAGTGAAGAGGTGTCTATCTAAAGGGTCGTGTGTATTTGTAAGGGTATGTAAACCACTATTAAAAAGTGGTCATTTTGTGTCGTTTGCAAGCAAGAAAATTTGTGTGAAATATTTTATGAAATATAATTAGTTTCTTCTCTCCTTCTCGTTTCTAACAAATTAGTATCAGAGCTATGGAAAATTTCGAAACTTTATCATTGGGGAAAATACTGATTCCATGACTAACCAAGTTAAATTATGACAATTGGAGCATTCAGATGCGTGCGTTGCTAGATGCACAAGATTCATAGAAAGTAGTAGAAATGGCTACATAGAAATAGAAAACTCTACGAACTTGATTGCGATGCAGTTAAAGACATTGAAAGAAATGCGTATGAAAGACAAGGCCACTGTCTACTTCCTGTTCCATGTAGTGGGTGAGTCGGGATTTGAGAAAATTACCAATGCAGCAAATTCGAAGGAAGCATGAGACATTTTACAAAAGGTCTATAAGGGAGCCGACCGAGTTAAACAAGTGCGGCTTCAAACTCTTCGAGGCAAATTGGAAGCAATGAAAATGAAAGAATCGAAAGGAAAATTCGATTACATTACACATGTCCAAATAGTGGTTAATCAGCTCAAACACAATGGAGAAAATCTAACCGATGCAAGGGTTGTGGAGAAGATTTTGCGATCATTGATCGACGATTTTGAGAACATCGTATGCACAATTGAGGAATCAAAGAATTTGGCAGAAATGACCATCGATGATCTTGTAGGTTCTCTTGAAGCACATGAACATCGGAGGATGAAAAAGAAAAAAGAGCTACTCGAAGAGGCTTTACAAGCTAAGGCAAGTATTATGGAAGACAAGGCGATATATGCACAACAAAATCGAGGAAAGAGACGCGGTAGTGGAGGTCGTGGCTTTGGCCGTAGCGGAGGCCATGGATTTGGAAACAATCCTGAAGAAAAAGGCCAGTCGAGACAACAAAATTGGCGTGGTCTAGGACTTGGTCGTAGAAGAGGTGGCCGGTCAAGTCGTCCAAATGTTGAGTGCTACAACTGTGGAAAATATGGGCATTATGCAAAAGACTGTTATTTCAAGAAAAAGGTGAAAGAAAATGCGAATCTGGTTGCGGAAGAAGAAACAAGAGACGATGGTGTTCTCTTGAGGGCCAACAAGGACAATGCTTTTTACATCGATATAATGTGGTATCTTGACACTGATGCGAGTAATCATATGTGTGGACAAAAACTCATTTTCGTGGAGATGCAAAAGGTAAAGGATGGGCATGTGTCATTTGAAGACACGTCAAAAGTTCAAGTCAAAGGCCAAGGCAAAATATGTATTTCTCAAAAGGATGGTAAAGAAGGGTCGGTTGAAGATGTCTATTATGTGCCTGAACTGAAGAGCAACATCCTTAGCATGGGGCAAATATTGGAGAAGGGGTATTCAGTTTTCATGAAAGATCGGATGTTACATTTGAAGGACAAAAATGTTTATTAACTTGCAAATGTAGAGATGACCAAGAATCGAATGTATAAAATCAATTTGGGAAAAGTGTGAGAAAGGTGTTTGCAAGTCAACATGGAGAATAAAGCCTCACTGTGGCACTTACAGTTCGGATGCTTACATTACGACGGTTTGAAAGAGTTAGCAAAGAAGGATATGGTTTACGATTCACCTAACATGGATTACTCAAAGAAATTTTGCAAGGGATGTGTGCTCGGCAAGCAAACAAGAAATTCTTTTCAAAAGAAGGCTTATTACCGTGCAAGGAGGTCTTTAGAGTTGATACACACCAACATATGTAGCTCAATCATACCTAAGTCATTCAGCGAGAAGAGGTACTTTATCACTTTCATTGAAGATTACACAAGAAAGACTTGGGTTTATTTTTTGAAAGAAAAATCTGAGGCACTTGGAACATTCAAGAAATTCAAAGTACTAGTAGAGAAGACGAGCAGTCTTTATATCAAGGCCTTATGATCAGATAGAGGTGGAGAGTACATGTCAACAGCATTCACAAGCTATTGCGAGGAACGAGGGATCAAAAGATTTTTAACCGCACCATACTCACCTCAACAATACGGTGCGGCTGAAAGAAAAACCGGAACTATTCTTGACATGGTTCAATCAATGTTGAGAAGCAAAGGCATGCCGAAAGAATTCTGAGCAGAAGCAGTGCAATGTGCAGTGTATGTGCAAAATCGGTGTGCACATGCAATATTGGCAGATCAAACACCACAGGAAGCTTGGAGGATACAAAAGCCAACTGTATCACACTTAAAAGTATTCGGTAGTTTGGCATATGCGCAGATCAAGGAAGAATCAAATTAGATTATAAGAGCCAGAAGTACGTATTCATTGTATATGATGAAAAGACAAACGCTTTCAAGTTATTCAACCCAATTGAAAAAAAGATGGTTGTGAGCCAAGATGTGCAGTTGAATGAAGAAAGCGCGTGGGATTGGAACAAACAAATGGAAGTGACGCAGAAGGAAGAAAAAGGAGAATCATTAACTACTACATCGATACGCACAACAATAACACCTCAAATATCTGATGATGAAGAAGAGCCAAGGCAACCAAAGATGTGAAGTTTGTAAGACCTATACGAGTCAACAGATGAAGTACACTTGATATGTCTCTTGGCAGATGCTGAGAATATTGCTTTTGAAGAGGCGGTGAGAGATAAGAAATGGAAAGTTGCAATGGATGAAGAGATGAAGGCTATCGGTAGAAATGAAACTTGGGACTGGTGGATTTGCCAGAAGGATATCAATCCATAGGAGTAAAATGGGTATATAAAAAAAGATGAATGCCCACGATGAGATAGAAAGGTATAAGACACACCTAGTCGCAAAGGCCTACAAACAAAAGGCGGGGATTGACTATGACGAAGTCTTTCCCTCAGTGGCGAGAATGGAAACAATCAGGCTTCTCATATCTTAAGCATCACAATCCAAGTGGTTGATCTATCAGATGGATGTAAAATCAGCATTTTTAAATGGTATGCTTGAAGAGGAAGTATACATAGAGGAACCACCAGGGTACATGAAAGCTGGGGAGCAGAGTAAAGTATTGAAGTCGAGGAAGGCGCTATATGGGCTAAAGCAAGCGCCTCGTGCATGGAACACCGAAATTGACACCTATTTCAAGGACAACGGGTTCGTACAATGTCCTTACGAGCATGCAATTTATGTGAAGAAAGAAAAATGCAAATTGATATTTGCTGCTAAAAAATGTAATTTGATATTTGATGCTCTTTATGTTGATGATCTAATATTCATGGGGAATAATATGGAGATGATAAAAGATTTTAAAGAGGTCGTGACTCAAGAGTTTGAAATGACATATTTAGGGTTAATGAAATATTTCCTTGGTCTTGAAGTTAGGCAAGGAAGAAATGGAATATTTGTGTCACAAGAGACTTATGCAAAAGATATTTTGAAGAAGGACAAGATGGAAGAGTGCAATCCAGTAGCAACGCTGATGGAACTTGGTACAAAACTCTCTAAATTTGATGAAGGAGATCGAGTGGATGTAAACAAATACCAAAGTTTGATTGGAAATCTACGGTATCTCACATGCACAAGGCCAGACATTGCGAATAGTGTCGGCATAGTAAGTCAGTTCATGGAGGAGCCAAAATATTCACATCTGAAGGCTGTTAAGAGGAACGGAGTCACTTGGGTTACTCTACTCTAAGACAAATGAATACAAGCTGGTGGGTTACTCTGATAGCGATTGGTGTGGAGATGTAGATGATCGAAAAAGCATTTCGAGATATGTCTTCTATATGGGAGATACTGCTTTCACGTGGCTCTTAAAGAAACAACCAATAGTGAAATTGTCAACGTGTGAGGCAGAGTATGTGACAGCATCTTTGTGTGTATGCCATGCAATATGGTTGAGAAATTTGTTATATGAGTTAAAACTCCAACATCACGAAGCAACTAAAATACGAATCGATAATAAATCAGCAATTAAGTTGGAAAACATCATGAAAGGAGCAAGCATATAGATGTTCGCTTTCATTTTACTCGGGAACATGTGAAGGAAGGCAACGTGCGAATGAGTCATGTTGCAAGTCGTGATCAAGTGATAGATATATTTACAAAGCCATTACCAAAAGTGCAGCTCGAAAATTTTAAAATGATGATTGGAATGAAGGATGGAAATGTTTGAGTTTAAGGGAGGAATTTGTTAAAGAATAAACTCAAATTAATAATAAGGTGAAGAGCCGTGTCTATTGAGTGAAGAGTCGTGTCCATTAGAGTGAAGAGGTGTCTATCTAAAGGGTCGTGTCTATTTGTAAGGGTATGTAAACCACTATAAATATGTGGTCATTTTGTGTTATTTGAAAGCAAGAAAATTTGTATGAAATATTTTATGAAATATAATTAGCTTCTTCTCTCCTCCTTGTTTCTAATAATTACATTCCTTCCAAATCTCATTAGTAAAGACTTTTAGAAATAAGCATGGAAATAGCAGGTTCAATTTTCCATTTAGTAGCCTTAAATATATAATTCCATCCAACTTGTTGTCCCTATTTGGACAGTGTAGACCACCCCTCTATGTAGCTTCTCCCACAAAACCATGCAATGGAAAAAAGATACAGTATGTCCTCTTCCACGACTTTACAAAAGATACAGACATTTTGAACATGCACCCTCTTGTATTTAAATTGCTGAAAGTATGTAAATCATTATTCGTCACCTTCCACATCAATAAATTTAATTTCCCTAAGGCTATGCATGTCCCAAATCCTTCAACTTCAGACATATCTTCTAGCGTTATCTACTTGAGACAAAATCCTAAACACCTTGGCAACACTCTATGTAGAAGATGTATGTGGCTAAATATATTTTTCAACTATTGTAACCTGATATTTAATCTGCTGAAGAGGACACCGGAAGGTTCTAATTCCTACATTGCCAGAGTAGGGTAGGGATATGCTACCTTCATGTATATATTCAGAAGCAAAAGCTTCTATGGGAATTACAGTCAGCTCTCTTTGAGTGTAGGATAATATATTGGAGAGAATAAGACCTTTCCAGCTACCTACATATATTGTTATGTCCAATGTATAAAACTAAGTTTCAGATATAGTTATTAGTACTAAAATTGATTATTACACATTATCAATACCCTATTTTCGGAATTGGGTACTACTATGCATATGTGAACTGAGTTATGTACATTGAATATTATCGACATTTTTCTCAATTACAAAACTATCATATCCCAATCAATATTACACCACACTTACCAAATGTTCCACAGATATTACATTTTTCAACAGTGACTCGATTATAAAAACTATCTTCAGTCATATCTATTACTTAAATATAAAGCAGGAACCACACATTGCTGAGGTGGTATAATTGTTCTTCCAGCGTTTCAAAATACCGCATTCTTATTACCCAGTTTAGTTTTTCATAACTTCCTTTTTATTGCTTTCATTTGGTTACCTTCCTACCGTTTCTTCTCTTCTTCCCTATGTTATAACAGTAATTTCCCACCACCAAATTCATTCGGTTTTATCATTTGACCGAATTTTACTTCTTCTGCATCTCCTGTACCAACGCCTGCTCCCCAATTTATATCTCTACGTTCAACCCTAAACTTAAAATTGATAACGATCTTTCCTTCAACCTTCAACCACCTAAGTTTGCTATGAAGTACAAACCACTGTAGATTACTTATCGATGGTAAGTTATTCTTAATTCTTGTGTTACCGTTTATTACTTCCACCCTCAATTTAGTATTTGTCCTAACTTGGATTACAACATACGAGTATATACGCACGACCGGGTGGACCTGCAAATCACAATGTGCATGCTTTTGTAGTTATACCCCTAAAAGTAAATTTGACAGTATCATTGTCTGTATAAACTGAACATAAAGCAGCACTTGAGAAGGTCAAAACAACTGAAGAATAGCCATAAAACAATTTTTTTTATAATACTAAAGTTTTATTATTTGTTTATTTTGTTTTAGTTTACTTTATACTACTGGAAATGAAAATGATACTTATACTTATACATCCATATGCTCTTTTAGGTAATATGGAAACATATTATACGCATCATTGTTTCACAACATGGCTAGCTTCATATCTTCTATCTCTTCTTATCTAGTCTAGTAGTAGGGAGAATTCAATGCATAAGGCTTTCATCTTGGCTTTTGTTAAACATATGAACTTCTATCCGTGATTCTGATATTTGACTCCTGTTTATAAAAATATTTAAAAAAATGAAAATCAAAAGAAGCGAAACTAAACTACCATTCAGCTATACATCAATAAAGTAGTTGAGTCTTAATAATTCAATTCATAAAAAGATTAAGCAATGAATTTCTAGGTTGATGAAATTGCACTAAGTTTTATACAAATGTCAAAGTAAACTGTGTTGATATGTCTATTAATAAATGATGTATAAATTAGAAAGTTTTTAATTACATACTCTATATATAATTATTGTATTTTGTTTGAACCGCTTTGAATGTTAAGTGTTTCTTATTTAAATGTTCGGCGTATATTATTATATATTTAATTTTGTAGTAATGTATGTGTATAATATTTACATTGAAAAGGTTTTGCCGTAACCTCAAAACTTAAGCGTTGCCTTAGAACCAAAAAAAATATCTCGTGTTAGCCTTCACCTCTTAGAACATTGATGTACATACACATCAATATCTCACTAAAGTACTACTGAATTTGTTCAAATGGATATTCAAATTTAATTGATAATGGATAAGCATATATGTGGCAAATGTTTAATTATATAATTTCAAAAGACTATATTTTGTATGTTTTCATTAATTCGGTTAAATATTGAATCATAGTACATTGAAAAAATTATGTATGAGAAATTTTTTTTCAGTATTACTGACCATTTTTGAATTTGCGGCTCCATTCCTTTCTAATGCATATGCTCCTTGGCAAAATGTTTTCAGTCTAATTGATCAAATAGCGTAAACTATAGAAAAAGGAAATGAGATTAATACAATAACGAAGGATATATCTATTAATTATTAAAATGAAACCTAAAGGATAGTATAGCAATGTTACAAAATAGCAACACAATAGGTACAATTAATGACTATTGGATGTAAACCAAAACACGGATAAAACTGGTCACATGTTACTGCCCAAGTTAATAAATAAAATGTATTTTCTTAGCTTGTACTACAGCATCAAGGAGTTGGTTGTTTCTTATTTTCCTTACTCTGGGGATAGATTTTTAAAGTTTCTACTGCCACACTCAAAATTATTTGTGTTTCGTGAATCAAGCTGATGAGATTCATGCACCTTGAAAAAGAAAGAATAACAAATAAATAAATAACCATAAATATACGTGTACTATAACTAATACATATACTTCTAATTACAGCGTGAAATAACATTTGCCTATATTTTAAGAATCTGTCTTGACAACTTAGTGCACTACCATCTAATTATAGCATGAAACAACAAATGCATATAAATTATGTACTATAACTAATACATATATTTCTAAGGAAGCATATATAAACTAAATATCTTTCATCCCATCTATATTTTTTATATGTGTACATGCCTCATAGCCAGATTTCTAATTAAATCATATCTTGTACAACTATATTATCTGCATTCAAATTCAGGTGTTTTAAAGTAGATAACCGTCAGAAAAAAAGGAAAAACCATAGCTTCTATTAGAAAACTTTCTAACAGTAAAGACATTTGTTAATCATTTGAATATTAGCATTTTTAGTAGTGAGTGTGGACAAATTCCTTAAATCAAGCAAATATAATCCTAACGGCTCTAATGGCTTCTCCTACTTAGCTACTGCGATTCTCTCTTCTCTACTGAATCTTCGCTCTTCTTTTTACTGCTCTATTTTCTGCATTATTTCGGCGGATCTATCGTTTCTAATCCTCTTGATTGATGGAATCGATGTCGTTCTCGAACGAGGGAGAGTTCCTCCTCTCGGGTTCATTTGTGCGTAATTGTCCGTCGTTCGAAGCAATTGGCGCCGCCTTATTGGCGGAGGTTTCAGGGCCTTGTTCGGTGATTTTTACTGGTGTTAAGTCGATCGAGGTTAGGGTTTATTGCTTGGCTAATTTTAGGGATCTCTGCAGATCTCGGTTTGTTTGGGTCGATTACTGTTTTTTCGAGCTTTTACCCGTATCGGGTGATGGTCTTCAAACTCGTATGCCAACCCGTCATTGCCTCGATGAGGCTGTTGGTCGGTCGGTGGAACCGTGTTCTCTTTCAGGGTTTGGTGAGGTTTCGAAAAGGGATTTCATCCCCCATTTCAAACCGATGCTTCTCTTCTCTGATTCTTGTGAGTTGATGCCTCGGGGGGAGTTGCCTCTGCTGGTGGGGTCGATGTTTTGTGGTTCTGTAGATTTGGGTAACTATGTGACTGAAGAGGAGTTCACCGCCTCTTCGAGTCCATCTGCCGTGGCTAGCGGGCCTGTGCCTGTCCTGGTGGATTGCGTTTCTCTAGGGGGGTTGTTCGATGTGGATTTGTGTTGTCTTGATCTTAAGGCTTGTGGTTGGGGCGGTTTGCTGCATCGATCAGAGCTTATGTTTGGCCCAGTTGTTTCATCGGCTGTAACTTTGACTGAAGGGGATTTTATCACCTCTTCCAGTCATGATGATTTGGGTTGTTCACTTGTGTCAGTGCAGGTGGATTGCGTATCCCGGAATTGGTTCTTTGATGTGGTTTTGGGTTGTTCTGTTTCGTTGCATTGGTTCCGGGCTGTTGCTTTGCATGGCTCTGTTAGGTTTTTTTATTCTTTTGGGTCTGATCTGATGATTGCATCGGCTGGTCTGCAGTCTTCGGGTGATTGCCAGGATTATCACTTTGCTTTGTTGCAGCAGGCAGGTGGTTATTTGTTCTGTCAGGTTTTGGTGGGCTGTTCATTTGTTTACCTCGTCGTTCAGCTGCAGGTAAGTGCTATGTTGGCCGGCCAGGTGAGTTTTTTGGTAGTGCATATCCTGTTAGTCGTTGATTATGGGATTTTGGTTCCTTGTCGGCTAGTATCTGTTGGTTTATTCTTTATGGTTATGAGCCATGGCGCTCTTCGGCGTGTGCTCCCTGATACTGTTACCCTTCTGATGTTTGGTGACGTGTCAGGTCATTTAGGCATTGTGATCTCCGCTTGGAGCGAACAGTGTGGTTACCCTTGTTGGTATTTTATTCTTAGCCATAGCGAGGCCAGGTCTGTGTCGTTTGTGGCTTATAATCTCCCTATTCTGATTAGTTCCCATTGGTCTCTACGGAGAAATTACCCAGTTTGGGTCGATTGGCTCAGGCGGTGTTCCATTCCTGATTGCATAGCGTACCCTGATGCGGTCCACTATGCGGACAGACTGGAATATTACCAGTCAGTTGCGACCCGATCGGGTAATATTTATGCTAGAGCCACCCTGCGAACCTCACCTGTCTCGCGGGGCTGCCTCTCCAATGGCAGTCCGGCTTGGGTTAGGTTCCTACAGCATCGTGGGATGCGTTTTTTCAGCTCCCCTACATTCTATCGATATCCTCTATCTGTCCCGGTTCCTCCTCAGTCTTTGCCTATTTGCTGCTCATCCCGGTGCTCTCTTCCTTCTTCTCCTTGTGCCTTATCGATCGTCATTCCGATGCTTTCTGTAGAGGAAATTGCGTTGATTAATGAGCGGCTTTCCTGTCTTACCGAGAACTCACTCCCATCCAGCTCCTCATCTCCTCTGTCCGGTTCGATGGAGAGTTTAGGTGAGTCTTCGGTTTCCGAACCTTTGCGTCAGTCTCTGCGCAGATCCTCTAGACGTAGATCGCGTGGCGCTTCGGTCATCTCCCGCACTATTCGTACTCGCTCTATAGTGGTGACAGAGAAGATTGATAGATCTGCTCTATCCTCCTTGTATCGTATCTGATTTTCGTCTGAGTGGTCTCTTTTAGCTATTCTCTTTTTCTCTGCTTGGTGTTGGCTTCATGTCGAACTTTCTCTTCTGGAATATTCGTGGTATTGGCAATGAAGCATCTTCTGCTAGGCTTAAGCGGATTGTCCGTAAGCATTCCATTGGCTTGGTGGCTATTTTAGATCCTTTTGTGGGTCCCGGAGAGATCACAAAGGGCGTGTTGTCGTTTGGTTTTGGTGGTGCTTTATCTAATATTTTGGGTAAAATCTGGATTCTTTGGTCCAAAGAATGCATTGTTCGCCCGGTTTTTGATTCGTCTCAACTATTATCTGTCTTGTGTACTTCCTCCTTTTCCCCGCAACCGTTCCTTCTTTCGGCGGTTTACGCCAAGTGTGACCGGTTAGATAGATTATCTCTATGGGATGACATTTTGTCTCTAGCTGATATCGGTTGCTCGTTTTCAGTAGTGGGTGGCGACTTCAATGTTGTCGCTAGTCAGGCTGAAAAATTGGGAGGGGTCGCCGCCAATCGTCACTCGGTTTCAGATTTCAATTCTTTCATTGCGAGATCTGGGTTATCTGAAATTCCTTTCGTTGGTTCCGCTTTTACTTGGTCTAACAATCAGGAAGGTCCGAACAGGATCCTCTCCAGGTTGGATAGGATTTTTGGGTCTGCTGATTGGTTCAACCTCCCTTACTCTTTCTCTATTTCTCATCTTCATCGGTCTTGCTCTGATCATGCGCCTCTTGTTTTACGGTGCGCTTCGCGATCTTTATCTGGGCCTTCTTCTTTCTGTTATCTTAGCATGTGGAGTTCCCACCATAGTTTTCTTCAGGTGGTTGAGGAATCGTGGACCTCTCCCATTGTGGCTGCTCCCATGGGGGCTTTTTCTGGGAAACTGAAGCGTCTTAAGGCTTGTCTTAAGACGTGGAATTCCCTTGTTTTCCGGAATATTTTCGACCGGGTGCGAGCGGCAGAAGAGTCCCTGATTCTTGCCGAAGCTTTGTTCGACGAGAGTCCTTCGGCGGAAAACAAGGAGCTTTGGGCTTGCGCTCAATTGTCTTTCTCCTCGGAACTTCGTATTGAGAACTCCTACCTCCGTCAAAAGGCGAGGATCAAGTGGGTGGTCGAAGGTGATACGAATTCCAAATTCTTCCATTCTTTTATTCGAAAGAAAGCTAATTTGCTTTCTATTCGCGAGATTGTGAGAACGGACCAATCTGTGGCTTCGACTCCGTCTGAAGTCAAAGAGGTGTTAGTCTCTCATTTTCAATCATATCTGGGATCTCCCTCTGTGTCCGATCCGGCTTCGGACATCCTGTCTTACATACCTCGGATTGTTCCTGCGGTGGGAAGTGAAGATTTGGCTTCCCCGCCTTCGTCAGATGAGGTTCGTGCCTGTGTCTTTGCTCTTAGTAAGGATAGTGCCTGTGGGCCGGATGGTTTTAATGGATCCTTCTTTCGAACTACTTGGCATATCATCCAAGCTGATTTATGCATGGCAATTCAGCATTTCTTTTCCGGGGCCGCTCTTCCCATTAGTTGGTCATCCACTAATTTGGTCCTTATTCCAAAGTGTGATAATCCTCGGGCGTGTTTGGAGTTCCGCCCCATCAGCCTTTGTAACTTCGCTAACAAAGTGATATCCAAGGTTTTGGCCACTCGTTTGGCTCCTTACCTTGATCGCATTATATCTTCTTCTCAAGCGGGTTTTGTTAAAGGTCGTTTGATCACTGATAACGTCCTTTTAGCCCAAAAACTTGTTTCTCGGATTGACCGTAAGGTCAGGGGTTCTAACGTTATTTTCAAACTTGATATGGAAAAGGCCTACGACCGTATGTCCTGGTTTTTCATCATCAAGGTTCTTCGTGCTTTCGGTTTCCCTGAAACCCTAATCGATTTGGTATGGAGACTCATTTCCAACTATTGGTATTCTGTTCTCATTAACGGAGCGGCCAATGGCTTTTTCAAAGCTGGTAGAGGGATCCGTCAAGGCGATCCTCTATCTCCTTCTCTTTTCGTTATCGCGGCTGAGGCCTTCATTCGTGGCATCCACACTTTGACGATTTTTGGTCAAATTCAGCGTTTTGGTATTCCGAGTGGGTGTCTGCTCGTCTCTTCTCTGTCATTCGCGGATGACATTGTCATTTTCTCCAACGGAACTCGGTCCTCTGTTCGCAGCCTCATTCGGTTCATTAATCAGTACGAGAGGTGTTCGGGCCAATTGGTCAACTCTGTGAAGAGTTGCTTCGTCCACGCGAAGGCATGGACCTTGTGACAGTTTCTTGGGTCGAATCTTTTACTGGATTCAAGGCTGCTTCCCTTCCCCTCCCTTATTTGGGTATAGTTCTTTACCGTGGTAGGAAACTTAACGCCATTTTCGATCCGCTTACGGATAAAGTAAGGGGAAAGATTATCCGTTGGAATGCGTCCCTTCTGTCTCAAGCTGGAAGATTAGTGCTCATTCAATCGGTTCTAAGCTCTATGGGCACTCATATTTTCGCCGCTATGACCCCTACTGCCTCTTTTTTTCGCTCGTTCCAATCTTTGGCATCCTCTTTCTTTTGGGGTTCGAAGGGTGACAATCGCCGACACCACTGGGTGTCTTGGGATGTAATCTGTCGTCCTAAGAGTGAGGGTGGATTAGGTTTGCGTAATCCGAAGGACATCTGCTCGGCTTTCGCTTGTAAGTTGTGGTACAGGTTTGGTACTAACGATTCCTTATGGGCCAAGTTCCTTCATGCTAAGTACCGGAGACTGGCGTCCTCTGGTTATGCAGGCTCTCCATGTTACGCCAGTGAGACTTGGAAGCATATGCAATCGGTCAAATTGCTCGTTGATTCTCATAGCGGCCACTCCGGTTGGGATGGTGGTCCGTTTTATATTCTTAAGGCCTGGAGCTCTTCTCGAACTCCATCTCCAGTCCTTCCTCTTTTTTCCTTCATTTGGGACGCTCGAATTCCTCCAAAAGTCTCTCTCCTCATGTGGCGAACTTTCCATTATGGGTTACCGGTTGATGAGAACCTACAGCAGATTGGCATTCCGTTTGTTTCCCGATGCAGGTGCTGCGGCAACGGGGAAACAGAATCGATTAATCATTTGCTTTTCGGTGGCTGGTGTGCCAGATCCTGCTGGAATTATTTCGGTAATTTTTTGGGTGTCCGTGGCATCATCACCTCGTCGAATGATTTGCTGTCATCTTGGTGGTTTGATTGCTCTGGGAAATCTCTTCGCTCTATCATCTTTCGCTTGATTCCTTGTCTGATTTGCTGGCATGTCTGGTGTGCGCGGAATAAGGCAATATTTGAAGAAGTTCCTATGGATCCCCTTTTCGTTATTCGGCGGGTAAGAGATGATGTTTTCTTAGCTTTTCGGGGCCGACCTTTCAGAGGTTCGGTCAGTGCTCGTTCTGGTCGCTTAGTGAACCTTTAATCTATATCCTGCTCTCAGTCTTCTTATAGAGCGGGAATTGGATGATTGCCGACCCGGGGACTGGTATTTCTGGCTTACTAGTCTCCTCCCAGTCCGTCTTCCCCCCAATCCTCCCCCCTCCCCCACTCCCCCCCCCCCCGGTGTTTTCTAACAGTGTGACTATTGCTTACAGGCTCTTGATTTTCTGGGGTGGTCCTTACCTTTTTGTTCCTCTTCTGTATGGAGTTTGCTTCAAGGAATTCATTATCCTCTTCCTTCTATCGGTCTTACAGTTATGGTGGTGTTGACCGTTACTTCCGTTTATCTTGGAGGGGCGGCGGATGGGCTTACTTTTCTTTGATTTATGGTCCCTCAACATCGTCGTCGGGCGGTGGCCTTGCCGGAGCTCGATTACGATGTTGGATGGGCGGTGGTTTCCAGAAGCTCATCGGGTGTGTTGTGTGGCTAGGCCAGAGATTTTATGCCTCTGCTTCTCGTTAGTGTCTATTGGTTCCATTTTGGTTGTTTCATTTTATCCTATGTTGTGGGTTCTCGGTGTTGGTTTTCTTTTTTGGGATTGTTTTGGTTACCTGTCAGGCATGTTGACAGCTTTTGGTTGAGTTTATTTATGATAAGCTATCTTTGAGGTTAAAAAAAAAAAGAGTAGTGAGTGTGGGTAATCAAAATATATGTTAACATTTTATTGTGAATGTTTTTATTTGTATATAAAAATTGTCATGAACATGCCATCTATTTATGCAACTACATACTCTGTTATTTAGGATTAGATCGATGAAAGCTACTCCTGAAAAACCATTATCATTAAGAGTGCGAAATCCTTGAAATTTTACAAATAGATTTCTCTCTTTGTTTCTTGGGTATTGATCGAAAAACTTAAAATTTTGCATGATGATAAGCATCCAATTGGATAGCTAATCAATGTTATGCTTCATCAGTTTTTTCTTTAAGAAACCATTGCCACATTTCTATAATATTTATTAATATTTTGTCATTGCAAAATTTAACTCTGATAATATCCATAAGTCATAACACATCACACATGTATGATTAACACTGTCTACTTGAATTAAGAGAATAAACAGTCAGAAAATAAAAATTTGCATAAATCATTTTGTACTGATTAATCACTTATGATGCCATCACTTATAGAATCACAGTCATTTAAGTTTGCAGTTTTTCCATGTGAGATATGTTACAAAAAAAATCTTGAAAAAAATTCAAGATCAAACACAAGCGGAGGCGGGCTTGTATCAGATTGTCCTTTATTTTTGTTACGAAATGGGGATGAAGGGGAGTTTGGCTGCTTTCCACCAAAGATGCTTCTCATGGATGCGTCGGTTGCCTCTTCGCTTCCTTCTCTTGCCACATCAGTATTAATTATGAACATATAATCACCAATAAAGATTTATCAAAAGAATTAGTATGTATAAATTGTCTAATTGGTTCGAATTATATGCTTACTACTTTCTGATCCACAAACATTCAAAAAACAATGATAAGATTTCATGGAAAGATATATAGATGCCCATGTACTATGTGTTGTTTGTGCTAATAAGTTTATACCATGATGCTTATTAAATACATGATTTTGAATATAGTATAAGATAGAAACGGATTTATATTTGAATAGACATGCTGATTCACAATTAATAATGTACTTATCGAAAGTTGTAAGATGTGATGTAAAAGGTCTAATCAAGCACCATACTTGCTATGATAGAAGTGTTGCATCCTTTTGCATATCAAGAATTGTTGAGTTTGGCAGGTGGTTCCTGTAACGACCCGCCTTTCATTCCACAGAAAGACGCATCTTAAGAAGAAAGAAAGGGATAGAAAAGAGAAAACATAGTAAAGAAAGAAACAAACAACATCAAAATCTCACAGCGGAACGAATAAATTATATTATATCACATAAAACATTACATGGTATCATATACATCAGAGCTATACAGCTAATACAACACAAACTAGACAGTTATAAACATCTGTCTGGCAATTACAATTCAAGTACATCAGAGAAAAACAGATACAACTCAAACACAGCGGAACCACAATACATATCTACACGTTGAAGCCTCCTGCTCCATTTCTCCTCCAGAATTCATCAAAGCAATCCTGAATCACTTGACTACTCATACATAATATGAGTACCCAAGAGTTTAATAAAACAGAAAATAAACACTCGGGTCAGACATGGGTCTGGTGTGAGTAAACAGGTTTAAAATTGATTAACTTTGAAAATTCTTCGAAAACAAAAGGTATCACGTAAGACTTCCCACACATAAACATGGAAAAGTTTTTACCTTACGCTAACCAAAACATTTGATAGGAAATCCAGTGATATTATAATAGTGTCTAGGGTTTTCAAAATAAAATACAGAAATAGCTGGAATGCTTACATCTCACGTTCCAACATAGTTGGGCACAATCAAAACCGTACAGGCACTTATTGGATTTTGGATTCCATCAATGGCAGGGCTACGGGGTACCACCCATCACAGTACGTGGCCTAGATCACCGTACCGAGGATCACTCCCAATCCCCTGCAACACAAAGCCGAAACCATCCCTTACTGGACAGTCTCGAACAAGACCATCCCGCAGATGGCCGTCGCCAACTGCCACACAACCGAAATAAAAAGGGACCTCTAGACAGGGGTAAATCTCATCCTACTTAGGCATGACCCACTTAGCCTTGATGCACCTCCCATGTTTTAGCCATTCCCGGTTGATGAGGCTTGAGGCTACGATTACCTTTATAGGACACATCAACCTTAGAATGCTCATCGTCCACCTGACAATGTTCTGAAAGCATTCAATACATACAAGTTCATTCCAGGTTCGAACGAAACCGAAGGCATTATCTTGTTACACTCATTTTGGAATCACCCTCAGAGTTAACGACGATAACCCTTGCACTCTGAATCTTCATCTTCACTTGAGATTCACGACCTAACGTTTAATTTGGATCGATGTGGTTTTCGGAATTCCAAATTTTGGAAAGCCGATCCCGGTCTCATCGAAATCCAAACGCCATCTTAATGTTCAAGTGATTTTAGTTTGAACAATTAATTCAATTCATCATTATCTATATACACATAGATAGATAATTCACATATCACAATAGATAATCACATTCTCATCATAAACAGATAACCTGTATCATAATCACAAACAGATAATCATCACAACCAGATAATCATCACAAACAGATAATCCATATTATCATCCTTTAACTAAGCATCCATATCATATAGATATTACTCATCTCATTACTGAGATCACAACCATTCAATGAAATATCAATATCATCCATAAGCAATGATTTATTAACCATCATCTATAATTAATTTAAAATGAATTAAATTAATTACTTATATCTCTAATTAATTTAAATTAAATTAAATTAATTACTACATCTATAAATCCTGCTTATATATCCATTAATTAATTATCCTAGTTAATTAATCATTCTCTAAGAATTCGTCTTGATTAAACAACTTTGATTAATCATTCTCTAATTACAATAAGTAATTAGTCTTTAATTAATTTTACAAATTAATTAACCTTAATCATAAGTAATTAACATTTAATTACTTCATTTATTAATTAACTATGATTAATTACATTTAACCTTAATTAATTATATTAATTAATCACTTAATTAATTATTCCTTAATTAAACAATACTTAATTACATCATTAATTATATTAATTAATGATCTCTACTTTATATTTAAAATGATTACTTTATTTAAAATTAATGACATTTAGTAATTAATCTAAAATTTAAAATAAAATTATTAATCACCCTTGATTAATGTCAATCCAGTAATTAACTACCCTTAATTACTCATTAACAAATTAATTATTCCATAATTAATTATCTTCATTAATTAATCCTTTGATTAATTATAAAAGTAATTACCCAAATTACTTCATTAAAAATCATCTCTCACTAATTACATTCCAGTAGTTATCATTTATTACTTGGTTCCAGAATTAGATATGTGACTTCTATCAAAAAATTGCTTTGAACAATTTCAAGTTGCTTCCTAATTCCGCTAATTGTTACAGATCGAAGTATTCCTGCAAATGAGTTAGTATAATGAAAAAATATACGCAAATCAAAAGTGAACCTGACCAAAAATTGATAAAGGCGGCAATTAGCAGTTATGAATTAATCACCATAATCGACTAAACCCGACCTAAGGACATTCAGGCAGAGAGAAACCCTAACCCCATTTACTGCAAATCGATTCATCTCTTTCATTCATATACTGCATGTGCTTGGATTTGGATAGCATAATATTTACAATGTTCACAATGCATTCATGTACTTTAACTTCTGATTTAGGCTTGCTATTGTTGAAAATCCTATTGTTTCTTTCTTCTCATAAATACCAATGCACACTGAAAAAGCAATTTTAGTCAGATCACTACTTTTGCACTTGCCGCTGCAATACTGTTGAATGTTTTGAATTTCTGTTCCAATTGTATGCTCCTCTGTATGAGCAGTTGGCCACTCTAACTTAACTCTACACTGTTTCCAAAGGTAAGCCAAAACTTGCGTTTGTAAAATAGGTGATCAACACTTTCGGCTTCACTGTTACAAAACACATAGTTGGGGATAACTTGAATATGTTTCTGAATTAATCTGTACCGGTTCGAAGTAGATTCATCAACACCTTGTAACAACACACTGCTTTTTATGTGTTGTTTACATTAGCCCAAATCCAGTTCCACCACAGTCTAATACTGAACTTACTCCTAATATTCTTGACCATCTTTTTTAAATTGAATTTGCCATTGTCTGCGCATGTCCAGAAGTCCACATTGTGGTCCTGATGAATTTTAACATTCTTAATCTCCAATTGTATATTTCTCAAAAAATAAACCGCTTAGTTCTCCATATGCCTTCACGAATAATATGACCTACCACCATATTCTTGCCTCTGACTAAAGACATAGTTTCAGCTCCTAATTTTTTAAGTAGTGTGCTGCTTTGAGTCCAAGGGTTGTACCATAGATTAGTACTTTTCCCATCAACAATCTGTCTATTGAAACATCTTAATGCAACGGATATTATTTTCAGCATGTATTTCCGTACCCTTGAACCATCATTTTGTACATTGCATTCTCATATAGACGGTTCTTAAGATATTTTTTACTCAGATATTCAGATTATATTCCCTCACCATTAACCAGCTTCCAAAGTCTTTTAAATCCTAACCCAATTTACAATTCCAAATTCCGAAGGCCTGATCCTCCTTCCACGTTTATCTTGCATACTGTCGGCCATGGTATTTTGCTAGCCTTTACTTTCCAAAGGAAATTTGAATATAATTTTGTATTCTCGGGTATAGTAGCACTAAGAAACTTGAAACATTGCATGCAAAATTGAATTAAAGGATACATAGTAGATCTAATAAGTTCAATTCTGCCTGCCAAACTCAACAATTTTGCCTTCCAACCTTCCATTTTTATTGCATGCCAAAATCAACAACTTTGCAATAATTGGAATTCGTACAAATTTAAGGTGATGAAGGGTAATATGTACATTAGCAATCTTGTCAGTAAGTAGGGGCAAATCATTGTATGCATCGTTAAACATTACACTAAGAACTACCTACTTAGTAGACATAACCCTCAATGAATATATGATCTTACCGATTAAAATAAATGATGAGTGTACTGAAAATATTTGTGCATTTAACCCTTTTTTGTGAATCCCTAAACAGGTCAGAAATCTGATAAGCGAGTGTGAAAAGCAGTGAGTGACGGTGTCAAAAATGTCAACAATTGAAGCGGGTAAATGGTTTAGTCAAAGCATGTATGTTGTACAAAAGTATACCTCAGAGAGAAGAAAATAGAAGGTAAAAGAAATCGCCTGTGCTGTCAGATCAGTGGGGTGAGCTATTTCAATTCAGCTTCCAATCGCTTGTCCTAGGGTGAGCTATTTCTTCCGGCTAATCCAGTTGCCTAACGTGGGCTGAGCTATCTCTTACGGTTAGTCCAGTCGCCTGTCGTGGATGCCCCGCTATTGATGAACCGAGTATCGAAGCTGGTGATTCACACATTAGGGAGATTGATGTTGAGGAAAGGTGTCGCATATGCTACGCTGCTGGTGAGATGGAATATGGGGGTATGAATGGAATCGAGGATTCTGTGGGTCTAATTTGGGGATGAAATCGATTAGGTCTTGGGGAGAAGGATGAGAATGGAAGGCATGAATGGGAGGAGGGAGGCATCAGTACGTATGAAACGGAAGGAAACGTAAGGGTATTAGTGGAATTTCAAAAAGACACGATTCAAGCTAGTACAGTGCATTTCCATTATTAGCAGTAAAGATTAGTTCATTTTTGAAATGATGTATAAGCATTATTTCTCATAATTTTCAATTCAGTTTTGTACTTAAGCTCATCTAATATTCAATTAATGGAGAGAACTTGTTGTCTGTTGTTTGAACTGATAAATTTACTGGAAGTAAAATAGCCATGCAAGGTAATTTGATAAAATTAAACACTGTATGCAGTCATATTGTATGGTGTATTATTTGTCCAAGTTTTTTTGTTTACTTTGGACATACCAAACAGACTTGGTAAATACTTATACCTGGAAAAAATGATAGTCACGTTGTTTTCCCAACTGACAATGTGAGTTTATATTTTGAGAATTGGGCATTATAATTCTCCAACAATATTGATGCTGTCATTTTTACTTTCTACAACAGTACCATCTTTATTGGGCGTTGGACTCTGTGATGATATTATGGATTCATGTGGTACTATATTTACCCGCCTATTTTCAAGTTAAGGTCCTCTGACAACTGATTCATTCCTTCCCTTCACTGCTTTCGTACTAATTTTGTCTCCTTCTATGTATGAATTGTTAGAATTCCTAAAGGATAAGTGAATGAAAAATACATGAAGTCCCACATCGCCAATTTATTGAGAGGTATATTAGTTTATATATGCCTTTCTCAAGTGGAGGTTGGGGGCCTGGGGCTCCCAAATGTATGCTTCATTGTGAGGAGGGAGATTATGCATCACCACCACACGCGCGCGCGCCGTCCGACCGGGCCGAGTACGGGTCTAAAATGACCATTCTTTTGCTGGGCCATTGTTAACAGTTTTTGGGCTTCGGCTGAAACTGGGCTAGGCCTGGAATACGAAGAGAAGCAGCAGGCGGGTAAAAACGGACGCGGGACTGAAGAGACACGACGTCTGAAGCGCGCGCAAACAAACAGGTGCGGCCCATGTGAGGAGATGCGGCCGAACAGCAGGCAGGTGCGATGAAAGGGCAACAGGCGCGACCGTTTGGACAAACGGGTGCAGTCGCGACCGCTCGAAGGGATACAGACCAATTATAAATAAGGAGGAAAACTGATCACTTTTCACACCGAATTTTTAATCTGAATTATCTCTTCTCTTCTAAACACAACTGCTGTTCTAATATTCAAATCACAGAGTGATATACTCATTACAATTTCGTGCAGAATTCGTCTGTTGTATCTTGGGAGAATTTTGAAATAAAATTCTTAAGGAAATCGTTACGACGAGCCTCAGACATAATCCGGTTAGACTAATTGTATATTTATATACATTATTCTATATTCTATCCATTATTCTGGTTATACTGTTTGTTAAAAATAGTATAACGCTGTTGTTGTAATTCATTTACAACATTCATATTATTATAGTAATTACTACAGAATTCCAGTGTAGTGCAAATCTGAGTTATAAACTTGTGCGACGGGTTTATAATTGATTATTCTCTGTTTTGGTATACTAGACGAATAACATGAATATGGGTTAGACATGATATTTTTCATGACACAGGGTTGTATATAGGCATAACATTTCAAACCGTTAATGCTGCTACTAAGCTATTGTCTCAATGACCTTACTTAGCACTACTACCAGCTATCGATGCTGACGTATGTTCTTTCTGTTGTTGTTAGCGGTAGTGATCTTGAGTACACCATTATAAATTAAAATTTATGTTTCAAATGTGGTTGAGTTCAACGTGGATTTATGCTCTACACGATCCTACATGATCTGTTGATTAATGTTGCCGGTAATAATGTTGATTGCTTAATTTTTTGCATCACCGATCTGCATTATTTTCATGGATTTTCTTCTTGCTGCCGATATACTGTTAGTTTAAGTTGTTCAATTGCCTGCTTTACTGGAACTTTTCTCTGGATTCTCTGCCCAAGGTTGGATTACTTTTTTCTGGTTTAAATAAAAAATGTTTGACAATACACTGTCATATGTTCTTGTTGACAGTTCCAAATGTATGGTAACTGGTGGTAAAACTTGATGAATTATTCTTTTTATAAACTCCAAGTTAGTAGGTCATATTGTTTTTCTTTTAGAAAACTACATGAAATAGGTTAGTGGAAAAACATATTGGACAACCTGTGCATTGTTTATATCTACAAATATATATTATATGTCATGTACACAACAGCATTGTACATCCCATGCTACGTTGTTTTAGTAAATAACATTACAGTACTTCTTCATTACCGACCCCTAACTGATTGGTGTACTTATGGATACTCATACTTTGAATTGTTAAACCTTCCAAACCCATATTGTACTTACTTATCTTAAATTATAAACATTAACATATATTACTCTTACCCATTTTATGCTTACAAAATCAAACTGCATCTTATTTTCCTTATCTGTAGGATGGTGATATAGAACAACTGGCCACAGCAGCAGCTGGAATCAAGATTCGGGAGAAGCGGCAAAGAAAATAATTTATAGAAGCTTATCATCTCATGTTTTTGCTATAATTACGTGTTTATCTACCAATTTTCTTTATGTTGTCTGTGTTACTTTTTTTCAATCGTTAACCCTTACCCATCTTTTTTTTAAAAAAATATACGTCATGATGTAGACGACTGTATTAGTTTGCTTTCACTTATAGTACGTATATGCATTTTTTTAATTGCATCTCCAACTTTCTATTACACTGCTTATTTGGTTTGTTCTGCTCATATGACTAATGCTTTAACTATATACCATAGTTGCGCTGACATATGTATCAGTTGTACATTATGCATGAATATGAATATAAAAGATATGGTCTCTCTTCCCTCTTCAAATCGTCTTTCTGGTATGATATATAAAAGTTATGGGGAATAACACTGCCCGTATGCATAGCACGGGCCACTCACTAGTAATATCTTAATACGTGAGCATCACACATATATAAGCGATGAAATATAGAGATTTTGTACAAATTTAGTTTCTTGTGGCAAATCGGTCCCTTGACATATATATAAAAAATGCAGGTATTCTCAAAACCATACCGTTGCAACACAATCACCAAAGTGGAATTGGAACAAGGCAACAAAATTCTACCCACTTCATTCGCTCTCGTCTCCCTCTTGTCACTTGATAATATAGGGTATTCGACGATGTCAAAATTGGTCAACCCCACCACCAACAAAATAGCATTCTTTGGAGTACCTGAATTCACCTCACAAGAAGGCAATTACCTTGCCTAAGTGGATGATGCGGACCTTGGATTTGGAAGATGGAGGAATAGTGCAGGCGAGGAACATGGTTCTGTTGGAATTCCTAAAGAGCAAAGTGAATGAAAAATACATAAAGTCCCACATCGCCAATTTTTTGAAAGGTATACTAGTTTATATATGCCTTTCTCATGAGGAGGTTGGGGGCCTGGGGCTCTCAAATGTATGCTACGTTGTGAGGAGGGAGATCATGCATCTCCACCATACACGCACGCGCACCGCCGCCGTCCGTCCGACCGAACCGGGCCGGGCTCGGGTACGGGTCTAAAATGACCATTCTTTTTACTAGGCCACTGTTTAACGGTTTTGGGCTCTGTCTGAAATTGGGCTGGACCTGGAATTTGAAAAGAAGCGGGCGGGGTTTTTGCCTGAGGAGATGCGACTGTTCATAAGCGGACGCGAACAGTAACGGGTGCGACCCGTCAAGCGGCAAATAGGTGCGAGCCAATTGAAGCGAACGCGGGTGCGACCCGACTGAAGAGGCGCGGGCGAAACAGTACGAGCAGGTACGAAACAGTACCGTTGGACGGGCGGGTGCGACCCGTTAACGAACAGCAGCGACCAAAAGGCAACGGGTGCGACCCGTCAAGCGGACGCGACATTTGAAGGGATGCGGACGAAATTATAAATAGGAGAGAATACTGATCACATTCTTATCCAATTCCAATCTAATTTCTTCTGCTTCTTTGTTCTACTGCTCTATATTCCATACATATCACAGAGTTGACATACTCATTACAGTCTCGTGCAGATTACGTCTGTCGTATCTTGGGAGAGTTTTGAAATAAAATTCTTAAGGAAATTGTTACGACAAGCCTCAGACGGAATTTCCTTTATATACTGGTTATATTCACTGTAATCTTTCCCGTTTATAAGTTGTACTATTTCTTACAATAGTATAACGTTGTTGTTGTAATTTATTTACAACGTAACTTATTGTTACATTTATCTAATACAGAATTCCAGCATAGTGGAATTCTAATTAATAAACTTGTGCGACGAGTTTATTGTAGCGTGCTATCTGTTTTAGTACACTAGACAAATAACATCATAAGAATTTTACTGATTTACACTAAAACAGAGATGTTAACAGTTGACAACATGAAAATGGATAAGTCCAACTTTTCAGCGGTTATTTCTGAATGCAATTTGATTCAGAACCCTAACCAATGGTGGGTTGACACAGGAGCTACTCGTCATGTTTGCTCTGAAAAATCCATGTTTTCAACATACCATAAATTCGATCAGAAAGAAAGACTCTACATGGGTAATTCTGCAGTTTCGATGATCGAAGGCAGTGGCACAGTTATCCTCAAGTTCACTTCTGGAAAAACTGTCAAATTAAATGACGTGCTTCACGTTCCAGACATACGCAAGAATCCGATCTCCGGCTCAGTGCTATCAAAGAAAGGATTCAAAATTGTGTTCGAATCAGACAAGATGGTTCTGTTCAAAGCTGGAATGTATATCGGAAGGGGTTATTTATGTAATGACCTATTTAAGGCAAACGTAGCTGTTATCGGCAATAAATCTATGTATTCTGATCGTGCTATTAATAAAATTGAAGTTTCTTACTTGCTTGAGCATGAAATTTTACTATGGCACGATAGATTAGGACACATAAACTTCCGAAAAATGAAGAAATTATCAAACTTGGGATTAATTCATAAATTCCAAGTAGATAAGAACTACAAATGTGAGACATGTGTAGAAGCAAAAATGGTCAAACAACCATTTAAATCTGTTGACAAAAGCACCGAACCATTAGGTTTGGTACATACAGATTTATGTGATTTTAAATCACTACCTACAAGAGGTGGGAAAAAGTATTTCATTACTTTTATTGACGATTATACGTGATATTGCTATGTATATCTTTCAAATAGTAAAGATGAAGCAATAACAGTGTTTATAAAATACAAGGCTGAGGTAGAAAATCAGTTAAATAAAAAGATCAAGATACTAAGATCTGATCGAGGTGGAGAATATGAATCACCATTTGAACAGTTCAGTGCCGAAAATGGTATAATTCATCAAACAACAGCTCCATATTCACCACAACAAAATGGTGTAGCCGAGAGGAAGAACGGAACGTTAAAATACATGATTACTGCCATGCTTTTAACTTCTGGTCTACCGACGAACTTGTGGGGGGAAGCCTTAAATATGTCTAATCACATATTAAACAAAGTTCCTCACAATAAAACGACAACAATTCCATATGAGATATGGAAAGGACACAAACCAAGCTTTAAATACCTCAAAGTGTGGGGGTGCTTGGCAAAAGTTCCAGTTCCGCCTCCCAAGAGAGTCAAACTTGGACCAAAAACAGTAGATTGTTATTATCTTAGGCCAGCCCAAAATAGTAGTGCCTACAGATTTTTGGTATTCAAGTCCGATATAACTGATATTCATGTAAATACAATCATGGAATCAAGAGATGCCTCATTCTTTGAAGATGTGTTTCCGCATAAAAGGAATGAAGGAAATAATGTCCCAAAAAGGATAAGGGAAGAATCGAACGATTCGCATGAAGATGAAACTCATCATGAAATTGAGGATGCTGAACCAAGAAGAAGCGTAAGGGCTAGAACTTCCAAAACATTTGGTTCGGACTTTTTTACATATGTATTAGAGCACGAACCTCAAACGTACAAGGAAGCAATGTCATCTTCTGAGTCCTCATGTTGGAAAGAAGCAATCCAAAGTGAGATTGATTCAATTCTTAGTAATAAAACTTGGGAAATTGTTGATATTCCACCAGGAATAAAACCAATTGGCTGCAAATGGATTTTCAAGAAGAAAATGAAAGCAGATGGCTTTATCGACAAGTATAAAGCCAGATTAGTAGCCAAAGGATATCGTCAAAACGAAGGAGTAGACTTTTTTGATACATATTCGCCGGTAACACGAATAACCTCTATAAGAATGCTAATAGCAATTGCGTCCATCTATAATCTGGAGATTCATCAGATGGATGTAAAAACAGCATTCTTAAATAGAAATCTCGATGAGGAGATTTACATGGAGCAACCTGAGGGATTTATTTCCAAAGGAAATGAAAACAAAGTTTGTAGATTAGTCAAATCATTATACGGACTAAAACAAGCTCCAAAGCAATGGCACGCAAAATTTGATAGTGTCATGATGAGAAATGGTTTTCGTATAAATGAATGTGACAAATGTGTTTATTATAAACAACTTGGACAATCATATGTGATGATCTGTCTATATGTGGACGATATGCTAATATTCGGTCCAAATACTCAGGTAATTGAGACCACAAAGAAAATGTTGATCAACAATTTCGACATGAAAGACTTGGGTGTTGCATATATTATTTTGGGAATAAAAATAATAAGAACACCTAATGGTATTGAGTTATCTCAATCACATTATGTAGAAAAAGTGATTGAAAGATTTCAAAATTTTGGAATTAAAGGAGTAAATACACCTTTTAATCCATCAGAAGTACTGCATAAAAATTCTAATGAGAGTGTAATGCAACTGGAATATTCTCGTGTAATAGGATGTCTCATGTATCTCATGAATTGCACAAGACCAGATATAGCTTATGCAGTAAGTCGCTTGAGCAGGTATACAAGCAATCCAGGGAAGGAATACTGGAAAGCACTAATGAGAGTGCTTGGATATTTAAAAGTACCACTAACTATTCCTTACATTATGGAAAATATCCTACCGTCTTAGAAGGATATAGTGATGCAAACTGGATTGCAGATTCAGAGGAATCAAAATCAACAAGTGGTTATGTCTTTACCCTAGCGGGGGAAGCAGTGTCATGGAAATCTACTAAACAAACATGCATAGCTCGATCCACTATGGAATCAGAGTTCATTGCATTAGATAAAGCAGGCGAAGAAGCAGAATGGCTTCGTCACTTTTTAGAAGATATTCCGTTTTGGCCTAAACCTGTACCGGCCATATGCATACACTGTGATAATCAAGCTGCGCTAAGCAGAGCGCACAATTTTGTGTATAATGGAAAGTCACGACATATTTGTCGATGCCATAACACAGTTAGGCAGTTACTCTCTAATGAAACTATTTCCATTGATTATGTGAGGACAAATGATAACCTAGCGGATCCATTTACTAAAGGTTTATCAAGAGAGAAAATTGACTGCGCATCGAGGGGAATGGGTTTAAAAGTCTAAACCAACAAGAGTTACCTTATACGGAAACCTATCCTAGCGACTGGAGATCCCACGGACTAGGATCAATAGGCAAACCAGTTATGAGTAACTCAAGAAGTAATGCATTTGTCTGGACATGGTCCAACTCCATTCCTATGGTGCACAATATAAATGCATGCCTACAGAAGTGTTTAAAGGTTAAAACTATGTTTTTTAATGATGACCATATCTTGACAATAACAAGTGGGGTATATGTAGGATACTCTTAATGGTTGCGATCACCTATGTTAGTGTGAGCTGGGTCGGCTCTATGAGAATATTAAAAGGCTTTTATTCTCTAAAACACTCGCAGAACCAAAAATTGTTCAGGACCAAAATGAACACAACCAAGAGATTGGATGAGAAGGGAATCAATGCTTCGTAAAGCTTATTGTCTGGGTATACAATAAAGGCCGACGGTTCAAGATGAAATAATTCACCGATTAGCCAAGTAGATCCGATAAGTTTTAAATAGGGAAAGTTCAAAGAGAAATATCTACTTATCCACGATAAAACATTATTCCATATGTACTCTGTGATATTTCGCTTTGTGTGGGGGATATGTATATTATCATTCATGTGGGGGATTGTTGGAATTCCTAAAGAGCAAAGTGAATGAAAAATACATAAAGTCCTACATCACCAATTTTTTGAAAGGTATACTAGTTTATATATGCCTTTCTCATGAGGAGGTTGGGGGCCTGGGGCTTCCAAATGTATGCTTCGTTGTGAGGAGGGAGATCATGCATCTCCACCACACGCGCGCGCGCCGCCGCCGTCCGTCCGACCGAACCGAGCCGGGCTAGGGTATGGGTACGGGTCTAAAATGACCATTCTTTTTACTAGGCCACTGTTTAACGGTTTTGGGCTCTGTCTGAAATTGGGCTGGGCCTGGAATTTGAAAAGAAGCGGGCGGGGTTTTTGCCTGAGGAGATGCGACTGTTCATAAGCGGACGCGAACAGTAACGGGTGCGACCCGTCAAGCGGCAAATAGGCGGGTGCGACCCGACTGAAGAGGTGCGGGCGAAACAGTACGAGCAGGTACGAAACAGTACCGTTGGACGGGCGGGTGCGTCCCGTTAACGAACAGCAGCGACCAAAAGGCAACGGGTGTGACCCGTTAAGCGAACGCGACTGTTTGAAGGGATGCGGACGAAATTATAAATAGGGGAGAATACTGATCACATTCTTATCCAATTCCAATCTAATTTCTTCTGCTTCTTTGCTCTACTGCTCTATATTCCATACATATCACAGAGTTGACATACTCATTACAGTCTCGTGCAGATTACGTCTGTTGTATCTTGGGAGAGTTTTGAAATAAAATTATTAAGGAAATTGTTACGACAAGCCTCAGACGGAATTTCCTTTATATACTGGTTAGATTCACTGTAATCTTTCCTGTTTATAAGTTGTACTATTTCTTACAATAGTATAACGTTGTTGTTGTAATTTATTTACAACGTAACTTATTGTTACATTTATCTAATACAGAATTCCAGCGTAGTGGAATTCTAATTAATAAACTTGTGCGACGAGTTTATTGTAGCGTGCTATCTGTTTTAGTACACTAGACAAATAACAGGTTCTGGTAAAGGGCACATACGTGAAACTGCCGCCCCACAACAAGGACTTTCTAGACGTTTCCAACCCCAAATTTGTTCTCAAGACGACCTTAAGGAACTACGCTTGGTAGAATGCTGGTGCAGTATAGTGATATACTATACTGATAGGAGTTATCATATCAATGTATTAGAGACTAAGTCTCGTGTCTACGTAAGGTTCTTTTGTTATTGGTGGATGTGATATAGTGTGAACATTGTGGCATCATTATTTAAATATTATATGTAAAGTGAACGTTAACGTAAAATGTTAATCGATTAATTTTATGTATTTTAATTTCTGAAATTTTTATTCTACAATAATTTAGGATAAAACTACAGGTTGAAAATGGTTGAAATGTTTTCAATTTTTTTTAAAAAGTTGTATTTATTTTGCAACATTTAAAAAAATTGTAAAAATTATTTGCAAAATTTAAAAAGAGTTGTAAAACACATTTCGCAACATCTCAAAACAGTTGTGGTTGTAACTATTACAACATTTTTAGCAACATCTAACAAATACTGTAAAAGACGCCGACCCTACTATGTTTGCAAAAACGTTGCAAAAACCAAATTATAAAGTTTTTTGACGTTGTAATTGGTATATTTATTGGGTGCATATATTTGTGTATATATGTCTGAACTATATATATGGTACTAAATATCTGTATGCAAACAATATGCATATATCATAGTGTGTGTGTGTGTCTACACACACACACACACACACACACACACACATATATATATATGTATGTATGTATGTATGTATGTATGTATATGTATGTAATTAGGCATTTATATTCCTGATATTCGTATGAAATTGCAATATGCATATATAAGTATGATGTTTATGTATATACAGTAGATATAAATCCCAAATATCTATGTGTCTCTACGGTTATACACATCTTTATTCTTCGTCGTGTTATATTGTTGTATCATTAAATGTATACATAATACATTCAAACAAACATTTAGTTAAATTAATTATGTGATTAGTTACAAATATGATTTAATTTTAAACAAAAAATTATTTTATTTAATAAGTAGATTGAATTAATGCTAGTTAATAGACTACATAGGCTCACTAAGATCCAAATAGGGCTTTTTTTAAATTTACTCATTTCACCCGCTGCGAAATGGACCAAGTTCCAACAATAAAATATATTAATTATGAGAGCTTTTAGTTGTTGGAGGGAAGTTAGTTATTTACGTTGCCCTTGAAAATTTTATAAATACCTTTAATAATTATTTGGGTGTGTGTATAACTGTTATACATGCCCATATTACTACACGATGTTAATACATGTTTAGATGTGTTCAAATTTGCAAACAAATAACAAATAAAGGAGAGAAAAAAGGGGTAACCACATTATGATAGATGAGCGAGATTCTTTTGCTTTGAATTTTAAGAGTCGTCAGTGGTAGATAACTCTCCTAATAACTCTTCTATAAAGAGAATCTCAAACTCCTTCATTTTTGGGATGAAAAAAACCTAGCCTCTACCCCATTAATAACTGCCGCCAATTGCCCCTTTGCAAAATCAAAGTCTCATCTCTTTCAATGGTGATTGATAGTGCTTTGATCCTTGGAATATCAGGAAGGTGGAATTAGATTCCTATGAGACATACACAAATCAAGGCACGACAAGCGGCACGAACATTATCTGATTTGATTTCATGATGCCCAAACTCAATATATGATGATAACTCATGTTTATGAATTTTTTGTAAAATTGTTAAAATTAATAATTGATTAAATATAATTTGTGTACATGAATTAACTTATTATAAAAGTAAACTCTAATGAAGATTATATCATATAATTGATAGTTTATTATGCAAATCGTATAAATATAATATTTAACTTTTCATAACTAGAATTTAACGTTTTATGATTTTAATCGTTGGGTTTGTATGTATAAATAAGATTTTGTACTTATATGTAAAGTATGACTTTGGAAAGTTGAAAAAATTATTGTGGATTTTATGATTTGCATTAGAAAAATAGATTTTGAACATATATGTAAATTATGGTTTTGGAATGTAAAATAAAATTATTTTAGATTCTATGATTTGTATGCTTAAACATAAAAAAATTATGATTTATTAATTAACATATACATAAATTAAATAAAAGAAATTTTTGATTATTATTAATTATATATACATATTAATTTTTAAATTAATTCTAAAATAGGATATATGCTTATGTGCCATTATTGATTACAGTTAATCCATTGTTTAGTATTCGTATTGATTGATGAAAAACAATTGAAATGTCAAAAGTCTTAGGCTTTCCATTTTGAATTTAATATATGAATTGCTTGATTATTCATCATTTCTATATATATACATTGATATATATATATATATATATATGCATACATTAGTTGAATATCCCAACAATTATATGTATGCATACAATTTCCATGTGTTAATATCGTAAAAATTATCAGTAGGTTTTAGATAATGAAATAAGAGTCTGATAATATTTTTGTTAAGGATCACTAGCTCAAGTGGTAATATAGATTGTGCTTCTATAAGTCTTGGGTTTGATCTGTTGAGATACCAAAATGAGTGCTTTGCTTAAATTAGGTATCACTCCTGTTATAGAAAAAAAAAGTTGGATTTTTTTTGGAGAAGAGGATGAACTAGATGCTAACAAATGAAATAGCAAAATTTGTAGCTGCTAACTTATGCTTTAGGGTTGGGAAATGGGTTATAGTCATTCGATTATACATGCATGCCCAAGCTATTTATAGGTTAATGTAAGTATCTCCTTTTGCAATCCTCCAAGAGAAAACCCTTTTTTGGAGCTCTCATAGTTAAATTTTGCTTATACAACAATTTATTTTACTAATTAGATTGACCTACTTGGTGAGTCACTCTAATCAGCACACCTAAAGAGAAAAAAAACATTTATTTTTTATTTTTAATTAATTTTTAGAGCACATATAGCTGGAATGCTATCCATGCTAATAACCGTTTTCTTGGAGTAGAACTGGTGAATTTAAGAAGTTCGTTTTTGGCACTTTGTTATGCTTTTTTAATTTTTCGCACGTTTTTTTAGTATAAACGTTAAATTCTCCAAGCGGGATCCTTTAAGTCTACTAAGAATTTTCTTATGTCATTAACAACATTTTCTTGAAAGTGGTTACGCGATCACTTGCAATCTATGAGTAAAAAAATATAATTAAAGGTTGTTATATATAACGGTCAAGAATTGAAAGTTTCTAAAGACCTTTATTACAATTGCAAAATGCAAATAGTTGTTAAAGCCAATTTTATTACAACTTTTTAGAAGAAAAAAATTGTTAAAAACATTTATTACAACTTTTAAGTGAACATTGTAGATGAAAAGTTGCAATAGGGCCATTTTGTTGTAGTGGCTCTCTTGTTATTATCACATCAAACCGTAACTAATAACATATCCATTAATATCTCAACCTGATTATACTAGCCAACCAAGCCAATCGACCATTGGTGTGACGATCACTGTATACCTCTAGTATCCAGTATACACTGCGATGGTTCCCAATCAATGTAGGACGATGGTCAAGGTTGTAAAGTAATTAAAAGCCCAAAACAAAACTAGTACAACATCTCATGATACATAAAAAAAATAACAACATAGATGTAAAACAGGGAAGATAGAATATAACTAAAGTGAACGAGAATAAATCAGTGCACATCGGTTCATCATAGTTATACAGAATAAAAATAACAGAGTTTATACATACCAAATATCCAAAATAAACTCTAATAACTATCTATTAAATAACATAAGTACTAAATACTAACTATACAGAACAAAAATAATAGAATTTATATATCCCAAATATCCAAAATAAACCTTAATAACTATCTCTCAAATAACATAAGTACTAACTTAGCTCCATAGTACTGCACAATGGAATATAAGCAATAGTAAACTCCAAAATATAGATATATAAATGCTAGCCTCATGCTCATACTCGGTAAAGCTCCATGTGCTATCCAGACTTGTTATTTCTAATCTACTCATTTAAGGGCACCCGATATAATAAGAAATAAAGCATAAATCCTCGAGTCAAATAACGGTCTGGTATGAGCGATACATCATTTCAAAATACTATAAAAAATATAGTAGTAAGGACAAGGTGTATGTTGAACCATACTCGACCTGTCACATCTGTAGGAAATGCGGATTATAAATCTTAATGCGGAATTAACTCTAGATGGAGGGTGAATAGTGTTTAATTAAGTTTATGAATCTTTTTGAAATCCTTTCAAGTTAAACCCAAACAGATGCAATTCTCAATCACAGAGACAATCACAGAACCAGACGCATATGCAAATAGTAAATAAAAACAGTAAAGAAAAGAACACACCGGAATTTTATACTAGTTCAGAGTTACCCTACATCTAGTCCCACACAATTTGTTATGCAGGTTTCTTTTCAAATATAATGTTGATATTACAATCTCGATTTCAAAGCCATGAGATACACCCTTCTGCCTCCGAGTCTAAGGCAAACTCTCTCGATTTAACCAGGCTATAAACCTAATTGATTTACGGGCTACAATCATACCCAGTTGATTTATGAGCTTCAATCACACCATTTTCAATCACACTTTGATAGAGAGAGGCTCGATACACTTCGATCTTTCGATCTTTGATTACAAATGATCATATAACTCCGAATAGCACTGAGATCTTTGAGAGAGAGTGGCAGAGAATCAAACTAGAGACGATGAGTTTGATTCACTTGGGACTTCAACAGAGTTTTGTTAAGAATATTTGAAAATAAGAATGGAAGAGAAAGAGGAGAGAAAATAAAGAAATATTGAGTGAAAATTCATTGAAAACTACTGGTGTATATATGAGATGTTGTACTAGTTTTGACGAATAGACGCTTCTTTTGAAAATTTGAGTTTTAAAATCTATAGTTACTATGTTGACATGGGGGGTATAGGCATGTCGACATCCCCAAGTATTTTTTGAAAACTTTTTTTTGTTTTAAAAGAGATTTTCTTTCTAAAGTTTTTCGAAACAATCTTAGAACTTTGTAAACTATTTTGAATATACTTTTTGATTATAAAACCTTTGGAAAGTGATCTTATGAAATATAAAAGTAATAAAAACTAAATATATAAATATTTTGAGATAAATGCTAAAACATTAAAATCAGGAGATAGTTTAAAAACAAGAAATGATTTTGAAATTAATATGATTAAAAATATATTTTTTTGAATTAAGGATAAAATATTTAAACCGAGAGAGAGAGAGAGAGATGTTTAAAAAATGATAGTTTTGAAAAAATCTAAAAATTATTCATTTTGAAAATTTCGTGGATTCCATTCCACTAAAGAAGGTCGTGGGTACCATCCCACTAAAAAGGTCGTGGGTTCCATCCCACTACTAAAGCGAGAAGGTGGATTTCATTCCACAATTAAAATCAGAATAAAGATTTTAGTGATATTATGAAGTTTTAACATAAATATAGATTCTATTGCTTATTTTGATATCTTGAACTGTTGAACTCATGATAATCTTGATACCCATGAGTCTTCAATCTTGATTTCTACAATCTTCAATTCATCAATCTTGAATCTCTATATTGTACATTCCTCATTCTCAATGCTGAATACATACATACATACATATATATATATATATATAGACAAAGATATTAGTATTTACATTTTATAACAAGTTCTAAGGTTGTTGTCATCGAAACCATCATCTCAAGAACTAACAACTCTCCCTTTTTAATGATGACAACCTATGCTTATAAAATATACTCAATCATACTCTAATTCTACTCTGACTCCCCCTTATTTCAACAACTCCCCTTTAATCTAAGCCTAACTATACTATTTTATAATTCTCTTCCTTTGTCGTCAACAAAAACTAAGCCTTGTTTCTCTTGTTCCTTTGCCATCCTTATTTGCATGACTTGTAATTTAGTCAACATTTGCAGAGAATCCTTCATAATTTCCTCAATCTTCATTACTCTAGCCAATGTAGTATGTTGGAATGGACCAAAATTAGGAGAAGGGAAGGAAATGGTTGCATTTTGATTTGATTTAGAAGAGGAGGCCATTCCTTTGCATTTTCAGAAGTTTATTACAGATAAAATGAAGTGAGAAGACAGATGAATTCAAAATATTATGGTTATATAACCACCAAAACTATTTTAGAGGGAAAATCAAAATTTCAAATATGACCGTTGTATGTCGAGGTGGGGGGTTGGGGCATGCGACATCCATTTGAAAATTTGTATAATTTTTTTATCTATCTATTTAAATATATATATATCATTTATAACACAAATAACTAGTTCTCTTCTTAATTTAGTAAAGGCTGATTGATTCAAGGGTTTGGTAAAAATATCAGCTATTTGATTCTTAATGTTGATAAATTCAAGAAAAATACTCTCTTTACTTATATATCTTCGAGAAAATGATGTCTGATATCAATATGTTTGGTTTTGGCATGATGACTAGGATTTTTGGATAAATTTATTACACTTGTATTGTCACAATAAATTGGTGATTTTGAAATATTTGATCCAAAATCCGTTAGGGTCAGTTGCATATAGATAACTTGAGAACGATTCAAAGCAGCAGAGATATATTCTACTTCAGTTGTTGACAGTGAGACAGTATTTTGTTCTTTACTAAACTAGAAAATTAGAGAATGTCCTAAAAAGTGACAAGTTCCACTTGTACTTTTTCGGTCTGATTTACAACCAGCACAATCAGCATCACAATATGAGATTAAATCAAATGAATCATTTTTAGGGTAAAATATACCGTAGTTTAAAGTGTGTTTAACATATCTTAGGATACGTTTAACAGCTTTTAAATGGGTTTCTTTGGGTTGAGATGGATATCTTGCACAGAAATAGACACTATGCATGATCTCGGGCCTACTAGCAGTTATTTGGAGTAGCGATCCAACTATTCCCCTATATAGGTTTTGATCAACATCTTTTAACATGTCTTCTTTATTCAAGGCTTCATTAGTTGCCATAGGAGTGGGTTTTCCACTCGCGGTGGTCATACCAAACCTACTAACTAGAGCCCAGCATACTTTTTTTACTAATGAAAATACCACTATCTAAATTTTTTTTATTTGCAATCCTAAAAAGAAAGTAAGTTCACCCATATGACTCATCTCAAACTCTTTTGTCATTATTTCAGAAAACTCTTTATTCACTTCTTTATTTATTGATCCAAAAATGATATCATCTACATAAATCTGTACTAATTGGATATCATTTTTGCTTCTTTTAATAAAAAGAGTACTATCTGATCTACCAATTTCAAAATTTGATTGTAATAGGTAAGATCTTAGTCTGTCATACCAGGCTCTAGGAGCTTGTTTCAGACCATATAAAGCTTTCTTTAATTTGAAAACATGATATGTACACTTTTCTGCTTCAAAGAGTGGAGGTTATTCAACATAAACATCAGCTTTAACAAAACCAATTAGAAAGGCACTTTTAACATCCATTTGAAATAATTTGAAATTTGTGTGGTTTGTGAAAGCAAGTAGAATTCTAATGGCTTCTAATCTTGCTACGGGTGCAAAGATTTCATCAAAGTATATTCCGTCTTCTTGACAATAACCTTGCACGACTAACCGAGCTTTATTTCTAACGACCTCATCTTGTTCATTCATTTTATTTTTATAAACCCATTTAGTTTCTATTATGGTTTTGTCCTTAAGTCTAGGAACAAGTTCTTATACATCATTTCTGGTGAATTGATTTAGTTCTTCTTGCATAGTAAGAATCCATAAATCATCAGATGATGCTTCCTTTGGATTTTCGGGTTCAATAGTTGATATAAAAGTTACATTACTCATCTTGTTTAGCTGATTTCTAGTTCTAACAACAGATTCAATATTTCCTAGTATATTTTCTATGGGTTGATCTTTTAAAAGCCTGATCCTTTTTCTAGGATGAACAGTTTCACAATTTGTCTCATTTGATTCATTATTTAAAAGTAACAAAATCATCTTCATCATTTACTTAAACAAAATCATTAAAATTTTCTTCAAAAGATACATGCATTGTTTCTTCAATGGTGTTAGTTTTTAAATTGAAACCTCTTATGCTTTACTTCTATTAGAATATCCGATAAAGATTCCTTTGTTGGATTTAGGATCAAATTTATCCAAATTATCCTTTGTATTTAGAATAAAGCAATTACTTTCAAAAACTTTAAAAATAGGATATATTTGGTTTCCTATTGAAAAGAAGTTCATATGGCATTTTATTGGTTTGAGGTCTAATCAAAATTCTATTCTAAATGTAACAAGCAGTAGTGACTGCTTTAGCCAAAAAAATTCTTGGTAATTTACTATTTGAAAGCATAGTTCTAGCACACTCTTGAATAGTCCTATTTTTATGCTTTACCACTCTATTTTGTTGTGGAATTCTTGGAAAAGAAAAATTATGAGTTATTCCTTTTTGAATACAGAAATTCTCAAAATTTTCATTTTCAAATTCTCCACCATGATCACTACGAATAGTTTTGATTTTTAAAGAAAGTTGATTTTGAATTCTTTTTGCAAAAGTTTTTAATAATTCAAAACATCACTTTTATGTTTCAGAAAAATTGTCGATGTAAATCTAGAATAATCATCTACAATTACAAAAAGATATTTACTGTGATTTATTGACCGAATTTGATGGACCAAACTCTAAATGAGTTAATTCAAGAGGTTTTGAAGTTGAAATCATATCTTTCAATTTGAATGAACTCTTCTTAAGTTTTCCTAATTGACAAGCATCACATATACTATCTACTTTAAAATACATTTTAGGAAGACCTCTTACTACGTCAAGTTTTCAAAGTCTAGATAAGAGTTTGAAATTCAAATGCCCAAATCTTTTATGCCAACTCGAAGAGTCACTTGTATTAGCTAAAAGACATAGGTTGAGAATGTAAAAAAAATTCTTCCTAATTCCTTCAAAGATAATATTTGATTTATTATCTTCGATGTTACACTTATCCTTTTCAAATTTAAATTTGTAGCCCTTGTCATATAGTTGATTTATGCTAAGTAAGTTGTGTTTTAGATTCCTAACTACTAAAGCATCAGAAATAGCAGGAGTTTTAGAGTTACGGACATTGCTGATGTCAATCGCATATCCTTTTGAATTGCCTTCAAAGTTGACCATTCCTCTATCTTCATAAATTATGTCATTCAGTATCTTTGGATTACCAATCATGTGTCTTGAACATCCACTATCAAGCATCCATTTATTTTTCTTGATTTGCACCATTTGTCCATTGAGTGTTGATTCTTCAAAAGCCATATAACACATCTATTCCTCACAACACACCAATTCGGTAGATTACTTGATTTTCTATAATAACACTGTGCAGAATTATGAGACAATGATGCTTTGGACAGTTTTGAACTAGTGTTAACAGAATCTTCAAAAATTTCCATTTTAAACTTTTTCAAAATTCAGATTATGATAACTTTGAAAACCAATGCTCTGATACCAAATGTAGGAAATGCGGATTACAGATCATAAGGCAGAATCAACAATAAAAGGGGGTGAATAGTGATTAATTAATTTTATGAATCCTTTTGAAATATTTTCAAATTAAACCCAAACAGATGCAATTCATAAACACAGAGGCAATCACAGAACCAGACACAGATGCAAATAGTAAATAAAAGCAGTAAAGGAAAGAACACACTGGAATTTTATACTGGCTCGGAGTTACCCTACATCTAGTCCCACACAATTTCTTATGCAGATTTCTTTTTAAATATAATGTCGATGTTACAACCTCGATTTCAAGGCTACGAGATACACCATCCTATTCCCGAGTCCAGGGCAAACTCTTTTGATTTAACCAGGCTATAAAATCATCTAATTGATTTATGGGCTACGATTACACCAAATTGATTTGCGGGCCACAACACAACGTTTCCTCTCACACTTTGATAGAGAGAGACTCGATACACTTCAATTTTTCGATCTTTGATTACAAATGATCCTATAACTCTGAATGACGCTGAGATCTTTAAGAGAGTGTGGCAGAGAATCAAAAATGAGACGATCGAGTTTGATTCACTTAGGATTTCGATAGAGTTTTGTTAAGAATTTTTGAAAATAAGAATGAAAGAGAAAGAGGGGAGAAAACAAAGAAATCTTAAGTAAAAATTCGTTGAAAACTACTGTTATATATAGGAGAATAATAGTCATGTCCATTCGTGAAAGGTTATAACGAACAGACACTTCTTTCGAAAATTTGAATTTTAAAATCTACGGCTACCTTGTCAACATGGAGGGTATAGGCATGTTGACATCCTCGAGTATTTTTTGAAAATTGATTTTTGTTTTAAAAGAGATTTTTTTTCTAAAGTTTGTCGAAAGAATCTTAGAACTTTATAAACTATTTTGAATATACTTTACGATTATAAAAGCCTTTGGAAAGTAATCTTACGAAATATAAAGGTAATAAAAACTAAATATATAAATATTTTGAGATTAAAGCTAAAACATTAAAACCAGGAGATATTTAAAAAAAGAAACGATTTTGAAATTAATATGATAAAAATAGTTTTTTTGAATTAAGGCTAAAATATTTAAATCAAGAAAGAGATGTCCTTTTACAAAGATAGTTTTGAAAAAAATCTAAAAATAAGTCATTTTGAAAATTTCATGGATTCCATTCCACTAGAGAAGGTCGTGGGTTCCATCCCACTAAAGAGGTCATGGGTTCCATCCTACTATTAAAGCAAGAAGGTGTATTTCATTCCATAGTTAAAATCAGAATAAAGATTTTAGTGCTATTATGAAGTTTTAACATAAGTCTAAACTCGTTACATATCTTGATATTTTGAACTCTTGATAATCTTGATACTCATTAGTCTTCAGTATTGATATCTATAATCTTGAATTCGTCGGTCTTGAATCTGTATTCTGTACAGTCTTCATTCTCAGTACCTGCATATACATATATATATCTAGACAAAGATATTAGTATTTATATTTTATAACAAGTCCTAAGGTTATTTTCATCAAAATCATCATCTCAGGAACTAACACCGTCATGCGAAAAGTTAGCACATAAACACATTATATGCTAAACTACTGTCATATAAGGATGCACTAAGTGCAATATGGGGTACATGGGTATAACATAACTTTATAACATCTACATTAAGCACACCGCAAACATAGCAACCATCACACAGCCTTACATCTTTCACTCAACCGCATTGGATATACGACGCCCTTAAGACCCACATAAATGGTCAGCGGCTACTCAACATCGCGGATGCTTAACTCATGCCCACATAGATGATTAGGGACTGGACACCTATGAATGACCAACAATACGGGTACACACAGACTACTCGAGGTACACACAGACTATCCTCGGGTACACACATACTACCCCATCCAAATAATGAGCAACACAACCTCAGAGTTATCAATCAATCCCTCTTGTTTTACTACATAAGGTATCACATGGACTACCCTGGGTTACACACATAAAACAACCTCTTGTTCTATTCCACAAGCAATCACATGGAAATCTTTCGTTCGGTCCACCATTAAATACCAATGCACTCGCTATATCGAGTCGTCGAACTCACTACACTTCATTGGTTGCCACTCAATGCCCCAAAGTCATCTCGAGTCATCCTGAATTCATCCATCCTTGCTCCAACCAACCCTTGAGACCATCGAAGTAACCCCAAGTCTACCCCAAAGCACACCCATGCCAAGCCCGATGTTTCCCTTGATCATGACCGAAGTGTCTCGAAGCTCCAACGTTCCACCTTTTGTCCGATTATTTTGGTGTCCAGCCTAAAGACAAGAATCCATTGGATCGATGCACCAACATTGGATAGCATTTCTTGTTCGATGTTTACCAATGAACCAACTACTTTCCAAGACCAAAGCCAAGAACTAAGCAATTCCATCCCCAAACCGAAGAACCTACCATACACTATTTCTTTTATGGCCTTCCTACCACCGGCAAGCTTTTCTCGAAGCACTCCTATCCTTAGCCCAAAGTATATCACTGGACACCCCATGTCGGCCACCATACCTGACCCAAAATCATGTAGCCATCCATTACTTTGATTTCACACCGATTCCATCGCCGTGCTTAATTCTTCGACCTACATGGATCCCATATGCATCAATACGACTCCGAATACTTTAGAGCCTACATGTTTGAAGTCTAATTCCACGTTTACGGATCCTCCATGCTTCGTGTATCTAATTTATGAGCACATCATTACTCCGTCTACACGAAGACCCTCGACTATTGAATCGATCGTCACCTCTATTTCGCTTAGATGACCATTTGCAACTGTTTAAGTATACAAACAACATCCAACAAGCATCAATCGACATTCAAAACATATCATCATACGTCCAAAATATGGAAAATCATCTCAAAATACATCTTCGACATTGCCTAACATCTACACAGGCAATTACACATCAAAGAAACATAATTAAATCACTTTATATCATTTTATATTCGTTCTTACTTCTGGTTAGGTTTCAAAATAGCACCAAAATATAATTTTAACTTTAAAAATGGATCCAAAACATGTCAAAACATGTGGCTACATATATAATAGGTTGTGAGATGATAAATCGCTCACCAAGCATCCAAAAATCAATAATTTGCACACAAAAGAGGCAAATCCAAAAACAGACGGCAAAGCCCTAACGTTTCTTCTTCAAAATGTAGAATTGGAAGTCTCTTGCTATTCCCCTTGCTAATTTACCCTTAATCTATAGATTTGGCTTGATTTGGAAGAGTTTAGAGAGGGTTTTGGCTAAAGAGAAGTTTAATGGAGGTTTAGGTCTATTTTATGATGACGGAAAATGAGTTGGTTAGCACCAACCATAACCCAAAATGGGTTATTGGGCTTCATCCAAACCTCATCAATAACCTAATAAACAGTCCCAAAAACTGCCTAACTTCATGTAATCATATCTTCCAAACCGTAAGTCTAAAAAGCTAATATGACCACTTTATGAAAAGAGAAACCATCATATCTATGTAATGGAAGTGGTCTCAGACTCAAATTCGACTTCTATCAAAAGTTATAACCATTATAAGTTTTCAGTGGTAATATCGTCTAATAAAAAATTTAGGGGTCAAAATGTCAACACTTAATATCACACATGGTTATAGCATCATACGACCCAGTATGAATTAAAAATAATATTCTAATCCTTTGGCACGTAAAATATAGGTCGTTACACTATCCCCTCTTTAGAAATTTCACCCTAAAAATCCCCAACATAACCAATGTAAAGTCAAACATTGTTATCTCACATGCCTAACAACCACAAGCAAGCATATCAAACATCAAACTTCACACATAAGCCAAAAATAAATCTATGTCTATCCTAGCATGCAGGATACTAAATTACTCCATAGGACATTGAAAGTAAAAGTAAATGCGATAAAAAGAAAGTCTTATCAAGTAAAGGGCTATGAATAAGAAGTCCTCACACTTTCCTTGATCTCCAAGTGCATTTGCTCTCACTTTCACCTACATTGAACCTTCACTCATTCCACGGTCTTCCTCTAAAGATACTTCATATCATGTCAAATGATACGAATAGACATATGTGGCCTTAAAGCTTCTGGCTTAATCTCGATGTCATCAAGCCGATCCAATGAAATAATAACGCCCGAGCTATGCACAACTTCGTCATATGAGAAACATGGAATATGTTGTGCACACCCACCATCTTCTAAAGTAAGTCAACTCTGTAAGCTAGGTTCTCAATCCCCATAAGTATTGAAAAAGGACCACGAACCTCGGCGTTAACTTCCCATTAATACCGAATCGAACAACATTCTTCAAGGGAGAGATCTTAATAAATATCATATCACTGACATATAACTCTATATCGCGCCTTCTCTTGTCAGCGTAATTCTTCTGCCTATCCTGAGCAACTTTCATTCGTTACCAAATAATCTCGATCTTTTTCGAAGTCTCCCTTATTACATCTGGCCCCAATATTTCTTTCTTGCCTGCTTCCCACTAACATGAAGGAGCATGCATTACACATCAGTCATATAATGCCTCGAATTGTGCTATACCAATGCTAGACTGATAACGGTTGTTGTATGCAAGCTCAACCAAATGAAAACGATCGTCCTATGATCCCTCAAAGTTGAGAATGCATGCTCGTAAGAGATCCTCTAAAATACGATTCACCCTTCTGGCCTGTCCATTAGTTTGTGGGTAATAAGCTATACTAATAAGCTATACTCAAATGCAACTCCATTCCCAATGCCTTTTGTATGCTTTTTCAAAACCCACTAGTGGACAATGGATTTCGGTCACTCAAAATGCTCTTTGGTATACCGTGGAATCACATAATCCACTTCACATAAAACTCGGTGATCTTATGGGTATAAATCTAGCACTCTTTGTCAATCTATTGACTATACCTAAATGATATCGTACCGTCATTCGGTGCTCGGCAATCCATCGATGGAGTCCATCGACATCTGCTCCCATTTTCATTTGGGAATCTCAAGTGGTTGCGACAAACCACTTGGCTTTTTATGTTCATCCCTTACTAGCTCACAGTTCATATATCTCAAGATGAATGCCTTAACGTCCTTCTTTGTACCTTTCTAATAAAATGTCTGCCTTATATCACGGTACATTTTATTACCACCTGGATGTATTGCCAATCTTCAATGATGGCACTCTCGTAATACCTCATCCCTCAACCCCATGATGTTAGACACAAACAATCTCCCATTCTTACGGAGCCATCCATCACTATCGAGCTTGTACTACTTCATCTTCTTAGAATCTACTCCTTCTCCTAACATTGCCACGATCTCTACCAGTTTAGCATTTTACCTCTGACCAGTGCCAATCCGTCGATCAAAGTATCTGTAATAGTCAAATTAACCAACACATCTGGCTCTAGCTCACATTATAGCCAGCAATAAACTCAAGTCATGTCCACTCTAGGAATATCACTCCCAAACTGGCATATCTTCTACTCAATGCATTAACAATTGTATTTTCTTTACCGGCCATATAGGAAATGTCAAAGTTGTAGCAGACTAAGAATTCTAACCATAGCTGCTGACGAAGAGTAAGTCCTTTTGGGAAAACAAATACTTCAACGATTTATGGTCAGTATATAGCTCGAACCTCTCCCTTAATAGATAGTGCCTCTAAATCTTCAAAGCGAACTCTATCACTGCCAACTCCAAATCATGAGTCGGATGCATCCTCTTGTGCAGTTTTAGTTGTCGACTAGCATATGTCATAACCTTACCCCTCTACATCAACACTACACCTAGTCCAGTAACATAAGTATATGTGTACATTGTCATCTATTTATTCCTACTCGAAATGACCAATATTGGTGCACTTGTTAACCTCTCTTTTAAACTCACAAACACATGCTAGTACCTTGCGTCCTAAGCAAAAGTCTAATTCTTCAATATCAAATAAGTTAACTGTGCTGCTGCCTTATAGAATTCCTTGATAAAACGTATGTAGTATCCCGCCAATCCAAGAAAACTCCTCGCGTCTGTAGTGTTCTTGGATTGGTTCCAATCCTAAACCGCTACAATCGTCGTAGGATCCACAGAAATGCCCTCCTCAGAAGTAACATGACCTAAGAATCTCACTTCCCTTCTCCAAAAGTGACATTTCGAAAACTTCATCTTTAGTCGAAGTTTCCTCAACATCTCAAGCACAATCCTCAAATGTGCCTTGTGTTCTTCCTTCATCCTTGAATAGACAAGGATATCATCTATGAACACAAGCACAAATTTATTTTTCTGACCTCTGAAGACATGTTCTTAATATCAACAAAGTATGTCGGTGCGCTGGTTAGCCCGAACAGCATAACCAATCACTCATATAATCCAAACAGCGTACAAATCATTGTAATCGACACAGTCTGCTTCCCCACTCTCGATTGATGGAACCCCATCGCCAAATCCAATTAAGAAAATACTCTTGCGCCACGGATCTTATCAAATGATTCATCAATTCATGGGATTGGATACTTGTTCTTCCTTGCCACCTTATTCAGCTCATGGTAATCAACACACGGCCTCAAAGAGCCATCCGCCTTCGTGGAGAATACTACATGTTCTCCCCACTTAGATATACTCCTACAAATGAACCCTCGCCTCAATAGGTCATTCGTTTGGACCTATAGTTCCTTCCACTCTTTGGGCACTATACGCCTCAATGGCATAACAACTAGCCTGACATCCTTCACCAAATCTATACAGAACTCTATCTCCATGTATGGTGGTAATACGGTCCCTCCTCGAATATATTCGAGTACTCCCTCGCCTTCGATACCAATTCCAACTCATCATACGAGAACTAGAACAAATATATAAACATACCATTGACCCATCATCTAGTAGGAAGCCCAACACTACCTCATCATTCATTCCAATCATTATCATCCACCTCTCACGGTCCACCGTGACTCCATAAATTTGAAGCCAGTCCATCCCAAGTATAACATTGAACCCCATAAAACTCAATACTAAACAATCATAAATAAACAAGATCCATGACGATTCCATCAATTCAATTTCGCAAACCAAAATTATATAGCCTTCCAGCACTTCGATTTCGCGTCGATTCGAGCACTTCGATCATGACCTCTATTTCGCTATGATGGCCGTTTACAGTCGTTCAAGCATACAAACAACTTCCAACAAGCATAAACCGACATTTAAAACATGCAACAATACATCCAAAATATACAAATCATCTCAAAATACATCTTTAATATTTCCTAACATCCACACATGCAATCATACATCAAAGCAACATAACTAAATCACTTTAATCCATTTTAAATTCATTTTTACTCCAAGTTGGGTTTCAAAATAGCACCAAAACATAATTATGACTTTAAAAATGGATCCAAAACATGTAGATGCGTATATAATAAGTTGTAAGATAATAAATCGCTCACCAAACACCCAAAAATCAATGATTTGCATGCAAAATGAGGCTAAGCTAAAAATAGACAGCAAAGCCCTAAAATTTCTTCTTCGAAAATGTTGATTTGGAAGTATCTTGCTAATCCCCTTTCTAATATATAGATTCGGCTTGATTTGGAAGAGATTAGAGAAGGTTTTGGCTAAAGATAAATTTAGTGGAGGTTTAGATCTATTTTGGGATGATGGAAAATGAGTTGGTGAATTCCCTGACAGCTAATAATAGTCCCAAACCCGAAATGAGTTATTGGGCTTCACCCAAACCTCGCCAATTAACCAATAAGCTATCATAAAAACTGCCTAACTTTAAGTAGTCATATCTTCCAAACCATAAATCCAAAATGTTATTATGACCACTGTAAGTAAAGAAATACCATTACATCTTTCCAATGAAAGTGGTCTCGGGACCTGATTTAGCTTTAATCAAAAGTTATAATCGTTATAAGTTTTTAGGGATAAAATTGTCTAATAGAATTTCTAATATCAAAATATCACTACTCAACATCACCCAAGGTTATATCATCATATGACCTAATATGAATTTAAAATAATATTCTAGATTCTTTGATATACAAAATATGGGTCGTTACACTCTCCCCTCTATAGAAATTTTGCCCATGAAATCCCTAACACAACCAATGCAAAGCCAAATATTGTTACTCCATGCCTAACCACCACAAGCAAGCATATCATACATCAAACATTCACAATAAGTCGAAAATAATATCTATGCTTATCCTAGCATGTAGGATACCAAACTACTCCATATGACATCGAATATGAAAGCAAATGCAATTGACAAAAGGTCTCATTAAGTAAAGAGCTTTGGATAATTCGTCCTTACATTCTCTTCGGTCTCCCAAGTGCAATCGCTCTCACTTTCATCCCATTAAACTTCCACTAACTCCACCGTCTTTCTTATATGCTACTTCACATCATGTCCGACGATACATATAGGCCTACGAGGTCTCAAAGCTCTTGGCTCAATCTCGATGTCATCAAGCTGATCCGATGAAACAGTCACGCCTGAGCTATGCACGAACTTCCATAGATGATAAACATATCATCGTTTGAGGTAAATCAACTCTATAAGCTAGGTTCTTAAACCTTTTAAGTATCGAAAAAGAACCTACCAACCTCAATATCAACTTCCCCATAGTACCGAATCGAACAACGCTCTTCAATGGAGAGACCTTAACAAATATCAACCGATAGAGAACTTTATATCACACCTTCTTTTATCAGTATAACACTTCTGCCTATCCTGAGCAGATTTCATTCATTGTTGAATGATCTCGATCTTCTTTAAAGTCTCCCTTATCATATCTGATCCCAATATCGGTTTCTCGCCCGCTTCCCACTAACATGAAGGAAAATTGCATGATCGGCCATATAATGCTTCAAATGGTACCATACAAATGCTAGACTAATAACCGTTGTTGTATGAAAACTCAACTAAATGCAAATGATCGTCCAATGAGCCCCCAAAGTCGAAAATGCAAGCTCGCAAAATATCCTCTAAAATACGTTCACCCTCTTGGCCTTCCCATATGTTTGCAGACACTAAGCTATACTTAGATGAGGCTCCATCCCCAACGCCTCTTATATACGCTCTTCGAAAACCCAATAATGGGTAATGGATCTCGATCACTCACAATGCTCTTTGGTGCACCATGGAATCGCACAATTCACTTCATATACAACTTGGTCAATGTGGATGTCGTTCTACTAGACCTTATGGGTATAAATCTAGCACTCTTCATCAATCTATCAACTATGACCCAGATGATATCATAGTCCCCTCCGGTCCTCAGCAATCCATCGATGAAGTCCTTAGATATCTACTCCCACTTCCATTCAGGAATCTCAGTTGCTTACAACAAACCACTTAGCTGCTTATGTTCATCCTTCACTAACTGAAAGTTCATACATCAATAGATGAATGTCGCAACATCCCTCTTTATACCTTCCTATTAAAATGTCTGCCTCATATCACGTTACATTCTATTACCATCAGGATGTATCGTCAATCTCAAATGATGGCACTCTCATAGCACTTCATCCCTCAACACATCAGCGTCAAGCACATGAAAGGGACAACGGATTAAGGATCTTAAGGCTAGTTTAACACTAGAGGGGGATGAATAATGTTTAATGGATTTTAAGACTTATATGGACTAAACTGAAATAATGACACAAACAAATGCAGAACTTAATCACAAAACAACCATAGAATCAAACATAGATGCAGAAAGTAAATAAAAAGCAGTAAAAAGGAAAGAACACACCGGATTTTATACTAGTTCGGAGTTACCCTACATCCAGTCATGTACCAAGGCAAACCACCTCATACATATTTTTATTATACCAATGTCGAGATTATAATCCTCAATTTCTAAAGGCCTTGAGGTACCCTCCTGTCTCACGAGTCTGGATCAAACTCTCTTGATTTACGGGCCATAAGATTACCCTTGATTTCCACGCACAACCACACCTTATAGAGAGACTCGATAAACTTTTGATTACAAATTGATCCTATAACTCTGAATAGCACTTTAATCTTAGAGAGAGAGTAGAGAACCAAACAAGAATGAGATTCTAATTTGATTCACTGGAGAATTTGGTAGAATTTCGGCACGATCTTAGAAATATGAAAATTATAGAATATGGATTTGTGGAGAAGAAGAAGTAGAGAAAATAAGAAATTAGATTAATAAAAAATTCATTTGTGAAGGCTATATAAAGCACCAATGGTTATAATCATTCGTAAAGAGATTTAAACGAATAGATACTTCTTTTGAAAATTGAAACTTTTGAATTCAACGGCCACCATGTCGACAAGGGGTATCCCATGATGTCGACTTCTCTATATTAAAAAAATTGTAAATTTGTTTTGGAAATGAAGTTTAAAACATGATTTTATTTTAAAACAAAAACAAATAATATTTTAAAGCTAAAACATCTTTTTGAAAATCATTTGGAAAGATAATTTTAAGGCTAAAATATTTTGAAAAGCAGTTTTGAAAATCATTTTAAAAAACCATTTTGAAGTAGTCTTGCAAGCTTTTTCCTGCAGAATATCTCATCAGATCAGGACTCGAGAACTTGCACAAAACCAAGATGTTCGTGGGTTTGTAAGCCACTTGTCGTAGGTTTGTAAGCTACTTTTCATGGGTTTGTAAGCCACTAAGAAGGTAGAAAAGGGTTCCATACCAAATGAAATTTGGAATGAAGATTTCCATGCTATTATGAAGTTTTAACAAAGACTAGACACATATTTTGAAATCTTGATCTTGATACTCTAGAGTCTTCAATCTTGAGTCTTGAGTCTTGAGTCTTTATACTGATCAGCCTTCAGTAATCAATACCTACCTACATACATACATACATATATATATATATATATATATATATATATATATATATATATCTTACATATACATATCTATCTAGACAATAGTGTTAGTATATATTTATTTATAATAAGATAAGTTAAAAAGGTTGTTATCATCAAAACCAACTCTTAGTTCCTAACAATCTCCCCCTTTTTGACAATGACAACTTGTATTTATAAAATATACTTATCATACCATAACTCCTATCATAACTCCCACTTACTCCATAACTCCCCCTTACTCCAAGCCAACTACTATTTTATAACTTCTCCCCCTTTGTCATCAACAAAAACTTCTAACTAATAAATTCCCTGAACTTGATATACGATAATCAACCATAATAAAATAGAGTAATCCATGTATAAGTGTAATAAGTGCTAAGTGTGATCATAAGTATGAAATGTGATCATAAGCGTAATCCAAAAAGGAAATCAATCATCGGCCAATCATATTTACAGTAATTATTCAATCCAAACACATATACAAACCATACCAAAAAAGTTAAGCCAATCAAGTTTAAAACACACCAATCAAATAACATACAGAACGACTGGATATTCCTTGGTACTTCCACCCATCCTTCTTCTTCAAAGATAAGGTCTGCTTTGATGGCATCCCATTCTTCTTTATCTTTATCGAGAGTGACTGATGGATTTCCTTCGAGATCGTCCTTGTTAAGGGCTGAGATCATCCAACAAAGTACATCAAAATGTCTCTCTTGCTCCTTGATCATCTGTATTTGACTCAATTCTAAGTGACGTTGATTACGAAGTATGAATGTAAGAATATTCTTGAAGGAAATGAGAATTTCTTCAAGATTATCACTTAGATTCTTAATCGGAGAAGCCATAATTCAAGAAATAGGAAGAACTATGAAATAGAGTGATTAGAGATGAAGTTTGACCATTTATTCTGGAAGAAACAGATATAAATAGGAGTTGTCGTTTGAAATGAATAGACATAAGTTAGTTACATGAAAATAAAATTTGAAAGTGTAACTATTTTCTGCCCGTTGGATGTCGACATGGGGGGATGGTGTATGTCGACATGCCTCTGCGTAAAATGACATTTTGCTTTGTTTTGAATATTATGAACAAATCTATTAAACTAAAATTTGTATAATATAAAACAAGCAATTACAGAGACTAGTGAAGTTGAATAACATGAAATGAAAGATTTCATTAATAAATAGTCAACATTGCATAAGATAATATAATATTAACTAAAATAAAGAAAATACAAAGAAAGAACCTAAGATAACATGAACTAAAACTAGTTAGATGAAAAGAAGATGATATTCCAAGCTTTCTACTAATTTCTCAAATAACTTGTCGGTTTTAGTGGAAATCTTATCCATTTTCTTACTCATTGATCTTTTAAGTGTCTTTTAATTTTTCACTAAAATTCTTTGATTATTGAGAATGGTCTTGTTGTATGGACTAGCGGGATTAGTAGGATATTCAATACTTCTTCATCTTCCTCTTCCTCCTCTTCAATTTCCATTCCTTCCTCTTCCTCTTCTTCTTCTTCTTCCATTTATTCCATCTCTTCATGAGAACGTCTCTTTTCCTTTTCCGTAAGCGTTTCATATGGTTGAAACACTAATGGAATTTGCATAAGGAAAATGTTCCATGGTTGAACACTTTTCTAGTTATAAATTCTTCCTTTTTGAAATCAACTCCAAAGTAATTAAAAATCCGAATGAGATAAATTCCATGATATAATGTGTTTTCATCATAGTAAAATTCTTGGGCCTTAGCTCATCCAAAATAACTTGAGCCCAATTAATATCATAATTTCCAAAAATTGCAAAAAGAGCTTTGCAAATTTTCAAAGTCGAGTTGTTGTAGTTTTCCGATATTTGTATGAGAGCGTGTTGGATAAGAAGATTAACAATTCTTGCTTTTGGACGAAAATAACGATTTTTGAATTCGAAATTGCCATCCCTTTCAATGATGTGATGAAATGTCTCTCGATTCATTGATTTGAAATTATAAGAGATTTATTCCGGTATGCTTACATCCCAAAATATTTTCCAAAATTTCACAATCCAAAACAATTTGTGTTCCTTTAACACTACTCCCAATTTGTCCTTCTTCTCCATCAGAAAAACCATGATTCAAATTTGCATGAAACATCTTAACTAGATTTGGATAACATACAAAATCATTTTGTTTGTTATCTACTAAACTAAGACTAGAACATTGTTGAAAAAGATATTCAATTTCATAAGAAGGAAAATCTTCAAAACTAGCAAATTTTCCCGTATGAATTTTACCAAAGTTTACATTGTTGATGTAAGCTTTGATAGCATTCATATCATTAAAAAGAATGTTTTTGACATATTTTGGAAGCCTAATGGTGTTAGGAGTGCTTGAAGAGGCCATTGAAGAAGTTTGAGAGGAGTTGAAGATAATGAAGACAAGTTCGAAATTTGAAAAAAAAGTGAAAAGTGATGACAAAGAGAGTGAGATAAATAGAGATTTTATAGACATGTTTTCTGGTCAAGAGACATCTTTCCAGAGCATTGAAGTTGGTGAAAAGGTGGAGGGAAAATCAAAAGTTTGAATTCAAATTTTAAAATCAAATTCTGAGGGGCATGTCAACATAGGGTATCCTAGTATGTCGACATGTGCCTATTGAATCAAAGAATAAGTTTCTATTCCTAATTTCTAATAAATATATATATTATATCCAATATTCTAATTATATAATTCCTGTAATAACATTAAATATAATAATACTTAAATATTAATAATTTAATATTTGGAATATTATTAAAAAAATATTATTTTTGAATTTAAACTTCAAATTTCAAGGGATAAATTTGAATTTAAAATTCAACGAATTTTAAAAAGAATCAAGCAAACAAACAAGCATCTATTCAAACAAGAAAAATAAAAATAATGTAAATGCGTACCTATGTTTAGATCCATATTCCCATCGTCATCTGATTCATAAATAGCAGTGAAACACAGATTTGAATTATCCGTCTTCTTTTCATCCTCACTGGATGATGAGTCAGAGTCATCAAGAGTTATTGTGTATGCTTTCTTTCTTTTCCATGAAGTATCATTGTTTGGAGGGAACAACTGTTTATCTGGATACGGACAATCTTTTCTATGATGTATGACCTTATTGTAATTGAAGTACCTATCACTGTTGACATTCTCCATATTATTTCTGGGATTCCTTTGATCATTTCTTTTGTAATTATTCATTTTTCTATATTTTAGGAATTTTCGAAAGTTTCTTGTCACGAAAGCAATCTCCACATCACTGTTTGGTTCTGAATCTTCGATTGTTGCATTGAATGCTAATGACTTCTTTTCTGTAGCCTTGTTTTCTCTTCTTCCTAGCAGTTGAACTTCATAAGACATCAAATTCCCAATTAATTATTCTATTTTCGTTAGATTGATATCATTTTCTTCTTCGATTGCAAGTGTCTTTTGATCCTATTTTTGAGTGAGTGAATTTAGATTTTTTCTGACTTGGTCTTCCTCCGAAAAGCTTTTTCCCAATGCAATTAGTGAATGAACAATATCTTGAAATCGACAAAACATGTCGAAAATGGACTCATTTGCATGCATTTTAAACAACTGAAACTGATTAGTTAATATGGAAATTTTTGTCTGTTTAACTTTTCTTGTTCCTTCATGAGTAACTTGCAAAGTTTTCCAGATTTCAAATGCAAACTTATAAACAGACACTCTATTAAACTCACTCCTATCTAACGAACAAAATAATATATTCATGGCCTTTGAGTTATTTTGTGCAACACCCTTTTGCTCAGCAGTCCACTGGGCAAAATTGGTAGTTGGTTCAATATACTCAGTTTGTGTGATATTTCAAGTGTCTAATCCTACAGACTGTAAATAAATTTTCATTCTACAGGCCCAATATGCATAACTACTGCCATTGAAAAATGGTGTTCTGACAGTAGACTGACCTTCTACAAATGAACTAGTGTTAGTGATAATAGAACTAGTGCCAGATTTGACATTACCAGTGTGGGTAGCCATTAAAACAATTTTCAAGTTTCAGATTATGAAAACTATGAAAACCTCGCCCTGATACCAATTCAAAGGGACAACGGATTAGGGATCTTAAGGCTATTTTAACACTGGAGGGGGTGAATAGTGTTTAATAGACTCTAAGACTTAGATGGACTAAATTGAAATAATGACGCAAACAAATGCAGAACTTAATCATAGAACAATCATAGAATCAAACACAGATGCAGAAAGTAAATAAAAAAACAGTAAAAGGGAAAGAACACACCGGATTTTATACTGCTTCGGAGTTACCGTACATCCAGTCCTGTACCAAGGCAAACCACCTCATATAGATTTTTATTATACCAATTTTGAGATTACAATCATTAATTTCTAAAGGCTTTGAGGTACCCTCCTGTCTCACGACTCCGGGGCAAACTCTCTTGATTTACGACCATAAGATTACCCAATTGATTTCTAGGCACAACTACAACTTATAAAGAGACTCGATAAACTTTTGATTACAAATTGATCCTATAACTCTGAATAGCACTTTGATCTTTGAGAGAGGCCGAGAATCAAACAAAAATGGGATTCTAATTTGATTCACTAAAGAATTTGGCAGAATTTCGGCACAATCTTATAAATATGAAAATTATAGAATATGGATTTGTGGAGAATAAGAAGTGAAGAAAATAAGAAATTAGATTAATAAAAAATTCGTTTGTGAAGGCTATTTATAAAACGCCAATGGTCATAACCATTCGTGAAGAGATTTAAACGAATAGACACTTCTTTTGAAAATTTAAACTTTTGAATTCAACGCCACCATGTCGACATGGGGTATCCCATGATGTCGACATCCCTATGTGAAAAACAATTGTAAAGTTTGTTTTGGAAATGAAGTTTAAAACAAGAGTTTATTTTAAAACAAAAACAAATAATATTTTAAGGCTAAAACATTTTTTGAAAATCATTTGGAAAGATAATTTTAAGGCTAAAGTATTTTGAAAAGCAGTTTTGAAAATCATTTTAAAAAACCATTTTGAAGTAGTTCTACAAGCTTCTTCTTGCAAAATATCTCATCACATCAGGACTCGAGAACTTGTACAAAACCAGGATGTTCGTGGGTTTGTAAGCCACTTGTCGTAGGTTTATAAGCTACTTGTCGTGGGTTTATAAGCCACTAAGAAGGTAGAAATGGGTTCCATCCCAATTGAAATGTGGAATGAAGATTACCATGCTATTATGAACTTTTAACAAAAACTAGACAGATATCTTGAAATCTTGATCATGATAGTTTAGAGTCTTCAATCTTGGGTCTTGAGTTTTTACATTGATCGGTCTTTAGTAATCAATACCTATACATATATATCCTACATATACATATCTATCTAGACAACAGTGTTAGTATATATCTTATAATAAGATAAGTTAAAAAGGTTGTTGTCGTCAAAACCAACATCTCAGTTCCTAACAGCACAGACAATCTCCCATCCTTATAGAGCCAACCATCTTGGTCGAGCCCATACTGCTTCATCTCCTCGGACTCTACTCCTTCCTCTACCCTAGCCATGATCTTCATTAGTCTAGCATCTTACCTCTGACTAGTGCCGATCCATCGATCAAAGTTAGTCTAATTGTCAAACTAGTCAACACATCCGACTCTAGCTCAAATCGAGCTCTAAAGTCATAACCAGCAATAAACTCAAGTTGGATCCACTTTAGGAACATTACACCTAAACTAGCATGTCTTCTACGCAATGCATCTGCGACAACATTTCCCTTACCAGGTGTATAGATAATGTCAAATTCGTAGAAGGATAAGAATTCTAACCACAGCCACTGACAAAGATTAAGATCCATCTAGGAAAAAGGTACTTTAACAATTTATGGTTAATGAATAGCTCGAACCTCTCCCCTAATAGATAGTGTCTTTAAATCTTCAAAGTGAACATTATCACCGTCAACTCCAAATCATGAGCCGGATACTTCCTCCCTTGTAATTTTAGCCGTCGACAAGCATATACGACAACCTTACCCCTCTACTTCAACACCATGCCTAATCCGGTACCATAAGCATCTATGTATATTGAACTCTTTATTCCTTCTTGGAATGACGAACACTGGTACACCCATTAACCTCACTACCTTAGAGAAGTCCCTAATTAAATGTATACAGTATCCCGTTAATCCAAGGAAACTCCTTACACATGTAGTGTTCTTGGATTGGTTCCGATCCTAAACCGTTGAAAACTTTGTAGGATCTATAGCAATGCCCTGCCTAAAAATTACATGACCCAAGAATCTCACTTCCCTCCTCAAGAAGTGACATTTCGAAAACTTTGCCTTCAATCGGTGCTTCCTCAACACCTCAAGCATAATCCTTAAATGTGTCTTGTACTCTTCCTTCGTCCTCGAATAGACAAGGATATCATTCACGAACATAAGCATAAATTTATTTATCTGACCTCTGAAGACATGGTTCATAAGATCATCAAAGTATGTTGGTACGTTGGTTAGCCCACACGGCATTACCAATCACTCATATAATCCAAATGACGTATGAAACATTGCAATCGGCACAGTCTCCTTCCCCACTCTCGTTTGGTGGAACCCTATTTCCAAATCCAATTAAGAAAATACTCTAGCACCACGGAGCTGATCGAACAAGTCATCAATCCATGCATTGATACTTATTCTTCCTCGTTACCTTATTTAGCTCATGATAATCCACACATAGCCTTAAAGAGCCAGCCGCCTTCATGGTGAATATTATAGGTTCTCCCCACTCAGATTTACTATTGCGAGTAAACCCTCACTCAATAGGTCATCGCTTGGACTTATTGTTCCTTCTGCTCTTTGAGCCTCATACGCCTCAATGGCATAACTATTGGTCTAGCATCCTTCACCAAATCTATATGGAACTCTATCTCCTTATATGGTGGTAATCCGATCACCACCTCTCGAATATATCCAGATACTTCCTCGCCATTGGTACCAATGACAACTCATCGTGCAAGACCTCGAGTGAATATAGAAAGCTAACCATCACCCTATCATCTGGTAAGTAGCACAACACTACCCTCTGCTTATCATTCATCCCAATCATCACCATTAACCTCTCATAGCCCACAACGACTCCATATCTTTAAAGCCAATCCATCCCAAGTGTAACATCGAACTCCATAAAACTCAACACAAAACAATCACAAACAAACATGGATCCATGCCTTGGTAAAATTATATCATGACAAATCATAAACAAACTAGTCGAACCACCCACGGGATTCAACATAACTAAGGGTTTCTTTACTATCTTAGGTCTCAATCCCAATCTACCTACCAAATCATTTGATATAAAGGAATGTGAAGCCCCGATATCAAACAAAATACATGTAGGTATATCAAAAATAGAAAGCACACCCTGAATCGTGATGGTCTTCCCTTTCTCATTCACCAATTGAACACTAGATGAAGTCAAGATGACATTCAAAACATAAGTAGACACAACATGCTTATTACTCAAAGGCTCAGGACAACCCTTCTTTATATGCTCCAGTTTTTGGCAATTGTAGCATCCCTTCTTCTCATTCTTGTAGCTCTTGCTAAGATGGCCTTTCTGTCCACAATTATAGCAAGAGGTTGTGACAACCCGCACCTTCTGATACATCGATCCAGAGCCTATGGTGACTTTTGAACTCGTGTCGATGCCAAAAACTATGAGCTATAGGGTTTTTGAACGTTATAGAGACTAAGAATTAACATATATAATGTAATACATTCTATACTTTTAGATCTCACAATGGAAGACAACAAAATATAAATATAGAAAATAATCATCTTAGAAAATATCTCAAAACACAGTCTTAGAAACAGTATGTAGTCAAATCCAGAGTACATAGAAATACGATACATGGTTTGATAAATACTAAGTATGGGATACAATAGGTAAATACATAGAGAGAAATGGAAAATATATAGCAACTCCAACGCTAAGCTAGTCTCTCCACGTACTGATCTCGAGCCTATCACCTGATGCCCTATCCTTTTGTGGTAGGGAAGAAAGGAAATGAGTGGGTCAAACAGAAATCTGGTAAATGGATACATTATTAATGTACGGCGATCACATGCAATTGAATTTAGTGATACTTTATGTGACCAAGGATGCATTATTAGTGTCTGTGGATTACTTGTTATTTAAGTTAACGGTTTTAGCTCAATACACACCTAAACGAACAACCTGTGCATGCTCATACTTAGGGTCGAACAACTAATCGAACCTCAAGACAACTAATGATCGACTAGTTGCAGAAATGATTTCTAAACATAGGGTTTACCTACAATTCTCAATCCTAGGACTAAGTTTCCCATACTACGACTACACGTATCAATCATGGGACTACGTTCCAACAACTATGAATACATGTATCCTAATTAAGCATCAAAGGGGAACCCATAATGCCAACTTTTTAGGGTGTCTCATTGTCTGCATTTGTGTCCACTTTCAATGGTAACCTAACGCCTCCTATTCATGCCAGGAGCTATCAACAACACAACATCACGTCGTGTCACCGTGAATACCAAGGAATTCCAGTTAATGCTGGGACACACAATCCATCAGGCATAATCATCTTTATTGTGCATCCACCATAGAATCTCCAATGAGTGTAGTTTGTGAAAGAACTTGTAACGACCCAGAATTTAACCACTTTAAAATATAATATTTAGAGTGATTTTAAATATAAAATATGTAAGGTTATATGATTCAAACAATACCAGATAGGATTTGAAAAGAGAAGTATACACAAAAATAGTAACATTTGCTTATATCGACAAAAGTGACAAAATGTTGATTTTAGAAAAGTAAGTTTCAATGGTTAAATAAATTATCTTAATTAATTTATGAGTGTTTATATTTTAAATAGAATTATATAAATTTATTTTTAAATTTGGTTTACATAAATAAATAGTTTAACTAAAACGTCAAAATGTGACCGTAAAATATTTTGTCGAAAAACGACGTTTTGTCGATTAAAAGTTGTCGCAACATCGCCGCACCTTTATTTTCTTGTATAGGAATATATATTCAAATAGTATAAATATTAATTAATTTACTAATCAATTTTACTTTTACTAAATAAAATTAGAAAACTTCTAGAAGTCATTAAGAAAAGCAAGTAAGAATTAACAAAAGTAAGAAAACTCAAAAGTAAACATCAAATCACATCAAATCAAAACCAACATAATTATGATATTCTTTACTTAATCTTTAAGTGACTAAGACATAAAGTAAGAATGTGAAAGATGATGTTAAGTATTGAAAAAGTGGAGATTGCTTTAGGTTGAAGTAAGGCTAGTTTAGTACTTTGGTAAGAGGTTATTTTGGTAAATTACTACTTTCTTTCTTTTTCCATAAATATCCATCTCCTTCTTCACTTTCATTAACATTTCTTATTCTTCTTTTCTCAAGCCTCTTCATATTCTTCCTCTTCTCTTTAATAGCTTCCAAGCCATAGAAAAAAAATTAGAAATAAATAATGCCAAAATATTTTCAAAATATTCAAAAGAAATCAATGTTCATTCTCTTCAAATCAAACTCATTTTTTCTCCATATTTTACCTCTTCTTCTCTTGGACATAACTTCTTCAAAACAGAACCAAAATGCAATTTTTTTATATCATGTATTTTTCCAGTGGCTACAAATTTCATGTTGACCACTTTGTCTCATTTTAAAGTTATCAATGTCAAAATTATACTTCTTTCCAGTGCATTTTCTGGCCCAGTTTTTAAGTCAGAGAATAGGCCATTTTGTTTTGATCATAACAGATCCAAATTAAGAAATTCTTTTTATCAAACCATATAAAATTCCAGTAGCTACAACTTTTATGTTGATCACTTTTTCCAGTTTTGAAGTTTACTATACCTGAAACTCAATTATTTAAAGTGCATTTTCGAGCTTCATTTTTGTCAATCCGACAATACCTCTTCTTTATTCTATCATATCTCCCTAAAAAATATTTGGATTCAAATGATTCTTTTTCTAAATTCAAGAGAAAATAATTTGCAACAACTTTTCAGTTAACAAGTATTTCAAATTTTGAGAGTAAGTGAGTCAAAAATAAGAGAGAAGATGATCTATTTTTTGGATCTAAATCTTGGGAATTCAAGTTCAAAGCTCTACCGCTTCTTCTTTATATTTTCGGCCAACCCCCATCTCAAGCCTGGGCCAAGCTATTGGAAGGGAGAGGGTGTTTTTTGCTAGCGTTTAATGAGGTAGGAATTAATTAGTAAAGTGTTGGTTGATTAGAATGTTGGTAGGAAGTTAATCACTTTGGTTTATGGTGAGAAACTCTATTTAGCATCTCCATTTATATATATACATGTTTGATGTTGTGTTATGATTGTTATGGATTCTTATATATGCTTTGATCATCAAGTATTAATTGTTTGATATGATTGTTAAACTTTTTTACCAAGTCACGTTAATACACATCGATAAGCACAAAGGAAAGCACTTTCATTTTGAAAATGAAATGGTGTATATGGAATGCTTAAACCATTTGGAAATAGTTTTAAAATGAGGTAGAAATGTTTTATAACATTTAAATATATATAATGAAATAAAGGGAAAAAATCAAGATTTTATCTTGTATATTTTAAATATGTCCAAAACAATTTTCCAGAAAAAATCGCGCTTTTGCAGTAAAGTGACTTAAGTTTAAAATTGATATTTTAAATGTTTTAAAAATATGAAATAAATTCTAAAAATATTTTAAAATGTATTAAAAGATATTTAAGTTGAAAATATGGATTTATAAATGATATAAAAGTCGTTTTGAAGAATATAGCTTTTAAAACGCTATTTGCAAACACTTTTCGCAAGGCTATTCGTAGCAGTTTGAAATAACTTTTGAAATGCAGTTTTAAACTTAAAAATTCTTTTCTACATATTTTGTGAACGATTTTAAAGGAATAATTAAGAAATGTAAAGATGGTTTGAGAGTTTTAATAAGAGTTCGAATAAATTGTTAAGATGAATTGTTTATACCACTTAAACAATAAGTGAAGAAGAATGAATATAATAACAAACTGAATAATGCGGAAACGACTAGTGCATTTGTCCCGCATGTGAGATCTAGGAAGATAAAACAAAGTGTTTAACTAAGGTTAGGAATGGAGTAACCAGTGCCCTAAACTTACCTGGCCTATATTTTCTCTTCTTAGGCGAGGGGTGGAATATATCGAAATGGAAGCCCGGATGTTCTAAAAGATCATAATTAAGTTTTTCTAAGATAAAATAAAAGAAATAAATTCTTTGAATTTATTATAAATGGTCTAGATATAAGATTTATAAAATTTATATTTTATAAATAAAAGTAATGGAATTATAAATGTGTTTTATAAATATTAGAAATGGGATTGTAATCAAATTTACATATGGGCTTACAATTGAAATTTAGAAAAGAATTTATAATGGATTTTATAAATAATAAAATTTGAAAGGAATGAATTTGTAAATAAGAGTTTTATAAGTAATTAAATTATAATTAGATTTTGACTTATAAGTGAGATATAAAGGGAATTTGTTAGTAAAGAAATTTTGTATATGGAAGTTTATAAAATATAAATGGAATTTATAAACGCCGTTTTGTAAATCTAAAATCAATTTAAATTGATAAGTTAAATGTGAAAGTTTATTAAAGGAATTATATTCGCAATTTTGGACAGTGAATAATCCTTCAAATTAAATGGATGTTTTGGAAAGTGATATTATAAAAGGAGAATATTTTCCCTAAGTTAAAAGTTAAGAAGAAAAATCTTTGATTAAGATTTAATGAATCATTTGGAAAGGTTTTCCTAAGTAAAAGAAAAAAATGATTTAGAATTATTTCAGGATTTAAGAAAGGTTAAATAAACCAAATGATTTGATAAATGAGGCTTAATGATTCCTTATACTCTTGAAAAGAAAATGGAATAAATTGAAAGAATATATCTAACAAAGATATTATATAAAAGATGAAGTAATTGATTGATGTTTGATATCCACATATGAACTTAACATCTTTTAAATCGATAATTGGCTTCGAAGGAACCGGGGTCGAATTTGGGAAATTCCTATCCGAAAACCACTTCGAACCAATGTATACGTTCGAACGTGAAGACATGTTGAAGATGATGATTTTTGAAGACCGTGGATCTTCATAGCATGAGGACTGCTTGTTGATTTGCTCGGGGTCGCACCCATTATAGAGTTATATATAGCAGTGGTCTCCTCGTTGTGGAGATTTTTTTCGAATTTCAAGGACTACTCGCTACTAGTGGTAGTAGGAGAGTGCCTTCGGTTTGTCTGACATTGCATTTCTAAGGATTACGTACATTGGTTTCTACAAACGTACATCAGTGGTGGCGGAGAAGGCAACTTCTCTTAGCTTAACACCCTCCTTGAGACATACGAGCTCAAGGGTTGTATTTTTGTGGAAGGAAATTAGTAGTTAACAGAAATGGCAATGTGACATTCAAAGATATGATATGTGCTTTACGAAAAGGTAATCGTAGCCTCAAGCCTCATCAAACTGGAAATGGCTGAAACAGGATTAGATGCGGCAAGGCTAAGTGGGTCATTTCCAATTAGGGTATGATCATCCCCTTCTAGATATATTTCTTCCTACTATGACGTTCGGGATGTAAATTACTATGGTGTGTGGAAAACGAGCGCTCGGTTAAAGGTCGGTGACGACTAGGAGATGACATATTCGGTACCATCTAGTTATAGAGGTGGGCTAGTCTTGTGTTGGTAGAGGATCCTTTGTGATGGTCCTCGGGACATCCACCTAGAGGTGCACCCATTTCGGAAGGTAGATCCTTCACCTGGTCATTTGTATGGAAACTCGTTCACCAATAAGAGCCTGCGGTTTTGTTTGTATCGGCATAATGAATAGCCTCGAAATGCTATATGGGTAACCATTTCGAATAAGATTAATAAGTTTATTTGCAAATGTTTTCAAAGAGACGTCATTAGAAATAATATCAAATGTTTTGATATAAAAGTGTTTTAGTTATCATAAGGTAAAAACCCGTCTGTGTTTATGTGCGGGCGTGGTCTTATGAGATACTCTTTATTTCAAAGGATTTTATCCAAAGGCTGATATATGACGCTGTCATTTATTATTGAGTTTTCTCACGCTGGCTTGTCAAGCCTGATCCGAGTATTTTCAACACTCGGGTCAGATCCGAGTAGTTTCAGGTTAATTTGAAGACGGTTGGAGTTTCCAGAGAAGAGCTGGAGATATTCATCATACATATGGACATATACTATTATCCACTGTACTTAGTGTGTTTTGGTTTGATGTTTGTCAGCAATTGCAAGGACAAATGTTTATAACTGTCCAAGTTGAATTTAAGTTAGACTCTGATATATGTATTTAAAAGTTTTTCGCTATAAAGATATTTGTTCAATATTATATGTTATTCCATTCGTGTGAGATTATGTTCTGTCTATTTTTCTTTATTACCCTTCATGTTCCGTATTTTCGTGTAATTTGAGTTGGATATGTGTGGTTTATTGTCGATTCAAAGGGTACGGAAAACGGGCTTTGACATTTGGTATTAAAGCTGAAGGTTAAACGAGAACCTTGGCTTCGGTTGGGTAAAGACTCGTCATAGATAGGGCTAGTAATACCCTAGGATGAGTAACTCATTAGAGATAGGGTTAGTAACACTCTAGAATGAGTTATGAGAGTGTTATATATATATGTGTGTGCGTGTGTGTGTGTGAGCGCATAATTGTTAATTTTATAAAAATGGTTTTGTTTTAAAAAAAATGGTAAATGAAATGATTTTACCTAGGATTATATTTTTAATATAAATTTGGAAAAGTTGTATAGTTAGAAATTAAGATCAGTGAAATTTAAATATGAACATCTTGTGCTTAGAATTTCACGATTTGACTATAAGGTGTTTGATAATAAGACTGGTTTAAGGAATGAACATATAAGATAAAAATGTATTTAAATAATATAAAATGATTGTGTAAAAAGGAAAATATAAAAGGAATGAAGGTTTAAAATTCGAGTAATTTAAAAGAATTGTGGTAATTTAAATAAAATTAATTAATATAAAATGAATTTATAAAATGAACTTATAAAATAGGTTTTATAAAGTAATCTCTAAAGGATTTTGAAAATGTTATTATCTCAATTGAAAAGAAGTATTTTATGATAACTAATTCGATTGGCTCTAAAATAAACAAAAAATGGGCAAGAGATGTGTTCGGATGGTAAGCACTTCACTTAAGTATTACTCTTCTTCTTAAGAGGATATATGATACATTGGTAGTCCCAGTTCCTTGGATTGTTTTAGAGTTACTCGATCAATATAACTTTCTTAAGTTAATGAAATATGAACCATTGATTAGTAATCTTTATAAAAGTGTTTAAAGTAAAGATAAATTTGGAATCGCCAATTGCTAAAATAAATCGGAATTTCCGACGATTTTGGATAGTCGAAAATTTCTGAATCGCATCAAACTCAAAGCTAAGGAATTTATGGAATATTCTGGTAAAAGATAAACCATTGTGAAATACTCTGAGTAAATGAAATAAGATAAGGATAATTTATAAATATGATTTATAAAGAAAAAAAAGATTTAAGAGTTAAGAGTATAAGGGTTTAAATACGGATGGTTTTAAATTTTGTTTTTCAAACCTAAAAAATTAACAATAGTGTCAAATAAGAAATAAGTTTTATAACTTATGAATTTGAGATAATGGTTACTTACAACAAAGTCTAAATTTGTTAGACAGACGGATTCAAGTAAAACCAATTTGGAATTTGGGATTTGTATATACTCTTAGGACGTAAAGGTATATCATACAAATGTAGATTTAAATCGTGAACTATTAGGTAAAATAATGACTCCTCAAAAAGGTAATTATAACTTGGAAAATGTTTTATTAATGAATTCTAGCATTAATTAAGAATTTGGACTTAAGTCTTTAAAAGTGATTGATTTACATAAGTTATAAGATGTAATAAACTTAAGTAATAGATTTATAAAATGGTTCATAAATAATTATAGTGTTAAAGGAAATATACCGAGTTAAAAGATTGTGAGAAGACTTTTTTATAAAGATAAATTATCTTTTGAGTGAGAAATGGTTTCTTTGGAATATATTCCTTTAATAAAAATATTTGAAAATAAATAATTAAAGGGATTATATAAAAAAACACCTTTATAAAGTGTTTGAGCTTAAGATAAAAGTTTATGAAAGTTTTGAGGGTTAATAAATACATATGTTATATGTAGATCATCTCATCACATAATTTTGATCTAAGATTAGAGTTCGGAACTTGGAGGTGTTTACACTGATCCGGAAAAGAATTTATCACTCATTTCTTGACGACGAACGTTGATGAGGATGTTTGGTTAGGTACTTTAGTTTTCTATCATAGTTGAGCAATATGCAAGAAAAGCAAAGGTTTCTAAGCAAAGAGCCTGATTAAAGTCTGCACTAGAGGATCGGGGGATCGATACTAGTTCGAAAATGAAGTTATGTATTCGAATAGGAGATCGAATAAGATATTTCATATGAATGATTTGTGTATATTATATGGAATTAAGTTTAAAGATAAATGTTTTAGGCAAACTTTTGTTTGGGTAATTTCGAGAACGAAATTCTTTTAAGTAGGGGAGAATGTAACGACCCAGAATTTGACAACTTTAAAATATAATATTTAGAATGATTTTAAATATAAAACATGTAAGTTTATATGATTCAAACAAAATTAGATAGGATTTAAAAAGAGAAGTATACACAAAAATAGTAACATTTGCCTATATCGACAAAAGTGACAAAATGCTGATTTTAGAAAAGTAAGTTTCAATGGTTAAATAAATTATCTTAATTAATTTATGAGTGTTTATATTTTTAAATTGCATTATACAAATTTATTTTTAAATTTGGTTTATATAAATAAATAGTTTAACTAAAACGTCAAAATGTGATCGTAAAATATTTTTTCGAAAAACGACGTTTTGTCGATTAAAAGTTGTCGCAATGTCGTCGCACCATTATTTGCTTATATAGGAACTTATATTCAAATTGTATAAATATTAATTAATTCATTAATCAAGTTTACTTTTACTAAATAAAATTAGAAAATTTCTAGAAGTCATTAAGAAAAGTAAGTAAGAATTAACAAAAGTAAGTAAGAAAAGTCAAAAGTAAACATCAAATCACATCAAATCAAAACCAATATAATTATAATATTCTTTACTTAATCTTTAAGTCTACTTGTATGGACGTTTGTCTGACATTTCATTTGTAAAGATTACGTACATTGGTTTTTACAAACGTACATCAGTGGTGGCGGAGAAGGCAACTTCTCTTAGCTTAGCACCCTACTTGAGACATATGAGCTCAAGGGTTGTATTTTTGTGGAAGGCAATTAGTAGTTAACAGAAATGGCAACGTGGCATTCAAAGATGTGATATGTGCTTTGTGAAAGGTAATCGCAGCCTCAAGCCTCATCAAACTGGAAATAACCGAAACAGGATTAGATGCGGAAAGGCTATGTGGGTCATTCCCAATTAGGGTATGATCATCCCCTTCTAGATATATTTCTTCCTGCCATGACGTTTGGGATGTAAATTACTATGGTGTATAGAAAACAAGCACTCGGTTAAAGGTCGGTAACGACTAGGGGATGACATATTTGGTACCATCTAGTTATAGAGGTGGGCTGGTCTTGTGTTGATAGAGGATCCTTTGTGATGGTCCTAAGAATCCATCTAGAAGTGTACCCATTTCGAAAGGTAGATCCTTCACCTGGTCATTTGTATGGAAACTCATTATCCAATAAGAGCCTGCGGTTTTGTTTGTATTGGCATAATGAATAGCCTCGAAATGCTATATGGGTAGCCATTTCGGATAAGATTAATAAGTTTATTTGCAAAAAATTTCAAAGAGATGTCATTAGAAATAATATCAAATGTTTTGATATAAAAGTGTTTTAGTTATCATAAGGTAAAAACCTGTCTGTGTTTATGTGTGCCGTGGTCTTGTGAGATACTCTTTATTTCAAAGGATTTTATCCAAAGGCTGATATATGACACTATCATTTATTATTGAGTTTTCTCACACTGGCTTATCAAGCCTGATCCTGGTGTTTTCAATACTGGGGTCAGATCTGAGTAGTTTCAGGTTAAATCGAAGACGATTGGAGTTTCCAGAGAAGAGCTGGAGATATTCATCATACGTATGGACATATACTATTATCCACTGTACTTCGTGTGTTTTGGTTTGATGTTTGTCAGCAATTGTAAGGACAAATGTTTATAACTGTCCAAGCTGAATTTAGGTTAGACTCAAATATATGTATTTAAAAGTTTTCCGCTGTAAAGATATTTGTTCAATATTATATGTTATTCCATTCGTGTGAGATTATGTTCTGTCTATTTTTCTTTATTACCCTTTATGTCCGTATTTTCATGCAATTTGAGTTGGACATGTGTGGTTTATTGTTAATTCAAAGAGTACGGAAAAACGCGCTTTGACAGAACTGCCTCCAGTCGAATATTGATCATGTTGAATAAATAGCATTACCCAGTACCGCAGCGCCCTAGCATCGCTAGCATACGGAACTAGCATCCCTACTTCTACTAACACACACACACATACACACACACACATATATATAATACACACATACACTACTAATTATTTTATTTATAACCTAGGCCTTAGGCCGAGGTTTATACTACACTCTGAAAATGCCAATCGATCGACCGCCTACTCCTAAAGCAGTCGATCGCTTGCTGTCGACCAATCATCGCTGTTTAGGGTTTTTAATTAATTCGTTTTGTTTCTTAATTAACGATTTTAATCAATGTCACTCCCAAATTTATTATAGTAAACTTGAGCCATACATTATCATACGGTAACCCTAATTTTTGTTTACCAAACTTGTGAATATATGATTTGTAAATGTTCAAACTTCCTATTCAATTTCATATTTTCATGGCAATCAATTCTTATCAATTTGACAAAAGGGTTATTTACAGAGCTATCAATTATCTTAATTTACAGGTTAACATAAATTATATCTAGATTAGAAAGGGAAATCTGGATCATATAACAACTATTATACTTTCAAGTTTTCATTAACAATGTTTTCAATTCAATTTTAACCACCTTGAACAAATAGGGTATGCTAAAATTAACTGTATGTAATCATCTAACCAATAATATACCTGCTCACCTCAAATCTAAGTCATCCCCTCCGGATCGCTCCTGGGATCTCCACCGTTGGTTTACCCTCCACTTGATTTAATCTTCTTCGATATCTCTATTTTTATTTATTTTTTATGAATTTTGTGATTTGAGGAAGAGATTTGAATTTGATAAAGTCTTTATGTTCTGCTCTAATTTTTATGAATTAGGGTTTGAATTAGTGTTATATTTATAGGAATTTAAGCTAATATTGGCGGTTTAAAATATACAATGTAAACCTGAATGCTAATAAAAATAAACGTTTAAATCATGGCTGTTGACCTAACCGAACCCTCACCCTAAAACATCTACCGGTTGGCCGCTTTACCTTAGGGCGATTGACCGCTAAGAATCGACCGGTCAGGGTGATGTTGTTGATCGATGAAACTTTCTAATTTTAGAATATTTGTTTCTAATTTTGTTCTATTTATTTATTTTAGATCTCAAAATTTAAAACATCTATAACTCCTTCATACTAGCTCCGATTTCAAAAGTTTATATATGAAAATCATTTAGAAAATCGCTACGAACGCAATGGTAAGTTTCATAGTCATACTTGGAAATTTGCAAAAATTCCATTTTCCCCTTTCTATATTTAAATTTAATTCCTTTATTTAAAATTTATATTTAAATTTTTAGGATGTTACATTATCCCCCTCGTCCCTGAAATCTTCAAGGATGGAAAAATGTAACTCGTACGTACAGAAATCAATAACTACAATCATCTACTCATTCATCAACCATTGACAATCACCGTCCTTTATTTAAATTCTAATGCAAGCATGTACGTATAGGTATGGAATGCATATGAACCGATACTAATGTAAAGATTAGGTTGTTTCCTGATCTGGTCAATCTCCTTTAATGCACGTGCTTATGTCATGTATCCAAAATGTATGCAACGTCCTATATAAATACACATGCAATTCTATATGTAAGCGCAACCATTTAATCCTTATGCAACAACCATATGCATATAACTCAGTAAATAAACAAGTGATGGTGTGGGTGTATGCTAACTCGAGGATATATTTTCTCTAAATATGCAAAGATCTATATAATAATACATCCATTAGCATCCATCATACAAAAAATATCCTCGTGACACGTTCTTAATCAATCCTAACATCCAATGGTCCTAACCTATAGGGTATACTAAACTAGAACCTAACATTGAAGCAGTGTATTCTTATTAGACTAAAATGGAAATGTACCAGAAAAGAGTTCTAGATGGGTAGCTCGGATCCGCTCCTCAGGACCTCATGTACTCTCCACTGGATCGTCTCCCCATTAGACCTTAACAAGTTTGACAACTTTATTGCGGAGTTGCTTTGTAACATGCTCAAGAAAACAAGTGGGTACACGGCGAATAAGTGACTCCCTCTATACCTTCACTCCTCTAGTTGACTTGGCTCGACTATGGTTGTCGTATCATGTACACACCTTGGCAAGTGTAACACATAAAAGACATCGTTAACTCCTGCCAACTTCTCAGGAAGCTTTACTCTATAAACTAACTTCCCTACTCTACCAGTGATCAGAAAAGACCCTACAAAACTCGATGCTAACTTTCCCAAACCATCAAATCTCATAAGAGGCCTAAGCAGTAAGAACATCACAAAAACCATGTCGCCTGCTGCGAACTTCAACTCTGTGTGTCTCTTGTATGTGTAAGACTTTTGCCTATCTTGAGCAGTCTTCATCTTCCTATAGATCAACTCTACATTCTTCGACGTCTCTCTTACCATATCCGGTCCAAGAATAATCCAATCCGTAGTGTCCCACCAACACGATGGTGATCTCCAAGGCCTCCTGTACAACGTCTCGAATGGTGCAATCCTAATACTTGCCTTAAAGCTGTTATTATAGGTGAAATTTAACAATGGAAAGTGATCCTCCTAAAAGCCTTCAAAATCAAATATGCACATCCAAAGTAAGTCCCCCAACACCCAGTTCGCCCTCTCCATCCGTCCGTCTATGGGTGACAAGCGGTACTCAAACTTAACTTTGTGCCTAATGCCTCCTGAAGACACCTTTAAAACTTGCTGGTGAAAAGTGGATCTCTGTCACCAACTATGCAAAGGAAATCCATGTAACCTAACGATCTCTCTTACGTATAGAGTCACCAAAGACGCAACAGTCCTCGTACTCCCAACCGAAATGAAACGATCATATCTAGTTAGTCGGTTGACTATGACTCAAATACTCTCGTTCCCTCTTCTAATCCTAGGTAGTCCATCAATGAAGTCCATAGAAATACTCTCTCAATTCTACTAAGGAATATCCAACGGCTGCAACAGCCCTCCTAGCTTCTTCTACCCTGCCTTTACCCTTTGACAAGTCATTCATCGAGCTACATACTCTGCCACATGCTTCTTTATACCAAGCCAATAATGTTGAATATGCGATTATATGATTTCTTTGATGATAATAAACATATATATATATATATATATATATTCATTTAAATGTATTTGTTAATACACTATTTTATTTTCACATATTAAACAAATATTTGATGAATAAAATAAATAACACAGAATTTGAATTCAAACGGATATTTTATTCAAACAACAATTTTTGTATAGTACAAATTTCAAGCTCTCACTATATATACACAATTTCAATTACAACACAAATTTGATTACATTACAATTCACTTTTACATTTGACCTCACTACATGTCACTCATTCACTCAACTTGTATTTATCTTCAACTTCATTCCAATGTGAATCCAGCATCTGAGCAATCTGCAGAAATATACATTGACGCGGTAAAATTGAAAATAAAATATTTTTGCAGTATAAAATAAAATGTGAATTTTGAAAATAATATTTTCCTCAGCTATTTGGATTGTTCGTCATCATTTAAATTCGAATTCATCATACATGAACAGCTTGTGACATGCACAGTGTATCACTGTACACGCCACAAGGTCATGCACACCGATATATACACTTGATAAAATTACAGGGACAGGTGAGCACCCAAAACGTCGAGTTCAACAAGTGCAATAAAAATAATTTCACAATATCAGCACAAGGTCAAACCCGAGCTTTAAGCTAGATTCAACTCAGGTGCAATACAAAATTGTCAAGTACAAGTGAAAATGCTCGATCAAAGCAACACAGCCTCAACAATGCAAAGGGCATGTTCACAACAACACCACAAATAGAAACATGAATAACAAAGTCAGGCAGAAGACTATTCCCAAGCAAAATTAACAAACAACAAGTGCAAGCTTGGATGAGAAAGTGACAACCAAGCTAAATATGCTAACCAGAAGCTCACATGAAGGTTACACTGCAACAGGTCGGGGAAGCAAGCATGTGCACCAAACAAGAGCATAACTCAATACAACAAAGACTCAAGTCAGTGCACCAGTGATGTCAACAAGTCAAGGGATGCACCAGTAAACCAGGCTTCACAATGAACACTACAACATATATACACAGATGACAACAGTGGTACAACAGAACCCAAAACTGCATAACCAAAATCCAAATGTACATACACAGTGCAGTAGTGTAAACATCACCATTAACAGGCAGTGGTACAAACTACAAGTAGACAGGGATGTGTAGACCAATAGATGTAAGCAAAGAAATGGCACATGTATATGCAGGTGCATAGCATCATCAATGAAACCAAACAGTCCAGGCTCATAGACATATATATGCTATGCACATAACAATCAAATAATCAAAAAGTACAAGTCCAAATACACTACAACATCAAGTGATATTAAGTACAATAGAAAATCAAGCAGAGATGAACAAACCATGGTGGCAAGTTCGAAAAAATTCAAAGCCGAGCAAATACAAACATGTATGCATATATATATATATATGTATGTATGTATGTATACACATACATATCTATATCAAATGAAATGGTACCAAAATAAAAATAGTTCAAGTGGCCGGAGTCATGAAACGGCAAGTAAAATCAAACAAGGTCGAAAGTGCTACCAGAGGCAGTAAACAGTATGGCCAAAGTCGAACAAAACCAACATCGTCAAAATCAAGTCAAAGCCGAAGACAACAAGAACGAGAATGAACGAAATCAACACCGTGTCAATCAAGGAATCGAACCAAGTCAGAAATCAAAACCATGTTATTCAAGTAATTTGAACAAGTTAGAGGTTAATCCCAAGCATTAAAACAAAATCGAATGGCCGAGATAAATCAAGTGACGAATTCAAATAAATGTATACAAACGAAAATCAAGGATCTCGAATCCTATATAAACAAGTAACATCATCGGCAATTGCATATCAAGTTCAAGCAAGCAATTCAGAAGAAGCAAAAGAAAAATTTACATACCAAATCAAAGTCGAATTCGATCAAGGAGGAGGAGCCGCGAATGAATCAATTGAAGTAAGCAATCGAAGCACCAACCATCAATTTAAGCGGCGACTTCTCAAAACCCTAATTTCGAGAAAAGAAAAAGAGGAAACAGGCCGACATTTCTTTTTATAGAGCAAAATAGATAAAGGAGATAACGGGCCGACATAGATAAAAGAGATAAAGGAGGCCGCATTTTTTTAGTGATAAATTATTTTGGGCCAACTTTTTTTTTATGGGGCTTTAATATTGAAATTAGGGTTTAATTGTTTTTTAAATTGTTGTTTTTGTATTTTCTCCTTTAAACCATTGTAATTACTAGTCGTGTGACTAGGGGACAAACTACGTGGCGTAGTTTGAGAATTCGCAGCTCAGTGGCTGAGTTGTGGCAGGGTTTCGAGCGTAGAGTTAGATTAGTCGGTAGCGGGTGTCGCAAGTTTACGTGTGTAAGCGTGTGACTACTTAATTTCTAGTAGAAACCTTTGGGGCAACATGTAGGTAGGGTTTTGCCGAAGTTGGATAAATTCTATGTCGTTCTATTTCTGCATTTATTATTCTACAATTATCTGCGCTGCTATAATTTTGATATATCTATGTTGAAATAATTTTATAAACTTCCGCAATAATTTTTTTAATTAATAGCATCACCCTATTCACCCCTCCTCTAGGGTGAAATCGATCCTACAAATAAAAGAACCTCTTCTTGTCACGATACATTTTTTCTCCGCCGGAATAAATGGTCACCCTAGAACTATGAGACATGGCTAGTACCAAGTCAATCAAATCCATAATGAGAGGAACACACAATCTACCATCTCTTTGTAACCACCCTTTCAAGTCAGCAGCATAACACCTCAAATGATTTTACCGCTCTCCTCTACCAATCCTCTTCAAAATACGCTCCTTTTCTTACTTCTGACTTGACCCTATGTTATCCATAAGTGTAGGATGCACATCCAAAGTTAGTAATAATCCCGAAGTAATATCCGACGATGGACGAAAGTCAAATGTAGAAATAAAATTCAAGTGCTTTCGTTCCAAGAACATAAAACTCTACATCGCATGCTTCCTACTCAAGGCGTCGGCTATAATATTACCCTTGCCTGAAGTATAGGAGATATCGAAGTCATACAATGCTAAGAACTCATCCACCTTTGATGCCTTAAGTTCAAATCCTTCTGGGAGAATAAATACTTCAGAGACTTATGATCCATTTACAGCACAAACCGCTCTCCTAAAAGATAGTCTCCATAACTTGAGTGCAAAGACAATAGCCACACACTTAAGATCATAGGTGGGTAAGTTTCTCTTACGGACCTTCAATTGTCGACTAGCATAACTCACCACTCTCCTTTTCTACATCAATACCGTGCCCAATCCCACACCATAAGCACTGGCATATACTGTGAATGCCTTTGTGCCATCAGGTAACACTAGAATAGGTGCACTAGTCAAAGCCGCCTTTAACTTAAAGAAAGCATCCTCACACTCCGCATCCCATGAGAAAACCAAATTCTTCTTCATAAGGCGGGTTGGAGGGGCAGAGATTTTGGTGAAGTCTTTAATGAACTTTCTATAGTAGCCTGCCAAAACAAAGGACTCCTTGCTTCCCTGGCATTCTTTGGCACATGCTAATCCTGTACCACATCAATTTTGCTAAGATCAACTACAAGCCCACTTTTGAGACAATATGTCCTAAAAAGCATACCTCCTCACGTCAAAACTAACACTTAGAAAACTTCGACTTCCAATTATACTCACGGATTGTATTGAGCACTTCTTATAAATGCAACATGTGCTCCTCCTTGCTTCTTGAATGGACTAACATGTTTTCCACAAATACCACCATGAAGTTATTAAGAAACCCTCTAAAAACTTGACTTATCAAATCAATAAAATAGGCGGTTGCATTGGTTAGTCCGAAGGGCATGACTAACCACTCATATGGTCCATCAGGTGTATGAAAAGCAACCTTCTGAATACTATCCTCAGCTACACGCAATTGGTGGAATCCGATAGCAAAATCAAGTTGTAAGAAGATCTTCGCTCCAACTAACTAATCAAAGAGATCGTCTATATGAGTAATGGGTAACAATTCTTCTTTGTCAGTTTATTCAACTCCCGATAATCGACACAAAGCCTCAAAGAACCATCTACCTTAGTAGCAAAGACAACTAGTGCTCCCCATTCTGAAATACTCCTCTTAATAAAGCCCTTCTCCAACATCTCATTCATTTGCATATTATACTCGTGTCCCTCCTTTTGAGCCATATACCTCAAGTGTAAGGCAATAGATCTAATGTTCTCCGTATGATAAATTCGAAACTCGGTCTTTTTCTGGGACGGGGGATCGGTAGCCTTGAAAAAGACATTTGGGTAATCTCTAACTACAAGCGCATAATCTAACTCGTTACGTGATATGCCTAATGAATATTAGTAACTCAACATAACCGAACCCCTAGGATCGCAATAAACCTTTAGACTACGTCCATTACAAGTACCCAACCAAACAACCTTCCTATCATAATCTAAGACCGCCTCATACATCGTCATCCAATCCACGCCCAAAATCAACCCAAATCCAGAAAATCCTAAGACAAAAGCATGACAATCGAACTCGAATCCCAAAATAAATAATTTCATATCCTTACATATCATAGACAAATAAGTCAATCCTCCTACAGGATTTGATACAACTACTAGTTATGTAATTATGCTAGTGCCTAAATGTAACTCATCAACAAGTCTACTGGAAATAAAAGAATGTGATGCCCAAGCGTCAAATAAGGTATGAATGGATAAACTATGCAGAGTTAACACACCTTCCATCTTGACCTTTTTCCCCTTGTCCGCTATTAGAGGCGCATTCGAGCTGGGGATGACATCTTGTGCGTAACATTTACTACTTGGTTAGAGATCTTCTGCGGTGCTGAACACTCCCTCCTTATGTGTCCCAATTGATTGCATCTATAATACTTGACCTTTGAGATGTCCATCTTGCGCTCCATAGCAAAGTGCCATTTCTTACCACATCTCCTACACTGCATATTCTGCTTCTTAATCTTCCCTTTTAGGTCCTACTCCACCCTTGTGCTGACTCTGGTATGGAGTCTTCCCTTTAGACTTCTTGGGTTCTTCCTTTACTTCCTCCTTGGAGATGGTATTCAACAAAGCTATCTCCACTAAATCCTCATAAATCTTGCCTATGAGAATATGACTAAGAGCCAAATCTTTAAGAGGTTGATTTGGCGCTTTAGCAAACTTTAAAGCTTTGTTATGAGAGGTGTTTATCAACTCCATCTGAAACCTAACCAACTCATTGAATTGGTTCGCATACTCCTTTATTGGCATATCTCCCTACCATAAGTGTATGAACCTCTCCATCTATACTCCCTCCTCTTCTTGGAAAGAAACTTCGTCTCAAATTATCTCCTAAACTCCTCCAGGTGATCTCTCCATTATCAGTCTCTACCACTACTACATCCTACCAATTTAGGGTATCTCCTTGTAAAGCCAAGTAGCGAGTCGTCTCCTCACCTCATCAGTAAGACCCATCAATCTAAAAACCCTCTCATAAGTGTGGATCCATGCCCTTAAGTTCACATACTAGGTCTCTGCATATGGCTTCTCTCTTAGATTGGCAAACTCCTTACATAGTTTGGCAAAATCGGTGGTAGGTGGTCGAGCTAGAACTACACCTAACGCATGCTCTGTGGGTCCTCTATTATGGTTAAGCTCGACTTAACCTCTTGCTTTTAGATGCCGGTGGAACCAAATCAGGACATTCACACCCGGAATCTTAGCTGCATCGTCAAAGCCAACATGATCGCTCATCCTTTCTATCTGTAATTCTAGGATTTTATTAGCAACATTTCCATATATAGTATTGGTAAGAAAAAGGGAAAGAGTTATTCATATTAGACTTATATAAAATTTTTGAAAGGCCTTTACTTATATATATACATATACATATGTGTGTGTGTGTATATGTGGAATACATATATGTATATATATACACACACATATGTATATATACATACTTTGGAAATCCATTTTAAAACCTTTTTGGAAAACTTTTAGAAAATTTTTTTACAAAAAACTTTTCAAGTATATTCTCTAAATATGCCCTTAATCCATACGGAATTTCAAACATATGCTCTAATACCAAATGTGACAACCAACACCCATCAATACACCGATCCAAAGCCTAAGATGACTTTTGGACTTGCTTGGTGCCAAGAAGCATGAGCTATTAGGTTTTTAAACATTGCAGAGACTAAGAATAAATAAATATGGTCTAAGACATTCTACACTTTTAGATCTCACAGTGGGAGACAATAAAATATAAATACAAAAAATAGCCATCTTAGAAAATACTCAAAACACAGTCTTAGAAACAGTACGTAGTCAAATTTGAATTACATAGAAATACAATACTAGTTCGATAAATACTAAGTACCGAATACAATAAGTAAATACATGGAGAGAAATTGAAAATATATAGCAAATCAAATGCTAAGCTTGTCTCTCCACATACTGATCTTGGGCCTATCACCTATTGTCATGTCCTCCTATGGTGGGGGAAAAAGGAAGGAAATGAGTGGTTCAGACAAAAGTCTAGTGAATGAGTACATTATTAATATATGATGATCATATGCAATTGACTTTAGTGATAGTCTGTGTGACCTAGGATGTCCTATTAGTGTTCGTTAATTACTTGTTACTTAATTTAAGGGGTTTAGCTCAATACACACCTACACCAATGACTTGTGCAAGCTCATACTTAGAATCAAACAACTAATTAAACCTCAAGACAACTAAGGACCAACTAATAGTTATAGAAACTATTTCCAACATAGGGGTTACCTATAATTCTCAACTGTAGGACTAAGTTTCCCACACTATGACTGCATGTATCCATCATGGGACTATGTTCCAATAACTACGACGACACGTATCCTAGTTACACATTGAGTGGGAGCCCACAATGTCGAATTGTCGAGGTGTCTCACTGTCTGCATCTGTGTCCACCTCTCAACGATAATCTAAAGCCTCTTATTGCACCACGTCGGAACCCATTTACAACACATCATCACATCGCGTCACCATGAATACCAAGGAATTTCCGTTAGTGTTGGGCCAAATACTTCATCATGCATCATCGTCGGTGTTGCGCATTCACCATAGAATCTCCTGTAAATGCGGTTTACGACAGAATGGCTCTGGTCGAATATTGATCATGTTGGATAAATAGTAGCTACCCAGTCCCACAACTTCCTAGTGTCATCATCATAGGGAACTAGCTTCCCTACTTTTACTAACGTCCATATATGTATATAATACACACACACACTACTAACTATTTTATATATAACCCAGGCCTTAGGCCGAGGTTCATACCATGCTTTGAAAACGCCAATAGGTCGACCACCTATTCCTAGAGAGGTCGACCATCTGGAGAGTGCGGTCGACTGTTGTCACTATTTAGGGCTTTTAATTAGTGATCTTAATTCATTTTGTTTCTTAATTAATGATTTTAATTAGTGTCATTCCCAAATCAATTACATTAAACTTGAACCATACATTATCATAAAGTAATCCTAATTTTAGCTAACTAAACTTGTGAATACATGATCTGTAAATGTTTAAAACTTCTTATTCAGTTTCATATTTGCACAACATTCAATTTTTATCAATTTGACAAAAAGGCGATTTACATATTTATCAATTTTCTTAATTTACAAGATAACATAAATTAGATCTAAATTAGAAAAGGGAAATCCTGTTCATATAACAACCATTAAACTTTCAAATTTTCACTAACAATGTTTTCAATTCGATTTTAGCAACCTAGAACAAATAGGGTATACTAAAATTAACTATATGTAATCATTTTACCAATAATATACTCACTCGCCCCAAATCCAAGCTATCCTCTCCGAATCGCGCCTGGGATTTCCCACGTTTGTTAGCAATCCTCTTGATTTAATCTTCTTCAATCTCTCTATTTTTTTTGAAAAAGTTTGTGATTTGATTTGAATTTGACAGAGATTGGACGTTCTGCTTTAATTTTTGTGAATTAGGGTTCGAGTTAGTGTTGTATTTATAAGGGTTCAAGCTAATATTAGCCATTCAAAATATATGATGTAAATTTGAATGTTGATAAAATAAAAAATTAAATCTGAGCCATTGGCCTGACCAAACCCTCATCCTGAAGCATCTACCGGTCGATTGCTTTACCTTGGGGAGGTCGATCGCTAGGGTTCGATCGGTCAGGGTGATGCTGTTGACCGGTGGAACTTTTTGATTTTAGAATATTTATTTCCAATTTTGTTTTATTTAATTATTTTCAATCTCAAAATCTAGAATGTTTATAACTCCTTCATACTAGCTCCGATTTCATAAAGTTATAAATGAAAATTGTCCAGTAAATCGCTATAAACGCAATAATACAAATTTCGCAGTCAGATATAGATGTTTGCAAAAATTCCCCCTTGTTATATTTAAATTTAATTCTTTTATTCAAATTTTCCTCTTTAATTTTTGAGGTGTTACATAGGCTCCCACTTGCCCTTCTTCTGACCATCCTTCTGAAACTATTTCTCCTTATTATTGTTGTTCGGCTTCCTTTTGCCTTCTGCGTCCGCTTGCGACTTTGGCTCATCTTTAGTAGCAACAATAGATTTAGACTTAGACTTAGGATACAAAAACTCTATCAGAGAGCCTTCTCAACCGGCTTCTCAAAGGACTCATCTATATCTCTTACCAACTTCTCTCATAGAAGATTGTCTAATCCCATGATGAACTTCTCATTCTTCTTTAACGGGATATCTACAAAAGATAGAACATACTTCAATAATATATCAAACTCCATCACATACTCTAAGACAGTCATATTCCTTTGTCTCAAGTCAGCAAATTTATGAAATATTACCGACTTGCCGGTATATACGTCTCCTCAACCCTTACCTAAACTACTCCCAGATGATCTGATCTTAAAGAGTAGTAATCTTGATGGCATTTCACCGACCTATCGCTCATCCCTAAAGATTTCTAGAGGCCAGCTTCCTCTTCATTGCACCCTCTAATTCTAAGTCCTCAAAGATTCTTTCATAAGTGTCAATCCAATCTTGGAATTCTATGGTGGACTCCATTTCAAGAAACGATCTAACTCCTAAGCTGGAATATTCTCTATTCAACTTAGTAAAGTCGACCCTAGGTGCCTGCACTTAGGCATCACCATCACTGCTAGAATTTGGACCAACTTAAGCATTATGAATCATGTTCACACCATCTTAGCGAACATGTTCTACAAATCAAGACTGGCAGCCCTCGAACCTGCTCCATGTTCCACTCCAAAGATAGAAGCCCTATCTATATTCCACATATGACGGGTCATTCATATAAGTTGTAATAAAAATGATTAGTCTCTTATAAAGGAATAAGTGGCATCCATGCATGCAATGTGACTTACTATATGTACTTCTATATAGTTTTGAACACCAAAACATAACCACTACGGTCTCTCATATATCGCTTGATCCATCCTAAGGTGATAACTCATCCGTATCTCTGAAGGATCTAAGTATCAAGTTAGGTCAACTACGCAACATATGCCATAATACCAAGTGTAAGGTCGCCCTACATCTTCGATACCCGATATACCATGTAGATTGCGATGCGACGGTACCCAACTAATGTAGGATAATGGTCAATGTTGTAAATAGCTAAAAAAAATCCAAAACATAACATGTGGAATATCTTACAATGCATAGAAAAAGCGTAATAACAACATAGATGTAAAACCAAGGAGACAAAATATAACTAAGTGAATTAAAATAAATTAGTGTGCATCGATTCATCACAGTTATAAAATACAAAAATAATAGAGTTTATACATCCCTAATATCTAAAATAAATTCTAATAACCCTCTTTCATTTAACACAAGTACTGACATAGTTCCACAACACCACACAGTGAAATATAAGCGATAGTAAGCTCCAAAATACAGATATATGAAAGCAGGCCTTCTCTTACTTCTCCGTACAACTCCCTGCTCTATCGGACATATTATCCGTAATCTACTCATTTAATAGTACCCAAGATAAATAAGAAGAAAAACATAAAAACTCGAGTCAGACAATAGTCTGGTGTGAGCGGTACATCATCCTAAAGTACTATAAAAACCGTATATAGTAATAAGAACATAGGGTATATAGAACCATACCTGACCTATCCCTGCATCCAACAAGTTAACACACAAACATAGTATATGCTAAACTACTGTCACATAAGGGTGCACTGTTGAATATGCGATTATATGATTTTTGTTTGATGATAATAAACATATACATATTCATTTAAATGTATTTGTTAATATACTATTTTATTTTCACAGATTAAATAAATATTTGATGAATAAAATAAATAACATAGAATTTGAATTCAAACGGATATTTTATTCAAACAAATATTTATTACAATTTTTATATAGTACAAATTTCAAGCTCTCACTATATATATATATATATATATACAATTTCAATCGCAGTACAATTTTGATTACATCACGATTCACATTTACATTGCACCTCACTACATATCACTCACACTCGTATTTATCTTCAACTACATTCCAATGTGAATCCAGCATCTGAGCAATCTGTAAAAATATACATTGACGCAATAAAATTGAAAATAAAATATTTTTGCACTATAACATAAAATGTGGATTTTGTAAATAATATTTGCCTTAGTTATTTGGGTTGTTCGTCATTATTTAATTTTGAATTCATCATACACGAACATCTTGTGATATACTCAGTGTATCACTGTATATGCCACAAGACCGTGCACACTGGATACACTTGATAGAATTATAGGGACAGGTGAGCACATGTCAAACCCAAAACGTCGGGTTCAGCTCAAATGCAATAAAAATAATGTCATAATATCAGCACAAGGTCAAACCCGAGCTATAGGCTAGATCCAACTCAGGTGCGATTTCAAAAATCAACATGAAGTTCAAAGTGAATCAAACTAAATTGATGCAAATACCAAATCAGTACAACACAACTACAGAATGCACATTCAAGTGCGAGCTTGGATGAGCAAGTGTCGACAAAGCAAAATTGACAAACAACAGCAAAATGCAAATGAATTAAGTTGTCAGTGCAATGCAAGACCAAATCTTAACCAAACTGCCCAGGCTCAAAGATAAATGAAAATACAATGCATCAGCACACATGAGGACCAACTCAGTGCACATGTTCAACCAAGTTAATATGTCAACATGCATAGTGGAAAAGATGAATTCAATGTCGACATACACACAGTAGTTTTAAATATATAAAGATAGTGTATTCAAGGCAACATGAAATACAACAGACTCAAGTCTGCAACTCAACTTGAAGACCAGCACAAAAGAGACCAAGGTGAACCACCAAAAATGTTAACCAAATCAGCACTGACCATACAGCAAGGCCAAATACACGCAAACCAGATATGTCAACAAGTCAAGCGATGCACTAGAGAACAATGACTGATACAAGTGACAATGCAAGCCAACATCAAGGACACATCATAATGGAAATGTACATACACAGTGCAGCCTCTACATGAAGTTTAAGAGAACCAGTAAATGACACAGATGAAAACAGTGATGAAGCATGGTCCAACCAGATTAATATGGAAACATAGCAACTCATATAAACCAGTGCCAACAGATCAAAGTCGAGCACAAAGGAATGCAACACTGCTTCATATACATGAAAACCAGAGAATACAAACTATGACACAAGTCCACAAATCCAAGCCAAGTTCAACATCAAAGCAATTCAACAGCTCAATATGCTATGCACAAGAACCAAGGTCAGAGGCGACATCAAATGATCATGTGACAGTGAATGCAAACTGCCCAAATGTACATGACCAAGTAAAATATATATGCTGCAAAGACCAGAGATGTGTGGATACAAGAAAAAGTGACTTCAACATGTTGATATGAAAACAATGTATGCAGTGACATGGTGACAGTAGAATACAAACTCGAGTCAAGGCTAAAATTGAACAAAAACTTCAGACGCAAGTACATATACAGGAATGCACAGTGCAAACTACAACATCAAGTGATACTAGGTACAACAGAAAATCAAGCAGCGATGAACTAACCATGGTGGCAAGTTCGAACAAATCCAAAGCCGAGCAAATACAAATATACATGTATGCATATATATATGTATACACATACATATCTATATCAAATGAAACAGTACCAAAATCAAAATAGTTCAAGTGGCCGGAGTCATGAAACGGCAAGTAAAATCGAACAAGGTCGAAAGTGCTATTAGAGACATAATGGCCGAAGCCAATACACAAAAAAAATGCAAAGTCGAAGTCAGGTGAAGTCATGAAACAACAGCTACATAAAGATCAACAACAACTGGATATGACTATCAAGCCATGAGTCAATCAAATTCAAAGTACCAAAAAAAATTCACGTAGCAGTTTTCACGAAATCAACATCGTCAAAATCAAGTCAAAGCCGAAGACAACAAGAACGAGAACGAATGAAATCAACACCGTGTCAATCAAGGAATCGAACCAAGTCAGAAATCAAAATCGTGTTATTCAGGTAATTTTAACAAGTCAGAGATCAATCCCAAGCATTAAAACAAAATAGAATGGCCGAGATAAATCAAGTGATGAATTCAAATAAATGCGTACAAACGAAAATCAAGGATCTCGAATCTTATATAAACAAGTAACATCATCGGCAATTGTATTATCGAGTTCAAGAAAGCAAACCAAAAGAAGCAAAAAGGAAAATTTACATGCTAAATCAAAGTCAGACTCAATCAAGGAGGAGGAGCCGCGAACGAATCAACTGAAGTAATCAATCGAAGCACCAACCATCAATTTAAGCGGCGACTTCACAAAGCCCTAATTTCAAAACTAAGAGGAACGAACGAAAGAAGGAATGAGGCCATTGTTAAACAAAGGAGCAGACCGAATAAATAAAGAGAATAATATTGGGCCGGCCCCTTTCTTTATTTAGTATTGGTTTATATTAAAAAGGAATAATTAGGGTTTTGGTGTTTAATTGTTTTTTAAATTGTTGTTTTTGTATTTTTTCTTTTAAACCATTGTAATTACTAGTCGTGTGACTAGGGGACAAACTACGTGGCGTAGTTTGAGAAGTCGCAACTCAATGGCTGAGTTGTGGCAGGGTTTTGAGCGTAGAGTTAGGTTAGTCAGTAGTGGGTGTCATGAGTTTACGTGTGTAAGCGTGTGACTACTTAATTTCTAGTAGAAACCTTGAGGGCAGCAAGTAGGCAGAGTTTCGCCGAAGCTGGGTAAATTCTGTATCGTTCTATTTATGCATTTATTATTCTGCTATTATCTGTGCTGCTATGATTTTGATATATCCGTGTTGAAATATTTTTATAAGCTTCCGCGATAATTTTTATAATTAATAGTATCACCCTATTCACCTCCCCTTTAGGGTGAAATCGATCCTACAAGTGGTATCAGAGCTAGGAATAGAAGTCAGCTTTTTCTCTAAAATTGATTTTTTTTTTCAAAAATCAATTTTTGTTTTAAAAAGTTGAATTTTTAAAATGGCTTCTTAAATAATGTTTTTTCTGAGGGTCAGTCCATAGTTAGACCACCAATGTTCAATGGTGAATACGCCTATTGGAAAAATAGAATGATTTTTTTTTTAAAAACCATTGACGCTTGGAATATTGTTGAGACAGGTTATAGAGCACCAACTATAATTATAAATAATCAGGAAATAAATAAACCGAAGGATCAATGGACAGATCTAGAAAATAAGTTATAGAATTCTAATGTCAAAGCTATAAATTCGATTATTTGTTCATTAGTCAGTTTGAATTTAATCGTGTCTCACATTGTCTAACTGCGCAGGAAATATGGCACACACTAGAAGTGACTCACGAAGGAACATCTCAAGTCAAGGAATCTCGCTTTGCCATGCTGAGTAGCGAATATGAGAATTTTAAAATGGCAAGGAAGAAAATGTTAAAGAGATGTACGGACGAATTTCTAATATCGTATACAAATCAAAAGCTCTTGGAAAATCATACACAGAGTTGGAGATAGTCCGAAAAATCCTCAGAGTCCTTTCACGAAGTTTTGAAGCAAAAGTGACTGCCATTCAAGAATCAAAAGATTTAAAACAAATGAAAGTTGAAGAACTCATCAGAAATCTCACCACTTATGAGCTAGAAATGAAATTCAAGGAAGAGCGTGAAGGAGGAGATACTCAAAAGAAATCAATAGCTCTCAAAGGAACAACTGAAAGTAATGACGACGACGATGATGATGGAGCAGCTGAGCTGGCGTTAATAATGAAGAAATTCAAAAGATGGAATCGCAAATATAGAAATCCAGCTCTAAATCAGAAATTGAAAAGCAGAATAAACAAAATACTAGATAATCCAGAAAAATGGGAGATCATTTGTCACAAGTGCAACCAACCCGGACACATCAAGCCCAATTGTCCACAAAATTGACGCGACTTTGAAAAAAAATCAAAAAGGAGAAGTTTTGCAACCACGTGGAATACAAGTGATGAAGATAATCAAAGTACTAGCAGTGAGAGTGAGAAAGCATATATGTGCCTTCAAGGTAATATAACTGATAGCGACGATGACGAGCCAAGCGAGGTATCAAAACTTACTCATTCAGAATTACTTGTATATTTCCACGAAGTAAATGGCTGTTTTGAACGACTTAGGGAGAAATATGCTAAAATTGAATCACAAAGAGATAGTTTGATTGAACTAAATGATCAGCTTGAACAATTAGTTAAAAACTATCAAAATAAGTGCCCTAAGTGTGACAAGTGTCCATTGTTTGAAGAAGAAATTAAAAAATCAGAAATTAATATAAAATCACTTGAAAATGAAATTTTGATTTTGAAAGAGAGTGAAAATACTAGGAGAGAGAACTCTATTAAAAAGTGCACATAATTATTGAATGAAAATGAATCCCTCAAAACACAAGTCCAACAACTGTCAACGACTTTAGATAAATTTTCAAAAAGTGAAAATCGTTGAATATTCTATTAGGAAAACAAACTGTCAATACAGTCAGACAAGGACTTGGATATAATCAATCTGAAAATGTTAGAAATGAAATTAATTAAGACAATTCGATATGCACAATTTGTAGAAAATTTGAACACGATCAAAACAATTGTTGGTATAGACCCAAACATGTGAAAATTATACCAATTTGGGTTCCAAAAGGCACAAATATAAAATCTCTCAAAGTTAAACAAATCTGGGTGCCGAAAGGATCATATAAATAGTTTTGGGTCTCCATAAAATTATTTTTCAAAATATTCTGCCACTAACAATCATGGACCTATAAAAACAAATAGGTCACAAAAATATTTCACCGTGTAGGTGTGGTGGCAGGCTAAGGAATAACAACAGTGTTATCTGGATTCTGACTGTTTCAGAAACACAACGGATGACAAAGCAAAGTTCCTTAGCCTAGTACAAAGGTGACAGAATCACAATGGACAACAACGAAAAATATCGTAAAGGTAAAATAGGTAATGGTATATTTATTTGAACGATATATTAAATGTGATAATCTGCACCGTAATCTGAGTTAAATCGGTCAATAATGTGATGATGAAATAATGATGATTTTGATTCTGACTTATTCAAAATTGTTGGCCAATTATATTCTTATGCCAAGAACGCTATAAAAATCTCTAGATTCTTTGAATTACTTCATATATATTGGTTTGGATTAATAATAGTGTTTTATTGGATGATAATACATTTGGTTATTTTACGGCTAACTCTAATTTCATGGTTTTTGATTATTTACACGGTTTCAATTCAAATTCAAGAGAATGTCATTTAAAAAGCTGTTAAAATTGATTTTGAGATATTTTGTTGCACAACTCATGATCTGGTCTGTAACATTCAAAAAATGATAATTTTGAGTGAAAGAGAAATTCAGATGCAGATTACACTGGTAATCTAGGTGATAGAAAAATTATTAGTGGAATGTTATTTTTGTTGAGACATTTAGTAACTGCATCGGTTTTTAAAGAAAATATCTGCATATTTTTCATTTCAAATAATTATTCAAATAGAAATTTTTCTCATAAAAACCCCTCTAGAAAATCATCTTTGACCTTGTTTTCGAAATGGTCATTTCTAGAAAAATTGATTTTATAATTATTTTTGAATTTAATTTTTAAATTATAACATTGACTAATCCGACTCCCTACTAATTATCAAAAAGATAAATAGTGATTGAAAAAGTGACGAGTGTTGATATTTATCATATATTATGACTCAAGACAGTATAATTAGTAAATTTCTTTAGAAATTTAAACAAGAGTTATAAAACTTTTTGTTGGTAAATATTACATGACCATCTCTATTTCTATCATATTTCTAACGAGCGTCACTCATCAAAATTCAATATAGTTTGTCGATATGTGGTACTTTAAACAGGAATCATTCATTTTTCATTTTATATTTTTTTTAATAAAAAAATAATAGTAATAAAATAATAAAATAAAATAAAATCCAAAGTATTCACTCTGATTTAAAAGTCCTTACGGTTATGCATGGGTGAATTAGTTGGAATTTGTTATGTGCTTCCATGCTCATTTAAAAGTCCTAACGGTTGTGCATGTATGGAACGCATATTAAAATTGATTTTTTAAATAAACAAGTTGATTCTAATCCCATTTAAATGTCCTCACGGTTATACGTGGTTAGAAGATACTTGAATTCATTTTTTTAAATAAAATAAAATTGGAATACTACTAATCTCATTTAAAAGTCCTAACGGTTATTCATGGTTGGTTGATATTCAAATTCCTGATATGAATATAGCACAAATAGACACAACAGTATGGTTTTATATGATGACATCATTCCCATCATTCTAAAAGTGGAATATGCGCCTAACAGAGTATTTACGATTTTTGTTTGATTTTTTTATTGAAATTTAATATTTATATTCAATTGAGTTTTAATGTTGGATTAATATCTATCACTTTATCTCCATTTTTCTAATACTATTACTTTTTTGCTGATAACAAAAGGGGGAGAGAAAAGTTAAGATTTTGTCAAATAAAATCAAGTAAAGGTCAAATATTTTCTATTTGCATCTAGGCTCATTTGCATATTTTTAATTGTATCCATATATAAAGGGGAAGCTTTGTGTAGAGATGAAGCATTCAAATAGGGGGAGAAAGTTAAATAATCAAATACATTTAACATATTCAAAATCTTAAATATATGTTTGTTATCATCAAAAGGGAGAGATTGTTGAATATGCGATTATATGATTTTTGTTTGATGATAATAAATGTATATATATTCATTTAAATGTATTTGTTAATATACTATTTTATTTTCACAGATTAAACAAATATTTGATGAATAAAATAAATAACACAGAATTTGAATTCAAACGGATATTTTATTCAAACAAATATTTATTACAATTTTTGTATAGTACAAATTTCAAGCTCTCACTATATATATATATATATATATATACACATACAATTTCAATCACAATACAATTTTGATTACATCACGATTCACATTTACATTGCACCTCACTACATATCACTCACACTCGTATTTATCTTCAACTTCATTCCAATGTGAATCCAGCATCTGAGCAATCTGCAAAAATATACATTGACGCAGTAAATTGAAAATAAAATATTTTTGCAGTATAGAATAAATGTGGATTTTGTAAATAATATTTGCCTTAGTTATTTGGGTTGTTCGTCATTATTTAATTTTGAATTCATCATACACGAACAGCTTATGACACACACAGTGTATCACTGTATATGCCACAAGGCCATGCACACCGATATACACTTGATAGAATTACACGGACAGGCGAGCACCGGTCAAACCCAAAATGTTGGGTTTAACTCAAGTGCAATAAAAATAATGTCACAATGTCAGCACAAGATCAAACCCGAGCTATAGGCAAGGATTCTGAGGATATACACAGTGTATCACTGTATTCAAGGCAAAATTCAAGTGCGAGCTTGGATGAGCAAGTGTCGACCAAGCAAAATTGACAAACAACAGCAAAATGCAAATGAATTCAGTTGTCAGTGTAATGCAAGACCAAATCTTAACCAAACTGCCCAGGCTCAAAGATAAATGAAAATACAATGCATCAGTACACATGAGGACCAACTCAGTGCACATGTTCAACCAAGTTAATATGTCAACATACACAGTGGAAAAGATGAATTCAATGTTGACATACACACAACAGTTTTAAATATACGAAGATAGTGTATTCAAGGCAACATGAAATACAACAGACTCATGTCTGCAACTCAACTTCAAGACCAGCACAAGAGGGACCAAGGTGAACCACCAAAAATGTTAACCAAATCAGCACTGACCATACAGCAAGGCCAAATACACACAAACCAGATATGTCAGCAAGTCAAGTGATGCACTAGAGAACAATGACTGATATAAGTGACAATGCAAGCCAACATCATAGACACATCATAATGGAAATGTACATACACAGTGCAGCCTCTACATTAAGTTCAAGAGAACCAGTAAATGACACAGATGAAAACAGTGATGAAGCATGGTCCAACCAGATTAATATGGCAACACAGCAACTCATATAAACCAGTGCCAACAGATCAGAGTCGAGCACAAAGGAATGCAACAACACTGCTTCACATACATGAAAACCAGAGAATACAAACTATGACACAAGTCCACAAATCCAAGCCAAGTTCAACATCAAAGCAATTCAACAGCTCAATATGCTATACTCAAGAACCAAGGCCAGAGGCGACATCACATGATCATGTGACAGTGAATGCAAACTGCCCAAATGTACATGAACAAGTAACATATATATGCTGCAAAGACCAGAGATGTGTGGATACAAGAAAAAGTGACTTCAACAAGTTGATATGCAAACAATGTATGCAGTGACATGGTGATAGTAGAATACGAACTCGAGTCAAGGATAAAATTGAACAAAAACTTCAAACTCAAGTACATATACAGGAATGCACAGTGCAAACTACAACATCAAGTGATATTAGGTACAACAGAAAATCAAGCAGAGATGAACAAACCATGGTGGCAAGTTCGAACAAATCCAAAGCCGAGCAAATACAAATATACATGTATGCACATATATATGTATACACATACATATCTATATCAAATGAAACATTACCAAAATCAAAATAATTCAAGTGGCCAGAGTCATGAAACGGCAAGTAAAATCGAACAAGGTCGAAAGTGCTATCAGAGACATAATGGCCGAAGCCAATACACAAAGAAAATGCAAAGTCGAAGTCAGGTGAAGTCATGAAACAACAACTACATGAAGATCAACAGCAAGTGGATATGACTGTCAAGTCGCGAGTCAATCAAATTCAAAGTACCAAAAAAAATTCACGTAGTAGTTTTCACGAAATCAATATCGTCAAAATCAAGTCAAAGCTGAAGACAACAAGCACGAGAATGAACGAAATCAACACCGTGTCAATCAAGGAATCGAACCAAGTCAGAAATCAAAACCATGTTATTCAAGTAATTTGAACAAGTCAGAGATCAATCCCAAGCATTAAAACAAAACCGAATGGCCGAGATAAATCAAGTGACGAATTCAAATAAATGTATACAAACGAAAATCAAGGATTTTGAATCCTATATAAACAAGTAACATCATCGACAATTGTATTATCGAGTTCAAGAAAGCAAATCAGAAGAAGCAAAAAGGAAATTTACATACCAAATCAAAGTCAGACTCGATCAAGGAGGAGAAGCCACGAACGAATCAACTGAAGTAATCGATTGAAGCACCAACCATCAATTTAAGCGGCGACTTCACAAAGCCCTAATTTCAGAACTAAGAGGAACGAACGAAAGAAGGAACGAGGCCATTGTTAAACAAAGGAGCGGACCGAATAAATAAAGAGAATAATATTGGGCCGGCCCCTTTCTTTCTTTAGTATTGGTTTATATTAAAAAGGAATAATTAGGGTTTTGGTGTTTAATTGTTTTTTTTGTATTTTCTCCTTTAAACCATTGTAATTACTAGTCGCGTGACTAGGAGACAAACTACGTGGCGTAGTTTGAGAATTCGCAACTCAGTGGCTGAGTTGTGGCAGGGTTTTGAGCGTAGAGTTAGGTTAGTCAGTAGTGGTTGTCGCAAGTTTACATGTGTAAGCGTGTGGCTACTTAATTTCTAGTAGAAACCTTGGGGGCAGCACGTAGGCAGGGTTTTGCCGAAGCTGGGTAAATTCTATGTCGTTCTATTCTGCATTTATTATTCTGTTATTATCTGTGCTGCTATTATTTTGATATATCGGTGTTGAAATATTTTTATAAGCTTCCGCGATAATTTTTATAATTAATAGCATCACCCTATTCACCCCCTCTAGGGTGAAATTGATCCTGCATGCACAAAACTAAGTACAATGTGAGGTATAAGGGTATAACACAACAATATGACATCCATATCAAGCATACCGCAAACATAACAACCATCACCTAAAATTGCATATCTCACTCAAGTGCGTTGGATATACGAAAACTCTTATTATCCACATAGATAGTCAACAACCACTCAATATTACAAATGCTCAACTCATGCCCACATAGATGGCTAGAGACTGGATATACACAGCTGTCCATTAATACGGGTACACACAGACTACCCAAGGTGCACACTTACCACTATTGGGTACACGTAGACTACCATGTCCCAATAATGAGCATCACAACCTTAGAGTTATCCATTAATCCCTTAGCACACATACCGATAGTAAAACCATCTCTTGTTATACTCCATAAGATATCATACAGAACTTGTTCGCTTGGTCTATCACCAAATATCATAGTCACTCGCCACATCGAGTCATTGTAGTCGTTGCACTTCATTGGTTGCCACTTAAAGCCCCAAAGTCATATCGAGTCGTCCTGGAGTTATCCATCCTTATTCTAAGACAACCTTTAAGACCCTTAAAGTAACCCAAGTCTACCTTGAAGCATACCCATGCATTTCCCTCAAGCATGCTTAAAGACATACTGAAGCTGCAACGTTCTACCCCTTGTCCGGTTCTTTTTGCATCTGGCCCGAAGCCAAGAATCCACCGAATCAAAACATTAACACCTTACATCATTTCTTGTCCAGTGTTTATACCAAAAAACACCTTTCCTAGATGGAAGCCAAGACTCGAGCAATTCCATCCCCGGACCGAAGCACCCTCCGTACATCATTTCTTATCAGGTCTTCCTAACATCAGCCAGCCTTGCCTGAAGCATGCTCATCCTCAGCCCGAAGTATACCACCGAGCACCCTATGCCAACCATCATACCCGAACCAAAATCTTATAGCCTTCCAACACTTCGATTTTGCATTGATCCATTGCTACACTTACTACTTCGACCTACGTGCATCTTATGCATCGATACAACTCCAAACACTCTAGAGCCTATTCGTTGAAGTCTGATCCATGTTTACGAATGCCCTATCCTTTGTGTATCTAATCGTGGAGCACATCGCTACTCCTTTGATATGGAGACCCTCGACTATAGAATCAATCACCACCTCTATTTCGCTCCAATGAGCAGTTACAACTATTCAAACATACGAACAACATCCAACAAGCATTAATCTACATTTAAATGTACAACTATACATTAAAAATATTGAAAATCATTTCAAAACACATCTACAATGTTGCTTAACATCTACACAAGCAACCACACATCAAAGCAACATGATTAAATCACTTTAAACATTTTAAATTTATTTTTTACTTCAGGTTAGGTTTCAAAAAGCAACAAAATATAATTTTGACTTTAAAAATGGATCTAAAACATATCAAAGTGTTTGGATACATATATAATAGGTTGTGAGATGATGAATCATCAACTAAACACCCAAAAATTAATGATTTGCACGCAAAATGAGGTAAATCCAAAAATAGACAGTAAAGTCCCTAAAAAGTTTCTTCGAAAATGTTGATTTGGCCATCTTTTGCTAATCCCCTTGCTAATCTACCCTTAATCTATAGATTTGGCTTGATTTGGAAGAGATTAGAGAAATTTTTGGCTAAAGAGAAGTTTAATGGAGGTTTAGATCTATTTTGGGATGATGGAAAATGAGCTAGGGAAGGTTCTAGCAACCAGCAATAGTTCCAAACCTGAAATGGGTTATTTCACCCAAACCTCACCAAACCCAATAAGCCATCCCAAAAATCGTCTAACTTCAAGTAGTCATATCTGAAACCATAAGTCCAAAAAACTATTATGACCCCTCTACGGAAAGAGAAACCATCATATCTTCTAATGGAAGTGTCTCGGACTCTAATTTGACTTCTATCAAAACTTAAAACCATTACAAATTATCAGGAGTAAAATCATCCAATAAATTTCTAAGGGTCAAAATGTCAATACTCAATCCCACGCAAGGTTATAACATCATATATTCCAATACAAATTTAAAAACTATTATACGATCGTTCGATATATAAAATATGAGTCGTTACAATTAGAGTTTACCTACTCTTCAATTATACATGCATAATATTTAGCCATTTTTGGACCAGTATCCACGAGTAGAAATCCGAGCAAAAGAAAGAAGCGTAGTCTAAGTAGCGCGATCAATGTGTGGATTGTATCCAGCAAACCAGACAGGGGAAATGATATGAAGGAAATGGGAAATAAAAATTCATTTATCATCCCATCAAAAGGGAAAATAACATCCGTTTATTATCCCATCGATGAAAACTAGACCAACCACATGGATACTTCCAAGCGTCAATCATCTACTAACTTCATATCGAATTCAAATTAGTTTTCATTTAAAATTTAATAATCTTCTTTATGTCAAAGACCATTAGCTCAAGTCAAAAGTGTTAAGGTGCCCTAGGCCGAGATTCTAAAGGTCTTGGGTTCGACCCTTCGAGACATCGGAATGAGTGCTTTACCCGAATAAAGTATCACTGTTGTTCTCAAAAAATAATAAACTCACTTAAAATTGGATAGCCCTGCCAAAATGGTGGTAATCTGCATCCAACTTCTGGGGAACCACAAGATGAAAGTCATATGACTAAATTTAATGTTGTACAACATAAGCAAACATCGTATGATACAAATTCATGTGATCTAGAGATGATAAAGGGAAAATGGTACTACAATAGAGAAGAAGATATTCTTTGCACCATGGATGAAAATACCAAAGATAGAAATATTGAGATTGTCAACAATAATTGCAATTGTTTAGAATGAAATCTTCTTTGCATCATGGATGTAGGGATCTAGGGATCTAAACCATGTAAATTTATATGTCATTTGTTATTTGCATTTTCCCACTTTTTTCACAGTACGAGTTGTGTAGAAATAGATCCAAGTAGTTATATTAACCATGCAATTCACGAATATCACACATGTATTCCTTATATCCGTGAAAGCATTCAACATTAAATGTACACTCATGAACTGTAATGAGATGAAAAATCTTATTAACACCTACAACTCACAACAGCTACTTGTCATTAGGGTGAGTGTTAGGTCAATTTTGTCGGTTTTGAGGTAAAAAACTTCAAACCAAATTGTAACTAAAAAAAATTCAAAACCGAACCAAATTAGTTTTGGTTAATTCGATAGGTGGCCTCCCTTCTGAAACTCAAAAACTAGTTGAGTAAACCTGAGGATGCCTCACCCGAACGGACACCAGGCTAGTGAAAGTGGGTCTTGTTTTATTGCAAAAAGTATGTTATTATTCAAATGATTGATTACTCGAAACAAAAACATAAATTTATGTTTGAAGAGATTTTACTAAGTATTTTTTTACATCTATATGAAAAATTGATTTATTTTCAATAGATAAACTTTGTTTTATATTAATAAACCATTTGTTGAAAGTATTATAATAACATATATTTGGATAGTATAATGAAAGGTAGGTTGATTTGGTTAAACCGATAACCAAAAAAATTATTTTACAATCCAAACTCAATCTGATTAAGTTTTGTAACCGAACCGATCGAAATGAATCAGTTTATTGATTAACTTGGTTCTAACCGAGTATTGGTTACCCCTACTTGTCATGCAACCCTTAATCTACACCGACAAATCAACTTGCATAAGGTTATATGAAGCCATCTCCCATATTACAAAGACGAAAATTAGTACCAAAACTTGACTAAACTTTCCTTTGAACTACCACCCTATAATTTGTAATCTCCATAAAGCAACAGTAAATATAAAAATCCGCAAACTGGACATAAATTCAATATGAACTGAACAATTATAAATCCCCATGTCATTGTCATTTTACTACAATTCCTATTATAATTTATTGTTACAATTACATCTCTATAATGAACGCGGTCTCTAAAGATCTTCATAAATCATGTAACTTCGAGATTGGCAAACAAAATCGTTAATAAGTGTTAGGAGCATAACATAAGTAGGTCCGCCTCATGATCATCCTTACATAATCGGGTATGGGTTCTTATACTCACACACACATTATATATATATATATATATATATATATATATATATATATATATATATACACACATACACATATATAAATTTGGGTTGATGAACCATTCACATCAGACAGTTGTTTGACCCAATGTTATTCATGTAGTATTTCTAATAAAGCTCGGATACCCTCACGAGTATGTTGAGAGACAGCTTTGGTGTGACTACATATTGTAGTTGATCTATAAAAAGGAGCATGAGACTCAGGGACTAACTATTATAATGGAGATTTACTATTATATATTCGAATGTGCAGGACCATGAGTAGTCGGCGCTTATTTATATTTTGGGAAAAAGACTATTCATTTTATATGCATTTGAGATATCGATTCATCTATATATGTATGATCATTTGAAAGATTCTACACTCTACCATTATTGGAGTTTATCTACCATCACTTTATTCTATTCGTACTACTATATCTTCTATTTATATATATGTTTTCTTATATTATGTATATACATATTGAGTACATGATATGCCATTGGATTGTCAACTGAATTTGAAATGGAATTTTCATGCATCGAGTGCTTAATAGCACGAAAAAATATATATAAGCATCAAACATGGGAGACCTTTTAATTTTGTTTGTATTTGCCTTGTGAAACAAATTATGAACACATGTCCAAATGGTAAGCTTCCATTGAAAAAAAGGCTATTTCTATTAACACCCCCTTGTTTTCTTCACACGCTCCAGTAAAAATAGTAAATTTTTTGTTACAATAATTTTTTTGTTTAAACTAATAAAGTAGTATCTTTTCTAATCTTTTGTTTAAGACTAATAAAATGATTAATCGACACTCTCATTTTTATGGTTATGAAAATGATGATTATTGGATTAATCTAGCAGCTTGATTGTTGTCAATTTTACAATAAACCTAATTTTTTTTACAATAACAAAGAATAAAAAAATCCAAATGTGCTACATGATCCTCTTGAAACGTAGTTTATCATGCACTAGGATTCGATCAAAATCTAGAGCGCTATACATAGGATTTACTCAATACCTAGTGCGCCATGCACTAGGATTCAATCAATACATAATGCACCAGGATTCAATCAATACCTGCTGCATCATACACCGGGGATTGATCAAAATCTGGTGCAATGTACGTTAAAATTTATAAAATCTATCGTTGTATTGGCTGAAAAGGAATAACAATGAAATGTAAAACGAAAAAAATAACAATTCAAGACTTGATTAAGGGAAGGAAAAAGATAGCATTGAAGATAATGTGGAATTAATCTAACACTAAGAATGAATCAAACTATATGTAAGGGTAAACATGGAATAAAATGGGGCGGCAATGGAAACATATGGAGTATTCAAACTTTTTAACCGCTGGTAGGGTGTGAAAAGAAATTTAAGGGGTGTTAAACAGATTTAACCAAAAAATAAACGGGAAATGTGCATTGGTCTGTGCAGCAGACACATCATTGTGATTTAGGGCGTGCCCGCGACAAACGGAAACGAATAATCAAAGCGAGACATTTGAACGGAGAAGTTGAGTGAATGTGGAATGCATTTGCGGCTACGAATCGAGTAATTGAGCGGGTCATTTAAGTTGTGATTTTTAATTTAATCGATTTATAGTCTATTGATTACTTATTTGTTTTTTAATAAATAATAGTGTCAATAACTTGCAAAAATAAATAAATAGATTGAAAAGTTACATATTTCTTGGATTCAGTTCAAACAAACTCTATAATGTTGAGTACTTTAATACGACCGTAACGTAAAAACGTCTTAAACAAACCTCATTTGCAAATGTTATTAATTTGCAGGTCGGGACATCCAATACAGCACGTTCAAAACTGAAAGCGGGTATTTTCTCTAAAAGGAAGCTGGCATCTTAGTTCGGTTCAATCTGACCTAGTACAGTTTAAGAGTAGCCCAGCCCGATTTGGTTACTGATAAATTCAATTTTCTCACTCTTCCCTCAACATTCCCTGTTCTCCTTTCAATACAACTTGTCCATTTCCATCTCTCCTTTTTGTTTTTCATTTCTAAATCATGCAGTCAGTATACAGGAGATCAACGCACAAGCTTTTTACGGATCAATCTCTATCCCTCAGATCAGTCTATCCTCTATACTCTTGTAGTAAACCCTAACCGAAATTACCCCTAATTTCCCCCCTAATTTTCAGTATCATTCGTCACTATTTTTGTGTGTTAATAGGCTGTGGATTTGATCAGAATCGGTTTTATTCGGCTAATGTTACTGTAAAAGGATCTGGGCATCTCGTAAGAAAGGGTACTGGCGGCAGATCTTCTGTCAGGTGAATTTTAACTTGTGAAGTTGCTGTGGATTAATTGGAAATATCTATCTATCATTATTGGAACATTCGAGTTATGATTGTATTGCATAGCTTTAACTGTTGGGTAAGTGTGGGAATAGTTATGCCGCTCTACTATATGTATTGTATAGTGTGAATTGATTTGCAATTTTTCATCCATAACGGTGCTGCTTGGTTGACCACATTAATGTTTATTTCAGTTGGACATCGAAATGTTGATTTAAGAAACAAACACTCGCTATAGCATTTAGGTGAATTTGGATAAATTAAAAAGATAAAATTAGCTGCACTCAAGGTTTTAAATCTCCAATTTTAGTTAGGTCTCGTCCTAGGAACTTTCACATGTGATATCACAAGAACTAAGAAGAAATGGGAGAGTACGTCTAGGATAGTTTGGGGTAACCTCTCTAACGTGTATCTTTTCTGAACTCTTTTACAATGTCACAAAAAAAGAGAGTAAAATTTGTAACTTTACTTACTTGATGTGTAAAGACAAAGCTCATTCATGCTGTAGGTTTGTAGATATAAAGTTCGTTTATGTAGGTTACTTGTTACAATCAGCAAATAACGATCATTAATGCACATAGTAAATGGTAAACAGAAACAACAATAAAATAGAAACATTTATGTAGGTTATAGTTGTAAAAATGAGAACGAATCAGTGAATTAGATTGAACAATTTCATTTGGGCTCATATACATTATAAAATAGTCATGTAAAATAAGATAACACAATCTCGGTCGTTATCTTGAACTGGTACAATTAATATACTAGGTCCCAATTGATGTACTTTCCATCTCAATCTTATAATTCATATTAAAGATATGCTAAGGGTATTGCTTTCTCTTCTTGTTCCCTAGTATTGGAGTTCAATCTTGATCAAAATGTTCATATCTCAATCAAGACAAGGTTCAAATGAGATTCGAACAAATTTTGATGTTCCGTTTCACACAAAAAACAACAACGAGATCTCGATCAAGATGATCGACATTTAATTCTACACAAAATTTAATTATCTTTTAATATTATTCTGAAATATTTTGGTTTGTAATTAGGTTAGATAAAGTTATGTGATTAAAACTCCTCTTTGGACTAAATGTGTCATTTAGCTAAGGAAGCACACATGAAACTTCGTACTTTATAATCAAGCATCTATTTGCAAGTGTATAATTAACCAATTAAATGTATTTGAAGCATAAAATTTCTCTAATTTTTATTGCAGTTTCCCATTTTTCTTTATACTCAATTGTCACATCTCACTTTTCTATCTACGCTTCATTTTGCTTGATTCTTAATACCCCTTAAAGGTGGATTATAATATCCTAGTAATACTCAAACCGGAAAATGAATAAGGAGGGAACACTATACAATGATAGTTGAGATAAATTTAATTGTTGTTTGGATGTGAAACATTTAAATATTTCTTATTGAACTCATGAATTTTGGGATGCTTTAAGATTATTTTTTCGTTCTGTTATTTAAATGTTGAGTATAACATAATAAGCGCAAAAGCTTTGACATCTCAAAGAATCAAGCATACACTACTAAATTCCAAGGGAATATCAAGTCTCTGAATCTCCTTTGTTTTCATCTTGCTTGAGATCTTTTTTTACACTTGAACATGGTGAAACTTCCAATGTAACTGTTATTTTGTTTGATACTCAGCTCACCTGGAATATCAAATTTCAACCTGAGATATGAACTCATTCCAAGATCTAGTCTTAAATTTGAGATTTGAAACCTTGAATATACATTGAATCCTCAACACACATATCAGGTAAATCACATAGTAATCAGTTGCAAGTGCCGATTGCGAGGCTCGAGGATGTATTTTTTGTCAGTTATCTATGTTACAAAACAAGTAAACAACCTCGTGGAGGTAGCATTGATGTACATTGACTTTCTATTAAATTCAACAACACTAGAATCCGCAATTTTACAATAATTTATATAAACAACATAAAACTATAAAATTAGCAAGAGAGTGTGCATAAAGTTGTTTGATTACTTAGTATCACATAATTATGAATATCTTTAGACATCACCTGGTTCATGTAGATTACTAGTTTTGCTAACTTCTTTATCATTTATGATATGATATGAAAAATCCGTTTATTTGTTTCGGGAAACTTGGGCCATTGCTTAATGCGCATTTCCTAGTTATTTAAATCAAAATTTCAGTTTGATTTATGCTCTTTGAGAATCTAGGGCCTAATTATTGTTCTATAGAGTCCTCCTATATTTTTTTTGTGCTTATATTATACGTTACAGTTGTATTGCAGCATACATTGGCAAAATGTATCTATGACAACACTTCCCTTGAATCTCTATTGATCCAAGATATTGGTGCTAAATTTTTTAATATATTTTTTCCAATTCAAGTTGAAAAGGAATCAAGTAGACAAATATACAAGCATCTAAAGTATGCGTGTAAAAAAGATTTAAAGAGAGCCTTTTTCTTTGGTTTTTTGTTTTTGTTTTGGAATTGCTACTTTATGAATTGTGGCTTTGAAAGATTGAAGAATTAAATTAGGTTAGTGATTTGGTTAGTGAAGTTGCTGATGATGTTGGAATCACTATAATTGCTTTAGACATTTAAACTAGTTTAATTGGCTCAGATTTGAGGCTTAGTTTTTAATGCACAAAGCATGGACTGGACATGATCAATATAAAAACATTGGTAAACCATCAATTTTTTTTTTGTTCTTCTAATTTGAAACTGTGTCAGCGTTTTGTTGATATATTAGATGCTATGTTTTTTCAAGATTAAGGTGATGTCTTATGGGTACCAACGAAATTTGGGTTTTTGTTTGCTATGGATGGATTTATATAAACTATCAAACATATGCAAACTTTAACTGTGTTTCATTAACATAGATAGCATAGGCAAATTTGCATACATAAAATAACAAAGTTAAATTAAACTGCATTACTATCAATAATTTATCAAGCTTTCTTACAAATATAATATAATCAAAATACCGTATTTAAGACATGTTTTTTAGAGTTTACCAAAATCAAATTCATCTACAACTGCTTCAAAACCAAGATTTTTAGCAAATTCATTTGCATTATATATTATCATGTGATTTCCAAGATAACTGTCAACCTTCTCATATTGAAATGCTATTTTAGTTAGCTTCATAGCTGAAACGGCTCGTTTTGCGGTTGCATTGATGAAGGAAGAGTTATTTAAAACAAATCAATCCATGATTGTGATGTAGGGTTTCTTGCGAGCTGCAAACGTCTGAGGTTTTAAATTGCAAGTTCAATTTACTGTTATTGCAACTTTGATGAGTACCATTATTATTGCAAACTGAATAGTTGGTTTAGGGTTATAGTTGGGCTTTCTTGACCTTAATTGCTGAAATGATTGGCCTATGGCCGCAGTCGATACGAGAAGAGTTACTTTTAAAGACAAATCAGCCTATGAATCAGGGGGTTTGGGTGCTTGAGTTTGATTGCTGAGGTAGGGTTTCTTGTTAGTTCCAAGCGTGTCAGGTTTTTAATTGCTGGCTTGAAGGGTTATCATTGTGATTTTGATGAGGGCCAAGATTATTTGTAAACTGGGCAATCTATTTGGGGTTAGAGCTGTTTTTTTAGAAAAATTAAATAATAAAAAAAAACTGAATTAATTCTTTTTTTCCTTTTATGATTCTTCACTATTTTTTTGGGCCATACAACTGCTTGCTGATCCATACTCTACATTCATCAGTGCTTATGAGCAATATTTATAAACTTGTTAATGTCACCAACAATACAAATATTTTTTGGTTATTTATCCCAATTGACAGATCATATTTTTACGATTCAGTCACTTCATCTATAGTGATTTAGAAGTGTTTAGTTTTTGTGCGAAATTAGTATAATGGTAAAGAGTATTTTTTGCAATCAAAATCTAGTGGAACCTACCATCTCAATATAGCTATATCTGCTCTTGCGAAACCCTAAGTTTAATGGCTGGCAGTAGAAGCCATTGCATTCAAATTTCATGTTTTTATCGACATCATTATTATTGATTATTGATAATCTAGCTAATTTTCTTCACCCTTACTAAACTCCCATTCATTCTCCTTATGCTCCTAATTCAACACCTTACTGCATTTTATCCATATTAATTCATGTTATACAAGGTGGGTTCCACATCATGCGGGATGGTTTTCGTAACCCTGCACACTGATTAATTTTAGAGCGATATCTCCACCGGAGTGTGGAGAACACACTTTCATGTTGTACTAGTTTAGTTGCTGGACATGTCAAACAATGGAAAATTGTTAGAGTGTGAAAATATGAGTAGGGGTGGTAACTTTTGGGTATCGGGAATTGATCTAATCTATTGTGGAAGACTTCTTGAGGCTATGTAAGTAATCCAGATTCCGACTTTGTTATGCTAGTACCCTCATGAACTGCTCACCCCAATAATACAAAACATAAAAATATGTCATATTGAACTTAAAAGGATATGACATTGAAATATTTAAATTAGATAAACTTTATCTGTTTGTCTGTTGAATCTTAATTCTTGGGTGCTATTATTCAGTGGAATTGTCGCGACTGTTTTTGGTGCTACTGGGTTTCTTGGTCGCTATGTTGTTCAGCAGCTTGGTGAGTTGAAAACCAATCACTCTTTTAAATGACAATGTTAACAAGAGTCGTCTGAGTGCTTCAAACTGTAAAGATGGTTATGCCGTATTCTACTATTGTGGCTGTGTTAGATAAATTGTCGCAGCTTAAACATTTATTCTACTTAAATATTAAGCATGTTCAGATTATGATAATATCTACTGCTTTTCTTACTGTACCATTATTTCCTACAATCACAGCAAAAATGGGAACTCAAGTACTTGTTCCTTTTCGAGGCTCAGAAGATTCCCACCGTCACCTAAAATTAATGGGTGATCTTGGTCAGGTAATATAATTATAATCTATCAGTACTATTTTCATATTCTCCTGGAAAGATGCGTTGAACCTTTTACTTCAAGCTTTTCACTCTCAAGCAACTTTAATCAGATTGTCCCAATGAAATACGATCCTCGAGATGAAAATTCAATCAAAGCAGTAATGGCTAAGGCAAATGTTGTTCTAAATCTTATAGGTATGTTTCTTTTTTCTTTTTTTCTATTGAACTTCTTTGTCACAGCTACTTTGTGTCCACTGAAATACTTATTTTTAATGATATCAGGAAGGGAGTATGAAACAAGGAACTTTAGCTTTGACGAAGTGAATTATGGCATGGCTGAACAACTTGCCGTGGTATGTCTCCCATCCATTTTATTCTATCACTTCACTTGTCACTGAGACAGGCTTAATTCAGCTTCCCTTGATGAGAATTCTCTCCAAGCTGCTGATGTGGCAATTTTAAGCCATAGCTACCTTTTGTCTCGTATGAACAGACTTGCGATTTGCAATTTGTCACATCAACAACAATGGAGGGAAGTTAATTCTAGTTCAGTTTTGAGCCAATGTTTGTCATTGTTATATTATCTTGATATCACAAAAGTTGGTGCAGTATTTTTACATTAGTCTTGAAGTGATCTTTGTCAGTATATGTGATACTCCTTCCCTGAGATTATGTGATTGTACAGTGAAAAGATCCTTTAAAAAAAAAACAATTGTAAAAGAGGTTTTTAGGCTCAAGGAAAAAGCTGAAGAATAATTTAGTTTTAGGGATTGCTTTATAGGCTGAAGGACATTTTCTAGTGCAAATCACAGAAGGATATTTATAACTATCATTTTCTGTTTACACTGAAAGTGTTCTTCAGACTAAAGACTAAATTTTGTTGCAACTTCTTCCTTGTGCCTATTTTCTGATTGTAAAAAATTTCTCATTCATATCTCTGTATTGCTTACCGCATATCATTTACAGTTAAGCTTCCACGTGCATGATAATGGTGTTGTAGTTTCATATTTTTCTTAGATGACATCTAAACCCAAAAAAATGAGAAAATTTTCTTATCTGGGATCTTAAACCTTTTAAAGAGTATAAAAGGTGTATGCCATCTCTGTATATTATTTATTTAAATTGTTCTTCAACACACAAATAATGACATATCTACAGTAAAGGAGCATACAGAGCCAAACATGTGGTAATTGCAGCATCTTTTGTTGTCTTTCATCACTGGCTTGCATGTACTCCACAATTAGTCGTGTATTCATGTTCTAGGATGTCATTGGACTAAAACATTGACAAAATTGAATGGGTAGGACAAGTGGAAGGTGTAGTGATCAGACTGTCAAATACGACCTTGCCTCTTTGTCCATGTTATCTGGTTATTCTAGTTTTTCTACATTATTTTGTCTACAGTGCTTATCACAAGGTAAAGGAACCTTTTTTCCTTTACATTATCTGCTTTGGTAATACGTAACTGATGCATCCTGTGTTCTCGGGAAAAAGAATGATGCATCACGAATTTTACCTTGATTTGAATATTTTTGGCTAGGTGTAATTGATATGTAACTATGATATTAGTGGAGATTATATGTAGTGAAATGATGGGTGATTCCGTATGATTATAAGTTTTCACCACTTGTATCTTTGGTCAAATCTTTACATCTTTTGTGCATTTGCCAGTCCAGCATTATTTTATGGCGCTCATGCTAATCTTAATGTCATGGCCGTGCCTCAAAATAAGAATATATATTTTGTCCATTTTTTACCTATCAAGTTGAACAGATATGCAACTTTTTGTTCATTAGTCAGCAACTTTTGGGAAATTTCCTTGATACTTTTGATAGCTATAACAACCACCTTGCATTCTATAATTTCAAAATTGTGAAATATTTGGTGGTTTTTTCCCTCAGCTGCATGAAAATATTACAATGTATCACCTTACCTTTGAATCCCAAGGCTGATCTAATTCAAGGTTCTAACAATGTTTAGAAAATCTGGTCATGGACCAGACTGTGATGGTCTGGTGACAGTTCCAATGGTCTGGTTGATCGAACTGTCGGTTCCATCGCAAGAAAGGAGTAGAAAGGAGTGGAGGAAGAAATGGAAGAAACAAAAGAGGGAGAGGAGAGGTTTTTTTTTTTGGGGGGGGGGGGGGGAGGGATGAATAGAGTTTTTAAATCGATTGGATTGCTGGCCAGTCGAGGTTTGGAAAACATTGGTTCTCATCCTAGCAATTAGTTTAGCAGACGGAGACATGTAAACATGTGTCCACCTACCATTGACGTTTATCATTGTGCTTTTTTCTCCTTCAGTTTCAACCACAAATTTCACTATATTTCCTTTTTCATACTAGTGTGCATCATTTTACACTTAAATCCAGTTACCATGTCGATCTACTTCAAGTTCTAGTCACAGTAATAAGATCAAGTGCTAGCAAGTGATAACAGTTGGAAATTTATGTACACATAGGAAGAACCTACAAGTTGAAGTATGCTCTGCTATACAATATAATTGTCAGTTTCAAATGTTTCCAGATTGCTAAGGAACATGGTGGTATTATGAGATTTATCCAAGTTTCTTGCTTAGGAGCATCATTATCGTCGCCGTCTAGAATGTTGAGATTGAAAGCTGCTGCCGAGGAAGCTATATTGAAAGTATTTCCCGAGGTCAGCGTCCTTTTGTTGTTTGATATAATTCTTAGCATTTACGCTATTATTTGTTTCATATCAGACCATGTGTTGTTTTGATCATGTATATTATTCATATAGTAAATCTAGTGCAGAATTAAGTTAATTAACCTAGTAATCTGATTCTCTACTTGCAAATTCTCAAATGCTTGTGTAAGCGTGTTTGCTAAACCATGCATCCAAATGGAATTAGTTAATCGAAACGGTATATTAGATTTTTATTTCATTGTAATTTTGTATGGAATACTTGTATGGCTGTAATAATATTGCTGTGTTTAGCCTCTTTCTAAATAAGTAGATAAATAAAACAACCTTTTAATGTACTTTGAAGATTCAAAATTTAGAAGCAATCATTGGACTTGAGGATCACCCAACCCAATCCTTCCGGTGTCTATTTTCTATTCTGCTGGATGCAATTGAGTCCAGGGAACCTATAATTAAATCAGCTCAATCTTTTGGCATGTGCAATTATTGAGATTTGAGTGGACCCTCCTTGGTATATGAATAGTTTCTCTTCTGATTTCTGGATAAAGTATAAATATGGCTTCCCTTCTAACAATACCCCTATTTAGGTTATTTAGGGGCTAAAGCATCAAATATTATTTTACTTTGTAAAAAATGTGTATAATCATGGTGCTTGTATCTTCGGGCAATATCGTATTGTTTTATTTGGTAGTCTAATGAGACTAGTGTATGTGAACTAATTGTATTAAATTAAATTGAACAAGGTCTGGAACTTAAGGTACTAAATCAAAATTACAATTAAAACGTGGTAGTGGTTCACAGTTTACTTTGGTATACAATTCACATGAAAATTACACAATTGATTACAATTCACATGAAATTGTGGTGCGTGATAATATTAGTATGTGTAACTTAACCATTACTTTTTAGAAATTAAACAATGAAATGCTCATTGGGATAATTTTATTGTGATTTTTAACGCTATTGGCTAAAATACAAACTACCGTATTTGACAACAAAAATAGATAGCATTTTATTATTTGTGTAAATTTCGACATTCAGCGGTGAATAAATTAGTATCATCAATGTCCGATTGCAATTTATTAATGCATATTTAAATATTTTGATATAGGGATACAGATTGACATGCTTTCGATTTTTTGTGAATAGCCTGAGAATTTCATTTTCTACAAATTATTGTATGCGTGGTAGCAGATCAATTGTTTATCTATAAACCGATTGAATGTCGTGAAATTTTGTATATTCGCTGAATTTAGTATAATCGTCTTTTCTTGTTGTCTTTCATGCATTATAATTATTTGAGTAGTTCACAAAACTCAAAATTCTTACGGTTTGAATTCTATTTCAAATTAAATATCTTCGACCACAATTCGATTGTCAAACCCCGAATTGAAGAGTCAAGTAAAATTGCAACCGAGAAATTCATGTTGAACCAAAATATACCAAGATACTTATTTGAATCTACTATTCAAGTTTTTACTATTTCTAAAACAAAACTACAATTTGAAACAAAAAAGAAAATATGCTTTAGGTTTGAATGTAGATGCTCAAGCTTCAAAATCAATCAATTAAAACCTTTTGGTTTACTATTTGATTCTCATTTTAAAACCTTGAACAATATTCTTATTTGTCTTGCTTTCTAGTCATAACCTCTTAGTTTATCATTTTAAGGTTATATATACATAGTCACTGAGATTTCCCATCAGAAGTCTTTGTAGATATCGAGGTAGAATATATTTTGCACGCATTTTGAGTAGCTTGTTATACAAGATATCCAAGTGAGCAGCTTGTTTTACCATTTCAATTTTGTAATTTAATAACGAAACTTTATGGTTCCTAGTTAAATGTACTTTAATAACTACTATTTCGACTTTATGTTAATCAGCAGCCATTTATTTGGTGCATAGGCTGGATATAATTGACACCACAATGTTTTGTTGCATAGTATGCCATTCATTTAGAACAATTCCACGAACTCATCAAAGGTAGCATGGTGTCTGTCATTTCTCATTTCCCAATTTGTGCAAGCTTCAGCAGAGTTTTTGCTGCTTATAAAGGGCAGATGGTCTTTAAAACACCTCCCATGTTTGTTCATCATGATGAATCCCTACCAAGGTGTAAGGCTAGAACATTCTGTTATTTTTGCCCGTCCAGCTCTGGCCTGAAATGAGATGGAATGCGGAAAAAGTCTCATTCTTATCAGTAAACACCAACAAAAAAAAAAGAAGAAGAAGAAGAAGAAGTAGTTTTTTCTTTTAAAAAACATGAGAAAACAACTAACACAAACAATTATTAGAAATGGCAAAATAAGTGAATTCAGGCACAGCACCAAAAAAATAAAAAATAAATGGAGGAGTTAGGAACGAGAAGCACAAAATTGAAAAACATACGTATCTATAGTTTTCGTTTCCTTTTCTTCTATCAGAAATTGAAGTTTGTTATTATTTGGGAACGTGAATTCGAGCTCTATCAGCAACCCTAATTTTTCTTTTCTTTGGGAGCGGGAATGGGAAAGAAAGAGGGGTAAGATATTTGGGTTTGTTTTCTTATAATATATATTTGTTTTTTCGTTATATTTTATTATAAATATTATGTGCTGGGATGGGTTTTGAATATGAGGTTTGATTTGTTAATATTATGGGCTGGATTTGTTAATTTGAGCTAGGTTATATTTAATTAGTTTTTTTAATCTTTGACAAGGTTAGGTTATGTTTAATGTCTGATAATAAAATCGAAACTAAAACCGAAATCTTTAAAAAAAAATTAAAATTGATCCGAAGTTCAAAATATCCAAAATTGATCCAAATTTCAAAATTTTCAAACGACCGAATCTAAAATTGAAACCTCGAACCTTGATCCATTCTCGGTGGGGATATATGTTGTGCCATGCGGGACAGTTGGAGAGTGCAGTGTTTGAGTTAGGGTGTGGCCATATGGGATGATGGCTTTGAGTTTAAACTTCACTGCTGGAGATGGTCTTATCACTATTTTGAATGTGTATTTTGGATGCATGTATGTTCACTTTTCCTTGGAATCTATATTTGGATTATACATAATTTTTGATTTTTTTTTAGTGTTTAGAATTGAATTATCTGCTTTATCTTTACCCTTAAAGTGAACTATGATCATATTGATGTCAGATCTTATGTTAGATATCAGAAACTAGAAAGCGGATATTTCACTATTTTTGGCTGTCTTCAGGCAACAGTTATGAAACCAGCAACTTTGATTGGGACGGAGGACAGGATTCTGAATACTTGGGCACATTTTGCAAAGAAATGGGGTTTCATTCCTCTTATGGGTGATGGATCTACAAAGTATCAAAATCTTTATGCTGTGGTTTCAATAAATCCTATAATCAACGGTTTCCATCAAGCTTCAGTAGAATTCTTATTTGAACTTTGCTGTGCAGAATCCAGCCTGTTTATGTTGTAGATGTCGCGGCTGCCATTATAAATTCCCTAAAGGACGATGGTGGAAGCATGGGGAAGGTTTATGAGCTTGGCGGGCCTGATATATATACCATGCATGAATTGGTAAGTAGTGCAATATATTTTATTTATACATCATTATTGAACCTGTAAATCCTTTTTTTATTTTAAAATAAAATAGAAATTGTTAATTGATGTCTGGCTATTTCAAACTCAAGACCTCTGGATCCATGTTCACTCTAGATGTTTTACTACTGGACTAGTGGTCCTTGGCATACCTTAATAATTTTTTTTTACCACTATCCATATCTCTCGTGTCAAATTTGGACGATTGACGATTTCACCTTATATATTTACTTACATTACTTGGTACGAAAGAATTGGATACCAGAATGACTTTTCAAATATAGAGATTTGAAAAACGTCTGAATAGCTGATGCGTGTCATACCCGTAACCGTAAAGAAATATATTTACTACTACTCCCACCGTAATTGAATTTTACTGAAGTCTATGTCAATCATATTTGATATTGAGCATTCTTATTCATTTCTTATAGGCAGAGTATATGTTTGAGACGATTCGTGAATGGCCACATTATGTGAAGATTCCGTTTCCCATTGCAAAAGTAAGTACATGAAACATCTTTAATCATCTTCTATTTCTGGAGGTCACCATCAATAATGTTTGTTGCCTAGTTTGTTAAGTAGGAGTTGGATCGGATGCAAAAAATGTAATGGTTGCATCATCTTATTAGATTGCCATACAATGTCGAAATTTGATATTGGGGGTTGCTGTTCATTTAGAGAGAAAACGAGTTGTTATTTCTAGGGAAAGAGTAGCGAATATTATGTCACAAACCCCTTTCATCATAAATTTGAACAATTCAAGAGGGCTTGTGTGAAAAATGAAGATAAATGCATCTCAACGGAAAGTGTATGGTACCACATTGCTATTTGAGAAACATAGCCTTACACAAGCATACAAGTATACTGCATTTGAAATCCATGTCAAAATGCCGGCCCTATATTTTCGTCATCTTTGTAGATAAAACAGCTTAACAAACAAACACTAAAAGTACAAGAGTGGTGTGCAAGCAGGTAAATAATTGTAAATTTTTTACATCACATGACATTGCAGTAGGCCTTTTGTTGTTAGAAGCATCTGAAATTTGCACCATTAAGGACTAAATTTACCTAACAGATTTCAAGAGACTGCCACAAACTCAATCCCACGACCAATTTAAACATGTTGGTTTACATATGTCATGGTCCTGTGATCACAAGGCCTCCCTAAAGTAACTACATAATCACAATAATTAAAGTCTAGCTCTAACTTCAAATGAAGCTATAGCAGCATTTGTTTATGCTGGTCTAATTAGATGTGAACCTCTAATTCAATCTTATTAATTGTTAACAATCCAACATCGTTCATTTTGTGCATCTAAGTAAATGCAATTTGAGCTTCTTGTATAATTAGATGTTCAAAATAAAAACTGATGGCTTGGTACTTCCTTCGCACAACCGCGTCTGAGTTGTGGTAAAAAGACTATCTTATCCTGTAAAACTGATATGTTTTTGTTTTTGTTAAACATTTTTTTTCTCATCTCTGTTCTCGTATCATGTTATTATTATAATAACCAAATATTTGGCCTTAAAAAGCACATTATATAAAGTTCAATGCAAGCGTTTTAAATATAAAAAAAATATAAAAAATCAATATTCGGAAAAATCAATAATCTTTGAAATCTGTTTAACACATCAAGGTTCATATAATAAATCATATTTTAAATGACTTTTTTTCCCTCAGAAAAAAGCGACATTAGAAATTTAATATGATGTAAACACGTAAAATTAGATTTTTTTTGATATTAAATCAAATTTCTAAGTTATTTAATATAAAAGAAATACAATTCAGACTTGTTTACAATATTCTTTGGAATATTTTTTTAAACTGAATGAAACTACTGGCTTATTAATAAATTTAATCCAAAAATATCTTAAAAATAGAAAAATATATTGAATGCAAAAATCCAGATGTAAAATGTAAAAAAAAACATGTTCGTATATAATATGCATTACAGTGTTGATCATGTTACACTGTACATTTTTTAAAACATTTTGAAAATTAATATTTTTTTAATCACCATGAATGCGTAATAATATAATAGTTTGACTTGGTTTGGATATGTAATACTAGAAGCAAGTAGGGAACTTTATTAAATTAAAATATATGAAATTTAAGGAAAAAACATAAATTGAACTTTGAAGATGCAAGATGTATGATTTGATACTTATAATTTAGGTTGTTATTTTCTGAACTGCATTATTTCTCTTCTGTATCTTTTTTTGATACAAAATTTAGTAAAAGAATTGGTTTCTCTAATTCACTCTTTTGAGAACTTGTTTGAAATGAATTGCCAATAGGTAGATGTAGGTGTTCAGTGTTCTTAAAATGTATTCATACAAAAATGAATAATTTTTTTGTATAACTGTTGGCATAGTTAATTGTAATGCATTCTTATGTTGAATGCATCGTTTAATAAGTTTATGAAAGCAAACTAATGTCTAATTAAATAGTGGGAAGCAAACAAATAGGCACTAATTAATGAAAACAAACATGTAGTTTATAATCAACTAATCAATACCTCTAATTAACCTCAAGCTCTATTTGGTGGCATGCATCTACTTAGTGAAAAAGTCAAATGGTCTTAAATTAGACGAATAATCTTTAACATCAGGGGAACTGTATTTCGTAAATACATTTTTATTTCTTTCTTGTCTTGTTGCGCGCTTTCATTTTATTTTAAGATGTTAATTAAAAAAAAAGGGGAAAAACAGCGGAGGAAATAGTATAGGAAAGTACATTTGTCACTTCTCTAGATATTCTATAGCAAGTTACTCTGTAGTAGTGATAATTTTTTTTCATTGACGAGTCAACAACATGTATACTTGATATTCTTTCATCAGTCTAGTAATTTTTTTTACTTGGCGCGTGGAGTTGGATTATATGATTGTTCCTCACAAATTGCACTCACCGCCAATTGAATTATATTCAAAGATACGATTATATGAATAATGAAAGGTTTTCTTATACAAAATAGTAGCGTAACTGAAAAAACAGTGAAGTTCCTATGGCTTCTGCCATGACCCTAAATAATCTAACTAAAACCATCTCTGATAACAAGACCGCCGCATAGTCACTGCCTTTGTTCCCAACTTTTCAAATTTATTTTCGAAAGCCATGTAAAGGTTTACCCCAATTTGTTGAATGGTGCAAACCAATACTAGTCTAGCTGAATTAATGATGTCAAAGCCTTGTAAAAAGTAACTGTGAGTACATGTAGTTCTACTCTGAAAGAAAAATGTGTGAAAATATATTTTATTTTTATACGTGGGAGCGCAACGATATAGGAGTTACATATTCTTGAATTATGATGATACAAATTGATTGAATAATACATGCCTGTTTCAATGCTGGTTACTATTTCAATCTGGTTAAATTTGTTCCTTTATCACAATGATGATTACAGCAATCGTCTTGACTTAAAAAAGAAAGATATCTTTATGTATGGTATAAGAAAAAATCTGGCTTGTAAACTTAATTCTTATTAAGTAGTAATTCAGAAATTGTATGCAGGCCATAGCATCTCCTAGGGAGTTCATGGTGAAGAAGCTTCCTTTCCCCATACCGAACCCTGATATATTCAATTTCGATCAAATCAATGCGCTTACCGTGGATACTTTAGTCTCAGAAAATGGTTAGCTTATAATCCATACTTATTTTTATCCTCATGGATTTTAAATAATATGATGTTATTTATTTTCTGACAAATCTAAAGCCTTATTATTTGTTTGTAACTACTCCTATTTTTTTTTAGAAGCGTCATACAATGATAAATTCTAGACTTTTATGTGCATATATATTCCTTTTAGTTTGTAACATTATTGGTTTCATTGCAGCACTAAAATTCAGCGACCTTGGGATTGTGCCCCACAAATTGAAAGGATACCCTACAGAATATTTGATTTCTTACCGCAAGGGCGGACCTGCCTTTGGCTCTACAGTTAGTGAAAGAATAACAAGGTCTACTGAGTTTTAGTCCCCTATCCCCTTTTTGAATTTGTATGGTTTGGGGCCATAATTAATTAATGTGGTTGCATTTGAGATAAAAAAAAGGTTGACTCTCGACCAAAATAAAAATAAAAATGATGCCCTTTGTATTCCTTCTGGAGCAGTGTCCTTTAATTTATGTTAACATGTCAATTTTCATGTCTTCATCGTTTACATTGTAATGCACCCATCCAATAGATGTCATATGTATTTGAACTTTTATTTGCTTATTGGTATTGGGAAGTTCTAAAATGTTGATTTTCACTCAGTTACCTTGTAATATGCTTTACATTAGTAGGGGTGTAAATCGGTCGGACCGGAACATATAGAGGTGTGTTTAGATTTAAATGAAATCAGATTGGACATGAATCAGATGAGATTTACGCTCGTTGAATTTTTTTTAATTTAATTGATGTCTTAAATGAAATTGGACGGACATGAATAGATGTTTTTTGACTATGAGCTCAAACAAACATGGATGGATATTGCCGTTTACATCAGATTTTATGTTTTTTAATAGAGTTTCCATTGGTCATATGATTTTTATCAGTATGTATTGAAATACAAGCATCCTATGAATCTTTACTCAATTGACCGATCAAATAGTTGTAATAAATGTTTTAAAGAGCATACCAGATATATTGGATTATAAAAAATTTAGACGAATTCCAATGAGCATGGATCTGATGAGATTTTTTTTTTTCCTCGAATAAATTTTGTTGTTTTGATTCATGTTCTAAATCGAACGGACTCAGATCGACGTTTTTCAACCAAAGAATTGAACGGACATCCTACGTTCTTATAAAATTAAGAGCGCCAAAGACTTTTGTGATGATGGGATGAAAGGGCTTCTTAAATTATTGATTATTTAACCCATTGTTTGAAATTTGTGAGTGGAAACGGTAAAACAGGTTGTGCATGTTTATGTAAAGAATAGGACATTTACGTTTGACTATCGATGTTTAGTAATGCGCATGTGATGGGAGATTGAATTGAACTATTCTTTCTTTCATTTTTTTTTTAAAGTTGAAATAGACATTCCACTGTCTGTCAATTATGTAATTTGCACTCTTCTTCTATAGAAAAAGAGAAGTGGCGTTTGTTAAAGGGAAAAAAAAGGGAAAAAAAAAAAAAGGGTTGTTGGAGTTTGAGTAATTTTTTAATGCATAATGTACCTTCGCGTACTCTGTACTTTTTATGTGAAAATTGGTTGAAAATAATTAATCAAAAGTTAGCAGTTGATCTGATCCATTCTAACAGCAGAACTCACGTTAATATCAGTATGGAGTTGTGTGAACGATGGCTTTTAGGCTTGAGGACCAGTTCTGTGCGTGGACAAAACATTACACTTGCACTAGTATTTTTAAAATCTATATTAGAACAATGCCTTTTATTTTCTTAGTTCAATGATAATGTGACGCAGCGGAATTACGGAAAAATAGATGAAACGGTAAAAGTAGCAAACAGTGGATTGAAGATACTGAAATGCCCAAATTCATTGATCACAAAGATACCGAATTCTAGATATCTTCGACACGTTGATCGCGCATGATACCGTGAAAGAAGATTTACAATTCTTCAAACGTTGATCAAGCGCACTTGATACCATGAATTGGCTTCAACAATCGTTGATTCGAGCGCACTTGAATACCGAAAGTGGAGATAAGAGATCACACTCTACCGATTTAATGGAGGCACAAAGCTCTCAAAACAAAGTTCATTCAACAATAACCAAACGTTTACAATGACCCAACTCGTCTATTTATAGGCTTACAACTCACACTAGGTCGCACACGACCTTACATACCCGCGACCTAAAACAACCAGCGATTCAACACAAAGACATGACACAACACAGTTTCACCGACCTACATAAGACGCTACGCGACCTACAACCTAAACAAGGTCGTAGCGACCTAACAGACTCATAACATTACAACACTTATGCGACCTAATCACAAAGCAAATACAACACGAGTTAAGGAATCAACACAAACGACATATCACAAACGACTCAAACAATATATCACAGTACGACGACTTTACGATCTAACCACATAACATCTGGATCGACCTAAGCAGGTAACAAGTTTTCAGCAACACAAGAAAGAACGAGCCTTCAATTCCTTGCGACTTAAGCTTCTGGACGACCTAAGGATTTCAACAGCGACTTAAGATAGGTTGCTAACGACCTACTGGAGATGCGTAAATTTAACCTAACTCGTTAGGTCGTTGGTGGCATAGGTCGTTCAAGTGTCTTACTGCATGACTCGTTTCCACTGCAACCGCATAGCCTTGATACCTCGCTAGGTCGTTCACGACCTTCGTTAGGTCGTAACTCGCTGCGCGACTCAACACATAGATCGTTGGCGGTTGGCGTTGCATCTCCTTCTTCTCTTATCTCGTCATCCCTTACACCGTTAGGTCGCACGCGACCTTTTAGTTCGATAGGTCGCTCGCGACCTAAGATTTCTTCTGGCTGGGCTACATCATCCTCTCCTGGTTAGGAAAAATTCGTCCTCGAATTTAAAAGCTCTTCTCCAATGGACTGTTCATCTTCATAATGAAGTACAAGATGTTTAACATTAAATACGTCAGAAGTGTACACATCCTCCGGCAACTTCAACCTATAAGCATTTTCATTGATCCGTTTCACAATCTTTACATGACCAATTTTTCGAGCTTTAAGTTTATTGTATGTTCCCACTGGAAAACGATCCTTCGTTAGTACAACATATGCTAAATCTCCCTCATTAAATTCAACACTCCTTCGCTTCAGATCCGCAGATCGTTTATACTTCTCATTCGACTTCTCCAATCGTCCTTGAACGATTCTATGTCATTCTGTCAAACCATCAACGAAATCAGCAGCTCGCTTAACTGTCCCCTTCAGTTGTGGCACCATCACTAAATTCAATGGCCCCTTTGGTAAGCTCGAATATACAATCTGAAATGGACTGAATCCTGTACTACGAATTGACATAACTTCACATCCCAACTCTTCAGATTATCTTTCACAAGACACCGTAATAAATTTCCCAACGATTTGTTCACAACCTCCGTCTGTCCATCTGTTTGCGGATGATAAGCGCTACTAAATTTCAACTTTGTTTACACCATCTTCCACAAACTTAGCCAAAAATGACTCAGAAATCTGGTATCCCTGTCGGAAACTATAGATTCTGGTAAACCATGCAAGCGATATATCTCTCTAAAGAACAACTGCGCCACATGGATTGCATCCGCCGTCTTCTTACAAGCAACAAAATGTACCATCTTCGAGAAACGGTCCACTACAACATATATAGAGTCATTTCCCCGTTGAGTCCTCGGCAAACCCAACACAAAATCCATGCTTATATTTACCTACAACTTTGTAGGAACAGGTAAAGACATATACAACCCCGCATTTGTAGCTGTCCCTTTCGAAACTTGACAAATATGACATCTACGCACAAACCTTTCAACTCCCGCCTCATCGATGGCCAATAGAAAGACTGAGAGACTAACTGCAACGTGCGATCCCGTCCAACATGTCCTTCTTCGTGTAACTCCTTTACAATCTTCATTCGTAAGCTTCCTTCTGGTATGCACAATTGATTCCCGTTGAATAAGAATCCATCCATCAATACAAACTCATCAGTACTCCCATCCTTGACTTTCTCAACAATCTTTGTAAAGTAAGGATCTTCTTCAAACAACTCTGGCAATACTTCAAATCCTGTCACTTCAACCTTCATCGTTGTCAACAAATGATTCCTCCGCTCAAGGCATCAACTACACGATTCGTCACCCCTGATTTGTGTTTGACAACAAAGTAAACTGCTGTAGATACGCGACCCATGAAGCGTGCCTAGCTGAAACTTTGTCTTTCCCTTGCAAATGCTTCAATGCCTTATGATCCGTATAAAGAACAAACTCCTTTTGAAACAGATAATGTCTACAGTGCTTCACAGCTTGAACAATCGCGTAAAATTCCACGTCATAAGTGCTATATCTCAACTTAGCTCCAGACAACTTCTCACTGAAATAAGCAACTGGTCTTCCATTCTGACTCAATACTCCACCAATCCCAACCTTCGATGCATCAGTGTGTAACTCAAACAACAACTGAAAATCCGACAAAACTAGAATTGGTGCTGACGTCAATAGTGTCTTGATCTTCTCAAAAGCAACCCCTACCTCTTCTGACCATGCAAACTTCTTTCCTTTCATGCAATCGGTTACAGGTGCCATTACGCTGCTAAAATGTGGAATAAATCTTCGATAAAAAGATATCAACCCATGAAAGCTCCTCACTTCAGTAATTGTCTTGGGTTGTGGCCAACTCCTGACAGCTTCCACTTTACTTTCATCCACTTGAATGCCTTCCTTCGACAGACAAAACACTGTATGTCATGAACACACACTTCTTTGTTGCAGTATAAAATTTCTCTTGTCGTAGAATCAACAGTACTTCACGCAAATGCTGGACATGCTCTTCTACTTCTTCAACAAATTCTTTCAAAGTCAACAAAGTCTTCAGCTCCTCAATCTCTTCTGATTTGCTCTCTCCCTGCCGTCTCTTCTTTGGAACCAAAATGATCTTAACACCTTCAAACATAAAACTGTAGGTATTGGTTCGACCGTCATGCTGCACTGCTCGATCATACTGCCATGGTCTTCCCAAAAGCAAATGACAAACATCCATCTCCACAATATCACACCAGATCTCGTCTTTATACTTCTTCCCAATAGAAAATGGAACATGAACTCGCCTGTCCACCTTCACATCTCCTCCTTTCCTTAACCACGCTAACTTGTAAGGATTTGGATGTTTCTCCGTCTTCAACTTCAACTTTCTCACAGTTTCGGTAGAAATGATATTGTCACAACTCCCTGCGTCACAAATTTACACCCCTTTCCCAGAATAGTGCATGTCGACTGAAAGATGTTACTCCTCAACCAACTAGCTTCCTCTTCCTGCTTCGGTGTCAAACATGCTCTCCTCAACATTAGATTACATCCTTCATCTCCTGACGCTATATCCTGTTCATCCTCCTCAGCTGGACTAGAATAACCTTCACCAACATCCTCACCTTCCACTTCAACAATCATAGTTCGCTTCTTTGGCTTTGGACATTCATTGCTCTTGTGACCCACTTCCTGGCAATTATAACATTTGAAACTGTTGTTGACCTTCGCCTTCGCGACTTCATTCACAACTGGTTTACTAACAGCTTTAGAAATATTGGAACTCCCACTAGCACCCTTGCTTTGAAAATTGGAACTTGAAAACACACCACCTCCTCGTCTTCCCTGCTTCTCCCAAGCCAACGCTTTCTGGTGCGCTTCAGCCACAGATCTAGGATCAAACATATTCACCATATCCTGGATCTGGATCCTCAACCCCCCAATAAATCTAGCAGTCAATTGTTCCTCTGTCTCCATTATGTCATTCCTGGCAATCAGTTGATAAAATTCATCAGTATAATCATTAACATTCTTCGTCCCTTGCCTCAGATTCTGCAATATCTGATACATGAGTGATTGATAATTGTAAGGTAAGAATGTAGCCTTCATCAGTTTCTTCATCTTCTCCCATAATTAATCTTTGACTTCCCCATTCTCTCCCGCGTTAGTTTAGTTTGCTGCCACCATGCCATAGCTCTACCTCTCAAACGAGTAGCAACCAACTTAACTCTTCGATTCTCAGGAACTTCTTTGAAGTCAAAAATTTCTTCAACATTAGACAACCAATCCAAAAATTCTTCAACTTGCATACTTCCCTTGAATTCTGGAATTTCAGTTTTCATCCCCGACTCCCAACGTCGATCATCTTCTACATCCCGGTATGAATTTCGAACTTGGTCTCGATCTCGATAATGAATGCTAACTCTATCACCCTCTTCATTAAAATCAAATGTATGTCTATATCGATCTCGACCATAAACATCCCTTCGATCACGCATGTCTCTTCGACTATGTCTATCTTCATCTCGATATGGCTCATCTTCAAACTCACGTGGAGTTCTTCTCTCTTCATGTCTATATTCATGGTGATCTCTTCTCGATGAAATTGATGTTTCTCTTCTTTCTATAAAAGATTGTGGCGACACCCTCCTCGCTTCCGTAACCGATGGCAAAACTCTGTTTCCTCCATGGTTCGAGTTTGGCGACCTTCTCCGTTGACTCATATCAATCATCAATTTCTCCAATCTACCAATGTCTTCATCTAACTTCTCATTGAATTTGTTGCTAATGCGTTGTTCCATCTGTTCAGCATCTTCTCTCTTGTACAAGTCTTCAACATTTTGATGGCGATTAGCTCTTCTCGGCGGCATTGTTGAACTTCAACAACTCAAACACAAACTTCAAAAACTTCAATTCTCGGCCTGGTTCAAACAAAATGATACACGGCTCAAACTTCAACACAAAGCTATGCTCGGCCTTCACTTCAACAAATGATACCAAAATGATGCTTCAATTCTCGGCTCAAACACTTCAAATACTTCTCCTTGGCTCCAAGACTCGGCTTAGCTATGATTGGCTAAGTCTAGCTTTGATACCAAAATGACGCAACGGAATTATGGAAAAATAGATGAAACGGTAAAAGTAGCAAACGGTGGATTGAAGATACTGAAATGCCCAAATTCGTTGATCACAAAGATACCGAATTCTAGCTATCTTCGACACGTTGATCGCGCACGATACCGTGAAAGAAGATATACAATTCTTCAAACGTTGATCAAGCGCACTTGTTACCGTGAATTGGCTTCAACAATTGTTGATTCGAGCGCACTCGAATACCGAAAGTGGAGACATGAGATCACACTTAACTACCGATTTAATGGAGGCACAAAGCTCTCAAAACAAAGTTTATTCAACAATAACCAAACGTTTACAATGACCCAACTCGCCTATTTATAGGCTTACAACTCACACTAGGTCACACACGACCTTACATACCCGCGACCTAAAACATCCAGCGACTCAACACAAAGACATGACACAACACAGTTTCACCGACCTACATAAGATGCTACGCAACCTACGACCTGAACAAGGTCGTAGCGACCTAACAGACTCATAACATTACAACACTTATGCGACCTAATCACAAAGCAAATACCACACGAGTTAAGGAATCAACATAAACAACATATCACAAACGACTCAACAATATATCACAGTACGACAACTTTATGACCTAACCACATAACATATGGATCGACCTAAGCAGGTAACAAATTTTCAGCAACACAAGAAAGAACGCGTCTTCAATTCCTTGCGACTTAAGCTTCTGGACGGTCTAAGGATTTCAACAGCGACTTAAGATAGGTCGTTAACGACCTACTGGAGATGCGAAAATTTAACCTAACTCGTTAGGTCATTGGTGGCATAGGTCGTTCAAGTGTCTTACTGCATGACTCGTTTCCACTGCAACCGCATAGCCTTGATACCTCGCTAGGTCGTTCACGACCTTCGTTAGGTCGTAACTCGCTGCGCGACTCAACACATAGATCGTTGGCGGTTGGCGTTGCATCTCCTTCTTCTCTTATCTCGTCATCCCTTACACCGTTAGGTCGCACGCGACCTTTTAGTTTGATAGGTCGCTCGCGACCTAAGATTTCTTCTGGCTGGGCTACATCATAATGTGTTGCTTTTTAACTCATTCAATTGCTCATGTTAAGTTTTAACCTACTCAGTTAATTTATTCTTTTTGGAATAAATTATGTAAAATTAGAATTTCTATACCATGATATCTGGGTTGTTTGAAGATGTTTGCGCCAACTTGAAGAAAAAGTGAAGGTATTGTTTGAAGTCTTCTAAACTAATTGGATTAACATTATGATATGATTTACTAGTGTAACCGTACTAGTGTAACCGTACAATGGTGGGAAAACCGACCGTTATATTTTTTTCTATAAAAAGTGTTATTTTTATTAATTCCAATTGAACATACAAGAACCAAACTTGCCACAGTAATCCTGTAACCATCTGAAGCCACATTTCACGAAATAGATGCAATGCTTCTTCATAATCGTTGTTCTCGACATGTCCCTTAATCCTTATATTCCAACAAAACTCCATGTATTTATTCTGCACTTTATAGGAATAATGTGTTTGCAAATGCATATTGTTTGTTTTACTTATAATAAAATATAAAAATTTGGTATATGAGGACCCAAAATTTTAGTGGGAACATCACTAGAGAGTTGTGAGGTTCTTTTTTTATTTGTTCAGACATTAGATTGTTAATAAAGCTTGTTAGAAAATTAACTACTTGTGCTAATCATAGTTCATAAGCTAACCCGCTTTTGACTGTTGAATCCATAATTTTTGTGAAATGATTAAAGCTATTGGCAGCTTTTAACTCATTTAATATATTTAACGGATGCTAATATCTAAAAAAATTAGATTACGAAGCGTGTGTGTAAACAATCCAAGAAAGCAAAACAGGATCCAACATGAATGCCAAATAGTGCAACTAGATGTAGAAGTAAAGGAGAGATAGAGAGCAGAATGTACACTAATAACGAAGACAAAGAGCATAATCAATATGAAAGCTCTCACAGCAAATATTATGGTCATCATTTTTAATTAATTTAAATCAAACCAATGATATGTCGATAATCAACACTTAAAAGTTGGAAATGATGTGTGTGTGATATCAAATACTAATAAAAGTCTATTAGTAACGCAGCTAAAAAGATGATGCTGGATTTGATTTATCTACATAACTAACATAACTATAACATATTTTGGGATACTTAGCTGAACAATTTTCACACAACCATGTTAATTTGGTAAATATTATTATAGATACAACAACCCGTAATCTTTCTAAACCTTCACACCCTACCTCCTTTTTTGAGGCATAATGGTTTGAACACTCCATTGGCAACTATTAAACTGTTCGTGTCCAACCTATTTAAACACAATGCATACATTGACAAATGTGTTAAAATTGATTTTATTGGACAGTACGTAACTTGATATCAATTATATGGATCCACAAATCGTTTAACGTCAATATCTTATGGTATATTTTCTTATCATCGAGCAAAATAAGTTACAGCTTTCAAGGTTGGAAATTTGGATGAACCAACATTAGATATAATTTAGAGTTGCCAACGAAACTGGTAATATTTCCACATTCATTTATTTGTTTCGTTCTACGGATAAACAGTAAATTCCAGAAATCTGCTTTCAGCTTCCTAGCGCCTTTCAGTTAAGCAAATGATAAATGATAAATAATAAGTCCATGGTAATGAAAATTAACTCATAAAGACTTAGAAATAGAAGTATGAATATTAAGGAATTAACCATACCACGAACAGTTTCAATGCATTCATCAAAGAGTATAGTGAATACCTTTTGTGTTGCTTCATATACGTTGTTCTCTGAGTAAGTTCAGTGGGTTTCAGATAGTTGTGAAACTGTTGCTTGCAGTTTGAGTTTGGGAAGAAAACCTCAAAACAGCAGTGACGAATCTTATACCCTTTCCTAGGTAAATTTTAGTGCCACTATACGACAAAGTTCAGCTTTAAAATCCATTTTGTTATCACCTAAATATCCATGCCTTTCTATCTGCTTGAACACATAGAAATATAGATTATTAGCATCATCATTGACTACGCTTCTGTGGTTCAAGTCCACAAAAATTAATTTATATCGTTTTGACCGATTACAGGCAATAATAATGAGGACAATTTGGGCTGCTAAAGGCCCCAAAAGTCTATTGCATATGCTTAAAGTCAGCATGTAACAAATATTTTACTTACCCAAATGTCACCATGCGACCATGCTATCATGACACATGTTATCACATGAGTTGCAGCATCCATGGTTGCAATCCTAAAATCAAAACCTGGTCAAGTATATATCAGTATAAATTATTATGAAAAGAATGATATAGGTGTATAAAGATAACATGTTTTATGTATTCATCATCTAAAAAATGCTTCAAGACTTGATGTCTATGTGAACTATACATGGATGACCTGACAACCCAATAATAAACATACGTGAACAAAAATAAAAAAATAAAGTTGTTAATTCATAATTGATTACCTGACAAATAGTCTTCTCCCTGTATTTACTTTCCAAGCATGTGCACTCAGCCTGAAGCTTTATGGACTAAATTTCTTTCAAATCATTTTGTGACAACAATCGTCAATCTATATCATTTATCATGGTAATTAGTTAGGAAACAACTAATCATTCTGAAAACTGGGTTATGAACAACAACTTCATGTGAAGACCTATAAACAAGAATATTCAGTCAGTGATCGTATCATTTCTTCATAACCATCAGCTTCAAATGAAAACCAATAAAACAATTTGTTGTCCACATTTATTGCAGTGCAAGCATTTGAGCACATCAGAATATTTTATGGCTGCAATGACATCCAATATGCTTATAGCTTTATCAAATGTGACATTCAGCTCTAGCAATTTCCCTATAATTCTGTTATAATATATACTCAGAAAATGAAAACGTTGCAAACTAAGAGTGTTTAATAAGGGTTATTTTCTTGCAAGTAAATTTTTTTAGATGAAATGTACAATTGAGAAACTCACAATAAGTTTTACTTCGTTCAAACATGGCCACAACTTGTACCTTAGAATTTGCTCATGGCCACTTTCGACATGGATTTTTACTACATGCTAGTAAATAGCAAAAAATATATCTATTACAATCGGTAAGTCAGAAAGTACTAAATATCAAATTTGCAGCAATGATACGATGGTATTCGTCAGTACTAGACATTTATATAAAAAAATATAGAATATCCGAGATGCATAAATTGCAGCATCGAATTTAAATTCTCAAGGAAAAATACATCGATATATACATAATACGGTTGATGGATGGATCAATACTTACATGAGCTTTCTAGAAAATCAGACAAGAATTATTGCCAACACCACAAAACTTCTAATTTCAATTTAGTGACTTTGAGCAATTTAAATTTAGCACTTGCAATGATACAAGTATATAACACGAAAAATTGGATTTTATGAGAAAAGAGATCTTAGGGTTTACCTAAAATTGAATTTGTGAGCATAGATTTTGAACAATTCGCAACCTCGAATCTTAGGGATGCGAGATCGGTGGCGACGTCAACAGATGGGAGGAAAAATACTGAGATCGATGGCGCTAATTTGAAAATTGAGAAGCTAGGTTTTTTAAGGTGCAAGTTTAAGAGATTTTGAATAGAGGGAAGAACTGTGAAATTCACAGAGAGAAGAACGGATAGTTTGAGGAGAGTTAATTTGGAAAATGGGAAAACGGGAGAAGAAGACGGGAGAAAAGATTAGACACGGTGAAACATGTGGCCATGTTTTTTTGGCTTCAGAAAAATTGATTTTGGCCAGTGACAGTAAGCAAACATCCCCAACGGTCGGTTTGATTAATTTATTAAAGCGGAAATTAGGTTGAAGGGCTTCTATTTACATGGTAATAAGTTTTAAGGATAACACTTCTAAATAAGTAGTTTTAAGGACAATTTACAGCATAATAATAAATTTCATTTATCTTTTTAAGTTATGCAGGAAAATGATAAATCCTTTTATCATTATTTCTATATAACTGAAAATGATAAATTATTTTATCTTTTTCCAGTAAAATATCCTTAAAACTAATTTTTCAGAAGTAGTGTCCTTAAAACTTATTACCCTACACAAATAAGCCTTTGAAGTAAAAATCCCCTTTATTAAAAGTTCCACATAAATGAGTAACCCACTATCCATTTAATAAAAATCTCAAACTCGAAAATTTTAAAATATTTAAGAAAAATTAATTTTTTTTATATTTTCAGTTTCAGTATTATATATTTGAAAAATAGTTTTTATATATTTTAAAATTTTAGATTTAAACACTGAAATTGAGTTTTGAACTTTTCTAATAGAATGACTATGCAAACATCGTTATTTATTCCATTCACACCGTAGTAACTTCTTAATACCGACTCAGAATCAGACGAATTTAACCAATTAACTCGCATCTACATTGCAGACAATATGGAACATTCAGATATTTTATATTATGAATGTATGCTGTGGTTTTACATGAGGTTAACAGTTGTATTTAACAAATAACAAACAACATCTCCATATTTAACTACGACTCATAAGTTCAATGATTCATTTGTCATTAGATTAAATACAAAATTGTGCGGAAATGTACTCATTATAATTTGAATTTTCAAAACTTGTGCTTGAACGAGCAGGCGGATGTAATTATTTTTTGTTCAAACTAAAATAACTTCTTTATTCCAACTCAAAGTCGGACAAGACATTGACTTGTTAAATCGTATCAATATCACAGATAATATGGAGCAATTGAGTATTTCACATTTTGAACATATGTTATAGTTCTCCATTCTAACTAGACCTATCAATGATACAAGTTTGGGTCCAAACCCAGCTTGAACCCGTCCTGTTAATACGGGTACGAGTTTTGCCTTGATTACTCAGGACCAATCCGCTTGCTATTAAAGTCAAGTATTGTTTTGTCAGTACCTGACCCGGTTTGGGTCCGGCACAGTTATTAGTTTTCCGTAATATCAAAACATGAGTATTATGTTATTTATTTATTTATCATTTTATTTGTTTGCATATAGATGTCTTTGCTTATTTACTTAAATACATCACCACTCAATTTGTACATCAACATTATTGGTGTATAAATTTTAGAAAAAATGCAAGTTTCAAGGGTGATTTTAACAAAAATATTATGAGTTTGGTAAACAGGTATAACCCAACGGGCTTGAAAAGCCCGACGGGTCGAGCTCGAGTACTGGTTTTGAAATACCCTACGAGTTTAGGTCGGGCTTGGGTTTTGATTATCGTATCTGAAACCCACAAACTAAGTAACACTCCCACTGACTTTAAAACACTTTGGTTGTTATGTGCAAACAGTCTATTCTAAATTATTATTTGGAATTTTTGGTTCAATATATATGTACCAAAACTTCAAAGTCATATAGGATAATACTTTTACGTGTAAAATCCGAATTAACTTTAGCACGTTAAATGAAGTATCTATTACGTCAATTTCAACAATTGAAATGTCTGATGTTATTCTTATCAACGTTGCTTACTATATTCCAACTGCATTGTTCTTCTTCATGAAGATAAATTTGCGACCGATGGATCATATTGCTTCGGGTACAACAATCAAAATCATATTTTGAGAATATACTTGAAGTTTATTCCATATGCATTATGTCATACGGCAGAGTCAATACTTGTTACGGCTGTTGGGCCAAAAAGTGGCACTACATCCCAAATACGAATTTAGGTAGAGAAATCTAGCTATAAACAGTTAAATGAAGCAAGAGACACACAAATCTATGCTATACCATGATTACCGAGTTTGATTTCAACAGCACACAAGCCTTCTAGGTATTTTCTAAAAATGAACAGTCGCTTCCATCGTATCGGCCTCTCCACTTATATTCGTCTAAGATATTCTTCTGTTCTTTCTACTGTTTCTTCCTTCTAATCGAAACCTGAATATTCATTGCCCCTTAATTTAAGCCCTAAACCAGTTTCCTTTTTTTTCCAGCGTTTCTTAAGGCGCAAGATCCAGGAGAATCTTGTTGAAATTATGTCAAAGATCGGCGACACAATGGAGCTAGGTGTTGGAATTTGAGGTGCGATGGAGATCTTAGGATGCAAGATAGGATCGCAGTTTATTCATCGATCCGACAATGACCTATCTTTATCTGCCTACTTCAGGTAACAATCCAAGCTTTGGATCTAGGGTTATTTTTGGTTCAAAAGCTTGGATTTTGTTAGCATTTAAAGAATACGTATGATTTTCTCTTAGCTATTTGATCTTTATAGCATAATTTCCTTAAAGCAATAATTTCAAGTCGACAGAATTATCTCTCAATCTTCCTTTTTCATAATTTCACAAACAAGGTTAGCTTACTAAACGTGTGCATAATATATACAAAATTTAAGCTTATTTCCACTTACATAGTATGAACATTTTCCAAATATATTTTATGAAGGGTATATAGTGGATGCCTGTTTGTCCAGCTACTAAAAGTTATTCTCCTATGGATGCACTGAAAAAATGATTTTAGTCTAATTGATTGTTTATTACAATTGTATAATCGTTAAGTTAACAAGAACCAAGTAGCTGATGGTAGTTCAATTCATAAAATGATCTGCCACTAAATAACAAATTGGACCCATACATGCTATACATTTGTATACATCCCAACAATATAGTTTGATGTCTTTAAATTCCATTCATTTGTTAGTATCACTTCAAAATAATTCACTTTTTGTCTCTCACTTAAAACTATATTTCTAAAAATAGAAAACAACAGAAGCCAAATGATTTGAGATAGTGATCCAAGTGGTCAAAAGGAAAAAAATATATCACATATTTTGCTATCAGGTAGAATGAATGATGAACTTATACTGACACTATCTCATTTATAACAATGCAATGGTAGGTTAAGCCACATTTAGTTTCAAATAATAATATTAATAACCAACGATGGAAATTTTACTCTAAAATACAAAATCCCTTGTAAAGAGAATAACAAAATGGTAATTCTTAGTTAGCAACACATTATCAAGTGGATTAAAAGTTAGTTGGTTTTTTTTTGATTGCCAAATATTCAGGGTGCAAAGGTTTTCTAAAGAATCGAGAATTTTATAGCAAGAATGTTGCTTCATTAGATGAGCTTCTAACTTAATTACTAACTTGATTTTAATTCAGTACCACTATTTTTCAGGTTAAAAAAGATTTATTGAGTTATTATGTTCGCATTCTAACTCCTTATGTGTAGAAAGATTTAATGAGTTATCGTGTGTGAATTCTAACTCCTTATGTGTTTTTATACTGTCAATGACATGTAGTTTGAACATATGTTCTCATAGTGCGATTACATGTTCAATTCGTGTCAACTTGTTAATGAAGCTATCATTTTCATAACAATTTAATTTTCCGTTTTGTCAGTGATGGAATTTGAGGTGCAATGGAGATCTAGGGATGCGAGATAGGATCACAATTTAATCATCGATCCAACAGTGATTTGCCTTCATCTACCCTATTTTAGGTAACAGTCCAAGCTTTTATTTATTTATACCATTTGATTTGTTATGCATTACTACGCTTGGTTCTTTCTGGATTATAGATATCTATTTTTAGCCATTGATTAAACATTTTAGGATTATTTTTCTTCGAAGACTTTTTGAATTTATTTTAAACATATAGTTAATTGATCTAATATCTGATAATGGTGATTTGAAAATTTACATATTTTCCAAATAAATTTGTGTTAAATTAGTTAATTGATCTAATATCTAATAAAAAAATTATTTACCTTGGTGTCAGGTATATCTAATAAAATATAGTCAATGTACGTTTTTGACAGTTGTTTTCTGATCCTCAATTCATTGCAGCTGATTGCTAATTCTTTCCATTGGAGGTTCGTTTCTTTAAACTGGTTCTATCTTATTGTGTTGCATATATCCTATCGCATAATTTGTTTGCCTAATGGGCTTAGTTTCATTTTTCATAGGGGAATTGTATCTTAATTGGTTTGCTAAATATGAGTTATATTACAGCCACTTGCTTATGAAATAAATTCAATGACAAGTTCCTTCATTTTAGTAGTACTAAGTGGCTAATTTAACTATTTTAGGAGTGCTGCCTGAATGGAGAACTTTTACTTTTCATCTAACAATCCACAACTAAAAAGGCCTTAAATCAGAAATTGATTTTATACGTCAGTTAATAGCAGAATTATACAGAGGTAGCTACATTGTTTTGTAAACTATGTATTCTTAACTAATAATAGCAATGTACTTTTACAGAAACACACATTATATTAATCTAAATGTTAGTGCACTTCAAGTACATGAGGTGACCGTAAAAGTCCATCTTCCCCCTTTTAGTAGCTATAACATAAATAAAAGTTCCAAAACTAAGGAGGAACTTCATATGTCAGTCAATACCAATGATTGTATAAATATTCACTATGATGGTTCTTGAAATGTATTTTTGTTAACTTTAAAAAAAAAATTCAAGTCAGCGATGTGAATTGTGATAGTTAAACCTTAGAGATTTTTATTGGAGACATGTATCTTTAATTGTCCTGATAGTATGAAACAATTTTGAACTTTTCTACTATGGTCAAAACTTGGTCGAGGTTGTAGAATATAGAAATAACAACCAATACAAAATGATAGTAAATAGAATACCAAAAGTCATCCCTTTCCCCAGGCTATGTTGAATACTTTTCATGATATAGTGGTAAATAATTTCTTTATAATTTTTTATATGACATTTTTTCAGTTTAACCGGACTTTGGTTTTGAGCTTAGTCGGTTTAGCAAATTTTGTCATCTCCAATCAGTTCATTTAGTTGTAATCTTAGTTTACCTATTATTCTTATCTTAAAAAATTTATCTCCTCGATTGACATATCAAAATAAATGTTGTTTCTCACACTTTGAAATATCACTAGAAGAAACCAAACTTTACAAGTTTGCACACATTGTGGTGCAACAGAATCATCATGCATAATTGTTTTCAAATGGCGGTCCTAGAAATATGATGTTAGGTTAATATGATTTCTTTCTACTTAAATTAATTGCTACTTAAATAACAATTTGGAAAATTTGTTCTCAGATTCAAGTATGACACATAATGGAGAAAAACACAACAAATGAATTTATGGTAAAAACTTACATTTAATTTCCTATTTTCTCATAATCACATTAGCACAAAATAATGGATGATTTTCAAACTATGATCCTTGAAATCTTGCATTGGTGCCTTTATTTGAATCTGAATTGCTAGAAGATTTCACATCTTATGGAGAACTGTAATAATGTAGGGATTAAGTTTCCCATATTTTCACATGTAATGAGTGTAAAATTAAATATTTTTTCGATGGAAATGATACCATTGCTTATATTATTTTCATTTTAAGCATTTTATCTCATGTTCACTTATGTCTTATAATCTCTCATTCTATTTTTCTTGCATGCACTTTAACTAAATTACGGGCCTTATAAATGCAAAATATTATTCACCCTTTCTTTCTTTATTATTATTTTCTGTGGTTTAAGGATAATATGTCGCCAATGATAACCCAATTCATATATTATATCTAGCATACTATTAGTTACTAACATTCCAAGCTCCTAAAGGAGGCCATGTGGTGTGCAAACTGTTTCCAAGAATTAACACAGTGACATTAAAGATTGAGTTTAGTTCGAGTGAAGTATTACTCTAAGTACCCATTGTGTTGATTCTCATACTACCATGGTAATTTTAGGAAAAAAAATGATTTTCAGTTGTAGTCATACACTCCTTCGGAGTTTTGAGTTATTAATAAGAGAAATTAGTATAAATAAAATTTATGTTGTGATTATTGCAAAGAGGCATTTAGTATTAATTTCTTAAGACAGAGAGAAGAAACAGAGTTTCCTACTTTCTACTTGCATGAAATCACTTTCAAACGAATGTAAATTAATTTTGTATTATATATAAGCTGTCATCTTAACCTTTTTATTTTCCACTGGTGTAATATAATACATGCATGGAGTACCGCATGCACATTCTATGGAGATGACAAAATTCATAAGGGTATTTTTGTAGTTCAATGATGACTAAAATGTTTGCATACATGTAAATCCAATACAACTACTGCTTTATTAATTGTATAGATGCACATAAATGCGGAGATTTCAACTTTTGTATGGAAATTTGTAATTTCAATGATAGTTGAAATATCAGCAACTTACTAGTGAATCTTATAGAGCCAATTCTGTTTATTGATAAGTAACGATTTGCATTTTTGGGATAGTATTTGTTATTCAAATCTTAAATATTGTATGAAAGGATTTTTTTCTTCATTTCCTTTTCTTTTAACTTGGTGGTACATTGAGAAATTTTCCATATATCTCACATTTTCGATGAAATTGGAATTAATCTATCTTTTTATGAGATTATTTATTTACTAATTTAAGAATTTGGTGCACTAATATATGAACCATTACGGAGGTTAGATTTATCGGATTTTTTGACGGCTTAATCTAATTTATATTTATTTTAGCTTGCTTTACACACTTAAGAAGCTAAAGATATGCTGATTTCCTATAATTAAAAGAGATTTGAGCTTGGATGCTTTTGATTGTAGATATGTTGTGACTGTTTATTTTATTGGTTCACTTCTTAAGTGCATATTAAATTGTAATTATGGTATTCAATGGCTAGATTTCTATATGAATTTCAATAAAAACGTCTAGTAAGTGTAAAGAAGTACTAAATTATTGCTTTTCTTTTAACTACTTCATTTGAGTCACTCCATGCTAAAGAACATCTAAATAATTAGCACATTCAACTTCAAATTTCCTCTCACGAATTTTATTTGATAATTATTTAAAAATATTTGGTACCACCATATAAACATAGCCATTAAGATGCATAAAGGAGAATAAAGGATTTAGCAAGCACTTTTGAAAAATAAGTAAGCTAAATCTGCACATCCAAACATTTTTAAAATTTCAATTTTGCGTACAGCATTCGTCATTCTCGAGTTTGTAACATTATGTGACCATTTGAAGGACCAACGTGGATATTACGAATCTCAAATTCGTATAAATTCGTCTCTTGATTCATAGGCAATTTTAGACATATTAAGAAAAAATTTAAAATATTTGCTTACTAATATGTTAATTGTTTGGTATACTTATCATACCTTTTGTACATAAGTACCATCATCTACTGCTATTATCCTAATTGTTCCAATTTTATATATTATGTGCTTATTGATTATTTGTTGCATAAAATCTTCTTTTATACATCCATGTATGCTACTCAACGTAAATAGCTAAAGCTATGGATATGTTGATTTGTTAATTGATATATAGGTATATTTGTATATGCACTCAGGTATATGTAAATAAATAGGTACATACATACACACTCATATACACAAATGTGTGTGTGTGTGTATGTGTTTCGTGTTTGTGTATTTTTTATATATGTATATATGTGTCACATGTATATAAACACATATACACTTACGAATTACTAAGGTCATGATTGGTTGTTTATGTCTGCAAATTAATGGTTATAAATTATATTTTACGTATGATCTTAGATTAAAGTATGTTACATGTCGATAATAATTTAACGTTCCTTTAGGTCCGTTATCCGATACTTCTAGATGTAGATAGTTCCATATCGGCATCTTCATCCGAAATTATTTTTAGATATTGAATATTTGCATCCACGGATACAGACGGGTATAGATATTTATCATGTTGGCTGACGATGGATATCTAAAAATATAAATAGTTTATTCAATTTAAATATAACGTTTTGAATTCAATTGATCACTAAAGTATAAAACATAATCAAATATAATGATAATAAGTAGCTTTGAATATTTAATAATACGCACCAAAATGCATTTAATATAAACTATTAACATAGTAAAATTTTAAACAAATATCATTTATTATACTAAGATAAACACAATATAAACTATAATTCTGAAAAAAACCAAACAAATAATTTTTTGATGTGGATGCCTCCGTATCTATAGCTGTATCCGCTTTTTTGGATATAGGGTATTTATCCGTTATTCGGATATGGATGTAAACAAATATTTTTTTACTTTTGGTAACCGGATCCTCGCAATTTGAGTGATTGAATCTAAATTGTGAAATGTGAAATTTATTAAAGTTGTATGTTTCTTTCGACCGTCTCAAAGTATGTTTTTGGCATTAATTAACATCTTCCACTTTCTAAATGTAGCCATTTCTCACAAAGCTCTGTGTTTAAACTTAGAAAAGTATCGACGAAATTAAAAGAAGCATTGCATGTGCATGCATAAGTTATATGCCTATAGTTAAATGTTACTAACTATGTTTGCATAGCAATTTATTGGAAACATGCTTAACTTGAAACTCTAATTTATTAAATATATTAATTCATTTTTCTAGGTTTCACAAGAGACATTATCTGTAGTGGGAATTGAAAGTCGAGATTATTGGGTATGAGTCTAAGACATATTGATAGACGGATATTGGAGTATAGGCTTCACTTTTTCATTACTATTCTACTCAGGTTTTTCTTTTCTTCTCTTTGAAATTACATAAATTTGTATCTGTTGCTTTATATACTTCCTTTATTTCAATTTATAAAGTAACCACTGAAGTTAACTACTTAATTCTGATAACTGATTAGCTTACCCAATTACTCTATTTAAGCATCTTTTGGTGTTTTGCATGGGGTTATCTTTCTTGAGTTCTTTTCAAAAAAATTGATCTTTACATGGCTAATTAGTTTAGAATAGCCTTGATAGAATAAACTGCTTTGCGGTAGTTTACAAATTAGTTAACCTTTTTCCGTTGGAAGGAAACTAATATATATATATATATATTATTTATTTATTTATTATTTTTTCCTACTTCCCTATTAATTTATTATGTGTCGTTGCTTCCCATGAATTGGTGAAGATGATGCCTAATTTTGCGTCATATTTTTGGATTGTATTGGTAGTGCATCCTGCTTACTATGTAACTTTATGTTCAGTTGAAAATGATCGGCATCAACTTCACATTTTCATCTGTATATCGAGGATGATGGTAACTACATTTAAATCAATAATTTATTCAACTTAACTTCCAATCCAATGACTTTGAGCATAATAAATACACAAATATCACAACCTACATGTGTGTGGACTCATGTGCATATATGTTATATATATGTATCTATATGAGAGGTTCTGCTACACCTCATGTACACCTCTTATTGTTGACCTATACAATTCAAAATCAAATAAAAATTTATAGATATATGCTTACATAACTCAGGATCATAACTCTGTAAAATTTGACATAATTTGAGTATTCTTAACATGTTCAAAACCATATTTTAAATCAATAGTTAAAGTAAGTATTTTAATGGTTGATATTCGACTTAATAGTTTGAACACAGATTTTCAAATGATCTCATTTTTATGGAAATGATTGCATAATATAGATTAAGCATCTCCAAAATTCTATTGATTTGGAATAGGGTTGCACCAAAAACTATAGCGAAGAGTACATCCACGATCTCCCTATAGTATGTCCGCACTCTCCCTAGCGGAGAGTGTGATTAACATTTTATATATAAGTTTGTTTGGGTTTTAATGTGAGTTTATGGTATATTTATGCTTACTTTGCTAACAATGTTATAGTTCAAGTAACTTCTGCTGAGAGTGATTGAAGTTTTCACATTAATATTTGATTTCATTTATGGTGTACGGTATAGATGGTACATTTCAAGTTCCCTTTGGTAATTTGAAATATAATGATATAATCTTGAAAACAACCTTTTTCGGTGTATGTTTTTTTGTATCATGAAAGAAATTCATAGCAATATTTTATAATATATACATGCGTTCAAATGACTATGTTTTCCCAGATAAAGTGAACAAGTGACCTCATTATGCAAAATATTACGCCTTTAATATTTTTTCCATAAACACTAGATTCTATTCAGGATCATTTATGCAGTTTATTTGCAACTATTTGCTTATGAGTTCAATATCCGATTTTTTTCACTTGCATACTTATTGCTTATACTTTTACCTATTTCTGTAACTATATGTACAGTGATGATTGAAGTGGCACTGACCTTCTATCTGGAGTGACCTCAAGACCTTACCAGATTGATATGCTTGGATGAATTACATCCACTGCTTCACTCAAATTTTGCCTTGATATGCTGCCATTGTAGCTAACGAAATTTCATCTTGGTGTAAAATTTCAATTAACACAAAGTGCTGCCTGAAACAATCCTTTGTACCTATCAGTTGCATATATGATTCATATTTGAATTGTTTTCCTTCTGTTCATAATCATGTCTTCTAAAACATATAGTTACTAATTAAACTACAAAAGTGTGAATATAACGTTAGGTAAATCTCAGCACTTAAACTTAGAGAAAGGCATAATAAGATAAAGAATATCCTAGCAAAACGAGCAATAATTATTTATATTATAAACATTATATTACTTTACCAAGAGTGCGACCTAGATACTGTCTTAATGATTTCACAGAAGTTATCTTAGTTTAAATTTGTTTCAGTTTTATGCATTTTATTATTTTGATGCATGATATTAGACAAACAACTATTTGGTCTAATAGAATGCAATAATGCACAAATCATAAGCATGCAAATCTAAGCTGCATCTGCCTCTCCTACGGATATTCTCACTAAAATCAATGTGATTCAGAGATATTCTATTTTTCATTAATTATAAGGAAATTTATGACAATAAGAACTTAGTCGTTGACAACTATAAGACTACTATAAATACACCTAAGCCAATATCAGTTTTGTTTTGAACATCTAATTATAAATTGGGACAATCATTAGAAAAATTGATCAATGTTACATACTCTAAATTTAACAACATCCGTGTGCGTAGCATGGGTTCACCCTAGTTTCTATAGTGGTTCAGCAAATCTGAGTACGTCCACTTTCATTTTATTATTTAGAGTTTTTGTCATAAGTACAAGGGATTCACGGTTCTAATGGCATATAATATCCTAAAATAGGTTCCTTTGTAACAAGATCGCATAGAGAGAGTAGGAGAATTAAGAAGCTGATGTGCCAAAAGTCCTTTCAAAGTTGTCGTATGCTTGCTATGTATAGAGAAACCGTCCAACGAAGTCGTCGAATATCAAAATACCAATTCAAACTCCAGATCCGAAAAAATAGGAGGGAAGATAAGTCTCCAGGGTCATAAAATCACATTGGTACCATTCGAAAGTGATCGATACTGAACTGATTTAATGGTTGCAAACTATGTCATCTCTTCTACTCAGTCTTCTGGTTTCAATCCATTAAGTTTTGAGCACTTTTACCTTTGAAATCAGGTCATTGCCAAGAAGTCCTGACATCTCCAGTACTATCCTTTTCTTTTGAGCTCTTTGGAGTTTTTCACCTACTTCTTTAAAAGTAGGCCCCAGGACGATCACTCTAACCAGCTACTCCATGATCATAGCTTAAAATCTCACAAGAGTACATGAATCCATCTCGGTACTGACCGAAAACATGATTTGTACCAAGTTCTTACCTTTTGCCATTGTGCACCCCAACTTCTTGAAGCCTTTTCCATTGTCTTTCTAGGCATGCCTCCAAAATCTTGAACCATTTCATATTTGTCCCGATGGCCAAATTTATTTGTAACTCACTTGGTCTAAAAGCTAAATAACACTTGCCCTAAAGTATGCTTCTGTTGGAAATAAAGCATGCTTTGGATCAAGACAAGAGTATACCATTATCCATATAAGCCTATTGGTCGTCCCAGAGTTGCTTCAAAGGATCGTCTATATTCGAAGAGCATCTGTTCCATTGCTTTACATAGCAGTCATACCATTCTCCGTGTCATGGTCAATACCTATACTCTGAAGATCGTTCCATGCCTTGCACGGATATGTATTTTTTTCCTTTTCCCTTCTTCTCTATTTCCATCCATTTTTGGTCCCAAATTTATGTCGGCATCGACCACTTCAAGTTAGTACCAACATGAAATGTCAAATCATGCTAATCCCTTTATAACCCAACACTTGGAGAATTTGAAGTACGCCTTTGTATTACCCGTGTCTTCATTCTTTCGGTGCTGAAAACTTGCATGCTCAAACCCTTAGTCGAAACCTTTCACCGTTGACAAACTAGCACCGATGCTACCAAATCTATGCAGCTATCGTCACTTACTTCTCACCTTAACCATGCTATCTTCTCGAAAGAATTCGTCCCTGAACTCTTTTTGCCTTCAGGTCTAGATCTAATATTAAGTGGTAGGTCATCGTCTTATGGTGGTGGAGTTCATTGTTGGCCATGGCTTGAGGTCCTCATAGTTGATGGGTGGCTGAAACTTTGACTTAGTGATCATTCTCCCCATTCCATTTGTCGCTACATGCCTTAGGTGTCTCTTAGGTCAAACACATGCTTGACCTGGAGTGGGCATATACAGCTCCCAAAAATTTACCTTCCTTATGTTGATTTGGTGTTGACACTCATTCTCTTTTGGGTCTTTGGGTCAAACAAGTGGACCCCAAAATTTTGCCGCAACTAAACAATTTTACTTCTAAAAATTCCCGAATTGCCTACTACAAGAGTTAGTTGATCACTAATCATCACTTCAAGTCCTGATGAGACGGTTCTTTAAAAAGAATGGTCGCATCGAATGCACTCCATTAATGTTCAAGTCGAATTTTTCTTTTCAGAATGACGTCATTCACCTCATTTCAACATTGGATCTGGGCCGTCAATGCCTCCTAAAGCCGGGTCTATCACAACTCAGGCCTTAGCTTCTACAACTGCCAGGCCTAAATACTTGATCATTGCTGAATTACAAAGGATGGTAGTACCACCAGATCCAATTCAAGACCAACCTCCTCCTCCTCCTCCTCTAAATGAATGAGTTGGCTAAGAGTTCTAGATGATCCTCTTGAACAAATTCCAATAATTTTAATGGCCATGTCACTTCAGATTATATGCTTTCAACACAGAATACCAAAGAGCAACGTCCTTCTCCCGACAATTAACCAACATGCGAACAATCCTCCATTGGTCTACACAACTTGCAATAAGTACATATGCCTAGGCAGCGTTGTACCGCCTTTTTATCCGTTCCTCTCCATGTTCCTCCAGGAGCTTAGGCTTGCACCTACTCAAGTCCATCCCAATGGTTATGCCCTATTGAATTCCCTATACGTCCTATTCATGAATCAATTTCAACAGCCTCCATCATTCGGGGAGGCAACACACCTGTTGAGCTTCAAACAGTGGAGCGAATTGCCATCTCTAATGATTATAGAAGCCTAATGTCGATGTAAGGTCATCGAAGCACTCTAGAACAAGCGCTCATATTAAAGAATGAGTATTTCTTCATTCGATGCCTTTACGGCTTTAATCGACTTTGGCTATCCAACAATAAGATTTCTTCATTTCCATCCTTCCCATACATAGACTCTTCTTATCCAAGCATCTAACTCCTTTCAACTCTCCTTATATATATTCCTGCTCGCGACAGGAGCAAAGCATACTCCGAAACTTTCTAGACCCTTAAAAGAGTCAATACACAATTTTGTAGTACCACATACCCGTTGATGAATGTGAACCTATGCCTATGCGACCTTCTACACCCTAAATGCTTTGTCGTTATAGCCGAAGTTCCACCCAGAGGATCCAGGGTATCCACTAGGTCCTTTGCACATTTGCAGCACTAGCAAAGACATCCAGGGGGCATTGAGTGCTCGTTCGAAACATCAAACGTTAAAGAAGGCATCAAGAGAGTGGTATAAGAAATAAGAGAAATGGAAGTGATTCCTAAAGAAAAGGAAACTAGAGTAGAAGAATATAAGGAAGAAGAAGAATATAGCATGAAGGAGGTGATGATGACAAACATAAAGATGACGAGTTATATGGAGAGACGTCTTCAGATCGCATCGACATTCTAGGCTCATCGCATCCAAAGCGAATAGTCATCGAGACTGCTAAACAATCTTTCAAACCAAGCACAATGCCACCAATTGAGGCGACTCTTCCAGCCGGTTACATAGAAAACATCTACGACTCACTTAGCGATCTCAACATTCCCATTAGTAATCTTCTTAAGGAGTGCTCTCCTAGATTCAGCTTCCCATCTGAAGGTATCCTAGTTGAGGAAGGTGAGACTCCATCTGTACAACCTTTTTAATATGGTCCCTAGAGTACTTAGGGCAACAGAAGCACTCCACACACTTCTAGGATCACGAACACACAAACCTTGCATTCACCTTTACTTTAATGTTCTGAAACCGAATGTGATCCTTTCTTTCATTTTAGGTAAAATGCGAAGATATCAATTCAACTATCTTTACTTCGATGTCTCCGAACAAAGGAGATTAATTCCTAAACCATATCCTCCTTACCATAGCTCTTACAGGTAAAGTAAAATGGATGAAATAAAAGCGTAGAGGAAGGAAACAAAATGCTAGGCTGAAAGAGATCGCCAGGAAAATAGAGATAAAAAATGATACGCGGAGGAAATGAAAATCTACGACTAAGGAAAAAGGTACAAAGGCTCGTGTGACTGCCATGGTCCTTCTTTCAGTCTTCCCTCACCTCGATCTCGGCCCTAGGTTTCCTCCTAACAACCTCCAGCATCGTTTTGTCTAGCCACCACTGTTCCTTTGCCCTCGTCAATCCAAAGAGGTCTATGTTCGCTTAACTCCACCTCCACCCCCATCAAGCATAATCCAAGATGTTTTCCCAAACCTTTGCCTTACTGGGGTCATATTCAACTGTGACCTTAAAGGCATTTATAGGGAAGAGGCAAACCCTAGGGTCGAAGGAATCCAAGAGCTAATAGAGTAAGGGTTTTGTAACATTCCACCTTCTAAGGCCCAAAACTAACTGCTACTGATGCTGTAGTCATCCGTAGTTATTATTTCTTGGCGACCGAATGCGGCATAGTTAATATTGATACATTGGAACACATGAATTTGAAAAAAAATTTAAACTTCCAATAAACCGATTTTACCTTTTCATGCAAATTACAATTTAAGATTTAATTATATAATCCTAGACATTAACATGTTCAGATCACATATACATGTACAAAATACGATAAGAATGACATATAAAGATGTCCTCTTATGACGATCAGAGAACTAATAAACCTAAAAGTCTTTGGAAGCTTATTCGTCCAAAAAACTAAAAGTCTCCCACTGTCAGACTACTCAAATTAATTTTGAGTACCCGAGAGTTTGTGGAGAAACACAAAATTCGAATCAGACAATAAGCCTGGTATGAATAATCCTCTATCATCTCTTATCATAAATAGATAGCTAGTGAGACCATGCCGCTTAGCGGAATGGGTTTTCCCTCACTAGTATCCAAAACAAAACATCCAAATCATTTACTATGCCCCTGCACCCAAAACGATTAGTCTTAACATAATATGAAATAAAACCATAAATCATATATATTGGGTATCCCATCCACCCATTTATTAGATATCCTATCTCAAAGCAATTTATTAGTGTTCCCCTCTAAAATCTTTAAAATGACTATCCATCAAAACTTTAATAGGACTATCCGTCCCATATTCATCAAAATAAATGCAGATTATCTATCGTACATTATTTTATAAAAGTTGGTATTGGCTGTCCACCGCACACTCCATAGTTTTCCTAGGATGACTATGAACCCTTGGGTGCCAAATCCCAAGGCTAACCACTTTTGGAAAAATATTATTTACTTTAGAAATTTGATGTTGTTTATCCACCGCACATTCCATGGTTTTCCTAGGTTAACCAGGAACCCAACACTTAGTCAATTAAAATATCATGATCTCCATGATTATTTATTAAAATTCATGATCCCCACGATTATTTATTTTCCCCAAGTATACCATCTATTTAACCTATTCCCATTAGTATCCCCAATTAGGTTAAATTAAATAAAAACACATTGATAGCCCCAATATATATTTTCAAAAGCATATTTCTATTTGTAACCCTAAACTATGTATCAAAAACATTAAACCCATCCTGGTGTCTCCAAGGTTAATAATATCCAATTTATATAAGGATCCCCCTTGCGTATTCAAAAAAAGATAAGTGTTTTATGCTATAACCCTTCAAAGTAACCCCTTCAAATTAGCAAAATTTAACTTAAAGAAAAATGGCTAAAACAACCCTTTAAACCCCTTCGAATGAAGCCCTATTTGAAAGAAAATAAACATTCGAAGTTAGCCCCATTGGAAGCCTTCCTTTTGAAAGCATCACAAAATCACACCTTTCAACCTTGTCGGAAGGTTTCTTTTCGACCTAGTCGAAATTTTCCACCTTTCGACTTTATTGAAAGCCTGGGGTATCCCCCTGCAAAACCATTTATAAACTTTTCGATAGAAATGAAACTCAAAACTTTCAAAATCATTGAAGGTAACCCCTTCGAAACCTTTTGAAATCAAACCTTTCAAAATCAAAACCTTTCAAAACCAAAACCTTTCGAAATCAATACCTTTCGAAGTCCAAACCCTTTGAAACCATTCAAAAATAGTGAAGTGTTGGTGTAGGAACCAACCTTTCGAAATCAATGGAGAGAGGCAGCAAGTTTTATAAAACAAAAGATAACCTTTGACTCCATTTGGGTCAAAAGGTTTGGAAGAAACAACTATGCTTCCGACCCTGTCGAAATCTAACCTTTCGACTTTGTCGAAAGGTTTCATTTAAAACAAGAAAGAAAACCAATTGAAACCTTTTTCTTTTAAACCATTTGATAACGTCGAAAGAACTTTTTCGAAAACTAGCAGGAGTATTTTCTTTAAAACCAAAACAAAGTTTCATCTCCTTCAAAAGCTCTAACCTTTCGTCCCCAAACCTTTCGACCCCTTTCAATTCACTACGTACCAGTCGCCTGATACCATGTGCATTGATTTTTGACCTAGTCGAAAGGTTTGATACCTTTCGACCTTGTCGGATGGTTTGGAATGAAGGCGAAAGGTCTTGCCGAAAGAGTTAAAATAGTGAAAATACTGTTTAAAATAGTTCTTATGTACCCCACCTGCCTTGTTTGTCTAAATCTGATTGGTTGCCAGAAATTTATATTCAAAATTGCTGCCAACTTTCCTTATTTGGGAATTTAAATAAATTTGAAAAACCCCTTTCTCCTTTATAATTATGCAAAACATTTAAATCCCATACGTTAAATAATTTTATATAACTATTAAAACACCATGAAAATCCTGGATAAATTCCAAAAAATCAATTAATACGTTCTCTTTAGCATATTAAAATTTCAAAGCATATCAAGATCAACACCACTCGGAATTTAACCGAAACCGAATAAAAACTTGTTAATTGATCCATTAACATTTAAAGCACCTATGACTTATCCAAACAAAGGTTTAAATGGTTATATCCTAACCAAGACACAAACATGAATTAGGTCTAACCCATAGCCGATCCAAACAAAGAAAAATGAGATGATAAACATGATTATTCTCCTTGATTAGTTGATTAGAGAATGAGATAATTTCCTAGCTTTAATTCCTTAGCTTTTTCTTCAATTTATTCTCTTCCTGGAGCTTTTAATAGCCGACCAAAAGTAGGCGAGGAGTTAGTGAATGTAAAAGTAAAAATTTATTAAGGTGGAGGAAGAGATTTATACTAAGAAATGTTGCTCAATTTTCAAGTTTACCCCTTAGGAAAATTCCTCCTTCTAAATTTAGTTAAGTCTTTTTTTACTTCGTTCATTAAGACACGACCATTTGATTTATTAATGTCATCTTCCTAATTATGCACATTATTCTACTTAATTTATCCAATTTAATGTTAATTAAAATTCAGGGGTATTACAGACTCCCCCCATCAAAGAATTTTGTCCCAAAATTTCAGTAAGGACAAAACAACAAGCATATAGCTCATGCAAGCAAGGCTAGTATAACCTACAAGCCAAATTCTATATAAACCCTATATAGAACATTCCATCAAAAACAGCTCAGGAAAAGTAGCCCTAATCCTGTCTCCTATCTCCCAAGTATAGTCCTTTACGTTTTCGCTCCACTGAACTTTCACCAACCCGACCGTCTTATTCCTTATCCTTTTCTCATCGTTTGCCACAGCATGAACTGGTTGCCTCACAAAAGTCATATCCGGTTCCACCACTAAGTCCTCCAGTGCCGTCGAAGCGATTGTAGTTTCTAGATCATGAACATACTTCCTAGGATGAGAAACATGAAACACATTGTGGACCTCAGCCGAATCGCTCAGTAAATCTACTCATTACACGAGTTTCTCAATCCTCTTTGATATAGGAAATGATCCAACATATCTCGGTGCTAGCTTCCTGATCTTCCCTAATCGAACCACATCTTTCATCGGCGATATCTTGATGAAAACTCTATTTCCAACCGAGAACTCTAGGTCCTTACGCATTTTATCCACGTAATTCTTCTCCCTAGACTGATCTTCCTTCATTCTTTCCCATATCAACTCAATCATTTCCGTCGCCTCTCTCACCAAATCCGAATCAAGGACCAATCTGTCTCCGATCTCTAACCAACATGTAGGTGATTTGCATGGCCATCCATATAAAGCTTAAAAAAGCGCCATTCCTATAGTAGTATGATAACTATTATTATAGGAAAACTCCACTAAGTGCAAGTGATCTTTCCAAGAACCACTAAAGTCCAACACACATGCCCTTAACAGATCTTCCAGTACCTCATTGACTCTCTCCGTCTGCCCATCCATCTGAGGATGATATGCGGTACTCATCTTGAGCTTCTTACCTAACACACTCTGGAAGCTCTTTCAGAATTCGGTAGTAAACAAAGGATCTCTATCACTGATGATACTACAAAAATTCCATGCAGTCTAATGATGTTCTTCATGAACAACTTAGCCAAATCAGGTGCCATCCTGGTTGACCTTACTGGAATGAAATGGTCACTCTTGGTCAATCTGTCCCATATACTTTCATTACCCCGGTTTGACCTTGGCAACCCGTCAATAAAATCCATGGATATTGAGTCCCACTTTCAAATTGGAACATCCAAAGGCTAAAGCAAACCACTAGGCTTCTGATGTTCAGCTTTTACTTGCTGACAGTTCAATCATTGTTTATTCATAAGCCATTACCCCTCTTCATTCCTTCCCAGAAGAAACTTCTCTTCATATCCTAATACATCTTGGTTCCCCCAGGATGAATCATAAACTTCGATTGATGACATTTCCTTAAGAACTTCCTTCCTAAGGTTTCCAACATCTGGAACACATAATCGTTCCTTCTTTCTCAACCAACCCCTGTGGTCAAGAATAAACCCCTTTAAATCATCAATCTCGGTTCCACCTTCTAATCTTCTAATCCTCTCGGCTAACACTGGATCCTCTTTCTGCCTAAAAGCAATTCGTTCGATCAAAACTTGTCGAACTTCTAAACAAGACATCATGGCAATATTCCGACTAGATCCAGCAGTCGACCTCAACTGCACATTGCAAGCAGCCAGTGTTTCCAAGTCTTTCCATTCTGCCAACATAGCTAACATCACATTCTTATGTTTTCTGCTAAGCGCATCTGCCACCTTATTTTCTTTTCCTGGTGTATAGTCGATGCTAAAATCGTAAGCTGCAACAAACTCCAGCCATCTCTGCTATCTCATGTTCAGCTCTTTTGAGAGAATAAATACCATAGAGACTTATGATCCGTGATTAGCTCAAACCTTTCTCCCAAAAGATAATGTCTCCACACTTTCAATGCAAAGATCACCACTGCCAACTTCAAATCATGCGTAGGGTATCACATTTCATGCGGTCTAAACTATCTAGAAGCATATACAATAACCTTTCCATTCTGCATTAGCGTAACACCTAACCCGGTACCACATGCATCGGTGTAAACTACCAACCCTTGATTCCCATCTGGAACTACTATCGTGGGCGCATTGGTTAACAAATGTTTCAATTTAAGGAATGCCTCCTCACATTTGTCGGACCAAACAAGCTTCACGTTCTTCCTGATTAGCATAGCCAAGGATGCTGCTATCCATGAGAAATCCTTAATGAACCTTCGTTAGTATCCTACAAGCCTAAGAAAACTTCTAATCTCATTTACCGTCTCTGATCTCTTACAATTGTTAACAGCTTCGATCTTATCTGAATCAACTGCTAAACCTTTCTCGAAAAATACATGACCAAGGAACTTTACTTCCTTCTTGCAGAATTGACACTTTGAGAACTTTGCCTTCAGTTGATGTTGCCTTAGCATCTCAAACACTATTCTAAGATGATCTGCATGATCCTTCTCATTCTTATAATATACCAAAATGTCATCAATAAAAACTAACACGAATCTATCCAAGTTCTCACGGAAACCTGGTTCATCAAATCCACGAAGAAAACCGACGCATTCGTAAGCCCGAAAGGCATAACCAACCAATTATAAGACCCACATCTGGTCTTAAATGCCATCAAAGAAATACTGCCCTCTACCACTCTTAGCTGTTGGAAACCTATCGTCAAATTTAGTTGGAAAAAACACTCTGGCTCCACTCAACTGATCGAATAAGTCGGGGATTCTCGGCAAAGGATACCTATTATTAATCGTCCTCTCTTTCAGCATATGATAGTCGATACACATCCTTAACGAGCCATCTGGCTTCTTCATGAATACCACGGTCGTTCCCTAAGACGGACTACTTGGCTAGATGAAATTCTTACCTTCCAATTGCACTAGATGCACCTTCAATTTCTTCATCTTGGTTGATAACATCCTGCTAGGTGGTTTACTTACGGGGTTCAGCACCCGTACGAGATCAATTCAAAACTCGATTTCTCTTTTTGACGGCAAGCCCGAAAGTGGTTCAAATACATCTGCAAACTCTCTTGAAACATAAACCTTCTTCAACTCTGCTTTCGTTCCCATGGCATCCAATAACGCATAAGCATTTCCATTCAAACTACTTACTGAGTAAATAACTTGGTTACGGCTATTAGGGTGCTTCAATGATATTTCCCCATCTTGGCAAAATATCCTAGCATCATATCTATCTAACCAATCCATACCCTATATGGTATCCAAACTCACGAAATCAAAAACATATAAACATCATGCAAACATATGACCTAACAAATCAAGTTCTAACTAGTCATATCTCATTTCCAAAGTTGCATACCCTCCTGTGGGATTCTCAACCCTTAAAGGAGTAATAAGGTTCCAAACATAAATAGTCTACCAAATACTGAGATATAAATGAGTGCGATGCACCGGTATTAGTAATCTAACTAGAATACAATTAATTATAAACATATCTTCCATCACAGCTTTTCCTTTCTCAGTGGCCTTTGGTCTAGAGGATGATGATTCCAATGCAAAGTCCTTTCCCTTTCCAAACTTAGCAGCCTCGGTACACTTGTCCTTGTAATGCCCCATCTGGCCATAGTTGTAGCAATTCACATTAGGCCTCAGTGCAAATACTCTTCCATCACTCGACCGACACTCATTGGCATAGTGCCCCTTCTTGTCACACTTGTAACAGACAATTTCATCCTTACTCTTCTTAGCTGCTACCCTTGATTGGGCACCTTTTTTCTTCAAGAACTTCCGCTTCTTACCTTGAAAATTCTGAACCTCAACTGGTTTCCCCTTTCCAAAAGCAGAAAGCATCTTTTCATTCCAAATAGCCATCTCAACAACAATATGAAATGGATCCTGGAGGTTTGGCATGGTTGCTCTGGCGATCTCAGGAATCAACTCCCTGATAAACTTATCATTCCTCCGAATGACTGTATCCACAGTAGCATATCCGTAGTAGGACAACTCATCAAATCCCGCAGCATACTCAATCATCGATTTATCCCCCTGGACTTAATCTACAAGCTTCCTTAGAAATGCTGACTTGGCAACCTTAGATAGAAATCTTTTTTCGAACCTCTTTCAAAATTCATCCCAAGTCAGGTCTTCCTCTGGCTCTCCTACGGCAACTCCATTCCACCAAAACAGTGTTGCTACCTGCAATTGCCTTGAAGCAAGTCCTCTCTTATGCATATCCGTCAAGCCAACATCTGCAAATATCCTTTCACAATGCAATAGCCAGTTCTCCACTCCTGCTGTATCCTCGGTTCCCAAAAAAGGCTTCCCTCTAAGACTAGTGTAATCCCTGCTCAGTTTGGCATAATTATTGCCAACTGGGGCCATCAAATTAGCTCCTCCAGCGTTCCCTACAACCACTCTCACGGCTGCTCCAGCTTGCATCATATTCATGAGGAACCGATACATTATCCCCATATCAACCGACGGAATATCAACACCAACATTAGCATTTGCATCTAGGTTTCCATTTGTTTGTCGACCTAGTTGCTCCAAGTATTGGGTCGAACATTTCCACTTGTTGTGGTGCGTCTTCCACCCTGATTCACTCTTCCATTTCCTACCTCCATATCTTACTTCTCTACTGTTTGAAATCCAATCTTTGCAAGATATAGAAGAACAGTCTAAGAGAGTGGGAAATACATACTTAGGTATTTATAGCAAAGTATACATACATTATTATAACGCTTACCCAAGCCCAACCATATTTTAGATTTATTAGATTATGCTTTAAAAATATTTTAATGTTTAAATTCCTTTTAAATACATAAACCATGCTTTGATACCAACTTGTTACATCCGGCCTTCTGAGACTCAAAACGAACCGCTACTGATGCTACAGTCATCCACAGTTGCTATTTCTTGGCGACCGAATGTGACATAGTTAATATTGATACACTGGAACACATGAATATGAATTTTTTTAAACTTATGATAAAAAGAATTTCCTATTTCATGCAAATTGCAATTTAAGATTTAATTACATAATACCTGATGTTAACCACGTTCAGATCACATATACATGTACAGAATACGATAAGAGCGACATATGAAGATGTCCCCTTATGATGATCAGATAATTAATTAATATGAACTTTACAGTTCTTAGCACATCATAACATAAAATACAAAATAACTCCTATATAGCTAACACTGCCTTATGCATGTCTTCAAAAGCTTATTCATCCAAAAACCTGAAAGTCTCCCACTCTCAGACTACTCAAATTAATTTTGAGTACCCAAGAGTTCGTGGAGAAACACAAACTTCGAATCAGACAATAAATCTGGTATGAATAATCCCATATCATCTCTTATCATAAATAGATGCTTGTGAGACCACGCCGCTTAGCGGAACGGGTTTTCCCCTCGCTAGTATCCAAAACAAAACATGAAAATCATTTATTATGCCCCTGCACTCAAAATGATTAGTCTTAACATAATATGAAATAAAACCATAAATCATATTTATTGGAAATCCCATCCACCCATTTATTAGATATCCCATCTAAAATTAATTTATTAGAATTCCCCTCCAAAATCTTTAAAATGATTATCCGTCAAAACTTTAATAGGACTATCCATCCCAAATTCATCAAAATAAATGCAGACCATCCATCGTACATTGTTTTATAAAAGTTGATGTAGGATATCCACCGCACACTCCATAGTTTTCCTAGGATGACTATGCCTTGGGTGCCAAATCCCGAGGCAAACCACCTCTGGCAAAACATTCTTTACTTTGGAAATTTGATGTCGGCCATCCATCGCACAATCCATGGTTTTCCTAGGTTAACCAAGAACCAAATACTTGGAAAATTAAAATATTATGATCCCCATGATTATTTATAAAAATTCATGATCTCCATGATTATTTATTTTTCCAGTTATACCACCTATTTAACCTATTCCCATTGGTAGCCCCAATTAGGTTAAATTAAATAAAAACACATTGATGGCCCCAATGTATATTTTCGAAAGCATATTTCTATTTGTAACCCCAAACTATGTGTCGAAAACATTAAACCTCCCAAAGGTTAATAACATCCAATTTATATAAGGATCCCCTTTACATATTCAAACAAAGATAAGTGTTTTATGCTGTAACCTTCAAAGTAACCCCTTCAAATAAGCAATATTTTACTTAAGGAAAAAGGGCTAAAACAGCCCTTTAAACCCCTTTGAACGAAGCCCCATTCGAAAGCAAATAAACATCCAAAGTTAGCCCCTTCGAGAGCCTTCCTTTTGAAAGCATCATAAAATCATACCTTTCGACGTTGTCGGAAGGTTTCTTTTCGAACTAGTCGAAAGGTTCCACCTTTCGACTTTGTGGAAAGCCTCGGATATCCCCCCTATAAAACCATTTATAAACTTTTTGATAGCAATAAAACTCAAAACCATTGGAAATCATTGAAACTCAAAACGTTTCGAAATCATTGAAACTCAAAACCTTTCGAAATCATTGAAGGTACCCTTCGAAACCTTTCGAAATCAAACCTTCTAAAATCAAAACCTTTTGGAACCAAAACCTTTTGAAACCAAAACCTTTCGAAGTCAAAACCCTTTGAAACCATTCAAAACAGTTAAGTGTTGGTGTTGGAACAAACCCTTCGAAATCAATGGAGAGAGGTGGCAAGTTTTATAAAACAAAAGATCACCTTTGACTCCATCTGGGTCGAAAGGTTTAAAAGCGACAACTATGCTTTCGATCCCATCGAAAGCTAAACTTTTGACTTTGTCGAAAGGTTTCATTTAAAACAAGAAAGCAAACCAATCGACGCCTTTTTTTAAACCATTTGACAATGTCGAAAGCTCTTTGTTAAAATCTAGAAGGCGTATTTTCTTTAAAACCAGAACAAAGTTTCATCTCCTTCAAAAGCTCTATCCTTTCGTCCGTAAACCTTTCGAACCCTTTCAATTCACTACGTACCTGTCGTCCGATATCATGTGCATTGATTTTTTGACCTAGTCGAAAGGTTTGATACTTTTTGACCTTGTTGGAAGGTTTTGAATGAAGGTAGAAGGTCTTGCCGAAATAGTTAAAACAGTGAAAATACCATTTAAAATAGTTCATATGTACCCCACGTATCTTGTTTGTCTAAATCTGATTGGTTGCCAGAATATTATTTTCAAAATTGCTGCGACTTTCCTTATTTGGGAATTTAAATAAATTTGAAAAAACCATTTCCTTCTTCATAATAATACAAAACATTTAAGTCCCATAATTTAAATAATTTTATAACTATTAAAACATCATGAAAAATTCCGAAAAATTCCATAAAATCAATTAATATGTTCTCTTCAACATATTAAAATTTCGAAGCATATGAAGATCAAAACCGCATGGAATCTAACCAAAATCGAATAAAAACATGTTAATTAATCTATTAACATTTAAAACACCTATGTCTTATCCAAACAAAGCTTTAAATCATTATATCCTAACTAAGACACATCATGGATCAGGTATAACCCATAGCCGATCCAAACAGAGAAAAATAAGATGACAAACATGATTAGTCACCTTGATTAGTTGATTGGAGAATGAGCTAATTTCCTAGCTTTAATTCCTTAGATTTTTCTTCAATTTATTCTCTTCCTGGAGCTTATAATGGCCAACCGAAAATAGATGAGGAGTTAATGAATGAGAAAATGAAAATTTATCAAGGTAGAGGAAGAGATTTATATTAAGAAATGTAGCCCCATTTCCAATTTACTCCTTAGGTAAATTCCTCCTTCTAAATTTAGTTAAGTCTTATTTTAGTTCATTCATTAAGACACGGCCATTTGATTTATTAATCCCATCTCCCTAATTATGCACATCATTCTTTTTAATTTATCCAATTAAATATCCCGAATAATGTTAATTGAAATTCAAGGGCATTACAGGTTTGAATGGAAGAAACCTGCGTTGGCCTTGACGTCAATAGAATTCATCAAACTGATATTCAATCTTTTGAGTCAGATAAGAAGAGCTATGATAGAATCATTGAAGAATACAAGAAGGAGTTGGCAAAAGCTATAGAAGAAAGAGATGAGGCCCAAAATTCAGCAAGGAATTCCAAGAACTAGTCGTTGGAATGATAAAAATTACATAATCAGCTCATGATTTTGATGAAAGACCAAGTTAAGACTGCTTATGAAGAAAACGTCCATCTAAAGATGCAGGTGAAAACCAAAGACTAGGTCTTTCTCCAAAAGTACAGGCATTTCAGGCCAAAATGCTGACCTCTAGGAACTCCGAGCTAAGATCGAGAAGCTTGAGTCCACCTTGCTACTATAAAAAACAAAAAATTATAGGCTTGAGTTGGCCATGCTATGGCAGCGGTTGAGCTTATTGAGTTAAAAGAGCAGGCAGCGAAGGAAAAAGAAGACTTGAATTCCACCTTCGGTACTTCTTTTCCATCGTGATCCAGTTCAAGAACTTGAAGTGATTAGGAAGCAATTTTTTTGTCACTCTTGCCGACGCTTGGGAAGAGGGAGTACATCGTGTGGTTGCGTCTGGTGGGCCTCACCAAAGGAGAATTAAAAGCTAAATATCTTGATGCTCGTCAATAGGTAGACTGTAGTGCGAAATCGTGTGTCGACTCTGTTAAGGGTCTGGAGAGTCTTGGAGTATGCTTTGCTTCTATCTCGAGCAGGAATATCCACGAAGAGAGTAGGCAAGCAGTTAGATGCTTTGACGATAAGAGTCCAATTATGGGAAGGATGGAAAGGAAGAAATCTAATTTTCAGATAGCCAAAGTTTGTCGAAGCAGTATAGGCATCGAATGAAGAAATAATCACTCTTAAAGTATGAGTGCTTATTGTGGAGTGCTTCAATGACCCTACATCGACACATGCTTCTATAATCATTAGAGATGGAGACATGCTCTATTGTTTGAATGTAACATCCCGTATCTATTGACCAAAAGCTAAGCGCTACAGATGTTATAGTCATCCATAGTATTAACTTATGACGACAAAATACGGTAATGATAATGGTATTCATAATACTAGAAGCACATGAATATAAACAAAATCAAATATTTCAAAAACAATATTTTGCTGATTACATTTCAAAACAATAATTCATATCCATTTTACATAATCCCTTAATGTTTCCCAGGCAATGATTAAATATATCATTACAAAAATATGCCAAGAGCGACATATGAGGATGCCCCTTGGTTGATCAAAGTAATATAGTCATATCTTACTTAATATACATAGCGAAATCAAAAGAAAATGAAATGGAAAATCCTAATTAGCTAGCCGTCAGCCACCTGCTCGTATTCGAATGCTTTATTCGCCAAAAGACTAAAACCTGAAAACCTCAACCCTAAGCTTACTCAAATCAATTTTGAGTACCCGAGAGTTTAAGGGGAAACAAAAACTTCGAGTCAGATGTAAAGCCTGCTGTGAATAATTTTGTCACATCGTGGTTTATTGATATTAAGTGAGACCATGCTACTTAGCGGAACGAGTTTCCCCTCACTAATATCCTTTTCAAAATATATACATATTTTGCAAATCCTTTTCTACAGCCAAACTGGTTAATCAAACTGGTTATATCAAAATAGCAATATCCTTTATGCAAATAGATGGACTATCTATCCATGAAACATGTAATATGTGAGCTATCTGCTCACAACATAATAGCAAGGTCTGTTATGCTAACCAAAGTACTATCTGTCTGAAAAATAGCAAGGTCCTTTATGCTAAAATGGACTAATTGTCCATAAAAATGAGCCGACTGCCCGCAAACTGGACTAACTGTCCGAATCAAAATGGGCTAACTGTCCCAATCATTTTCTTAGGTTAGCTACCCTTTAAATTTTTCTTGAAAACCTTTTCAAAATAATTTAGTCCTTCAAATCATATAAATACAAGAAAAATATATATTTAGCTTTACGCTAAGACATTTTGCTATGATATACATATATACTTTACACAAAATAATGTTGATGAATTTAATACGGGTTAACTATGCTTCCAAAAAAGTTAAAAACTCTTTTTAACTTGAAAATACTTAGGCTATACAGCCTATTCAATACAATTGAAACCTTTATTTAAAATCTTTAAACACCCTGTCGAAACCCTTGAAGGTAACCCCTTCGAAACCATTGAAAGTGACCCTTTCGAAAGCTCTAAAAACCTTAGACATTTTTCTTTTAAAAATCTTCAAACATTGTCTTTTGAAACCATAGGAAAACCTTTCCTTTCGAAACCATCAGAAAACAACATCTTTCGACTCCTTCGAAACCTCTAGGGAACCACACCTTCGAAATCTTTTTTATAACCTTTCGAAAGCATTAAACCTAAAGCGTTTGAAAGCATTTAGGTTCAATTTAAAACATGTTGAAACCTTTCGAAACCATTCAAAGTTAACTCCTTCGAAAACCCTTTGAAAGCGTCTCAGTCAAAACCATTGGATTATGCCTTCAAGTAGAGCAAGTGGACTTAATCCCATTAAAGTCGAAAGCACTTTCTTTTGAAATCATTCAAATCATCTCTTTCGAAACCAATTTAGGTTATACTTCAATTTAACAAAAGGGTCATAAAAACTTTTTAAGTCCAAAGCCACTCTTCCAAAAGCATTTCCTAAGTAAAAAGTGATGGTGTTGGAACCATCCCTTTGAAAGCGTTGGAGAAATGAGTAGATTTTCTAAAACAAAAACAACCCTTCGAAACCTACTGGGTCAAAAGGTAAATTGGTGGCAACTAGGTGTTTTGACATAGTCGAAAGCATTCATTTAAAATAAAGATGCAAGCCAATCGAAACCATTTCCTTTTAAACCATTTGACCTAGTTGAAACCCAACTAAGCCGAAAGCATCTTAGTCGAAAGCAAGTAGATGCATTTTTTCTTTAAAACCAATGCAAAGCTTCAACCCTTTCGGAACCCTATGGTTTCGACTCCATACTTTCGCATACATCCAATTCATTACGTACCAGTTGCCTGATACCATATGCATTGGTTTCAACTGCGTCAAAGGCAATATTATGGAGGCAGAATCTGGTGCCAAAGGGGATGAAACAGTGAAAAAACTATTTACTTGTACTTTTAAACTATTTCTTTTGTACTTAACTAGCCTTGTTTGTCTAAATATTGGTTGCCATATTACTTTTTCAAAAGTGCTGCTATTTTTCAAAATTAATAAATTGAAACAATTTACAAAAAGCCCCTTCTCTATTTTAAAATGTATAAAACATTTAGGTCTCATACCTTAAATAATTTTGTATACTTATCAAAACTCTTAGGAAAAATCTAGAAAAATTCCAAAAAATCTCTTTTTATATGTTTTTTAACATATAAAATTTTCAGACCCAAACCATATATTATTTACCCGTAAATAATTTTTAACTCAGCTATCATTTTCTTTACTAGAAAATTCATATAAAGTCCACATTATTTCAAAAATTTTGAAAATTGAAATCCTTCTTCAAATTTTATTTTTGATCTTCATAAAAATTTGTATGGCACGATGATGTCATTTAATAGGGTTTTTACCTTAAAACATATCATAAATTCACTATGAAAAACATAATTCATCAACAAGTACATATATTCATTCCATCATCCAAAACCATGGCAAACCATTGCAAAATATTCGGAATTCATCTTAAAACCGAAAGAACAATTAAAATGAGATGTAAACATTATTTACCTTAGCCTGTGTGATTAAAGAGATTGAGATACGAAGAGATTTGATTTGCTTAAGCTTCTTCCTAGCTTATCTTCTTCCTTTTACCCCTTTTCCTTATAAATGGTGGCCGGACTTGAGTTTTTAAAATTTTGAAATGAAATGAACGTGTGAAATATACACGGTTATGGGATAAAGATATAGGAATGGCCTCTTTCCCATTCTACCCCTCCTCAAATTCATTTTAAACCCCTCTTTAATTTGTTATTAAATGGCACCGCTACCCTTTAATAAAATCAAATCTCAATCCCTTAGTCAACACATTATTTTATTTAATTTATCTAATTAAATATCCTAAATAGTGTTATAAAAAATATAGGGTGTTACAGACTCCCGTCCTTAAAAAATTTCGACCTCGAAATTACGATAAGGTACACAATAATCAAACAAGAAGGTAAAACATACCATCAAACAACTCGGGATAAGTATCTCTAATCCTGCTCTCAACCTCCCAAGTACGGTCCCTGTCATCGTCACTCTACTGGACTTTGACTAATCTGACCGTCTTGGTTCTAAGCCCCTTCTCGCAACAATGCAAACTAGCTTCCTCAGTATGGTCAAGTCTGGTTCTACCACTAAATCATCTAGCACAGTCGGTGCAATAGTAGTCTTCGGGTCTCTAACACACTTTCTAAGATGAGAAACATGAGATACATCGTGACACCTGCCAAACCGCGCAGTAACTCAACCATTTATACGGGTTTCCTGTTCCTTTCAATAATAGGAAAAGGTCCAATGAACCTCGATACCAACTTCCCCAATTTTCCAAACCTAATCACACCCATCATCGGTGATACTTTGATGAAAACTTGATCTCCCACTGAGAGCGCTGGATCTTTCCGTCTCTTATCTGCATAACTTTTTTGCCTAGACCGAGCCTCATTTATTATAGCACGAATGACCTCAATCTTTTTTGCAGCTTCTCTGACTAAATCGGACCAAGAACAAATCTATGCCCAGTCTCTAGCCAACGTATAAAAGATTTGCATGGCCTTTGATACAAAGCTTCAAACGGTGCCATCCCGATACTAGTCTGATAACTGTTGTTATACAAAAACTCGATTAAATGAAGAAGATCTTCCCATGATCTCCCGAAATCTAGAACACAAGCTCTTAACAAATCCTCCAAGATTTTGTTAACCCTTTCTGTTTTCCAATCTGTCTGCGGATGGTTAGCGGAACTCATCTTGGGCTTGGTTCCCAGAACTTCTTGCAGACTCTTTCAAAACTCACTAGTGAACATATGATCTCTATCGCTTACTGTACTGCTAGGAATTCCATGCAGTCTAACCACATTCCTCATAAATAACTTTGCCAAAACATGCGCCGTTTTGGTTGACCCAACTAGAATGAATGGGCACTCTTGGTCAATCTGTCCACTATGACCCATATACTATCATTTCCCCTGTTCGACCTTGGCAACCCATCAATAAAATCAATGGATATAGAATCCTGCTTCCATACCAGAATATCCAATGGCTGAAGCATCCCCCTTGGCTTCTAGTGTTCGGCCTTTGCCTATTGGCAACTCAAGTAATGCTTTACACACAAACCAATATCTCGCTTCATACCTTTCTAGAAGAAACTCCTCTTCACATCCTGATACATCTTAGTACCTCCTAGATGAATGGTGAACTTCGAACGATGGCATTCCTCTAAGACTTCTTTCCTTATGTTTCCTATGCTCCGAAAACATAATCCTCCTTTCTTTCGGAACCATCTATTTTGGTCAAGACTGAAATCTTTCAAGTCATCGCTCTCAGTTCCTTCTCTTAGCTTCTTGATCCGTTCGGTTAACACTGGATCCTCCATCTGTTTAGAAGCAATATGTTTTATCAACACTGGTAGAATTTCCAAACAAGATAATACAACTGTATCTCCACCAGACCCAGTCCCCGGATCTCCACTGCACTCTACAATCTGCTAATGCTTCCGAACCCTTCCACTCAGCAATCATCGCCAAAACCATATTATGATGTTTCCTTCTAAGTGCATCTGCAACCTTGTTGCCTTTCCCCGGTGTGTACTCAATCTCAAAATCATTAGCGACAATAAACTCTAACCACTTTGCTGTCTCATGTTCAACTCCTTCTAAGAGAATAAATACTTCAGCGACTTATGATCTGTATATAACTCAAACCTTTCTCACAAAAGATAATGTCTTCACACCTTCAAAGCAAAAATAACTATAGACAATTCTAAATCATGTGTCGGGTACCTGATCTCATGCGGTCTAAGCTTCTAGAAGCATAGGCAGTCACTTTACCTCTCTGCATCAGCACAATTCCTAGTCCTGTTCTACACATAACGATATAAACCACCAAAACCCGATTCCCTTCAGAACAACCAACATTGGTGCATGGGTTAATAAGTGTTTCAAATTCCGAAATGCTTCCTCACACTTATTAGTCGATACAAACTTCACATCCTTTCTTGTTAGCTTGGTCATCGGTGCCACTATCCGCGAAAAATCCTTAATGAACCTCCGATAATAACCAACCAACCAAAGAAACTCTTTATCTCAGGTCTCTTCCAACTATATACTGCCTCAATCTTAGTTGGATCTACTGACAACTCATCCTCTGAGACTACATGACCAAGAAACTTCACTTCTTTCTTCCAGAAGTGACAGTTTAAAAACTTCAATTTCAGCTGATGCTGCCTCACATCTCAAGCACTATTCTTAGATGAAATCCATTCTCTCTTTCATCCTTAGAGTATACCAAGATATCATCTATGAAAACCAATACTAATCTATCCAAGCGATCTTGAAAAACTCGGTTCATCAAATCAATAAATAAAGCTGGCGCATTTGTCCGTCCTAACGGCATGACTAACCATTCGTACGACCCATATTTGGTCCTAAACGCTGTCAAAAGTATACTTTCTTCTGCTACTCTGAGATGATGAAAACCTATCACTAAATCCAACTGCAAAAATGCCTTGGCTCCACTCAACTGGATGAATAAATCATCAATCCTCGACAATGGATATCAATTCTTTATTGTCCTCTCATTCAACTTATGATAATCGATACATAGCCTCAACCGATCCATTTGGCTTCTTTGTAAACACTACGGTTGCTCCCCAAGGCGAACTACCCGGCCTGATAGAACTCTTGCCTTCTAAATCCACCAACTACATCTTCAACTGTCTCATCTCTGAAGGGATCATCCTGCTCGGTGGTCTACTCACTAGTTTTGCTCCTAGAACCAAATCTATCCGAAATTCGTTGGTTTGTTTCGGTGGCATTCCAACTACTGGCTCAAACACATTTGCGAATTCTCTAACCATGAAAACTTGAGTCAACTCATCTTCCGACTCCATAGCACCCAATAAGGCATACATCTCACCGCAAGAACCTTCTATGGTATAAACAATCCTGTCACTACAATTTAGGTGTCTATGAGATATTTTCCTATCTTGGAAAAATGCCATAGCATCAAACTCACTCAACCAATCCATACCAAGAATTATTCCGAGGCCCACAAAATCAGACACATGCAAACTGCAAACAAAAGCATGACCTAACAAGTCAAACTCTAACTGGTCACATCTCAACCCTAGATTTGCATCCCTACTATTGGATTCGCAACTCGTAAGGAAGTAACTAAATATGTGGATTCTAGGTTAAGCTTATCTATCAAATGTCTAGATATAAAACAATGCGATGCACTGGTGTCAAATAGAACGCTAAAAGATATACCATAAATCTAAAACGTACCTCCAAAAATTGCCTTTATCTTCTCCTGAGTTGTTGGCTTCGAAGTAGCAAGCTCCAATGCATACATTTTGCCCTTTCCATCCTTACCGGGCTCCTTGCACTAGCTCTTATAGTGGCCTATCTGGTCATAGTTGTTGCACCTGACATTCTTCCTCCCATCTACTTTCTTTGCCTTCCTAGCACGACACTCATTAGCAAAGTTTCCCTTCTTGTCGCACTTGAAACCGACAATCTCAGACTTCCCCTTCTTCGCTGCTTCACCCTTTTAGGCACTTTTCTTAAGAAAGAACTTCCACTTCCAACTCTAGCCAACTAGGAGTTCTTTAGCCTTACTCTTCTCTAGAGAATTGACTAACTCCTCATGTCTTAAGGCCATCTCCACAACAAAATCAGAAGGATCTCTAATATGAGGTAATGTAGCCATGGCTAACTCAAGCTTTAACACCCCGATAAACTTCTCATTCCTCTTCATGAATGTATCCACTGATGCATACCCATATCTAGCCAACTCCTCGAACCTCTTACCATATTCCAGAATAGACAACTCTCCCTATTCGAATTCAACAAAATTTCTAATCAGAGCCGACTATGCCATTGCAGACATGAACATCTCCTGGAACCTTCACTTGATATTTTCCCAGGTCATAGCCTCCTCATATACTGCCATGGTCACACTATTCCACAAGAACAAAGCAACTCCATAAAGCTGTCTGGATGCCAACCTCTTCTTCTGCTCATCATTCTACAAAAATCCTTTCATAATTCAACAACCAATTCTCTACCTCAATTGCATCCTCCATTCTAACAAACTGCTTCCCTCCAAGCTTAATGTAGTCCCTACTCAACTTAGCATAGTCGTTGACAATTGGAGCTTCCAAATTTCCTCGTCCTACTACTCAAATAGCAACACCTGACTACACCATATTAACAAACAACTGATACATAACTTCCATTCCAACTTGTGGGACTCCAGCACCCACATTCTTTGCTTGTGCCTGACCTTGACCTCTTCTCACATTAGGCCTGTCATTCCCTCTGGCGCCTTCCCATCCTGGGTTAACTCTTCCTCTTCTTCCTTCCATATGTGTATTCAAACCTCATGAGATGCAAAAAATAACCTAACAAGGATAGGAGACTAAAGATAAAGTGTATACTTATATATAACATATAAAGTACGTTACTATAGCGTTATCCCATACTCCATTCTTACTCTACTTTTTTAGGATTAAGTTTTAAAAAGCATTTTTTTAGTTAATTTTTTTCATAAACCTTTGCTCTGATACCAAGTTGTAACACCCTATATCTGGGGCCAAAAGCTAAACGCAATAAATGCTGCAGTCATCCATAGTATTAACTTCTGATGACAAAATACGGTAATGATAATGGTATCCATAATATCAGAAGCAATGAATATGAACAAAATCACAGATTTCAAAAATAATATTTTGCTGATTACATTTCAAAACAATAATCCATATCCATTTACATAATCCCTTAATGTTTCCCAAGCAATGATTAAATATATCATCACAAAAATACGCCAAGAGCGACATATGACGATGCCCCCTTAGTTGATTGATGTGCACGTAAATGTGCATATTTTTACTTTCATATTTAATCAAATTTAGTTAGATAAATGAGTATATAGTGTATTTTAACATACTTAAACCAAAATTCAAATTATTTTTAAATCCTCTTATATATTTATCTTCATATAGGGGAAAAATGGTCATTTTGTGCATATATTAATTTAAGAATTTTTACTTGGACATTTTTATGTTATTTTATAGGAATTTGGATTCAAATGGAAAATGATTTCATGGAAAATATGCATGCACATGAGGAAACAAAGGAATGAAGATGGAAATAATTCAAATTCATGTGTCATGGAGGACCCACCTACCCACTTACCTTAACTTACAATTAGAAACTAATGCACAAGTTAGTGGAGCTAAAAGTTTCACTCACATTTAAATGGAGGATTATCTCATGCAAATGATAACTTGGTGGCCATACTTCCTAGAGGGGTATTTTGGGTAGTCCCTAAAAATATGCATTAGGGTTTTAGGCTTGTATAAATAACCCATATGTTCATGTAATTAATCTCTTAGCCTCCTTTGAGCCTTCGTTTAGTTTATTTTAAGGCTCATAAGTAAATAAAACCTCTCTTTTTTATTTCATGGCTTCTTAGCCATTTCTCTTATGTAATTTTCTTCAATGCAATTTCAATTCATGCACTCTTCTTGCATGTTCTTTTCTTGTTTATTTCCTTTTATGTTAGTAGTGTAGATCTTTTTATTTATGCAAGCAAAATAGCTTTTGTTTCATTCTAATTTACTCTCTTTTTACTTAGCTTGCATTTTCTTCTTGTTTTTGTTTCATGTTGAATGCTACATTTGTTGAAATGATAACAAATATGATAAACTAAATCCCTTTAATTTAGGGGTAATGAAGCTCTCTTAATCATGTAGATTCAACATTTTGATTATTCATGTTCTCTTTTTGTGCTTATTGAAAAGTTGCATGTTGATGTAAGTTTATTAATGAATTTGATAGTCTATGATGTTAATCACATATAGGCTATACTTACTCAAATAAACACAATTTACATCATCATCTAATTAGTTGATTTTGGTAATGGAAGTGGATTTGGAATCGAAATTTGACAGTCTCTATTTCTAATCAATAGTTAATAGATCTTGATTAGAATAGATTTTATTTTTAATTTCATTGCGATTTTCATGAGAGTTAAGATTAATGGGTGTGTTATAGTTTGATGGTTTATATTGGGCTAATTAATAACACAAATATTCCATATTTATGATAAACCCATCAACTAAACTTACTAATGACCAGAAAAGAGATCATAATTTCATGTTGTATTGATTTACGTGATCTTGAGAAGGACATTGCCTCTAAATTGCCTTCAAACTCTTATATTTTTATCCATTTTAGCTTTTGCTAGTTTATACATTTTTAGCTTTAAACAATTTCAAACTCTTGGTTAATTTGATTGAATGCAATTTTAAAACCTAAACAATTCCCTACGGATCGACCCGTACTCCCTACGTACTAAAATTGTACATCGTGCTCTTGCGGCTATTTTTAATTTAAATTTGATCAGGTATTTTCCAATTTGATGGAAAATTAGCCATCGAACGTTGATCGAAGTAATATAATCATATATGACTTAATATACACTACGGAATCAAAAAAATGAAACGCCAAATCCTGATTAGCTATTCGTCATCCGCCTGCTGGTCTTCGAAAGCTTTATTTTCCAAAAGAATAAAATCTGAAAACCTCAACCCTCAACCCTCAACCTATTCAAATTAATTTTGAGTACCCAAAAGTTTAAGGTGAAACAAAAACTTTGAGTCAGACATAAATCCTGATGTGAATAATTCTGTTGCATCTCGGTTTACCGATATTAAGTTAGACCACGCCGCTTAGCAGAATGAGTTTCCCCTCACTAATATCCTTTTCAAAACATATACATATTTTTCAAATCCTTTCCTGCAACCAAACTAATTATATTAAAATAGCAATATCCTTTATGCTGATAAATGAACCATTGTCCATAAAACAGGTAATATGTGAGCTATCTACCCCAACATAATAGCAAGGTCCGTTATGGTAACAAAATGACTATATGTCCGAAAGATAATAGCAAGGTCCATTATGCTAAAATAGACTAACTGTCCATAAAACAGGGCCGACTGCCCGCAAATTGGACTAATTGTCCGAATCATTTTCTAAAGGTTAAATACCCTTTAAATTTTCCTTGAAAACCTTTTCAAAATGATTTAGTCCTTCAAATCATATATATATATATATAAGGAAAATGTATCTTTTGCTTTACTCTAAGCCATTTTGCCATGATATACATATACTTTACTCAAAATAATATTGATGAATTTAATTAGGATTAAATATTATTAAAAAACAAGTTAAAACCCTTTTTAACTTGAAAATACTTAAGCTATACTGCCTATTCAATACATTTGAAACATTCGTTAAAAACCTTTAAACACCCTTTCGAAACCCTTGAAGGTAACACCTTCGAAACCATTGGAAGTGACCCTTTTGAAAGCTCTAAAAACCTTATACATCTTTCTTTTAAAAACTTTCAAACATTGCCTTTTGAAACCACCAGAAAACCTTTCCTTTTGAAATCATTCTAAACCATCAAAAATTTAAATCTTTCGACTCCTTCGCAACCTCTTTTAAAACCTTTGGAAAGTATTAAACCTAAACCTTTCGGAAGCGTTTGGGTTAAATTTAAAATATGTGCAAACCTTTCGAACCCATTCAAAGTTGTTAACTCCTTTGAAACCCTTTGAAAGCGCCTCGAAACCATTGGATTGTGCCTTCAAGTAGAGCAAACGGACATAATCCTATTAAAATCGAAAGCACTTTCTTTTAAAATAATTCAAACCATTTCTTTCGAAACCTATTTAGGTTATACTTCAACTTAAAAAAGGGTTATAAAAACCTTTAAAGTCGAACTCTACTCTTTCGAAAACCTTTCCTAAGTAAAAAGTGATGTTGTCAGAATCACCCTTTCGAAATCATTGGATAAATGGGTAGATTTCTAAAAATAAAAACAACCCGTTCGTAACCTTCATGGTCGAAAGGTAAAAAGGCGACAACTAGGTGTTTCGACTTAGTCAAAAGCATTCATTTAAAACAAAGATGCAACCGAATCGAAACCATTTCCTTTTAAACCATTTGACCTAGTTGAAACCAAACGAAGTCGAAAGTATCTTAGTCGAAAGCTAGCAGGCACATTTTTTCTTTAAAACCAAAGCAAAGCTTCAACCCTATATCTTTTGCCCACATCCAATTGATTATGTACTAGTTGCCTGATACTATATGCATTGGTTTCAACTATGTCGAAGGCGATAGTATGAAGGCGGAACTTGGTGCCGAAGGAGACGAAATAATGAAAAACTTATTTATTTATACTTTTAAACTATTTATTTTGGACCTAACCTTCCTCCTTTGTCTAAATCTGATTGATTGCTATATTACTTTTTCAAAAGTGCTGCCATTTTCCAGAATTAACAAATTCAAATTATTTACAGAATGCCCCTTCTCCATTTTAAAATGTATAAAACATTTAAGTCCCATGCCTTAAATAATTTTATATACCTATCAAAACTTTTAGCAAAAATTTGGAAATATTCCAAAAATCTCTTTTATTATGTTTTCTAACATATACAAATTTCAGATCCAAACCATATATTATTTACCCGTAAATAATTTATAACCCAATTATCATTTTCTTTACTACAAAATTCATATAAAATCCACATTAATTTCAAAAATTCTAAAAATTGAAACCCATCTCCAAAGTATTATTTTTTATCTTCGTAAAAATTTGCAAGGCAAAAAGATGTCATTTAATAGGATTTTTACCTTAAAATATATCATAAATTCACTACGAAAAATCATAATTCATCAACAAGTATATATATTCATTCCATCATTCAAAAACATGGCTAACTATTGCAAAATATTCAGAATTAATCTTAAATTTGAAAGAACAATAAAAAATGAGATGTAAACATTATTCACCTTAGCCTTTGTGATTAAAGAGATTGAGATATAAATAGATTTGATTTGCTTGAGCTTCTTCCTTTTTCCCTTTTTCCTTATTAATGGTGGTCGACCTTGGGTTTTCAAAATTTTGAAATGAAACGAACTTGTGAATTATACACGGCTATGGGATAAAGATATAGGAATGGCCTCTTTCCCATTCTACCCCTCCTCTGATTCATTTTAAACCCCTCTTTAATTCGTTATTAAATAGCACAGCTAACCCTTTAATAAATCAAATCTTAATCCCCTAATCAACACATTATTTTTTTATCTAATTAATTATCCTAAACAATGTTATCAAAAATATGGGGTGTTACATTGAAGCTCGGCTAGTGCGTTAGCTTCTCGAAGGTTAGAGGCCGTTGAAATTAATTCATGAATATAACATTCAGGGAATTCAATAGGGCGTAACCTTTGGGTTGGACTTAAGTAGAAGTAAGCTCAAGCTCCCAGAGAAGCATATAAAGATTGGACTAAAGGGAGATACAACTTCGCCTAGGCATGTGTACTCATTACAAGTTGTGTAGCCCAATGGAGGATTGTGCGCCCGTTTGTTAATTGTCGGGAGCAAGGTGTCACTCTTTGGTATTCCATGTTGAAAGCATATAGTCCAAAGCGACTTGACTATTAAGATTTTTGGTTTTTTTTAGGAGGATCATGTAGAACTCTTAGGCTAACTCGTTCATTTAGAGGAGGAGATTGGTCCTTGATTGGATTTTTTGGTACCATCATCCTTTGTACTTCGGTAGTGAGCGACCTTATAGGTCTGGCATCTGTAGAGGCAGAGGTTTGAGTTATGGTAGACCTGGCTGCAGAAGGAGTAGACAACCTAGCGCCAATGTTGAAACGAGGTGATTAGAGTGTCATTATGGATAGGAAACCTCAATATTGAACATGATTGTGTAAGTTTTATTTTGAAATTCTATTTTATGAACTTGTATGACCGGCACTCGAAACCCAATGAATGTTGACATGTGTTGGCCAATCAGATTCTCAACGTTGATATTGGCATTGAGAAGTTCAATCTATGTAATATGTATCCTATGTTCCATACACGATGAATGGATAGTTGTACGTACACTTCCCACTCGTATGGAAAAATGAGTCCTATCACATGATGAAACTATGTATCAGATCTTTCCCGTTATTGTTGGATAATCGATAAAAAACCACTGTCCAAAGAGCGGAGCATTCTTTTTCTAGAATACAGGATTGTGCAGTGATTGAAGATGCTATGCAGTATAAATATTTGAATAATGGAGTATGTTCGATTCGACCGTGCTTTGTAAAAGAATCATCTCATTGGGACATAAACCGATGACTAGTGATCAACCAATTCTAGTAGTATGTAATTTAGGCATTTTTTGAAGTAAAATTATCTAGTTGCGATAAAATTTTAAGGTCCTCTTGTTCGACCCAAAGGGGGACGAATGTCAACACCAAGTCGATATGAGTAAGATAATTTTTTAGGGACTGTATACGACCACTGTGGGTCAAGCACCTTTGACCTAGAGGAGACCTACGACATGTAGCAACTAATTGAAATAGGGAGATCGATCACCAAGTCGATGTTCCAATCTTCCATCAACCACAACGACCTTAAGCCATCACCGACAACGAACTCCACCACTACAAGACTGAAAGTGCATAAGGATCTATAATAATATAGCTAAGTACACATGTGTATATGAAATATCAAGATATATAAAATGGAAATAGTAAAGTAAGAAGCAATCACAATAGGAATTTTATATTGGCTTGAACCTCCCGTCCTATGTCTAGTCTGGAAGCTCCCTTTCAAATTTTTCACTAATAAAAAACATCCTCACTTAGCTTGGACTAATAAGCGATACAAAAGTTTTCTGACTTGATAATATTGTGTTCTATCAACATGGAATTTGACTTGTTGTACAAAGCTTCGTATAATATCCTCTTTGAGTTGAATGAGTTAATGTATGTAAGTGTAATGAAGTAGATCACCAAGATTATTGAATAGTTGTTGGTTATATTGAAAGTAAGTTTGCAACTTTGAAAGCACTAAAGTTTATAGAAAGACATAAGTATAAAACAAGAATTAAATAATAAAAATCCTTCCATAGATATGTTTTTATAGTTTTCAAAAAGCCTCCTTTAGGATTTGTAACTTATCAAAGAGAACTACTGAGAGAAGAGTTGCAGCCAGCGAGAGAGAAGAGAAGTATTTAAAAAAAATAACTATTACAACATATTCAGATGTCTAAATTAATTAGTCAAACGTCTGCATTTTGAATCCTTTTCTCCAAAAAACAAATAGTTCTAAAAAATCATGTTTTCATAAATCTGACTTATGATATAAGAAGTCTGACTTATGACCTCAGATTGTTTGACTTTTGAAGAAAATAGACCGAAGAATTTTTAGTTTAAAATAGCATAACCTTGGACATCTGAATTATGTCTCAGACTCTGAGTTATTGAGAATTTAAAATTCATTTAAAACTTTGTTTGAGTGAATAATTTTTTTGACATAAATATATCAGTTCATATTACTCGAGGGAGATTATAGATGTTTATCTAAGACATTAACATAAGATATATGACCCTTACAATGGTTTGTCTTCATGTTGAGCTCTTTGTTGATATTCCATTTCATCTTGTCGAGTTCTTGATGCCTTTGTGAGTTCTATTATGTTCTGGATTTGATCATCATGTACCTATATATTAGTTTAGAGATTCTATGATACGATTGTATATTTATTATTAATATCCAACAAGAGAGGTTCTAACATTCTCCCCCCTTTTGTTGTTGACAATTACACAATCATATACAAAATTATTTTACATAAATGCGACATCCCAAATTTTGAGGCCTGAAACTAAGCGCTACTGATGTTGCAGTCATCTGTAGTATGCAGTATTGTAAATTGTATCAATATCATCGAAGCAAAAGAATATGAAATATTTTAAATTCACTTTCAAACAGATTTTCTCTTTTCTTTCAAAGATGATATTGCATGTTCATTACATAATCTCAAACGTTGCCTAGGTTCAGATAAAATATAATTATCACGAAATACTCCAAGAGCGACATATGAAGATGCCTCCTTGGTTGATCAAAATTTACCATTAGATACTTATAATATCTTTCTTTACATACACTTCAACAAGATAACTTCAACATAGCGGATTAATATTATATAAAGATAGACTCTTAAATAGCTAACTTTGCATCATGCAGGTCTCCGAAAGATTTATTCACCAAAACCTACTTAACCCGCAAACCCTTACTCTCGACCTACTCAAATCAAATTTTGAGCACCTAAGAGTTTAAGGGGAAAACATAAACTTCGAGTCAGACAAAAAGCCTGGTGTGAATAATAATATACCATCTTGATTTATAGATATTAAGTGAGACCACGCCGCTGAGAAGAACAGGTTTTTTCCTCGCTGACATCCCTTTTCAAATATATCCTTTGAAAATCAAAGTCCTACAACCAAACTGGTTATGATAAACAATATAAACAATAATGTGCATGCATGCTACATGGGTAATCATGACTATTCATCAAATCAATGGACTGTCTGTCAAGGTAACTACCAACCTACATGGTTGACTCAGGCCTACCTAATATATAAAATTTTATAACCGACTATTAGAAGAAAACTGGAGGGTCTATCCAAATATACTTATCCTAGTGTTTACCCGACTATCTGTTAACCTCATAGTTTTGCTAGGCTTACTATGAACTAAAGGTGTTTCTGGCCAACCTATAACCTATCTTATCTTTATATATTCCTTTCTGTGCGTAAACCTACTTTTTGTCTTACCCTTGACAAAGCCCTACACATTGGAATTTTTGACTAATATCAGCTCTGGACTAATAGCTGAAGTATAGGGCGCTACCCTACACCAGTCCTATCTGGTTTTCTAATCTCTGAGTCAATTCATCCTATCACGATCTATCCAAAACTGATAAGAATAATAAATCTTTATAAAATTCTAGACCGAATACCCTTTTCTATTTCCTTGAAAACAATTGCTTAGTAAATGATTTAACCCTTGAACTCATACTTTTAAAACAAGGAGAATATAACCCTTTACTATATCCAAAACAATTATGCCATAATATATGCTTATATAAAATCCTATTGATGATGTTCAAAATCATTTGAGGTCATCGCCTCTCAAAACCATAAGCTAAAGACCAAAACAATATAAAGTCATTATACTGATAAAACTCGATAAGATATAGTCGACGAGGGTCTTCGCCCTTTAAAACATAGGCCATAAGGCCAATACAATCAAACTTTTTATATTGATAAAGCTCAGCTCATTATTGCCATTAGGGGTCATCATACCTCTTTAATAAAAGCGTTAAAACCTTTAACTTATCAAACATAAGTCTATAGAGTCTATAACATATACATTGCACTCCATAAAGTGTCCACATTATAAAATATAAACCTTGGTTTGCATACTCAAAGTCTTATAAGAATATAGTTAAGGAAAACAAACAGAATCAATAGGGACGAAGTGATAATAGGCGGTAAGGATTAAAGTCGATAATCGTTAGGGTTGAAGTTGTAAAATGCGGCATCGTATATTGCCGAAGTCAATAATAGCGGCATAGGCCTATAAAGTTTAAGTCAATATATTTAAAACATGTGGCATATTACCACCATAATAAACCATTTCGAAACCATTGGCGACGTTGTTAAAACAGGCAGCATAGTTAAAAGTGCGACATTAGTGTATTAAGGAAAGCGGCCTAGTCCACTTCGAAACTCACTATGTCGACCTTAATGTTTGGCTTCCTACATCGACCAAGCCGATTCATTTCATACCAACCGAAGTTGACACTTTATGTATCGTACTTGATGGACGTTGATGACCACAAGTCGGCATAATGAAATGCGATGTCGTGAGCTTTGGCATAGCAAAGCCATTATGACCTTACAAACTGACTTCTTGCTATGAAAGTAATTTCTTTTCACCAATCCCTTATATTTTTCAAAATACTATTGGATACAACTTTCTTTACCAAAATCTTTTCCAAAAAATTGCTAAGGAGCAGATTTATCATTTTCAAAGTACTTAACAAACCTTGCATTTTATATTAAGTTTTAAATATACTAATTAAGCCTATCTAGCTCATAATTCATATCAAATTATAAACACTTGGGAAAAATCCCCATAAATACCATAAATCCAATTTATTATATTCTTTGACATATAAAAATTTCAAGACCAAAAACCTAATTTAATTATTTTAAATAATTATAACCCAAAATAAACCATTTTCCAACCTTAGGAAATTCACTAAATATTCTAGTCAAATCAAAAAATCATGAAATTAAAAACCGACTGCCAAATAGAGTTTCTAACATTGTATCAAAGTATCAAGTCATTTTGGTTCATATAATAGGTTTTCTAACTCAAACTTATTAAATAATTTCATAAATACATTAAATAAATTCACCAATAAGCATATAATCATTCAAGCTATCATAACATGACATAATATAAGCAAAAGATGCAGGTTTGAACATAAAACCGAAAATAATATTCAAAACTTGAGATGGATAATTCTTATTCACCTTTAATGGATTAAGAATATTGAGATTTATATTTTGATTTGATTCCCCTAACTTTGATATTGCTTTCCTAGCTTATTTTCCTTTGAAACCCCCAGTAACGGCCGGGCTTTGTCTATTTTCGTTTTCTTTGAATGAAGTGATAATGAGATAAGAGGATGAAAGAGTGAATATTAGGAAATAAACTTATTTTCCTATTTTCCCTGTGCATGCATTCCTCTTTCTTATTAATATTTTAATTAATTCCATTTGCTTAGTAGTTAATGCTTGACCCACATTAATTACTATATCTCAATCTCCTTATCATTTGGCATTATTTTATTTAATTTATCTAATTAAATATCCTAAATAATGTTAATCAAAATTATGGTTGCTATAATAAAATACTATAAGTAGCCTAAAATATAATATTTACCTCTAGCAATATGCAGATATATTTCTCCCCTTTTGTCATTATTAGAAAGAAACAAATCAAGATCAAAATAGTATCACTACTAGAAAAATTAGCTTTGACAGCAAATTTATACAGCATTTTTCATAGTGGTGCTGTCCTTCAACTGGTTAAACCGATAAAAATAATATAAAAACGCTGTTTTTCAGATCGCCAAATTTTTTTGCGGGAAAGACCAAATATTATTTTTGGTGGCCGCTCTTTTGCCATATTTTCAGATCTCCTTCCTTTCTTTTCGTCAGTATTCATCCTCCGCCTTCACAGCAACGTTCCTTTTCTTCTCGATTTCTCTTTTACATCCTTCATCTAACCCTAAAATAAATTATATGTTAGTTGGCAGCACCATTTATTTTACTAAAATGATGGTGAGAGTAGCTACAATCATTAATTTGGTGACAGGATGATCGATTTTGGGTGGTGGTTGATTTGATGGTGGTTGCGATTGATTTGGGAGGCTTCTGTAGATTTTGGGGGTCCATTCATGATTGTATGTATCCCATGAATCTTATCCTTTCTTCTTTTCATTATGTGATTTTACTATGTATTTTCATTTTTTACACCTTTTATTTTCTTCATATTTGGTTTTGAACTGAACTGAAAGTCAATATGTCTTTGAATTTATCAATTATTTGATGAATCTTCCAATATTTATCTAATATAGGTAGAAGCTAGAAAAAGCGTATTAGTCTTGTAGTTATAATTAAAAAAACAATTCTAAAATGCTGTTTAATTTTCTTTCCATGACCAACCACAAGTCTTTAACAACTTCTGTTGTCTTTTTACCAGTTGGATATTTGATTAGACTATTAGAGTATTGCATTCATCAAATAGGATTATAGGAATTCAAGAAAAATAGAATATATTACCCCTGATTTGCCTGAAATTATATTTTACTGAACATTAACTATGTGATAATTAAAATTAAGAAAAGTACAGTTATCACAAGGATTTTAAACTACTACACACGCTAAACTGAAGTATTATATGAATATACAGAAATTATTGTCTATGAATCTTAGAGTTAGTTTCCTTACTCTCCCCTTTGCATAAGGTTCACATTCGATGCATTGCCATTAGCTGCAGTCGGTTGATTCTTTGTAGTGGATAATATTGAAGAACTGTAGAAAGATTTCTTCAACTTTAGTAGTACTTTTAAGTCGTTTTTGTGGCAAACAAATTTTGAGTTTAACGATGTTGATGATACTAAGGCTAAAGGCACAAAAAAGATGATGGGAATTAAGAGAAACGAGGAGGTAACCATATTTTCTGTTTTGATGATTATTATAGTTGAATAGGAGTAGAGATAGGAATGAAAAAGACTTAAAACAAGCAATGGTTTGATGAAGATATTGGAAAAGACTTAAAACAAGCAATTTAGGAAGCTCTTAGTCTGCCATTATCAATACGTTATAATGATACATCTCTTATTCATAGTTTCATATGAATATGAATACATTTTTGCAAAGTAGAAATTCGTTATTCTACATTCCAGTTTAAATGTACTATATAAGCATGGTATGATAAAATACATTCCAGTTTAAATGTACTATATACCAGCTTGTATAGCCGATGGATGAAAACGTTTGGATTTTTGTAGGGTAATCAAGTTGACTGTATTAGTGGTCTTAGTAAGTTGGGATTGAGGTGAAGTATGGAAACCATAAAATCGTTAAGAAAAAAGTATAAAATTTGTTTATGTAGCTGACTAATTTGCAAATTTCTTGTGGTTTTGGAATCTTGTTGCACCATTGATAACTTGATCTATAGATCCCAAGTTTTAAAAAATTCAAATCTCTGTGACTAATTTTGTTTCTGGTAGTTATTTTGCATGAATAATAGTATTCCTTGATGATTAGAGTTGTTCTTTTTGTAAACTTTAAATCAATAAACACTCAAGTAGAATTTGTTCTTCTGTTGCATGTCCATGCACCATTTCTTGGCTGCAATATTTGCTTGAGTATGTATATGCTCTCTGCTCTTTTATTTTGTACGTGTAAGAGTATTCATGTGCAAAAGATGAAGAAAAAAACTTTGTTTTGGTGGTCTGTTTATCTTACTATTTATATTTATGAAATTTCTTTCATGCAAGTTAATAATTATTGATGTTCAATTCTGTAGGCTTTTCGTTTCTTCTTTTTCTTCATCTTATATTTATGCTTTACATATGTAGCCCAAAGAAAACAAGAAGAGATGTGAAGCAAGGTACAGAGAGAGCATACTACAGAGCCTCATGATGTTGGAACTGAAGTAAGCCTAATTCGCATTCAGGTACTACCCATACGTCGTCAGATTACGGCGATGTATAGCTTTTAGCAGTTTTTCCTATTGATTGTAATTATTATAAGAGTAGACGAATGAAATCCACTTCACATTATATGATTTATTCGTTATTTTGACTTGATTCGGGTTAGATATGTTCATTGGCAAGTTTTTTTAGGTACGAGTCTGGCATTTTGATTGATTTGTGAATCTAAGGACAAAGGCCCAGATGGAAGAAAAGCTATTGAAATACCTCCACCTTGACCTAAAAGAGGCCTTTGTGACCATATCCTTGCAAACCGAAAAATATGGTAATTATGCATATACTATTCATTGAGATTATAGACTAATGAAGTGGCTGATTTTCAAGTACAAAGTATTCATTATACAAAATTTGCTTGCATTTTTAGGGCCTTTAAGTTTTTGGACAATTTTGGTTCACTGTAGCATCATCAGGTTGGTTTAAACAAATTCATATAACAAGGTACAGAGAGAGCATACTACAACAGTTCAAGGAAGCTGGAATGATTCAAAGCGAGATAAGGTCGAAGACAAGAAAGCATGGAGGCATGATGGTTACTATGGAGACAAGAAACCATTTTACGCTTTTTAATACTTATTTTCTCATCTCCTTTTTAATACTTAGATGTCACCATTTGGTTTGAACTCTGTCACAAATTTACATGAAGGTGTTAGAAGAGCATGAGCTGTCATGTCCTGACCTTTTGCTTGTAAAGACGGATGTTATTTTCTCAACGAAAGAAAGTAAGACATCTTACTCAGTCTCGTTGCTAATCAATATTACTTTCTTTAAAGTACTATTTACATTAATAGTAATATTAGCTGTATTCGAGCACACACCTCTGTTTCTTTTTTTATATTTTAATTTACTTACAAATAAGCATTAGTATGGCTCTTTTGTAAAAATAGCTATACGTTCTAAATTTGTAGTAATTGAAAACAAGTCACATTTATTACATAGGCAATGAACGCGAATAAGCTATACATATTAGATCACCACGATGGGTTAATGCCATACTTAAACAGAATTAACTGAACAAAGAACAAAGTTTATGCAACTAGAACACTTCTTTTCTTGAAAGAAGACATCACTTAGAAACAGTTTTAATTTTTTTTGTGTGTGTGTATATTGTACCATGTTAAATGAATGTATGGTTATTGACTTTATTCATATATCTCATGCTGTAAAATACATTTGGTTTGTTCTTTTATTTGTATTCTTAATGTCTATACAATAAACAATATGTTGTAGATGAATTCTATAATACATGCGCTAACTCTTTATCATTTTTATAATTAGCTATGATGATTAGTAGTGGAAGCCATTTAAATTATCATACATCCTTGTTGGTTGAATACTGTTGAACTTGTATGAATTTAGAACCTTTGAATAAGGTTATTTTCTCCTTACTGCTACTGCTTATGTATGAACTCCTAATGATTTTTTAGGAATTTCACTGATACAAACCAAATAGAACGGAAGTTAAATGGGATGGTTTTTATAGGTAAATGCATGGGCCAAAGATATCCATAAACTAATGGGATTATCATACTTTCATTCATATTTGCAGTTTCTTATTCACAAATAGTTATAAAATCTGTGTGTTCTTTGATCTAAGAATTTAGAGAAATTTGGTGACAATTCTTATTTAACCAAATTATGCATGGCACGTCACTGGTCAATTGTATTTGTACATGGTGTTTAGTCATAGCTGGTCAAATAATTAATATAATTTCTTGAGAATTAGCAGAGTCCAGATAAGTGATATGTAGTATTTAATGCACGTTTTAAACATCCATTGCGTATAACAATGATTTCAATGATAACATATGTATGATTTAATCAAGTAGTTGGTTAATCTGTATTGAAATTACACATGTTACTATGATCACCTTTAAAAATTAAATAAAGCATATTCAAGTATTAATATTTTATCTTGTGATCCTGTTTTTAGTATTAAACATTAACTTCGCAGAAAGAACAAATGTGTGGTTCCACATTCTGTAGTGACCTTAAATTCATCTCCATGTGTATGCTTTTAAGAGCCACCGACACCCAACTTGTAAAAAAAAATTCATCAATAATTCACTGGATTGCGCTAAAATGGGCCCTTACAGACTTACAATATTGGATGACAGTTCATTTACTGTGATTGGTTCACATATCTACTATTTTAGAGACTTTGCAGTGGTATCTCATGCTTAACTATATTTGTTTACAAGTTCTGAACGCCAAATAAAGTTGAGCAAATAATTATTTTACCAAAATTTGGTGAGTTTAGTATTAATTTCAAATTGCAATGGTTATTGAGTACAGTTTATGTACTGTTATCTCAGAGTAGAATTGGATGCATTTTGTGAATATTAATTCAGATTTCTTGGAGCTGTATACAAATGAAACTAATAATTTGTGTGTGTAAAGAAAACCAAATATGGAATTAGTTATCTTTTGTATGCATATATCTGTTTCTCGTAGTTGTAGTACTACAGAAAATTTATTCTTATAGGCTTGTCAATTGAATTAGCTTGATTTCTTGAAATTTTTCATCAATTTCCTTAACTTATCAATCGAACAGGATAATGGATCTTAATGATTCAATGAGGATTTCCCCTTTCATGTTGATGTTTAATATTCTATTGCTAATAACTTCGAAAGTAAATGGATTTCCTGTGCCAATGACATTAGTATCAAATGCTGCAGCCAAAGGAGCAGGTCTTTAATTTGGTATGGAGAATGATTCATATTTATTTATGTGATATATTCTTTAACATATTATCCTGTTTTTTCACAGTTTGTTTAGATGGAAGTGCGCCGGCTTATCACTTTGCACCTGGTTTTGGTTCTGGTGTAAACAATTGGTTGGTTCACATGGAGGTAAATTTTTCCAACCTGTATTTGACCTTTTGCTTTTATTAATATTTTTCAAGCATATGGTTTATGTATCACTGCGAAAAAATAGTTATTAATCAGATGATTCTATGTTAGAATTTGTGTAATGTGAATTATTTGCTTACAATAGCATGCCTAAGTGACAATGATAACCTATCGAAAATTGATATGGCAGATGGTTTTTTCTGGAGAAATCCTCCCTACGCTTGTTTACTTTGTTATATGTACTTATTATCAGCTGTAAATAGAAATATGTATAATTATTTAGTTGTTGACATGAAAAACATATAATAAGGCTGTATTAACAGGGAGGAGGTTGGTGTAGTACTATTGAAGAATGCTTAGAGCGCAGAAACACATTTCGAGGCTCATCCACAAAGATGAAACCTATGTCCTTTTCTGGTATCATAGGCAATCGGCAAAAAAGCAATCCTGGTATGGAACACTACAGTAAAATGAATGCACTTTTAGTCTAGATTAAATTACAGTTTTTAAAATAGTTTCGTGTTTTACATTATTTTCCAAAAAAACAGATTTCTACAATTGGAATAAAGTTAAGGTTCGATATTGTGATGGTTCTTCATTCACCGGAGATGTTGAAAGTGTCGACCCAGTAAGAACTCAACATTTTTGAGATGGTAGAATCATAAAACTATGGTTACATCTGATTTATTTGCAGGCTATGCTTTCAGGCTGTTCAGCTGGTGGATTGGCATCGATACTACATTGTGATAAATTCCGCGATATGTTACCAACTGGAGCAAAAGTTAAGTGTTTTTCAGATGCTGGTTACTTCATTCATGCGTAAGTTAATTCAAGATGATTTGCATATCTCTGCTTATTTTTTCATAATTACATGTATAATTTAGCCTCAATTGTCATTTACAGGAAAGACGTTTCTGGAGCAGACCATATAAATAGCTTCTTTTCAGCGGTTGTAGCTACTCATGTATGTATTATATAAAAAATTCTACAAGAGAAATAATGTGCAATGAATAATTAGGAACTGACGCATATATTTTTCTATAGGGTTCAGCAAAAAATCTGCCTTCTTCGTGCACTTCTAAATTCACTCATAACCTGGTATGTTATACTTTGTGCTATTTAGAGGTTTATGTATAACTCTAATAAAGAAAATATAACTTCTCTTTATATTTCATTTTTGGATAGTGTTTCTTTCCACAATATGTTGCTCAAGTAATGCGTACACCGCTCTTTATACTGAATTCAGCATATGACGAATGGCAGGTATACGCCTTAGGAATTGGTAAATGTGATTTTTGGTGTTATGCATCGTGATACTATTAGTTGAGCTGAATAAGAAATCTTAAAATATTACACAAACGGTTTGTAAAAGTTTAAACTCTTACATAAGGTAAACAATTTGATTTAACTAAACTATTCATTTTTAGAAGAGTTATATTTGGAGTGATACATAAGATAGTAATTTTATTTTAGCATTGGATTTACATTTCAGATAAAGAACATTCTGGCACCAAGTTCAGCTAAAGCTAATGATTGAAAAACATGCAAGCTTGATTTAAAGAAGTGTTCTTCTACTCAAGTTTCTACTCTACAAGGTTCATTATCTATTTTCAAAGTCATATATACACTCATAACTTCTATATACAAACAATCAACATTCGGTTCATCCATTTCCAAATTGGATGTCTCCACATATGTTTAAGTACATGCTAACCATGCATCTTTAGCTCTATTAATATTAATTAACCAGATTAGTTTCAACAATCAACTTTTCCCATTCACCACCAAGCTGTTGAATTGACCTTAGGCTTTTGTTTTTAATGCCATTTGGGTTATAAATCTTTGTTCCTCATACCCTATCTCTACTACATATTTCAAGCTATTAGTTCTGTGTACTAAAACGCCTCCACTATTAATACGCGTACCTGCTAAGTTTGATATTATCAAATATAAATGTTCAACGTAGACATCTTTTCATTTAGTTGTCTTACCACACACTTCTTCATTCATACTTCTTATAACAAGTGCGCAATGTAAACCGTGACACGTTACCATATTCTAAGTACTGCATTAACATACGAAGCGGTTCATCTATAGCTGATTCTATTAAGCTATTGAATAACATGTTTATTTGTTTTCCCAGATCATATGGTGATTGATTTGCTACTATGGTCAGGAATAGAAGACCTGTTCAGCATGACAGAGCATGTACAGTTGCGGTAATAAATTTCCAGCTTATGATGGAATTGCAGAAGGTCATGGACACTGTTGAGTTGGAGCTTGTGATGGTATGGATGATTAGTGGGATGGTCAGTGAAATGTGTGTTGTTGAACTGAAAGGGATGTAACAAGGAAGTAGGTTGGTTTTGTGATCCAGCTGGTGGTTGAACTGGTTTGGAATTGTCAACTGTGAAGTGGATTGTTGAAGTTTGATGAAGTATTGTTTGATGAATGGTGAGGCACTGGAAATGTATGGTGAAGGCAGTGCAGAAGATAGGTGTGCTTTGTTGTAGATGATGGTATGAGAGGAGTAACATGGTGAACAGTAGTGTTGCAGTGGTGATGGTTAAACAGGGTGGTGGTGGTTGATGCAGGTGGTATGCAGTGAGAAATAGTGAAGGAGGTAGGCAATGGCAGGGTATGTACTGGTTGTACAGTGGCACAGTGGTGAAGTTGGATGCATAGGCATTGAAGTTTGATGGTTTTGTGGTGGTTGTCGAGTGTAAATAGTGGGATGGGGTTTGCAGTAGTGGCGAGTATGTTTTGTGATTTGATATGTAGGTAGTGGCAAGGGACTGTGTGGTATATGTGAAGGGAAGGCAAGTCAGGTGGAATTGGAGAGGTTTGTGTGTTGTTAAGGAAGTGGATAATGTTATGTTGTATGAAGTTGCACGGCAAAGGGAAGGCAAGTAAGTGGCAGAGGTTAGAGATTGTTGTATGCAAGTGGTTTAGTTACTGCAGTTAGATGCGCAGTTTGACAGTGAGGAGGTAGTGAGTGGGATTGATGGTTTAGAGATGAATGGTGGTGTAAATGTAATGACAATGCTTAGTGTCTGGTCGTGTAGTTGAGTGGATTTTGTTTATGGATATTATTGAAACTTGGTTTATGGATGTCTTTTGTTTATTAATATTCTCTTAACTAGTTTATGTAACCAATTAATAGTTATTAGAACCTGTTATATATACTAGTTGCTTGAATATGCTTAAAATATAGTTTTGGAATATTCAAAAATAGAGTGGAATATTAAAGCTGTTATATAAATAGAAGACAGCGTTTGATTAATGCTGTCAATGAAGAAACAACAGCGTTTATTTCGTGCTGTAATTATCTTGAAATTGTCAATAACAGCGTTTTTTACATGCTGTCGAAATAGTTGATGATTCAATCACAGCGTTTTTAACATGCTGTCGAAATTGTTGATGATTCAATAACAGCGTTTAGAAAAAGCTGTTGTAAACAGTTAAAGTAGAATTTGAACATCTTCGACAACTAAATTATAAACGTTGTTGAAACATAATACAGCACGTCTGAAATGCTGTAAAAACATTATTGACAGCTCGTAATAAACGCTGTCACAGAGATGTTTCAACAGCGTTTATAGAAACGCTGTTGTAAGTTATGTATATACGACAGCATGTCGTTATACAGCGTTTCTAATAACGCTGTTGTATCATATTACAGCGTTTATCAAACGCTGTTAAAAGCCTTTTGTGGTGTAGTGTATAGATATTTATACATAACACAAGCATAATACAATATACACCAATATTCAAGCATAACATATCACAAACCAACAAGTTATATCAAAAACCAACATCCAAACATAAGTCATGCAAACTAAACAGAACATATACCACTAGTTTTTGGAAAATAATTTTTAAAGAAATTAAAAATAGAATGCCCTAAGACTTACTCAATAGGAACCATAAGGAAAGCCCTCATAGTTCTCATAGTATTCATAATAATCTAAAGGATTGTATTACATTCTCTGACCCATTGATGCTCAACTTGCTTCTTCTATTCCTTCTGCTATCGATTCGCCTTCAAAAGGAACAAATTGTGATTTATTCATTTATATATTAGACAAATGAAATGAGCTAGATTTGTCCCATTCCTTGTCGTTGTGTTCTTGAGCGGTTGTCTTTCCCTTTTCTCGATGAGAAGATTCAGCAGTATGCTTGGATGCTCGAGAAGGTGAAACATGGATATGAGAAGGAGGTAGAATATGTGAAGGAGAGGATGTTAAAGTGGAGCTTGATCATCCTCTAACTTTTCTCATCATCTTCGAGAGCAACGAAACAATTTTTTCCATTAATCGTTCCATCTTACCCATCCAAGTAGAGAAAGATCTCTCAAGATCTTTAACTTTCTTCTCTGAGGACTTTTGATTACTTATGATAATTATATGATTTTGGAGAGTTAAGTTTATCAATGACTCATTTGGATTTGGTTAAAGTCGAGCATCATGAAGATCAATCTCAAAGTCATATTTGTTTTCTTGTTCCTTAGGATGAGGAAGAATTAGGGTTTGTAGAGAAGGTAGGGTTTGTATTTGTGGTTGAGTTAGACTTTGACCACGTTGAGCTTGTTGTAAAGTCCATTCTTCAAAGTTAATATGACGAGGCAGAGTACTAGGTAAATGCATGAGACTGAAGAACCGTCTTCACTATAATTGACTGGTATCGGTTCAAAGTTAGACGATATGATGTTAATCTCAAAGAAGGTAAGAAGTCTCATAATATAGGGTGCGTATAAAATAGTTGGCCTTCTTCAAAGCCAAAAATTCTTCTCAAAGAAGATAAGAAGTCTCATAATATAGGGTGCGTATAAAATAGTTGGCCTTCTTCAAAGCCAAAAAATTCTTAATATCATCGTGAATGAACTTGGTCCAATTAATCTATACTCATCTTGCAATAGCATAGAGAGCCTTACGATCATTTTCTTAAAAAAATTCATGAATTCCTGATCGAGGAAAAATGGTGTTGATCAACATTTGATTGAGAAGTCTAGCCTGTGGTTTAAAGATGCTAGTTTTCCATTCAGGCATGGAGTCTTCCTAAATATCATAGGTTATTGCATTTATCCTTTTATGTCAATAATAAAGCAACTCATCCATGTCAATTCTTCCTTGCCTACAATCAATGGCAATAGCAATATGATTTACATGGATCTTAATAAGTTTGCATAAACACTACTCCACAATCAACCATCCTCATCATGCAGTTTCCATACATTCCTACACAAGTTTGCATAAAAAAGATAGATAACAAGAGGATCTATATCTACCTTATTCTCATCATACTCGATTAAAGTGGTAATTTGGCCTTCGTCGGTTAATTCCTTGAGTCTATATTCATTAAAATTTCTCAATCAATAGAATGTGCCATCATGAACCTTCTTCTTCTACAACTCTTCAAATCTTTGTTTAGCAATAATATTTTCTCTCAACCAAATCCTAATTTTCTCATCAGTAGCTTGAGAGATTGGGGAAAAGAAGAGGATTGTGTTCGTTTTTCTCTTTACGGGATAGGTTTTGGGGCCATTTTGAAGAATTGAGAGGCTAGGGTTTTGGTGAGTTATGGGTTTGAGAACGCAAGAGGTAGTAGAAAGAAAGGAAAGTTGAAAATGAGTGAAAAGTCATAGTGAAAGGTTGTTTAAAAAACAAAATGCCAGAAAATCAGATGTCCGGGCCAAGACATCTGGAAATGGTAAAATATGGTCTAGAACCTACATAGTGTAAAAATATATGTTTTAGACATTCAATTTTGGGGAAGTCAGACGTCTAAATTTGTATTATAAATAAAAAATAACTCTTGCTCAGATGTCTGGCTATTCGTACTCAAATTTTTGAGTTTCATAGTTAGCTATTTTTATAAACACATTTATTTATTTATAATATTTGAATAGTATACAACAATATTCATGAATAAAATGTTATCATTAAATTTTTCGATGGCTCGATTTCTTCCTCAAACGGCTCTTGTTCCCAAGAATTATCTTGCTTTGGCTCATATATTTTGATAGGAGTTGACGGTTGTTTCAAAGGACTTCTGTAATGACCCTAAATTTGACTCACATTATTTAGGACATTTAATTAGATAAATTAAATGAAATAATGTAAATGTTTAAGGGATTGAGATTTGAATAATTTAAGGTAGTCGTGCCTTAATTAATCTATAAGCCAAAGAGAATTAAATTGAAGTAAGTAGGAGGAATAAGGTAAGGGCAAAATAGGAATAAACTAAGTTCTTATACCCTAAACCCGTACTCTAATTTCATATACAATATTCACAAACAAAAACTAAACCTAGAGCTTGGCCAGCCACCATTAGAAGAAAACAAGTGGAAGATAAGCAAGAATTCAAGAAGGAAGCTTAATCAAATAAATTCAAGGGCAAATATCAAACTTCTTAACAATCAAGCAAAGGTGAATAATATATTACATCTCATTTTTCTTTCTTTCAGTTTCTAGATGAGATCCAAAATTATTTTGCAAGCAAAATGCCATGTTTTGATTGTTTAACTGGATACATATGCTTATTGACGATTTACGTTATTTCATATAGATTTTATGATAAGATTTGATTTGAAATACCTATTAAGTGACATCCAAGTGGCATGCATTTTTGATATAAGATCAGAAACATTATTTTAGACATGGATTTCAAGTTTCATAATTTTTCAAGTTGTTGTGGATTTATTTTGACTTTTCTAGTAAAGAAAATGGTTAAATTGGGTTAAAATTATTTTCGACTATTTTATGTTAGCATTGGGTCAGAAATTTAAATATGTTAGAAAACATACTAAAAGTGATTTATGGGAATTTTTGAAGAATTTTCCTAAATATTTTATTAAAGATATAAAATTATTTAAGGTATGGTACTTAAATGTTATATGTATTTAAAAAAATAAGAAGGGGCAATTTGTTAAATGTTTAAGATTGTTAATTACTGAATTCAGCAGCACTTTCAGAAAAATGTTTTGTAAAAGAATTGGTAACTAATTATATGCTGACAAATAAGGCAAGTTAGTTGGAAATATATTACTTTAAAAGGTTAAAAATCAGTTTTGTAAAGGATTACTGCTTCCCCACATACATCTGCTACCTTTCGACCTCATACATGTGCCCTCAACCAAGTCGAAACCAATAAACATGGTATCAATGCCTTCATACGTAGTGGATTGGAGAAAGGCGGAAGGTATAGAGTCGAAACGTGCTTTCGAAGGGGTGGAAGTAACTATTTTGGTTATAAATAATGCTTTCGAAGGGGTCGAAGCTTTTGACTTAACCAACGTGCTTTTGTTTATATAAAGAAAGGGCGTTCGAATGGGTTGCCACCTTTTGATTTAAAAAAAATCTTTCGAAGGGGTCGAACTGCAGCATTCAACTCTTCGAACCAATGCTTTCGAAAGGTGTGCTTTTGCTTTTAAACTTGGAAGCCGCTTCTCCATGCTTTTGAAAGGGTTGGTTTCAAAACCATCCACTTTCTTTTACTTAGGAATAATGCTTTCGAATGCAATGCTTTCTCCCCCGTTCTTTTAAGACCATCATATATATTTATATTTAAACCCAAAGGTTTCGAAAGGAATGGTTTTAAATGGTTTTGAAACTATGTTCCACAAACTTTTACTTGGACCCAATGCTTTCGAAAGGTTTGTTTTAAGTAAAGGACTTTAATGCTTTCGAAAGATATATAATGAAGGTTTCGAAGGGGAGTTTCCAAGATGTTTTCGAAAGGTCTACTTTTTTTATTTGCATGGAAAGCCTCCAATGCTTTCAAAAGGCAAGTTTGAAGTGTTTTGTAAAAGGATGTCTAAGGTTTTATAAAAATTTCGAAGAGACACTTCCAATGATTTCTAAAGCTCTATTTTCAAAGGTATTGAAAGGTGTGTTTTGGCCTTTCGACCTAGTGTTTCAAGATAAAGTAGTTAACCTATTTTGGAAGGGGTTCTTTCAATGGTTTCGAAAGGGGAATGTTTAAATTTTTTAAATAAGGATTTCGAAGGTGATATCATGGATTTAAAACCTATTATTTTCTAAGTTAAAGAAGGGCTTTAACTTTTTAAAGGGATAGATGATCCTTTTGATTTAGGTTTTCATTAACATTGTTTTGTGTAAAGCATATTTCATGGAAAAGATATTTGAGTAAAGTAAAAAAGTATATTTTTCTTGTTTAAGTATGATTTAAAGGGTTAAATCAATTTGAAAGAAATGTTTCCAAGGACAATTTGATGGGTAGTTAACCTTAAGTAAATGACTTAGATATTAGAATACTAGATGTGACTGGTATATGGTCACGTCCTATACTTTAGCTTATAGCCCCTAGCTAATATAAGTCCAAAGTTCCAGTATTAGGGCTTTGTCACAGGTAAGAATAAATTGATGTTACACACTGAAAGGAATATACAGAGAAAGATAGGTTATTGGTTAGCCCGTAAAAGCATTAGGATCAGTTGACCCTGAGGGAAGTAAGTCAAGGACAGACCGTCCAAAAGTGTGTCTAACATAAGTTAGATTAGCTATTTTTTATGGTAGGCCTGAGCCATCCAATGGTTAATAGTTAGCCAAACAAAACTACATTGTTCGGATAGATAGTCCATTAATTACCTGATTTATATGCATATATGATATTGCTATTATTGTTTCAATCAGTTTGATTGCAGGATCCTCGTTTGCAAAAAGATATGTTTTAAAAAGGGATATCAGTAAAGGAAAACCCGTTCAGCTAAGCGGCGTGGTTTCACTTAGTATCAGTAAACCGAGATGTAATAATATTATTCACACCCGGCTTTATGTCTGACTCAAAGTTTATGTTTTTCCCTTAAACTCTCGTGTGCTCAAAATTAATTTGAGTAGATTGAGAGTTAAAGTTTTTCAGGTTTAATATGTTGGACAAATAAGCTTCCGAACACGTGCAGGATGCAAAGTTAGGAGCTATTTAATTTTATTTCTGCTGTGATGTATTTAAGACTGATATATCTATAAAGCACTCTGATCATTCAAGGGGGCATCTTCATTTGTCGCTCTTGGCGTAATTTGTAATAATTGTATTTGATCAAAACCTAGGAAACGCTTTGTGATTATGTATTTGAATATGAAATATGGATTTGAAATGTAATCAGAAAAGATGTTTTACATTCTATGTTAATTTTATTTCATATTCATGTGCTTCTGATACTATGGATACCATTAACATTACCATATTTTATCACCGAAAGTTAATACTATAGATGACTGCAGCATCTACAATGCTTAGCTTCGGGCCTCAAGATAGGGGATGTTACAACTCCGTATCAGAGCATAGGTCTATGAAAATTTTAAAAGGAATTTCAAACTTAAAATGATTTTGAAAAAATAATCCAAAGGAATTAGAGAAAAGATTGGGGTATGGGATAATGCTATAGTAACGTAATTGTATTTGTTCTATATAAGTATACACTTTATCTTTATTCTCCCATTTCCCTTAGACCATTCTTCTTTATCTTACAAAGACTCGAATGTAGATTTTACGGACGTAAGATGTGGATGCTAGAAGTGGAAGGGTTAAGATTGGTGGGGGAAGCACCAAAACTAATGAGAATGCCAGGAATCCAGGTCAGACACTATTACCCAGTACCTTGACCCGGCTACACAGGGCAGATTACGAAGGTCAGACTCGACTGTTGATGGTAGGGATGGTTACGAGACAATATCTATATGACCAAAATATAATGTCAGAATAGTTGTGTCCAACCGAGGGTAATTAGGGTCGATAGATAGACAATGCAGGATGTCAGATTTATGGAATTTAGTTTGTTTGAAATAGGGGTCGACATGGATAATTGGCCAAATTGGGTGAGACATATATGGGTCGGCATAATATGGAGAGGTTGGCATAAAGTATTTAGGTTGGCGTAGAATATTTGGGAAAATGGATCGGAATAGTAGAAGGAAAAAAGGGGTCGGCATGGCTCATTCATAAGCAATGGGTCGGCTTAGGATGTTCAAGGGGCTCAAATCGGCATGGCTTGGCATGAAGAATATGGATTAGAGTTACATGGTATGTAAGGAAGGGATCGATATATTTTGGAAGAGCAGAAGGGATTGGCACAACTCAGACGAGTAATGACTCCAACTGAAGTATCACAAGGGCTACAACTCCATGCTTCCAGTCACCTTGATATTTGAAGCATCATCAATTGACTATAAGAAAGCTACCATAGGGTCGCTAGCCCTAACTCAACTCATGGAGGGGTCGGTACCGACCGCTATCCATTGAGAGTTGGGCCTAGCTCTCCCTATGGTGGGCCTATATGGTTGAGGGGGTACAGTTGCTGAATTTTCAGTCAGATTAGGGGCTTCCTTCATCTCTAAATACAGGGGCGGGGGGCCATTTTGAGGGACTTTTGGCTTGCAAGTGAAACTCTACCATTATTGTAACCAATCTCTTTGTATTCTTTCCTGATCTCTTGCTATTTCACACTGATTGTAATTGTAATCAAGTGAATTGTGAAGTAATAAGGAGAGCATTCAAAGTGGACATAGGCAATCAATGCCGAACCACTATAAATCTTGTTGTCTTTGCTTTCTGCAACTTTTTTCTTGATATCTAGTGTTATTCTCCTGTTTTCATTTAATTTCTTCATTTATTTCGCTACTTAAACCTATCTTGGGATGTTTGTGGCCAATTTGGTTGCAAACATTTTGGTTCTTTCACTGTGAAAGCCAATTCTTAGGCTATTAGGATCACCTTTGTTGCTACTGGGTTAAAGAAATCCCCCGAAAGAGATCCAGATTCATTTTTAGAAGCTTGTAGGTACTACTAAGATTTTTCAAGATCTAAGCAAAGGAATCTAAGATGACCAGATCTACTTCCCACAATGTTGATGCCAATGAAACCGCCAGTGTCCAATATGGGGGCTCAGCAACTAACCTGCTAATAAGAATATGGAGCATGCTGCAGTTCAGAACCCTGCTGATTCCATTACTAGAGCTGAATTTAATAACTTGATGAGAGAGCTGATGGATAGCCATAGGCAGCTAAATGAACAAATCAAGAATAATGCTAACTTGATGAACGATATTGCTCGACAACAAAACCAAGGCGCTATAAAGGATCTTGCTTCTTACCCAACGTCAGATAACTCAACTTCATCGGACGAGCATCATAGGCGTAGGCGTCACAGGATTGAAGTGGCATGAGCTGGAGTGATGGAACAACACTTGAAAGACCAACATGGTCTACCAAGAAAATTCGGTACCGACCCCTCCACAGGGATCAGTACCGACCCCTCAGATAGGGGGATAAGTCAATGAATGCAAATAAGGAATTGTGCTCATGCTGAATCGAGGAACGTAGACGCTTGGAGTATGCTTGGGTGCCGATCAGTTACCTCCTTGGGATGATAATGAAATGAATATTCAAGATACACATCAAGTGGATGATAGTCCAAGGAGGCGTGGAATGCCTCGGGGACACCAGCCAGAACATTCACACAGGATGGAGCATGACCACTACTTGGCGCTACCTATCTAGACCCCAGATTTATCTGCAATGGTCAGAAAACCAATGAGGGAAAACTAGGGTTTGACAAACGATGACTTGGGAGTCTCTACGAGCCACACCCCATTTACCGATAGTATTTTACAGTTGGAGTATCCTAGAAGGTTTAACATGCCTACGATGCCTGATTATGAAGGAAAGACTGATCCTTGGTAGCATGTCATGAGGTACGAATGGTTGATGGACTCAGCAAGAGCGAATGATGCTACCAAATGTAGATACTTCCCTACAACTCTATTTGGGATTGCTACAATATGGTTCACGAGATTACCCCCGCGATCGATCTTAAGATTTAACGAGCTGACTATAAGATTCGTGGAGCAGTTTTGGATTCACGCAACTCGCCCCAAAGATGTAATGTCGTTTTTCAGTGTGATCCAGGCTTCGGGGGAATCACTAAAGGACTACCTATAGAGATTTCATGTTGCTGCCACTGAAGTTAGTAACCCTAATGACCATGCGATACTTGTGGCCATGACAAGGGGGGTTGACCCCGAATCCGAGTTCGGTGATTGTTTAGCTGGAAAACCACCGGCTATGCTGGAGCGCTTCTACTTAAGGGCAGCCCAGTTCATGAGAAAGGAAGAGGGTAGATTTTTTTGAAAAAGCATTGCTACATGACCAAGCGGAGAAGCAATATAGAGAAACATCGCCGTAAAGCAATCTGGTGAGAGTTCTGGAAAGGTTCAGGTCAATTTTCAAAATAAGCCGGGTCAATAGAAAAGAAGTGGAGAAGGAAATCCTGATCAGAAGAGGGAGATCGGAAAGTGGAGGTCAAGGCTTCCGACATATAGTGACTATATACCTCTGAATGCATCTCTAGAGAACATCTACCTATCTACCTATAATATTTTCCAATATAGGAAGCCACGTCCTAAAGAATCGACTGAGGAATAAAAGAAAACGGGAAGTACTTTTGGTTTCATGAATGCTACGGGCATAATACTGACGAGTGTAGGCATTTCCATGATGCCATTGAGAAATTGATTCGGTAGAAAAGTTGTAGCCGTTTGTCAAGAATCTATTGGATGGCGGACATGAAACGTCTGAACCCTATCGAGGGTCAGCTCTATACCGGGATGAGGAACTCCCTTAGACTGGTGGGAGGTTAGTAATAAACACGATAGTTAGTGGACCACATGCTACAGGTAGGAGTTGGTAGGAAATGGAGCATTATGCTTGTTCAGTGAGAAATATGGGTTTTGAATATTGTTTGAATACAGAAGATGGAACTCCGGCCAAGCAACAGTGTGCAATGATGGATGATATAGTATTCAGAAGTAGGTATGCCGATAGAGTTGAGGCCTCTAATATTGATCCGATGGTTATCACTGCCATGATTGGCCTCGCTATGGTGAGAAGAATTTTGATTAGTCATGGAATCTTTGTAAACATTATATTTAAAAAGGCTTATGATCAAATGAGGATGGAGGCTAATTTTTTTCTAAAGCTCATTTACACGGTTTCAATGGTGTGGAACCCGAAGCCGTTTGTTATGTTGAATTACCAGTAGAATAAGGAGAAAGCGAGCTTAGGAGGGTGCGAATCCTACCATTCATTGTTTTGGATGTGGATTCACCGTACAATGTTTTCTTGGGCCGTCCGGCCCTGGTCGAATTTTGGGTAGCAATACCCTATGGTGTTTGACGTTGAAATTTTCGACAGATAACGGAGTAGGTGTTGTGCATTGCGATCAGGAAACTGGCCGTGCCTATTATGTGGCTGAGTTAAGAGAGGGTCAGTGGAAAGAGAAGGGAAAGGATATGGATAACTCTGTCTGTATCCAAGCTACTGAAGATTGACAAACAACGCTTAAGCCTTGGCTTGGGCATCACAATTGATTCTATAGAGATATAGATCCAAGGATGATGAGGAGGAACCCAAGGAGGCTAAGGCAGCACCGGTTGAACCGACGATTGATATCATAGTCGGCCATGACGACCCATCGCAGATGTTAAAGATTGGATCACAACTTAGCCCTTCAATGATGAGTTAACCTACCAATTTCCTCCGAGCGAATCTGGATGTATTCCCTTGGACTCATTTTGACATGTATGGGATCTCTCCTACCATCACGAGCCATGCATTGAATATTGATCTGAAGTATGTCCCTGTGAAGCAGAAAAGACGAGGTATGGATCCGGAGAGATCCATGGCTCTTAAAGAGGAGGTGCATAAACTTAAAGCCAACAGGTCATTCGCGAAACCCTCTATCCTGAATGGATATCTAACTTCGTGCCAGTGAAGATGGAAAATGGGAAATGGAGAACATGTTTTTACTATTCGGACCTGAATAAAGCATGCCCTAAGGATTGTTTTCCTTTGCCTAGAATTGATCGGCTAGTTGGATCAACTACAAGGTACAAATTGTTGTCATTTATGGATGCATACTGTAGGTATAACCAAATCCCGATGCATGTCCTGGATCAGGAGCACACCAGTTTTGTCATGGACATTGGGTTATATTGTTAGATAGTAATGCCGTTCGGATTAAAGAACGCAGGAGCGACCTATCAACGTTTGGTTAACCGAATGTTTAAAGAACAGATCGAGAGGACGATGGAAGTCTATGTGCATGATATGCTCGTGAAGTCATGGCGATTAAACGACCACATTCGAGACTTAGTGGAGATGTTCGATATCATTCGATTTTATAACATGAAAATCAACCCTCTGCGGTGCTCATTCTGTGTTGCGTCAGGGAAGTTCCTAGGCTTTATTGTCGGTGAATGAGGAATTGAAGTGAATCTAAAGAAGGTTCAAGCCATTCGGGATATTCAAGCACTCAGAACTATTAAGCAAGTGCAGAGCCTGACGGGAAGGTTGTTGCTTTGAGTCGGTTCATCTCCAGGGCGACCGATAAATGCATTCCGTTCTTTGATTTAATAAAGAAGGGGAAGAGGAATTTCGACTGGATGTAAGATTGTGAAGGCGCATTCCAAGCATTGGTGGGTCATTTGGAGAGGCCTCATGTTATGTCAAAGCCGGTGGATCATGAGGAGTTGTACATTTACTTAGTTGTATCACCACATGCCGTAAGTGCCGCATTCATTCATAAGGAGAACCGGATCTAAAGACCGGTGTACTACATCAGTTAATGATTAATGGGGGCAGAAAGAAGCTACTTGAAGATAGAGAAATTGGTGTACTGCTTGGCGATCGCATCACGTAAACTTTTCCCATACTTCTAGGCACATCCAATTAAAGTTTGCACCAATCAGCCTTTACTATAGGTCCTGTAGTGACTCGAGACGTCTGGAAGTTTACTTAAGTGGAACATCAAGCTCAGTCAGTTCAACATCACATATCTTCCGCGAAGAGCTACCTAGGGACAAGCATTGGCAGACTTCATAGCATAATTTACCATGTAGGACAAGCCCTTAGAGAGTGGTGTAATCCCTACTGTACGATGAAAGCCATATACCGATTTAGCGTCCAATGGTCATTATTTTAGAATGAGCATCGTCCTTATAGCCCCTCAGAACCGGTCGATTTGCTATGATTTGAACCTTGATTTTCCTGCTATGAACACTGAAGCTGAGTATAAGGCATTAATTGCTGGACTTAAACTTGTTAGAGAGCTCGGGGTGAAGTCTATCAAAATCTTTTGCGACTCGCAGCTAGTGGTGTACCAAGTTAGAGGGGATTACCTAGAAAAGGGTCAACAGCTTGCCCCATATCTTACCCGAGTTTAGGAGTTGTTGAAAGATATCGAATACTATGACATTTCGCATATCTCGCATGAGAAGAACAGAGAAGCCGACTCGTTGGCAAAGCTCGCGAGCACTGGTGATGCACAACATATGGGCTTGGTTCCAGTCGTGACACTACGTACCCCAAGCATAAATGTGATGGAAGTTGATCAAGTACCAGAAATGGAATTCGAATGGGAATCATGGATGACTCCACTTAAATAATTATTGTTGCATGGAACCTTGCCTAGGAAGAGGAACGAAAAGCGACAAGTCCTTCGTAAAGCTTCACTGTACATTATGCAAGAAGGGACTATGTATAGAAAGGGGTTCTCTATTCCCTTGCTTCGGTGTATCTCCCATGACTAGATAAAGCATGTCTTGAAAGAAGTTCACGAGGGAGAATGTAAAAATCACACCGAGGGGCAAATGCTAGCCAAAAACATAATCCATTATGGGTACTACTGGCCGACTGTGAACCAGGACGCCACTGATTATGTGAGACGATGCGACAAACACCAGATATATGTGAAAGTCCCAAGAGCACTACCAACATATATTATGCAAATGGTTAGTCCATAGCCATTCGCCATTTGGGGAATCGATATCAACGGCTCTTTGCCAATTTCCAAAGGTGGCACGAGATGTGTAATTGTCGCAGTTGACTACTTCACCAAATGAGCCAAAGTGGAGCCGTTAGCTATGATCACGACCAAGAAAATCATCAACTTCATTGTTAGAAACATTGTGTGTCATTTCGGTCTTCCACGGACTATATGACTAATATGGGACTCAATTTGATAGTACTGAGTTTAAGGAGTTTTGTCGGAGATATCACATTGAAAAAAGATTTACGGTAGTCGCTCACCCTCAGGCGATTGGACAAGTTGAAGCTGTAAACAAGATTATTAAGTCTATCCTTAAAAAATGTTTGGAAAAGCCTAAAGGCAAGTGGGTGGATGAACTTCCTACGGCGCTCTGGGATTACTGGACCGCCCATAAGTTTATGACTAGCCATACTCCATTCTCTCTCACTTACAGAGCCGAAGCAATCATTCCTGTAGAACTCAAAGTCCCTTCCCATCGGGTGACTTACTAGGATCCCAGAAAAAACCAACATCTCTTATTGGAGTCATTGGAATTTATCGATGAGAAGCTTGAGGAGGTTGATTTGAGAACAACTGCGCATCGCCCAATCGCTCGGCATTATAATACTAAAGTGCAACCGGGAACCTTTGAATTTGGCGACCTTGTCTTGAAACAAAATTTTCCAGTCCCATCACACATGAACCTAACATGGAAAGGGCCATACGTCATTGAACAGAGGATTAGAGAAGGAAATTTCAAGCCAGCGACTGTTAATGGCGTGGCGCTTCCAAGAGCGTGGAATAGCGAGCAATTACGATGCTATTTCACCTAGACTATTTCTCTTACATTTCAGTGGTATTTGCTTTCAACATTTGCTTTGGTATTTGACTTTTTTGGTATGTAATAAGACAAGTTATTTTGTTCCTATTCTTATGATGAATAAAAGCTTGAAGCTTCCTTTCCATAAACTAATATTGTTTCATGTTATGTTAAGTATGTGTTGGAAATGATTGATATCAACATCTACGCTATATGAACGGATGTGTAGAATTAACATCGACCAGTTATACCGATCCGCGATAAGAATGAACAACAAGGGTTTTGTAAGTTTTCTCGGTTGGCGATTTTCGTAGATGAATCAAAAGGAAATTTTTGCAATGAGGAAAAAAGGTCCCCGCTTTAGGAAAATGACAAAAATCTCTATGTCCGTGAAGCGGACTAGACTATAAACGATTTGACAAAATCTCTAACTCCATGAAGTGGACTAGAGTACTCTAAGTCCCTGATGCGGATTAGAGTATAAATGATTTGACAAAAATCTCCAAGTCCCTGATGTGGACTAGAGTACTCTATGTCCCTGAAGTGGATTAGAATATAAATGATTTGACAAAAATCTCTAAGTCGCTGAAGCAGACTAGAGTATTCTAAATCCCTGAAGTGGACTGGAATATAAACGACTTTACAAATATCTCTAAGTCCCTAATGTGGACTACCTCTAAGTCCCTGAAGCTGATTAGAGTATAAACGATTTGACAAAAATATTTAAGTCTCTTAAGCGGACTAGAGTACTCTAAGTCCTGTTTCTGCTGCACACCTTTAGTAGTTCTTTTAATAAATGTTTGTTTGGTTGAAAGTTACATATATGTTAAATAAAATAGTAATTGTTAAAAAAAATTGTTTTAAAAACTAGTTTTTAAAACAATTTTTGGAATTGTTTGGAAAACAAACCTTTGAAATTCTCTTTATTATAGAGAATATATATTTATAATTATTTTTAAAGCTACTAAAAATATATATTCTTTATAATATAAAAATTTCAATGGTTTGTTTTCCAAACGATTCCAAAAATTGTTTTACCCTAAAGCGAGCTAGAGTATAAATGACTTGACAAAAATCTCTAAGTCCCTAACGCGGACTAGAGTACTCTAAGTCCCTAAAGCAGACTAGAGTATAAACGATTTGACAAAACTCTCTAAGTGCTTGAAGCGAACTAGGGTATAAACGATTTGGCAAAAAATCCCTAAGTCCCTAACACGGACTAGAATACTCTAGGTCCCTGATTATGGACCATATTATAAACATTATGAAAAAAGCATTATCGCTCTTGATGAAAAATCTTAAGTTCCAGGCTGCGGACTAAAAAAAATTTCTATGTCCCTATGCCATAGGCTAACTCAAAAACCCAATAGGCGGACAGATGAATTTTCAATCGTTCGTTGTCCCACGAGTTTCGATCTCATATCAACGAAAGTGGCTCAATCTGTTGGCGGTAAGATACTACTGTTACTTATAGTTCTAGCTTGGCATTGCTTACGACTTAAGATGGAGCATCCGGAGAGGTTTCGAGATCGAGATATCGAGTTATCCATAAAACTTGTGAAAAGTATTACAAGTACTTGAAATGGGAAGAATTTACTCTACTGTTGGATTAATGATTCACACGATGATTAATCAAAAAAATCAAAAATCAAAAACTTTTATTCACAATTCTAAAAATTCCTTACAAATTATTCAAAAGTTCGGGATCCACACCCATACATTTTCTACTAGGAAAAGAAACACGCCTAACTTATCTAGACTATGTATAATGACACAAGACGCTAACTATTTCTTCGATTTCTTCTCCTTCTTAGGTTTTTCAGGAGTTGAATCGATCGAGCATCTCTTTCGAGATCCTTTGCCCCCTTAATGGAGGTACTTGAGGAAGGAGGAGGAACCTCAATAGGAATTGTCCCGCCAGGTGGGATAAATTGCAGAGGCCAGAGGAGAGGATCTTAAATCGCCACCACATCGGGATCACCCTTGACTTCACATTTCGACTTTTCCTCCTCTTCAATTTGTTTTTTCATGCTGAACTTAGTGGTATGCTTTGAAGCACCCATGACCATAATGTCATCAAGCTCTTTAGCAAATGGTGGGTCATTGGCTTGTCCTCATAGAGTGCCCCAATCACTTGAGCATTAGGCCTCGGAGTATCTGTAGCAACCGGATCCTTGACTATTTATCCTTGGTGCTTCATAGAAACATCGCTCCAAGGAGTTAATTCAGAACTGGGATGACCTACAAAAATTCATAAAAACACGAGCATTAGTCTATAGTCGTTATATACCAAAAAAATAACTTTTTAATTCGAAGGAGTTCAATACGGTACTTGCATCCGGTTGGCTCTTAGTAGTCAACGGGGTACTCCCTTCGATGATGGGAGATAGCATGTACGGGCCAAGTCCGGGCCTGTCTGGATCATAATCGACGTGTTGATCCGTGGGTTGAGAAGATGACGTTCCAACTAGCTGAGTAGGAGGAGGACTCGACCCCATGACATCTTCTTTTTCCTTGGCCAGTGTAGGAGCTTTGCAGAATTGAAGTTTGGCGGCAGCCAAGTCAGACGGTTCTTTTCCACGGAGCAATTCTTGCACAAGAGCCCCAACATCAAGCTTTGCCACTACCAACTCTTTTTTCTTGATCCTTGTAATGATCTTCTAAGCTTCGATGAGCGATTCGAGATAGCCTTCGCTAGAAAAGTCAAGTCGCAGTGAAGGAGAACTTTTGCATTGTATTGGCAATGAGTGGATCGAATAAGTTCTTGATCTCTTCCCTGCCGGACTCAGTCGTCGCCTCAACTCGGAGGTTGGCTTCTACGAGCACCTCTTTCCTGCCCTCTTCATGGGCGGCTTCTTACAAGACTTCGATTTGGGCGAGTTGTTCACCGAGATTCGTCTTTATGTTCCTTATTTCAGCAATCTCTTCGCAGTATTTCTACGACTCTTCTTGTGCCTCAATTTTTTCTTGTTTCTCTTTGAATAGTAAATTTTCATGCTCCTCAACACGGTAGGCTAATACATCTTTCACCTTTTGTATGGAGTCTTTCGCTAAAGCTAAGGTTCCGCTGCGTTGAAGTGCAGAATCCAATTCCCTCTTATTCGAAGTCTCCAGGCGACTTATTGCCTCAGTCATTTCCTTTGCATTTTTCTTTGCCTCGGCAAGTTGAGCCATACATTCTAGCAACTCAGTGTCTTGATGTTTGATAATATCTTAGTCATGAATGGCCTCTAACTTTAGGCGATCAATTTCATGCGGGCACTCGATGGAAACTTCAAAGAATTTTTCAACTAAATGAATGAATGCTTCATGCTAGACGTACACGTCATTCATGGAAATTTCTTTGGCACTTCCAGAAATGATGTGTATGAAGGGAAGAAACATGAGCCCGTCGAAGCATATTTTTGGGGAAATAGCTTTGAGTTCAGCTAGTTTCTCTACTGTGGTAGGATCTTGGGGATGAACTAGGGGATCTGTTCAGATGCAACCAGTGGATGTTTGCTACGCTCGCAAGATTGCCTTGTGCTTGACGACCCAGAGTGTTGGTCATCGGGAATGGCAGCTTAGGAACCCTGGTGTGAAGATTTATCTCTGCTTTGAGAGGGAGTGTTTGATGGATCACCTTGGAGAGGAGCGTGTGTATGATACTTCCTTCTAGACGAAGAAGAAGATTGACAAGAATAATAGTCTCTGTCTTGTCCTTCACTTTGTCTCAGATTCTTCCATATTCGGAATCCCAACCTGATGAGGTAGTAAGTGGAAGAGCCGCGGAGATGATCGAAAGCATACGAGTGATACATTGGACCTATAAAAAAGCAAAATAGGAGCATATTAGGAGTTATTATGCGAAGAGTTAATCACAAGTGGATGGTGGAGTGCTAGTGCTTGTATGTGTCCTAGTGTTTCCCTCTGACAAACTAGCAACATTAACTTTACTTATTGGAGTTTCTTCTCCTCTATTAGAAAGTTGCACTCCTTTACCACTCCTCACGGGTGAGTTAAGCCCTTCGATGTCAAGATTGGTGAAGTTGCAATTTAATAAATCGTTCGGGATCGAAATGTCGGAGAGTCCCTTCAACGAGCTCTCTATCTGTTGGGAAGGTGATTCTTTTTCAATCGGAGTTATGATGAATTTTGGGGTTTCCACGACCTTCCTTTTTCGTACCTTGTACGTCAAACTTTTTCCCTTCTTTAGGGGAGGTTGCGATTGGCTAGAGTGTGGAGCTTCAATTGCTGGTGTTTTTCCAAGGCCTATGTCTTCGTTTCTCGGCCCTACATCTTGCGATTCCTTTATCTCCCCCTCTTTGGTGTCTTCTTGGGTTTCCCTAGCGGGGGGCACCACAGGATCATTTTTTCTTCCCTTCTCCCGACGATGGTCTTCGAAATCGCTTTGCTTCTAGGGAGACCAATTTTGCGATCGTCTTCTAACATCCCGAATAACGAGAAACTCATCAAAGACGAGGTGTTTGATGTCCCGATCCTCCATAGGAGTAGCATGAATGGCTGCATCATCCCTGAAGTACCCAACGCCATTAGGTTGAGGGGCGGACATCTAAAAGAATTGAAGATATTAGTACGATTAAGGAAGAAGCTGCGATTTGAATCCTTAAACTAAAGACGAAGGCAGAAATGGAACTTACATCCTTCCAGCCGTCTTCTTGCGAAGCCAGGAGGACACCATATGTAGAACCATTCATGTTTGAATAGGGAAAGCTTATTCCAAGTGCCTGTTAAGACTTGGAATTTGGGAAAAGGTTCAAGAAAGACGTACGAAGCACTATCAGGCCGTCTTTTAAAATTGTAAATGTCTCGAATGTCTTCTGGAGTTGGTGGAAGAAATAGGACGTTCATGAAGAGAAGAAAAGTGCCATGGCTAAAAACATAATTGTTAGGGTGTAGTTGGGTAGGAGCAATCCCCAAATATCACAATATTTCCGAAATGAAAGAATTGAAGAGAGGGGCACATCCGGCCCAGCACATGAACTTGTTTCATGCAGTATATCTTGTTGGAGGCTAGTGAGGTCTATCTTTCCTCGACATAACTAAAATGTCTTCAAAAGGAATCCCATGGATAGAACATAATCGACAAAGAGCGGCTTCACCGATTCTGGATGCTTGAGAGTCAGTTGGACTGTTTAGAATGATGGCATCCTCCACAACGTCAGGAGCTGGATCGATAACTTTTTAGGAAGAACTAGGATGTTGGAAAAAAGATTTGCTTGTGGGTTAGGTTCCCCTACTTGTTCTGTTTGCTGAATCATTCCAGGTTTATTAGATAAGGTAGCAAAACTTGATCTCGCGGCTGATTCAGAAAACGTTATGGTTGGTCGCTTCATGTAACCTAGGGTCTATGATGGATATACTCAGCAGACAATTAATATTTAGAAATAATAACCTGTCCCCCCATGTTGTATATGAACTAGTGTAGTGCAATATGAAATAAATGTAAGAAGTTCGAAGATGGAGAAGCAAAAGTAAAATGTCAAAGCTTGGAAGCTTCATCTAGAGAGACCGTCATTGCTGACCCCCTCGATCGACGTGAAAATTTATTGGCAACCAAAGCTTTAAGATTGGATGTTGAAATTCTGAGTTATGAAGTTCGTTGCGCGAGTATATTTGTATTTTATACTTACTTCATGTTAAGTAGAATAGAAATTTGTTCGTTCAAACTTAAATCCATTGGTCCAAGTATGCAAGTCGTGTTGTTCTTAGTTTTATGTCTAGGCAAGACAGTATGTAGCAAATGTTTGAATGACTTAAATTAAGATGGTCTTTATAGTCAAAACTGATCCCTGCCTTAGATGCCAATCCCTATGCCTTAAACTTATAGCTGATCCCTACAATTAGGTTCACTTGGAAATACCGACCCCTTCCCACTAGCCTACATACCGATCCCTATGCTTTGGTCCTCACAAACGATCCCTATCTACAGACATTGTCAATCCATATGCTAGGCAAGTCACACCGATCCTTCACAAAACCATCTCTTACCGATCCCTCTCATCAAACCCATTTCGTACACCGACCTCTCTCTTTTTGGCTACTTCTTACCGATCCCTCAAGAAAGCTATTCCTTTAAACTTCCAACATACCCCTACATCAAAGTGATCTACACCGATTTCTTTTTCCCAAGTTCACTTACTGAAAAAACCCCACTCTCCTCCATCCCTTCTAGGACACCAGACGAACCCTCCTTCCTCCTTCTTCATCTACTCCATCATCTTCTCATCCTCTCCTATGTATATTAATGAAAGCCATCAAGCTATACACGTAAAGAACGTTCGAACTCACGCAAACTCAGGATTTATGACTCACTACGCAATTAAAAAGAGGAGTTGTACCTATATATATCGAATTAGATTAGGGACGAGTTGATGAAACTTTGGATTAACGATGAACTATAGGCGACTTGGATTGGGGAAGGAGTTTTTTTGCTTGTTTTTGGATTTAGAATTAAAGGAAAGGGAAATGGCTATGGTTTGGGTTCGGCTGAATATTTGTACAAGTGTAAGTAAAAATGAAAAAGTCAAATGAAGGAAGAAAAGAGATAGGTACGAGATTTTATATCAACGACATGGAAAGGGATGCGAACTGATCGTATCCATTAGACCCCGTCGCTAGATTGGAGAGAGATCGGTCCCAAGGATGGCTGATCTCTATCTAGGAAAATTCACCAAGTGGTCGGCATATCGAATGCCGACCCCTCTAAAACAAAAAATAAAAAAGAGAATAAAAAATAATAAATAAGAAATAAAAGAATAAAAAACATATATATGTAATAATGTAATATCAAAAGGAAGGAAAAAAGGGTGATGTGCATAAATGATGGAAGTAAGTGAAATAAAAAGGGGGATAGATGGTAATGTAGAAGCTAGAAAACTGAATGATAGTTAATATCGCATAGGTTGGACTGCAAATGTATACGTCCTAAGTAAAATGGTTTGACAAAAGGCAAGAGAACATCCAAACACGTCTGGAAGCCGGCAACAAAAATGTGCATATGAACGCGCATAGAAAATTTTAAGGATTCAGCCTTTTGAAAGTAACTGAAATGGCAATTTAGCTTGAAACAATCGAGTTTGATATTGAATCAAAAGAAACCTAAAGATTTCATATGACCAAATCTATGCATTCTAATGGAATGAGATGTCAGACCTGTATCATCGAAGGTTAATAAAGGAACAACGATCAACCAGGGACTTGGATTGGCTTATTCCCAAGAACATGGGTTTCTCCAATTCAAAGCACGGTATGTTATTCACAAGACATACTTTGGGGGACAAGTGTTACCTTATACCTTGACTCGGCTACGCAAGGCTGATTACGAAGGTCAGACTTGACTGTTTATGGTAGGGATGGTCACGAGACATCCATATGACCGAAATATAATGTCCGAACAGTTGTGTCCAACCCAGGGTAAATAAGGTCGATAGATAGACAATGTAGGCTGTCATATTTATGGAATTTAGTTTGCTTGAAATAGGGGTTGGCATGGATAATTGGCAAAATTAGGTGAGACATATATGGGTCGATATACTATGGAGGGGTCGACATAAAGTGTTCGGGTCGGCATAGAATATTTAGGAATATGAATCGGCATAGTAGAAGGAAACAAAGGAGTCGACATGGCTCATTCGTAGGCTATAGGTCACCATACGACGTTCAAGGGGTTCGGATGGGCATGGCTTGGCACGAAGAATATGGATGGGAGTTACATGGTATTTAAGGAAGGGATTGACATATGTTGGTAGAGCAGAATGGATCGCCACAACTCAAACCGAGTTAAGACTCTAACTAAAGTATCACAAGAACTAAAGCTCCATGCATCCACTCGCCCTGATATTTGAAGCACCATCAATATAGACTATAAGAAAACCACCATAGGGATCACTAGCCTAACTCAACTCATGAAGGGGTCGCTACCGACCCTTATCCATTGAGAGTTGGGCCTAGCCCTCCCTACGATGGGCCCATATAGTTGAGGGGGTCCAGAAGCCAAAGTTTCGGTCAGATTAGAGGCTGCCCTCGTCTATAAATACAAGGGCAGGGGGCCATTTGGCTTGCAAGCGAAACTCTACCATTATTGTAACTAATCTCTTTGTATTCTTTCCCTATTTTTTGCTACTTCTTACTGATTGTAATTGTAATCAAGTGAATTGTGAAGCAATAAAGAGAGCATTCAAAGCGGACGTAGGCACTTAATGCCAAACCACTATAAAACTTATTGTTTTTTATTTCTGTTACATTTTTCTTGATATCTAGTGTTATTACTCTATTTTCATTTAATTTCTTCATTTATTTCGCTACTTAAACCTATCCTTGGGTGTTTGTGGCCAATTTCGTTACAAACAGGCATAAGCTGCTAATGTGGGTATTGGAATGCCGCTAGTTGATTTAGGAGCTATGTAACAATTCTTCGTTAACATGATGCAGGATGGATTCGCTGTGGGGTTAGTTGGAGGAAATGATGAAGAAGGAAATCAGGTAGCTCCAGTGGTCAATAACTATGTTGTATTGACTAGAGATTATGCTAGGCTGGGAGGAAAACTGTTTGTCGGGACTGAGGATGCAATTGAAGTAGAGAACCGATTACTTCATTGCGAAAGGATTTTTGATGATTTGGAACTCAATGATGAGAAGAAAAAGAGGCTTGCTTCTAGGCAATTACAAGGAGCATCACTGTACTGGTGGAATAGTGTTATAGTTGGAGTCAATGAGGAGACCATGACTTTGGCTGAGTTCAAAAGGTGGTTTGAAGAAAGATTTATGTCAAAGATTGCTAAGTCTACTCTGCTCAGGAAGTTTGTTAAGTTGGAGTAGGGAGATATCACCGTGCTTGAGTATGCAACCAGATTTGAGGAGCTATCGAGATATGGATATGCTACGGTTGATACGATTATTAGAAGGAATGAGACGTTCATTCGTGGGTTGAAGCCTGAGCTTATTAAGGCCATATTATCATATATTAAAGATCTATGCAATGTAGCTGTTGAGATGGCTTTGAGGAAGGAAGAGATGCTTGCTTTTCTTGAGGGTAACAAAGTAGGGGGAGTTCAAGGAGGGTAGAACCAAAAGAGGAAGTTTTTCCATAAGAAGGGATTTTAGAAGAGTGGAGTTTCCAAGAAGGGAAAGAAAAAAGTTATCTGTTATAAGTGTGATAAGAAGGGCACTATGCTCATGAATACTGAATAGGAAAAGGGAAGAAAGCCGTTGACAGAAAGGAGTGAGATACTTCAACTGCGATCAAATTGGACATCATAAGAACTAGTACAAGGAGCCAGCCAAGGATGGGAAAGGGAAAGTGTTTGCATTGGAGCCAGCTACCTCAAGACCAACAACAAAGGAAAAGGAAAAGGAAAAGGCTGTGTTGGGAGGTACGCTTTTGATTCATAGTGTATCAGTTAGAATTCTATTTGATGCTAGTACATCACATTCTTTTATATCTCATTGTTTGGTAGACAAGCTTAAGCTAGAACCCTCATGCCTTGTTACTTCCTTAAGGGTTGTGAATCTGATAGGAGATTATGTGACTCTTGGGATGAGGTGTGACCATCTAGAGTTTGAATTGTTAGGTTATACATTTGTTTACAGTTTGCATGTGTTTGATTTCATAGGGTTCAGAATTATTTTGTGTATGGATTGGTTAAGTAAATAAGATGCTAGGGTATTTCATTATAGGAAAATATTACTTAAACACCTTGACTTTAATGATTGGATGATATACTCCGTAGAAAACCCTAGTTTTGGAGATAATGCTTTGTCGAGTGTGATGGAGGCAGAAGACAAGTTAAATCAAGTTTTCATTGCTAAAGAATTCGTAGATGCCTTTGAGCCTGTAGTAGGACTACTTTCGAAACGAGCTATTGAGTTTCAGATAGATTTAATATCGGAAGCAGAATTGATGAGTAGACCGCCAAGCAGAATGATACTTACCGAGATGAGGGAGCTAAAGGTGTAGTTGGTGGATTTGGAAGGTAAGAATTCTATCAGACCAAGCAGTTCGCCATAAGGAGAAGCTACAGTGTTTGCAAAGAAACCAGAAGGATCATTAAGGTTGTGTATTGATTCTCGTAAGTTGAATGAGAAGACGGTAAAGAATCGATATCCATTACTAAGAATTGACGATTTATTCAACCAGTTGAGTGGAGCTAAAGTATTTTCCCAGTTGGATTTTGCAATAGGGTTCCATCAGCTTAAAGTGGTTGAGAATAGTGTTCCTTTGACGACATTTAAAACCAGATATGGATCATACGAATGGTTAGTAATACCATTCAGAATAACTTATGCGCCAACATTCTTGGTAGATTTGATGAACGGTTTTTTTCTGAGAGCACTTGGATAGGTTTGTATTGGTATTCATAGATGATATTTTGGTATACTCTAAAGATGAAAGAGAGTATGAAGTTCATCTTAGAGTGGTGCTTGAGACATTGGGGCAGCATGAACTGAAAGCAAAAATTTTGATGTGTAATTTTTGGAAGAAGGAAGTGAAGTTTCTTGGTCATATAGTCTGAGAGAAAGGGTTTTCAGTAGATCCATCTAAGATCGAGGCAGTGAATAGTTTGAAGAGACCTTAGACAATGACTGAGACAAAGATTTTTCTTAGATTAGCCGGTTACTACTAGAGATTCATTAAGGATTTTTCATAGATAGCAGCAGTAATGACCAAACTAACGTGGAAAGATGTGAAGATGTGAAGAATGCACCCATGTTGGTTGTTCTAGAGGGGAATTAGAACTTAGTGGTGTACAAGGATGCATGTGGCATAGGGTTAGGAGCTATGTTAATGCAAAGAGGTAAATTAATTACCTATGTTTCTCGACAGCTCGGACCGCACCAGGTTAGATATCTAACTCACGATTTGGAATTAGCTATGGTAATTTTTGCATTGTTGGTGTGGAGACATTACCTTTTGGGAGAGAGATTCGACTTGTATACGAATCATAACTCACCGAGATATTTATTCCCTCAGAAAGAGTTGAATATGAGGCAACAAAGGTGGTTAAAGTTTTTGACCGCTTATGATTTGGTATTGAGTACACACCAGAAAAGGGCAACAAGGTTGCCGATGCACTTAGCAGAAAACATCAGAATGTAGTATTGGCAATGATAGGTGAGTGGAAAGATTTAGAAGCATTGACTACATGCAGAATATAGTGGAGATCTAAAGGTAGATCTAGTAAGGAAACTGCTGTGTTATCATGTTTAGAAGTTCAACCAATAATGATTGAAAGGATTGCTTCTAAGCAAGGGGAGGATGATTATTAGCTGAACGGATTAGAAAGTTAAGGAATGGAAAGGAGAGCGATGACTTAAAAGATTTCAGTCTTGATCAGAATGGGTGGTTGAGGAAGAAAGGACGACTATATGTTCCGAATGTGGGAAACATTAGGAAGGAAGTTCTTGGAGAATGCCATTGTTCGAAGTTCACTATTCATCCGAGTGGAACTAAGATGTATCAGGACATGAAAATAAGTTTCTTTTGAAAAGGCATAAAGAGGGATGTAGGCTTATGGGTGAAGCAATGTTTGAACCATCAATAGGTAAAAGATAAACATCAGAAAGCAAGCGGGTTGCTTCAGACTTTGGATGTTCCAATATGGAAAGGAGATACTATCTCAATGGATTTTATAGTTGGTTGCGAAGGTTGATTAGATAAATGAAAGCATATGGGTTATAGTGGACAAGTTGACCAAGAATGCCTATTTCATTCCAGTTAAGTCAACTAGGACGACAATTGTTTTAGCTAAGTTGTTTATGAAGAATATAGTTAGAATGGATGGAACTCCTAGTAATAATAGAGATTTCTTATTCACTAGTGAGTTATGAAAGAGTCTACATGAGACTTTAGGTACCAAGCTCAAGATGAGTACCACTTATCATCCGTAGACAGATGGACAATTGGAAAGAGTTAACAAAGTCTTAGAACATTTGTTATGAGCTTGTGTACTAGATTTTGGGGGATCATGGGAAGACCACCTACACTTAGTCGAGTTTTCATATAAAAAAAGTTATCAGGCTAGTATAGGGATGACACCATTTGAAGCTTTGTATGAAAGGCCATCTCTCGTTTGTTGGTTAGAGACCGGGGTAGGTTAGTTCTTGGTCCATATTTGGCTAGAGAAGCTATAGAAAAGATTGATTTTATTCGAGACAGAATGAAGGAAGCTCAATCTAGGCAGAAGAGTTATGCTGATAAGAGACGGAAAGAAATAGAGTTCTCAGTTGGAGATCATGTTTTCATCAAGGTCGATGAAAGGTGTAATTAGATTCATAAAATCAGGAAAATTGGCACCAAGATTTGTTAGACCATTTCCTATCATAAAAAGGATCGGGAACTCACATATAGAGTAGAGTTACCGAAAAGTTTGGCAGGAGGCCATAATTTTTTTCATATTTCTCGTTTAAGGAAATGTATTCGAGATCCAGAGACTATAGCACCAACTACATTAGAAGACTTAGTAGTGGAACCGAATTTGACTATTGTTAGAAAACCAATTTGTATAGTCGCGAGGGATGAGAAGAGGTTAAGGAACAAGACAATCAGATTAGTCAAAGTACAATGTAGTGACGATAAGAGAAACTATACTTGGTAAATGGAGAGTAGGATTAGAGATACTTATCCGGACTTATTTCATGGTATGTTTTACCTTAATGATTGATTTTATGAGTACCTTATCCTGATTTCGAGGGCGAAATTCTTTAAGGGTGGGAGTTTGTTATGACCCTAAATTTGATCGACATTATTAAAGACATTTGATTAGATAAATAAAATAAAATAATGTGGATGGTTAAAGGATTGAGATTTGAATAATTTAAGGTAGTCATGCCTTAATTAATCAATAAGCCAAAGAGAATTAAAATGAAGTAAGTAAGAGAAATAAGATAAGGGAAAAATAGGAATAAACTAAGTTCTTATATCCTAAACCCTTATTCTAATTTAATTTACAATATTCACAGACAAAAACAAAACCTAGAGCTTAGCCGGCCACCATTAGAAGAAAATAAGAGGAAGATAAGCAAGAGTTCAAGAAGAAAACTTAATCAAATCAATTCAAGGGCAAATCTCAAACTTCTTAACAATCAAGCTAAGTTGAATAATAAATTACACCTTACTTTTATTTCTTTCATTTTCTAGACGAGATCTGAATTTATTTTGCAAGGAAAACATGTTTGGATTGTTTAAGTGGATATGTATGCTTTTTGATGATATATGTCGTTTCACATAGATTTTATGATAATATTTGATTTGAAAAACCTATTAAATGACTTCCAAATGGCTTTCGTTTTTGATATAAGGTCAAAAACATTATTTTAGAGATGAGTTTCAAATTTCGTAATTTTCTAAGTTATTGTGAATTTATTATAAATTTTCTAGTAAAGAAAATGGTTAAATTAGGTTTAAATTATTTTCGGCTCTTATCTGTTAACTTTGGGTTAGAAAATTAAATATGTTAGAAAACATACTAAAAGTGGTTAATGGGAATTTTTGGAGAATTTCCCTAAGTATTTTATTAAAGATATAAAATTATTTAAGGTATGAGACTTAAATGTTTTATATGTTTAAAAAAAGGAGAAGGAGTAATTTGTTAAATGTTTTAAAATTGTTAATTACTGAATTTGACAGCACTTTTAGAAAAATGTTTTGTAAAAGAATTGGTAACCAATTATATGTTGACAAATAAGGCAAGTTAGTTGGAAAAATATCACTTCAAAAGGTTAAAAATTAGTTTTGTAAAGGACTACTGCTTCGCCACTTACAACAACCACCTTTCAACCCTATAAACCTGCCTCCACAAAGTAGAAACCAATAACATGTTATCAATGACTTGGTACGTAGTGGATTGGAGAAAGGCAGAAGGTATAGAATCGAAATGCGCATTCGATGGGGTAGAAGTAGCTCTTAAAAACTTGGAACTATTTTGGTTATAAATATGGCTTTCAAAGGGTTTGGAGCTTTCGACTTAACCAACCTGCTTCTGTTTATATAAAGAAAGGGCTTTTGAATGCGTTGCTACCTTTTGCTTTAAAAAAAGCTTTCAAATGGGTCAAAACCCCTACTGCCATATTCAATCCTTTGAACTAATGCTTTCGGAAGGGGTACTTTTGCTTTTGAACTTGGAAGTTGCTTCTCCATGCTTTCGAAACCATCCACTTTTTTTTACTTATAAATGCTTTCGAAATCAATGCTTTCACCCCGGTTCTTTTAAGACCTTTAGATATATTGAAAGTTAAACCCAAAGGTTTCGAAAGGAATGGTTTTAAATGGTTTTGAAGCTATGTTCCAAAAATTTTTACTTGGACCCAATGCTTTCAAAAGGTTTGTTTTAAGTAAAGGCCATTAATGCTTTTGAAAGATATATAATGAAGGTAATTCCCCAATGTTTTCGAAAGGTCTACTTTTAGCATTTGAATGGAAGGTTTTCAATGCTTTTGAAAGACAAGTTTGAAGTGTTTTGTAAAAAGGATGTCTAAGGTTTTATAAATCTTTTGAAGGGACACTTTCAATGATTTCGAAAGGTCTATTTTTAAAATTTTCAAAAGGTATGTTTTGGCCTTTCGGCTTAGTGTTTCAAGTTAAAGCAGTTAACCTTTTTTGAAAGGGGTACTTTCAATGGTTTTAAAAGGAGATTGTTTAAAGTTTTTAAACAAGGGTTTCAAAGGTCATACCTTGGATTTAAAACCTAAATGTTTTCTAAGTTAAAGAAGGGCTCTGACTCTTTATAAAATGATAGATATCCCTGTTCATTTAGGTTTTCATTTACATTGTTTTATGTAAAGCATATAGCATGGCAAAGATATTTGAGTAAAGCAAGAAAGTATATTTTCTTTGTTTAAGTATGATTTAAAGGGTTAAATCAATTTGAAAGAAATGTTTTCAATGAAAATTTGATGGGGTAGTTAACCCTAAGTAAATGACTCAGATATTAGAATACCAGATGGCACTGGTATAGGGCCGCGCCCTAACTTTAGCTAATTGCCCATAGCTAATATAAGTCCGAAATTCAAGTTTGCACGGCTTTATCACAGGTAAGGCTAAATTGATGTTACACACAAAAAAGAATATACAGAGAAAGATAGGTTATTGGTGAGCCTACAAAACTTATTAGGATTAGTTGACCTAGGACAAGTAAGTTTAGGACAGATCATCCAGAAGTGACAGAAGTAAGATTGGTTATATTGTCTGGTAGGCCCTAGTCAGCCAATGGTTAGTAGTTAGTCAAACAAAACTAATTGTTCAGAAAGATAGTCCATCAATTACCTGATTTATGTGCATATATGATATTGCTATTATTGCTTTAATTAGTTTAATTGCAGGATTCCCATTTGCAAAATGATATGTTTTAAAAAGGGATATTGGTGAGGGGAAATCCATTCCGCTAAGCGACGTGGTCTCACTTAATATCAGTAATCTGAGATGTAATAATATTATTCATGCCAGGCTTTATATATGGCTCGAAGTTTACGTTTTCCCCTTAAACTCTCAGATGCTCAAAATTAATTTGAGTAGATTAAGGGATAAGGTTTTCCAGGTTTAGTAGGTTGAACGAATAAGCTTTCGAAGACGTGCAGGAGGCAAAGTTATGAGATATTTTATTTTATTTCCGCTGTGATGTATTTATGACTGATATGTCTATTTAGTACTCTGATCATCTAAATGAGAATCTTCATATGTCACTCTCAGTGTAATTTGTAATAATTATATTTGATCAAAACCTGGGAATCGTTTTAGGATTATGTTTCTAAATATAAAATATGGATTTGAAATGTAATTGGAAAAAATGTTTTAAATTTTTTGTTGAATTTATTTCATATTCGTATGCTTTTGATATGATAGATACCATAAGCATTACCGTATTTTGTCACTGGAAGTTAATACTATAGATGACTGCAGCATCTGTAACGCTTAGCTACGGGCGTCAAGATAGGGGATGTTACAACTTCCCTTGGAATGGATGTTGTTTTTTGTTGGCAATTTCCTATGAAATCCCATTAAAGTTCTTTCAATAAATTTCAGATGTTCACCTTATCAATGTTTCTACCAATATATTTCTTTTTGCATCTCATTGTTTCTTCTTGATAATGAGTTATATTATCAATATGATCATCTTGAGTGATAGTTACGTGAGCATCGAATTTTTAATTGACTATTTAATTTATTCCCTTTAGAGGAAAGACAAATTTCTCAAAAGGAGAAGAAGTAATCTTAATATAAGATGATGAATTTTCTTCAGAAGTTGGCATTGTTGAAGTATTTGTTTCTGACTTACTGAAATGTACTGATTAAATTCAAATGGGAATTTCTAAAAATGGAAACATATTTCATACCAAAGAATTCCTTACCTTAGATAATTTTAGTTAATTACTATTTATAGTTAAAAATTTGTTTAACAGTAGAAAAGAAGGTTAAAAGAAATCGTTTAAATTTTAACCAATAACTATTTGTAGATAAAAGGTTTATTTAGCCAAAAATAAATAAGTTATAGAAAATCAAATTGGTATTTTTAGATGATTATATACAGATATCTTAAAATTTAAAATATAATTTTCATTGTTAATCAATCTATATTTCTTATAATAAATTGTTTATTCAACCAATTCATTTTAAGATAATAATGACATATATCAATACGCTTTGTTCTCGATATGATTTTAAAAAATCTTGTTTTACATAGAGGTTTAGAAAAAATATCTGCTATTTGGTTTTCTCTATTAATAGATTCTAGGGAAATAACTTCTTTTTCCACGTTACTTCTTAGATAATAATGAGTATATCAATACGCTTTGTTCTAGAACGATTGATATGCTTTTGGAGAGATTGATCGCATTTGTATTATCACAATATATAGGAGATTTTGTAATATTTTTTCTAAAATCTCGAAGTGTTTGTTGCATATATATAACTTGAGCATAAGCCAAAGCGGCTGAGATATACGCAGCTCCATATGTCGATAATGAAACATAATTTTGTTTCTTACCAAACCACGAGATCAAAGATTGACCGATAAAGTGGTATGTGTCACTCGTACTCTTTCGATCCATATTACAACCTCCAAAATCGGCATCACTATACGAAACTAATTCAAAAGAGCCGCCTTTCGGATAAAAAAGTCCATAATCTTTAGTGTTACTTAAATATTGCAAAATTCATTTTGCGGCTCGATGATGTGGTTCCTTCGGTTGTTCTTGAAATCGAGGATACAAACAAACACTCATCATAATATTTTGTCGACTAACGGCTAGATAAAGTAAAAAGCCTATCATACTTCTATATAGTTTTTGATCAAAATCCTTACTATTCTCATTTTTGTCTAAACGCAAGCTAGTACTCATTAGAATCAGTTTACTTGAGGTGTTATCCATTCCGAAATGTTTTATAATTCTCTATAATATTTTTCTTGATAAATGAAAATTCCATTTTTTAATTGTTTAATTTGTAAACCCAAAATTTTTTTAATTCTCCCATATGATACATTTCAGATTCATGTTTCATAATATTTGCAAAATCATTACATATATTTTCATTCGTAGATCCAAATATTATATTTTCAACATAAATTTGAACGATTAAAATATCATCATTTTCCTTTTTCATAAATAACATAGTGTCAATTTTGCTAATTTGACAACCAAAATTTAACAAATGGCTTTTGAGTCTAATGTACAAAGCACGTGGTGCTTATTTAAGACCATAAAGCGCCTTTTTATTTTTGTAAACATGGTTTGAATATTTTTTGTGAACAAATAGAGGCAGTTGTTCAGCATAAACATTTTCCTCAATATGACCATTTAAGAAAGCACTTTTAACATCCATTTGATATAATTTAAATTGTGATGACAAGCAAATGTAAGTAATATTCGTATTGCTTCAAGTCGAGCTACATGAATAAATGTTTCTTTGTAGTCAATTACTTCTTCTTGATTATATCCTCGAGCAACTAGTTTTACTTTACTATGAATTATATTACTACTTTCACTGGCTTTATTTTTAAATACCCATTTTATTTTGTTGTTAGTGGAAAAGTGAAATTATGACTAATACCCTTCTTCTTAAAAAAATCTTCAAATAATCTATTTTCAAATTCTCCTCCGTGATCACTTCTAATACTTCTAATTTTAAATCTCTTAAATTTTGATTTCTTTTAGCAAATATTTTAAACATTTCAAAAATATCGCTTTTATGGTTCAAAATGAAGTCCAAGTAAATCCTAAAAAATCAGCAACAATCAAAATGTATTTGTTATGATTTATCGATCTTACTTGAGTAGGACCGAATAAATCTAAATGTAGTATTTCTAGTGGTTAATTTGTTGATATTTCCTTTTTAGATTTAAAAGAAATTTTCTTTAATTTTTCGTATTGACATGCATCATATAAATTATTAATTTTAAAATTTATTTTCAGTAAACCTTTTACTAATTCCATTTTAGCGAGTTTATCAAGATATTTAAAATTAATATGACAAAATCATTTATGCCAGAGCCATGGATCATTATGATTCACAATTAGACACATATAATTAATATGCTTAATATTCATATTTAAAACATAAATATTTTGTTTTCCATTTCCTTTAAAAACTAAATATTTATTTTGATCAAAAACATTGCATTTATCTTTTTCAAAATTGATTTTAAAACCTTTATCATATAATTGGCTTATACTTAAAGATTATGTTTAAAATAATCTACCAGTAACACATTTGTAATTATAGAAGAGTTAGATATACCGACGTTGATGACTTCTCCAATTCCAACTATGAATCCTTCCAAGTTGTCTCTGAATGTCACAGTTCCTCCATCAATGTATGTTATATTAGTTAACATATTCACATTGCCCATTATATGCATGGAGCATCCAACATAGAGTATCCATTTCTTCTTTTCATTTTGGGTACCTGCAAAAGAATAAGTAACTTTATTAGTACCCACTTCCTACGTCATGGCCCTATGGTTTAGTAGAAGGGGGCCATACCCATAAGGGTTTGGAACCTTCAGAAATATAATTATTATTGTAAATTACATTTTTTAGAAGTCTATATATATATTTTTCTAATTAATTTGTTATTTGTTTTGAGAATCCAAATTTTTATATTTTTAGAATTTGAAATATCTATCTTTGCATTATCTTTAGATTTCGTAAATTTTGTGTACAAAGTGCTATATTTCATATTATTATTTTTTACTGATTTTTCTTTCATATAGCCTAGTCCATTTTTGTTACTAGACAGTTTTGAAATTGTAATCAAATTTCCTAAGCTTTGTTTTCTTTGATTAAATTTCGAAACATTATTTAAAATTTTATCTAATTTTCTTTTTAATTCTATAACTTTTTGGTAAAATGTAAGTTGGATTTTAATTCGCAAACTTTTTTGCTAAGTTTATTGTTCTTAATTTTACTTACCTTCTTTTCATCAATTAAAGCGGTATTTTTAGAATTTAAACTTTCACAAGATTTTTGCAAATTTTCTAATTCTTCTTCTAAAATCATTTTTCATGTTTTAACATACCAATTTCTAATCCATGTCTATTTAATTTTCCTATACTTTCTTTATATAGTTTCTTCAAATTTCTTAGTTCATCGTCTTGTTCAATACTAATTTCAAGTATATCATTATAAGAAAGCTCAGTTTTTAGCTCATTAGTGGCCATGAAACAAACGATTGCTTACTCCATGTCATTATCACTTTCACTCTCTGAAGAAGACGAACCCGAGTCATCCCATGTAATTGAAAAGCTTTTCTTTTCTTCTTAAACTTCTTGAATTTTTCTTCTTCTTTTCCTTATTTGGCTGTGGACAATCCTTCATTATGTGTTTGAATTTGTCACATTCGAAGCATTTGATTGAAGTTGAGTTTTCACCATTTTGTTACTTCGTGAACTCCTTGAATTCCTTGAATTTGTCATACTTTTGGCGATGAACACAATATCATCTTCATCCAAGTATGAGTCATCATTGTTGGCTTGAAAAGTTGTACTTTTCTTTTCTTGATTTTATTCTTTTCTTGCTTGCAAAATTGCTTCATACGACATCAGCCTCCCACTCAATTCTTCAACTTTGAGTTGGGAAAGATCGTTTGCTTCTTCTATTGCTAGAACCTTTCTTTCCATTTAATAATTAAAGAATTTAAAATACATGTAACAAGATCAAAATCAGTGAATGTAACTCCTAATACCATGCGATCATGTTGTATGGTTTGGAATCTTGCACACGCATCTACAATCGATTCATTTTATTTTCATCTTGAATGATTGAAATTGATTTTGAAGAATAGAGATTTTAGTTTGCTTGACTTTAGTTGTCCCTTCATGTGTGATTTAAAGTATATGCCAAATATCATATGCGGTTTTGCATAGCATGACTCTAGAAAAATCGTTTTGTCAAGTGAACAAAACAAAAAATTCATTGATTTTGCATTGTTAGTTGCCGTGGTTTTTTGAACATCCGTCCAAGTACTTATTTCAGTAAAGGGTGCTTCGTACTTGGTTTGAGTGGCTTTTCAAATCTCAAGACCATCCGCTTGCATAAAAGTTCTCATATGTGTATACCGGTATGCATAGTTAGACCCAGTGGATAGTGCAGGACGTGTCGATTAACCTTCTAGAAAAGTGATTGCCATAGTTCTAATTTTTGAAAAAATTTATTACAGCTATTGAAAAGACCGTGCTCTGATAAAAAATGAAAGTGCACAAGGATCTATAGTAATATGGATAACTTATGTATATAAATATATATATGCAACATCAAGCTACATAACAACAAAAATAGTAAAGTAATGTAAGAATAGTCACACCAAGATTTTTATACTGGTTTGGAACTTTCATCCTTTGTCCACTCTTGAAGCTCCTTTTTGGATTTTCCACTAACTCAAAACACCATTACTTAGCCCAGAAGAATAGGCGATATGGAAGTTTGCTGACTTGACAATCTTCTATTCTATCAATATGGATTTTGACTTATAGTACAAAGCTTCGTGTAATCTCCTCTTTGAGTTGAATGAGAGAATGTATGTGAGTTTAAAGAAGTAGATCACCAAGATTATTGAATAGTTGTTGGGGATATTGAAAGCAAGTTTGCAACCGTGAAAGCACTAACATTTAGAGAAAGAGAAAAGTATAAAACAAGAATTAGATAATAAAACTCTAGCCATAGCCATGTTTTTATAGTTGTCAAAAAGTATCCTTCAAGAGTTTCAACTTATCAAAAAAACCAAAGAAAGAAGTGTTGCAACCGATGAGAGAGAAGAGAAGTGTCTTTTGAGAAAATAGTCGTTACATCACATTCAAACATCTGAATGAATTACTCAAACATTTGGGTTTTGAAACCTTTTCTCCAGAAAATAACCAATTCGAAAAGCATGTTTCCAGGCATTTGACTTATAACCTCAGATATCTGACTTTTGAAGAGAACAGATTAGAGATGTTTTGGTTTAAAATAATATGACTTTAGACTTCTGACTTATGTACTCAGACGTCTGATTTACCAAGAATTTTAAAATTAATTGAAGACCATGTTTGAGTGAATAAGTTTTTTCGATGTAAATATATTTTCTTACATCACTCAAGGAGATTATACATGATTATTTAAGACATTAACACAAGATATATGACCTTTATAATGGTTGTCTTCATGTTGAGCTCTTTTTTGATATTCCATTTCATCTTATCATGTCCTTAATGCCTTTGTGACTTCTATTGTGCTCAAGACTTGATCATCATGTACCTATACATTAGTTTAGAGTTCTATGATACAATTGTGTAGTTGTTGTCATTAATATCCAACAAGAGATTTTCTAACAGAGACGGTGACGATCAATCTCTTAATACTAGATTTGGATCTGAAGGCGAAAGAGTTTGAGGATGAAGTCTTTTGGGAATGCAATAGTGGTGGAGGCGAGAAACAAGCGGCAGTAGCGACAAAGAAGTAGTGACGACAATCATTGTTTGTCGGTGGGGAAAGGTTTCGGCTGTGGGTTAGAGCACGCAAATTTCTAGCACTAAAAAATGATGGCAAGGTTAATATGAAAGCACACTTAAAATTCTCTAAGTTTTGGGTTACAAAGGGATTAGCATGACATGTCATTTCATGTCAATACCAACCTGAAGTGGTCGATAACGACCTGATTTTAGGACTCAAAATGGATGGAAATAGAGAAGATGGGAAAAAGGAAAATAACATGTACCTATGTAAGGCATGGAACAATCTTCATCATATAGGTCCTGAACTTGATGCCAAAATAAATATGAATGCTATTTAAAGCAATGGAACGGATGCTCTTGGAATAGAGACATTCCTTTAAAGTAACTCTAAGATGACTAACGGGCTTATATGGATAATGGTATAAGCTTGTCTTGATCATAAGCACACTTTATTTCCAACATAATTGAAGTCAAGTATTATCCAACTTTTAGACCAAGCGATTTTCAAATTAACTTGGATGCTAGGATGAAGACGAAATGGTTCAAGAACTTGGAGGCATGCCCAGAAGGACAATGGAAGTGGCTTCAAGAAGTTGGGATGCACTATGGCACAAGAAAAGAACTCGGTTCTAACCAATTTTCAGGTTAGCGCCGAGATGAATTCATGCACTCTTGTGAGCTTTGAAGCCATGGTCATGGAGTAGCTGGTTAAAGTGATCTTATCGGGGTCCATTTTTGAAGAAGTAGGTGAAAAAATCCAAAGAACTTTGAGGAAAAGGACAAGTACTAGAAGTGTCAGGACTTCTCGGCAACAACTTGATTTCTTAGGTGAAAGTGCTTGAAACTTGATGGATCAAAGCTAGAAGACCAAGTAGAGGAAGATGTCATGGTTTGCAACCATCAAATCTATTCGGTACCAATCACTTTCAATCGATATTCATACGATTTTATGAAATTAGAAGACCTTCTTCACTCTCTCTCCCTCCACATGACCTTGTCACAAAGCAAGCTGCATTTTGCTATTTTAGGTTGGTAGAGCCATGAATCCCTTGTACTTGTAACAAAAACTCAAAATAATAATATTAAAGTGGACATAGGCCTCAGATTTGCCGAACTACTATAAAAATTTGGGTCACTTGCTTCATTTATTATTTGTAGCTGGATCTCTTCGTTTAAATTCGGATATGGGGGGTGTTGTGCCACTTTTTGACCTAACAATGGCTTATTGATAACTAAGGAGTCCTTTTCTTGACATTGATTTGAAACTCGTAGTTTCTATTTAATATGTGAGAGTTCTTATTAGATATTATAGTGAGTGGTGTCTATTTTAGCTTGGTTAATTTCATTTCATCTAACGTAATCGGTATTATCTTTAGATTGTACCCAAATCCATTTTACTACCAATAATTTCTAAAAGAAATTCCTTCGTCATGAAGTTATCATTTCTTGAAACAATAATTGCTGCTTAGTATGATGAATGGGCATTCGAAAACATTTTCTGAATTATCTTTTTTTATATATAAATTGATTTAGATTTAAGTTTGTAGAACTTTTGTTCATAACATAAATTAGTCAAATAATGTTGGTCGGTCCTAAACTCCTTTGGGGTGATTGACAAAAGATTCCTCACATGTAAATATTATGTGCAGCCTCTTGACTGACACACCCTATCAATTCTTTAACCTAAGATATATAAGGCTTTATTATTAAATCTTAATTTAAATGATATCATAAACTATGCTGTGGCTGAAATTAAATTAACCTATGCACTTACTGTTAAGTACATGTCCTTATAGAAAGAAGTTAACATAAATTCACTTATCACCAATGATTCTTTGGCCAACATAGTTTGATTACTCCTTATCGACAATTCATTATGGCCCATAGGAAGGAGTGACTTTAAGATTGAATATATTCGTCTTTAGGTACTTTGGAACCATTTTCTAGTACACTCACTTATTCGATCAAATCAAATTTTTTATTTTCTTTGCATGTTATGTTTTCTACTTCTGATTCATATTCAGTCAACTTACTTAAGTACATTACTTGTGTACTAAATACATATGCTTATTATTATGATAATTCATTTGTAATTTGGTTCAGTAAATGGATCAATTTTAGTATAATTAGACTTTGAAGTACATAAATCTATATGTATAAATCCAAAAAGTTCACCAACTCTTTGATCGCTTCCATTAAGTGGGTGCTTTACCCTTAATCGTTTGAGATAAAATTCACCGGTATCATATGGTCATGACATAATCATACTATTAAAGAATTATTTCTCAGTGTTTGTAACTGAATTGGTCAAAACACCCAAGAATAGTTTATGTAGAGAAGTAAATGAAGAAAAGCAAAATTAAACTGAGTAAATGAACAAGTGAGTAATAAGGAGATAAATAGTAATTAGAGGCACAAAGGTCTATAGTGGTTTGACGTTGTATGCCTACGTCCACTTTGAAGATTATCCTTTATTAATCACTTGTAAAACTGATTATAGTAGTAGAAAATAGCAAGTACCCGATTACACTGGAGTCTAGAGTAACAAGCAGCGTAAGATCCTAAAAATGAACCAAAAGGTCAGTATTTATAAGGTAAGATGTTGAGATATTTCGCTAAGATTTCGACAAATGACTCTCTAGGTCCATAGGGGTCCACCATAACGATCAGTGGCCCTAACTCGATATTCAGGGACGATCGGCTATAGTTATGCCGATCATTATTTTTGGTCTCCAAATGATGTGCGATCGTTTTCGAGGAATCCTACATGCCTCTTGAACTTTCACCTAAAATACGAAATCATTCTAAATTGTAGATTGCGAGATATGGATCAACCTTTGTCACATTTGGAACATTCATTGAGCTACATCGATCGTTATGAAGGATTAAAATAAAATGATGGACCTAAAATGATCGGCCTTCTTTGTATGTTAAAGTTTTGACCTGCGATCGTTTTTGTGGGCTTCACTCTTTAATATACCGATGCTTTAAAAGTTTCAAGTGGATTGGCCTTGTAGATTTTGAGATATCGATCGATTTTTGCTGATTTGAGCTGTTTTACGAATCGTTCCCGATCGATCTATATAAATTTTTGCTTTGACTGTAACTCGAGTGTATCAACTCCGATCGTCTTGAAATTTGAAATGTAATTTTATGGGGCTATGCCAGTCACTCCATACTGATTGCACTTTGATTGGGCCCCGGTCCGGATTTTCCCGACCATCGTTCCTAGTGTTGTATATAATCGATTCTTAAGGTGATAATCATCCGTTCCTAGCCAAATCAATGATATCACGGCCTTGCCAAAAGGCAATATAACATTTGCATCCCAACGTACGTCTTGTTGCAAACATGACGTGTTTTGAATCATCGTAAGCCTGAATTGTCAGAAAGAAATCCATTAGGTTTATCAAATAGTCATTGTCTTTTCATTGAATTGTTTTCTTTTCAGGGGTCGTAATTTCCTTATTCGTCATGACGATTGGTCAAATTTCAATAGTATAAATATGGGATCACAACTTTTTGGTTATCATCTTGTTCTATTTCTGGCGATTTCTAAGCTTCAACAACTTGGTTTTAATTTTTCTTCGATCGATTTTAGGTGAACAATCAATTTTTGCTGATTTCAAAGAATTGAATTTTGAAGCGTACACTATCACATATAGGGTTTGTATCTGACTCTCGATCACGGTTACACGTTCATGGGTCATCGTCAAGTTTTGAAATTTTTATAACAATCCCTACTGATCGTTATTCTTATTTATATATATACCCACATTTTAATGAAAAATGATCTCTACTGATCATTATTCCCTTCTTTTTTTTCTCTTTTTTGTCTGATTGTTAATAGGCTTCGTTTTAAAATGATTGGCATTAAACTTGAGTGGAACGATTAATATAAAGCATGAAACTTAATCGATCGTGACTTCAAATTGGCAAGGAACGATCGGCATATGATCTTCATATATAAGCCCCCAAACTTAGTCATTTCCTTTGTTTCCCTTATTCACTTTGCAATTTTTCCATGTAGGTTAAAAGAGAAAAAACGAACTGCTCCATCTTCTTTTCTTACCGATCCAAGAATGATCGGACTTTCTAAATCAATTCCTCCTCACGAATCATCATCGTTCTAGCTCCTCTAGGTCTCACTGGACTTTGAATTTGAAGTCATTTCTCTTCTCTTGACTTCAATTTAGGTAGGTCAATCCATATACATTTTGTAATTTGAGTATGAGACATTGAGCATTTAAAATCTCGTGTAGGTTAGTTTAGTTGGGAAAGTCATTTGATCTGAATCAAGTTGGAAAGGATGGGAATTGTAAAAGATGAAAATGTCGAGTAAAGAAAATGATACGAATCGATGCATAACGATCGTTCATGGACGATCGGTAAAACCTTAGACTTAGATGACTCTGCGGTAGATGATGGTGACAATGTATCGATCATTGTGGAGTGACATTGAAGTTCGGGTCTTTATTGATCGTCTATGAATGACCGGTGATGCTTTGGAGCTAGAGGGTTTTAAGGTGTAGAGAGGATAAAGTGGTACAATCGATTGATGACATAGAGATAACAATCGACATGGAAGGTTATGGAGGACCGAGGATGATCGGTGAACATGGACAATTATGAACGATTAGTAGTGACTAAATTAAGGAACGATCGGTAGAAATGCAGTAACTTGAACGATCATACTATTGGGTTGTGACGACTACCCATGATTCCCGCACGGAAACAAGGGAATGGTGCGCTGAAAGTGTGCCAGGCAGCCATGAGTGACCGTCAAGGGTAAAATAAACATCGCAGACTCTATCGTAAAACTCACAGCGCATGGATAAAATACAATAGAGAAATATAATATAGTGAAGCTCCCATAGAACAGAATATCATCATCTAATCATAATAGCTTTATACATGGTCTGAATCATGAATACAAGAAGCCTCACTACATAGCACTCAGAGTAATCAACAATCAGCAGAAAATCCAGTACATAGAATATGAAAATAATATGTAAAGCCTCCTTCTCGTCTTCGTCATCATCAGCGTGAGCCACTAAGATCAGCACCTGCCACCTGTCACCTAGTCTGCCCATCCCAAACATGGATGAACAGCCCAAGGTAATAAGAGGAGACATAAAACCTTGAGTCAGACAACAGTCTTAGTGAGCAGTAAATCAACTATCAAACATACCAAAGGAACATAAAGGATAAAAGGAATAGGAACCCAAATCATCCCACTCCACCTCTTTCTACAGTGATAGCCCCCAGACACACACTAAGGAGAAGCAAGCATAGCAAAGCAGATAATTAAAGTAAAGCAATAATCACTCGAGTCAAGGTCGATGTTTTCCAAATACAAACCCCCAAGGCCTAAACCAAGATCAGATAAGCACCCAGAAAAACACCGCTCTTGAGACCGAATGATGGTACAACCAAACATCCATGACTCTGGCTATCACTGTTATCATTGCCTTGATTTTTATCATTAATTGAATGACCAACTCATCTTTCAATCATCCGTCAAGGGCTAATGGCAACCCCGGTTCTAGACATAACTCCGCACGTCACCGTGACCCGTGCCTAGGTATAACGGATCTACCCAGAGTACTAGCACGTCATCATGACCCGCGCCTGGGTATAACGGATCTACCCAACGTACTCTTGCTTTGAGCTTGCTAGAACCTTCAATAACGATAAGATCTCAGCCTTCTAGTCATCCTCCTCGACGACTATTCCCATTATAGCTCAAGCACCTCTCGAGCCCACCATTATCCACCAACTCGAACCGCATCATCGAGTAATCAACATGCTTGGGATGATCCCGTCTGGATTAAACCAAGGCTTCCACATCATGCTTTGCTCCAACGCATCTTAGCAAAGTCCATCTCATCATCATACTTCGCCTCAACATATCATGGCAAAGTCCATTTCGTCATCATACTTCGCTTCCTCTAACTATAGCAAAGTCCTCGAACCCATCCATATGAGCTTCATCATCCGCTTCATATGCCACAACAGCTTTTACCATTCAAGAGCCTTTCCACTTAGCTTTTGAATCATCTTCAACCATCTTGTTCCAAATCAACTACTAGCTAACTTGAAACAATCAAATCAATCATCAATACAAGCAATCAAACATTCAAACAAGATCTAACAAGCAATATTAACTATAATGGCAATTTCGTAAATAAATGAGCATAAGTCTAACATGCATGAATCATGGGTTTCTAGCATAGATCTAACAAATATAAATCATGGGTTTTGTCTCTACAACTTGATGAATGAACTTGCATAAGTAAACATCTTCATAAGTAATGGATCTACACTTGGATGTAAGGAAAATGTATGAAATCACTATCTACAACACATAAACAAACCACCGATCCAATATACTCCTTTGAGTCCGCGTGAGAGATAACTACCACTCACCGAATCACCCAAACACTTCAAAAACAAATCACTTCAAATCTGGACAGCAAGGATTCAAGCTTGATTCGTCGAAATCTCGCTTGAAATGGTGAAATCTAGTTTCGTCGGATGAAGATCTTCAACTTTGGCTCTTCGATCTTCGATCTTGATCTTCGATCTTGGATGGATGTTAGAACTTGATCAAAGTGGAGAAAGGAAGTGAAGAAATGTTGTAGTCGAGCTCTAAAAATGGCAGCACTTCGTCGCTTCAAAATCCGGTGCCAAAAAGTGAGCCAAACCCCTCTATTTATAGGCTGAAATCACCCTTAGGTCGCCCAGACTTAGGTCGTTGCCGACCTAAAAACCCCGATCTAACATAGGTCGCTGCCGACCTATACACTCCAACCACCTAACGGCCTAACCAATCCCAGAGCCATACGAATCAACACTCGGCCGACCTAATTCCTATGCGACCTAACAGCCTACCGACCTAAAGACTTACACGACCTAGCGACTTAACTATTGCCAACGACCTACGACCTAACACCATACCGACCTAGAATAACATGCGACCTATCTGTCTGCCGACCTAACCTACCTAGCGACCTAACACTTCCCTTAGGTCGCTCAACGACCTACTCTCCTTAGGTCGGTAATATCTTAACCCGACCTATCTTATATCACTATCCCTTAGGTCGCAAGCTCCTTAAACCGGTCAATATCTATAGGTCGGTCACCCTCCAAGCCGCTAACCCACTAACTCGCTTGCCTTCTTAGGTCGGCCATAGCTTAACTCGCCAACTTCCTTAGGTCGCCATACCCTATAGGTCGCTAATCTACCTAAACCAGCCTATCTCCTTAGGTCGTTCCTCACGACCTAAACTTCCTAGGTCGCTAACTACCTTAGGTCGCTCTACCGACCTAACTCCATCACGACCTAAGCTAAGCCTTAACTTGCTAACCCTGTTAAGTCGCTCTTCTACCTTAGGTTGGTCCATCCCTTAGGTCGCTCAACTTCTATAGGTCGCTCATCCCAACCTATCCTTCATACGACCTAAACAACAACATGGGCCAGCCTTACTCGAGCTAACCTCTACACGACCTAAGCACTAATAGGGTTAAACCCTGAACAATACTAACGACCTAGTGATAAATGTTCTATGATTATCGTCACATAAAATACGGGTCGTTACATTCTCTCCCCCTTAGGAATTTCGCCCCCGAAATTCCAAACAATCAAGAGCAGCCATAACTATTCTGCATGCCTACCATCCATAGCAACCAACAAACCATGCATCCAATTACTAGCCTAGCATGCAGAATTCTAAGACTAGAACAAGTTAAAAATTCATGAGATGTCACGACACCTTAGGGCCATACCTCAAAGAGTTCAGGATGAGCTGCCTTCATCCTCTCTTCCTCCTCCCACGTACAGTCGTTAACATCATCACTCCATTGTATCTTGAGTAACGTAATCGTCTTCCTCCTAAGCTGTTTCGTGTCGGTTTCAACAACGCGAAGCGGCTTACGAGGTCTTATAACAACTGGATCAACCTCTAAATCTTCACAGCTATCAGCAGAAACCACCGTATTTGAGTCGTGCACATACTTCCGTAGATAAGATACATGAAAAACATTGTGCACACCGCCATCTTTTCTGGTAACTCCAATCTATAAGCGAGCTTTCCAATTCGCTCGATAATCGGGAATGGTCCAAAAAATCTCGGAGTCAACTTTCCTTTCTTCCCGAATCGAATAACATTCTTCAGTGGAGAAATCTTCACAAAAACCATATCTCCTACGTCGAACTCCAAATCCTTTCGACGTTTGTCTGCGTAACTCTTCTGACGATCCTGGGCTGCCTTCATTCGTTGCCGAATGATCTCTATACAATCCGAAGTCTGACGAATCATCTCAGGCCCAAGTATCAGCTTTTCTCCAGTTTCCAACCAACATGTTGGTGAGTTACACGGTCTTCCATACAGTGCCTCATATGGTGCCATACCAATACTTGACTGGTAACTGTTATTATATGCAAATTCCACCAAATGAAGATGATCTTCCCATGATCCTCCGAAATCCAAAACACATGCCCTCAGAAGATCTTCCAAAACTCGGTTGACTCTCTCAGTCTGACCATCTGTTTGAGGATGATAAGCTGTACTCAAACACAACTCGGTTCCCAAAACCTCCTGGAAGCTCTTCCAAAATCTACTAGTGAACAATGGGTCTCGATCACTCACTATACTCTTCGGAATACCATGGAATCGAACTATCCACTTAACATACAATTCAGCCAACTTCGATGCAGTCCTAGTTGATCGAACAGGAATAAATCTTGCACTCTTAGTCAAACGATCTACAATGACCCAAATCCCTTCATTTCCCGTTCTGGTTCTAGGTAGACCATCGATAAAATCCATCGATATTTGCTCCCACTTCCATGTAGGAACTTCTAACGGCTGAAGCAATCCACTGGGCTTCTCCTGCTCTGCTTTAACCAACTGGCAATTCATGCACTTGGAAATAAAATTTCCAACATCCTTCTTCATACCTTCCCAGTAATAGGTTCTCTTCATGTCCCGATACATCTTATTTCCTCCTGGATGAATTGTCAACTTCGAGTGATGACTTTCCTTCAAAACTTCATCTCTCAACTCATCGATATCGGAAACAACCAGTCGTCCTTGCTTACGAAGCCAACCCTCTCGATCGACTTCGAATCTTTTATCCTTCTCTGGGTCCAATCCAGATTCCAAATCACGGATAATCTTGACAAGCTTATCGACTCGCTTTTGGCTCTCGCCAATTCTTTCCACAAGAGTAGGCCTTATCGATAAGTTTGCCAACATTTCAGGTTCCAATTCACATCTAGGCCTGAAATCAAATCTAGCTAAAAACTCGAGACTCTTCCATTCCGAAAACATGGCTTCCAATCCTGCATGTCTTCGACTTAACGCATCAGCTACTGCGTTACCTTTTCCCGGAGTATAGGCTATACCAAAATCATATGATGCTAAAAACTCTAGCCATCGTTGCTGCCGAAGATTCAAATCCTTTTGGGAGAAAAGATACTTCAACGACTTATGATCTGTAAACAACTCGAATCGAACTCCCAATAGATAATGTCTCCACATCTTCTGAGCAAAAACAATCGCCGCTAACTCCAAATCATGAGTCGGGTAATTCCTTTCATGCGGCTTCAGTTGTCGACTTGCATACGCAACAACTCTATCCTTCTGCATCAGCACTTCTCCAAGTCCAGTACCACATGCATCGGTGTAAACCACCATCTCATCATTCCCACTTGGAATAGTCAAAACAGGAGCACTCGTCAGTCGCTCTTTCAGGATTCCAAAAGCTTGCTCACACTTAGCATCCCAACTGAACACTTGGTTCTTCTTCGTCAGTCCTGTTAATGGTGCAGCTATCTTGGAAAAATCTTTGATAAACCGACGATAATATCCTGCTAATCTAAGAAAACTTCTCACATCAGATGCATTCTTAGGTCTAACCCAATCCTGGATTGCTACCACCTTAGCGGGATCAACCGCTATTCCATTTCCAGAAATAACATGGCCTAAGAACCTCACTTCACTCTTCCAGAAGTGACACTTCGAAAACTTAGCCTTCAGCTGATGTTTCCGCAAGATTTCCAAAACAATACGCAAGTGTGTCTTGTGCTCTTCTTCAGTCCTGGAATAAATCAGAATATCATCCACGAACACAAGTACGAACTTGTTCAACTGATCCCTGAATACTCTATTCATAAGATCCACAAAATATGCTGGTGCGTTAGTCAATCCAAACGGCATTACCAGCCACTCATAAAAACCGGATGGTGTCCTGAAAGCAGTCTTCGGCACACTATCCTTCGCCACTCTTAACTGGTGAAATCCCGTTGCCAAATCCATCTGAGAAAACACCTTTGCCTCGTGAAGCTGATCAAACAAGTCATCTATTCTCGGCAATGGATACTTGTTCTTCTTAGTCACCTTATTCAGCTCACGATAATCAACACACAACCTCAACGATCCATCCGCTTTGGTTGCGAACACAACTGGTGCACCCCATTCGGACACACGACGCCGAATGAATCCTTTCCGTAAAAGGTCATCAACTTGCACCTTCAACTCTTGCTGTTCCCTAGGCGCCATTCGCCTAAGCGGCATCACAACGGGTCTGGCTCCTTCGACTAGATCGATACGAAACTCGATCTCCCTATGCGGCGGTAACCCTTTGACCTCGTCAAAGACATCCTCGAATCCATTCACGATTGGCATCGATGACAGTCCATCCCGTGGAACAACCAACGAATACATGAAGCTCATGAAGACGCCTTCTTCATGCTTACATCGTATCACAACCTTTCGCCCCTCCATATTCTCGACTGTCACCTCCAATCTCTCACAATCTACCTTTGGCGCATACTTCCTAAGCCAGTCCATACCCAAAATAATTCCGAACCCCGCAAAGTTCAGAACAAAGCAATCACAAACAAAAGAGCAATTACGACTCGATATAACTAGACCACGGCATAGCATACACAAACAAGACGAACCCCCAACTAGATTAGTCACTACCAATGGTCTATCAACAATATCCGGTTCCAAACCCAACCGGTCTACCAACTCATTACAAACAAAAGAATGAGACGCTCCAGTATCAAATAACACTCTAACTGGAACACCACAAATGGAAAGAGTACCTTGAACCACCACACTCTTCCCCTTCTCTTCAGCAGTAGGAGCTTTCGAAGATGACGGGACAGCCCCCAAAGCATAAGCTTGCACAACCTTCCTGTCCTTTATCGGTTCCGGACAGTTCTTCTTAATGTGCCCCAGCTTATCACAGTTGTTACTTCGTGAACTCCTTGAATTCCTTGAATTTGTCATACTTTTGGCGATGAACACAATATCATCTTCATCCAAGTATGAGTCATCATTGTTGGCTTGAAAAGTTGTACTTTTCTTTTCTTGATTTTATTCTTTTCTTGCTTGCAAAATTGCTTCATACGACATCAGCCTCCCACTCAATTCTTCAACTTTGAGTTGTGAAAGATCGTTTGCTTCTTCTATTGCTAGAACCTTTCTTTCCATTTAATAATTAAAGAATTTAAAATACATGTAACAAGATCAAAATCAGTGAACGTAACTCCTAATACCATGCGATCATGTTGTATGGTTTGGAATCTTGCACACGCATCTACAATCGATTCATTTTATTTTCATCTTGAATGATTGAAATTGATTTTGAAGAATAGAGATTTTAGTTTGCTTGACTTTAGTTGTCCCTTCATGTGTGATTTAAAGTATATGCCAAATATCATATGTGGTTTTGCATAGCATGACTCTAGAAAAATCGTTTTGTCAAGTGAACAAAACAAAAAATTCATTGATTTTGCATTGTTAGTTGCCGTGGTTTTTTGAACATCCGTCCAAGTACTTATTTCAGTAAAGGGTGCTTCGTACTTGGTTTGAGTGGCTTTTCAAATCTCAAGACCATCCGCTTGCATAAAAGTTCTCATATGTGTATACCGGTATGCATAGTTAGACCCAGTGGATAGTGCAGGACGTGTCGATTAACCTTCTAGAAAAGTGATTGCCATAGTTCTAATTTTTGAAAAACTTTATTACAGCTATTGAAAAGACCGTGCTCTGATAAAAAATGAAAGTGCACAAGGATCTATAGTAATATGGATAACTTATGTATATAAATATATATATGCAACATCAAGCTACATAACAACAAAAATAGTAAAGTAATGTAAGAATAGTCACACCAAGATTTTTATACTGGTTTGGAACTTTCATCCTTTGTCCACTCTTGAAGCTCCTTTTTGGATTTTCCACTAACTCAAAACACCATTACTTAGCCCAGAAGAATAGGCGATATGGAAGTTTGCTGACTTGACAATCTTCTATTCTATCAATATGGATTTTGACTTATAGTACAAAGCTTCGTGTAATCTCCTCTTTGAGTTGAATGAGCGAATGTATGTGAGTTTAAAGAAGTAGATCACCAAGATTATTGAATAGTTGTTGGTGATATTGAAAGCAAGTTTGCAACCGTGAAAGCACTAACATTTAGAGAAAGAGAAAAGTATAAAACAAGAATTAGATAATAAAACTCTAGCCATAGCCATGTTTTTATAGTTGTCAAAAAGTATCCTTCAAGAGTTTCAACTTATCAAAAAAACCAAAGAAAGAAGTGTTGCAACCGATGAGAGAGAAGAGAAGTGTCTTTTGAGAAAATAGTTGTTACATCACATTCAAACATCTGAATGAATTACTCAAACATTTAGGTTTTGAAACCTTTTCTCCAGAAAATAACCAATTCGAAAAGCATGTTTCCAGGCATTTGACTTATAACCTCAGATATCTGACTTTTGAAGAGAACAGATTAGAGATGTTTTGGTTTAAAATAATATGACTTTAGACTTCTGACTTATGTACTCAGACGTCTGATTTACCAAGAATTTTAAAATTAATTGAAGACCATGTTTGAGTGAATAAGTTTTTTCGATGTAAATATATTTTCTTACATCACTCAAGGAGATTATACATGATTATTTAAGACATTAACACAAGATATATGACCTTTATAATGGTTGTCTTCATGTTGAGCTCTTTTTTGATATTCCATTTCATCTTATCATGTCCTTAATGCCTTTGTGACTTCTATTGTGCTCAAGACTTGATCATCATGTACCTATACATTAGTTTAGAGTTCTATGATACAATTGTGTAGTTGTTGTCATTAATATCCAACAAGAGATTTTCTAACAGAGACGGTGACGATCAATCTCTTAATACTAGATTTGAATCTGAAGGCGAAAAGAGTTTGAGGATGAAGTCTTTTGGGAATGCAATAGTGGTGGAGGCGAGAAACAAGCGGCAGTAGCGACAAAGAAGTAGTGACGGAAATCATTGTTTGTCGGTGGGGAAAGGTTTCGGATGTGGGTTAGAGCACGCAAATTTCTAGCACTAAAAAATGATGGCAAGGTTAATATGAAAGCACACTTAAAATTCTCTAAGTTTTGGGTTACAAAGGGATTAGCATGACATGTCATTTCGTGTCAATACCAACCTGAAGTGGTCGATAACGACCTGATTTTAGGACTCAAAATGGATGGAAATAGAGAAGATGGGAAAAAGGAAAATAACATGTACCTATGTAAGGCATGGAACAATCTTCATCATATAGGTCCTGAACTTGATGCCAAAATAAATATGAATGCTATTTAAAGCAATGGAACGGATGCTCTTGGAATAGAGACATTCCTTTAAAGTAACTCTAAGATGACTAACGGGCTTATATGGATAATGGTATAAGCTTGTCTTGATCATAAGCACACTTTATTTCCAACATAATTGAAGTCAAGTATTATCCAACTTTTAGACCAAGCGATTTTCAAATTAACTTGGATGCTAGGATGAAGACGAAATGGTTCAAGAACTTGGAGGCATGCCCAGAAGGACAATGGAAGTGGCTTCAAGAAGTTGGGATGCACTATGGCACAAGAAAAGAACTCGGTTCTAACCAATTTTCAGGTTAGCGCCGAGATGAATTCATGCACTCTTGTGAGCTTTGAAGCCATGGTCATGGAGTAGCTGGTTAAAGTGATCTTATCGGGGTCCATTTTTGAAGAAGTAGGTGAAAAAATCCAAAGAACTTTGAGGAAAAGGACAAGTACTAGAAGTGTCAGGACTTCTCGGCAACAACTTGATTTCTTAGGTGAAAGTGCTTGAAACTTGATGGATCAAAGCTAGAAGACCAAGTAGAGGAAGATGTCATGGTTTGCAACCATCAAATCTATTCGGTACCAATCACTTTCAATCGATATTCATACGATTTTATGAAATTGGAGACCTCATCTCCCCTCCTACTTTTTCAAATATGGAGTTTGAACTAATTTTTCAAGATCCAACGACTTCGTTGAGTAGTTTCTCTATAAAAGCAAGCGGAAACTCTAAAAGGACTTTAGGCACTTCACCTTCTTCACTCTCTCTCCCTCCACATGACCTTGTCACAAAGCAAGCTGCATTTTGCTATTTTAGGTTGGTAGAGCCATGAATCCCTTGTACTTGTAACAAAAACTCAAAATAATAATATTAAAGTGGACATAGGCCTCAGATTTGCCGAACTACTATAAAAATTTGGGTCACTTGCTTCATTTATTATTTGTAGCTGGATCTCTTCGTTTAAATTCGGATATGGGGGGTGTTGTGCCACTTTTTGACCTAACAATGGCTTATTGATAACTAAGGAGTCCTTTTCTTGACATTGATTTGAAACTCGTAGTTTCTATTTAATATGTGAGAGTTCTTATTAGATATTATAGTGAGTGGTGTCTATTTTAGCTTGGTTAATTTCATTTCATCTAACGTAATCGGTATTATCTTTAGATTGTACCCAAATCCATTTTACTACCAATAATTTCTAAAAGAAATTCCTTCGTCATGAAGTTATCATTTCTTGAAACAATAATTGCTGCTTAGTATGATGAATGGGCATTCGAAAACATTTTCTGAATTATCTTTTTTTATATATAAATTGATTTAGATTTAAGTTTGTAGAACTTTTGTTCATAACATAAATTAGTCAAATAATGTTGGTCGGTCCTAAACTCCTTTGGGGTGATTGACAAAAGATTCCTCACATGTAAATATTATGTGCAGCCTCTTGACTGACACACCCTATCAATTCTTTAACCTAAGATATATAAGGCTTTATTATTAAATCTTAATTTAAATGATATCATAAACTATGCTGTGGCTGAAATTAAATTAACCTATGCACTTACTGTTAAGTACATGTCCTTATAGAAAGAAGTTAACATAAATTCACTTATCACCAATGATTCTTTGGCCAACATAGTTTGATTACTCCTTATCGACAATTCATTATGGCCCATAGGAAGGAGTGACTTTAAGATTGAATATATTCGTCTTTAGGTACTTTGGAACCATTTTCTAGTACACTCACTTATTCGATCAAATCAAATTTTTTATTTTCTTTGCATGTTATGTTTTCTACTTCTGATTCATATTCAGTCAACTTACTTAAGTACATTACTTGTGTACTAAATACATATGCTTATTATTATGATAATTCATTTGTAATTTGGTTCAGTAAATGGATCAATTTTAGTATAATTAGACTTTGAAGTACATAAATCTATATGTATAAATCCAAAAAGTTCACCAACTCTTTGATCGCTTCCATTAAGTGGGTGCTTTACCCTTAATCGTTTGAGATAAAATTCACCGATATCATATGGTCATGACATAATCATACTATTAAAGAATTATTTCTCAGTGTTTGTAACTGAATTGGTCAAAACACCCAAGAATAGTTTATGTAGAGAAGTAAATGAAGAAAAGCAAAATTAAACTGAGTAAATGAACAAGTGAGTAATAAGGAGATAAATAGTAATCAGAGGCACAAAGGTCTATAGTGGTTTGACGTTGTATGCCTACGTTCACTTTGAAGATTATCCTTTATTAATCACTTGTAAATCTGATTATAGTAGTAGAAAATAGCAAGTACCCGATTACACTGGAGTCTAGAGTAACAAGCAGCGTAAGATCCTAAAAATGAACCAAAAGGTCAGCATTTATAAGGTAAGATGTTGAGATATTTCGCTAAGATTTCGACAAATGACTCTCTAGGTCCATAGGGGTCCACCATAACGATCGGTGGCCCTAACTCGATATTCAGGGACGATCGGCTATAGTTATGCCGATCATCATTTTTGGTCTCCAAATGATGTGCGATCGTTTTCGAGGAATCCTACATGCCTCTTGAACTTTCACCTAAAATACGAAATCATTCTAAATTGTAGATTGCGAGATATGGATCAACCTTTGTCACATTTGGAACATTCATTGAGCTACATCGATCGTTATGAAGGATTAAAATAAAATGATGGACCTAAAATGATCGGCCTTCTTTGTATGTTAAAGTTTTGACCTGCGATCGTTTTTGTGGGCTTCACTCTTTAATATACCGATGCTTTAAAAGTTTCAAGTGGATTGGCCTTGTAGATTTTGAGATATCGATCAATTTTTGCTGATTTGAGCTGTTTTACGAATCGTTCCCGATCGATCTATATAAATTTTTGCTTTGACTGTAACTCGAGTGTATCAACTCCGATCGTCTTGAAATTTGAAATGTAATTTTATGGGGCTATGCCAGTCACTCCATACTGATTGCACTTTGATTGGGCCCCGGTCCGGATTTTCCCGACCATCGTTCCTAGTGTTGTATATAATCGATTCTTAAGGTGATAATCATCCGTTCCTAGCCAAATCAATGATATCACGGCCTTGCCAAAAGGCAATATAACATTTGCATCCCAACGTACGTCTTGTTGCAAACATGACGTGTTTTGAATCATCGTAAGCCTGAATTGTCAGAAAGAAATCCATTAGGTTTATCAAATAGTCATTGTCTTTTCATTGAATTGTTTTCTTTTCAGGGGTCGTAATTTCCTTATTCGTCATGACGATTGGTCAAATTTCAATAGTATAAATATGGGATCACAACTTTTTGGTTATCATCTTGTTCTATTTCTGGCGATTTCTAAGCTTCAACAACTTGGTTTTAATTTTTCTTCGATCGATTTTAGGTGAACATTCAATTTTTGCTGATTTCAAAGAATTGAATTTTGAAGCGTACACTATCACATATAGGGTTTGTATCTGACTCTCGATCACGGTTACACGTTCATGGGTCATCGTCAAGTTTTGAAATTTTTATGACAATCCCTACTGATCGTTATTCTTATTTATATATATACCCACATTTTAATGAAAAATGATCTCTACTGATCATTATTCCCTTCTTTTTTTTCTCTTTTTTGTCTGATTGTTAATAGGCTTCGTTTTAAAATGATTGGCATTAAACTTGAGTGGAACGATTAATATAAAGCATGAAACTTAATCGATCGTGACTTCAAATTGGCAAGGAACGATCGGCATATGATCTTCATATATAAGCCCCCAAACTTAGTCATTTCCTTTGTTTCCCTTATTCACTTTGCAATTTTTCCATGTAGGTTAAAAGAGAAAAAACGAACTGCTCCATCTTCTTTTCTTACCGATCCAAGAATGATCAGACTTTCTAAATTAATTCCTCCTCATGAATCATCATCGTTCTGGCTCCTCTAGGTCTCACTGGACTTTGAATTTGAAGTCATTTCTCTTCTCTTGACTTCAATTTAGGTAGGTCAATCCATATACATTTTGTTATTTGAGTATGAGACATTGAGCATTGAAAATCTCGTGTAGGTTAGTTTAGTTGGGAAAGTCATTTGATCTGAATCAAGTTGGAAAGGATGGGAATTGTAAAAGATGAAAATGTCGAGTAAAGAAAATGATACGAATCGATGCATAACGATCGTTCATGGACGATCGGTAAAACCTTAGACTTAGATGACTCTGCGGTAGATGATGGTGATAGTGTATCGATCATTGTGGAGTGACGTTGAAGTTCGGGTCTTTATTGATCGTCTATGAATGACCGGTAATGCTTTGGAGCTAGAGGGTTTTAAGGTGTAGAGAGGATAAAGTGGTACAATCGATTGATGACATAGAGATAACGATCGACATGGAAGGTTATGGAGGACCGAGGATGATCGGTGAACATGGACAATTATGAACGATTAGTAGTGACTAAATTAAGGAACGATCGGTAGAAATGCAGTAACTTGAACGATCATACGATTGGGTGATGCGAATGATCGGGTAAAATGAATAGTGTGAGCGATCGGCATGTTTGACTTGGTTGAACGGTCGGTTATCAGCTATCAAAACCTAAAAATGGAATCCAAACAAATGAACTTGAGTTTAAATATGAGCTTCAGCCTTGCATATTTAAGTGAACGCTTTTGACTCATATTCGATTTGAACTACGTATTCTATAATATATGACATCTGAACTTTGACATGAACCAATTCCTTTGACCATTCTCTTAAATATCATCTGTGATGTGAATATAAAAACTTGACTTTTACTCACCGACAGTCAATCGTTAAACTGCATCGTTCCCTAATGATAGAGAAATCGCCGAGACAGTTAGGAATGACGGTCTCTTTGATCGGATCTTGAAGTCTCGATGTCTTTCCTGTCTTTAGTTTCATATAACTTATTACGACATTACATAGCACTTTACCACACCACACTAGCACACACCATGCACTGGGGGCACATGTTACTTTATCTAATCATGATTTTAAGTAAATTTAATAGCAATGGGTTCTAAACATTCTAGGCGTCTTGCAACTATGCCAGCTAGATTATCTTCTCGATAGGATAATCTTGACGTGGAATCAAATTCTACACCTGAGTCTGATAGTCCGTCCTCTAGTCATTATTTAGAACAACCGAAAAGCCTAGGCTTTTAATTCGATTTTTCTGATGCAGTTCCCATTGTTCCACCAAAAGTTGTCGATCCTGCCTCCGATATTTTAGAGGATGTAGTTATTCTGGGAAACCATGCTGATTCTGTAGCCTCCAAAACTAAGGAAGATGTTGTTTGCTGAATCTACGCAAGGCATGGTATTCCCTTTGACGATGTGTTTGTTTCATCATGAAATGATAGGGATCATAGACCCCTAGAAGGATATACAACGTGCAAACAAGTTCATGTGCTGGGCCAGATGCATCCTACCATTTGACTGATACATCTGGGAAATTCTCTATTATTCAAGGATAGCAATGGTGCAGCTTCATCCGAATGGCTATGCTCTTCTCAATTGTATTTTTATGGTGTTTATGGAGTTCTTTCATCGTCCTCCAACCACCGATGACATTCAGTTCATATTCACTTTCAAGTGACGGAAGAGAGTCTTTAATTTACATTTCTTGAGATGGAGAAGAGGTTCTAGATTCTAACTAGCGCATGGAACAAATTAAGCGCCTTTAAAAGTGAGTGGATCTTTGTCCGTTGTCTACCTGGTTTCGCTCGATAATGGCTGGAAAGACATAAGTGTTATCCATTATCTTTATATTTGCATGGAAAACCAATATTCAGGTCATATCCCTAACTAAGTAACCTTTTTTTACAGGGACCATCACTCGACCTAGCGGTAATCTTTATGAGGAGGCAATCACAACTCTGAAAAATGCACCATCCAAGGATAGGAACATCGAGTATCTTCTTATGGACGAACGCCTTATTACTTTTTGTCTAATAGAAGAGGTCCTTAGCGTAGGGCTAACTAAAGTTGCTCAAACTACCGAGATAAGACCATGGGACGTAGTTAGTCAAAGGGACAGTCGAATCGATCCCGTCGTGCCCCCAGCCATAAGTGCTTAGGAATTCACTGGTATTGATGCCGAAGGAGATAAAGGTGATGTGCCTAATCATAATGATGATGAATCTGGTCTTGGATTCGAGGTCAGATCCTCGGACCTCACAACCCTCGATTCTCGATAGGAGAAAAAGAAAACATTTGTTTATAAATTTCTAAAAGGTCGTCTTTCTGATCACTCAAGTCATCGATGGCTCCTAAGATTGTTCAAGATGAATCTTCTTCTCAACCGTCAGAGCGTTCAAGTCCGACGCTTGATTCTTTATCTGATCTACCAATACCACATGACCTTGACACTTCCATTTGACTAACGTGAGTGTCGAGGGGTTGGAACCTTTCATCAAAACTGGCACTTAGATTCTAACTTCTAGAGAAGAAGTTACTCCAATGAGCAAAGCTTCTGCACCTAGTTTGTTGGGAGGTAACACAAGGACACTTGCACATAATTGCTCCCCTCAGCATTGCATATGCTTGACTTATGATTTTTAATTCTTAAATTTGATTGACTTCTGTTTTCCTTTGCAGAAACGATGGTGAAGAAAAGGAATATGTTTGATTCACTCTGGAATATATAGCACCAATCCTCTGGTTCATGCTCTGGCTCTTACCATCAAGGTGGTAGTCGAGAGTATTATGATTCCAGTTATCGATACGGTCGGGACCGGGGTCATCAAGATAGAGGTGATAAGGATAAGCCATCCCAAGATAAGCATCGATCAAGATTGAGATCTCCTCCTCCAAAGGGTTTTGATAAGCCAATTGATCATCGGGATTTACCTATCGATCACTCTCATGGTCCCCATTCCGTTTCGGTTCCTCCACAGCCTTTGATTCCATCTCAATCTCAATGGTCCAGTGATCATTGTCGCCATAGAAAACATGTTGCTGCCTAAAGAACCGACAAGGAAAGTACTGAAGTCGAAACTGCTACTAAAGATCCTATGGTCAATCCAACTGCTAGAATGGAACAACTTTGTAAAGAGTTTCCAAATTTATATTTTGAAGGGTTCTTTTTCCCTCCTAACCTAAAGAGCGTTCCAGACCATGTTCAGAAAATGACTATTGACTAAATCATTGACATCTACATGCGGTACCGTGAATGGATGAAGGAAGCAGTGAAAATGTCAAAAGTATCTTTCGAGCGCACATCGGAAATTGAAGAGTTAAAATGCCAGGAAGCTCAAAATAAAAGAATTATCGATACTTTGACAAATGAGTTACAGGCTTCTTAGACCTCCTTAGTAGAGGCCGAGGGAAAAGCTAATGTTGCTGTCAAATCCATGGCGGGTATGAAATCCAGTCATCTTGATATGGTTCGGGTGTTGCTTCATCGAAATCAAGAAAAAGCACTCGAAAGGGATACAACTCGAAGTAATGAATCTGCAGCCTTGAAGGAGATAGAGGAACTCAAGGCTAAGCTTTAGTACGTAAACAAGGAGAAAGGCGATGCTTAGAATATCACTCAAGATGCTTGTGATGAGATGGTGATGGTTAGACTAGAGAGAGACACAACCATTGAAAGGGCCAAAGATGTCGATGCACTTATTCAACGTGAAGCAGAGGCTACCAAGGATAAGGTTAGGGATGAGATGATGAACGAGCCCGACTCACTTCTTATTGTTTACTATGCTAATGTTCTTGAACATAAAAATTTAACATGGCTTTATGACTATTATCCCTACCAGCTTTGGCGCACGTGGGAATTTCTTGTTGTAGAAGAAAAGAAACTCCTTAATACGAAGGATATCGACCTGTCTAGACTTGAAAGTTATGCTATTGAGCGATGAACCTAAATGCATGATTTCCAGCTTACACTTCAGAAAGAATCTGCTGCTGCTCCTTCACATGAAGTGGTTGAAGGATCTGGGTCGGTACAACCTGATATTATAATTGAATTGCCCCCAGCACATTAAGTTATCCCTAGCTTCATGGTAGATTCTTCAACCATCCCCATGTATTATCTGGACAAGCCTCAGCTTTCTCCAATTCTTGAACGCAATTTGAGGATATTTTGGCTCAACTTGGGAGCCACACTAAGGAAGGTATTTCTTTTACATCTCCCTCTTTCAAAAAGTTATGGTGTTATCAATTGGTATTTCTAATATTTTCACCTATTTTTTCTCAGCTTTGAATCTATAGGGTGTCGTTCCTCTTCCCTCGTAAGAGCCTCAATTGGGATCACAATTGGCCATGATAAAATCCACTAAAGTTACAACTTCGACCTCTGCTTAGGGTGCTCAAGAAGAAGCTTTTGTTATTGATGATCAATTAATGGAGGCATTGTTACGAAGTGACCCACACCACGAAATGCCCTTTGATAAGGATGTTGTAATCACGGGTCTTCCAAACCCAGCAATGAGCTCAGCATGAAAGAGCGCACTGAGAGGGAAGAATTGTTGAAAAAGAAGGGAAAAAAATAAGCCTGTTGATTTGGATTTCAATATGCCGATTCCTATCCTGCTCCAAATGATGCCTCTTAGCAGGACAATTCCCTGGGATGAGATCCCCTCCCCCCTCCCCCCCGTGCTTCTGATGCTGAGAGTGCCTCGATCCCTCCTGCTTTTAAAGATGATGCCACCTCGATCCATATAACAGAAGATATTTCTTCAAAGAGAAGCCGAGGTGGAAAAGGGTCGAAGAGAGGATCGAGTGGCAGTTCGAAAGGAGCCACTCCCAAGAAACAAAGGAAAGATAAAAAATCCAAGAAATAATTTTAGGGTTAGTGTGATGTGTAAATAGCTTAGATGACTACTTTTTCTTTTCGTTGGTCATGTTTGTCTGGGTACTACTCCACTTTTATTTCTCATTTTGGATAAACTTGTATTGTGTACCGCAACTTTAGTGTCAATAATAATTCATTTATTTTTGTGTATAATTCTCATATAAACTTGTTTAAATGATCGAGATATCACATTTTCCATTTATTATATTTGTGATATGTTGCTCATTGGATCAGATATCGATCTGATTTATCCATCCCAAGGCTTCCGTGAGGTCGTGACCTCACGTCGGATCAAACATTGGTCTCAAGCCTTAGTGTTACGCTTGTTGAATTCAATGGTTTGAGTAATTATACTCATGCCCCCAGTCTCTGGTTAGTGGATTTTGGTGATGGTTGGTCGAACTCCATCTTTGGCGAATTTATACTCCTCATGTCGTTTTTAGGCCAGATTTTACAGAATAGTGAGCGGTTGAACCACACTCATCTATTTGTTTATACTTATATTTAAACTATGGGGATAAGAGTTAATTAGTGGGCAGTCGGACCATGCCCTTTTATTTCTTTTATGCTCACATCCATACTCTGAGGACGAGAGTCATTTCATAGGTGGTCGGTCACACCCATTTAGCATTTGTACTCATATCTGCACTCTGGGGATGTGAGTTATTTGGAAAACTATCGAGTTCGGTTTTCTTTAGTCATTCGTTCTATTCTCAAGTATGAGGTTTGATTCAATAAGTGATCGCTTGAATCTCAATCACTTCATAGTTATGTCGGTCCCATCGAGCAGTGAGATTCAGTTGGTCGTATATCATAAATAACATGTACTGCAATGGCAGGTCACGGATATGATAGAAAATTCAAAGTTCTATTACTGAATAAAAAGTAACGACATAACTTGTCTTATTACATATTTCGAAAAATAAACGCTATAGAAAATTCTAAAACTAAATACGGTTGAATGAAAAGGTAATAAACTATGGGAAATAGCATCGCAAGTGCTCACTATTCCATGTCCTTGGGAGTATGATGCCATCAAAGTCGCTAGCTTGATGGTTCCCTCTCCATGCCTCTACTCAATGACATACAATCCTTTCCAGGTTGGATATATATGTGATGGGGCAGGAAAAACCTGCTTTAAGACGAGATTGTTGATTTCAAAGGTTCTAGGTCGGACTTTAGTGTTGTAGTATCGAACAACTCAGTGTCGGTATGCAGTTGCCTTCCAATGAGCTTCATTACGTTTCTTATCTATAAAGTCTAGAGATTCCAAAAGGAGATCTTTATTTGTTCTGGGATCGTAATAAGTTACTAGATGAGAATGAACTTCGAGTTCAATAGAAATAACCGCCTCGAAACTGTAAGCGAGGGTGGATGGAGTATGGCTAGTCGCAGACTTGTGGGTGGTCTTTTAAGCCCATAATGTTATCGGGAGTTCATCCACCAACTTGCCTCTAACCTTTTCCAAAAGCCTCTTCAGTATACACTTTATGACTTTTTTCATAGCTTCAACTTGTCCATTTTCTTGAGGGTGAGAAACTACCGCAAATCTCTTTTAAATACGATGTCGATGGCAGAAGTCTTTGAATTTGGCACTATTGAATCGAGTCTCATTGTCTGTTATGGTAGTTTGTGGAAGGCCAAAGCGACAGATGATGTTCCAGATGATAAAATTGATTACTTTCTTAGTTGTAATCATGCCTAAAGGTTCCACTTCTGTCCATTTCATTAAGTAATCAGCTGCGACAATAGTGTACTTTGTACAACCTTTAGAGATCAGTAAGAAACCGATAATATCTATGCCCATATGGAAAACGACCATGGGCTGACCATTTGTGCAATTTCCATCGACGGAGCTCTTGTAACTTTTGCATATATCTGGCACTTGTCGCACCGCCTTACATAATCGGCAACATCTCGATTAATTGTCGGCCAACAATACACATAACGGAGTATTTTCTTTGCTATGCCCCCCAGTATGATCGCCACATTCCCCTTCATGGACTTCCTTTAGGACTTTATTATTTCATCTTGAGCGATACAACGGAGAAGGGAAACGGAGAAACCCTTTCTATACATAACTCCTTCTTGTATAATATACCTTGAAGCTTTGCGAAGGATTTGTCACTTTTCATTCCTTGTTTGGGATGAACTCCCAGTAGCAAATAATCTTTAAATGGAGTCATCCATGATTCCTTCTCAGGCTCCGTCTCTAGTACTTTGTCAGTTTCCACTAGATTTATACTTATGGCATTTAGTACCTCGACTAGTACCAGTCCTATCTGTTGTACATCTCCGGTGCTAGCAAACTTTGCTAATAAATTTGCCTCTCTATTTCGATCCCGTGGAATATGTGAAATGTTGTAGTACTCAAATTCAGTCAATAAGCCTTGGACTTGGGATAGATATGGAGCAAACCGTTGTCCTTTAGCTTGATAATCTCCCTTGACTTGGAATACTACCAACTGTGAATCACAAAAGATTTCGAGAGACTTTATTCCTAGTTTTCTAGTGAGTTTAAGTCCAGCAATCAGCGCCTCGTACTCGGCTTCATTGTTTGTCACTGGAAAATCAAGCTTTAAAGCATAACAGATCGATCGATATTTAGGAGTTACAAGCACAATTATAGCTTCAAAACAATAATCAATTGATGCTCCATCAGTATACAATTTCGACCATATGTAGGGATTTCGCTGTTCTATGAGGAATCATCTTAAGCAGTGAATTCTGCTATAAAATCTGCCAATGCCTGACCCTGGATAGTCCTTCGAGGGAGATGAGTGATATCAAATTGAATAAGCTCGATATTCCACTTGCACAATCTTCCAAACGTCTCAGGTCGCTGTAGGACATGTCGTAACGGCTGATTGGTGTAAACATTGATTGGGTGTGCCTGGAAGTATGGGCGAAGCTTTCTTTATGCAATCAGCAAGTAGTATGCCAATTTTTTTAATTTTTGGATAGTACCATTAAGCTCTGGCCAATTGTTTGCGGAAGGAAAAAGTCGGTTTTTGAATTCAATTTTCCTCACGAAGTAATGCGACGCTTATAGCATGTACCGACATGGCCAAATAAATATATAAAACTTCATGATCCACCAGCTTTGAAAAGATGTGGGGTCTCTCCAATTGATTCACCAAACCTTGAAATGTGACTTTACAATCCTGTGTCCATTCGAAGTTTCTTTTCCCTTTCTTAATTATATCAAAAAAAGAATGCATTTATCGGTAGCTCTAGAAATGAATCGACTTAAGGTAGTAACTTTCCTATTTAGACTTTGCACTTGTTTGATATTCTTTGGCGCTTGGATATCCCGTATAGCTTGAATCTTTTTGAGATTAGTTTCAATTCCATGGGCGTTAATAATAAAAGCCAAGAACATCCCTGATGCTACACCAAAAGAACACTTCAAAAGAATAATTTTCATCTTGTAATGTCAAAGGATGAGGAACATTTCTGCCAAGTCTCTAATGTAGACGCTTGATCATCATGACTTCACGAGCATATCATCTATATATACTTCCATCATTTTTTCAATTTGATCTTTAAACACTTCGTTGACTAAGCGCTAGTAAGTCGCTCCTGCATTCTTCAGTCCAAACGGCATCACCACATAGCAATATAATCCAACATCGGTAATGAAACTGGTGGCTCTTAATCAATAACGTGCATCCGGATTTGGTTATATCCCGAGTACGCATCCATGAAAGATAACAATTCGTGTCCTGCGGTTGAGTCCACCAGCTAGTCGATCCTTGGGAGGGGAAAACTGTCCTTTGGACATGCCTTGTTCAAGTCTGAATAATCGATGCATGTTCTCCACTTCCCGTTCGCCTTTTTAACAAGCACATGATTATATACCCACTGAGGGTAGAGGGCGTCGTGGATAAACCCGCTATCTTTGAGTCTATCCACCTCCTCTTTGAGAGAAGCATATCTCTCTGGATTAATGCTACGTCTTTTTTTTTCATGAGGACATGCTGCGGGTCGATATTCAATGTATGGCTCGTAACGGCAAGCTAGATTCCACACATGTGAGAGTGATTCCAATCGAACATGTCAAGTTTTTCTCGAAGAAATCCGATAAGTTTGTTCACCATCAGGGGGCTGAGCTATGATCTGATCTTTAGGACCCGTGATGGGTCGTCTTGGCTTACTGTGATATCAATCGTTGGCTCAGCAGGTGCAACTTTGGTCTCTTTGGGCTCCTACTCATCATCTCTCGGATCTTTATCTCTATAGAACTGATTATAGTGCCCGATCCAAGGCTCGGGCGCTGGTTTTCTTCGGTAGCTTGGATGCGGACAGTTTTGTCCATACCCTTATCTTTCTCTTTACGTTGAGCATCCCTCAACTCCGCTATATGACAGACACATCCTATTGCCTGATCTTCATGTATAACTCCAACTCTGTTATCAGTTGGGAACTTCAAAGTCAAACACCATAGGGAAAGGGCTGACAGAAATTCTTTTAGGGTCGGTGAGCCTTGAAAAAAGTTGTAAGGAGGGTCAACATACAAAACAACAAACGAAAAGTTCCGACCTCTCTTATAGTAGCCTTCTCCTAACTCTACAGGTAATTCAACATAACCAACGCCTTAAGTTGCAGCATCGTTAAATGAATGCGGGATTTAGATGGTTTTGAATTCTTTGCTTCCAGTGATCATAAGCTTTATTGAAAATTATGTTTACCGTACTTCCATAGTCAACCAATATCTTTTTCACAAAAGCAGGGCCGGTCACGGATGAAATAACCATAGGGTCAATCGTTGGAGCCTCTACCTTGTCTGCATCTCCATTTCTATACACTATATCATCCGCCATTGTACGTTGCTATTTCTTCGAAGCTCCATCCTTCATGTTTGAACAACGTTCAAAATCCACACGCTTAATCGCACTAGCATAGTGCTCCAATTCATGCCATCGTATATCAGTCGGATGCGGTCCTCTGACTATTGTATTGATCATTAGTCTCCCACAGGTCTGCACAGGTTCTTAAGCCCTATGCGGTATTGTACTCGGTCGGGTTCGAATGTCCGCTGCCTGCCATCCAGCAGGTTTTTTACGAACTGCTGTAACTTCCTTTCTCGAATCATTTTTTCAATAATATCCTGGAGGTGACTGCATTAATTGGTGTTTTGCCTATAACATTCATGAAACCGATAATATTTCATGGTTTTTTCTGCTTCTCTATTGATTCTTTTGAAGGCGGCTTCCTATACTACGTAGTATTACAAGTAGACAAATTGACATTCTCCAAGGATATATTCAGTGGCGTGTTAGTGTTGTACATCGAAATCCTAAGCTTTCCTCTTCCAGAATCCCTCTTTCATTCTGGGCTCCTATCTCCACTTTCTTTTGCTAATTTGGTTTTTTTGGACATTCACTTCAACTTTTTCCGAGCTTTCATCAGACTGCTTTACTGCAATATTACTCTTCACTCTCTCTCCACTTAATCCTGCAACATTGTTCTTCTTGGAGGATCTATCTTCCTCCTTTCTTAAATATTGAGCCGCCATCGTGTAAAATAGTTCCAATATTGCGGGTGGCTTGACGGCTAACCAATCACCAAAATTGGATTCTGGATCAATCCCTCTTATCATAAACATCTGTATTCCTTGGTCATTTGGATTATTGATTTCTATAACAGCTGTATGGAATCTCTCCAAATAATCTTTCAATGATTCCCCTAGGGCATGGATCACACTAGATGGGGACATTACATCCTTAGGCGAGTTGCATACATTCAGAACTACTCCACAAACTTTGTTGCCAAATCATAAATTTAGATATTGATTCCATGGATAACCTTATGAACCACATTATCGCTATTCCAAAGAGAGTTATGGGAAAACATTTACACTTGGTTGCATCATTCGCTCATGTGGAATTGATTAGCCATTCATATCTTATGATGCGCTACCAGGGGTTGTTTTCTCCTCATAGGCTGGCATTGCTGGCATATTGAACCTCCTTGGATATTCTACACGAAGAACATTATCAGTGAACAACGTATGCCTTCTTGAGATTTTCCAGTCATCATTAGTCAAGCCTTGGGTTTCTCTTACTAGCTATTTGATCATAGTCGACAAGTCCAACATTTGGATAGTCGGTGCAAAGCGGTGGTTGTGTTCCACCTCACGTGAATGGTCCCATCGATGTCCACGAGCCGTTCCATGCCGTCTTAGTCCAACATCTTCTCAATGTGTATCTCATAAATTCACTTCATCGTCATTTCGGGAAAGCATTTGTTCAACATTTAACTAAACTCCATCATCCAAATCAGCCATAGCAGCTCCAATTCAAATTCTAGTGTGCATAGGTAAGTTCCCATCTCTGGTGGAGGGATCAGCACGAATCATTCCTGATAGACCATGATGGTTTGCCTGTTGACAGCCCGAAATTTCTACATGATATTCGTCTATTCTACGATGCATATGTTTGTGATACCCATCTGATGAACTAGAGCTCTCCGATGCCAAGTAAGGGGTAGGGTCCCTCCTAGTTTTCCTTGCTATTGCCGAGTGAGTCGGTTCATTATGTTGATATTGGCCTGGATCTGCTGATTTAACTCTCGATGGCTATTCATTAGCTCTCTCTCATCAAATTCTAGAATTCAGCTCTCGTAATAGAGTCAGTTAGATTCTGAAATTCAACTGGTTCAACATTCGCATCCATTGGTTGACTGCTCGGGTCTCCTTATTGGATGGTAGTGTTTTCATTTCCTTTCTTGTTCTAAGAAGTAGATCTAGTATTCCTCACCATTATTGATAGCTCTGCTTAGTTTTCTGCAAATCTGAGTAGTATGAGCAACTTCCTGAAGATTACTCGGATCTCCTTTAGGGGGATTTATCTAATCTAGTAGCAACAAAGAGATCCTAATAAGCTAAGAATCGAGGTTCTCGGTGAAAGCTCCAAAATGTTTGCAAATAAATTGGTCACAAACATCCAAGAATAGTTTGCGTAGAGAAGTAAATGAAGAAAAGCAAAATAGAACTGAGTAAATAAACAAGTAAGTGATATGGAAATAAATAGTAATAAGAGACATAGAGGTTTAAAGTGGTTCGGCGTAGTATGCTTATGTCCACTTTGAAGATTATCCTTTATTAATCCCTTGTAAATCTAAGTACACGGTAGAAAATAGCAAGTATTCAATTAAGGTGGAGTCTAGAGTAACAGGCAGCATAAAGATCCTGAAAATGAATCAAAAGGTTAGTATTTATAGGGTGGGATGATGAGATATGTCGCCAATATTTCGGAAGAAGGCTCTCTAGGTCCATAGGGGCCTGCCAAAGCGATCGGTGGCCCTAACACGATATTTAGGAAAGATCAACTATAGTTATGTCGATCAGTATTTCTTATTTAGAGATTTTTTTTGGGAGGGAGGGGGGTCTCACATGCCTCTTCGACTTGCCCTTAAAATATGAAGTCATTCTGAGTTATAGATTGCGAGATATGGATCAAACTTTGTCACATTTGGAACGTTCACTGAGCTTCACCGATCGTTATGAAGGATCTGCATAAAACGATTGGCCTTCTTTGTATCTCAAGATTTTGACCTACAATCATTTTTGTAGGCTTTGCTCTTTAATGTACTGACGCGCTGAATGTTTCAAGTGGATTGGCCTTGTGGATTTTAAGATATCGATTGATCTTCGCTGATTTGAGTTGTTTTATGGATCGTTCCCGATTTATCCATATAAACGATCCATATAAATTTGTTCGTAATTCGAGCATATGAACTCCGACCGTCTTGAAATTTGAAATGGAACTTCATGGGGCTATGCCAGTCACTCTATACTGATTGCACCTTGATTGGGACTTACCCCATCGTCCATAGTGTTGTATATAATTGATTCTTAAAGTTCATAACCATCCGTTCCTACCCAAGTCAATGATATCACGACCTTGTCAAAAGGTGGGATAACACTCAAAGATATTGCTTAGTCCATAATTCCAAAATAATTGAATTTTATTAGACATTTGTATATTTTCCACATCTAATGCACCATTTTGTTATAAAGATAAATAGTAAGGTTATAGATTTATCCTTTAACAAATATTCATAACATTTATCTTAGAATAAAACTATATGTGTTTTCAGTCAATACTCAAAATAATTATTATTTCATATAAATAATACTTAGTACATTTACGGAGACAATCTTTTGTAACTTGATGCAACTATTAATTAGGATCATATAACATGCTCCCACTATTTCTGCCACTATAATAACAGCGTATGAAATACAAAGCTCCATTCAATCACTTATTATCTATAATTTATTTCATATATTGTAATTAGTTTACAATCTAGTATTTCATATCAAATATCTTAAACTTAAAGAAATAAATTCATAGAAAAAATTTCTATAACAAAAATATATTTGGAATAGAAACCACATTTCTCATTCCATATAAAGTATATACTAGTATTTTATATATTCTCATTTCCAATGTCTCAGCATGAAGCGGAGTTGAAAATTCACTCTCTTTATCCTAACCGTGTCTATGTTATATCCACCGTCAAATATTCATTTTCCTTTTAAATGGTCTAATCATGCAAAACAAACCTTTACTAGAAGATTGCACCAAATTCTTTACAAAAGCGCATTCAAGCACCCTTAATGTTTGAGGATATCAAATAAGTTGCACCTTATGTAAACTGATCAAAATAATCTTTTAGCAATCGAATTCCTAGGTCCATGTTGTAGTTCTTGATCTAGTGCTATATGTACGATATGTGATGCGCTACACAGATAATGTGCAAAAAGATCTTAAGGATAATGTAACGCTACCGAGCGATTGAATAATGTTATTAAAATTATTATTAATTTTCTTTGTGATTATCAAATTTAACAATACATAATCGAAATCATAGGAAGCAATATAATAAATATAGTAAGAAAAAGATGTAAAAATAACAAGAAGATACAAAGATTTTTATACTTTTTTGGATTTTCATATAGCATCCTGTCCAGTTACCCATATAGCATATCACTATAACCAACTTGCAGTTCCACTGGTGACAAGAAAACCTTTACAAATTGATTTTGGATCAGGTGGAAAGTAACACCTATCCTAAATTTTCATGGGTGGCAGGACATACATAGATCTTCTTGACTTTTAACCAAGTGGCAAGATCATATATCCTGACTTTCCACAGGTAGCAGGACACATCTATATAATTCCGTTTTTTACGGGTGGCAGGATGTACCTTTACAAACAAATAGTAGAGTAATACATATACGAAATTGAATTTTTTCAATTACAATTTCAAGTAGTCTTAAATAAAACTTCCTATAAACCTCCTACAGTAATGTATCATTTATTTCTACTGATGAAGAGAATAAGAATAGAGAGAAAATGGTAGAGAACTGAATGTAGATTCTTTTATTTTTTAGTAGATCGCAAATATGCAAAGAAATAGAGAGGAAGAGAGTGAATTCTTAAAGTACAAGTATATATAAGTAGTAAAACTTTTCTACAAAATGCGAGAGAGAAAAGAATGGGGGAAATGATTGAGAATTTTGCTAAAAATTCATTATCCAGAGCCTTTATATAAAAGATGAAGAGAAGTGACTTTTCACAAAAGGTGAGAGGAAGGGTCCATTCATTTGAAATGATTAGTTGCATCCAACGGCTAGTATGTCAACGTACTTACAAAGATATGTCATCAAATATACTAGTTCAAAATTATATTTTCATAATAAAAATTGTTTTAACTCTTTTAACATGTGGAACCAAAATAAAGCTTTTATAAAATGATTATGGAGAATAAATAAAGAGTTTTAAAAGGGAGAACTCGAAGAATTGCTATAGGATCTTTAACAATTAATTCTGTGACTCAATATATCGACTAACTATTGTCTTGTACTCTCCCATCTTTGTTCCTTGAGTCTCTTATATTATCTTGGCATTACCTTTGAATCTTTTTTTTCTCTTGATCTACTTGATTTTCGTGATTTCTCTTGATCTTCTTGATCTGCCTTAATTCCTCTTAAGACACATGGTCTTGTTTTGGAGTTCTTATATTTATTTACCTTGATTAGTGTATTACATATCTATTTGATTATCTTATAATATATCTCGATAGATTCTTGTATTTTTGTACTATATCATACACAAATTTGGAAAAATCATTAGTATCAATATTTATCAAGTTGTTATCATCAAAACTAATACACGTGGTTCTAACAATATCCTCCTTTTTGATGATGACAACAATATAAATATTCTTGGTTAAAATATAAGATGAACATAAGTTTATATCACCCTGAATTCATTAACTCCCCCTATGTTAATGCTTTACTAATCCTTTTGACTATCATATTTTATACCTTTTTCTCTTCCCCTTTGGCATAAACAAAACTAGTATAAATTAAATTTTATAAAGAGTATAAAGAATGTTAATAGAGAAATAGGGTGTCATAAGTATATGGGTATGTTTGTTATTATCATAAAGATCAAGGCCTTAAAATTATTTAAATATGAATTAAGGTTTTAGAGGTGGAGCCTTGGTACAACGATTGGGTCACCTGTATGGTGATTTGGGCATCCAAGTTTGAGTCCGGAAACAGCCTCTTCACAATGCAAGGGAAAGGCAGCTTGCATTATCAATCACCCCAGAGCCCACTATCGTGCGGGAGCCTCGTGTAGTGGATTCCGCCTTTATGAATCAAGATATTCAGTATATATTTTATTTAAACATTAATGAATATTGTGCAAGGTAAGTATGAATATCAATGCAAGCATATACTTAAATATATTAAACTTAATGTAAACAATTATACTAGATTCATTTTTTTACATAAGACGCTTATATTATTTTGACTAGTTTATACTTCACCATATAGTCAAAAATACAAATATATATATAAAAAACAAACATAAACGAACAATTCCTATATATTATTATTTATGTTTTGAAAGGATTTTCGACCCATCCTTTGTTAGGGCCAAAGATGTGATTGGTTGAGATCACTTCCCATTATTCAAGAAGTTCACTTTACATATGAATTATTTCCTTTAAGGACATAAGTGATAAAGCAACATAGAGATGCAAATTGTCTTTCTTATTCTTATACCATCCATCTTTGATTCATTTCCAAATGTTTCTATTTCTTAAGATGATATAAAATGCTCTCTTGAAGTTTTGCTAAGATTTCTCTAAGTTTTCACTCATATTTACCTTGAAAAATTCTTTTCCTTTATCCATTTTTGAATATTTTTCTAAGAAATGAATATGTTCATTTTTAGAATAAGGTGAATTATTTTTCTAGTCTAAAGTACAATTTTTATAGTGTTAAAAATGTTTATAACTATTATCACTAGTTAATCACCTAACTGATTTTAAATTTAATTTTTGAATTTTTTTTACCACTGCATGTCGACATGGTCTATAGTGTATGTCAGCACATACACATTTGTTATTAGTATGTCGACATACAGTCTTTTGTATATCGACATATAGACAATTTTAAGTCTATTTGAATTTTCTTTTATTTTTGTTTTTATTTATTTAAATATTTATTTTAGTTTTATATAATTTTAGAGAGTTTAATCTGCATAATTATCATATTTGGTAATTTCAAATGATTCCATTAATTAGAAACAAAGTACATACTTAAAGAAAAAGAAAATACAAACTACCACTAAAGAAAATAAGATGCAAATTCTAAAAAGAAATAGACAAAGATAGAGAGTGGCCACCAATTTTGCTCATGATTTTCCCAAGAAATTATCTATCTTTCTTGAAAGTATTGAGAACTTTTTGCTAAACGAACTCTTCCTTTCAATGAATTCAAGAGATGTTTCTTCTTTCTCTTCTTCTTCTTCTTCTTCTTCTTCTTCTTTCATTCTTTATTACATGGTCAGTTTTTGCTCTTTTCCAGAAGAGTTTCATATCATACAAACTTATACAGAATATGCATAAAATAAAGGTTTTTTTCTTAATTTTATAAGTGGGTTCTCCAATTAAATTAATTTCAAAATAATTAAAGATTCTTTTTAGACACACTCCATGTTAAATTATATATTCACGACTAGAAACACCTTTGAATATAAAGTTAGAAAGAATGAATTGTGCACAATTATATTCCTTTTTGTGAAAATTGAAAAAAATGCCTTGCAAACTTATGAAGTAAGACTATTACAATTCCTGGTTCAAGGAGTCGGACTTTGTTGCAAAAGAAAACTTAAAAGCCTCGCTTTTGACCCGAGATTTTTCCCTTCAAATTATACTTCAAAATATTTTTCACATACATCATATAAAACCTAACAATTATCATAATTTATTTCTTCTCTCTAGTGATCATTGTCATTGTTTTTGAAATGCAGAATATCACCGAGTTTGCATCCAAAATGGTAACAGTGCCTTTCCCATTACTCCAAATTTAATCATAACTTCCTTAATAAAACTTCCCATTTAAATTCGCATAAAACATTTTGATAACAAGGGAAATCATTTTGAGTAGAATCAACTAAGCCAAAAATACTATTTTCAGTCTAGAGAGAAAGTAGATCATAAGAAGGAAAATTATTAAATTTTGCAAATCAACCAAAAAATATGTTAGCATATTTTGTGTAATCAATGAAGGCTTTAGTTGATTTTTCATCATTCTAAAGCCAATTTTTGATCTTTACGGTGAGTCTAGGAATTTGAGAAGATGAAGCCATTGATTTTTAGAGAAAAGAGAGAACAATGATTGTGTTTATTGTTTACTTTTCAAATAAAGTGATGTGTGGATGAATGAATGAGATAAGATGAATAAATGTGCATTTAATTAGGCATATAACATTCGGTAGAGGTGTTTTTTTTTGAATTTTGAATTGACAAAAAATAGAGGGATTTTTAAAAGTTTGAAATTTGAAATTAATTCAGACATGTGTATGTCGATATAGTCTTCCCTGTATGTCAATGCTGAAAAGTCCAATTCATTTGTTTTAAATTTTATCTCAAGTAAATATTTTTTTATTAATATAGTATTATCCGTATGTGATTTTATTTTATTTTATTATTAAAAATATAACTATTTTAAATAAATATGTTACTTCAATCTATATTATTATTTTATTTATTAAAACTTTGTTTTATTTTAACAAAATTTGTCAATTATCTATTTTTGTTTATTTTAAATAAATATTTTTGTTAATTTATTTGTACATTTGTTTTAATAAAATTCTAGTTATTATATTTATTCCCTATGTTTATACACAAATATAATAAAATATATTTAATTTTTGTATTTACATATCATTATTTGCTTGAAGTGTCCTGTCATTTTCATTTCATTTTCATAATTAATTATAAATATGCATATACTCATGAACATTCTGAATGATTAATAAGAAAATAGGTAGGGCTTAGGATTACAAATTATCTAAAACTTTATTCTTTGTTTACCTTAAAGCACAAATCTGCATTTTCTTAATCTAAACTTGTATTGCTTGAAGTGGTGTTAGAATCATCCTAAGTTATTGTGAATGCTCTTTTCATCTTTTTGATTGAATCTGTGTTTAATGAGTCCTTTGATTTCCTCAATGTTTGGCAGTCCCTTTACGTTGTCCAGTCTAGTTGCATTCGAAACATTTTACAGAACTTTCAGAGTAATAGTAGTAGTTGTTATTCATCTATCTGAACTCGTATCCCTTCATGTACTTTGGAAATCTTATAAAATCATTACCATAAATGCTTCTTCATTGTCATTGTGTGATCCATGTCCATTGGTGTAGCGTTGAAAGTGAGCGGTTTCTTTTCATTTACTTAGCTTTCCTTTCTTCCCTACAATTGAACTTCATATGACATTAAATTATCTATTAACTCTTCTACCTTCCTAACACTTATATTTTTAACCTCTTTAATTGCTCAAGTCTTTTGAAGCCATTCACTTGAAAGTGAATTTAAAAGCTTTCGAACTTGATCTTCCTTAGTAAAAAAAAATTTCCTAGTGAAAATTAAAGAATGCAATATATCTTGAAGTCTAGAATACATGTCAGAAATAGACTCATTGAGTTTCATTTTAAATGAAGTGAAACTGACTAGTAACATAGAAATATTTTTTTGTTTAGCCTAACTAATGCCTTTATGTGTGACTTGTAATGTTTTCCATATTTCATGTGCATTTTTGCCAATAGACACTCTATTGAATTCATTTTTATCTAGAATGTAGAATAAAATATTCATTGCCTTTGAATTGTTAAGTGCTTGTGCCTTTTGACCAGTAGACCATTTAACATAATTATTCCGAGACTTAGTGTACTCGGTTTGTGTGATATTCCATATATCTAAACCATTAGACTGTAAATAATTTTTCATCATACATAACCAATAAGCATAATTATCACCGTTTGAAAGTGGTGGTCTAGCAGATAGATTGATCTTCTACAAAAGTTTTAAACATGGTATTTGTGTTACTAACAATTCTAAACACTAAAATGATCTGATACTAGGTGTGGTGTATGTGATCTGTTACCCTAATAATGTGCAGAATGGATCTTAAGGCTATTGTAACACTAGAGAGGGAGAGGTGAATAGTATTTTTAAACATATTATTAATTTTCTTTATAATTATCAAATTTAACAATATAGAATCAGAATCATAGGAATTAATATAATAAACATCATATGTAAAAGTAGTAGAAGTGAATAGTAGATAAAATATATTTATATTGGCTCAAATTCCTAATCCTACATCCAGTCCTATACTCTATATTGAATTTCACTATAACCAACTTGCACTTTCACCAATGGCAAGCAAACCTTTACAACTTGACTTTGAATCGGGTGGCAAGTAACACTCGCCTTGACTATCGGTAGGTAGTAGGATACACCTAGACCTTCATGACATTGAACCAGGAGGCAAGGACTCCTATCCCCCCTTTACATGGGTAGTAGAGAACATCTATACAATCTTGACTTTCTACAGGTGGTAGCATGCACTTTTACGACCAAATAGTAGAATAATATCGATAAAAAAAATCAAATATTTCAATTAAAATTTAAAGTAGCAGTACGACTTCCTATAGGCCTCTGGTAGCAATATATCTTTGATTTTTTTAGAAGTAAAACAAAAACACAGAGTAAATGATAGAGAATTAAACGTAGGCTCTCTGACTATTTAGTAGACTACAAAACCATGAAGAAATAAAGAGAAAGAAAGTGGATTCGCAAAGTATAAGTATATATAAGCAATAGAACTTTTCTGCAAAATGTGAGAGAAATGATCGAAAATTTTGTTAAAAATTCATTTTCTAAAGTCTTTACATAGAAAATGAAGAGTGACTTTTCATGAAATGTGAAAGGAGGTATCCATTCGTTTAAATGAAGAGTTGCATCCTATAGCTAATATGTCGACAAACTTATAGGGATCTGTTAACATATCCTAGTTCAAAATTATATTTTCTTTATAAAAATTGTTTTTAACTCTTTTAACTTGTAAAATCAAAATGAAAATAGTATAAAATGATTATGGAAAATAAAATAAAGAGTTTTAAAAGAGGGAATTCAAAGGATTGCTAAGGGTATTTTTTTTAGCAGTTAATTCAGACTTGATATATTGACTAACCATTGTCTTGTACTCTTCTAGTCTTTGTTCATTTAGTCTACTTTGTTCCTCTAGCCTTGCCTTTGAATCTTCTTTGTTACTCTTGATCTCCTTCATCTGCTTGATTCCTCTTAATCTCCTTGTTCTGCATTGATTCCTCTTAATCTACCCATCTTGTACTGGAGTTATTGTATTGATCTACCTTAATTAGTGTACCTCATCTCTACTTGATTATCATGTAGTAAATTTTGGTAGATTCTTGTATTTCTTGTACTATATCATAAACAAACTTTGAAAATCATCGGTGCCGATGTTATCTGATTATCACTACATCTAACACTATAAAATCCTCAATGCATTCAATTGTTCTGAATACATGATCTCGCATCATAGTTTACTTGCTCATTTCGAATGAACTAATTTAATCGAGGTTCATCCATTAGGATCAGGACTGTTCATCATGTAACATTGTATGTGATTGAATATGGATCAAATATTGATATTTTTGTATCACTTAGAATTCAAAACTCATAGAAGATAATACACTGTCCCGAGAAAATAAACACTTAAGAGACAAGGGTATGAACTTATTTAGCAGTTGCATAATATGGCCCTTGCATGGGTACAAGTGACAAAGTGCCAAAAGATTTATTGATAAATATAAATTTTATATTTCTTAATCAATCCTAGTTCATATCACTTGTATATTTTAATTGATAAACATTTTATCAATTATATTTATTGCATAAATTTATTAAAGTATGTTACTTTAACTTTATATAGCATATGTTCCTACAATACTAGAAAGGTTAAATGTGCTCGTGTCATTTGTATAATAAAGCTCACACTAGACTAATATTTTTCTCAAAACACTAAGAGAAATATAGAAATATTTTAATTCCTACAGAGTGTTAGGACTCATTTACCTTGGGATTCCAACCTTGAATTTTCTCAACAAAATCGTAGCCACACAAGCTATGGATAACTGTTTATCGGTTGTATCACATAAAACTCCTAACTATGGTATTGGACTTAATCTCGTCTTGACCTTAAGTTTGATCAACATATCGAAAGTGATTATTCACTCATACTTACCATTTCGCAAAAGCCTCGCTGTAAAACATATACCTTGAGTTTGCTCAACAAATACATGCATTTATCTTACCTCATCTAGTCAGTATATTGATAGTGCTACACATAACATCCCCAGCTGAGTTTGCTCAACAACCAAAGAGTGTGCAAGTAATCTACTAATATATAAATGGTGGAAGACAACTTTATATATTAGAAATTCATAGTCGTTATATATACATATATCAAAGTGATATCAATTTAGGAATAATGTATTTTTTATGAACTAACCTCATGATTCAAGTGTCAAACACATCTGAAATCACGGTAAGTTGGGTTTCAAAAAGTTCCACTTATATTATACATTTATATTATATAAGTTTAATTCATTTATAACTGCTTACAATTTAATCAACTTATGTAATATTCATATGTATATCATCAATTAAATCATATTCAATTAATGTAATTTATTAATTTAATACCAAACTATTAAATTATTTTAAATTCATAATTTTATTTTATTCATCATAAATAATTTAGGATGGAAATTAACTACAATATTTATAGTTTCATATACATATATCATTATATATATCTTTCTTAATTAAGACTTAGTTAATTTATTTGTAAAAAATAATTAAAACAATTTTTATTAAATATTTTTAATAAATTTGAAATATTATTTTTAATTTACCTTAGATAGTTCAAGATATATATATATATATATATAACTAAAAAAATTATAGTTATACACCTACATATATTAATATACACATTTATTTTAAATAATTATCTAATTAATATAATTAATTAAATGTTGAATAAGTTTCGAAAATATTAAATTTATTTTCAAGACAATTTGAAAAATAGTTTATACCTCTTATAAAATTTATTTTTTATATTAAATTAAAAATTAAAAATTAAAAATTAAAATTTTCTAACTATTGAAAGCTAGTTTAAGGTGCAAATCAGTTTAGGCATTTACCTTTTGAACTTACTCTGCCCATTGGGCTAGGACAATTGTGATAACCCGGACTTTGGAATATTTGTAAATTGATAATTAACTGGGTTAATTAATAGAAATGCTCATTTGTAAATTGAACAAATGAAATTCTGATATATATATCTGGATATGTATATAGGAAAATCTGAACTAATAAATGCTGGATTTTAAATATTTGGATAGATATTTATTTGATAATCTCCTATCATAATTATTGAAGTTTGACAATAGTAGTTTAATAATCTTCTTTTATAATTATTTAATTGGGCCAAATTTATCTTTTCAAAATTTATAAAAGTGATTTTTTCTAATCATTATATATATATATATATATATATATATATATATTGAATTGGAAGTTATCTTTTGAAATTTAATATGATAATTTTCAAGAGTTATTTAAAAGTTGAATTCTACATGTTTAACACTAGTACTTGTATATATCAATTTAAATATAATGACAACTTAATTATAAAATGTAAACAAGAATTTATCAAGTACTAATATTCTTTCTTTCTAATTTAAATATGCTAATTTTAGTTTATATATAATTTAAATACATTAAACAAATGCATAAAAAAGTTATATGCATTAAGGCCTTATACATTTGTAAGCTCTCTAATGCATAGAAGCAACACTTGTATAGCTTAAGTACCATTTAAAATAACAAGTGTCTTACTTCATTTTTTTCAAAATGAATTATATGTAAGTAATATGAATTGAAACCAGGTTATATTCAGTATAGAATTTCTCACATTCCACTACAAAATCTTCTTCCATCTTAAAAATGAAGAAGAAAAGAGAACTCAAAGCCAAGAGAAAACTGAATCAACAACTCTTTCAGATATTTAAAACCGAAGCAAAATCAAGATTCAAATTCAAGCTTTGAACAAGAAGATAAAAATCAAGTTTCGAGCAGCAGATCAAACAGCAAGCTGTCCTCTATTTTCTGCTAACCATGAGTAAACTGCTACTATTATTAATGCTTAAACCCGTTGAAAATGATGCTTGTGATTTATCATTGACATAACTTGTGGAAATTTGTTTGCATGATGAAGATATGTCTGTATGTAGATAGATATGCTGTTATTGAATAAGTATGCCTGTATATGTTTATAAATCTCTGTTACTTGATACAGGTTTATAAATTTAGTTTTTAAAATCCTAATTTCTCTTTATACAGACAATATTATGCAAGAATTTTAAAAAGAAAATTTATCAGAGTAATGCAATTTCATTTTTAAAAAGAATTTCAGGAGGAAATATTAAATAAAAGATGTGGAAATGAGAAATAACAGTAAAGTTCTTTTAAAACAGAAAATTTAAATGTCTAGATTTCTTATATTGAATATGTAATCTGACTTGTGTTGAAAATTCGTGAATTATGATAACTATATCATATTTTTTAAGTTAGTGGTTAGTGAGGAATTTAGTGATGGTCAGAATTGGGTTTAACTTCGATCTTCGGCGATCTCGTAGCTTGGAAAAGTCGGATTTGAGGCAGGTGATTGGTGGATGATCCATGATGGTAGGAAAATAGTTAGAGGATTTACTGATGGTCGTGGGGGCCATTACGAGACGAACTAGGGTTTAGGCCTGGGTCTGAGTAGTGGTTGTTCTCAGGCAATCGCAGAGTCATCGTTAATTCAGTCATGATCGGTCATGGAGAGAAAGCAAGAGGGAGGTCTGGCGCTTCTATCGATGCGAGCATGTGACATCCGATGATCGGAGCTGGGAGTGACGAGTGGTTTTGTGTCTGGGCTATTTTGTTGATGGTGCTCTGTGATCTCGTTTTTCAATTTAGGTGATCGGTTAGGGTTCCGGGCAGCTTGGAGGGTCAGGAAGGTCGGCGGTGACTTAGGGATGACGTCGAGGTTGGTCGACGTTGCTCCGACGCCATGTACACGTGCGCGGTGCACTGGCGTATCGGTGGGGGATTTTTTTCTTCGTTGGATGTTGCTGTGGGAATTGGAAGGAGAAGAGGGATTAGACCCGGGAAGTTTTCATGTTGGCTCGAGTGTCGATCGGGGTTTCTGGGTTTTGGGCTCGGGAATTGTTTCGATCAGTTTCCAGTTTTTGCAAGTTTTAACAAATATTTTAGCTGGTTTAAAAAAATTAATATAAGTTTCAATTTTAGTTAGTAACAAGATTCCCGAAGTATAAATATTTGTCAAATTTTCAAACGCATTTCAAAATATAATTATAATTCCATTGTGTTGAGTTTAAATTGCTTTGACTAATTACATCAGTATTTTCTAAAAAAAATCTTTAAGAGTTTCAATTGAAATTAATGATGTAATTAACCTAGTGGTTAGGATAAGTGTATTAAATTCAGAGTAATCAAAATAAAAGGGAACTTAAGTGATTTTATATTCCAAACATTTAATTTAAATTAAGTAATAATTAACTAAGAAATTAATTAGTTAAGATTAATGTTTATCCTAATCAAGGTCTTATTAATAAAGTAATTAAAGTATTATTACTTAATGTAATCTATAAAGCATAATTACTTAGTGTAAGTAATTAATGCATAATTACTGAAGGACAATTAATTAATGGAAGTAATTTGGGTTTAATTACTTTATGTAATTAATAGGAAGGTTAATTACTTTGTGGAAGTAATTAATGATTAATTACTTAGCGTAATTAATTAAAGGTTTAATTAATTTCAAGAATTATTTAAGGTAAGTAATTAAGGATAGTTAATTACTGAATGTGATTAATCAAGGTTGATTAGTGAATGTGATTAATTAAAGATTAATTATTAAACGTGATCAATTTGAACAATTATTAATTAAAGAAATAATTAGAGGATCATTAATTAATGTAATTAATGATAATAATTAAGGTTTAATTTATGTAAATATTTGAAGAATAATTAATCAATAATAACTGGTTATAGAATAATTAATTAATGTAATTAGTTGAGCATTAATGTAATTAATTACAGTTAATTAGTTAATAAAAGCAATTAAAAAGTTAATTAATGTAAATGGTTAAGGATAATCAATTTGTGTAATTAATTAAAGGCTAATTACTTAATGTAATTAGAGAATAATTAATCAAGGATGATTAATTAAGATGGAAAATTAGAGGATGATTGATTAATTGGTTTGTAATTAATTAATGGTTAAGTAAGCAGGATTTATAGTAATTAATTTAATTTATTTTAAATTAATTAGAGATAGAGTGATTAATTAATCTTGATTATGGATAATTGAATGGTATTGGATGCCGTGAATTGGTTGATATCTCTGATATGAAATGTTTTATGATATGTTATGTTTGGGTGGACAGGATAATGTGGTTATCTATCAATGATGAATTGCTGTGTGAAAGTGACATCATGTATTTAAAGTTGAATGGTATTTCACTTGAATAACTTGGGTAGGATGACATGAGATTCAAAGAGACCGGAGTACGGTATTAGTAAATACCCAAAACCACTTCGATTCTTTATAAATTGATATGTGAAACCAATAGGATGGAATGGAATGATTTAAGTAAATTTAACTATTTAGTCTAAGTTTTGATACTTAGAAATTGATGTGTGAAATAAGTGATGTCTATAACAAATTGTGAATTTGTAAATTGATACAAGTTACCCCATGTTTTATGTAAGTTTTATGCTGTTGTATACCATGTTAGATGGGTTTACGCACGCTGGTTTCCAGCCTGACTCGGTGTTACTTTGATGTGATGCTCGGGTCAGACCTAGTATTACAGCTTTTCAGGTAACGACGCTCTGGAGCTCAGGAGGCGAGCTGGATGGCAGAAACGTATGGAGGGTTTCCGCTGTGATATATTGTAGTATCTGAGTCATGATTGTATTTACCCAGTGTTTGTGTTTATGTGTAACTCTGATGTATGAAAGTGTAATTTGATAAGTTCAGTTTTCCTTTGTATAACTGTTATTATTTGATATTATATTTTATCCGCTGCAATTGTGAGATGTTGGTGTTTCTGTTCTTCTTTTTTTCTATCTCTTTTCTTCTTTTCCTAACTATCTGGAATTTCCGAGATCGAACATTCCGGGTCGTTACATTTGGTATCAGAGCGAAGGTTAAGTGAGAACCTTGGCTCTGGTGGGTGTACTCGTTAAGGATATGGTCAATGGTACCCTAGAATGAGTTGAGTGTATATATATAAGAGCGTACTTGTAATTTTCTTATATAAAGATTTTAAATGATTTTATATAAGAATATATTTTGATATATAAAGCAATATTTATTTCTAATAAATATTAAGGTAATTGGTTGTTAAACTATTGGAATTAAATTAAGTGGTAACAGAAATACAACCAAATTGAAATTAAATGAAGATAAGTTTGACATGGATTCAAACTAAAATTAAAATCTAGAATTTGGGAAAGAGTTTCAAAATTAGATAATAATAAAATGGTTTCCAGATATGATAATCTTGGTTATTATCATAAATGATTGTTGTATTTGATAATAAAATGTGTATTAGTGAGTAAGAAAATGAAATGTTTTAGGGAAGTAAAACATTTAGGTAAGTATGACTTATTAATTGGAAATGAAAGTGATCTAAATTTGAAATTTTAAATCTGGATCCAGAATTTGAAAATTGTTTCAAAGTGATAAAGAATTTGAATGAATTTGAATGAAGGGTCCTATTTCAAACAAGAGTTATTTGAAAATTTAAAGGAATTTGTTTTGAGTTTAAAAACCAAAGGTGGTTTAAAATTTAAGGATAACTTGGTGTGTAAAGGAAATAAATACGTATATTTGAGATAAACTTTAAGGTTGAGTTTTAAATTTTCCTTGGGATGTGAAGTGAAACCCAAAGTGAAGCAAGTCTTTAAACTTAAATGGAAAGATTATTAATCTGAAGATTAAAATGTGAATGGGAATTCAAGTTGACCGGATTAAGTAAGTTGAATTTAACTTAGGGAAAGTTAAATAAGTTTAGGTCAAGCAACCTGAATTGGAAATTTCAAGGTGAAATTGAGATTTAACCTGGGAAGTTAAAATGGTTAATTTGAATTGGGAGTTTGTGTGATTTCAAAATGGGTTTGAGACCTGGAAATTGAAAATGGATGGATGTTTTAAGTAATTCGAATGATACCATCCTGTTGTTATTAATAATCTTTAAGCTGAAAATTGGATTTGTTTTAATGAATGAAGAAATGGGGTGTGGTAATATATCCATGATTAAGATAAAATGGAATTTCGATTCAGAATTAATGGTTTAAGGATATAAGTTAATTTGATTTGAAGGATTAAATCAACATTTAAAAATTTAAATCGAATTTATATAATTCGGGATGGTTTAAGTTTGAAATTTGAGTTGAATTAGTTCAAATTGAAATTATTTGAATTAATTGAAATTGTGATTAAAGTTGAATAGGTTTAAAATTCAAATGGAATTTGATTTGAATTTGGAAATAAATTGAGAATAATTCAACTTGAATTGGGAATAAATCAAGTTCAATGGAAATTGAAGTTATTCAAATTGGAACTGAGTCAATTTAAATGGAAGTGGAAATTTAAATTGAATTGATTGAAATGGAGGTGGAGAATTGAACAGTTTGACTCTGGACTATATTCAAAATAAATTGTTTTAATATAAATCTATTTTTCCAAACTATTTACTATACAACTTCTCTTTTCAAACCTAAAACCATCTTATACTTGTTTTACAATTATTTTTGGAACTATTGAATAATTTTTCAACTGTTTTATTATCTAATTACTGTTTTTCAACTACTTTATAACTAATTACAATTTTACAACTATTTTGCAATTATTTAAATTTTTTTTACAACTATATGACTATTTTCCAACTATTTTACAATTATTTAACTATTTTACAGCTATTTTACAAAGTAATAACTATTTTTTAACTACTGGTCTATTTTTAATTTTTCAAGCTATTTTCTAATTTTAAGATGGTCAGAGTGCAAACTGTTTATAATTAAGTGTCCATTGAGATAAGGACTAAAGTGATAATCCAAATGAAATTGAAATAATTGTGAATAAGTGGATAGAAATGAAGGTGAATGTGAATAGAAAGGAGAATTTGATTTAACTAATAATCAATGAAGATAAATACGGAGGATGTACGTATATTAATCTATTCGCATAGTGATTTGATCTAGATACGAACAAAGAATTTCGAGATAGTTATATCGATCCGAGTTGGGATTTTTCACTCGATTTTCGACGGCGAATCTTCATATGGATTGTTGATTGGTTCTAGATATTCTCTATGGTAGTTATGGCTATGCAAGGGGAATGACAGTTTCTGATCAAGAAACCAGATCTGAGTCCACACTAGGAAGTCGGGTGGACAATACTAGTTCGGAAGTAAAATTGTGTGATCGTGTGATGCCCCACCTCTATGCTCACAATAACAATGGTTATTATAAGGAATAACGTCTGCTATTGCGAAGAATAAGGCTTGTTAGAAGCGACCATCCATAAGTTATGCCTTAGATGATTATTGATTACATCGATAGGAGTTGTGTAAATTACTCCCAACGATATATATTCAATCCGTATCTAAAACGAAACCACGGTGGCTTAAGAATAATTCAGAACAACTCATAATAACAACAACACAGGTAAGTATAATCACATCAGAACAGAAATATCAGATATATAGCGGAAGATAAGTCTGGATACATGCGACAACAATCGATCGTTAACATGAACCAAATGTACATATACGTGACCATCAACATACATGAGAGGAGAGTCAATACACCAAAAGTAACACCTCGAAGTCTAGACAAAAGATGAAGTGAAATCCCAAAAGCTGAAGCGGCAACATAATCAGAGATAGTGATTATCCTGAAATAACTCGATCTGACCCGAATATTATTTAAAAGAAAATAATAAACGGATCAGTCTAATTTAAACTTAGAAATGAATGCATCTTAAACAACATCAAAGCAAAATAATCATAGTCTCGAATGAGACTATTCAGCATAAATAATCAACATAGTTTAAATGAAGAAATGTCATGAAACTCCATCCAATTCAAATCATTAAACTCCATCAAAATCAACTTTCAAATTCAAAATTGAATTCAAAACAGCAACTCACAAAAGTCTAGAAATCAAAAATAGATAACTAGAAAATCAGCATAAAGGTGGATCGATCCCAGCATATGGGGAGTCTAAGCTACGCCGCACGTGCATCTCATATGGCCGAAGCCTACTAAGTACTGTCATCATAATTTTTGGCGTCCAACAAATGACCCGAAGGTCTAGTACTGGTAATTGACCCGAAAGCCCATCATAGTGGCTCGAAAGCCCAACAAAATCATCAAAATCATCAAAAAACAAATCCACAGCAGATATTTCAATTAACGAGTCCGGATTTAACCGAATTAGTAAAAGCGTGGTTCCATACTCCGCACTTTTGCTAAATCGTTTAAATCTCATCATCGTTTCCTTGAAAGTGCAAAATTGTGTATTTTATATAAATAAAATTTTACGTTCTCAAATGGACAAGTCCAGAATTAATCGGATCAGTAAAAGTAAGGGTTCATAGTCCTTAATTTTGCTGAAGCGTTTATATCGATTCCTCATTCTTTTGAAAGCGTAAACCATAAAATTTTTGGAAATAATTTTATTTTAAAACGATTTTAAAAACACACGAGTAAAACTACAACATTTATAGCAATTTCGACAAAGAAATTGCGCTTCATAAAACACCGTAAAAACAGATATCAAATCAGCGTTGCAGGATAACCGCCTAAAATTCACTTTAAATTGACGTCTACCGAAGTCAAAACAACGGTAACTTTTATTGTCAAAAATCTCATCAAAACAACACGCTTCAAAAATAAAATACCGGAGTAAAAATCCGTTATAAAAATAACGGCAACAAAATACATTTTAAAACCAAACACCGGTTCAACGAATTAAACACTGGTATTTAAAACATTTTCATGCAATTCAACTTGCACACACAATTAGAAAGAAAAACGTGACGTGTGACTCACATTTGCATGCACCATTTGAAATAATTAAACAAACTACCTGTGCCACACTACATATGCAAGCACGAATTGAAAAAAAGTAGGCACAAAATGAAATTGATAAAAGTTTTAAAGCAACCTGGGCAAAGCTACACATGTTGACACGTATGTGTATTTCATGATGCAACCTGGGACATACTACAATATACAACAACATGCACGTGACTAATGCATTAAGAAAGAATAACATGTGCAATATTTTAATACACCACACTTGCACGCAAAATGCATATATAAAAAAAAAACGACCTGGCCAAGATTTGAATGCTACAACCTGGGTACATGAAAAATAAAATAACACAAGTACCTGGAATCTAGTTTTCGGCGTACACTATTTGCAAGCAAAAGAACTAGAAAAATATTGACGAGGACTTATATTCATGCAACACGAACTAACAATACCTGGGCATAGATTTTGTTCCACACGCTATCAATTTTTTTGTCACTTTGGTCTAAGCAAAATAGCACGGCATAACTAAAATTTCATGCACGCACTCCATATTTTCATGCAACACGTTGCAATCTAGAATGGGAAATGATCTGGCAACCCTACCATTTGCATGTAAGTAAAAATAATGGTTTGGACAACAAATTATTTTCGCCTGGACTTAGATTTGGTGCATAACATATTTGCACAAGAAAAAATTTGCCTAAGCAAAATACATGTACAGACATAACAGAATATATATATATATCTTGGACTTGCCTTCGTTTACATATATTTGCTCACACAAATATAAATTGAAAAATGAAGAAGGCCTGTGCTTATATACATTGCACGCATAAAAAAGAAGTATTGATCTGGACAACACTATACGCACACGCCATTAAATGCAAAAAGAAAGTGACTTGGAACTGAGTATTCTAGCATTGCGTGAAAATATTTTGCCTAACCTAAGCTACATGTATGCACGGTAGGATATAATGAAATGCATAAAATACTGCACACGAAAATTTCCAGAACCCAAAATATTGCATACAAACGTAAACAACTTAACTAACAAAAGTTGTAACCGTAGTTTTAATTAGAAATGTGAGTTTGCACTCACCTTAGATTTGTTCCTAAATTAGCTAACAACAAGGATTTAAAAGAAAGCAAGAAATTGGAACTGGCATTGATGAGTTTGTAGAGCTACTGGAATTTTAAACAAAAGAATGAAACAACCAATAGAGCAGCCTACTTTTTTTTTTCAAAAGTGTGTAAATCAAATAAAAGATGTGCTGGCTATAATATGGTACATATGCATTAAAGAGAGAAACATGCTCTTCAGAAAGAAAGGACATACTAGCATTATTGAGGATGGCTGCAAAAGTGGGTTCAAATATTTGTTTTAGAATTAAGTGACATCAAAGAATGTTCAAATTGTTTAAAATGGCCCATCACACGTGAAGGCTAAGAGAACTTTCAACATAGCCTAGTTATTTTTCAACACAACCAAGCTATTTGCAATTCAATTCCAAAGCACCACTTTGAAGAATTTACCGACTTTGAAAAGGATTTGCAATGCATTTTTTTTTCAAAACTCAATTTAAAATTTCTATTTTAAATTTTTATTTCGACGGTAATCAGAATCACGGTTGTTACGAACTCCCCCTTACGAAAATTGCGTCCCCGTAATTTTCATACTAGAAGTTGTTTATAACACAAATAATTCATCACAACAAAGATTAAAATAGGAAAGATGGATAAAGAATGCTCACCCCCATCCGAAGAGGAGAGAAAACCAGGATGAGAACGCTCGATGAATTCTTTGGTTTCCCAAGTGCAATCTTTGGGGTTTGCGGACCATTGAATTTTCACAAGCGGGACTTCTTTATTCCAAAAGCATTTAACCTCTGAAGCTAGCACACGAATAGGATTTTTCACCATAGACAAGTCGGGTGAGATCTCAAGATCTTGCAACATATGGGGATAAATAATAGAATCTGAATCTCGAAGGCATCGACGAAGCTGTGGTACATGCAAGACGTCATGAATTCCCGAAAACTGAATAAGTAGAGATACACGATAAGCAACAGGGCCAATGCGTTTCATAATAGGAAATGGTCCAATATATCGAGGAGCCAATTTCCCGGAGCTACTAAAATGCACAACACCCTTCATAAGAGAAACACGAATAAACACGCGATCGCCAACAGAAAATTCCAAAGGCTTCCTACGATGATCGGCATAAGATTTCTACCTATTCTGAGCCTCTTTCATTCTCTGTCTAATAATACCAATCTTCTCAGAAGATTCACGAATATAATTGGGGCCGAGAGCTAACTTTTCCCTGGATTCCAACCAACAAGATGGTGATTGACACGGTCTTCCGTAAAGTGCTTCGAAAGGAGCCATACCGACACTGGATTGGAAACTGTTTTTATAAGAAAATTCAACAAGAGATAAGTGGTCTTCCCAACTACCACGAAAATCAAGAATACAAGCGCGAAGGAGATCTTCTAAGACTTGATTCACCCTTTTAGTCTGTCCATCAGACTGCGGATGATAAGATGTACTGAGATTGAGCTTAGTGCCCAAAGCTTTCTGAAGGCTCTGCTAGAAACCACTAGTAAAAAGCGGATCTCTGTCACTAACAATGGAACTAGGCACACCGTGAAGTCGAACGACTTCTTTAATAAAAAGCTTAGCCAACAAAGGAGCAGTTCGATTGGACTTGATAGGAATAAAATAGGCTGATTTGATCAATCTGTCAACAATCACCCAAACACTAGTATGGTCCGACCTCGAACAAGGTAGACCATCAATGAAGTCCATAGAAATCTGATCCCATTTCCATAATGGAATCTCAAGAGGCTGCAAAAGACCACTAGGATGCTGGTGTTCTTCTTTAATAAGTTGATAAGTCATGCAACGACTCACATAACTTGCAACACCACGCTTCATACTCTCCCAAAAGTATGAGCATTTCATGTCAGCATACATCTTACTACTACCTGGATGGATAGTATGCTTAGAACGATGACAGTCCTCAAGAATGTCATTTTTAAGATTAGGAACATTAGGCACGATCAGCCTTCCTTTCTTCTGAATACAACCATGAATATCAATATCGAAATCCTTTAGATTATCACTTCGGGATTTCGATTTACAACTCTGAACAAGATAAGCAAGATCTGGATCTTGTTTCTAGGCATTGGCGACACGATCCAACAAGCTAAGACGAGCTTCCATGCTAAGTAAAAGCACGGGAGAATCAGAAACTGAAGGACGGTCTCTAATATCACAAAGAGATAAAGCTTCCAACATATTCCACTCTGCTAGCATCATGGAAACAACAACTTGCTGCTTGCGACTAAGCGCATCAGCAACTCGATTACCCTTATCAGGGGTATACTGAATATCGAAATCATATAAAGCAAGAAATTCGAGCCAATGTTGTTGCCTTATATTAAGTTACTTCTGAGTGAATGGATACTTCAGAGATTTGTGATCAGTGAAGAGAACAAAACGCTCGCCCAACAAATAATGTCGCCAAATCTTTAGAGCAAAGACTATAGCGGCTAACTCCAAATCATGGGTAGCATAACGAATCTTGTTAGGCTTTAGTTGTCTAGAAGCATAGGCAACTACTCTATCTTTTTGCATGAGAACAGCACCGAGTCCATAACCACTAGCATCGGTATAAACAACAAGATCGATTCCCTTCGGGAACAACTAAGATAGGAGCATGAGTAAGGAGATCTTTTAACTTCATGAAAGAAAATTCACACTTATCAGGCCAAATAAAAGGAACAGCTTTTCTCGTGAGAGTGGTAAGCGGTAAAGCAATACGAGAAAAGTCCTTAATGAACCGGCGATAATATCCTGCCAATCCAAGGAAACTACGGATCTCGGTAACGGTCTCGGGCCTCTTCCAATTCTGAATAGATTCTATCTTGGAAGGATCGACAGAAATACCATCGGAAGAAATAATATGACCGAGAAATTTCACCTTATTCTCCCAGAAGTGACACTTGGAGAATTTGGCATAAAGCTGATGCTGACGAAGAGTGCTCAAAACAATCTCCAAATGCTGAATATGATTGGCTTCAGATTTGGAATAAATAAGAATATCATCAATGAAAACCAAAACGAACTTATCGAGATATTCCCGGAATATCCGATTCATAAGATCAACAAAATACACTGGAGCGTTCGTCAAATAGAACGGCATAACAAGCCATTGTAAGAACCATAACGAGTACGGAATGCGGTAAGAGGAATGCAATCTTTCGCAACTCGTAACCGACGAAAACCGGTAGCAAGATCGAGTTGGAAGAAAATATTAGCACCACTTGATTGATCGAACATGTCGTCGATCCTAGGTAATGGATACCTATTTTTGGTAATAAGCTCGTTAAGCTTGCGATAATCAATGCAAAGCCTAAGAGTACTATCTGGCTTCTTAACGAAGATAACGGCGGCGCCCCAAGGTGATGAGCTAGAACGAATAAATTGCTTGGCTACCAATTCAGATAATTGTTGCTTGAGTTCCTCATTTTCCTTAGCAGATAGCCTCATGGGAGGACGACTGACAGGATGAGCACCAGAGATAAGATCAATACGGAAATCAGTTGCCCTCTTCGGCGGCAAACATGAAATAGGCTCGAAGACATCAGAAAAATCACAAACAACTAGAATATTGGCTATGACATCCTCCGATTCGAAGGAAGAAATGAGTGCATTCGAAGTATGATCCATGCTTCGAAATATAATAGATAACTGCTCGATAGCATCGGGATGCTTGAGATATAAAGTTCTTTCGAGACATAGGATTTGAACTTCATAACGGACGAGCCAATCCATCCCAAAATCATATCAAAACCAAGATGATCCATAACATGCAGATTTACATGAAAGGAAAAACCACATAGAATAATCTCAACATCAACACATAACAAACCAAGAGTAGCGGATCCACCAATATGATTCACAATCCTCAAAGGGTCGCAAAGACTAACAACATCCAAAGGAATAATATCAACAAGCTCCTTCGACACGAATGATTGCGATGCACCCGTATCGAAAAGAACTCTAATAGAACGACCATGAAATAAAATAAAACCTTCCAAAACAGAAGGAGTAATACCTTTGGGCTTAGAAGAATCACCAAAAGGTTTAGCAACATTAAGCTTTCCAGATTTGAAACCCTTAGGAGCAATAGGACAATTAGGAACCCAATGACCCTCTTTCTTGCAATAGCGGCAAATGCGAGGCTTAGTCAACTACGGAGAAAATGATCCAAAGAACCACAATTATAGCACGCCCTCTGAATAGAAGGTGCACTACTAGGCTGAGAACCAGAGGTAGCTTGCTTCTTCTTCTTGTTGTTGGAAGAAGAATTAGGCCTATGAAATGGAAACCTCTTCTTATTGGGGTTCTTAGAAACCTCAACCTTATCACCACTGTCACGTTCCTTTTCAACAGCTTCAAGGAAAAGAGTCGAATCAACAAGTTCCTCAAAAGAAAGCTTAAGCTGAACCAAAAGAACTTTCTTCAAATACTTCTTCAAACCTTTAACAAAACGAAGATTCTTCTTACGCGGAGTGTTAATGAACTCAACTCCGTATTTGGACAAGGCCTCGAAAGATGTAACATAATCAGAAACAGAGGACTTTCCTTGTTTCAACTCAAGAAAACTACGAGCAAGATTAGCCTTTTCCAATTCAGGAACGAACTTAAGTTCTAATCGTTCCTTAAATTGAATCCACGAGAGAGAGGACTCATCAACTTCCACAATAAAAAGCTCATACCAATCAAGCGCACGCTCTTGCAACATGCTAGATGCCACGAGAACGCGATGATGATCAGAAAGATCCATCCGAGAAAATATGTGCCCACAAGTGCGCAACCAATTCTGAACCTCCAATACACTTTCCAATCCCTTGAAAGGCTTGCCTCTAGGTGGGAATAGTCACTACACATGCGGGCGAAGGCAGACTTGTGAGAGGGAGCTACGGAAGTAGCAACATAAGGCTGAGTATCCTAAAATAGCTCCATAAACTGATCAGCTGACATATAGACTCCATCCGGATGAGAATCACTAGACGGGCCTGCAGAAGAACGCTTCCCTCTACCTCTTCCAGCCATAGGCTGAGAGAACAAGAGAAGATAAGGATTAGTTAAACAACACACAATTGATAAGAAATTTAACAAATGGAATACTACGGAATATGAGATTTATTCCTAGACATACTCCACATGTTAAAGGGGAAGGAATAGATTAGAAAGGCACGAATAAAACCCTCGAATAGTTGTAATGCATGTTCCATTCTGCTTCTATTCTGTGTTTATTACAATTTGTTTTGGATCTCAGCTCTAATACCAAGTTTTGACGCCCTACCTCTATGCTCACAATAAAAAAGGTTATTATGAGGAATAATGTCTGCTATTGCGAAGAATAAGGCTTGTTAGAAGCGATCATCCGTAAGTTATGCCTTAGACGAGTATTGATTACATCGATAAGAGCTGTGTAAATTACTCCCAGCGATATATATTCAATCCAAATCTAAAACGAAACCACGGTGGCTCAAGAAAAATTCAGAACAACTCATAACAACAACAACACAGGTAAGTATAATCACATCAGAACAGAAATATCAGATATATAGAGGAAGATAAATCTGGATACATGCGACAACAATCGATGGTTCACATGAACCAAATGTACATATATATAACCATCAACATACATGAGACGAGAGTCAATACACCAAAAGTAACACCTCGAAGTCTAGACAAAAAATGAAGTGAAATCCCAAAAGCTGAAGCGGCAACAGAATCAGAGATAGTGATTATCCTGAAATAACTCGGTCTGACCCGAGTTTTATTTAAAAGAAAATAATAAATTGACCAGTCTAATTTAAACTTAGAAATGAATGCATCTTAAACAACATCAAAGCAAAATAATCATAGTCTCGAATGAGACCGTTCAGCATAAATAATCAACATAGTTTAAATGAAAAAAATCTCATTAAACTCCATCCAATTCAACTCATTAAACTCCATCAAAATCAACTTTGAAATTCAAAATTGAATTCAAAACAACAACTCACAAAAGTCTAGAAATCAAAAATAGATAACTAGAAAGTCAGCATAAACGTGGATCGATCCCAGCATATGGCGAGTCTAAGCTACGCCGCACGTGCATCCCATATGGCCGAAGCCTACCAAGTACTGTCATCATAATTTTTGGCGCCCAACAAATGAACCGAAGGTCCAACATATGGTCCCAAGGTCTAGTACTAGTAATTGACCCGAAGGTCCATCATAGTGGCTCGAAAGCCCAACAAAATCATCAAAATCATAAAACAACAAATCCACAGCAGATATTTCAATTAACGAGTCTGGATTTAACCGAATTAGTAAAAGCGTGGTTGCATACTCCGCACTTTTGCTAAATCGTTTAAATCTCATCATCGTTTTCTTGAAAGTGCAAAATTGTTTATTTTATATAAATAAAATTTTACGTTCTCAAATGGACAAGTCCAGAATTAATCGGATCAGTAAAAGTAAGGGTTCATGGTCCTTAATTTTACTGAAGCATTTAAATCGATTCCTCATTCTTTTGAAAGCGTAAACCATAAAATTTTTGGAAACAAATTTATTTTAAAACGATTTTAAAAACACGTGAGTAAAAAAATAACATTTATAGCAATTTCGACAAAGAAATTGCGCTTCATAAAACATCGTAAAAACGGATATCAAATCAGGGTTGTGGGATAGCCGCTTAAAAATTCACTTTAAATTGACGGTTACCGAAGTCAAAACAACCGTAACTTTTATTCGTAAAAAAATCTCATCAAAACAACACGCTTCAAAAATAAAATACCGGAATAAAATCCTTTATAAAAATAACGGCAACAAAATACGTTTTAAAACCAAACACCGGTTCAACGAATTAAACATTGGTATTTAAAACATTTTCATGCAATTCAACTTGCACACACAATTAGAAAGAAAAACGTGATGTGTGACTCACATTTGCATGCACCATTTGAAATAATTAAACAAACTACCTGTGCCACACTACATATGCAAGCACGAATTAAAACAAGTAGGCACAAAATGAAATTGACAAAAGTTTTAAAGCAACCTGGGCAAAGCTACACATGCTGACACGTATGTGTATTTCAAAAATGATGCAACCTGGGACATACTACAATATACAACAACATGCACGTAACTAATGCATTAAGAAAGAATAACCTATGCAATATTTTAATACACCACACTTACACGCAAAATGCATATATATAAAAAATGACCAGGCCAAGATTTGAAGGCTACAACCTGGGTACATGAAAAATAAAATAACACAGGTACCTGGAATCTAGTTTTCAGCATACACTATTTGCAAGCAAAAGAACTAGAAAAATATTGACCAGGACTTATATTCATGCAACACGAACTAACAATACCTGGGCATAGATTTTGTGCCAGATGCTATCATTTTTTTTCCGTTGTCACTTTGGTCTAAGCAAAATAGCACGGCATAACTAAAATTTCATGCACGCACTCCATATTTTCATGCAACACGTTGCAATCTAGAATGGGAAATGATCTGGCAACCCTACCATTTGCACGTAAGTAAAAATAATGGTTTGGACAACAAATTATTTTCGCCTGGATTTAGATTTGGTGCATAACATATTTGGACAAGAAAAAATTTGCCTAAGCAAAATACATGTATGCACGTAACAGAATATATATACTTGGACTTGCCTTCGTTTACATATATTTGCTGACACAAACATGTGCTTATATACATTGCACGCATGAAAAAGAAGTATTGATCTGGACAACACTATACGCACACGTCATTAAATGCAAAAAGAATGTGACTTGGAACTGAGTTTTCTGGCATTGCGTGAAAGTATTTTGCCTAACCCAAGCTACATACGCACGGTAGGATATAATGAAATGCATAAAATACTGCACACGAAAATTTCCAGAACCCAAAATAGAGCATACAAACGCAAACAACTTAACTAACAAAAGTTGTAACCATAGTTAATTAGAAACGTGAGTTTGCACTCACCTTAGATTTGTTCCAAAATCAGCTAGCAATAAGGATTTAAAAGAAAGTAAGAAATTGGAACCGCCGTTGATGAGTTTGCAGAGCTACTGGAACTTTAAATAAAAGAATGAAACAACCAACGGAGCAGACTACTTCTTTTTTTTTCAAAAGTGTATAAGTCAAATAAAAGATGTGCTGGCAATAATATGGTACATATGCATTAAAGAGAGAAACGCGCTCTTCAGAAAGAAAGGACATACTAGCATTAATGAGGATGGCTGCAAAAGTGGGTTCAAATATTTGTTTTAGAATTAAGTGACAGCAAAGAGTGTTTAAATTGTTTAAAATGGCCCTTCGCACGTGAAGGCAAAGAGAACTTTCAACATAGCCTAATTATTTTTCAACACAACCAAGCTATTTGCAATTCAATTCCAAAGCACCACTTTGAAGAATTTACTGACTTGGAAAAGGATTTGCAATGCAATTTTTTTTTCAAAACTCAATTTAAAATTTCTATTTTAAATTTTTATTTCGACGGTAACCAAAATCACGGTTGTTACAGATCGAGTGAGCGATCAGATTGGTACAGTGTACGGATGATATGTGTACATCGTACGAGTTTGAATGAAATTGATACTGGGAATTTGTGAATAAGAACTGTAAAATGGTTTTTGAAGTGAAAAATATATTTTGTGAAGTATATGATGAAGTAAAGTGGAAATTGGATATTTCTATGGTAGAAATTTACTTTATGAAAGTAAGTAAGTGACTTTATAGAGTAATCAAATTTAATATTTGATTTGGAATAAACAAAGTTATATATCTTCGTTATATAAGATAAAACTTCCCTTGTCGAATCTTTTGCCAGAAGAAAAAGGGTTTTGAAAGTTTTTGAAGTATAAAAGGGTTTTATACAAGTTTGAAATGATCCAAAGATTTTTCAAGGTTGTATATATCTATATATATGTAAAGGATCTTATGAGAATGATTTTGAGAAAAGGTTCTTAAAACCTATGGATTTGGAAAGGCTTTTGATTTTTGGAGAAAAATCAATATTGGAATTTGGAAAGCCTACCTTGAGAATTATCAATTTTGGGATAATCGATTTTGAGAAAGGAGATTTATTTGGGATTCATACTAGGTGTATGATTTGGAAAATACTATATGTGTATAGTATAAAATATTTTGAAAATGGCTCTGGAGAAAAAGGCGCTCCCCTGAAATGAACTTCTCAAAAGTGCCATAGGGTGGTACTGCCTTGAACCCTAAGGTGGGTTCTAAAGTTGATCCTGTGAGGAGCCCGAACAAAACTAGTTCTTGAAGATTATGTGTAGTGTGTAGCGGAAGTCGAGGGCGTTGATGCCTACAGAGGCATTTGAGTTATGCTGTGACGACAGTTTAACTCGATGTCACTGCAATCTACTACAGACCATAGCGATAGTCGTGTGTGCTGTTGAGAGCCAACCGTCTACGTTTGATTTTATATCGGTAGACTGCGACCTATGGTGACATAGCGGAAGTCGTATGTGCTGTTGAGAGCCAACAGTCTACGTTTGATTTTACATCGGTAGACTACGATCAATGTGGGAGTGGCGAAGTTTCATTTGGCAGCGAAAATCAAGAGCGCTGATGCCTTCAGTTACATGGACTTTTGCTGTGATGGCAACGTAACCCTGAATGTAACTGTGATCTATCGCGGGTTCCATGGCGTAATCGAGGGGCACGGAGTGCCTACAGTTACATGGACTTTTGCTGTGATAGCTACGTAACCCAGGATGTAACTACAACCATGAATGAGGTGATGATCTTCAGAGCATTCTCACCAAAAATATTTCATCTATTTTCAAAAATGTTTTCTATATTTTCAACAAAATGTTTTCAAAGTATTTTCACTGGTTGTTGAAATTGGGTCTGCTAAGTACTTATAGATTTTCAGTCCTACGCCTGATCAATGTATGACCGAATTTCTGTAAGAATAAGGATGGACTGGTTGAGACATCGAGTTATAAAAAGTATTTTATAAAAACTATTTTGTGATATTATATAGATTTTAAAAAGTGTTTCAAATATGATCAAAGAAAATTTATCTGATTTGAAGCATTTTAATAAATTCTGGCTTCGTTTCTTTTCGTAGACGAAAAAATTCAAAGGGGGAGGAATGTGATAACGCGGACTTTGGAATATCTGTTAATTGATAATTAACTGGGTTAATTAATAGAAATGCTCATTTGTAAATTGAACAAATGAAATTCTGATATATATATATACATACATACATACATACATACATACATACATACATATATCTGGATATGTATATAGGAAAATCTGAACCAATAAATGCTAGATTTTAAATATTTCGATAGATATTTATTTGATAATCTTATATCATAATTATTGAAGTTTGACAATAGTAGTTTAATAATCTTCTTGTAATTGGGCAAAATTTATCTTTTCAAAATTTATAAAAGTGATTTTTCTAATCATAGTATATAATATGTAAGTGTGTGTAAATCTATAGTGAATTGGAAGTTATGTTTTGAAATTTAATATGATAATTTTCAAGAGTTATTTAAAAGTTGAATTCTACATGTTTAACACTAGTACTTGTATATATCAATTTAAATATAATGACAGCTTAAGTATAAAATGTAAACAAGAATTTATCAAGTACTAATATTCTTTCTTTCTAATTTAAATGTGCTAATTTTAGTTTATATATAATTTAAATACATTAAACAAATGCATAAAAAAATTATATGCATTAAGGCCTTATACATTTGTAAGCTCTCTAATGCATAGAAGCAACACCTGTATATCTTAAGTACCATTTAAAATGACAAGTGTCTTTCGTCATTTTTTTTAATGAATTATATGTAAGTAATATGAATTGAAACTAGGTTATATTCAGTACAAAATTTCTCACATTCCACAGCAAAATCTTCTTCCATCTTAAAAGAAAAAAAAGAAAAGAGAACTCAAAGCCACGGGAAAACCGAATCAACAACTCTTTCAGATATTCAAAACTGAAGCAAAATCAAGATTCAAATTCAAGCTTTAAACAAGAAGATAAAAATCAAGTTTCAAGCAGCAGATCAAACAACAAGCTGTCCTCTGTTTTCTGCTAATTGTGAGTAAACTGCTACTATTGTTAATGCTTAAACCTGTTGACAATGATGCTTGTGATTTATCATTGACATAACTTGTGGAAATTTGTTTGCATGATGAAGATATGTCTGTATGTAGATAGATATGTAGTTATTGAATAAGTATGCCTGTATATGTTAATAAATCTCTGTTACTTGATACAGGCTTATAAATTTAGTTTTTTAAATCCTAATTTCTCTTTATACAGACAATATTAAGCAAGAATTTTAAAAATAAAATTTATCAGGGTAATGCAATTTCATTTTTAAAAAGAATTTCAGGAGGAAATATTAAATAAAAGATGTGGAAATGAGAAATAACGGTAAGGTTCTTTTAAAACAGAAAATGTAAATGTCTAAATTTCTTATATCGAATATGTAATCTGAGTTTTGTTGAAAATTCGTGAATTATGATAACTATATCATAATTTTTAAGTTAGTGGTTAGTGAGGAATTTAGTGATGATCAGAATTGGGTTTAACTTCGATCTCCGGCGATCTCGTAGCTCGAAAAAGTTGGATTTAAGGCAGGTGATAGGTGGATGATCCACGATGGTAGGAAAAATAGTTAGGGGATTTACTGATGGTCGTGGGGGGCATTACGAGACGAACTAGGTTTTAGGCCTGGGTTCGAGTAGTGGTTGTTTTCGAGGCAATCGTAGAGTCATCATTAATTCAGTCGTGATCGGTCATGGAGAGAAAGCAAGAGGGAGGTCTGGCGCTTCTATCGATGCAAGCACGTCACATCCGATGATCGGAGCTGGGCGTGACGAGGGGTTTTGTGTCTGGGCTATGTTTTTGATGGTGCTCTGTGATCTCGTTTTTCAATTTAGGTTATTGATTGGGGTTCTGGGCAGCTTGGAGGGTCAGGAAGGTCGGCGGCGACTTAGGGATGACGTCGAGGTTGGTCGGCGTTGTTCCGACGCCATGTACACGTGCACGGTGCACAGGCATATCGATGGGTTTTTTTTCTTTTCTTCGTTGGATGTTGCTGTGGGAATTGGAAGGAGAAGAGGGATTAGACCCAAGAAGTTTTCATGTTGGGCTCGAGTGTCGATCGGGGTTTTTGGGTTTTGGGCTCGGGAAATGTTTCGATCAATTTCCAGTTTTTGCAATTTTTAATAAATATTTTAGCTGGTTTAAAAAAAATGATACAAGTTTCAAATTTAGTTAGTAACAAGATTCCCAAAGTATAAATATTTATCAAATTTTCAAACGTATTTCAAAATATAATTATAATTCCATTGTGTTGAGTTTAAATTGCTTTGACTAATTACATCAGTATTTTTTTTAAAAATCTTTAGGAGTTTCAATTGAAATTAATGATGTAATTAACCTAGTGGTTAGGATAAGTGTAATAAATTCGGAGTAATCAAAATAAAGGTGAACTTAAGTGATTTTATATTCCGAACATTTAATTCAAATTAAGTAGTAATTAACTAAGAAGTTAATTGCTTAAGATTAATGTTTATCCTAATCAAGGTCTTATTAATAAAGTAATTAAAGTATTATTACTTAATGTAAACTATAAAGCATAATTACTTAGTGTAAGTAATTAATGGATAATTACTGAAGGATAATTAATTAATGGAAGTAATTTAGGTTTAATTACTTTGTGTAATTAATAGGAAGGTTAATTACTTTGTGGAAGTAATTGAGGATTAATTACTTAGTGTAATTAATTAAAGGTTTAATTAATTTTAAGAGTTATTTAAGGTAAGTAATTAAGGATAGTTAACTACTAATTGTGATTAATCAAGGTTGATTAATGAATCTGATTAATTAAAGATTAATTATTAAATGTGATCAATTTGAACAATAATTAATTAAAGAAGTATTTAGAAGATCATTAACTAATGTAATTAATGATAGTAATTAAGGTTTAATTTATGTAATTAATTGAAGAATAATTAATCAATTATAAGTGATTATAGAATAGTTAATTAATGAGTTAATTGAGCATTTACGTAATTAATTATAGTTAATTAGTTAATAAAAGTAATTAAAGAGTTAATTGCTATAAATGGTTAAGGATAATCAATTTGTGTAATTAATTAAAGGCTAATTACTTAATGCAATTAGAGAATAATTAATCAAGGATGATTAATTAAGATGGATAATTAGAGGATGATTAATTAATTGGTTTTTAATTAATTAATGGTTAAGTAAGCAGGATTTATAGTAATTAATTTAATTTATTTTAAATTAATTAGAGCTGGAGTGATTAATTAATCTTGCTTATGGATAATTGAATGGTATTGGATGCCTTGAATTGGTTGATATCTATGATATGAAATGTTTTATGATATGTTATGTTTGGGTGGATAGGATAATGTGGTTATCTATCAATGATGAATTGTTGTGTAAAAGTGACATCCTGTATTTAAATTTGAATGGTATTTCACTTGAATAACTTGAGTAGGATGACATGAGATTCAAAGAGACCGGAGTCGGGTATTAGTAAATATCCGAAACCACTTCGATTCTTTATAAATTGATATGTGAAATCAATAGGCTAGAATGGAAGATTTAAGTAAATTGAACTATTTAATCTAAGTTTTGATACTTAAAAATTGATGTGTGAAATAAGTGATGTCTATAACAATTGTGAATTAGTAAATTGATACGAGTTACCTCGGGTTTTATGTAAGTTTTATGCTGTTGTATACCATGTTAGATGGGTTTACTCACGCTGGTTTCCATCCTGACCCGGCTGTTACTTTGATGTAATGCTCGGGTCAGACCGAATATTACAACTTTTCAGGTAAGGACGTTCTAGAGCTCAGGAGGCGAGCTGGATGGCAGGAACGTATGGAGGGTTTCCGCTATGATATGTTGTAGTATCTGAGTCATGATTGTGTCTGTCCAGTGTTTGTGTTTATATGTAACTCTGATGTATGAAAGTGTAATTGATAAGTTCAGTTTTCCTTTGTATAACTGTTATTATTTGATATTATATTCTATCCACTGCGATTGTGAGATGTTGGTGTTTCTATTCTTCTTTTCTTCTATCTTTTTCTTCTTTTTCAAACTGTCTGGAATTTCCGAGATTGAAAATTCTGGGTCGTTACAACAATAGCTAAGGAGAGGAGAATACTTGATTATTCAACTTCAAACCTAAATATTACTATTTTAGACACCCATTAGATAAGTAAGCTTTAGTAGTCGACCTTAAAGTTGCTAATTTAGACTGCATTGACCATTTGTACTCCAATATCGTTGTTGGATTTGGCCCAATCAACAATGAGGGAAAAGGGTAGATCTTAACAAAAAACCTATTTAGATCGCAGTAGGCCTATGAAGCCTAATAGGTTGTATTAGATCTAACCTATCTTAAAAAATCCCTATTTAGATTGCAATAGGCCTATAAAGTCTAATGGGTTATATTAGATCTACCTAATTTATTTAAATAAAATCCAATTTTATTTAATTTTTCTCATTTATTTAATTAATGAATTTTATCAATTAATAATTATATGCTTTATGAGTATATCGTTATATGTTGACATTTATACAACTTTGTTGTGCAATATATAGCAAAGTGCACACATTAATACCTACGCATATAGATGTTAGGATTTGCATCTACAACACATACATTTATCATATATATATATATATTGTTGTCTCAAAACACTGTTGAATATAAAATGAATGTAAATATATATATATATATGTATGTATGTATGTATGAATGTATGTATGTATGTATGTATATATTCGTACCGTCCTTCATGCTGCCTTCCACTGTGACCATACAATCCTCTCCCTTTCATGGTGACCTTCCAATCTTTCCCGCTTCCTTCCCACTGACCTAATTTTTAAATTTTTGTACTTCCCTTAGTGCTCCCTTCCACCTCCTCCATCCCTTCTCTATCTTCACCTACCTCTATCCTTCCAGCTTCCTCCCTCCCTTTTGTTCCTCCTTTCTTTCCTCCATCCTTGACTCTCCCAATTCTCCTATTTCTTCTTATCCCCATTCTCCCTGTGTCCTCCCTCCTCTTGATGCCCCCTCTCCTTTTCTTCCCCTCAACGGGCATGGACTTCGTTGTTGAACCATAAGCCTAGAAACTTCGAGAAATACATCCTTGTTAAGGTTCCTTTGTTTTTTCAAGGCAATACCACTGTCCCCCCGTTGATGTCATTTCTACGGGCAAGAAGTTTGGAACGACTACATTGTTGAATTTTTATCTAGACAAACCTCACTCGTATATTATTGTGGTTAAGCAACTAAAAAAAGTATGGAAACTCAAAGGAACTATCAAAGTTAAGTTCGATGGATTCATCTTTCTGTTCCTTCTTTTTTATGAAGAAGATAAGACTCGAATATTAGAAGGTGACCTTATCATCATGAGAAATAAGTTGTTTATTATCAACTCATGAAACCTAAAAATTGGTAATGTGGTTGGAAGTATCAGATCTATCCCTATATGGGTTCAAGTTTCTAATATCCTGATCTATCACGGTCGCATTTAGGAATCAACTTGTTTGCTACTCGTGTTGGAAAGCTATTATGTATGGATAAGTACATTGAAGGATTAGAGTGTATTGAGTATGCAAAGTGCATGGTTGAAATCAATCCGAAGCAAGAATTGCTTGATAGCTTCCTTGCTAAACTGATGGATGGAGGTGAGTAGATCATATATGTTAATTATTTATGGAGGCCTGAAATTTGTTTTAAATGCAAGATTTTTGGTCATAATACTTCTAATTGCTTGCTTGAAGATGTACACCCAAAAAAGATAAACACGAAGGATCTGAAATTAAAGTGAAATGTAATGTTAAAAAACTCAGAAAGTTGGTAGCGTAGAAATTAGAGTTACCAAAAAGAAAAGATGGAAAAAGTTTTTTAGAAATAAGAAAAAACATATATTCTCAATTCTAGGTCAAAAAAGAATGATATGACTAAAGTGGTTTCTGATGTGCAAATATGTGATGATGAGAATAATCAATTAGTCAAACAGCTAGGTAAGGAAGTGGTTAATATGGTAGAAGTTGTAGACTTAAATGAAACGTGTAGGGTGCATGTCAAGGAGGCCGATAAGAGCATTCACACGGTTAGGGTGCATGAAATAAGAAGTGAAGTTGTTAATATGTCAATCGATCATGATATTACAGTTTAGAATTTTTAGCAAATTGTTTAGATCCCTTTGATTTCGATAATATTTAAGTTAATGTATTTTAAAGCAGCAAGATTTAGGAAAAGAAACTAAGGTATCTATCCCTGATATCGCCTATGTGCATGCATGCATAAATGAAAGTAACACAAGTTTGCCTTCTAGAGTTAATGCCAACCATCTACATTCTCTTACTTCCAATGTTCTGTCATGTTGCGATCCATTTTCATGCAAAAAACGGTGATAATGCAAAGGCAATTAATAACACAATTATGAAACTGAAATCCTACCAACTTTTCCAAATCTCCAGACATAAGCTACCATTCTAATTCACACAACCAATCACCTTCATTCCTTCCATGCAAATTCACTCCCCCACTAATACCTTGGTTCCTTCAAACCATGCAAACTCTTTTATTTTTGATAACACTTCTATCAATGATCTTTCTACCAACCCTACCTCTCTTATTCAACCTTCCTCCCTTCACCAATCAACTATCTCTCCTTCTAATAACATTGTCACAACCCATTTTTCCGTACCGATTTAAACCGACTTTAAACCACACTTGTCAGTCAAATTGCACGGTAAGATGGATAGTGAAAGAAGAAAGAATGTAGAAATAGAAAGAAGATAGAAGGAAAGAGAACAATCAGAATCTAACAGCGGATCGAATAAACTATAATATAAATAAATCTTTACATGAAACCAAAACTGTTGCTTTAATAACATATACAAACTTTAAATTAGAGTTACAACCATTCAACCTGGATAGTTTGTAACAATCCTGCCCTTACAACTAGTTGACCACATAACTAAATACAGACTCAATAAAAGCATCTACGAGAATACGACTCCAGATTCCAGCTCCTCTCCTAAAGCTTCCACTCATCCAGCTCAACCTGGAAATATGCTCGGTCTGACCCGAGCATATAGGAAAAACACCAAGCCTGGGTCAGTCTGGTAAACCAGTGTGAGAAACACACTCAACTTGATTATTAAAGTTGAAAAATCCTTTTGAAATCAAAGGTATCTCGTAAGACCACACCACAAATAAACATGTCGGGTTTTTACCTTACAATAACCAAACATTTTTTATAAAATCCTCTGATATTATAATAGGGTCTATATACAAATACTTATTCAAATAGCTAAAATTGTTACATATTAAATTCCAGCATACTAGCCACAAAGTGGGTTCTACAATCAAAATAGTAAAAGGCACGTCGGGAGAATAGATTTTCAACGAATGACTAGGCACTGGGGTACCACCTATCACAGTATCTGGTCTAGATCACCGTACGAGGACCCCTCTGTTCCCCTGCAATACATGATCAGACTATCCCTTAACAGATAGCCCGAGTAAGATCACCCCGCGATTGGGATCAGCAACCGCCCACAAAGCTGAAATAAAAAGGGACTTGTAGACAGGGATGACCTTACCCTACTTGGGTGCTACCCGCTTAGCCTTGTTGCATATCCCTTGATTTTCAGTCATTTCTGGTTGATGAGGCTCGAGGCTCAGCGTTACCTTTTTATAACATATCACTTAGAATGCTCACCGTCCTCCTGATGTTGTTCTGAAAGCATTCATCCATACAAGTCCATTCCAGGTTCGAACGGAACCGAAGGCACTATTCCTACTATGTCCATTTTGGAATCACCCTCAGGATTAGTAGCGACTAGCCCTTGCATTTCACTACTCCATCTTCGACTCCAAGCTTTAGTCTTCATCATGAAAACATACTCGTTGGATCGAAGTGGTTTTCGGATTTCAAATCCGATCCTGGTCTCTTCGAAACAAGGTTGCTATTTCCCGGTCAACTCAAACCCGGTTCTTCAGGAAATACACAGACGAAATACAAGATCGGAGTTCACCTCCTAACCGTTATTGGACGGTGTTAACCTGCCTTTTGTCAAAGCCATAAGTAGGCGGATTCAACCTAACTAACTTCACGACTATCGTGGTTGGAGTGTGATGGATTTGGTTTCGGAGGATGAAGTTTACATGGATATGTCATTTGGCCAAGAAATGGAGGGAATGCACGGCACAAGTACTTCGTTCGGTCTACACTCCTTGCTCGGCCTAAATCTCGTTCGGCATTAGATGGATCGTTCGGCATCAGGGAGCGTTCGACATATCTCACCTCACTCGGCATTGCACCTCCATACCTTGGTAGATCCATACCTCCATACCTCTGTAGATCCATACCTCCATACCTCGATAGATCCATACTTCCATACCTTGGTAGATCCATACCTCGGTAGATCCATACCAAGGTCCATACCTCGGTAGATCCATATCTCCATACCTCGGTAGATCCATATCTCGGTAGATCCATACCTCCATATCTCGGTAGATCCATACCTCAGTAGATCCATACCTCGGTAGATCTGTACCTCTATATCTCGGTAGATCCATACCTCGGTAGATCCATACCTCCATATCTCGGTAGATCCATACCTCCATACCTCGGTAGCTCCATACCTCGACACCTCGATACCTCGGTACCCTTGATGGGCCCAAACTACTCAGGAGGCCCAACAACTTGGTTTTGCCTATAAATACAACATGTGGGTCTCCAGATGGAGGATCTTCTTCGGCTTCTTCTTCTTCTCCTCCTCTGCTTTCCGGCTTTCTATTTTCTAAGGCTAAGGCTAGCCTACCACTTTGTAACTGTAACTGATTCTCATATCAATAAGAAAGAAAACTTCTGGAGTGGACGTAGGTCAGAGTTAGCCGAACCACTATAAAATTTGTTGTTCTTTACTGCTTTCATTTTAATTTCAACTGTTCTTCATATTATTACTCTCTACACACACTCTATCTGTTATCAGTAACTGTTAATTGGTGCTTTCATTTACATTTGGGTGTTAGTGACCAATTTTGGCGCTAACATTTTGGTGCTTTCACTGAGAACTGAAGCGCTCAGGAATTTTGGAGTTAGAAACTTAGATTTGAAGGAGCAATGGCTAGACCATCAGCAAGGAAGCAAGTGATAGAGAGGGGCAATCAGGAGGGAAGTCAAGAGGCTTTCTCTGAAAATGGAGCAGGTGGAGCATCCATTTACATCACCAGAAAGGAAATGGAAGCCATGGTGAAAAGACAAGAGGAGATGATGCAGGCTCTTCTCAGACAATTTGCGAGAGTAGGAAAGGCAGGGGCTCAGATCCATGGAGCTGGATCTGAAACGCTCAACCAGCAAGCAGAGGGAATGGCTCAGCAGGGGGCAATCCCCAATCAGCAGACGGCTATCAATCCGGATGGATCTAGACTCGGAGGCATACCACTAGGAAATGCTGGACCAATCCATTGAAAGACTACCACCTACCTTGAACGGAGATGGCACTGGATCTGGGCAACTACAGCTCATTATCAACTAAACAGGTTTATGGTTTTGAATAAGTAATAGAACTCAAAGCAATGCGGCTAAGCCACTTACACATGTACGGGGTCATGAACTATCCTTAGGCATGCTCTGAGATGGCGGTAAACCGCCACAACAAATAGTTCAGAAACACACTCGAACGTGAAATCTGACATTAATGATACTAAGTCTTCCAACCACGAACGTTCACAATTCGCCTTGAACGACACTAGATCGCGAACGATCACAATTCGCCTCGAACGGCACCCGACCACGAACGGTCACAATTCGCCTCGAACGACACTAGATTGCGAACGATCACAACTCGCCTCGAACGGCACCCGACCATGAACGGTCATAATTTTCCTCGAACGGCACTAGATCGCGAATGATCACAATTCGCCTCGAACGGCACCCGACCACAAACGGTCACAATTTGCTTCGAACGGCACTAGATCGTGAACGATCACAACTCGCCTCGAACGGTACCCGACCGCGAACGGTCACGACTCGCCTCGAACTGCACTAGATTGCGAACGATCACAACTCGCCTCGAGCGTCACCCGACCTCGAACGATCACGACTCGCCTCGAACGGCACCAGATCGCGAACGATCATAACTCGACCTCGAATGGTCACATACCACCCCGAATGACATACGATCCCGAACGATCGTCATTCGTGGTCAGATAAGGCTATTAATTTCTTTGCAGGTCGTTAACAGGATACGAACATCTAGCTTATTAAGCTACAAAACACACCTTCCATTAGCAAGGCATGTTTTGGAGGGCAAAGTGTTAACCCGCATTTTGTCAAAGCCATAAGTAGGAGGATTCAACCTAACTAACTTAACGACTATCGTGGTTGGAGTGTGATGGATTTGGTTTCGGAGGATGAAGTTTACATGGATATGTCATTTGGCCAAGAAATGGAGGGAATGCACGACACAAGTACTTCGTTCGGTCTACACTCCTTGCTCGGCCTAAATCTCGTTCGACATTGGATTGATCGTTCGACATCAGGGAGCGTTCGGCATATCTCACCTCACTCGGCATTGCACCTCGCACCTCCATACCTCGGTAGATCCATACCTCCATACCTCGGTAGATACATACCTTGGTAGATCCATACCTTTATACCTCGGTAGATACATACCTCGGTAGATCCATACCTCCATACCTCGGTAGATCCATACCTCGGTAGATCCATACCTCCATACCTCGGTAGATCCATACCTCCATACCTCGGTAGCTCCATACCTCGACACCTCGGTAGCTCCATACCTCGACACATCGATACCCTTGATGGGCCCAAACTACTCAGGAGGCCCAACAACCTGGTTTTGCCTATAAATACATCATGTGGGTCTCTAGATGGAGGATCTTCTTCGGCTTCTTCTTCTTCTCCTCTGCTTTCCGACTTTCTATTTTCTAAGGCTAAGGCTAGCTTACCACTTTGTAACTGTAATTGATTCTCATATCAATAAGAAAGAAAACTTCTGGAGTGGACGTTGGCCAGAGTTAACTGAACCACCATAAAATCTGTTGTTCTTTACTGCTTTCATTTTAATTTCAACTGTTCTTCATATTATTACTCTCTACACACACTCTATCTGTTATCAGTAACTGTTAATTGGTGCTTTCATTTACATTTGGGTGTTAGCGACCAATTTTGGCGCTAACAGACGGGTCTCCTTATAATTCATCCTAGAGAACAAACAAGTTTATACGTATGGTATAGCACCCTAACGGTAACAGTACCATGTAATTCTCAAGTTTCCTCTAGATATTTCCAAAGTTAAGTTTGTCTAGATTTGATAGTCGGTTATTTAACTATCAAAACAATCAATCAATTCAACCAATTCAACCAAGCTATTTCCCATTGCAACCATTAAGCCTTATTCACATTCAAAATCTCAATAGATTAGAATTTAACAAGAATGCTTATTTACTGGGTAAATGTAAATTTAAAACAACTTCTTTCCAAATCATACTTATAAATTTCCAAATACATTTCTCAAGTTTATTAAAATAAAATACTCTTAATAAAAGCTTACTATATAATACTTTATTTAAAACAACACTTATTTAATAGATTATATTAAAGAAAATATACTTAAATGCTATGATAATAAAAATTAACCTTTAAAGAAGCATTACAAAATAGATTAATACTTGGAATTAGTTTAAATAATACATACTTATAAAAATTATACCTTTAAAAAGATTCCCAAAAATAATAAATAAACTACTTTTAATATTTCCAAATATTTATCAATTCTTTAAAAAAGACATTATTAAAAATATTATTTATTTTTAAAACAAAACTAGGTTCAAAATTAATCCAAACAGAATAAGGCTTATCAGTCTCAATGGTACTTATCAATGTACAACTCACAGTCAATTCAGATATTCAAAATCAATCAGCTTTCATAGATCGAATCACATTATATTCTCAAATATAATTAACAGGCAAATAACATATATATGCATGAATAACAGATCAGAGATTATCATTGCTAGTAACAATTACATAGATAATATCAGATCAATGGCTTACACTATCCACAGATGTTAAATTAACTATTCAACGGAATGGTGTCTGTTTCCGCTGTCCAGATGTCAAACAGTTTGAATAATCTAAAATAAACACATCTACTTAGTTTGGGAACGTCTTAACAGATAGGCTGTAAAAATCATATAATGGCATTCATTTTCAATTGGTAATTAAATCCTATCTGTACAAGCTTATAAAATTTTCATATTTAACTTCACAACGGATCGTACGACGGCGTACCATCCGTCAATACGAACCATCTTCTTAATAGCACATTATTATATATGAAATTAAATAATTATTATAAATATAATATCACTTAAGAACACTAATTAATTTCAAAGTATAAACATTTATTTCCCTTAATTATCTCAATTATACTTCACTTTATTCAAAAACTCAAGGATTAATAATAAATTAATTTTAGAAGCTTGATTACTTAATGATAAAATAACTTATTTAAATACCCAAATTAAAATTAAAATCTCAAAGTAAATCAAGTTTATTTTCCAAATTTCTTTGTCTATATAAAATTTTAAACAAACATTTACATTAAAGTAAATTGGTTTTAAAATATTTATTTTAAAACAACATGTTTGTTATAACTTTTGGAAAGTCAACTGATTATGAATTTTGTTTTATCTTATAATAAAATCCTTTCATTAACAAAATTTTGTTTAAAAATTAAAACAAAACCGTCGGCCTGAAGCCCACAGCCAAAAAACAAAAACAAACCGAACCAAAAATACAATGAACTGCACACTGGCTGAAGCCCAAACCATCAGTGGAAATAAACCCAAAATCTATTCCTTCTCCCCCTAATACTTTCTACCTTCAGATGAACATCCAAAATATACCCAGAATCGATGATATCAACCAGAGGAGATCTATCTTCGATCAACTCAAACAACACTCTCGACCGAACACTAAAATGCCCACGAACCAATCATAACCTAGATCGAACTCGACCCCCCTACCGAATCATCCTGATCAAAAAACCTTCGTGCATGCTATGCACGTACACACCATCACCCTCGACCAACTCATCGATGCAACACCACAGTTGAGTGACAAAATGCTACCCGTTCCAAAACCGAAGTCAACAGGCATCTCGATCGAAAATTTGATCTGCTCCCAAAACTTCCAGAACCCAGAAAATCAACCCACTCCCACACATCGATGCACCGCAACAACGACCATCCACTGCGTCGCATGCCACCTATGACAATCGAAAGCCCACACATTGCTCTGCCTTCCTGCCTAAAACCGAAGAACTCGGTCGCCACTTCTTCTCCCAATTCCGTCGCAAACACCGGCCCTTCATCATTTACCCAAAACCCTAAAATTGTCTCAATCAACTAAACCAAACCCAAAACCTTGATTCTGCCATGGTCGATGCCTCTACATTGACCACCAGCTGCTTCTAGAACTGACCCCACCACATCACGGTGACTAAATCGCCGGGACTTATATTTTTGAACGAAAAACATTCTTCTAACAATTTCATGAAATATACAGTGCTAAAAATTATAAATATACAACTAAAATTCATATTTTCACATAGGAATCAAGGCTGCATGTTTGAATCCCAGAAATAAAAACATTAATTTTTCACTAAAATATGCCATTTACTGTAAAACTTATAAATCATAAACTACACAACTAAATTTAATCCCAAACTAATTTTAAGTAAAACTATACTAGGAAATTATCATATTCCTAGTTTACATCAACATGCAAAATGATCTTGGTGAAGAGATATGGATTTTTGAATTACTGGAATGAACAAATTTTTTTTACAGTTAAACAGAGTAACAGATAAATTTCATTTCCAGGTTAAAAATTAATGTTTCTCACCTTCCAATTGATTCTAGAAGTTTTAAAATATAAAGTAAAAGTCTTTGATTTGAAAAGTTGAAATCTTTAAAACTAAAATCTAAATTTGCTTCCAGGTAGCTTGATTCTTTTAAACAGAGAGTTTCTTGTTTGAGCTTTCAACAAGTTACAGAGTACTTGTTTTCTTCTTTTCCTTTGAATATGTTTTCTGATTTTATACAATTGAACATAGGTTTTTTTTAATCTCTTAAACCATAATCCAGATCTGAAATGCTTATATATACACATGTTTGCAATCAACAAAAAATGATCAAGGAAGATTTTTGGTGGCTGAGATAGATATTGTCTCTAATGAGTAGAATTTTGAAAAGAAAGGAAATATTACAAGGTTTATTACTGCCAAATGTAAAACATGTTTGCTGATAAAAATTTATCTCTATTTACCCATTGTTTAATACTTTGTTAAAACTTGTTTTGCTCCTTGTTTTTTCTGTTATCCTGTTTGTATTAACAGCAAATGATTTTGAAACCTTTATCTACACATAAGTTATAAAATGCTTAAGGTATATGAAATTACTCTTGAGAAGTTAGGCAGTCATATTTGTCTTTTGACAAAGTTAGTTTGGCATTTATACATTAAAAAAAATATAGTTGAGAAACTATAATAATACTTAAGGTATGTACTCTTATACATTTAAAATAAAGGTGGGAAACTAATCAATTTAAAATAACACTATTGGTTAATTTGTTTTATATAAATACATATGTATTTTAAACAAAATGAAATAACATTCCCCGTATGCATATGTTATTTTAAAACAAGGATTACAAAGTGGTATTAAACTATTTTTAAGCCTTTATGTATATATGTAACCACATATACAACTTTTATTGATAATATAGAAATATATTATTTCCAAATAAATCAAGTCATTTCCTTCTTTATTAATTTATAATATAAAAATATATTACTGCAAAACAAACTAAGTTCATTGATATTCATGTGTAAATAGTTTCTCCTATTTATACTTAAGTGATTATTATACACATCTTTTTATTTATAACATTTTATCAATTTAAATATTATTAATTTCCTTTTTAAACTTATCATTAAATATATACAACTTTTCTAACTCAACGTATATATATCGTTATTTTAGAAACTTAAATCTCCTTTTTATTTAATATAAACAACATTGTTTATATACCCAAAATCAAAATACCCTTTTACTTTATTATGAATTCCTATCCAATTTTTATTCCATATAAATTTATTATCCCTATATGTAAAATATATGCATTTGACTTTCAATAAATTTATATTTTCTATTATATTTCACCTTTAGAATAAAATATACATATTTATCTTTAAAACAAAATACATATATCTAATCCAAAACAATATATACATATTTTACTTTAAAACAAAATATACATTTAAGAAATTCTATTTAAATCAATTTGTATTTTAATGTAGATTTGAAAATCCAAATTATACTGGTTTTGGAAAATTGTATACAGTTATAAACCATTAATAAATGGGAATATTGTACACTAAAATACAATATTATTGAATATTATAAATTAATATTCACAACTGGGGATGTCAAAAATCCCGGATCGTTACAGACATTATCCTTAATGATATGTCTTCTATCCCTCCTTCTTCGTATGATCACAGTCCTCCTCCCCTTAGTTGGTTGGATTTCCATTCCAACTTAATCTCCACTCCCTCAAACAAACTTAATTCCTTAAAATCTTCATCCTTTCTTGATAGCATTCAAAATAAAACACCGAAACAAAAGGAAAAAGCCAAAAATGACATGAATAAAGCTAATATTTTATCCTCAAGCGGCACAGTACTTGAATCTAATTCAGGAAGGGCCTCTTCAACAAGAAGAGGAAGAAACTTAACCAAAACTACCTCCCAATAGTTTTCCATGTATCATAAAGTTGTAGTTTGGAATAATAGATGTGCACATAATAACGTCAAATTGGATCAAATTAAAGAAATGATAAAACCCCCCAATATCCTATTGATTGCTATCTTAGAAACCAAGCTAAACCATCCTCTAACCATCAAAGCTGCCAATTACATTAATCCTTTATGGGATTTCAACCACAATCTGGTGGCCTTTGCATATAGAAGTATCATGATCCCTTCGTGTTCAAGCTTACTCCAATCTTGTATCATGGGCAATTCATCCATTGTCATATCGTTCATCTTCCTACCTCCACATCTATGTTTGTCACCTTCATCTATGCTAATAATAAGGTATTCACCAAACAAAAACTTCTTGATTATCTCCCTCATTTTGCTTAGGATAACCACCCTTAGATTGCATGTGGTGACTTCAATGGCATGCTGGCTAGTGATGATAGGTTGGACATCATTCCAATTAGCTTCAATGAAATATCCTCTGTTAGTGAATCAATCTGCTCCTCCTCCCTTCTTTAAATTCCCTACACTGGAGCTAGTTACTCATGGAATAATAAAAGTAGAAGTGGAGTAAGAACCAGGTCAAAATTGTTATAGGTTTCTGTAATCTTCCCACCCTTATCAAATGGCCTAGCATCACTTCTCACCTTCCCCTCCCATGATATCTGATCGCTCCCCTTAAATAGTCTCTATTAGTGATGAGACTGTGAAGGGAGATCCCTTTTTAAATTTTATAATGCTTGGACAAGTGATACTAATTTTATTCCAATTATTAAAAATGCTTGGTCTACTTCTAACTTTGGTAACCCTATGTTTGTGTTCCTGTAGAAATTAAAGGCTGTTAAAAAGGCACTTAGGAATTGGGCTAAAGAGAAATGTAGTGATGATTCTCTTCTTTCCTCCCAATGGAAGAATAATTTGGAAATTGCTCAGGCTGATCTCATAAAAAATTCCCTTGACTTGAATCTCTCTAATCTTGAACATGAGCTATCCACTCAATACCACAAAGCCTTACCTATTGGGACTGACATGAAGAAGTAGTAATTGAGATAAAAATGGGGGTGCTTATGGTGATAGGAACTCTCATTTCTACGATGCATCCCTCAAAACCAAACAAGCTAAAAGCCATATCCCCAACATCATCGATCAACATGGTCATCTAGCCAATACTCCTTAACAAGTTGATGATGCATTCCTCTCCTACTACAGGACCTGTTGGATAACACTAACAACTTTTCTCCTAACCTTGATACTTTAACGATATTTCTCTTTCTATTTTGTCTTTTGAACAGATTGCCATACTTTCTTTTTACATCACTAAGACCGAAATTAAGGAAAGCATATTTATTATAAAAAAGGATCATGTGGCGGTCCTTATGGGTTTATTGTTGTAATCTATATCTCTGCTTCGAATATTATAGCCGATGATCTATATAAGGTTGTTGAAAACCTCTTCTTTCATTGCAAACTTCCCAACGGAATAAATGCAACTAACATTGCCCTAATTCCCAACTCTAGTCCTACCCTTTATGCAACTTATTTTAGGCCTATTGCCTATTGTAATATCATTTATAAGTGTGTTTCCAAAATTGTTGCAACCAGATTGAAGTTTGTTCTTCCCTCCTCAATTCCAACAACCAGCTGCCTATTTGCCTGAAAGAAGCATATTTGACAATATTCTTATTTCTCATGAACTACTGAAAGACTACAACTCAAACATCACTCCTTGCGCAATGCTAAAGCTTGACATAAGAAAAACCTTTGATTCCCTTCAATGGACTTCAGTTGTCAGAAAAATTGCCAAGATGAAATTTCCTGGGCGCTTTGTGGCGTGGATCTATGCATGTATATCATCCTCTACCTTTCCCTTGTGCCATAATGGGAAGTCAGTAGAAGACTTCATAAGCAAGCAAGGTATATGGTAGAGTGATCCAATATCCAATATTTTTATAATTGTCATGGAAGTGCTTTCCTGAATGATCAACCAATGTATGGCAAACAACATCTATATGATGCACCCCAAGTGTAAAGATCTGTTGGTCACTGCACCTATGTTTGTTGATGATGTGCTCTTTTTTTATTAACCTACTGATAACTCTATTAAATGCTTCCTTACCATTCTAGAATAATTCCATCTATGAACTAGCCTTGGCATCAACTTTCATAAGTCTAGTGTGTTGCAGGCTGGAGTCAGCTCAATGGAAGCTCGTAATATCCTCTTTGCCACTTGCATGAAACCAATTTCTTCTTCCCCTTCATACTTATGCATTCCTCTTGCTACCGCCAAAATCACAACCTCTCAGTGCCTTAACCTATGTATTAAAATTACGTATACTATAAAAAACCGGTCCAACAAACTTCTTTCACAAGCTAGGAGAGTCACTTTGATTAATTCTGTTATATTGGCCAAGACCAACTATTGGTGCAGACTTTCCTTTTACCTAAAAAATTAATAAATATAATAAAAAGGATAATGAATCATTTCTTTTGGACTGGGAACATGCACTCTATTAAGCTCATCCCTATTGCATTTTCCAAGCTGGAAATTGTTAAATTTGGATGATTCAAATATTTGTTAAAGAGGAAAGAAATTAATTAATTGATTCATTCAAATCAATTAATTTGGCTGTTATATGGAAGGATATTTTGAAGGACACTAATTAATTAGTCAGTCAATTAATTAGTCAATATATTTGCTATGAAGAAATAAATGATTAGACATGGAGAATAAATCAATCAAAGGAAAGATGTAGAAACCAAGATTACGCCATCTATTTGTACTAAAATCAAATCATGCTATTTGAAAGATATTTAGGTAATCAGGAAATTGATTTTCTTAATCTCTAAGCAACCCTTCATTATAGAGTCTATTTAAATGAAGAAATTTCATCTTCATATGCAAGCAAGTGTGTGAGAGTATCCACCATTATTCTTCCCTCTCTTTTGTACTCTTTTCTTTAGTGAAATAAAAGAAGTTGTAGGGTCTCCGTGGACGTAGGATATTCATATCCGAACCACGTTAAATCTTCCGTGTCTCTTATTTCTATTATTATTATTTCTGTGAGACTGCATAATTTTTTTTGTAAGTGTCATTGGTATCTAAATAGGCAATACTAGATCTTGATCAAATAATTCGCTTCCGCTCAAATTAAAACAAAATTCACTACAGTTTGGTATCATAGCTAGTGTTATTGTTCCTGTTTGGATATTAATGGCCACTTCTAATAAGTCTGTTGGTAGATCTGGTTACAATTATGTAGTAACACGTTTCGATGGAAAAGAAGATTATGGTACTTGGAAGATGAAGATGGAGGCTTTATTAAAGAAGGAGAAGACTTATAAGGTTGTTTATGCGCCCGAGAAATTAAAAGGTATTGATGCAGCTGATTGGAAGAGAGGGAAGATGAAGCTCTCACAACAATTCAGTTGAGCCTTGCAGATGAAGTTCTTAGAGAATTCTCTCAGAAAAAGACGGTGAAGGAACTATGGGATGCATTGTCGGATGCATATCAAAACAAGTCTCTCACTAATCGGATTATTCTTTAACAACAACTCTATTTGTTCAAGATGAAGCCTGGATCCGATCTCATGTAGCATGTAGATGTTTTGACAACTTTGATTATGAACCTGAAGGCAGCGGAAGTTGATATTACCGATGAGGCTCAAGCTGTGATCCTCTTATGTTCCTTGCCTAAGGAGTATAATGCTTTTGCTAATTCCATGATTTATGGCTGCAGTAAAATTAGCCTGTCTGAGGTAAAGGCTGGTCTTCATAATGAAGTATTAAGAGGTAGATTGGCGAGCACTAGCTTGGATAGTGATACCGAAGGCTTATCTGTTCAGAGAGGTAGAGGACAAAGCAGGTTGAAGAAAGGTGGAGGATGGAATTCTTCACGGTCTCAGTCTAGGTGGCCTAAGAATTTTACTTGTCATTATTGTAAGAAACCAAGACACTTCATAGCAAAATGTCCCAAGATTAGAGGTAGAATAAAAGATCCAAAGCAACTCTCAACTTCTACAGCAGAGAAATCAAATACATAAAGTGATACCAATGTATTTACAGCTTCTGGCTCTTTTGAGAAGAGCAACTTATGGCTGATTGATTCTGGCGCATCCTATCACATGACACCTGATAGGAATTGCTTTTCCACTTACCACGAAATTGACGAAGGAGAAGTTCCAATGGATAATGATGCTTCTTGCCATATGGTGGGTGTTGGTAGCGTGATGATTAGGATGTTTGATGGTGTTATTCGTACGATCACCGATGTCAAGCATGTACCTGATTTGAGGCGGAGCTTAATCTCTATTGGGGCATTGAGTAGACTTGGCTTGAAGACTGTAGTGGAAGAAGAGAAAATGAAGATATCGTAGGGTTCCATGATTATTATGAGAATTTGAAGGCAAGAAATCTTTATCTATTAAAGGGCACTACTGTAATTGGTGAATCGAATTCTGTTGCATCGGTTGATTCAGATTCTTCTAGATTATGGCACTTACGGATGGGCCACATCGGTGAGCGCAGCATGGATGAGTTGATAAAATGAGGATTGATTGATGGATTTCATCAGTCAAAACTTGGTTTTTGTGAAGAGTGTGTTCTTGGAAAGGAGACGATTTATTTTGGTATAGGAGAGCATAAAGCAAAAGCTGTCTGGGAGTATGCTCATACAGATGTCTGTGGTCCCTCCCCTTGTCATTCTTTAGGTGGAGCCAGATATTTCGTTTCATTTATAGATGATTTCTCTCGTAAAGTATGGGTATACTTTCTTCAATCAAAGAGTGAAACTTTTCCAAGTTTCGAAAGTGTAAATTTATGGTTGAGAAGCAGTCAGGGAAGAAATTGAAAGTTCTTTGTTCAGACAATGGCAGTGAATTTGTATCACAGGAATTCATCGATTATAGTGAGGCTGAAGGATTTAAGAGGCATTACACTACTCAAGGCGACCCCCAGTCTAATGGAGTTGCAGAAAGGATGAATCGGATATTGGAGAGAACAAGATGCCTTAGATTGACCGCTAAATTGAAAAAGGGATTTTAGGCTAAAGCTTTATCTATGGTGGCTTTCCTCATCAACCGCACACCTTCTACTGCATAGATACGAAGATCCTTGAAGAAGTATGGAATGGAGAGCCTGTTAGCTATTCATTTCTTAGAGTGTTTAGTTGCCCAGCTTATGTGCATGAGAACAAAGGGAAGCTGGAACCTAGAGCTCGTAAGTGTATTTTTCTAAGTTATAGGAGAGGAGTGAAGGGATATAGGTTGTGGTGTCCTATTAGCAAGAAGATTGTTTTGAGCAAGCATGTGACTTTTGATGAGAAGGCTATGTCGAAGGTGGAGCCTTCCTCATCGAATGACAATGAGAGACATGTGAAGAATACTAGACACAAAGCAAGTCATCTGTTGATTCTTTCCATAGACATTCAAATGGTGTTTCCGATGACACCATGGTTGATGAGGATAATATCGATGTTGATACAGGGGATCAAACTCAAGGTGGAGCTTATTCAGAACCTAGTCCTATCAGGCAAAGAAGAAAGCCTAAGTGGCTTGATGAGTTTGTTGGATTGAGAATCGAAGATATTAACTTCGATGATATGGAGACATATGCTTTGAATGTTGTCCATGATGAGCCCTGTGATTATAGAGAAGCTATCGCATCAGTTAACAGTTCCAGTTGGTTAGTTGTTATGGGGGAGGAAATTAAATCGTTGTAGAGAAACCATACTTGGGATTTGGTCCCTCTTCCAACCAACAAGAGAGCTATTGGATGCAAGTGGATCTACAGAGTGAAAGACAGTGAAAATGGTAATCTCAGATGCAAGGCAAGATTAGTCGCAAAGGGGTATGTTCAAAAGAAGTGGGTAGAGTATCATGATATCTTTGCTCCAATGGTTAGGCATACTTGTACTCGTATTCTTTTGGCATTAGTTGCTCATTGTGATATGGAATTAGAGCAACTAGATGTCAAAACTGCATTCTTGCATGGTGATCCGGATGAGGAGATTTATTTAAAGCAACCGGAAGGGTTCATTGATAGTAACAGACCATATTATGTTTGCAAACTCAACAAATCTCTATATGGACTGAAGCAGTCTCCTAGACTATGGTATAAGAGGTTTGATAAGTTTATGGTTTCACAGGGATACTCCAAAAGTTTCAAAGACCGGTGTGTTTATTTCAGAAGATGTGATGGTGATATGATTTATTTGTTGTTATACGCTGATGATATGCTGATTACATCTCGGAGTATAGTCATAATTAAGGAGTTGAAAGCGGAGCTCAGTAGAGAGTTTGACATGAAGGATTTGGAAAAGGCACAAAGAATATTGGGTATGGAGATAAACAGGGATAGGAAGCGGAGAGAGTTAAGGCTCACTCAAGCACAGTACATCGAGAAGGTCCTCGCTCGATTTGGAATGGAGAAAGCTAAACCGGTTGGCACTCCATTAGGCTCTCATTTTAAGTTGTCAAAAGACTTATCTCCCTTATCGAAAGAAGACAAGAGGTATATGGCTGATATACCTTATTCTAATGGTGTTGGTAGTCTTATGCATGCGATGGCGTGCACAAGACCAGATTTGGCCCATGCAGTGGGTGTTGTGAGTCGATATATGTCTAACCCAGTCAAAGAACATTGGCAAGCTGTGAAGCAGATTCTTAGATATCTTCGAGGCACTTCTTCGGTGGGCTTGTTATATGGTGGAGTGGCTGGTGACATCTTTCTTAGAGGATACTGTGATTCTGATTATGCTGGGGATAGAGATGCTAGGAAGTCAGTGTCGGGCTATGTTTTTACACTTGGCATAGGCTCAATTTCATGGAGATCAAAGCTGCAATCTATCGTAGCTTTATCGACTACCGAAGCAGAGTTGATATCGATTATGAAAGCAACAAAGAAAGGGTTATACTTACTTAAGTTGTTGGATGATCTTTCAATGGGGCAGCGGATAGTAGAGTTATTTTCAGATAGTCAGAGTGCGATTCATCTTGTTGAGAATCAAGCTTATAGTTCACGGACGAAGCATATTAAGGTTAGAGGTTTCTTTCTTATGCTTGAGGAAGAATGAAGCAAGATCAAATTGTTGAAAGTGAGTACTTTGGATAATCCTTCAGATATGATGACAAAGTCACTTCCTAAGGACAGGTTTGAGAATTGCTAAAACTTGATCAGTTTAATACCTGTTACTTGAGCTCCATAGGGCGCTAGACCCAACAACTTATTTGTCGACTGCTTGATGATAAGGTGATGAAGAGAGATTGTTATATTTGAATCAAGGCGGAGTGTTAAATTTGGATGATTCAAATATTTTTTAAAGAGGAAAGAAATTGATTAACTAATTCATTCAAATCAATTAATTTGGTTGATATATGGAAGGGTATTTTGAAGGAAACTAATTAATTAGTCAATCAATTAATTAGTCAATAAATTTGCTATATAAAGAAATAAATGATTAGGCATGGAGAATAAATCAATCAAAGGAAAGATATAGAAACCAAGATTACACCATTTATTTGTACTAAAATCAAATCATACAATTTGGAAAGATATTTGGGTAATCAGGAAATTGATTTTCTTAATCTCCAAGCAACCCTTCATTATCAAGTCTATTTAAATGAAGAAATTTCATCTTCATACGCAAGCAAGTGTGTGAGAATATCCACCCATTATTCTTCCCTCTCTTTTGCACTCTTTTCTTTATTGAAATACAAGAAGTTGTTGGATTTCGTGGACGTAGGATATTCATATCCGAACCACGCTAAATCTTCTGTGTCTTTTAAATCTGTTATTATTTCTGTGAGACTGCATAATTTTTTTTAAGTGTCATTGGTATCTAAATAGGCAATACTAGATCCTGATCAAATAATTCGCTTCCGCTCAAATTAAAACAAAATTCACTATAGAAATGCCTAAAAAGCACGGTGATCTTGGCATTAAGAACTTGCTGACATGGAACAAACCCGCTTTTAGTAAAAATATTGGTAACTCGCTCGATAGAAAGGAAAACTTATTAGTTAAGTGGACATATAAATGTAACATCGACGGGAAGTGCTTTTGAACCATGAATGTCCCCCAAGGTTGCAACTAGATCTGGCGTGCTATCCTAAATCTTAGACCTAACTTACTTCCTTTCATCATAACACAGGTTTCTGCTGAAGGCAAATTAAAATTCTGGGATGACCCATGGACTTTCAATGATGTTATTCTAAATAAATGATGTCTTATTCAAATAGGCTGCAATATGGCATCTTTGGTGATGCTTATGCCAAGTATTACAAGCACAATGCGTCTTATTTTTCTTCCATATTCAAGTAACCGTCACATTTGAGACCTATGGAACTGAATTAAAAACTCTGTGTACTTATATTCTTTTAATGACAGAGTAGTTTAGTCCTTAAGCAACAAGGAACACAATATTGCTTTGATGTAGAAGTGCATCTCAAAGCAAGCTGACATGCCTACCTTCCTTTGGAATAGAATGATCTGGAATTTTAACTGAAGAGAAAGTGACAATTTAATACATTGGAAGGTCATGAAAAATTATATCCATACTAAAGCTAAATTGTTATACATAGGTTTAGTGCTTGCTTCTGCCTATTTTTTTCTGTAACACTGATGTGGAAGACGGTTTACACCTCTTCTTTAACTATCATGCTATATTTCCTATATGGATCAGGCTAATAATCAAAGCGGAAGAACCGATGTTAACAGAAATAGTACAATTGAATGGGACCTCATTTATAGGGTTACCAGATGGAAAACAGTTGCATTTTTTGATTTTGATTGTGTTTTAGAAATTCTTTCAAGTTAGATGTGATAAACTGCATCATAACCTGATTTGAATCCGCCAGTCATGTGATAATAAAAGAAATGAATGTTGATTATGATTTCGACTTATGAAAATTGTTGGCCAATTATCTTTTTATGCCAAGAACATACTTCATATAGATTTGTTTGGACTAATGACGGAGTTTTATTGATTGATGATTACTCTTGGTGCACGTAAATATATTTGTTTATCCTACGACTTCTAGATTTCACACTATTTGTTTATTTGCACGGCTTCAATTAAATTTCATTTAATAGCTGTTAAAAATGATCTTAAGATATTTTTTCGCACACTTCATGATGTGCTCTATAACTATAATAATCTTGAGTGAAAAAAAAATTCAGATGCAAATTACAATGGTGATCTAGTTGATAGAAAAATTTCTAGTGGAACGTGACTTATGTTGAGACATTCAATAATTGCATCGTTTTTCAAAGAAAATATTTGCATATTTTTCATCTCATATAATTTTCAAATTGAAGACATTTTTTCTTTTATAAAACCCCTTCTAGAAAATCATTTTTGTTGACCTCGTTTCAGATTAGTCATTTTTAAAATTTTGATTTCATAATTATTTTTGGATTTGATTTTAAATGACTACACTGACTAATCTAACCCCCTAATGATTATCGAAAAGATAAATAGTGATTGAAAAAGTAATGAGTGTTGACGTTAATCATATATTATAACTTGAGATGGCATATTTAGTAAATTTCTTTAGAAATTTGAACAAGAGTTACAAAAACTTTTTGTTGGTAAAAATTCCATGATCATTTCTATTTCTATCATATTTCTATCGACTACCACTCATCAAAATCCAATATAGTATGTCAATATGTGGTACTTTAAATAGAAAATTATGCGCTTTCATTTTATTATATTTTAGCAATAAAAACATCCAAAATATTCACTCTCATTTAAAAGTCCTCACGGTTATGCATGGGTGAATTACTTGGGATTTTTGATTATGTGCTTCCATGCTCATTTAAAAGTCCTCACAGTTATGCATGTATGGAACGCATATCAAAATTGATTGATTTAATAGACAAGTTGATTCTAATCTCATTTAAAAGTCCTCATGGTTATGCATGGTTAGAAGATACTTGAATTCATTTTTTTTAATAAAAATTTGGAAATTAATCTCATTTAAAAGTCCTAACGGTTATGCATGGTTTGTAGATATTATAATTCCTGATATAAATATACCCTAAATTGACACAACTATTTGGTTTTATATGATGACATCATTCCTATCATTCTAAAGTGGAATATGCACCTAACAAAGTATTTATGATTTTGTTTGATTTTTAATTAAAATTTAATAATTATATTCGACTGAGTATTAATGTTGTATTAATGCCTATCACTTTATCTCTATTTTTCTAACACTATTGCTCTTTTGCTAATAACAAAAGGGGAAGAGAAAAGTTAAGGTTTTGGCAAATAAAGGTCAAATATTTTCTATTTGGATCTAGGCTCATTTGCATATTTTTATTTACATGCATATATGAAGGGGGAGCTTGGTGTAGAGAGGGAGCATTCAAATAGGGGGAGCAAATAGAATCTATCAATAATCAAATTCATTTAATAAATTCAAAATCTTAAATATATGTTTGTTATCATCAAAAGTGGGAGATTGTTGAATATGCAAGTATATAATTTTTGTTTGATGATAATGAACATATATATATATATATATATATATATATATATATTCATTTAAATGTATTTGTTAATGTACTATTTTATTCTTCACATAATTGAATAAATATTTGCTGAATAAAATAAATAACACAGAATTTAAATTCAAACAAATATTTTATTCAAATAAATATTTATTACAATTTTAAATAGTACAAATTTGAGCTCTCTCTATATATACACACACACAATATTGATTACATTACAATTATCATTTACATCAGCACCTCACTACATATCACTAATTCACTCAAAATTGATCTTCAACTTCATTCCAGATTAAATCTAGCATCTGAGCAATTTGCAAAATAAGCAATAATGCAGTAAAATTGAAAAGAAAATATTTTGCAATGTAAAATAAAATGTGTATTTTTGAAACTATTATTTTCCTCAGTTATTTGGATTGTTCGTCATGATTTAATTTCAAATTCATAATACACGAACAGCTTATGACATGCACAGTGTATCACTGTACATGCGACAAGGCTGTGCACACCACTGTACACTTGACAAGATTGCAAGAACAAGTGAGTACAAGGTCAAACCCAAATCAAAAGCCGGGTTCAACTCAAGTGAAAGTCACGATATCAGCACAAGGTCAAACCCAAGCTTCAAGCTGGATTCAACTCAGGTGCACTACAAAACATCACAAAACTGTCGAGCACAGGAATTCAAATACAATCAAACAAGAATATAGTCTCGACCAAAACAGTACCAGACTCGACCAAGACCACTTCTATTAACAGCAAACAAAAAGCAGTCAATGTGAAGCCTCAGCAATGGTTCAAAGGTCACTGCAACCCAATACATATGCATACACATGTTAGCACAAAGTGCAAAAGTGATGATCATCACAAACAATGAACTGGATAACTCGGCTAACAGGTTCAGGAAGACCACAAAGAACTGCAGTTTAATTTCAAAGTAACCAAAGAATAACACAGAGTACAAGTCTAAAATAAATGCATATGCAGTGATGTACACATGAAGTCAACCTACACCAGTACAGTTTCAATGCCACAAGACCAGTCCACTTACAACAATGAAAATCTGAACCAAAGATAAAGAATATGAAGTCACAGAGGTCCAAATCAAAACCGTAAAGAAGCCACGGGTCAAAAATCAAGTAGTAGTTTTGATCAAAAACAGAGGCAGTGAAACCAGAGGCAAATGTACAAATACAAAACTAACTACAAACTATATGGTGATACAGCAATGTTGCACATGCATATCTAAGTGTAGACGTGATGATACACAAAGTTTACAGGAACCAATACACAGTGAATCAAGGAAAAATGAAGGGCATCAATGAGACTAAAGCCTGCACCAATTCAATATAACCAAGACCAGAAGTGACCTCAACAAGTTGATATGTAGAAAGTAACTTCAGACTTCATATATACATATGTTTGGTCATATATACACGCAGTCAGAGAAACAAGCAACAGAATATTAAGTCAAGTCAAAGTCAGAGCTACAAAACTTATAAACAGTTCGTTAAGCCAAGAACAGTGGACTCATGAAGAAACAATGCTACAAATGGTACCAGACTTGAGTGAATCGAAGTAAACAAATTCAACATGTGCACCAAACCGTAGCAGTGCAACCCGAAGTTGAAACAGCAAGTGGTACAACAACGAAGTTAGATAACATGAGGAACAATGAATTAACAAAGTCAAAATTTTAAATCAAGTCACTGGTCGAACTCAATGAACAGAGAAATAATTCAAACCAATGCCGAAGTCACAAACAAATGCCAGAAATTCAAAACCGTGGTGGCCAAGAAATAAATCACCAGCAATTCAAAGCCATGAAATTCAAGTAAACAAAATATACGAATTTGAACAAATCAAGATCAATCTCAAGCATACAAACATAATCAAGCGGGCGAGCACAAAAGTATCAGACGAATTCGTATACAATATACGAACGAAATTATAGGAGATCGAACCCTTTATAAACGTTTAACATCATCGGTAGAAAAACCATTCGAGTTCAAGTAATATCACAGTGCATAGAATCAATTAGGAACTCGAATCAAAGTCGAGGGTAATATAAATCGAAAAGGGGACAAACATACCAAATTCAAAGCATCATTCGACCTCGACGAATTGAAGCAGCTGAGTGCTACTCGAGGAAACGATCAGTTGCCGAAGAAAATCAGAAGAATTGCAATTGTAATCGATCAACAATCAATCAGCTTATTCAATTGCAAAGCCCTAGTTTTCACACAGAAGAAAGAAAAGCAAGAAGCTATTTTCACAAATGAAGAAGAGAACAGGCCGAACAAATAAAAGAGAAAAGGATATTATTTTTAATGTTTTGTTTTGGGCCGTGTGATATCCGAAATTTTTTTTTGAATATCAATTTAATAGTCTGTATAAAAATTAAATTGATTTGATAATCTTTGTTAATAAAATTTGAATTGATTTAATAATACAATTAAATAAATATTTAATTAGTGAATTTTATCTTTTAAAAAGCTAATAAAATGTTTTCTATTTATAATGTATATACATATACATGCAGATATTATAAATGGAAATCTTTTTTCTAAATTTAACAAATGAAATTATGTTTTCAAATTCTAATATACATTTTGGTAATTTGGAAATGTTGATTTAAATTTAATATAAAACTTTTCAAAGATTATTTAAATAAATAACTATATGATTTTAAATACTTAAGATAAATGTTAATTGTTTAAAATATATTTTTCACTTAAGTTTGAATATTAAATAATATTAAATAAAAGATTTGTTTCATTTCTTTTTATATATTACTTAATAAGTATGAATTGAAGATAGAAGTTTAAAATACAATTTGCATATGGTATTAATTCATTTAATAATAGAAGTTTTTTATAATCTCTTTTATAAATTATTTAAAATTGTCAAATTTGTTATTTTCAAATAATAATTATAATACTTAGTTTTTATAACCATAAATAGTTTTTAATGAATATAGAATTGTTATTTTTAAATTTAATAGGTAGTTATATATGTATATATATAACTTGATGTTTTAAATTGGATTTTATAATTTAATTTGAATTTGAATTAGTTTTGAAATTCAAAAGATAGATATTTTAGATTTTAAAATACTTGTAATTATATGTAATTGGTTTTATTTCTTTAAATTTTTTCTATATATTTATATAAGTATTTATAAACTAATAAAGTAATATAAAAGCTTTCATGTAAATATTTAATATAAAAAGAAAATAAAACAATGACATGTGTTAATATATTAAGTAATCTAAACAACACGTGTTAGTTAATGAACAAAGCTTTATAACAAGTGTCATTTAATTTCCATTTTTTTCTTTTATTTTGTTAAATCAATTTCATCCTAAATACTTATACTTTTCTCTATCTATTCTTTTTCAAAATCAAAAGCTAAAAAAACTTAAACAACTCTTCTTTTTCAAATCTGAAATCATCTCTAAACCAAAAACATATCTGAAAATCAAATCTGCAAATCCGCTTCAAAAACCAGAATTTTTTTTAACTTCTACAACCTGTAATTTCTTTTCCAAATAACAAAATCAAAAGCCTGTTCATCCATTTTTTTCAAAAAGCAAACCTATAACCAAGTTTGCAAAGATCAAAACTAAATCTGGAATCAACAAAGCTTGAGCATTTCTTTTCAAATATGGAAGCATGCATGTAGTTTTAAAGTTTTCAAAGGCAAGAAGCATTTCGGTTTCAAAACAACAAGCAAGCATTCAACTTTCCAGTTTTAAAGACAATTCAAGATTTCAAAAATATGCTCCGCTCATCATCTTAAAATAGGTGAGCAACATCACTTTTAATAAGTTTAAGTATTTGAATCTGTTGCATGATAATTGCGGTGTTAAGTATGTATTATGTGTATATATATATATCAGTAGATCTTCTGTGTATAAAAGAATGGATATATGTGTGCATGTTGTGATCTCTGTATTATACCGTTCTTAGTTCCTAGGTTCAAGAATTATTCAAAACTCATTATCACATGATCTAATCTATGTTAATGTTTAAGATACAAACAAAAATTGTTTGATTTATCATAAATTAAAGTTTAAAAATTTATTTAAGTAAAACAAATTTTGGAATGGCTCTGGAAACCATAAAAACCGATATGCTTAAGCTTTGTCAGAAATTCAAACTTTGTAATTTATTGTTTCAGGCGAATGATCTGAAACATCAACCAAAAACTTGATTTTTAAATCTAAAATCATGATTTTTAGTATTAGTATGAGGATGCAGTTCTAGTTGATCAGAAAATAGGAAAATGGGGTTTTTTTGGTGATCTCTGTGATCTTGGATGTTGTAATCTTCAGCGTTGATGGAGGAATGACCAAAGATTAGAGGAAAATTGTCAGGATAGTGCCCAAAGCATTGTGGTGGTGATGGAAGATCGAAGATATTTGTAAACCTAGTTTGGCTAGGTCGGAAGTTTTTGATCATCGTGACTTCTCTGGATGAACGAGCTTTGCATATAGAAGTATCATGATCCCTTCGTGTTCAAGCTTACTCCAATCTTGTATCATGGGCAATTCATCCATTGTCATATCGTTCATCTTCCTACCTCCACATCTATGTTTGTCACCTTCATCTATGCTAATAATAAGATATTCACCAAACAAAAACTTCTTGATTATCTCCCTCATTTTGCTTAGGATAACCACCCTTAGATTGCATGTGGTGACTTCAATGGCATGCTGGCTAGTGATGATAGGTTGGACATCATTCCAATTAGCTTCAATGAAATATCCTCTGTTAGTGAATCAATCTGCTCCTCCTCCCTTCTTTAAATTCCCTACACTGGAGCTAGTTACTCATGGAATAATAAAAGTAGAAGTGGAGTAAGAACCAGGTCCAAAATTTTTATAGGTTTCTGTAATCTTCCCACCCTTATCAAATGGCCTAGCATCACTTCTCACCTTCCCCTCCCATGATATCTGATCGCTCCCCTTAAATAGTCTCTATTAGTGATGAAACTGTGAAGGGAGATCCCTTTTTAAATTTTATAATGCTTGGACAAGTGATACTAATTTTATTCCAATTATTAAAAATGCTTGGTCTACTTCTAACTTTGGTAACCCTATGTTTGTGTTCCTGCAGAAATTAAAGGCTGTTAAAAAGGCACTTAGGAATTGGGCTAAAGAGAAATGTAGTGATGATTCTCTTCTTTCCTCCCAATGGAAGAATAATCTGGAAATTGCTCAGCCTGATCTCATAAAAAATTCCCTTGACTTGAATCTCTCTAATCTTGAACATGAGCTATCCACTCAATACCACAAAGCCTTACCTATTGGGACTGACATGAAGAAGTAGTAATTGAGATAAAAATGGGGTGCTTATGGTGATAGGAACTCTCATTTCTACCATGCATCCCTCAAAACCAAACAAGATAAAAGCCATATCCCCAACATCATCGATCAACATGGTCATCTAGCTAATACTCCTTAACAAGTTGATGATGCATTCCTCTCCTACTACAGGACCTGTTGGATAACACTAACAACTTTTCTCCTAACCTTGATACTTTAACGATATTTCTCTGTCTATTTTGTCTTTTGAATAGATTGCCATACTTTCTTTTTACATCACTAAGACTGAAATTAAGGAAAGCATATTTATTATGAAAATAGAATCATGTGGAGGTCCTTATGGGTTTATTGTTGTATTCTATATCTCTGCTTCGAATATTATAGCCGATGATCTATATAAAGTTGTTAAAAACCTCTTCTTTCATTGCAAACTTCCCAACGGAATAAATGCAACTGCCATTGCCCTAATTCCCAACTCTAGTCCTACCCTTTATGTAACTTATTTCAGGCCCATTGCCTATTGTAATATCATTTATAAGCGCGTTTCCAAAATTGTTGCAACCAGATTGAAGTTTGTTCTTCCCTCCCTAATTCCAACAACCAGCTGCCTATTTGCCTGAAAGAAGCATATTTGACAATATTCTTATTTCTCATGAACTACTGAAAGACTACAACTCAAACATCACTCCTTGCGCTATGCTAAAGCTTGACATAAGAAAAACCTTTGATTCCCTTCAATGGACTTCAGTTGTCAGAAAAATTGCCAAGATGAAATTTCCTAGGCGCTTTGTGGCGTGGATCTATGCATGTATATCATCCTCTACCTTTCCCTTGTGCCATAATGGGAAGTCAGTAGAATACTTCATAAGCAAGCAAGGTATATGGTAGAGTGATCCAATATCCAATATTTTTATAATTGTCATGGAAGTGCTTTCCTGAATGATCAACCAATGTATGGCAAACAACATCTATATGATGCACCCCAAGTGTAAAGATCTGTTGGTCACTGCACCTATGTTTGTTGATGATGTGCTCTTTTTTTATTAACCTACTGATAACTCTATTAAATGCTTCCTTACCATTCTAGAATAATTCCATCTATGAACTAGCCTTGGCATCAACTTTCATAAGTCTAGTGTGTTGCAGGCTGGAGTCAGCTCAATGGAAGCTCGTAATATCCTCTTTGCCACTTGCATGAAACCAATTTCTTCTTCCCCTTCATACTTATGCATTCCTCTTGCTACCGCCAAAATCACAACCTCTCAGTGCCTTAACCTATGTATTAAAATTACGTATACTATAAAAAACCGGTCCAACAAACTTCTTTCACAAGCTAGGAGAGTCACTTTGATTAATTCTGTTATATTGGCCAAGACCAACTATTGGTGCAGACTTTCCTTTTACCTAAAAAATTAATAAATATAATAAAAAGGATAATGAATCATTTCTTTTGGACTGGGAACATGCACTCTATTAAGCTCATCCCTATTGCATTTTCCAAGCTGGAAATTGTTAAATTTGGATGATTCAAATATTTGTTAAAGAGGAAAGAAATTAATTAATTGATTCATTCAAATCAATTGATTTGGCTGTTATATGGAAGGATATTTTGAAGGACACTAATTAATTAGTCAGTCAATTAATTAGTCAATATATTTGCTATGAAGAAATAAATGATTAGACATGGAGAATAAATCAATCAAAGGAAAGATGTAGAAACCAAGATTACGCCATCTATTTGTACTAAAATCAAATCATGCTATTTGAAAGATATTTAGGTAATCAGGAAATTGATTTTCTTAATCTCTAAGCAACCCTTCATTATAGAGTCTATTTAAATGAAGAAATTTCATCTTCATATGCAAGCAAGTGTGTGAGAGTATCCACCATTATTCTTCCCTCTCTTTTGTACTCTTTTCTTTAGTGAAATAAAAGAAGTTGTAGGGTCTCCGTGGACGTAGGATATTCATATCCGAACCACGTTAAATCTTCCGTGTCTCTTATTTCTATTATTATTATTTCTGTGAGACTGCATAATTTTTTTTGTAAGTGTCATTGGTATCTAAATAGGCAATACTAGATCTTGATCAAATAATTCGCTTCCGCTCAAATTAAAACAAAATTCACTACAGTTTGGTATCAGAGCTAGTGTTATTGTTCCTGTTTGGATATTAATGGCCACTTCTAATAAGTCTGTTGGTAGATCTGGTTTCAATTATGTAGTAACACGTTTTGATGGAAAAGAAGATTATGGTACTTGGAAGATGAAGATGGAGGCTTTATTAAAGAAGGAGAAGACTTATAAGGTTGTTTATGCGCCTGAGAAATTGAAAGGTATTGATGCAGCTGATTGGAAAAGAGGGAAGATGAAGCTCTCACAACAATTCAGTTGAGCCTTGCAGATGAAGTTCTTAGAGAATTCTCTCAGAAAAAGGCGGTGAAGGAACTATGGGATGCATTGTCGGATTCATATCAAAACAAGTCTCTCACTAATCGGATTATTCTTTAACAACAATTCTATTTGTTCAAGATGAAGCCTGGATCCGATCTCATGTAGCATGTAGATGTTTTGACAACTTTGATTATGAACTTGAAGGCAGCGGAAGTTGATATTACCGGTGAGGCTCAAGCTGTGATCCTCTTATGTTCCTTGCCTAAGGAGTATAATGCTTTTGCTAATTCCATGATTTATGGCTGCAGTAAAATTAGCCTGTTTGAGGTAAAGGCTGGTCTTCATAATGAAGTATTAAGAGGTAGATTGGCGAGCACTAGCTTGGATAGTGATACCGAAGGCTTATCTGTTCAGAGAGGTAGAGTCCAAAGAAGGTTGAAGAAAGGTGGAGGATGGAATTCTTCACGGTCTCAGTCTAGGTGGCCTAAGAATTTTACTTGTCATTATTGTAAGAAACCAAGACACTTCATAGCAAAATGTCCCAAGATTAAAGGTAGAAGAAAAGATCCAAAGCAACTCTCAACTTCTACAGCAGAGAAATCAGATACATAAAGTGATACCAATGTATTTACAGCTTCTGGCTCTTTTGGGAAGAGCAACTTATGGCTGATTAATTCTCGCGCATCTTATCATATGACACCTGATAGGAATTGCTTTTCCACTTACGGCTATTTTAATGTAGATTTGAAAATCCAAATTATACTGGTTTTGGAAAATTGTATACAGTTATAAACCATTAATAAATGGGAATATTGTACACTAAAATACAATATTATTGAATATTATAAATTAATATTCACAACTGGGGATGTCAAAAATCCCGGATCGTTACAGACATTATCCTTAATGATATGTCTTCTATCCCTCCTTCTTCGTATGATCACAGTCCTCCTCCCCTTAGTTGGTTGGATTTCCATTCCAACTTAATCTCCACTCCCTCAAACAAACTTAATTCCTTAAAATCTTCATCCTTTCTTGATAGCATTCAAAATAAAACACCGAAACAAAAGGAAAAAGCCAAAAATGACATGAATAAAGCTAATATTTTATCCTCAAGCGGCACAGTACTTGAATCTAATTCAGGAAGGGCCTCTTCAACAAGAAGAGGAAGAAACTTAACCAAAACTACCTCCCAATAGTTTTCCATGTATCATAAAGTTGTAGTTTGGAATAATAGATGTGCACATAATAACGTCAAATTGGATCAAATTAAAGAAATGATAAAACCCCCCAATATCCTATTGATTGCTATCTTAGAAACCAAGCTAAACCATCCTCTAACCATCAAAGCTGCCAATTACATTAATCCTTTATGGGATTTCAACCACAATCTGGTGGCCTTTGCATATAGAAGTATCATGATCCCTTCGTGTTCAAGCTTACTCCAATCTTGTATCATGGGCAATTCATCCATTGTCATATCGTTCATCTTCCTACCTCCACATCTATGTTTGTAACCTTCATCTATGCTAATAATAAGGTATTCACCAAACAAAAACTTCTTGATTATCTCCCTCATTTTGCTTAGGATAACCACCCTTAGATTGCATGTGGTGACTTCAATGGCATGCTGGCTAGTGATGATAGGTTGGACATCATTCCAATTAGCTTCAATGAAATATCCTCTGTTAGTGAATCAATCTGCTCCTCCTCCCTTCTTTAAATTCCCTACACTGGAGCTAGTTACTCATGGAATAATAAAAGTAGAAGTGGAGTAAGAACCAGGTCAAAATTGTTATAGGTTTCTGTAATCTTCCCACCCTTATCAAATGGCCTAGCATCACTTCTCACCTTCCCCTCCCATGATATCTGATCGCTCCCCTTAAATAGTCTCTATTAGTGATGAGACTGTGAAGGGAGATCCCTTTTTAAATTTTATAATGCTTGGACAAGTGATACTAATTTTATTCCAATTATTAAAAATGCTTGGTCTACTTCTAACTTTGGTAACCCTATGTTTGTGTTCCTGTAGAAATTAAAGGCTGTTAAAAAGGCACTTAGGAATTGGGCTAAAGAGAAATGTAGTGATGATTCTCTTCTTTCCTCCCAATGGAAGAATAATTTGGAAATTGCTCAGGCTGATCTCATAAAAAATTCCCTTGACTTGAATCTCTCTAATCTTGAACATGAGCTATCCACTCAATACCACAAAGCCTTACCTATTGGGACTGACATGAAGAAGTAGTAATTGAGATAAAAATGGGGTGCTTATGGTGATAGGAACTCTCATTTCTACTATGCATCCCTCAAAACCAAACAAGCTAAAAGCCATATCCCCAACATCATCGATCAACATGGTCATCTAGCCAATACTCCTTAACAAGTTGATGATGCATTCCTCTCCTACTACAGGACCTGTTGGATAACACTAACAACTTTTCTCCTAACCTTGATACTTTAACGATATTTCTCTTTCTATTTTGTCTTTTGAACAGATTGCCATACTTTCTTTTTACATCACTAAGACCGAAATTAAGGAAAGCATATTTATTATAAAAAAGGATCATGTGGCGGTCCTTATGGGTTTATTGTTGTAATCTATATCTCTGCTTCGAATATTATAGCCGATGATCTATATAAGGTTGTTGAAAACCTCTTCTTTCATTGCAAACTTCCCAACGGAATAAATGCAACTAACATTGCCCTAATTCCCAACTCTAGTCCTACCCTTTATGCAACTTATTTTAGGCCTATTGCCTATTGTAATATCATTTATAAGTGTGTTTCCAAAATTGTTGCAACCAGATTGAAGTTTGTTCTTCCCTCCTCAATTCCAACAACCAGCTGCCTATTTGCCTGAAAGAAGCATATTTGACAATATTCTTATTTCTCATGAACTACTGAAAGACTACAACTCAAACATCACTCCTTGCGCAATGCTAAAGCTTGACATAAGAAAAACCTTTGATTCCCTTCAATGGACTTCAGTTGTCAGAAAAATTGCCAAGATGAAATTTCCTGGGCGCTTTGTGGCGTGGATCTATGCATGTATATCATCCTCTACCTTTCCCTTGTGCCATAATGGGAAGTCAGTAGAAGACTTCATAAGCAAGCAAGGTATATGGTAGAGTGATCCAATATCCAATATTTTTATAATTGTCATGGAAGTGCTTTCCTGAATGATCAACCAATGTATGGCAAACAACATCTATATGATGCACCCCAAGTGTAAAGATCTGTTGGTCACTGCACCTATGTTTGTTGATGATGTGCTCTTTTTTTATTAACCTACTGATAACTCTATTAAATGCTTCCTTACCATTCTAGAATAATTCCATCTATGAACTAGCCTTGGCATCAACTTTCATAAGTCTAGTGTGTTGCAGGCTGGAGTCAGCTCAATGGAAGCTCGTAATATCCTCTTTGCCACTTGCATGAAACCAATTTCTTCTTCCCCTTCATACTTATGCATTCCTCTTGCTACCGCCAAAATCACAACCTCTCAGTGCCTTAACCTATGTATTAAAATTACGTATACTATAAAAAACCGGTCCAACAAACTTCTTTCACAAGCTAGGAGAGTCACTTTGATTAATTCTGTTATATTGGCCAAGACCAACTATTGGTGCATACTTTCCTTTTACCTAAAAAATTAATAAATATAATAAAAAGGATAATGAATCATTTCTTTTGGACTGGGAACATGCACTCTATTAAGCTCATCCCTATTGCATTTTCCAAGCTGGAAATTGTTAAATTTGGATGATTCAAATATTTGTTAAAGAGGAAAGAAATTAATTAATTGATTCATTCAAATCAATTAATTTGGCTGTTATATGGAAGGATATTTTGAAGGACACTAATTAATTAGTCAGTCAATTAATTAGTCAATATATTTGCTATATGAAGAAATAAATGATTAGACATGGAGAATAAATCAATCAAAGGAAAGATGTAGAAACCAAGATTACGCCATCTATTTGTACTAAAATCAAATCATGCTATTTGAAAGATATTTAGGTAATCAGGAAATTGATTTTCTTAATCTCTAAGCAACCCTTCATTATAGAGTCTATTTAAATGAAGAAATTTCATCTTCATATGCAAGCAAGTGTGTGAGAGTATCCACCATTATTCTTCCCTCTCTTTTGTACTCTTTTCTTTAGTGAAATAAAAGAAGTTGTAGGGTCTCCGTGGACGTAGGATATTCATATCCGAACCACGTTAAATCTTCCGTGTCTCTTATTTCTATTATTATTATTTCTGTGAGACTGCATAATTTTTTTTGTAAGTGTCATTGGTATCTAAATAGGCAATACTAGATCTTGATCAAATAATTCGCTTCCGCTCAAATTAAAACAAAATTCACTACAGTTTGGTATCATAGCTAGTGTTATTGTTCCTGTTTGGATATTAATGGCCACTTCTAATAAGTCTGTTGGTAGATCTGGTTACAATTATGTAGTAACACGTTTCGATGGAAAAGAAGATTATGGTACTTGGAAGATGAAGATGGAGGCTTTATTAAAGAAGGAGAAGACTTATAAGGTTGTTTATGCGCCCGAGAAATTAAAAGGTATTGATGCAGCTGATTGGAAGAGAGGGAAGATGAAGCTCTCACAACAATTCAGTTGAGCCTTGCAGATGAAGTTCTTAGAGAATTCTCTCAGAAAAAGACGGTGAAGGAACTATGGGATGCATTGTCGGATGCATATCAAAACAAGTCTCTCACTAATCGGATTATTCTTTAACAACAACTCTATTTGTTCAAGATGAAGCCTGGATCCGATCTCATGTAGCATGTAGATGTTTTGGCAACTTTGATTATGAACCTGAAGGCAGCGGAAGTTGATATTACCGATGAGGCTCAAGCTGTGATCCTCTTATGTTCCTTGCCTAAGGAGTATAATGCTTTTGCTAATTCCATGATTTATGGCTGCAGTAAAATTAGCCTGTCTGAGGTAAAGGCTGGTCTTCATAATGAAGTATTAAGAGGTAGATTGGCGAGCACTAGCTTGGATAGTGATACCGAAGGCTTATCTGTTCAGAGAGGTAGAGGACCAAGCAGGTTGAAGAAAGGTGGAGGATGGAATTCTTCACGGTCTCAGTCTAGGTGGCCTAAGAATTTTACTTGTCATTATTGTAAGAAACCAAGACACTTCATAGCAAAATGTCCCAAGATTAGAGGTAGAATAAAAGATCCAAAGCAACACTCAACTTCTACAGCAGAGAAATCAAATACATAAAGTGATACCAATGTATTTACAGCTTCTGGCTCTTTTGAGAAGAGCAACTTATGGCTGATTGATTCTGGCGCATCCTATCACATGACACCTGATAGGAATTGCTTTTCCACTTACCACGAAATTGACGAAGGAGAAGTTCCAATGGATAATGATGCTTCTTGCCATATGGTGGGTGTTGGTAGCGTGATGATTAGGATGTTTGATGGTGTTATTCGTACGATCACCGATGTCAAGCATGTACCTGATTTGAGGCGGAGCTTAATCTCTATTGGGGCATTGAGTAGACTTGGCTTGAAGACTGTAGTGGAAGAAGAGAAAATGAAGATATCGTAGGGTTCCATGATTATTATGAGAATTTGAAGGCAAGAAATCTTTATCTATTAAAGGGCACTACTGTAATTGGTGAATCGAATTCTGTTGCATCGGTTGATTCAGATTCTTCTAGATTATGGCACTTACGGATGGGCCACATCGGTGAGCGCAGCATGGATGAGTTGATAAAATGAGGATTGATTGATGGATTTCATCAGTCAAAACTTGGTTTTTGTGAAGAGTGTGTTCTTGGAAAGGAGACGATTTATTTTGGTATAGGAGAGCATAAAGCAAAAGCTGTCTGGGAGTATGCTCATACAGATGTCTATGGTCCCTCCCCTTGTCATTCTTTAGGTGGAGCCAGATATTTCGTTTCATTTATAGATGATTTCTCTCGTAAAGTATGGGTATACTTTCTTCAATCAAAGAGTGAAACTTTTCCAAGTTTCGAAAGTGTAAATTTATGGTTGAGAAGCAGTCAGGGAAGAAATTGAAAGTTCTTTGTTCAGACAATGGCAGTGAATTTGTATCACAGGAATTCATCGATTATAGTGAGGCTGAAGGATTTAAGAGGCATTACACTACTCAAGGCGACCCCCAGTCTAATGGAGTTGCAGAAAGGATGAATCGGATATTGGAGAGAACAAGATGCCTTAGATTGACCGCTAAATTGAAAAAGGGATTTTAGGCTAAAGCTTTATCTATGGTGGCTTTCCTCATCAACCGCACACCTTTTACTGCATAGATACGAAGATCCTTGAAGAAGTATGGAATGGAGAGCCTGTTAGCTATTCATTTCTTAGAGTGTTTAGTTGCCCAGCTTATGTGCATGAGAACAAAGGGAAGCTGGAACCTAGAGCTCGTAAGTGTATTTTTCAAAGTTATAGGAGAGGAGTGAAGGGATATAGGTTGTGGTGTCCTATTAGCAAGAAGATTGTTTTGAGCAAGCATGTGACTTTTGATGAGAAGGCTATGTCGAAGGTGGAGCCTTCCTTATCGAATGACAATGAGAGACATGTGAAGAATACTAGACACAAAGCAAGTCATCTGTTGATTCTTTCCATAGACATTCAAATGGTGTTTCCGATGACACCATGGTTGATGAGGATAATATCGATGTTGATACAGGGGATCAAACTCAAGGTGGAGCTTATTCAGAACCTAGTCCTATCAGGCAAAGAAGAAAGCCTAAGTGGCTTGATGAGTTTGTTGGATTGAGAATCGAAGATATTAACTTCGATGATATGGAGACATATGCTTTGAATGTTGTCCATGATGAGCCCTGTGATTATAGAGAAGCTATCGCATCAGTTAACAGTTCCAGTTGGTTAGTTGTTATGGGGGAGGAAATTAAATCGTTGTAGAGAAACCATACTTGGGATTTGGTCCCTCTTCCAACCAACAAGAGAGCTATTGGATGCAAGTGGATCTACAGAGTGAAAGACAGTGAAAATGGTAATCTCAGATGCAAGGCAAGATTAGTCGCAAAGGGGTATGTTCAAAAGAAGTGGGTAGAGTATCATGATATCTTTGCTCCAATGGTTAGGCATACTTGTACTCGTATTCTTTTGGCATTAGTTGCTCATTGTGATATGGAATTAGAGCAACTAGATGTCAAAACTGCATTCTTGCATGGTGATCCGGATGAGGAGATTTATTTAAAGCAACCAGAAGGGTTCATTGATAGTAACAGACCATATTATGTTTGCAAACTCAACAAATCTCTATATGGACTGAAGCAGTCTCCTAGACTATGGTATAAGAGGTTTGATAAGTTTATGGTTTCACAGGGATACTCCAAAAGTTTCAAAGACCGGTGTGTTTATTTCAGAAGATGTGATGGTGATATGATTTATTTGTTGTTATACGCTGATGATATGCTGATTACATCTCGGAGTATAGTCATAATTAAGGAGTTGAAAGCGGAGCTCAGTAGAGAGTTTGACATGAAGGATTTGGAAAAGGCACAAAGAATATTGGGTATGGAGATAAACAGGGATAGGAAGCGGAGAGAGTTAAGGCTCACTCAAGCACAGTACATCGAGAAGGTCCTCGCTTGATTTGGAATGGAGAAAGCTAAACCGGTTGGCACTCCATTAGGCTCTCATTTTAAGTTGTCAAAAGACTTATCTCCCTTATCGAAAGAAGACAAGAGGTATATGGCTGATATACCTTATTCTAATGGTGTTGGTAGTCTTATGTATGCGATGGCGTGCACAAGACCAGATTTGGCCCATGCAGTGGGTGTTGTGAGTCGATATATGTCTAACCCAATCAAAGAACATTGGCAAGCTGTGAAGCAGATTCTTAGATATCTTCGAGGCACTTCTTCGGTGGGCTTGTTATATGGTGGAGTGGCTGGTGACATCTTTCTTAGAGGATACTATGATTCTGATTATGCTGGGGATAGAGATGCTAGGAAGTCAGTGTCGGGCTATGTTTTTACACTTGGCATAGGCTCAATTTCATGGAGATCAAAGCTGCAATCTATCGTAGCTTTATCGACTACCGAAGCAGAGTTAATATCGATTGTGAAAGCAACAAAGAAAGGATTATACTTACTTCAGTTGTTGGATGATCTTTCAATGGTGCAGCGGATAGTAGAGTTATTTTCAGATAGTCAGAGTGTGATTCTGTTGAGAATCAAGCTTATAGTTCACGAACGAAGCATATTAATGTTAGAGGTTTCTTTCTTATGCTTGAGGAAGAACAAAGCAAGATCAAATTGTTGAAAGTGAGTACTTTGGATAATCCTTCAGATATGATGACAAAGTCACTTCCTAAGGACAGGTTTGAGAATTGCTAAAACTTGATCAGTTTGATACCTGTTACTTGAGCTCCATGGGGCGCTAGACCCAACAACTTATTTGTCGACTGCTTGATGATAAGGTGATAAAGAGAGATTGTTAAATTTGAATCAAGGTGGAGTGTTAAATTTGGATGATTCAAATATTTTTTAAAGTGGAAAGAAATTGATTAATTGATTCATTCAAATCAATTAATTTGGTTGGTATATGGAAGGATATTTTGAAGGAAACTAATTAATTAGTCAATCAATTAATTAGTCAATAAATTTGCTATATGAAGAAATAAATGATTAGGCATGGAGAATAAATCAATCAAAGGAATGATATAGAAACCAAGATTACACTATCTATTTGTACTAAAATCAAATCATACAATTTGGAAAGATATTTGGGTAATCAGGAAATTGATTTTCTTAATCTCCAAGCAACCCTTCATTATCAAGTCTATTTAAATGAAGAAATTTCATCTTCATACACAAGCAAGTGTGTAAGAATATCCACCCATTATTCTTCCCTCTCTTTTGTACTCTTTTCTTTATTGAAATACAAGAAGTTGTTGGGTCTCCGTGGACGTAGGATATTCATATCCGAACCACGCTAAATCTTCAGTGTCTTTTATTTCTGTTATTATTTCTGTGAGACCGCATAATTTTTTTTAAGTGTCATTGGTATCTAAATAGGCAATACTAGATGCTGATCAAATAATTCGCTTCCGCTCAAATTAAAACAAAATTCACTATAGAAATGCCTAAAAAGCATGGTCATCTTGGCATTAAGAACTTGTTGACATGGAACAAACCCGCTTTTAGTAAAAATATTGGTAACTTGCTCAATAGAAAGGAAAACTTATTAGTTAAGTGGACATATAAATGTAACATCGGCGGGAAGAGCTTTTGAACCATGAATGTCCCCCAAGGTTGCAACTAGATCTGGCGTGCTATCCTAAATCTTAGACCTAACTTACTTCCTTTCATCATAACATGGGTTTCTGCTGAAGGCAAAGTAAAATTCTAGGATGACCCATGGGCTTTCAATGGTGTTATTCTAAATATATGATGACTTATTCAAATAGGCTGCAATCTGGCATCTTTGGTGATGCTTATGCCAAGTATTACAAGCACAATGCTTCTTTTTTTTCTTCCACATTCAAGTAACCGTCACATTTGAGACCTATGGAACTGAATTAAAAACTCTGTGTACTTATATTCTTTTAATGACTGAGTAGTTTAGTCCTTAAGCAACAAGGAACACAATATTGCTTTGATGTAGGAGTGCATCTCAAAGCAAGAATGACATGCCTACCTTCCTTTGAAATGGAATGATTTGGAATTTTAACTGAAGAGAAAGTGACAATTTAATACTTTGGAAGGTCATGAAAAATTATATCCATACTAAAGCTAAATTGTTAGACATAGGTTTTGTGCTTGCTTCTGCCTATGTTTTTCTGTAACACTGATGTGGAAGACGGTTTACACCTCTTCTTTAACTATCATGCTATATTTCCTATATGGAACAGGTTAATAATCAAAGCGGAAGAACCGATGTTAACAGAAATAGTACAATTGAATGTGACCTCATTTATAGGGTTACCAGATGGAAAACAGTTGCATTTTTTGATTTTGATTGTGTTTTAGAAATTCTTTCAAGTTAGATGTGATAAACTGCATCATAACCTGATTTGAATCAGCCAGTCATGTGATAATAAAAGAAATGAATGTTGATTATGATTTCGACTTATGAAAATTATTGGCCAATTATCTTTTTATGCCAAGAACATACTTCATATAGATTTGTTTGGACTAATGACGGAGTTTTATTGATTGATGATTACTCTTGGTGCACGTAAATATACTTGTTTATCCTACGACTTCTAGATTTGACACTATTTGTTTATTTGCACGGCTTCACTTAAATTTCATTTAATAGCTGTTAAAAATGATTTTAAGATATTTTTTCGCATACTTCTTGATCTGCTCTATAACTATAATAATCTTGAGTGAAAGAAAAATTCAGATGCAAATTACAATGGTGATCTAGTTGATAGAAAAATTTCTAGTGGAACGTAATTTATGTTGAGACATTCAATAATTGCATCGTTTTTCAAAGAAAATATTTGCATATTTTTCATCTCATACAATTTTCAAATTGAAGACATTTTTTCTTTTATAAAACCCCTTCTAGAAAATCATTTTTGTTGACCTCGTTTCAGATTAGTCATTTTTAAAATTTTGATTTCATAATTATTTTTGGATTTGATTTTAAATGACTACACTGACTAATCTAACTCCCTAATGATTATCGAAAAGATAAATAGTGATTGAAAAAGTAATGAGTGTTGACGTTAATCATATATTATAACTTGAGATGGCATATTTAGTAAATTTGTTTAGAAATTTGAACAAGAGTTGCAAAAACTTTTTGTTGGTAAAAATTCCATGATCATTTCTATTTCTATCATATTTCTATCGACTACCACTCATCAAAATCCAATATAGTATATCAATATGTGGTACTTTAAATAGAAAATTATGCGCTTTCATTTTATTATATTTTAGCAATAAAAACATCCAAAATATTCACTCTCATTTTAAAAGTCCTCACGGTTATGCATGGGTGAATTACTTGGGATTTTTGATTATGTGCTTCCATGATCATTTAAAAGTCCTCACAGTTATGCATGTATGGAACGCATATCAAAATTGATTGATTTAATAGACAAGTTGATTCTAATCCCATTTAAAAGTCCTCATGGTTATGCGTGGTTGGAAGATACTTGAATTCATTTTTTCAATAAAAATTTGGAAATTAATCTCACTTAAAAGTCCTAACGGTTATGCATGGTTTGTAGATATTCTAATTCCTGATATAAATATACCCCAAATTGACACAACTATATGGTTTTATATGATGACATCATTCCTATCATTCTAAAGTGGAATATGCACCTAACAAAGTATTTATGATTTTTTTTGATTTTTTTATTGAAATTTAATATTTATATTCGACTGAGTATTAATGTTGTATTAATGCCTATCACTTTATCTCTATTTTTCTAACATTATTGCTCTTTTGCTAATAACAAAAGGGGAAGAGAAAAGTTAAGGTTTTGGCAAATAAAGGTCAAATAATTTCTATTTGGATCTAGGCTCATCTGCATATTTTTATTTGCATGCATATATGAAGGGGAGCTTGGTATAGAGAGGGAGCATTCAAATAGGGGGAGCAAATAAAATCTATCAATAATCAAATTCATTTAATAAATTCAAAATCTTAAATATATGTTTGTTATCATCAAAAGGGGGAGATTGTTGAATATGCAAGTATATAATTTTTGTTTGATGATAATAAACATATATATATATTCATTTAAATGTATTTGTTAATGTACTATTTTATTCTTCACATAATTGAATAAATATTTGCTGAATAAAATAAATAACACAGAATTTAAATTCAAACAAATATTTTATTCAAATAAATATTTATTACAATTTTAAATAGTACAATTTTGAGCTCTCGCTATATATACACACACAATATTGATTACGTTACAATTATCATTTACATCAGCACCTCACTACATATCACTCATTCACTCAAAATTGATCTTCAACTTCATTCCAGATTAAATCTAGCATCTGAGCAATCTGCAAAATAAACACTAATGCAGTAAAATTGAAAATAAAATATTTTGCAATGTAAAATAAAATGTGTATTTTTGAAACTATTATTTTCCTCAGTTATTTGGATTGTTCGTCATCATTAAATTTCAAATTCATAATACACGAACAACTTATGACATGCACAGTGTATCATTGTACATGCCACAAGGTTGTGCACACCACTGTACACTTGACAAGATTGCAAGAACATGTGAGCACAAGGTCAAACCCAAATCAAAAGCCGGGTTCAACTCAAGTGAAAGTCACGATATCAGCACAAGGTCAAACCCAAGCTTCAAGCTGGATTCAACTCAGGTGCACTACAAAACATCACAAAACTGTCGAGCACAGGAATTCAAATACAACCAAACAAGAATATAGTCTCGACCAAAACAGTACCAGACTCGACCAAGACCACTTCTAGTAACAACAAACAAAAAGCAGTCAATGTGAAGCCTCAGCAATGGTTCAAAGGTCACTGCAACCTAATACACATGCATACACATGTTAGCACAAAGTGAAAAAGTGATGATCATCACAAACAATGAACTGGATAACTCGGCTAACAGGTTCAGGAAGACCACAAAGACAACTGCAGTTTAATTTCAAAGTAACCAAAGAATAACACAGAGTACAAGTCTAAAATAAATGCATATGCAGTGATGTACACATGAAGTCAACCTACACCAGTACAGTTTCAATGCCACAAGACCAGTCCACTTACAACAATGCAAACCCGAACCAAAGATAAAGAATATAAAGTCACAGAGGTCCAAATCAAAACCGGAAAGAAGCCACGGGTCAAAAATCAAGTAGTAGTTTTGATCAAAAACAGAGGCAGTGAAACCAGAGGCAAATGTACAAATACAAAACTAACTACAAACTATATGGTGATACAGCAATGTTGCACATGCATATCTAAGTGTAGACGTGATGATACACAAAGTTTACAGGATCCAATACACAGTGAATCAAGGAAAAATGGAAGGCATCAATGAGACTAAAGCCTGCACCAATTCAATATAACCAAGGCCAGAAGTGACCTCAACAAGTTGATATGTAGAAAGTAACTTCAGACTTCATATATACATATGTTTGGTCATATATACACGCAGTCAGAGAAACAAGCAACAGAATATTAAGTCAAGTCAAAGTCAGAGCTACAAAACTTATAAACAGTTCGTTAAGCCAAGGACAGTGGACTCATGAAGAAACAATGCTACAAATGGTACCAGACTTGAGTGAATCGAAGTAAACAAATTCAACATGTGCACCAAACAGTAGCAGTGCAACCCGAAGTTGAAACAGCAAGTGGTACAACAACGAAGTTAGATAACATAAGGAACAATGAATTAACAAAGTCAAAATTTTAAATCAAGTCACTGGTCAAACTCAATGCACAGAGGAATAATTCAAACCAATGCCGAAGTCACAAACAAATGCCAGAAATTCAAAACCGTGGTGGCCAAAAAATAAATCACAAGCAATTCAAAGCCATGAAATTCAAGTAAACAAAATATACGAATTTGAACAAATCAAGATCAATCTCAAGCATACAAACATAATCAAGCGGGCGAGCACAAAAGTATCAGACGAATTCGTATACAATATACGAACGAAATTATAGGAGATCAGACCCTTTATAAATGTTTAACATCATCGGTAGAAAAACTATTCGAGTTCAAGTAATATCACAGTGCATAGAATCAATTAAGAACACGAATCAAAGTCGAGGGTAATATAAATCGAAAAGGGGACAAACATACCAAATTCAAAGCATCATTCGACCTCGACGAATTGAAGCAGCTGAGTGCAACTCGAGGAAACGATCGGTTGCCGAAGAAAATCGGAAGAATTGCAATTGTAATCGATTAACAATCAATCAGCCTATTCAATTGCAAAGCCCTAGTTTTCGCACAGAAGAAAGGAAAGCAAGAAGCTATTTTCACAAATGAAGAAGAGAACAGGCCGAACAAATAAAAGAGAAAAGGAGATTATTTTTAATGTTTTGTTTTGGGCCGTGTGATATCCCGGAAATTTTGGCAATATCAATTTAATAATCTGTATAAAAATTAAATTGATTTGATAATCTTTGTTAATAAAATTTGAATTGATTTAATAATACAATTAAATAAATATTTAATTAGTGAATTTTATCTTTTAAAAAGCTAATAAAATGTTTTCTATTTATAATGTATATATATATGCAGATATTATAAATGGAAATCTTTTTTTTTTTAAATTTAACAAATGAAATTATGTTTTCAAATTCTAATATACATTTTGGTAATTTGGAAATGTTGATTTAAATTTAATATAAGACTTTTCAAAGATTATTTAAATAAATAACTATATGATTTTAAATACTTAAGATAAATGTTAATTGTTTAAAATATATTTTTAACTTAAGTTTGAATATTAAATAATATTAAATAAAAGATTTCTTTCATTTCTTTTTGTATATTACTTAATAAGTATGAATTGAAGATAGAAGTTTAAAATACAATTTGCATATGGTATTAATTCATTTAATAAAAGAAGTGTTTTATAATCTTTTTTATAAATTATTTAAAATTGTCAAATTTGTTATTTTCAAATAATAATTATAATACTTAGTTTTTATAACGATAAATAGTTTTTAATGAATATAGAATTGTTATTTTTAAATTTAATAGGTAGTTATATATGTATATATATAACTTGATATTTTAAATTGGATTTTATAATTTAATTTGAATTTGAATTAGTTTTGAAATTCAAAAGATAGATATTTAGAATATTTTGGATTTTAAAATACTTGTAAAAGTTTTTAATTATATGTAATTGGTTTTACTTCTTTAAAATTTTTCTACATATTTATATAAGTATTTATAAACTAATAAAGTAATATAAAAGCTTTCATGTAAATATTTAATATAAAAAGAAAATAAAACAATGACATGTGTTAATATATTAAGTAATCTAAACAACACGTGTTAATTAATGAACAAAGCTTTATGACAAGTGTCATTTAATTTCCATTTTTTTCTTTTATTTTGTTAAATCAATTTCAGCCTAAATACTTATACTTTTCTCTGTCTATTCTTTTTCAAAATCAAAAGCTAAGAAAACTTAAACAACTCTTCTTTTTCAAATCTGAAATCATCTCTAAACCAAAAACATATCTGAAAATCAAATCTGCAAATCCGCTTCAAAAACCATAAATTTTTTTTAACTTCTACAACCTGTAATTTCTTTTCCAAATAACAAAATCAAAAGCTTGTTCATCCATTTTTTTCAAAAAGCAAACCTGTAACCAAGTTTGCAAAGATCAAAACTAAATCAGGAATCAACAAAGGTTGAGCATTTCTTTTCAAATCTGGAAGCATGCATGTAGTTTTAAAGTTTTCAAAGGCAAGAAGCATTTCGGTTTCTAAACAACAAGCAAGCATTCAATTTTCCAGTTTTAAAGACAATTCAAGATTTCAAAAATATGCTCTGTTCATCATCTTAAAACAGGCGAGCAACATCACTTTTAATAAGTTTAAGTATTTGAATCTGTCGCATGATAATTGTTGTGTTAAGTATGCATTATGTGTATATATATAGTAGATCTTCTGTGTATATAAGAATGGATATATGTGTGCATGTTGTGATCTCTGTATTATACCGTTCTTAGTTCTTAGGTTCAAGAATTGTTCAAAACCCATTATCACATGATCTAATCTATGTTAGTGTTTAAGATACAAACAAAAATTGTTTGATTTATCATAAATTAAAGTTTAAAATTTTATTTAAGTAAAACAAATTTTGGAATGGCTCTGGAAACCATAAAAACAGATATGCTTAAGCTTTGTCAGAAATTCAAACTTTGTAATTTATTGTTTCGGGTGAGTGATCTGAAACATCAACCAAAAATTTGATTTTTAAATCTAAAATCATGATTTTTAGTATTAGTATGAGGATGCAGTTCTAGTTGATCAGAAAATAGGAAAATGGGGTTTTTTTAGCGATCTCTGTGATCTTGGATGTTGTAATCTTCAGCGTTGATGGAGGAATGACCAAAGATTAGAGGAAAATTGTCAGGATAGTGCCCAAAGCACTGTGGTGGTGATGGAAGATCGGAGATATTTGTAAACCTAGTTTGTCTAGGTCGGAAGTTTTCGATCATCGTGACTTCTCTGGATGATCGAGCCGCATGAGATTTTGGGAGATTGAAGCTTGGGCGATGGCGAAGTTGAGTCTGAAAGCCAGGGTACTCTGATGGTCGGAGATTAGAATGCGAGGCGATTTCTGTTTTTAACGAGGTGGTTCCTGGTTCTGTTATTTTGGTTCAATGTTTGAAGTTGAGCACTCGAATTCGATTTCGAGTTTGAGGTGATGATCTATTGAGCGTGATCAGGTTCGAGGGCGACTGTCGATGTGGGAAGATCATCGTTGATGATCAGAGCGAACGGCACCACCGTGCATGTGCACGGTGCACTGCCTGTTTTTCTGGTGAGTTTGATTTTGTAGGGGAGTAGTGTGCTCGGGTTATTCTCGAGTGGTTCGAAAATTTGTTCGAAGATTTTTAGGTTTTGACTCGAAGCAATTTGGGGATGGGCTCGGGTAAATGTTGGTCATAGGTTTAAACCTGTAAGTGTTTTAAAAATTTTAAAACTGAATTTTTAAAAGGTAGAGTAGAGATTTAAACTAAGTTTAAATCAAAGTTATAAATCTGGATTCAAAATCTATTTTGAATTTTAGTTTTGAAATAAATAAGTTTTTTTTTTTAAAATGAAATGCTTTAACAACTTTAAATTGTTAAAGTATTTTATAAAATGATCTAAAAATCTGAAAGTAAAGATTTAAATAAGTTTTAAATCTAAGTTTAAATTTGGATTCAAAAATGAATTTGTATCCTAGTTTTGGAATAAAAGAAGGATTTTAAGTTTAAAATGTTCTAACAACTTTGAATATATAAAGTGTATTTTAAGTTGATTTAAATTTAAATTGAAATTGGTTTTAAAACTATTTCAAATTCCTTTTAGAAGATAAGTATTTTTAAACATGTAATTAAAGGGTTTTTAAATTGTTTTAAACTTTGTTAAAGTTGTATTCATTTTAAATCTTAAATTTAAAATGAAATTTGAAAGTAAATTTGAAAGTAAATTGTTTTAAATGCTTTGTTAATGATAACTTGATCATTAATATGGAAAGCTTTATCTTAAGTTAATTAGAATTTAAAGATTTAAGATTCATTAAATTATTAAGGTAAATAAATAAATAATTTATTTATTTAATTAATTAATGATTTGATTAATTAAATAAGTAATTAAAGGTTTGAATTAATTAATTAAAGTTTATGATTAATTAACTAAGGAATAATTAATTTGTAATTAAGGATTATTAATTAGATTTTAATTAATAATTTAAGATTAATTAATCAAGTAATTAAAATTAATTAAGTATCAATTAATCACTTAATTAACTAATAATTAGAGATTAATTAATGGGTTATTAAAAATAAATTAATTTGTAATTAATAATGATCAATCTAAGTTTAATTACTTACGGTAAGTTATTAAAGAATTAATAATAGTTAATGAAGATCATTAACTAGGGATTATTAAATAATTAATTAATGTGATTAATTTTAATAATTAATTATATTAATTAATTAAAGATAATCATTTATGGAAATTGTTTAAGTATAATTACTTAATGAAAGTAATTAGAGGAATTAATTACTCAAGGTAATTAATTAAATTAATGTGATTAGTTTAAGTTGATTAATTGGTTTAATTAATTTAAATAATCATTGGATGATGGGTTAAGTAAAATTACTTAATGTAATTAATGAAGTATAATTACTTAATGAAGTAATTAAGATGAGTAATTACTGGATGTAATTAATTAAAGATTGAAAGTGATTGTGTTTAATTACTTTGTGTAATTAATATGAAGGATAATTACTTAATGAAAGTAATTAATAATTAATTACTTAGTGTAATTAATTTAAGAAGTAATTAATAAAATTATTTGAAGATAATTAAGAGATGTAACTAATTAAGTGTAATTAATTACTGAATGAGATTAATCAAGGGTGATTAATAAATTTAACTATTTAAAGATTAATTATTAAATGAAATTAATTAAGGAGTAATTAATTTATTCAGTATAGTAATTAAGGGTAGTTAACTACTATTTGTGATTAATCAAGAGCGGTTAATAATTATGGTTAATAATTAATTAAGAAGTAATTATGGGATCATTAATTAATATAATTAATGATGTAATTAAGGATTGATTAATTAAGATTAATTAATTAGTAATAAGTGATTATGAAGTATTTAATTAATTATAATTAATTAAGGATTAACGTAATTAATTATAGTTAATTAATTAATGAAGTAATTAAAGGTTATTTCTGTATTTGGTTAAGAATAATTAATTTGTGAAATTAATTAGAGGATAATTACATGAATGTAATTAAAGAATAATTAATCAAGGGTGATTAATTAAGGTGGATAATTAGAGAATGATTAATTAATTGATTTGTAATTAATTAATGGTTATGTAAGCAAGATTTATAATGATGAAGTAATCAATTTAATTCACTTTAAATTAATTAGAAATGCAAGTAATTAATTTAATTCATTTTAAATTAATTATAGATGGTTTGATTATTAGATCCTTGCTTATGTATGGATGGACGATATTGATTGCCTTGAATGGTTTGATATCTCCGATATGAGATAAGTAATGCTGTATGGTATGGATGCTTTGGTTGAAGTGTGATGATAATGTGAATTATCTGTTTATGATGATAATGTGAATTATCTGTATATGATGATAATGTGAATTATCTGTATATGATGATAATGTGAATTATCTATGTGATATTATGAATTATCTATCTGTGTGTAAATAGATATTGAATTGAATTGTTTTAAACTTTAAAACAACTTGGACCTAAAAGATGGCGTTTTGGATTTCGATGAGACTGGGATCGAGTTTCCAGATTGGGATATCCGAAAACCACATCGATCCAAATTAACGATAGGTCGTGAATCTCAAGTGAAGATGAAGATTCAGAGTGCAAGGGTTATTGTCGTTAACTATGAGGGTGATTCCAAAATGTGTGTAACAAGATAATGCCTTCGGTTTCGTTTAAACCCGAACGAACTTGTATGGATTGAATGCTTCCAGAACATCGTCAGGAGGACGATGAGCATTCTAAGAGATGTGTTCTCTAAAGGTAATCGTAGCCTCAAGCCTCATCAACTGGGAATGGCTAAAACATGGAAGGTGAGACAAGGCTAAGTGGGTCATGCCCAAGTAGGACGAGATTTACCCCTGTCTAGAAGTCCCTTTATATTCGGCTGTGTGGGGCGGTTGATTGCAACAACTGTCGGGGTTGTCATGTTCGGGATTGTCCAGTAAGGGATGGTTCCGGCTTTGTGCAGGGGATTTAGGGTGGATCCTCGGTAAGGTGATCTAGGCCACGTACTGTGACGGGCGGTACCCCAGTAGCCCTGCCATTGATGGAAACCCATTCTTCCTACGTGCCCTTACGGTTTTGATTGTATACCTATGTAGCTGGAATTTAATAAATGTAACAATTTCTGATATTTCTTATTTATTTGAAAATCCTAGACCCTATTATAATATAACTGGATTTCCTATCAAATGTTTTGGTTAGCGTAAGGTAAAAATTTACCTATGTTTATTTGTGGGGAGTCTTATGTGATACCCTTTGTTTTCAAAGGTTTTCAAAGTTAAGCAACCTTAACCTACTACTCACACCAGACCCATGTCCGACCCGGAGTTTATCTTCTGTTTTCTTAAACTCTTAGGTACTCAAATTTTTACAAGTAGCCAAGGGATTCAGGTTAGCTTTGACGAATTTTGGAGGAGCAATGGAGCAGGAGGCTTCAGCGTTTGTAGATATATATAGTATTCTGGTGTGTGATCTCCGAGTTAAATATTTGTGTTGTATTGAGTTGTAATAACTAGACAGGTGTTTATAACTGTCTAGTATATGATGAATAAGCTGTGTAACTCTGATAGATGTTGTATATTATGTAAATACTTATGTGATTAATATAATTTATTCATTCCGCTGTTGAGATTCTGATGTTGTTTCTTTTCTTTCTTCTCTGTCTTTCTTTTTTCTATCCCTTTCTTTCTGAAAGATGATGCGACTTTCTATAGGGAGAAAGGCGGGTCGTCACAGGTCGGCTCTATAGTATTTGGGCTTTATTGTTTAAAATTAGGGTTTTGTGTTTAATTTGTTTTTAAATTTGTATTTTTCTTTTAAACCATTGTAAATTCTAGTCGTGTGACTAGGGGACAAACTGCGATGGTGTAGTTCGAGAATTCGCAACTTAGCGGCTGAATTATGGTAGGGTTTTGAGCGTAGAGTTAAGCTTTGTCGATAGAGGGTGTCGTAAGTTTACATGTGTAAGCGTCTGACTACTTAATTTTTAGTAGAAATCCTAGGGGCAGCACGTATGCAGGGTTTTGCCGAAGCTGAGTAAATCTGTGTGTTATATTTTTTGCTTTTATTATTCTGCTATTACCTATGCTTCTTTACTCTGCAATATCTGTATAAACTTCCACAATAATTTTTATAATTAATAGTATCACCCTATTCACCCACCGCTAGGGTGAAATCAATCCTACAGTTTTTCTTCATGCTTGCTTTTGTTTTATTTCTATTTTTGAAGCATACCTTGTTATGGTTTGTTCTTTTTTACTTCGGTAATAAACTAGTAGGGGCCTAGTCAACCCTACTTACCTTGCTAAAAAAATTATACACATAAAATAATATAAATATCAAAATATCTTATTTGTTTTTTGACTAATGTACTAAGATTTAAGTTCAAATTTTGTATTTTCAAAATATCTAATTAAGACTTGTTAAAACATTTTAAATTCAAATCCAAATCTATAAAATATCAAGTAAAATATTTAAATAAAATATATTATAATATATTTAAAAAACCTAAAATAATTATTGATGTAAAACACACACACACAGATATATATATATGTGTGTGTGTATATTAATACACAAAACTGTTTAATATATAAATATATATGCATATATTTATATGTGTTCGAATATTGTAAAATTAATTTATTTAAAATAATATATATGAATTTCGGGCAATAAAAACAATTTTTTTTTAAATACGATTTTTTATTAATGATTAAATATGTATATAATATATATAGTATATTAAATGTTAATAATATATATATATATATAATGATTAAAAATATATTATATTTTGCTCAAAAAAATTTAACTTGTCTAAAATAATTTTGAAATAAAAATATATCATTTTAAGTAGAATTAATGAATTTCTATGTCTTATATTTAGTAAAAAATTATATAAACTTGTTAAAAACAATATAGATGATGTATAGAAAATTATAGTATACATTTTAATACATTTATATAGCCGAATTAGGAATACACACACACATAATTTATTTAGGTTATGGAATAATTAAATTGAATTATATAACTAATTTTTTTAAAAATTTTGGCATAATAATTTAGACAACAATGTATATATAAAATGGCTTTAACAATGGTTAGCTAACATATATATATATATATATATATATATATATATATATATATATATATAAATTTACTACCTTAGAAGATGTAGCCATTGAACACACCTTAATCAATAATCCTTCTAAACTCTTTACAATCAACCACCCAATTTTGTAAGAATCGAATGTACCATTACTTTGTATTTAATTTAATGTTGTTTATTCTAGAGGATTTTGGCCTACGAAGGAGGGACAGTAACTCATGCCCAAGAAAGGAGCAAGCAAGAGCACAAAAAAGACGAGGCTTATGTTGTTTTATAAAGAGAGAAAGGGAGACACATTCTCCACCTTTCACTACTTCTCCTTTTACCAAGTAATTGGATCCAAATCTAATTTCAAAACCTTTCCTTTTATCCGTTTATGGCCGACCACTTATATGGCCTATATGGACCAATAACAAACTCAAATTCATTCAATAATTAATTTCATTTACACATTTAAATTTTCATTGATATCGTATAATGATACACACATATATAACTTTTACATACACAGCTAATTAATTACTAATGACACTTAGAAAATTGCTAGTAGCACCCATAATAGAAAATGTATAAATAATTAATATTTTATAAATATTAATTAATTTAATTATAACACTAGCTAAACTCTTTAAATTGTGTGGTGTTTAGGAGAATTCACTAATATGGTTGTGCGACTCGTCGGTGTAAATTCAGTCAGTGATTAATATCAACAATTCAAATATTAATGTTTACACTTCACCTTAGCAAGTAATGCAATAGTTTAGCTGAATTTATTACTTGTACATCTCCATTGTCAAATCTAATTTTACCTTTTAAGAAATTCTATTTAGTGATGATTATTTACACCATCTTCATCAATATTATATCATTTAAGGATTTATGGAATTAGATTTTGTTGAATATCATCCATATTCAGCTCGATCAGTCCATAAACCAAGTCCTTTTTTGATAATATTTATTATTAATCATACTACTCTGACTAAAGATTTTGACTTTGAGTTGACTTTAATTGGCCATGATACTATCTCATACAATCGAGGAGACAAATTCTCTATTGAATAGTATTTCACTTCCAATGCTTTAGTTCCGACCCAACTTTAATCAATCTATGGTTGTTATGTCATAATTTAACTATAATCAAAGTGGAGTATGCACACTGAGGCTTAATAGTATTTTCAAGTCGAGGGAACTCTGTAATATGACCACTTCGAGATTTCCCGTTTGACCTAGTTGTTATTAACCAACTGGAAACTCTTCGGTGAGTCATTCCATAGTTATCTAATAGCTATGGATACCCAATCCCTTGATTTCTTCAACATCCATGAGTAATACACATCCAAATATTTAAGCGAACGTACTCTGATCTTAAAGGGCCTATCAATATCCTTGCTTGAAACATCTTAACAACGAATATTAAAATAACATATTATTTTATGTTATGATAATTTTCTCATGATCACAACTCCTTGTAATTGTTATGACATAATATTTCATTTGAGGGTTTTCTAATTAATATACTTAAATTGATTACTAAATTAATAATATATTTTATTTCAAATGAGAGTTTAATATAGAATCGATAACTTATAATAGATTATATAATTGCCCCTAGAGCATACCCCTAACTCTCTCATTGTTAAATTTATCCAACGCTATAGTCAATCTTGTTTATCATAAAGGCGTTTAATTTCTATTATATACTTTATCATATTGTTATATAATTAGTTAGGTAATTAATTCAAAGTATATTAATAAGAAAAAATGTGATTGTAGTTGCAATCGTGAGTAATTAATCACAAGATTAAATATTATTTTATTTTAAATATTCTTTGTCAAAATGCTTCAATAAAGGATTTGAGATCAAAGTACGCAATGCTCTCCAAATGTTGAGCAGTGCATTACTCATGGCTGCTAGAGGCACCAAGGGGCTACGTACTTGTAGTTATTGATAACCATGGAATGACTCGTCCAAGAGTTTTCAGTTGGTTGATAACAACTAGGTCAAATGGGAAATCTTAGTGTGATGGTGTTATATGGTTCTCTTCAATTGAGAATACTATAGAGCTTCAATGTAGATACATCATTTTAATTATAGTTAAATCATGGCATGGCTGTCCAACAAGCGATTGTAGTTGTATTGACAACCAAAATGGCACCAACATCCAAATATCTGATGAAAGCACCAATTCTCATAAAATAAGGATAAAAGAAGAAAAGAAGACATAATTTTTATTGTGCTTCGGCTAATTCTCCGGCCTACGTCTATTTTGATCTTTTTTATTAGTCGCTTTCTCTCCGTATTACAGATTTTTTTATTAGATCTAAATGCAATCTAGTGGATCTCAAATTTACAATGGAGTTCCTGGAGTATATTTGAGGAAGGAGACAAGAGTGAAGAAGATGCAGAGCATGAATCCTTTCTTTAGTTGCTATAGGACTAGAATTTATAGAGAAACACATCAGTAGACTCAGGAGCTCACATTGAATAAAGTCTAGATTGAAGACCGTCATGTACGAGTGAGCACAAGGGCCTATGGGAAAAATAGGCCTCTAAGTACCTAGTGGTTTTGATTGGTGCAAATCCAATCTTCTTCCTTCCATTGTCTTTCCATCTCCAAGGTGATGCATTCCAAACTCTGTTCCATAGCCTTTGAGTTGTTCACAATGATTTTCCCACTAACACTTGTATTTTCCTTCTTTCTTTGATTTTTTCTCCAAAATCCTTAATGTTGCTCATCTAACTTCCGAACAAAGCGCTTGACTATGATTTCTTAATGTAATATTTGGAGTATTAGGAGATTGACAAGTGCCAAGTGGAAGAAAAACCTCTCGGTGCTGAGAAGTTCCTCTTGGCACAAAGTGGTCTATTTAGCCCCAATTTCCATCAAACTTTTTGAATCCAATCCTTTAGCCTTTCCAAGCATGTTTCCAAGTTTGTGACTCTTCTCGCCTTCATTTTGGCCTTCTAAATCCAGTTGAAACCGGCTTAGCAAAAAAGTAGGTTGATACTTGCCCTACAAAGTATGCCTTTCAAAAATAAGTTGTGTTTTTCTCAAGAACAAGTTTCAACTGTATTCAATCTTTGACAGTTGAGCTCTTTGGCCATCCCTTAACCTCGATCTTGGTGAATCATCCTATTCCTATGGATTATCTTATCGGCCGAAGGTTGTCTTAGACCTGTTATAATCCATGCTTAAATGTTAGCCGCGAATCATGATCAATCTGTCTCTCATCCAAACATCTAATATTGCATATCAAAATCATCCCATGTTCGCTTGAGATTTATTCATCTCATTCTAATTACAAGGCATTCAAAACCTTTTATGAAGTCAACATCCATTTCATGGTTTAATCTCTCTTAATCATTCAATCATCCAATCTAGGGTTTGATCTCTCCAAATCGTTCAATCATCTCAACCGAGGTTCGATCTTTTTGGATCGTTTAATATCCAATCTACAATTCGATTTCTCTGGACCCTTGCGGAACCTAATCCGACCACTCTCCAATGAGGGGACTCAACGACAAGCGAGTCCATCCACTGACACTCTGATGAAGGGGGTTACTTTTGATCTCTTTAGATCCTTGCTGAGACCAATCCGCTCGCTCTTCAGTGAGGAGACTCAACGACAAGAAAGTCCATCCACTTACTCTTCAATAAAGGGACTTACTTCTTGCAGTTACCGCTCCATCTCTTCGAATAGGACTACCATAATCAATATCAGCTATCATATTCAAGTGTATTTCCAAAAATATTCTAATCAAAGAAAATAAGTAAACAAAAGTCATGATTATTCATCTCAGATATCCAACTTAGAACGTGCCTAAAGACCAATTGAGATCTCATGCACATGTAAGGGGTTTGAGGTTATTATTATCTTATCTATTCATCTCGAGCATCTAACTCAGAGCATGCCTAGAGACCAATCGAAATCTCCTACATATGTATGCGGTCTGAGATTATTGTTATGTTAATTATTCAAAACAAAAGGCAAAGCATGGAAATTGAACCTGGCTCTCGTCCATCCCGATCCGGGGATTTCGAATATTAGCCTAGGTCCCTGGTTGTCCCTTGATGCAATCGTTGTAGATGGTAGTTTCTTTGGTTGTACTATCATAGTTCGGTTCCTTATGTACTGTTGCAGCTGGTTGCCCCGAACTAGTTCTTCTATCAGATCATGAAGATGTCGGCACTCGTTTGTTTCCTGTCCGTCCAGCTCATGGAATATATAAAACTTTCCATACCTCCTCTCTCTATCTGTGTGTTCTCTCTTAGCTGGCCTCTAATAGGGGATCAATCCTTAGTATCTAGGTATATCTTCTACAGGGTCTTGGATAGATCAGTGAAATAAGAGAATTTCGACTCCTTCCTTTGTCATTCCGGTTCCCCGAAGTCGTTATCAGCACTTCGCTTTCCCTTATCCTTACTATATTCTCCTCCGGACAATCCTCTGTCGTCTACTACATTAATCTCAACATTCTCAGCTTCAGCCTCTTCTTGATGCAAATACCACTCAGTTTCATGATAGAACTCCATAAGATCCATTGGTGGGTCCCTTTCCAAAGCACTCTTAAAGTCCGTCTTACTTGCAACTCCTGAAACTTCCGCCATCAGAACCACCGATGGATCCAGCTTATGAACCACAGTGGCTACTATATTAAACCTAGTCCAGTAACTCTTTGTGGTCTCTCCGGGCCTTTGCTTCATGCTTTATAATGTCATCACATTCTTTGGCGGGATAAATAAACTCTGAATTGTCTTATGAGCTTATTTACTAGATCGGTCCACGTGCTTATGTACCCATTCTCCACCTGTCTGAATCACATTGCTGCTAAATTTGTCTGATATAATGGGAAGCACCACCGCATCACCTCCTTGAAAGCACCCGACACCTCCATTATATCGGATGTATCTCATTAGATAAACCGTCGGATATGTCTGCCCATCGTATAGTTCCAATGTTTGAAGTTTAAAATCGGAGGATCCTTACATAATTTTGGCACATAATCCTACAGTTGTTATGCACCTGGGTTCTATCTTGTGTTCCTGGCTCCAACATCATCTATTCTCAGCATCCCAGCTTGTCATAAGTTTAATCTAACATTGCTCCTGAGTGTATTCCTCTCGGTGCCGAGAGGAATAGGTCGACACCTGTGATCATGGTTGTGGGGAGCATTGTTCCAATTTGCTCTGCTCTAACTACAGATGTTCCTACATTTGTTCCTAGTCCTTGGCTCTAAATTCCAGCAGCTTCAGCTATTCCTTATTGTCCTAACCTTTAGAAAAATCCCTCCAGTATTTCATGTTGTCGGGCCAACATTCAATCTTGCATTTCCTTCATCATCTTCTCCAGCTCCTCTCTAGTCACATTGATGGGACGATTAGAATTTGAGAACATCTCCTGACTGCCTTTATGCTCTAGTTAATTTGCTCTAATCTTAGATCTGGTGTTAGGCCTCTTCATCTTCTCTAAACTTCAGATCCAAGCTTGTAGGTTGTGGAATCTAGCTCTCTCTCTCTCAATGAAAGCACTAAAATGTCGACACCAAAAATGGCACCAACACCCAAATATTAGATAAATGCACCAATTCTCATAAAATAAAGATAAAGTAGAAAAGAAAACATAATTTTTGTAGTGGTTCGGTGAATTCTCCAGCCAACGTCCACTTCAATTTTTGTTATTAGTTGTTCTTCGGATTATAACTAATTTTATCAAATCTGACATAATCTAGTGGATCTTAGATTTATAATGGAGTTTCCAGAGTATGTTTGAGGAAGGAGACAAGAGTAAAGAAGGTGCAAAGTGTGAGTACCTTCTTCAGTTGCTATAGGGCTAGTATTTACAAAGAAACTCACTAATAGACTCAGGAGCCCACGTTGAATAAAAGCCAGATGCAAGCCCAGTGATGTACAAGTGAGCATGAGGGCCTATAATAAAAATAGACCTCTCGATACCAAGTTGTTTTGATTGGTGCAATTCGAATCTTCTTCCTTGCATTATCTTTCCATCTCTAACTCGATGCATTCTGAACTCTTTTCCATAGTCTTTGAGTTGTTTACAACGGTTCTCCCGTTAATGCCCGTATTTTCTTCTTCGAAATCCTTAGTGCTGCTCATCTATCTTATAGAAAAAGTACTTGACCATGATTACTTGAAGTAGTACTTAGAGTATAAGGAGATTGGGAAGTGCAAGTGGAAGAAAAACCTCTTGGTACCGAGCGGTTTCATTCAGTACCGAGTGGTCTACTTAACTCCAATTTCTATCAAACTTCTTACATCCAATCTTCTAGCCTTTCCAAGCGTGTTTCCTAGTTTATGACTCTTTTCATCTTCATTTTTGCCTTCTAAATCCAGTTGAAATAGGCTTGGCTAAAAAGTGGGTTAACAAGTTGGTCTGAGTTGAAGACTTTGAGGCGAAGCACTATTCAATAGAGAATCCACCTCCTTAATTTTATGAAGTTAATATTACGACCAACTTTAATCAAATCAAATTCGAAATCTCTAACCACAATAAAACGGTTTACGTAAATTCTATTATTGAATAAGAAATTTGTTTATGGACTGATCGAGTTAAGCATGGATAATCGGAGTTTTGACCAACACCAAACTCCATACTTCCTAATGTGATATAACATTGGTAAAGAGAACGTGTGTAAACTATTATAATTGTTGGTATCACTTAAACGATATAAAATATGATTTTCACTTAAAATATCTGTAAGCAATGAACTCAGCCACACTTTTTGATCATTAGCTAAGGTAATGTGTGATAATATATGAATTATGTAATATTAATCATTGATTGAATTCACACCTTAAAGTCACATAAACATGTTTGTGAATTCTCCAAAATAATCATGTGATTTGATTACTTTATAAAGTTTTATATATTAATCAAATTATTTTATATTCAAGAAATATTATTTATTAACCTATTTGATGCTTTGGTTGTTGTTATTAACTATCTGGTGCATATATAAAAGTTATATATACACGTATCGATATATGATGCCGGTATATAGTTAAACGAGTTTTATATAAAGATTATTAATTAATAGGATTTTAAAAGAAAAAATCCATGCAAGGCTATGTCATGGAAGACCATACATAAGAGAGAGGGGATTAGCTTTATTGGAAATTAAAAAAGAAAGCTTTAAATAGAGAACATGAAAGGTTTTTATTCTCTCATTAAACCAAATCCTCTCATTCATATTTCTTCCATTAATTTTCTTTTTCTCTTTCTCATTTCATCCATAGCTACCACCCCTTCTCCGTCATAGCCGATTTTTTCATTTTACCCAAAATAAGACAAAAATAAAATAAAATAAGAAGGTTAGTTCGACTATAGTAAGATCGAGTGAAGAATCAAGCAATCTAGGAGTCAATTCTCAAATAGAGTGTCATAAATGGCTAGATCTAAATAGGTACCATGCTTATTTTACCTCACATATTCATACCCTCTCACCCAGGACCCATGTAGTTCTATGTAATATATTTTTATTGCCATTAAACTAGATTTGACTTAAAACTATTATATGAGTTGCTTCACTAATGAAATTCAAAGAAAAAATATTTAGATGCAATAATTTTTTTTGTTTATTTTGTGTTGATTTATGTTAATCCTTTAATCATGATAAACATATTACACTTTGTTTAATGTTCTAATTTTGAAATTTACATATATGTAAGTTATCAATTATTTATTTCGTTCATGATCTAAATTCTGCAAATTTCATGCATCTACATATATGGTACTATCAATACGTGTGTACAAACCATATACATATATTATAGTATATTCACACGTATTATATACTTAGGCATTTATACTCCTGATATGCATGTGAATTTATCACATGTATATGTAAGTGTACTATATATGGATACACAATCACACATGTGCACAAGTTTATTTATTGTTGTGATATCATTTTGTTATGTGAATTACTAGATGCATTCAAAATTAAATATTAATAAACTTAATTAATATGATTAATTAAATGTCACGACCCGAATTCAGCATTCGAAAATCGACATCCATACTTTGCCTATATTCGAATGCCACAGATTCAACCGTCGAAATTTGATTCTCGCCGGAGCTTATAACACATTAAGTACAACAACACAGCGAAAGAAAAAGAATATATATATATATATATCATTGACACACAAAATTTTGATACAACATATAAATATAATTGATATCAGAACTATCAGAGATACAAGACACAGCAGGGGAATAATATCACCAAATGGTCTCCAAGAGTGAAAGAAGGAATCCAATGTCTAAATCCATTGTCGAAGCTCTAAAAATCTCCAAGCTATCAGCTCGAATCACCATCAATGCTGAATTTAAGCAACTCCAATCCAAGAGAAACAAATGTGATTGCCAAAATCCAAAGATTCCAAAGAATTCCAATAGAAAGCTGAAGGCCACTGAATCTAAATCTTCTAGCTGATTATCTGTAAAATCTAACTCTAGAGTGCCCGTGTGCAAAATTGTGGGCACCTAGAGTTTAGAATGGGAACAATAAACTCCAGGTCAGTCATGGGACTGGTGTGAGCAAATAAAAAACAATTTTAAACAAAAACAAACAACAAAAGAATTTAAGATTGAAATCTGCAATGCTTTTTGGAAAATGAAACTACCATAAGGCCTCTCGGCACACACACCATGCAATCGCACACTTGGGGGGAATTTCTCCTTATGATAGTCAAACATGCTTGATATGCAAAATCCTTTTAATATTATTGTTAGTGCATAGTGCAGAAAGCCTTTCAAAAGTATAATATTAATCTTAGCCAGTATAGGTACCATTATATTATGCCTGTTATAGCTACCATTTAAGAATGACAGGTTATACAACTGCAATCGCAAAATGGCGCGTATTGGTGATTGGATTTTCAACAAATGGTTAGGCAAAGGAACTTCCTGGGTCACATGGGTACACCTCTGGAGGGACGCCCCAAGAACTTAACCAGCTCTCTGCCAACACAAGGCCGGGTTACCTCTGTAACTAGATAACTACTACACGAATATGCCATCCCCCGGTCATTACCGACCTTTATCCGAGGATCCTCAACCACAAAGCAACAACCACAAAGCAATAAATTTGCAGTAACCACATATGTTAAATATCTGGGCTCCATACCATGATACCAACCTTTTCCAGAAGGAAATGGACATACCTAAAGGGCGCGACCCTCATAACCTTGCTGCATTCTTCCTGTTTTGACCATTTGCTGGTTGTGAGGTCCTGATGAAGTCTCGTACACAAAGCTACGGTAACACATAAGCCATGCTCGATCAACACATGATCAGTAGAACTCTTCGTATGACACAATACCAAATTGGGAAAGTGTCACTAGTAACCATCAACTACATAACCTTTGAGCTCGCACGTCTCAAAGTAGGGTGTTAAGCTAAGAGAATAAATTCTCCGCTATCAAACAGAAAAGTATTTGATAGAAACCAGCTTTGCATCTCAAGTGTAATGTCAGACATAGATCCATACAAGTCTGTTCTGGGCTCGAACAGAACCGAAGGCACTTCAAAAGAAGTCCTTGCAATCTAAGTATTTACAATCCCGATCGGACTCCCCATCACATATGGAGATCTTTATACCGACGCGACTCGGTGTAGAGACATACGATGGGTAATCCTTTCGTTCTCGAAAATACCCGGTCTTCACCAAATATTTCACAAAGATTCATCCATAGCTTTCAAAACAATTTCCATTCCAAACTTAAAATCTTTTAACAAAAACTAGAAGTTCTTTCGTTATATGAAATCCATTACCATTTGAAAACAAAGGGTTTTTGCTTTGGAAAAATTCGATAAAATATGCACAAGTTATAGCCTTTGAAGTATAAACTTGGGTTGAATTTAAATTTCCAAAATAATACTTTTAAAAATACTTTAAAGATGGTTTAAAATCTATATATAATATATACTTGTATCACTACTTTCAAACCATAATTTCCAAAATAATTTCAAAACTTTAAACAAGCTATATTATATTCAATCCAATCTTCAATTTCAAATTCCCTTTTCAAAAGCTTTTCATATTCAACCCAATTCCATTTCCAAAATCATTTGGATTCAAAATTCAACTTTAAAACCATTTCATAGTATTAAATTCAAATATCTGTGACGTAACCAATTTTCCCGTGCAATCCATATTTGTGTGTGTATGGGGTGGTCCAGGGGTTTTACACAATAATGCAACATCATCAATCATCACAATCTAAACACAGCAATATCGATAAGTGGTATAATCCCATAACGCTTATCTTCATTCACCAATTCATAGATGAATAATATAAATTTATCACAGATAAATAAATTACATTCATCACAGCTCAAATCAAAATAATTCATATCATAAAGCATTACACAATAGGAATATCAAACAATTCAAAGAATTTTATGCAATTCAATCAACCATAAACAAGATCGATTAATCATCTGATTAATTTAAAACGGAATAATTATGAATTATTAATTCTGGTTAATTAACATTAATTAATTACAAACCATTTGGATTAATTATCCTTTAATCCCTTATTAATTAACCTTTAATGATAAATCAATCAACCTTTAATTATTTATTAATTAACCTTAATTAATAAATCAATTAACCTTTAATCATTAAATAATTACCCTTTAATTATTTAATCATTCTTTAATTAATTATCCTTAATAATTATAATAAATTAATTAATTAACCCTTAACTAATTACTATTTAATTAATTATCCTTAATTAATTAAAATAATTGATTATCCCTAATCAATTTCTTTAATTAATTAACCTTTAATTAATTAATTATCCTCAATTAATTACAATAAGCGATTATCCTTAATCACTTATATTAATAAATTTCAAATTAATTTTAATCACTTGATTAGTCAACTTTACTTATCCATCTTAATTAATTACCTTTAATTAATTAATTATTCCTTAATTAATCACATTAATTAAATTAACCTTCAAGTTAATTACATAGTTAGTTATCCCTTAATTACATTAAGTAATTACAAATTAATTAACTTTTAATCATTAATTATTCACCTTTAATCATAAATAAATTAACCTTTAATTATTAAGTAATTAACTTTTAATCACTTAATTAATCTTTAAATTAATCACATTAATTAATGAATCACATAAATCAAATCCTTTTAACTAATTAATCATTTAATCACTTTAAACCTTTAAATTAAATTAAGGATTAAAACACTTCATTCTTTAATTATTTACTTAATCACAATAATAAGTTTATTTAAAATAAACTTTCAAAACAAAGGTTATATATATATATTAAATTCCTTTAAACTTAGTAAATTTTAAAACCTTTAACTAAGTTTATAATTAAATAAAACAAGTTTTATTGAAAAACATTGATCAGGAAAACATTTAAACTTGATTAAAATTAAAAAATAAATTAAAACTAGACATTTTCTTTTAACCAAAGCCATATCAACAAAATCCCGAACACAACTTCGAGTTATCTCCCTGCATTATTACGTCGAGTCCATGCGATAATATTCCCGAGACCAACCCGAGACCTTTGCTTCTTCGCCAAACCCAAAATCCAAATCTGATACATAAGTGCACGTGCACGTGCATGATCGTCAGATCGTCTTCTGACCGCTGCTGAGACCTCTGGCACGACGACGAACACGTCCTTCTCCATTACGAACATCCAGATCATCCAATTCGACAAAGAATCAAAAACGAGCATCTCATCTCAAAACTAGAAACAAACCCGACCAACCAAAAATGCTTCGTGCCGCCACGACACATCGCCTGAACCCTTGCGACTCCGACCACAGCTTCCCTGGTCATTCACGCACCTTTTCCTCTTGGATCGGTCACCCCCGATGCCCTATCAATGACGATCTTTCCCCTGGAGCTACGCCGATCAAAATTAGGTTTAAAACCCTATTTCCCATCATATCGTCGGCGACGATGATCAGAAAAATCAAACTCCATTTTTCCCGTGATCTACAACCTTCCAGCTACCTTCAGACCAAATTTCGACCAACCTGGTTTTGTCGATCGTTGGTGATCCACGATAATACAAAATCTGGTCAACTCACGATTTCTCACAATTTACTAATCGAAAAATCTTGAAATTACTCTCTAAAATCATTCTTTTCTAATTCGAACTTGATTATGGAATCCAAACTCGAAAACTTGAGCATTGATTTTCAACTTATATTAGATTTTTACTATTATTCCTCGTTTTTTAAATGAATACACAATATAAAAGCATGAAATTATTTTTAACAATGATATTATATTGTTTCAATCATTTTTCCTTCAGCAATCATAGCTCGAATTTGTATAAATTGGAAGTTACGGAATTTCCAATATGCTGTTATTAGTTTTGTTGATGTAACAGAGTTAATGTCTGTACACAGATAAAATTTATATATGTATATATTAACATAATTATATCCATACAACATATTTTACAACATCATCAATCTCATTCATCATCACAGAGCATAGGTCAAGATAAAAGATTGGGTTTAAAATGGAGTTTACTCGCCTTTTTGAAAGAACAGAGGCTGCTTTTGAATTTTCATCTGGAATTTTAAAGTTGCTTGCTTACTTGAGTTGATTTGAATTTACTTTTGCCTGATTTATAAATTACTTGAAGCTTGGTTTTGATTTTGGAATGCCTGAAGCTATGCTGTTGAGTTTGATCTCCAGGCTTGATTTCAAGGCTTGAAAACTTAAAAACTAAAGTTTGTTTGATGTTGAAAAACTTTTAATTGCTCATGCTTTTGATTTTTTTTTCATTTCCAGGTTGAACTCAAGTTGTAGTTGAATCTAATCTTGGCTTAACCTCTGGTTAAACTGATAATTGTTGTTTTGATCTTTGCTGACACTTTGAATTGCTTTCTAGGTTTTTGAATTTATTAGAAATGAAAATGAAAGTATATTGAGAAGTGAAAAACCTAGAACTGAAATGAATAGCCAGATTTATTTCCTTAGTGCATGTTAACAAAAATTTAATTTAAAAGAAAATTTAATGCCACTTGTTAAATTTTGTTACACTTGTTAATTGAATTTAAAAATCTTTACACTTGTGAAATCTTAAGTTACATGTCTTACAAATGTTAAATGAAATAAATTTGTGTTTAAATCCTTGCTTTATTTTAATTTACCAATTATGTTTCGAACCCCTTATGCTATTATAACTAATGTAATATAATTACATATGTATGATATTTATATATATATTTTTTATATTTTTAAATGTTTTTAAACCCTTGTTTAAATTAAGTACTTATGTTTATATTTTAAACACTTTAAATAATATTTTAAATTTAACTTTGTATTATATTTCCTATTTAAATAGATACATTTTTCTTTACTAAAATTTATATAACCTTTTAGAGAAAATGGTCTTAAAATTTAATTATACATGAATAAATATATTAGAATTTAATTCTTAATTAGCCTTTGAAAAATTTATTATATTAAATTCAAAATATCATTTTCAAATCAAAATGCATATTTAATATAATTAGAAAACAAATTCTTATTAACTTAAAAATAAAATTTTAAATCCAATTTATTTCCCATATATTTATTTTTGAGTTTTCAAATTTCAAATTAGAAATTTATTTATATAAATAAACAATAACATATCTTGTTTAATTTGGGAAATATCAAATTTATCCACAATTTAATTCCAAAAATTAAATTAATTTCCAATTTGAATTTGATTTAAAAGCGGGAATGTTACAAATTCCCCTCCTTAAGGAAATTTCGTCCTCGAAATTTGCTAGACAGGGAGACAACTAAAGAATAGACAAATGCACAAAGATAGAGAAATAGTTTTCCAGATCAAACTGAATATCTATTCTGCATTTGGCTTACCAAGTCAGAATATAATCAATACATATGAGAACGAACTTATTCAATACTACACAGGATACTCGGGTCACCGATCTACGAATAAGCAGGGGCATTGGTTAGTTCGAAGGGATAACTAACCATTTGTAGAATATATCGGGGCCCAACAGAACAAACGATAGATGCTCAATTCAGGTTGGAATATCCAAAGCATACACTAACTCGTCCCTGTCCAGACTTGAATCCTCAAAGAATAAACAAATGGATATCATTTAATTCAGTTTCATATTTCGTTAACCAATATTTCAATTAAAATTTCAAATTCATTAAAGTTTAGAACGAAAAGCTGAGGGAAACTGGTGAAGATACGAATTAGGGTGTGACGCCCGACTTTCTCACCACAGAAAATTGCATCATCTTTAAGAAAGAAAGGGATAGAAAAGAGATAAGAAAGAAGAGAAAGAAGAAACAACATCAGAATCTCAATAGCGGAACAAATAAATTATATTAATAACATAAGTATTACATAGTATACAACAACTATCAGAGTTACACAGACAATACAACACATACTAGACAGTTATAAACACCTGTCTAGTTATTACAACTCAATACACAAAACAAAAAACACTCAGAGATACCAACACAGCGTAAAACTATATATCTACACGCAGAAGCCTCCTACTCCATTGCTCCTCCATAATCCGTCAAAGCTAACTTGAATCCCTTGGCTACTCGTAAAAATTTGAGTACCCAAGAGTTTAAGAAAAACAGAAATAAACTCCAGGTCAGACATGGGTCTGGTGTGAGTAATAAGTTAAAGTTGCTTAACTTTGAAAAACCTTTGAAAAGAAAAGGTATCACATAAGACTTCCCACACATAAATATGGAAAAGTTTTTACCTTACGCTAACCAAATCATTTGATAGGAAATCCAGTGATATTATAATAGGTCTAGGGTTTTCAAGTAAATATGAAATAGCCGAAATTGTTACATTCATTGAATTCCAGCTACTAGCCATAAAAGTGGGTAATACAATCAAAACCGAGGGCATTTATTGGATTTTGGATTCCATACAATGGCAGGGCTACCAGGGTACCGCCCGTCATAATACGTGGCCTAGATCACTGCACCGAGGATCACTCCCAATCCCCTGCAACACAAAGCTGGAACCATTCCTTACTGAATAGTTTCGAACAAGACCACCCCGCAGTTGTGATCAGCAACCGCACCACAAAGCCAAAATAAAGGGACATATAGAAAGGGGTAAATATCGTCCTACTTGGGCATGACCCACTTAGCCTTGCTACACCTCCCCTGTTTCAGCCATTCCCGGTTGATGAGGCTTGAGGCTACGATTACCTTTATAGGACATATCACTTAGAATGATCATCGTCCACTTGACGATGTTCTGAAAGCATTCAATCCATACAAGTTCGTTCCGGGTTCGAACGAAACCGAAGGCATTATCTCATTACACTCATTTTGGAATCACCCTCAGAGTTAACGACGATAACCCTTGCACTCTGAATCTTTATCTTCACTTGAGATTCACGGCCTATCGTTAATTTGGATCGATGTGGTTTTCGGATATCCAATTATGGAAACCCGATCCCGGTCTCATCGAAATCCAAAACGTGTCTTTTAAGTCCAAGTTGTTTTAACAGTTTAAAACAATTCCAATTCATTATCTATATACACACAGATAGATAATTCACAACATCACAGTAGATAATCAACATTATCATCACCAACAGATAATCCATATCAGTATTATAAACAGATAATCCATATCATCATCACAATGCAACCAATGCATTCATATCATATAACATTACTCATCTTATGGCTGAGATTACAAACCATTCAAGGCAACCAATATCATCCATTCATACATAAGCAATGATTTAATGATCACATCATTTATAATTAATTTAAACTGAATTAAATTAATTGCTTCATCTCTAATTAATTTAAAATAAATTAAATTAATTACTTCATCATTATAATCCTACTTAACTTAACCATTAATTAATTTCAAATTAATTAATTAATCACCATCCTATTATTCATTTCAATTAATCATTACTGATTAACAATTCCCTAATTACAATAAGTAATTAGCCTTTAAATTAATTACACAAGTTAATTATACTTAACACTTTACAGTAATTAACTTTTAATTACTTAATCAATTAACTTACTCAAATTAATTACATTAATCCTATATTAATTAATTACTTCATATATTAATTATTCCTTAATTAGTCAATTACAAATTTACATCATTAATTTATTAATTGATGATTTCTAATTACATTTAATCAATCTCTCTAAATAAATTAATTACATTGAATAATTAATCTTCAATTAAACCACATATATATTAATCACCCTTGATTAATAACAATCCAGTAATTTACTACCCTTATTTACTTCATTAAATAAATTACTCCTTAATTTATTATCTCAATTAATCCCTTGATTAATTTCAAATTAATTAAATCTAAATTACTTCCAACATTAAACATCTTTAATTACATCCAGTAATTATCAATTAATTACTTCCCTAAGTAATTACAATTCCATTAATTACATAAAGTAATTATCTATTACTATCAAGTGTTTAAATTAATTAAACTTGATTAATTAATCTAGACTAATCACATTAACACAATTAATTACGTTAAGTAATTAATCCATTAATTACTTCTATAAGTAATTAAACTTAAACAATTTCAAAATGATTATTATTAATTAATTAATCTAATTAATTATTAAAAATTAATCACATTAATTAATTGTTAAATAATCTAAAGTTAATGACCTTCATTAACAAATCTTTAATTACTTCTCTTAAGAAATTAACTCAGATTAATCATTATTAATTACAAATTAATTAATATTTAAATACCAATTAATTAATTACTAATCATTAAATTAATTAAGTGTTAACTGCAACTTAATTAATCCTTAATAACTCGATTAATTAATCTTTAATCATTAATTAAAATTTAATTAATAATCCTTAAATACAGATTAATTAACCTTAATTAATAAATCTTAAGACTTAGTAAATCAATTTAAAAATTCTAAATTACTTAATTAATCATCCATATTATTAATTAATTAAATAATTAATTACCCATTTAAATTAACTTAATAATTTAAATGAATCCAAATTCTTAAGTTCTAACTTAATTTAAGAAAACATTTCTTACTTATTAAAGTATTTAAAAACACTTTGTTTCAAATTTACTTTAAATTCCATTTTAAATTCCATTTTAAAATTTTAAGATTTTAAAATGAATACAATTTATTCTAAACAAGGTTTAAAACAATTTAAAATCTTTTTATCTTACATGTTAAAGAATCATCCATTTATAAAATAAAAGTTTAAAAGAATATAAAACAAATTCACTTTAAACATTCCAAGTTATTTTAAAAACAAGTTCAATTTAAAATTTTCTTTTAATTTCAAATCTGAAATACAAATTTTAAATCTTCATTCCAGATTTAACTTAAATTTTTAAAAGTTTTTCTTGCATTTTACATCTTCATTTTTAGATTCAAATTATTTAACCATTTCTAAAATAGTTAAAACAAATTAAATTTAAAAACTTATTTTATTTTAAAAACTGAAATTCAAAACCAAATCCTAGAATTTAAAATCTCAGGTTCAAACTTATTTTAAATTCATATTTTACAATTTTAAACTTCAGTTTTAAATTCAAAACTAAATACACCTAAAGTTGTTTAAAACCAGATTTAAATTTTGAAACTTAAATTATTTCAAATCTCAGATTCAAACTACTTTGAATCCATATTCAAATTCAGATTTTAGTTTAAATTTCCAATTGGCATTTTTAAACTTTACCTTTAATTTTAAAAACAGATACATGTTTCTGCTTTTATTTAAATTCAAACTTAAATTTTTCTGAATTCAAATTATTTCAAAAACCAAGATTCAAACTATTTGAATTCAAATTCAATTCAGGTTTTTAAATCTTAGTTTAAAATTTTGTTTATATTTAAATTTGCTTTTAAAACTTAAAAACAGAACAGGTTTTTCTGTTTTGTTAAAACCTGAAACAATAAATATACTCGAGCCACCATAATATTACTTCGAGTCCAAAGTTTAATTGCTTCGAGTTACAACTTAAATTTCCCGAGACCATCACGAGGCACCAAAATCCGTAACCAACAACATTCACCAACATATCCACCATTGAACTGTGCACCTGTACACTGCCTCAGGCCACCGCTGGCCAACTACGCGACCTCCCCACAGTCGACATTCAACTGCTCAGACCATCCAATCAACAATCCGATCAATACCTGCACAAATTCAAAATCACGACACATTCCCAAACCTGGAAACAAAACAATACCAAAACAACCTAACCTGTCAACGCCACGTTCTCACGTCTCCGGCCACTGTTGCCACCTAAACTTCGGCGAAGGCTTCGACAACCCATCAACCTCCATTCCCTAAAATCCCATGCAACTCGATCCATTAGAGATTCCGTGGTGTTCATTTCTATCAAACCCAGAAAACGAGGGTTCAAAAATTTAAATCACAATCTCCATTTCCAAAATGAAAAACTCCATGATCTGATAATTTTCCCAGCTTCACAGATCATCCTTCCACCTACAGAAGCAAACTCGACCTCCAACATCAAACCGATCACCAGAAAATTCAAAATTTCCCCTTTCCAGTTCAACAAGAACTGCACTAAACTCCTAATGCTAAAAATCTTAATTTTGTTTTTAAAATTCATGATTTGGTATAATGTTTTGATTCATAATCCTGAAACATTGAATTGTAATATTTTAATTTTCCACTTATACAATTTATTGCTCTGTTATTTATGTTTCCGGTAAATTCCTATTTAATTTGAACTTGAATAAAATCTTAAATCTTAATCTTTAAAGTCAACATATATATCTTGTTTAAATCCTACATTTTAACAGTAACTAATTAAAGAAATAAGTATTTTTAATAAAAACTTGTGCCAGGAAAACAAAACAGAACAAGGCAAATTAATCAGCATGCATACAAAAATATATTCACACACACATATATATATTCCCAGCAAATTCTTATTATATTCATTTCTAATTTAAAAGCATGTAAACAACTTTTACCTATTTAAATTTTTTTAAAAAGTTGAGTTACTCACTGTTTTAAAAAAATGCAGAGAAGAGCTTCAGGTTTGAAAAGCTCTTGAATCCTTTAAAACTTGAATGCTTGCAGAAAGCTTTAAACTTGAATGTTGAGTGCCTTTAACTTGCATGCGGTTGCCACTTTCCAGATTGCAGAAAACAAGATGCAGACTTTTGATATGGAAATATACAGGTAGCTTGATTTTCCAGATTGAAGAGGAAAATGCAGTTTTTTTCTTGAAAATGAAATACAGGACTTCTTACTTTCCAGATTTTTGAAAAAGAATTGAATGCATGCTTGCTTTTGTCTTTTTGAAAATGAGTTACAGATTTGAGGAATTTGTTTCACTGATTGATGAAAAAGGGTTTTGCATTTTGGAAATAAGTTGTAGGAAATAATTTTGAAGTAGAAAAGGGTTTCAATTCTTCAGTTTTGGGTTTTGAGGAAGATTACTGATTTTTGGGGTTTCAGATTTGTTTTTGGAATGGAATGTTTCTCATTCTTATCTGAAAATTTTCTTTGTTTTGGAATGAAGATGAGAAAAAAGAAAGAAATGGGAAAAAGCAAGTTTATATAACAATATTTATGATAAATTAAAATTAAAGAAAAATAAAAATGCAAATTTGACACTTGGGTTAAATTTCTAACACTTGTTAATATCTTGTGTGTTTAAATTACACATGTTAATTATGTTTCTAAGATGCTTACACTTGTTCTTTTTAATTAATTAGTATTTATAATTAAAGTGTTAATGAAAGTTTTAAGCTAAATTAATTAGTTAACAAATACTTAGTTATATACATATATAGATTATAATTAAAGAATAAAACCAAGTATAATTTATAAATAAAAACAATATACAAATCAATTATTTGAAAATAATATTTTTAATTATTTAAAAAAAAATTATAAAAGAGATTGTAACTTATTTGTTATTTAATGAATAAATGTTTCATTTATAAGTTGTATTTTAAACTCTCATATTTAATTTACAAATCATATTTATTAATCAATATTTTAAAAAGAAAATAAACAAACATTTTTATAACTTTATTTTAATCTAAATTAATATTCAAACTTAAGTTTAAAATATATTTAAACAAATAAAACATTTATCTTATGTATTTAAAATCATATAGTTATTTATAAAATAGCTTTGAAAAGCTTAATCATTAAATAAAATCATAATTTCCCAATTTCAAAATGTTATAATTTGAAAATATGCTATACTAATTTAAATTTAAAACCAAACTTATCTATTTAAAATATGTATAAATATATATACATATTATAAATAGAAAACAGTTTATTAACTTATTAAAAGATAAATTCACTAATTAAATATTTAATAAAAGAAGATTATTAAATCAATTCAAATTTTATTTACAAAAATTATCAAATTAATTTAAATATAAGCACAGATTATTAAATTTATATTGTCAGAAATTCTGGGATATCACATAGGGACCTTCTATAATGATTCGCAGGGCCACCATCATACCAAAGCTTACTCCTGGTGCTTCCACGAAGCAATCAAAGAATTGAGATTGGATGACGATCAAAAAAGATTGATAGAGAAAGATTGTTTCCATTGTTGCAGGATATTGACCATTTGTGGTGGTACTTCCTTGTCCCCTATCTTGTCTTCTTCTTGCACTCATACTCACTATTTGTGGATAGTAAGAGAATTTACTGAGGCATACAGACGGATATCTTAGGGATATACTCATTCTAGGGTATTTATATCCCTATGTCTAATGAGCTACCTAATGTGTTATACTCCTGAGTGAAAGTTCAACCTTCAGCTCTGATATCAAAATGCCACGACCCGAATTTTAGCGTTTGAAAATCAACATCCATACTTCACCTGTATTCGAATGTTGTAGATTCAACCGTCGAAATTCGGTCGCGCCGGAGCTTGTAACACATTAAGCACAACAACACAGCGGAAGAAAAAGAATATATATATATATATCATTGACACACAAAATTTTGATACAACATATAGATACAATTGATATCATAACTATCAGAGATACATGACACAACAGCTGAATAATATCACCAAATGGTCTCCAAGAGAGAAAGAAGGAATCCAATGTCTAAACCCATTGTCGAAGCTCTAAAAATATCCAAGCTATCAGCTCGAACCACCATCAATGCTGAATTCAAGCAACTCCAATCCAAGAGAAACAAATGTGATTGCCAAAATCCAAGATTCCAAAGAATTCCAACAGAAAGCTAAAGTCTACCGAATCTAAATCTACTAGTTGATTATCCAAAAAATCTAACTCTAGACTGCCAGTATGGAAAATTGTGGGCACCCAGAGTTTAGAAAGGGAGCAATAAACTCCAGGTCAGTCATGGGACTGGTGTGAGCAAACAAAAAAATAGTTTTAAACAAAAGCAAACAACAAAAGAATTTAAGATTGAAATCCGCAATGCCTTTTGGAAAATGAAACTACTATAAGGCCTCCCGGCACACATACCATGCAATCGTACACTTGGGGGAGATTTGTCCTTATGATAGTCAAACATGCTTGATACGCAAAATCCTTTTGATATTATTATTAGTGCATAGTGAAGAAAACCTTTCGAAAGTATAATATTAATCTTAGCCAGCATAGGTACCATTATATTATGCCTGCTATAACTACCATTTAACAATGGTAGGTTATACAGCTGTAATCGTAAATGGAGCGTATTGGTGATTGGATTTCCAACAAATGGTCAAGTAAAGGAACTTCCTGGGCCACATGGGTACGCCTCTGGAGGGACGTCCGAAGAACTTAAACAGCCCTCTGCCAACACACGGTCGGGTTACCTCTATAACTAGGTAACTACTACACGAATATGCCATCCCTCGGTCGTTACCGACCTTTATCCGACGATCCTCAACCATAAAGCAACAACCACAAAGTAATAAATTTTCAGTAACCACATAGGTTAAATATCTGGGCTCCATACCATGATACCACCCTTTTCCAGAAGGAAATGGACATACCCTAAAGGGCATGACCCTCATAACCTTGCTGCAATGTTCCTGTTTTGATCATTTCCGGGTTGTGAGGTCCTGATGAAATCTTTTCCACAAAGCTATCCTTTACACAAAAGCCATGCTTCGATCAACACATGATTAAGAGCACTTCGTATGCCACATTACCAAATTGGGAATGTGTCACTAGTAACCATCAACTAATACGTCTCAGAGAAGGGTGTTAAGTTAAGAGAATAAATTCTCCGCCACCAAACAGAAATGTATTTGATGGAAACCAACTTTACATCTCAAAGTGTAATGTCAGAAACACATCCATACAAGTCTGTTCTGGGTTTGAACAGAACCGAAGGCACATCAAAAGAAGTCCTTGGAATCTGGGTATTTACAATCCCGATCGAACTCCCTATCACATATGGAGATCTCTATACCTGCATGACTCAGTGCAGAGACATTCGATGGGTAATCATTTCGTTCTCGAAAATACTCGGTCTTCAAATGCTATCCATTTACGTCGTATCATTATTTGTAATGGGTTATGTGACACAAAGCCTTCTCTTGGCTAAATCGAATAATGAGCACAATATTTAAAAACATATGGATATATAGGATCATAGTTAAGTCATAACTTAAAACCCAAAACCTTTCTTTAAATGGTTTAAAACAAATTTTCCACTTTTAATCTTTTAAACCAAAAGATTCACTTCACAAAGTTCACAAATCTTTCACAAAGATTCATTCACAATACTTAAACAAAAGATCTATCCTTGAGATCCTCTTTTGTTTGAAAACAAAGTTCACCAAATATTTCACAAAGGTTCACCATAGCTTTCAAAATAATTTCCATTCCAAACTTGAAATCTTTTAACAAAAGCTGGAAGTTCTTTCGTTATATGAAAGCCATTACCATTTGAAAACAAAGAGTTTTCACTTTGGAAAAATTCGATCAAATTTGCACAAGTTATAGCCTTTAAAGTATAAACTTGGGTTGAATTTAAATTTCCAAAATAATACTTTTAAATATAATTTAAAGATGGTTTAAAATCCATATACAATATATACTTGGGTCATTACTTTTCAAACCATAGTTTCCAAAATAGTTTCAAAACTTTAAACAAGATATATTATATTCAAACCAATCTTCAATTTCAAATTCCCTTTTCAAAAGCTTTTCATATTCAACCCAATTCCATTTCCAGAATCATTAGGATTCAAAATTCAACTTTAAAACCATTTCATAATATTAAATTCAAATATCTGTGACTTAACCAATTTCCTCATGACCCAATTCCATTTCTAGAATCATTTGGATTCAAAATTCAACTTTAGAACCATTTCATAATTTTAAATTCAAATATCTATGACTTAACCAATTTTCTCGTGCAATCCATATTTGTGTGTGTATGGTGTGGTCCAGGGGTTTTACACAATAGTGCAACATCGTCAATCATCACAATCCAAACACAGCAATATCGATAAGCGGTATAATCTCATAACGCTTATCTTCATTCAAAGATTCATAGATAAATAATATAAATTTATCGCAGATAAATAAATTACATTCATCACATGTGACGATCCGAAAATCCATACCCCTTGAATCGACAATAATCCACACATGTCCGACCCAAAAGAACATAGGCTAGCGGAAGTCAAAAGAAAGAAAAGAAGAGAGAAGAAGAGAAGAGAAGAAAGAGAGAAGATAGAACCAAACAGAACAATACAGAGTCTCACATCGCAACCGAAAATATATAATATCATATCAATAATCTTTACAAAACAGAAACTGTATATACATACATCAATCAGAGTTCAACAATCAATCAATAGTTATCAGCCTGAACAGTTATAATAACCTGTCCTCACAAATGCCGATAATAAAACAACAACTAAGCAATGCAGCAGATAATCAATAATCAAAACAGATATGCATATATGAAATGAAGATCTCCAGCTCTCCTGTTGAATCTCCAAACGCACCAAATCTAAACTTGTAAATATACTCGGTCTGACCCGAGCATTGAAAGGGAAGAACGTCCGGATCAGTCTGGTAAACCAGCGTGAGAAACACACTCAACTGAATTTATTAAATTACCAAAATTTTCCTTAGTTTTCAAAACAAAAGTATCTCATAAGACAAGTCCACACCTAAACAGGGACGTGTTTTTACCTTACGATAACCAAAACATATCATATCAAATCCTCTTATATTATTGTAGTGTCTACTATATACAAATAATTAATCATAGCCGAAATTATTACATTGATTAAATTCCAACATATAGCCCAATTGGGTAATACAATCAAAATGGAAAACACGTAGTGGGGTTTGGACATACAAATGACCAGATGAAGGGACTACCTTCTAGCAGTACATCTCTAGAAGAATGCACCGAGGACCATCACAAAGGATCCTCTACCAACACAAGACCGGCCCACCTCTATAACTAGATGGTATCGAATATATCATCCTCCGATCGTTACCGACCTTTACCGTGGGCCCTCTAGCATACAAACCACAATAATCAGATACACGACGTCATAGTGTGTAAAGATATATCTTGAAGAGGATAATCATACCCTAATGGGAGTGACCCACATAGCCCTACTGCATCTAACCCTGTTTTGGTCATTTCCGATTGATGAGGCCTGATGAGGTAATGATTACCTTTCACAATCATATATCACATCACTTTGAATGCCACACAACCATTTCCGTTGACTACTAATTGCCTTTCACAAAAATAAAACCCTTAAGCTCATACTTCTCAAGGAGGGTGTTAAGCTAAGAAAAGTTGCCTTCTTTGCCACCATTGATGTACGTTTGTAAAATCCAATGTATATAATCTATAGAAATGCAATGTCAGACAAACATCTATACAAGTTGTCCAGGAACAGGATAAACCGAAGGTACTTTCCTACCACACCCTGTCGGGAAATCCCTAGGATTAGTAGCGAAAAGTCCTTGCAATGGATATTTCATAATGAAGAGACCACTGCTACTGAATGTATATTGGGATTTTAACCCCAAACGATCAATAAGCAGTCCCCCACTATGAAACTCCGGAATATCAATATCATGACAAGAAATCTGCACAATCGCCGCATATACGTTGGTCCGAAGTGGTTTTCAGATAAATCTGATCCCGGTCTCTTCGCACCAACAACGCAAAAGCGTTTCTCAACCTCACACAGAAACTAAGTCTCATAGACTTATCACATCTCCAACTTTCAACTTGCTATCCTTTAGGCCAAGAAGGAAGCTCGATCGATTGGAGTAATATTCCGCACTATACGAATCAACATCCTCAACACAAATGATAATCAAGCCTACACAGAAGGCTATGTACTAAGTGTACGACTAAATAGTTCCCACATCAAGTCGAGGAACTAAAATTTTGGCAAATTTTGATAGTCGGTTACTTAACTATTAAAGCAAACAAATAAATATTCAGCACCATAACAATCACTAGGCGTTTTAATTAATCTTTTATTAATTATTAAATCATTGCCAAATATTCACTTTAGATTATCTTTAAAAAGATATATTCTCAAAACCATTTCAATACTAGAAAACATTTCCATATACTTATTTAATAATGAGTAATTCACAAACCAATTTATTTTCAACACGTAGAAAATATTATATATACTTAAATCAGGATTAAGTATATATTTTATTCTTTAAGGAAAAGATTCTTTTAAACATCTTTATTTTGGATCAAAACGAATGTTGCGTAAAACATCGTTACGACAACCCAAAATCAATAGGATAGGGATTCGGCAATTCAGATAGATATATAAATCCCATATGCTATACAAAAACATTTCTTTTCGAAAATCATTTACTATAACAACAGTGTTACAGTCCATCATTTCCTTATTCTTTTCGAAAATGTCTATTTCAACAATGAATGTTGAAATCTATGGTTTCAATACTTAACACATTTTAAAACATCTTTAAACCATTTAACTCCATTTTAAAATATCACTTTCCAAAACATTTCTTTAACATAATCTTCACTGTCCAAAATCGTGAATATAAATCGTTTACCAAATTTAATACTATTTCAACATTTAATTTAAAGGATAATTCACTGTCAAAAATCGTGAATAAAATCCATTTAATAAACTTCTATATTTAACTTATCAAATTCCATTGATTTCGGATTTATAAAACAATGTTTATAAATTCACATTTATATATTTTATAAAACTTCAATATACAAAATCTCTTTATTAACAAATTCCATTTATCTCATTTACATGCCAAAATCCAAATTATAAGTTAATTCACTTATATCATTTATTTACAAATTCGTTCTTTTATAACTTCACAAATTATATAAATAGTATTCGCTTATAAAATCCATTTATGACTTCATTTTAACATTTACAAAACTTGTCTATAATTCAATTTCTTTGATTTGTAAAATATAAATTATATAAATCCCATATATAAACCATTTAATATAATTCAAAAACTCAATTTAAACTATTTACCAAATCATTAACTTAATATTTCAAAAATCACATTTCAATTATATTTCTCAAAAATCATAATTTTTATAATATAAAAATTATAATTTTTATTTATTTAAAATAAATCAATTCCTTTAACACTTCCAAATTCAACAAAACATATATTTTCAAAATCACTTGAAAATCCTTTTAAATTTAGAAATCATCACTTTAACATTTTTAAATTTCCAAAATATGGCCCAATGCTGCAACAGCACTAAATACAACAATCGCGGCATCCAAAACATCATATATCATATAATAATAGAATATATCATAATATCTGTAAATAAATCAATACTGGTGAGGAATCCAGTTGGATCCCTCCAACCTATCACCTGCAACAAATATACATATTAGAATATGTGTACATTGTCCGCTTCGAGGCAGACGCACGTACAAAGGGTCATCCGCTCATACACGGGAACGTATAGGGTCATCTGCTCCACTAGGTAGGTATATGTCCTAATACAATTCAATATATCATATATCATCCAAACAATCATCAATCATCATAAATAATAATTATTCTCACTTATATAAAAATATCAGTGAGTCAGAAAGAGTGAGTTGTACTCACATTGCTTATAGTTGTCGCGATAGTGATTTATTCCGATCAAAATTAAACATGCGTTTAATTTCAGCCAAAATTTTCACTAGCTCAAATAAATCTCAATCTAGCTCCATAACTTAGTGCTCGTCAATACGGACCCAGCGCAATTCGTTTCATTAAAAACGGACCTCGTATGAAAAAGTTTCAATATTTTAAAGTTCAAATGAATTTATATAAATCAATTTACAATTTATTTTTTTATTTCAAACCCTTGCTCGAATCATGACCGCTCGATTTGCTTGCATCAGATCTAGTCGATGAACATCTTCTTCTCCCTCACGTACGAAACCCATCCCTTACCATCTTTGACCACAAATTCCACCACCCATCGACCACTTGATGCCACTCGACTACCACCAACGCAAAGGCCTCGCTCCCCTACACCCATGGCCAAAGGGCGGCCTCCCCACGATGTGTCACAGCCACCAAATCTAGCTCGAACATCCCCCAAAAGGCAGCCCCCTAGCCCTCACATCGAGCATCCATTTTAAATCTCCACCGTTGATCTTCTAGAGCTCGATTAGCTCTACAACTTTCATGTTGAACCCGAAGCTTGAAAATGTTTTCATTTGGAGATATTAGAGAAGAAATATCAAAAGATTCTGGCCATTGAAAGTAAGGTGGCGGCTAGGGCTTGAAAATTAGGGTTTTTGAGTTGCAAATGTGAAATGTTCTGGCTATATACAGAAAATTTCACGGCACTATTCATCGAAAATTTTCTGAACTCGAAACGAAGCGTGCCGCCTGACGTTTATAATATTTTACCCCTATTTCGAACGCAATGGAATATATATCGGGAGCTAATTCAATCGTATTTGGAAGATATGTTTTCGAATTGAATTATTTAAATTTAAAATTCACTTAAATCGATTTCTTCGCGTTTTAACTTGCTCTGGACAAACCGTAAATTCGATTAACACAAAATTTGAAATCTTATAATTTAACATTACGGATCCAATGAAACTGGTTTCGTCGAAATCCGAGACTGTTTGAAAAATAACCGTTTTCACTCGTTAATTAAATATTAAAACATTCAATTTCTACAAGTTAACTTTTAATTCGGTTTTAAAAGTTCTCTAACATCATTTAAATTCAACTAGGACTTAATTCAACTTTATAAATCATTTTTATTAGCATTAAATTCAATTTCTAATTATTTCAATTATTTCTGCAATTTCAAATATTAAATTATCGATTTAATTGTCCAATTAAATCTAGATATTCAAATATAATTTATTCAGCTTATAAAATTTACCTTTTAAATATTTAAAATCAATTAAATATATGAATTTCAAATGACTAAAATTCTGGGTCGTTACATTCTCTCATACTTAAAAGAATTTTGTCCCCGAAATTACCAAGTGAGAAAAGGTTACAAAATCTATTAACTATTCAAAACAAATCGTTCAAATTAGATTTACCAAATCTATTTAACCTTTTAACTTTTTCCAAATTCCAATAGTTAAACTTACAAAAACTTTTCTAAGTTTCAAACCCATTTATAGTTATCTTTCCAAAACCAGCTACTATCGTTTAACTTTTAATTCAAAAATCAAACTTTAGTTACCAAAAGTTTTTCAATTTTTTCAAAAATTTTCTGACGCCTTAAATTTAAAAAAGTGTAAAACTACAATATGTAATCCGAGATATATACCTTATATTATTAGCGAGCATATACGGCTAATAGAGCACGAAAGCGAGCTCCAAATGCGAAGCAAACGCCACACGCACCTACTAAACACTCAACAATAATGAGAAACATGTATATATGAAAGTAATTTCAATATACAACATATACCAATACAACTACTATATATGCCAATATAGCAAATGCAATCAAAAACAACAAATCCAATCATCAAACATCTATCATCCAACAAAGCAATATCCATCTAATCAATCAATAACCAAATTAATATACATTCACTTCACATTAATATTCATTGAATTGGTTTTCAATTTATTCACATTTGATTCATTAACATTGGATTCCTCTAATATTCATTTATTCATATTCAATTAGTTTACATTCACTAATCACATTCAAGTTAGTTCACTTTCAATTCAAATTATTTAGCTTTCAATTTGATTAGTTCATTTTCATTAACACTTAATGAATTTCTTTTTTAATCAACTAACATCCATTTAACATCCAATGTATCCAATCATAACCAAATTTATTTATTTTACTTCAATTTTGTTTAACACTTTTAATTTCAGTTGGTTTAATATCTAATTGACTTCCATTCGATTATTCAATTCACAACTTCTTAACAACAACTTTTTTTATGTTGATTCATTTTACAAATAAAGTTGAGTTTCATTTATAAAACTCAAGTCCATATTCTTTAGTTTACTTTATTAATTTACTTCGATACCAAAATCAACTTACTCCACATTTACATTCACTTACGCTATACAACTTAAGTTCATTATAAATTTTAAATTCAAATTCTTCATTATTTAATTTTTTTTTTACTTAAAGTCTAATTTCATATCACTATTCAAATTCAGATTTTGTTTTACTTACAAAATTGTTTAACCATTTTAACATTTGTTTTACTTACCATTTCTCATTTTATAAGCTATACAACTTATTATTATTTAAACATCCATATTCATATTATATAATCACTTATCTTTTAAGTTTAATGTCCATTTCAATAAATTATATAATCTGGTTAAAATCCAATTCAATTTATTTAACTTTCCTTTAGTTAAATTTCTAATCATATATCTAATATGCTAACTCAAATTTATTTCAACTTTTCCAAAGCTAAATCTTTATCAATTCATATTATAAGTCCAAAACTATTTTCACTTATATTTATCCATTTCAACTTAGATTTTAAATTCAAATTTTTTTTATCATAACAAAACTTCAATTTTTCAATTTACTATTGGTAGCAAATCCATCACACAGAAACTCAAAAATGGTACTCATGAAGCTGCAGTCACCACCCTTATTATTTCCTAGCAACAGTAATGAATTCAGTGCTTTATTTTCTTTCAGAAATTCTTTTTTATTCATAAATCACATTTATAAATCTTTTTTGCTTATATAATTTCACCATTTCACTTTACTTATATAAGATTCATTCCAACTTAATTTGTCTTATTTAGATTTATAACAATATAATCTCTTTAATTTTGAAAAACAACTTCCAAAATCAACGGGATTCAACATTTCAAATTTTTAGTTTAAATCCATTTTTATTTATAACTCATATTTATAAATATATTCATATAGTTTCACCTCTTATACATAAGATTATTTCACAATTGTAAATCATGTTAATTATAAATTCATATTTATAATTCATTTGCTTATATAATTTATTCTTTTACAATTATTGTTTTTATTTAGATTATTCAACCTGCTTTATCAACTTTATATTTGCATTTTCAAATAACCAATCATTCATTTATATACACTTTAATAATTCTTGAAAAATTGTTTCTTTATATATAAAATATAATCGAGGTAAAATTATTTTATTTACCCAATTTAAGATTATACTATGTTGACTTGCCTCGTTTAAGTGTTCAAAAGTCCCTGTCAACGATGTGGCCTCCCATATACCGACCAGAATTCACAAACAACTCAACGGATAAGCAAACACAATATAAAACATATTATATTCATTAACAAATATGCGCTCATATATATAATACACTCAAACTCAATCTAGGGTGCTAGTGTCCCTATCTATACTGAGAACACATCAAAGCTTAGGAATATACAAAATCTAAGCTCTGATACCAAGCTGTGATGATCCAAAAATCCATACCCTTTGAATCGACAATAATCCACACATGTCCGACCCAAAAAAACACAGGCTGGCGGAAAGTCAAAAGAAAGAAAAGAAGAAAGAAGAAGAGAAGAGAAGAAAGAGAGAAGATAGAACCAAACAGAACAATACAGAATCTCACATCGCAGCGGAAAATATATTATATCATATCAATGATCTTTACAAAACAGAAACTGTATATACATACATCAACTAGAGTTCAACAACCAATCAATAGTTATCAGCCTGAACATTTATAATAACATGTCCTCACAAATGCCGATAATAAAACTACAACTAAGCAATGCAGCGGATAATCAATAATCAAAACAGATACGCGTATATGAAATGAAGATCTCCAGCTCTCCTGCTGAAGCTCCAAAAGCACCAAATCTAAACCTGTAAATATACTCGGTCTGACCTGAGCATTGAAAGAGAAGAACGCTCGGATCAACCTGGTAAACCAGCGTGAGAAACATACTCAACTGAATTTATTAAATTACCATACTTTTCCTTAGTTTTCAAAACAAAAGTATCTCGTAAGATAAGTCCACACATAAACACGGACCTGTTTTTACCTTACGATAACTAAAACATATCATAACAAATTCTCTTATATTATTGTAGTGTCTACTATATACAAATAATATTAATCATAGCCAAAATTGTTACATTGGTTAAATTCCAGCATATAGCCCAATTGGGTAATACAATCAAAATGGCAAACACATAGTGGAGTTTGGATTTCCATACAAATTACCAAGTGAAGGGACTAACTTCCGGTAGTACATCTCTAGAAGAATGCACCGAGGACCATCACAAAGGACCCTCTACCAACACAAGACCGGCCACCTTTATAACTAGATGGTACCGAATATATCATCCTTCGGTCGTTACCGACCTTTACCGAGGGCCCTCTAGCATACAAACCACAATAATCAGATACACGACGTCGTAGCGTGTAAAGATATATCTAGAAGAGGATGATCATATCCTAATGGGAGCGACCCACATAGCCCTGCTGCATCTAAACCTGTTTTGGTCATTTCCGGTTGATGAGGCCTAACGAGGTAACAATTACCATTCACAATCACATATCACATCACTTTGAATGCCATACAGCCATTTCCATTGACTACTAATTGCCTTTTACAAAAATACAACCCTTAAGCTCATACGTCTGAAGGAAGGTGTTAAGCTAAGAGAAGTTGCCTTCTCCGCCACCACTGATGTACGTTTGTAAAAACCAATGTACGTAATCTATAGAAATGCAATGTCAAACAAACATCCATACAAGTTGTCCAGGAACAGGACAAACCGAAGGTACTTTCCCACCACATCTTGTCAGGAAATCCCTAGGATTAGTAGCGAGTAGTCCTTGCATTGGATACTTCATAATGAAGAGACCACTGCTACTGGATGTATCTTGGGATTTTAACCCCAAACGATCAACAAGCAGTCCCCCACTATGAAACTCCGGAATATCAATATCATCACAAGCAACCTGCACAATCATCGCATATACGTTGGTTCGAATTGGTTTTCAGATAAATCTGATCCCGGTCTCTTCGCACCAACAACGCAAAAGCGTTTCTCAACCTCACACAGAAACTAAGTCTCATAGACTTATCACGTCTCCAACTTTCAACTTGCTATCCTTCGGGCCAAGAAGGAAGCTCGATAGATTGGAGTAATACTCCGCACTATACAAATCAACATCCTCAACACAAATGATAATCAAGCCTACACAGAAGACTACGTACTAAGTGTATGAATAAATAGTTCCCACATCAAGTCGAGGAACTAAAATTTGGCAATGTTTGATAGTCGGTTAGTTAACTATCAAAGCAAACAAACAAATATTCAGCACCATAACAATCACTAGGCCTTTTAATTAATCTTTTATTAATTAAATCATTGCCAAATATTCACTTTAGATTATCTTTAAAAAGATATATTCTCAAAACCATTTCAATACTGGAAAGCATTTCCATATACTTATTTAATATTGAGTAATTCACAAATCAATTTATTATTAACACTTAGAAAATATTATATATACTTAAATCAGGAATAAGTATATATTTTATTCTTTAAGGAAAAGATTCTTTTAAACATCTTTATTTTGGGTCAAAATGAATATTGCGTAAAACACCGTTACGACAACCCAAAATCAATAGTATAGGGATTCAGCAATTTGGATAGATATATAAATCCCATATACTATACAAAACATTTTCTTTCGAAAATCATTTACTATAATAACAGTGTTATAGTCCATCATTTTCTTATTCTTTTCGAAAACGTCTATTTCAATAATGAATGTTGAAATCTATGGTTTAGATACTTAGCACATTTTAGAACATCTTTAAACCATTTAACTCCATTTTAAAATATCACTTTCCAAAACATTAATATATTATTCACTGTCCAAAATCGTGAATATAAATCATTTACCAAATTTAATATTATTTCAACATTTAATTTAAAGGATAATTCACTGTCAAAAATCGTGAATAAAATCCATTTAATAAACTTCTATAATTAACTTATCAAATTCCATTGATTTTGGATTTATAGAACAATGTTTATAAATTCACATTTATATATTTTATAAAACTTCAATATACAAAATCCCTTTATTAACAAATTCCATTTATCTCATTTTCATGCCAAAATCCAAATTATAAGTTAATTCACTTATATCATTTATTTACAAATTCGTTCTTTTATAACTTCACAAATTATATAAATAGTATTCACTTATAAAATCCATTTATAACTTCATTTTAACATTTACAAAACTTGTTTATAATTCAGTTTCATTGATTTATAAAATATAAATTTTATAAATCCCATATATAAACCATTTAATATAATTCAAAAACTCAATTTAAACTATTTACCAAATCATTAACTCAATATTTCAAAAATCACATTTCAACTATATTTCTCAAAAATCATAATTTTTATAATATAAAAATTATAACTTTTATTTATTTAAAATAAATCAATTCCTTTAACACTTTCAAATTCGACAAAACGTATTTTCAAAATCACTTGAAAATACTTTTAAATTTGGAAATCATCACTTTTAACATTTTTAAATCTCCAAAATATGGCCCAATGCTGCAACAGGACTAAATACTACAATCACGACATCCAAAACATCATATATCATATGATAACAGAATATATCACAATATCTATAAATAAATCAATACTAGTGAGGAATCCAGTTGGATCCCTCCAACATGTCACCTGCAACAAATATACATATTAGAATATGTGTACAATGTCCGCTTCGAGGCAGACGCACGTACAAAGGGTCATCCGCTCATACACGGGAACGTATAGGGTCATCTGCTCCACTAGGCAGGTATATATCCAAATACCAATCAATATATCATATATCATCCAAACAATCATCAATCATCATAAATAATTTTATTCTGACTTATATAAAAATATCAGCTAGTCAGACAGAGTGAGTTGTACTCACATTGCTTGTAGTCGTCGCGATAGCGATTTAGTCCGATCAAAATTAAACACTCGTTTAATTTCAACCAAAATTTTCACCAGCTCAAATAAATCTCAATCCAGATCCATAATGTAGTGCTCGTGAATACGGATCCAACGCAATTCGTTTCGTCGAAAACGGACCTCGTACGAAAAAGTTACGATATTTTAAAGTTTAAACGAATTTATATAAATCAATTTACAATTTATTTTTTTATTTCAAACCCTTGCTCGAATCATGACTGTTCGATTTTCTTACATCAGATCTAGCTGATGAACACCTTCTTCTCCCTCACGTACAACCTCGATCAAAGAAACCCATCCCTTTCCATCTTTGACCACAAATTCCACCTCCCATCGACCACTTGATGCCAATCGACTACCACCAACGCAAAGGCCTCGCTCCCCTACACCCATGGCCAAAGGCCGGCCTCCCTACGATGTGTCACGGCCAGCAAATCTAGTTCAATCAACCCCCAAAATGCAGCTCCCTAGCCCCCACATCGAGCGTCCATTTTAAATCTCCACTGTTGATCTTCTAGAGCTCGATTAGCTCTACAACTTTCATGTTGAACCTGAAGCTTGAAAACGTATGGATTTGGAGATATTAGAGAAGAAAGATCGGAAGATTCTGGCCATTGAAAGTAAGGTGGCGGCTAGGGCTTGAAAATTAGGGTTTTTGAGTTGCAAATGTGAAATGTTGTGGCCGTATACACAAAATTTCGCGACACTATTCACGGAAAATTTTCTAAACTCGAAACGAAGCATACCGCCTGGCATTTATAATGTTTTACCCCTATTCCGAATGCAGTGGAATATATATCAGGAGCCAATTCGATCGTATTTGGAAGATAGGTTTTCGAATTGAATTATTTAAATTTAAAATTCACTTAAACCGATTTCTACGCGTTTTAGCTTGCCCCGGACAAACCGTAAATCCGATTGATACGAAATTTGAAATCTTACAATAATTTAACATTACATATCCAATGAAACTAATTTCGTCAAAATCCGAGACTGTTTAAAAAATGACCATTTCCACTCGTTAATTAAATTTTAAAATATTCAATTTCTACAAATTAACTTTTAATTCGATTTTAAAAGTTCTCTAACATCATTTAAACTCAACTAGGATTTAATTCAACTTTATAGATCATTTTATTCGCATTAAATTTAATTTCTAATTATTTCAATTATTTCTGCAATTTCAAATATTAAATTATCGATTTAATTATCCAATTAAATCTAGATATTCAAATATAATTTACTCAGCTTATAAAATTTAACTTTAAAATATTTAAAATCAACTATATATACGAATTTCAAATGACTAAAATTCTGGGTCGTTACATCACAGCTCAAATCAAAATAATTCATATCACAAAGCATCACACAATAGGGATATCAAACAATTCAAAGCATTCTATACAATTCAATCAATCATAAACAAGATTGATTAATCATCTGATTAATTTAAATCAGATTATATGAATTATGAATTCTGGTTAATTAACATTGTTGGGTGTGTTTCGACCGGTCTGACACCACCGAACCAACTCCTCTACCATCCACTGCCGAACCAACCTACGTCCCATGCCTGCCGAACCAACCTACTCCACGTACTGCCGAACCAACCTACTTCACGTACTGCTGAACCAACCTACTCCACGTACTACCGAACCAACCTACGTCCATGCCTGTCGAACCAACCTGCTCCACGTACTGCCGAACCAACCTACGTCCCATGCCTGCCGAACCAACCTACTCCACGTACTGCCGAACCAACCTACGTCCCATGCCTGTCGAACCAACCTACTCCATGTACTGCCGAACCATCCTGCTCCATCTACCACCGAACCAACTTGTCCTCCAAGTGTCTGCCGAACCAACCTTCTCCCCGTGCCTACCGAACCAACCTTCTCCCTATGCCTGCCGAACCAGCTCAAAGTAGCACCACCGGACCAGAAGCAAAGGAGGTCACCGCCGGACCAACCTCCACCAAAACAACCTCCACCGAACCAACGTACTACCGGACCAAGGAGTACTAGACCAACCTTGCCAGGCCAGATTGCTTCAGCCCAGGCCCACCAGCAGCTATATACATCCAGGACCCCTAGCCTCAGCCTCACTCTATAAATAGAGGGGCAGGGGTACAACAATGGCAGACAAGTTTAAGAGCTCAAGCACGGATAGAACTTTCAAACAACTTTCAGATACTTGTAATCAAAGCTTTGTACTTGTAATCTGAACAGAAAAGGAGAATAACATATAAAGTGGACGTAGGCACATTCTGGCCGAACCACTATAAATCTATGTGCCTTTTACAGTTTAGTCCATCTATTTTATATATTTGCATAAATCACCCAAATCATTAAGAACAACGTATAATCAACTAAATCATACGACTTGGAGGTGTTTGCCCATTTTTTGTGCAAACATTTTCGGTGCTTTCACTGAGAACAGAAGCTCGAAGCTTCAGCTTCTCCCACTTAACCCTTTTCCTATCAGCATCGTTCATTGCTTGGAAAACATGCCTCCCGGACGGAAGAAAGATGCTAACAAAGGAAAGAACATCGCAACTAGCAGTATCCCAGATCCAGTGATCAGAGATAAAGACAATCGTCCGGTTCCAACAGCAAACGGAAATCAGGAAAATCCGACAGCCCTTGCTACGGAACAACCAATTACAAGGACGGATCTGGACAGGGTTGTGGCTGAAGTAACTAACCGCTTCGCATCTCAACGAGAAGCCTTGGTGGACCAACTCATGTCACGCTTAAGGGATGCTGAAGAATCCAACCGCAACAGTGAATCATGGGGTGAGTCCCGGTCTGGAGAATCTGGGAGACGACAAAGGTCTTTCTTCTTCGAAGAGGCTAACAACCGAAACAACAATGGTAGGAGCCGAGTCCGGACTCAGCCCAAATTCCGACCCGAGGAAACACTTGGAACCGAACCCAACAGGGGAGGTACCAAGTAGGGGTCGGATGTAGCTGAGCCTGCCATGCTACCTAACCATGGAAACACCAATAGACGGGGCCGAGCTGGAGTCCAGCCCGAAGTTGGACCCGAGAAAGTGCTGAGAACAGAACACAGCAGGGGAGGATCAAGGCAAGAGACAACTGTGGCTGACCCCAGCGTGCCCCCGGAAGACCAGAGGCAGCCATTGGAGAATGTTAGGAGTGACAGACGATACCATCCCTACAGGTCATCTGGACGGAATCAATCCCACAGGGAAGAACTAAACTCATTTATATCCGCTCCAAATTCTGATGAAAGGATGGCGCGATTGTTCAGAGAGTGCGTCCAACGGGACCAAAGGGATCGGGGGATAGGCGCTAGGGTAACCAGCCCCTTCACCCACAATATCGAAACTGCCATCACCCCCGAAAATGGAAAATGCCAACAATGGAACCTTACAAGGGAACCTCTGACCCCGTTGTACACTTACAGAGATACACACAGCATATGCTCATGAGCCGAGCGACAGAGGGAGTGTTGTGTAAATGCTTCCCGCTATTCTTGGCAGATCTAGCTACCTCCTGGTTCTGCCATCTACCCCAAGGATCCATCAGCTCATGGAAAATGCTGAAATAAAAGTTCATCAGCCAGTTCCGCATTCATGTGGAACAACGCAAGGACACTTATTCCCTATCTAATATCAAACAAAAGCCCGGAGAGACAGTGCAACAATATCTAACCAGATTCAACGCCGCGGCGGCCGTAGTCCAAGATGCCGATGAGAAACTTATCCTAATGACTCTTTGTAGTGGCGTACATCCGGATACCAAGTTTGCTAGAAGATTGATGAAAGAAAATCCAGCTACCTTACCTGATTTCTTCCATGAAGCCGGAAAATATATGAGACTTGAAGACGCTGCCATTGAAAGGCAGACAGGGCAACAAACTAAGGCAGCTCATGGCAACACTCCCGCAGTAGCAAAGGACGTTCGAAGAAATAACTCCAGAGATAGTGCTGGGGGCAAGAAGGGAGAAAAGCGCTTATATAGGCCAGGACCGAGATTTGACTCTTACACTCCTTTGAATGAAACAATCGAAAATATCTTCCTGGCCACCCAAGACGAAGTTAGATACAAGCACCCCCCACACAAGAAGGAAGCAGATAACGCAGTTAAGTCCGGAAAGTTTTGCCGCTTCCACGAATCTCATGGGCATGACACAAATGAATGCCATCATCTCCGGGACATAATTGAAGAACACATCAGAAGGAAGAGGCTAGAGCGCTATGTAAAAGGTCAGAACAGGACTCCAACTCCTGCCAATGAGAACCCACGGCTACCCCTCCCAGAAGTAGGCGGAGGAAATCGCAACACCAGCAGCTCTAGTTAAGAGAAGATAGTGGTCCATACCATATCGGGGGGACCACACATTGCCGACAGAAGCTGGGTAGAGATGGAGAAATATGGAAAGTCGGTTAGAAACGATGAAGGCTGCATTAATTCTGCTACAGAAGAACGCCACCCGAAACGGAAAGAGAATGATGATATCACATTCAGTAGGCGTGATCTAGAGGGAAGGCAGTACCCTCACATGGATCCTATGGTCATCTCTGCCTTGTTCGGTCCAGCCAAAGTTTTCCGAATTCTAGTAGACACTGGAAGCTCAGTAAATATCCTATTCAAGCATGCTTTCGACAAAATGAAGCTGTCAATGAAGGATGTGTCTCCCTGCAACAAACCGCTATATGGTTTCACTGGAGATGCGAAGATGCCTCTCGGGCAACTGGACCTCTTTGTCGAAATAGGAAGTCATCCCCGCTCCATTGTGCGAAAACAGAAATTTGTGCTAATAGAGAACCACTCGGCCTACAACGCCTTTTTGGGAAGACCAGCCTTGTCTGACTTCCAAATTGTCCTAGCCCCGTGGTGCTTGAAGATGAAATTTCCAACAGATAACGGAATTGGAGAAGTAGAGGGAGATCAAGACGCCGCTCGAGATTGCTATGTAACTGAACTTCGCAATAACCGCAGGAAGGATAAAGGGAAGGATGCAAAGACTTCTCTCTGCAAGAAAAACTTGGAAGCATAGCAACTAAAGAAAGCCCCTCCTCTTCGATATACCAGTGATCCTTTCAATGAATTAGACCCCATGGACAAAGAGGAGGAGGCCATCGCCTAGCCTGCAGAGGCTATGGAATTTGTATCTGTAGACTAACACGACCCAAATAGACTGCTGAAAGTCGGGTCTCAGTTAAGAGCAGAGTTGAAAGACCAACTCGTCGATTTTCTTCGCCACAACTTGGATGTATTTGCATGGACGCACGCTGACATGACTGGAATCTCCCCAGACGTAGCTTGCCACGTGCTGAACATCGATCCCACCAAGGTGCCGCTAACACAGAAAAAGAGAACCATGAGGGCAGAACGATCAGCCGCCCTCGAGGAAGAAGTAAAGAACCTACTTGCCAATAATTTCATACGAGAAGCCATCTACCCAGAATGGATCGCCAACCCGGTACTGGTAAAGAAGGCTAACGGGAAGTGGCGAATATGCATCGACTTCTCCAACTTAAATGACGCTTGCCCAAAGGATTGCTTCCCACTCCCCCGAATCGATCAACTCGTGGACAGCATAGTCGGACACGAACTCTTATCTTTTATGGATGCATACTTAGGATATAACCAGATCCCTATGCACGCCCCCAATCAAGACCACACTAGTTTCATCACTGACCGGGGATTGTACTGCTACAGAGTAATGCCTTTTGGACTTAAAAACACCGGAGCTACTTATCAGGGCCTCGTCAACAAGATGTTTGCGGGACTAATAGGTCGAACTATGGAAGTTTATGTAGATGACATGCTGGTAAAATCAGGGAAAGCCAATGATCATGTAAATCACCTGGACGAGATGTTTCAAGTACTTCGCCAATATGGAATGAAGCCGAATCCTCTAAAGTGCTCCTTCGGAGTATCGTCAGGAAAGTTCTTGGGATTTATCGTCCATGCCGGGGGGATTGAAGCAAACCTCGAACAAGTTCAAGCCCTGAAGGACATCAAGATACCATCCACTTGAAGAGAAATGCAAAGCCTGAATGGGAAGGTGGCCGCCCTAAGTAGATTCATCTCTAAAGCAACTGACAAATGCATCCCTTTCTTCGAAGTTCTGAAGAAAGACAAAGGAAAGTTCGAGTGGACTGACGAATGCCTGGCAGCCTTCCTAAACCTAATCGAACACCTTCAGAGGCCACCAGTGCTCTCAACTCCGAACAAAGGCGAAGAGCTATACCTATACCTTGCTGTGTCATCCCATGCTCTAATCGCCACTTTGGTAAGAGAAGAAAACCGCGTGCAACGACCGGTATACATTGTAAGCAAGAGATTTACGGGGGCAGATGCCAGATACCCTAAACTTGAGAAGCTAGCATACTGTTTGCTAATCACGTCACGGAAACTGCGACACTATTTTCAATCTCATTCCATTAGAGTTTTAACCGATCAACTGCTAAGGCAGGTACTCCATCGCCCCGACACTTCTGGGCGACTACTTAAATGGTGCATTGAACTGAGTCAATATGATATCACCTACCATCCTCGCACCGCCATCAAGGGACAAGCCATGGCCGATTTCATTGTCGAATTCACTACCAACGAAGGTAAGGAGCAATCCGAAACCGTAGAAGATATCAAGTGGAATCTCTTTGTATATGGAGCATCAAACGAACAAGGCTCGGAGGCAGGTATTGTGATAATCACCCTCAGGGGAAGGAAGCTGCACTATGCCTTAAGGTTGGAATTCGCTGCCACCAACAACGATGAAGAATATGAAGCAGTAATAGCAGGATTAGAACTTGCCTTAGAAATTGGAGTCAGTTCTTTATGACTTCATAGTGATTCTCGACTTATCGTAAACCAAGTACTAGGAGAGTTTCATACTCGAGGAGAACGACTCACAGCATATCTAAAGAAGACCAAGTTGCTGCTCGATCAATTGGATCACTATTTGATCAAAAACATTCCTCGAGAGGAGAACCGAGAGGCCGACGAACTGGCAAAGCAAGCTAGCATGAAGAACAGCACCATTTCCGGAATAGTAGCCATCTCAAAACAACTAGCCCCAAGTTTCGAACAAGAGGATCTGATAGCTGCAGTCGAAGAAGAAACCTGGATGACTCCTATCCGGAAATACTTACAAGATGGCACACTACCCAACGAGCGTAATGAAGTCAGGAAAATCTTGAGGAGAGCTTCCCGCTACACAATACAAGAAGGCATCCTCTATCGGCGCGGTTTCTCTAACCCCTTGTTAAGGTGTGTTGCTGGAAGGGAAGCCAAGAAAATCTTACCCAACGTCCATCAAGGGACTGCGGAGTCACACTGGTGGGCAGACTTTGGCGAAGAAGACGCTCCGATATGGATATTACTGGCCCACTCTAAACAAAGACGCCTTAGACTTCGTCAAAATATGCGACAAATGTTAGAAATTTGCTAAGATCCCTCGACTACCCACCAATGAGATTACTCAGATGACTAGCCCTTGGCCCTTTGCAATATGGGGAATTGAGTTGATTGGCGAACTGCCAATGGGCCGAGGCGGAGCCAAATATGCCATAGTGGCAGTCGACTATTTCACCAAATGGGTGGAAGCGGAGCCTCTAAATAAAATATCTTCGGCAAAAGTTATTAACTTCTTGATCAAAAATGTTTTATGCAGGTACGGGGTTCCACTCAAAATCATATCGGACAATGTACTTCAATTTGACAGCGAGGAATTCACCGACTGGTGCCAAGGGCACGGAATTCACAAAAGCTTCTCATCTGTAGCTTATCCCCAGGCAAACTGACAAGTTGAAGCTGTCAACAAAATTCTCAAAACTCTAATCAAGAAGAAACTTGAAAAGTCAAAAGGCGCTTGGGTGGATGAACTTCCTACGGCACTTTGGGCCTACCGCACATCTTACAGAACATCAACAGGGCATACTCCTTTCTCTTTGGCATACGGATCGGAGGCCATGCTCCCAGTTGAAACTGTAGTGCCTTCCCACCGTAGGATCCACTACAACCCAGAAGAGAACGAAGAACTCCTCCACATGTCTTTGGATCTAATTGAAGAGAGAAGAAACGATGCAGCACTCAAAGCGGCAGCTCACAAGCAAAAAGTGGCAGCACAATACAACTCCAAAGTCAAGCACCACAACTTATAAGAAGGAGATCTTGTCCTCAAGCGGATCTTCCCGCGCCCCGGAGCGCTAGATCCAATCTGGGACGGACCCTATGTAATTCATAAAGATCTCCACAACGGAACTTATATTTTGTCAACAGTGGACGGAGAGGTGTCCCAAAGGGCATGGAACATCCAACACCTTTGTCGATACTTTTCTTAACTTGTATTGTCCATAGAAAGTGAATTAACAAAGAGAATAAGTGGACGTAGGCATTTTCGTGCCGAACCACTTTAAAAATCTTGTCTCTTTTTAACTTGTTCCTTTATATCTTGGCTTCTTGTTAAGCTTTATCCTTTTCTGTTGAACAAAATCCTGTGTAACGGCATTTCCATTCTGGACACTTCACGGCACAACCTCACCTGGACAAGACCTAACGGGTACTATACGAATCTATGCCCTCGCCAATGAGACACTTTTGCTCCAGCATCCCTCTGCTGCGGGTTAACTCATTGCTCGCGATGGCCCTCAAAGCCAACTGTAATGAGCCGATTATAATCCACCGAGGAGGCCGAAAATAGCCTAGGCAGCTCATTACGGCGTTCGACTCGCCGGCAACCGTGAACCGATTATAAGCCCCAACATAAGGTATGGCCAGCCAGGCGCAGTTCACAGTTGACGATCGAAACCCGCGCTAGCCGGCCACGGTAAATCGAATAATACCCACGATTACGGGTCATAATAGCCCGGGTAGTTACCGTGCGCGATCTCGGCTCCGATGTGTCTTAAGTACGGCTGTGGTAAAAAAGAAAACTCTCCGCAGAGGCGTAAGATGAGTGACAAATGTCTCCAAGACCCACAGCTAGGGAAAGTGACTACAAAACCCGTTTGCCACGAACTTAAGCACATCGAAGGCCTTCCGTGATTGGAAGTTTTACTATTTCTTATATTTCCATTTTATTTATAAAAACCCTCCTCCTATCCTCTATAACGATCCCTAAAGTACAGGACACAAAATAGGAGACACTCACTAATGGGAATAAGAACTCACAGCTGGATGGCAGGTCACTCAGCTGCATTCCATATTCGATTACACAAGGCATTCAAAGCTACCGTCTATAGCTAAAACTTGAAGGGCTGTACTTTCTTCTCTTGTACATAAATATGTAACTATAATTTATTCGCACATCACACAAACATTGCAAGATATGAAATCATGTTTTAAGCAAGAGCTTAACATCAAACACGATTGAATCACAAACACATGCACGACTATATTTTATGCAACACATCAAAATAATGACAACATTCAAACATGACAAAATCAGCTTATGTTATAAAGTTACATGCCAAAAATAAAGTTGTTTGTTACATAATTACAGCCTGAAAATTACAATAATGTTTCAAGACTAACATGGACAACGATGTTAAGTAAACTGAAAAATGTCCAGATCAAGCCAAGGAGCCAACTGCATCGGGGCTTCGCCTCTATCTTGCTGGCCCTCCGAGGTCTACTTAACCGTCGGATCAGAGCTCCCAGCGTGATGACCAGAGGTAGTTGGCGCTTCAGAGGTCCCGTCTGTCCAATTCAGGAGAAGAATTCATTGAATAAACAATAAACAACCAAGCTATGAAAAGGCTAAAAGGGAAGGCTTACCAGCATCTGTTCCTTGATCATCATCCCCCAACTGCACACCTACCTCCTCAGCAGCGAGCAGCCGCATGCCCTCCTTCACCGCCACTTTCTCCTCCTTAGTAAATTGGGCCGTAACCACATCCATTCTGAAGGCCATGCCACCATCCTTATCCGCATTAGCCTTGGCCTCCTCCAGAGCCCGGAGATAAATCCTGGCCATGATTCGGGGATAATCGTGCATCCAGGATAAGTTGCCCTGCTTCCAAGTACGGAAATACATATCCTGGAGCATCTCATCCATCATCCCCTCATTCTCCTCAAACTCCCTCATTCGGACCTCAGAAGCCGATAGCTTTGCAACGGCAGCATCCCTCTCCGATCGGTATCGCGAGCGGTCATCCTGAAGGGATTTCCTCATCGCCTCCATCTCCTCCTTCAGCTTGGCTTGAGCAAGCTCCGCGGCTTCAAGCTTCCCAGATAGCTCCTCTACCTGCTCGAGATCCGCTTTTCGAACCTCATCCACCGTTGCAATGGCCATATCGATTCGTTCCTTGCAGATGGCCTCCATTTTCCGCAGCTCGGCTCTGCTAGCCTCTTCCATAGTTTTCTTTAGCCGTCTGGAGGCAGCCTCGTGCTGAGAGATCTGGATGGCCTGATCGGCGAGTTGCTTGGCCTGGTCGGCAACCACTAGCCGCAATCTTATGTTGGCACTCCCAATTTCCTCCCCAGCCTTGACCAGTTGGGCGTGATGCCCCATCAACTTTCTAGTCTCCTCAGCAACCCGGTCGATATTTGCCTTGGCTTCATCCCCCATAGTTACAATCCAAGTAGTAAGCAAATCAAGGTCCAGGGACTTGGCCTCATCAAGCACCCTTACCATAGGATTACGAGGGAGAAGGTGCTCACCAGTAACCTCGTCAAAGGAAATATCATGAGAATCTGGATCCAGATCTGGATGACCCGCAAATGGATTACGAGCTAAGCCGGGACGATCAATATGAGTAACGGTAGGATTCTCTGATGGATGCGGAGAGGGTATGAACTCAGTATCCTCCCCCGTGATATCATGAATAAGCTGGGTTGGGGGCTGAGGTCCAGGTGAAGGTTCGAATAAGGAGCGCCTCCTCCTTTTCTTTTGGATATCCTCTTCAATAACTCCGAGTAGAGGACGGTAGCCGACTACGTCCCCGTAGCGGTTGGTCGGAGGCTTTGGTTTAGCGGAAGCTTCGAGGAGTTTGAATTGTTCGAGGCGGTGCCGAATGTCTGATGTCTTGGCCGCCTTACCCGTTCCTGGAATAAAAACCAAGTGTTACAAGCATGCATGGGACTATAATCCAAGAAACATGTGAAGTCAAAAGAGGAGTCAAAAATTCACCTTGAATCGCCGGAGTTGCCCTAGCTGAAATACTCTCGGAAGATGGACCGGCACTAGTCGCGGCCTTATCGGTTTCCTTTGGCTTCTCCACCAAGGCCGATCCTTCCTCCAACCCCTCAAAAGCCTGGCGGAAAGCATCATCTGTCCACTCTTGGATCTCTCCTGCTTGCCCAGAAGACAAAGCCCCGGCGCCATCACCGCCCTGTCCTTCGCCACCATCACCACCATCACCTCCGCTCTCCTCCTCGCCTCTTTCCTCCTCTATATTTCCTCCTCTAGAACATCTGGACATGTGCTAGGGGAGGGTCCATCGGATTTCTTGAGCTTCTTTCCCCCGGCGACTGGAGGTATCGAGAAGGGTCTCCTCTTGCTGCTCTTCGTCGTGGCCCCGCCTTTAGCTTTGACAGCCCTTTCCTCAGCTGTATCTCTCTGCTTAACCACATACTGACATGGTAGAATCAAGTTGTGCTGCAGAAGAGTAGCATTCCTGATCAGATAAGAAGCTGACCGATCCCTTTCCGAAATGGCTTCTATTTCCGCAGCCATCTGAACCAGGCGATCGATCTCCACGACCGCAAAGCCACCTGTCGCTAGCAAGAAATAAAAACACATGGGAAGAAGCATTTCAATCAGAATGGAAACTATAAATAAGATTCAATTTACAGCCGGAGGTGAAGCGACGGATAGAAACGGAGTCGTCCTTGACAAAAAACTATTCTTTCTTGAACATGCTGAACTTCGAATATAAGTCCAGGACCGTCTTGAAGGACACTGCCGATTCCAAGCTGATGTATGGAGACCCTTTCTTGTAGTCCCTCAAGCTACACAAATATCGGATCCCCCGGTTGGAAAGAGGGCGCCCGTATTTTCGCTGGAAAATGATAAATAGGCTCACCAAGATAGCGTAAGAGTTGGGCTGAAGCTGTAAAGGGGCCACCTTTAGGTAGGTGATGAAGCTGACTATCCAAGCATTGATCGGGGGAATGGCCCCACACATACAATGGTACCTGCTATAAGCAAAATATCCTTCAGGGGGATCATACGGCATGACTCCATTCCCTGGCAGCACCATGAGTGCTCTATCAATCCCGAAAGAACGAGATATAACATCAAGCTGCTCCTCTTTGAGGGTGCTAGGAAAGCAGTCAGGAGGAGAGTTCAAGAGCTCCTGAGGGCCATATCCATCCACTAGTGATCTTGGGGTGGGTCCCTGTCGTCTCGTTCCTGGCTGGGCTGGGGAAACAACGAGGAACTCTCTTCTGTCCGTAGATTTCCTCTTATCTGGTCGAGTTTCCACTTTATGAGACATTTATCTGCAACACAAGAAAGCACGTTGATAGAAGTAGAGGTATAAAAAGCAAGTGCGTACAGTCTAGAATTTCATTCATAAGTTGAAACATAAAAGGCTAAAGATCCATTCAGCACTCGGAATCCCCGAGTTCATTCAGTTGTTCCAACCTAAAGTTCATTCGGCTCTTATCTTTCCCATTCTCATTCGGTGGTTCACGTACAAGTTTCATTCGGCAAGAGGGTCTCACCTGGTTCGGCAGAGATAGGAATTTGATTCGGCTAAACACGTTTGATTTGGCAAGGATAGGAGTTTGATTCGGCTAACACGGTTGGTTTGGCAAAGACAAGAGTTCGATTCGGCAAAGACAAGGGTTTGGTTCGATTGATAAGGAATAACGAAAACATTAGGCCCGTACTTATAGGAAAAATATAAAAAACCGGACCAACTGGCTCGGCACACAAGACCGGATGAGGATGTTCAAGCTAAAACAAAGTACGCCATATGCATGCACATGCCCTACTTTGGGGGGCAAGTGTTGGGTGTGTTTCGACCGGTCCGACACCACCGAACCAACTCCTCTACCATCCACTGCCGAACCAACCTACGTCCCATGCCTGCCGAACTAACCTACTCCACGTACTGCCGAACCAACCTACGTCCCATGCCTGCTGAACCAACCTACTCCACGTACTGCCGAACCAACCTACTCCACGTACTGCCGAACCAACCTACGTCCCATGCTTGCCGAACCAACCTACTCCACGTACTGCCGAACCATCCTGCTCTACTTACCACCGAACCAACTCGTCCTCCAAGTGTCTGCCGAACCAACCTTCTCCCCGTGCCTACCGATACAACCTTCTCCCCATGCCTGCCGAACCAACTCAAAGTAGCACCACCGGACCAGAAGCAAGGGAGGCCACCACCGGACCAACCTCCACCAAAACAACCTCCACCGAACCAACGTACTACCGGACCAAGGAGTACCAGACCAACCTTGCCAGGCCAGATTGCTTCAGCCCAGGCCCACCAGCAGCTATATACATCCAGGACCCCTAGCCTCAGCCTCACTCTATAAATAGAGGGGCAGGGGTACAACAATGGCAGACAAGTTTGAGAGCTCAAGCACGGATAGAAATTTCAAACAACTTTCAGATACTTGTAATCAAAGCTTTGTACTTGTAATCTGAACAGAAAAGAAGAATAACATATAAAGTGGACGTAGGCACATTCTGGCCGAACCACTATAAATCTGTGTGTCTTTTACAGTTTAGTCCATCTATTTTATATATTTTCATAAATCACCCAAATCATTAAGAACAACATATAATCAACTAAATCATACGACTTGGAGGTGTTTGCCCATTTTTTGTGCAAACAAACATTAATTAATTACAAACCATTTGGATTAATTATCCTCTAATCCCTTATTAATTAACCTCTAATGATAAATCAATTAACCTTTAATTATTTATTTAATTAACCTTAATTTATAAATCAATTAACCTTTAATCATTAAATAATTACCCTTTAATTATTTAATTATTCTTTAATTAATTATAATAAATTAATTAATTAACCCTTAATTAATTACTATTTAATTAACTATCCTTAATTAATTAAAATAAGTGATTATCTCCAATCAATTTCATTAATTAATTAACCTTTAATTAATTATTTATCCTCAATTAATTACAATAAGTGATTATCCCTAATCACTTATATTAATAAATTTCAAATTAATTTTAATCACTTGATTAATCAACTTTAATTATCCATCTTAGTTAATTACCTTTAATTAATTAATTATTCCTTAATTAATCACATTAATTAAATTAACCTTCAAGTTAATTACATAATTAGTTATCCCTTAATTACATTAAGTAATTACAAATTAATTAACCTTTAATCGTAAATAAATTAATCTTTAATTATTAAGTAATTAACTTTTAATCACTTAATTAATCTTCAAATTAATCATATTAATTAATGAATCACATAAATCAAATCCTTTTAAGTAATTAAGTAATTAATCATTTAATCACTTTAAACCTTTAAATTAAATTTAGGATTAAAACACTTCATTCTTTAATTATTTACTTAATCACAATATTAAGTTTATTTAAAATAAACTTTCAAAATATAGGTTATATATATATATTAAATTCTTTTAAACTTAGTAAATAAAAAAAACCTTTAACTAAGTTTCTTAGTTAAATAAAACAAGTTTTATTGAAAAACATTGATCAAGGAAACATTTAAACTTGATTAAAATTAATTTTTTTTAAAACTGGACATTTTCTTTTAACTCGAGCCATATCAACGAAATCCCGAACACAACTTCGAGTTACCTCCCTGATTTATTACTTCGAGTCCACACGATAATATTCCCGAGACCACCGAGACCTTTGCTTCTTCTCCAAACCCAAAATCCAAATTTGATAAATAAGTGCACGTGCACGTCCACGATCGTCTGATCGTATTCCGACCACTGCTGAGACCTCCGGCACAACGACGAACACATCCTTCTCCATTACGAACATCCAGATCATCCAATTCGATAAAGAATCAAAAACGAGCATCTCATCTCAAAACTAGAAACTAACCCGACCAACCAAAAATGCTTCGTGCCGCCACGACACATCGCCTGAACCCTTGCGACTCCGACCACAACTTCCCTATCATTCATGCACCTTTTCCTTTTGGACCGGTCATCCCCGATGCCCTATCAACGACGAACTTTCCCCTGGAACTATGCCGATCAAAATTAGGTTTAAAACCCTATTTCCCATCGTATCATCGGCGACGATGATCAGAAAAATCAAACTCCATTTTTCCGTGATCTACAACCTTCCAGCTACCTTTAGACCAAATTTCCACCAACCCGATTCTGGTGATCGTTGGTGATCCACGATAATACAAAATCTGGTCAACTCACAATTTCTCACAATTTACTAATCAACAAATTTTGAAATAACTCTCTAAAATCATTCTTTTCTAATTCGAACTTGATTATGGAATCCAAACTCGAAACCTTGAGCATTGATTTTCAACTTATATTAGATTTTTACTGTTATTCCTCATTTTTGAAATGAATACACAATGTAAAAGCATGAAATTATTTTTAACAATGACATTATATTGTTTCAGTCATTTTTCCTTAAGCAATCATAGCTCGAATTTGTATAAATTGGAAGTTATGGATTTTCCAATATGCTGTTGTTAATTTTGTTGATGTAACAGAGTTAATGTCTGTACACATATCACATATATATATATATATAAACATATTTATATCCATACAACATATTTTGCAACATCATCAATCTCATTCATCATCACAGAGCACAAATCAAGATAAAAGATTGGGTTTAAAATGGAGTTTACTCGCCTTTTTGAAAGAACAGAGGCTGCTTTTGAATTTTTATCTGGAATTTTAAAGTTGCTTGCTTACTTGAGTTGATTTGAATTTACTTTTTCCTAATCTATAAATTACTTGAAGCTTGGTTTTGATTTTGGAATGAGCTGAAGCTATGCTGTTGAGTTTGATCTCTAGGCTTGATTTCCAGGCTTGAAAACTTAAAAACTAAAGTTTGTTTGATGTTGAAAATCTTTTAATTGCTCAGGCTTTTGATTTTTTTTTTCATTTCCATGTTGAACTCAAGTTGTAGTTGAATCTGATCTTGGCTTAACCTCAGGTTGAAACTGATAATTGTTGTTTTGATCTTTGTTGAAACTTTGAATTGCTTTCCAGGTTTTTGAATTATTAGAAATGAAAATGAAAGTATATTGAGAAGTGAAAAACTTAGAACTAAAATGAATAGCCAGATTTATTTCCTTAATTCATGTTAATAAAAATTTAATTTAAAAGAAAATTTAGTGCCACTTGTTAAATTTTGTTACACTTGTTAATTGAATATAGTTTTTTTTACACCTGTTAAATCTTAAGTTACATGTCTTACAAATGTTAAATGAAATAAATTTGTGTTTAAATCCTTTCTTTATTTTAATTTACAAATTATGTTTTAAACCCCTTATGCTATTATAACTTATGTAATATAATTATATATGTATTATATTTATATATTTTTTATTTATATTTTTAAATGTTTTTAAACCCCTATTTAAATTAAGTACTTATGCTTATATTTTAAACACTTTGAATAATATTTTAAATATAACTTTGTATTATATTTTCTATTTAAATAAATACATTTTTCTTTATTAACATTTATATAACCTTTTCAAAAAATGGTTTTAAAATTTAATTATACATGAATAAATATATTAGAATTTAATTCTTAATTAGCCTTTGAAAAATTTATTATATCAAATTCAAAATATCATTTTCAAATCAAAATGCATATTTAATATAATTAGAAAACAAATTCTTATTAACTTAAAAATAAAATTTTAAATCCAATTTATTTTCCAATATATTTATTTTTGAGTTTTCAAATTCAAATTTCAAATTACAAATTTATTTATATAAATAAACAAGCACATATCTTGTTTAATTTGGGAAATGTCAAATTTATTCATAATTTAATTCCAAAAATTAAATTAATTTTCAATTTGAATTTGATTTAAAAAAGGGAATGTTACATTAAATAAATGTGAAACATTTTCAAATAAAATAAAATTTTATTTTAGTAAAATAGATTGGATCAATGGACTTCACATGGCTATTAAGATTCAAGTAGAGGTTTTAGAGATTTTTTTCAAAGTTACCTATTTTTCGCACTATGAGCGGACCGGATTCCATCAATGTTATCAAAGCCTCGTGTAGCCTTTGCAATCTAATTTGCCATCATTTAAGGCCAACTAATAGATTTTTTTATCTAATGGGTGTCTAGAATAGTTATATTTAAGCTTAGGAATGAATAAAAAATATTTCCCCTTCCTTGGCTACTAGCTTGGCCCCATGGGTGAATTAAGTCAAAAAGGTTTGCCCAGATGCAAGAGCTAAATTTATTTTGGCCTTAGCTAATTTTTAAATTGAAATTTAAAACTTTAAATATATTTGAAATTTAATTTTAAGTTAAAATATAAAAAGAAGCTTTATATATGTTATAAATTAAACTTAAAATTTTTCATATTAAGATAAATTAGTTTAATAATTTTCAAACCTTTTATAAATATTTAATTAATTTGATTGATTAAATAGATAATTAATTACATATATATACATGTATATACTGGTATATGCAAACAACTATAAAGGTTATGGTTGAAATTTTATCTCAAAATGTTTAAGGTAAATCAAATAAAATGATCAAAAATTATTAAAATATTTAAATAAAATGTTTAATTAAGTAAATAATTTATTTAGTAATTAATTAATTAGATGTTTTTTATCTAGCAAAGCTAGCTGGTTTTAGAGTGGGCTATCTATATAAATGAATAACAAATAGGTGTTCAGCACATGCACCGAAACAGCTTTAAAATAGAAGTACAGGAGTTTGGCCAAATACCAAAACTACTACAACCTAGACATAAAAAAAGTTAGTCACCATCCAAAGAGGACGATCCACTACCCTCATTTGAAGATTTAGGCCAAATTACGTGATAATATCCCAAGAAAAAAGTCGCTAAAGAAGGGAAAAAATCGGCTAAATCTAAGCAACAAAGATTTCCTATCCTAAGAATCATTCGATAAAATAGAGCGGTTCATATCACCAAGTTGACCTAGCACAAAATGAGTAATGCCTTTGCTAAGAACATGATAGAATAGAAGCCTTTCTTCATCATCTCCACCTATATACTTATAAAATTTTCCTCCCTTAGGATCAAATCTCATTTCAGAAGGCTTATGAATCCAAGTTTACTCAAACGAATCGTAAAAGCATCAGGAGAGGAAGGAAGTACCATAGTTGGACAATCCATAGAGGGATCGTCAACGACATCAACATGGGAATCAATGGAACTCAAAGGAGCAATCACAGAAGAAGACGACAGACATACCTTAGGAACCCACTTCATGACCGAAGGTCGAGGGAGTGGGATCCTATTAGATAATAGAACAAGGGAAATGTTAGATCTCTATTTACAGGCTTCCATAAGGTTACCAAAAGAGCGACAAGTCAAGCAATATCTGATTTCCAATTGTAGTAGACATTAACCACTAATTTGTGACCTTTAGCCAGGCACATAGTTATCTTGGAAGGAAGAAGCTTGTCAGGAGTAACCTCAGTAAGGGCCTTTGCATACACAAGTTTATTAAGTGCAACAGTAGTAGCATTAAAACATTTGAATTTACCAATAACACTCGCTAATCAATTCAGACCAATCATGACTTGCAGCATAGATGAGATGTGAGTGAAATGAGCTCCAATTGAATAGAAAGAATTATTTCCTCACCTATTTCTAACATCAAACTCCAAGGTGTGATAATGAAAGGTTTACCAAAAATAATGGAGGGAACCGCTTTAATAATACAAAGACATTTCTCTTTACGAGAGAACTTGAAAAAAAACATAGCATTATCAAACTGTACCTGAAGTCTTCCTCTTATATTCCATTATTGGTGACAATGATCACAAACAACTTAATAAGAGGGAGAAAAAAAACAAGGAAAAAACCCACCAAGTATTCATAACAAAAATCATTCCCTTCTTCCATCACTTCTATAGGAGGAACCATAACTTCATCTATATCTACAATATCAAAGGAACAGGGAATGTATTCACCCGTATTCCTTGGAAATATACTAATATGAGAAGACCATTTATTTCCAAACTTATTAGATGCATCAGGATGAATTGAATCTGCATTTGGCAATGTAGTAGGGAGTGCAACAGCATCTAAAATAGGCTGCACATCATCACAAACAGGTTTTTTACATGCAACACAACCCACATCAATTTGTCCCCTACCACACACATGCCATCTCGCACAATCTTCTTACCTAAATTATCACTATTTTGACTTAACTTCTATTGTCCATCCATAAGAGCAGCAACGAGAAATGACATAAGAAGGGAGTCAGAACTTACGTTTTTTAGTCGAGCACCCTAGAAATTGGAGCAAAAGAAGAATCCATGATAAGGCTTGAATTAAGCACAACAAAAGGGTTTGATGTTATCACTGGTGGAATTGGAGACAACAGGCTTTCACTATAACAACCCAAAATTTAAGCTACAATAATTAATTAACAAATTAATTAAATGATAAAATGACTTTGTAAAATTATCAAAGCCATGGGAGTTTCACCATTGTGTCAATGGTAATTTTCAAATCAATTTCCATATACAGAACGTCAGAATCCAAGCTAGAACAAGAGAGATACGAATTAAACAAGAAATCAAAATAAAGAAGAAAAAAATAATATACATGGCTAGGTCGACACCTAGGTCGACCTAACCATAGCCTAGGTCGACACACATGTCGACCTAGCAAGGGGAAGGTCGACACCTAGGTCGAACTGCCCAATTGTTTGAATGAAGAAACGAATTCTTCATTCTAGAGAGCTTCAAACACGTCATTTTGCTTATTTCCTCTCATCCGGTGCATCCGTGCTCCCATCAGATGGCTCTTATCAGGTCTATGACGTGGTTGCACCAAATTCAATCTCCAAATCCAATGGTCTGATATCCAAAAGTGCCACTATAAATAAGACCCTAGGCCTAGCTATTATTCTCATTCTAGATTTTCTCCATTTGGGTTCACCTTCTTGGGCAGGACCCTAAATGGAATAATTTTTCGAGGAGTAAATCATTTTAAATTAAAATATGTAATACCCTCAAGTGGATCCGAAAAGAACTAAGGACCACATGTAAGTGATTAGTGATTATTTTAGATTTTTAAGTAATTTAAAATAATAGGGTTTCCAATAATTGTAATTTTTCTACGATTTTGGAATAACCTCTTTACCGGTTTATTTTCAGTTTAGATTTATTTTTTCAGTCTATTTCCTTTTATCTATTCTTTTTAGTCATTTGTAATTATTTACTGTTAATTATAGGCTTTTCATTTGTTTATAGTTATTTACAGTATTTACAATTATTTACTGTTATTTATGTTTATTTACATCTTTTCTACGTTTGGGATTTTTTCTTTAATTGTCAGTTTCTTTCTATTTTTCCTCTTTACGTGAATGGAATAGAATAGATTTACAACGCGAATATGGACTAAATAACAAGAACATTGAAATTATAGACAATAATATGTAAAATGAGAAGGCTGTAATAAATTGGACTTGGACTGAATTTAAGCCTAATTATGATGTATAATTATGATTAAGAAGAGTAAAAAGAGAAAGAAGCTTAATTTTATACGTAGACCTTGGGTTATGTTAATAAGCACAGCTATGCCATAGGTTATAATAAGAACAGAACAGGAAAAGGCTTATCTTGAGACTTAGAATAAATTAATAATCAAATATAGCAAGGATACTAGTAGAGGCTAATTTAAACAATTTATAATAAGTTAATAAGCAAAGATAAAAGAAGGACCAGTAGCAACAGCATTCCCTATTTTCTATGGACATGATGGTCTCACAATAGCCTGAAGTGAGATGAGGGAACACCTATGCTGGAGTAGCGGTAAATAACTGGTCAATAAATAGAAGTTCAAATCAATTATTATTTGGACAAGGGGCGCAACTAGATATTGTTTGGCAGGGAGAAGTACCAATAACATTCCCTTATTTTCAATGGTCACAAGTTAGACTCTCAATAGCCAGAATGAGATGAAGGGTACGCTTATGCTGGAACAGTGGCAAATAAGAGGTCCAATAGGTGGAGCAACATGTAACACGAGCTTAGTGGTGGTAATGCATAGGGTCTCCAGTGATGGCTCATAAATCGTTATGAGTTCCAAGAGCTTAGTAGGTGACTTCCGTAGACACTGGTGTCTTCTATGTAAGGGGCTATAAGGTTTGGTCCAAAGTCTTGTGTTTAGAGAGCTATATGAGCTGGCCCACAGTAGACACATTAGTAGGTGGCCGATCAAAGGGTAGAATTAGTACTTTAGCCTAATTAATGTGGGATTGGAAATTCAGCCTAATCAAAGCAGTTATCTAAGACAAGTGCAAACAATCAAGATAATCCAATCGTATTAATCTAAGAAATAGTTAAATCGTATTTTATTCCCACTTTACCTTCCCTTCTATTTCTCTATTTCCTTTTATACTGGAACTATTGTAAAGTCTATTATCTTTACCTTGCTTAAGAATATTAGTAATTACTATCATTCACCGGACTTTTAGTCTGACCCACCCTTATATTTTCCCTTTCCCCCCATGGGCCAACAAGGGCGACGACGGTAGACTACAGACTCTTGGAGACTTCGATTGCGGGACTTTCTCATGTATTCCTCTTCTTTATTTTCATCTTTTAGTTCATTTGATGTACTGGCACTTTATTTGAGAGGGATAGTGCCACGACCTGAAATTCGATGTTCGAAAATCGACATCAAATACCTCACTTGTATTCAACTGCCGAAGATTCAAAAATCGAACTCCAGTTCGGATGGAGCTTGTAACAGTAGTAGATGAATATAAACAGTGGAAAAAATTAATATCATTGATCAACACTACAGATACAACATCATCATAATATCCATACAACATTTATCACCAACATCATAGAATTGTATACATATAACACAACTTCAAAATGGAACATCACAGCGGAACAACAAGTTATCACACTTCAAGAAAGGCTTCAAAGAAAAGAGAGCGATAGCGAGCTTCCAAACTAAGCACCTTAGATCCAAAAAGCTTCCAAAAGATCACCAAGTCAAAATCCTTCAAAAACCGATAGCCACCAAACCAAAAGACTTCAAAATCCAAGCTAGCTCCAAAATACGAAAAAACCTGCTTCTAGGCTGCCCGTGTGGAAATTATGGGCACCCAGAGTTTAGAAAGGGAATAATAAACCCCAGGTTAGTCATGGGATTAGTATGAGTAAACAAAATAGTTGTTTTAAAAAAGAAACATTTCTATAAAAGAAATCCGATATGCTTTTGGAAAATGAAACTACCATAAGACCTGCCACACACACAATGCAATCGCAGAATTGGAGGAGATTTCTTCTTATGATAGTCAAACATGCTTGATACATGAAAATTCTTTTGATATTATTATTAGTGCATGGTGTAGAAAACCATTTCAAAAGTATAATATCAATCTTACCAGCATAGACATTTCGTACTATGCCTACTATAGCTACCATCTAAATAGTGGTGACCACCATAAGTAAATGACAGGTTATACAACTAAAACCGTACTAGGTTGGTATTGGGGATTGGATTTCCAACAAATGGTCAGGATAAGGAACTTCCTACTGCCACATGGGTATGCCTATGGAGGGACGTCCCGAGAACCTACCTGGCTCTCTACCAACACAAGGCCGGGTTACCTCTGTAACTAGGTAACTACTACTCAAGTATGCCATCCATCGGTCGTCTGCGACCTTTATCTAAGGTCCCTCAATCACATAGCAACAAATCACAAAGTAATGGATTTGAAGCAGCCACACAGGTTAAATATCTGGGCTCCATACCATGATACCACCTTTTTCAGAATGAAATGACATACCCTAAACGACACGACCCTTATAACCTTGCCGCATCTTTCCTATTTCGACCATTTTTGGGGTGTGAGGTCCGATGAGGTCTCGTCCACAAAGCTACGCTTTACACAAAAGCCTTGCTTTGATCAACAAATGATCAACAAATGATCAGCAACACACAGCAGCTCTCAGCATGCCACACTACCAAATTGAGAGTATATCATTAACTACATAACCTCTGAGCTCGTACGTCTCAGAGAAGGGTGTTAAGCTAAGAGAATAAATTTTCCGCCACCAAAGAAATGTATTTGAAAGAAATCTTCTTTATATCTCAAAATGCAATGTCACACATACAACCATACAAGTCTATTCCGGGTTCGAACAGAACCGAAGGAACTTTTGAAGAAGCCCTTGCAATCCGGGCATCCACAATCCTGATCAGACTCCCCATCACATATGAAGATCTCTATACCATAGCAACTCAGTGTAGAGTCATTCGACAGGTTATCCTATCGTTCTCGAAGACACTCGGTCTTCACCACCGTCTTCAAATGATATCCATTTCGTCGTATCACTATTCGAAATGGGTTATATGACACAAAGGCCCTCTCTTGGCTAAAATGAAGAGTGAGCGTCAATTTAAAAACATATGGATATGTCATTCACAAAGATTCACAGGTTCAATGTGGGTTTCGGATAACCAGCTGGAATCCGACTCCCTGTCGCATCGAAATTCAAAAGCCGTTTTACGGGCCAATGGGTTTTCACATTTACACAGGAACAAATCACAAATATCACAGCTCAGCACAGGGTAAATCATATCACATAGCATAACAATCACATATCAGAGATATTAATCAGTACACAACATTCAAAAATAATTAATCATCTACAATTAAGATGAATAAATTTTGTGATTTAAATTAATTAATCACGTAATTACTTTCATTAATTATCTTTAATCAATGATTAGTTATCCTTAATTATTAATTAAATCTTAATCACCTTCATTAATTAATCAATCCTTAATTAATTAACTTAATTAATTAATCCTTAATTGTTAATTAATTAAATCTTAATTACCTTTATTAGTTAATCAATCCTTAATTAATTACCATAATTAATTGCAAACAATTAACCTTAATTATTTACTTAATTAATCTTTAATATTAAGTAATTAATTAAGTAATTACTTTTTAAGTAATTGTATTAACAAATCATTAATTATTTAATAAACTAAAAGATAATCTTTTTATCTTTATTTATTTACTTTGACTATCCTTTAAACCTTGTTTAATAAATCATCCTTATCACATTAATTACTTTAAAAGGTTAAGATAGTTTAAATAACATTTTTATCTTAATTACCCTTTTAAATTACATTATTTATTTAATATAAATAACTTTATAAAATAATGTATCAAAATTTATTTAATTAAAATTTGATTACTTTTGAAAATATCTTACTTATATCCTTAATTAATTCAAACTTAAATCAAAAACATCATTTTGAAAACATGGTTTAAAAAGGTTTAAAATTTTGAATTTATTTTTAAATTAAAGCTGTTTCATACAACCGATCCGAGGCCACTTCTATTCACACCCGAGAAAAAATGCTCCTTGCTTCGAATCGTTTGCCAAATCCACGCGTGTGCCTTATATTTCTTTTTACTTGAATTTGTCTAAGTACAAACCCGATATGCATAGGTAAATACACGAGCTTAAACTCGAGCTATCAACCCATCTTCCCGAAAGTTACTTCGAGTCGTATCCCTTCTTCTCCCATTCAATATCACTGACACCCCTTAATTTGTTGTGCATATGCACAACTGTTTTGAACGCCTCTAATCGAGGTTATAATCATCGACCAATCGACGATCATCAACCCAACACACCAGAACACCCAGCGTTGTGAATCATTGACGAATTTGCAATTTGACTGTACGACCCATATTCGAAACATACTGAGCCACCATTAAACGCCTCTCTCTCCCACCTCTGATCACCAGGGATCGCGAAACTCCACCCTAAGCTCTGCCAGCCTCCCGCGCTTCTAATGGCCCCGGTCCGATGATCTCGGATGGCCTAAAGACGACGCAGTGACCACGTTTCTAACCTCAACCAATTTTTAGTCTTAAACCCTAAATCGATCAAAATCAACATCCATGTTGATCTAGAATTAAATCAAGAATTTTTCCCAAACCCTACGGGCTTCCAGCTAACTATGATTTCGATCCCGAAAACCATCACCTTATCGATCGCCAGAACTTATAAAAAAATGGCAATTTCGTTCATCCCCATTTTTCTCAGCGAATACTTGATAAAAAAACATTTAATTTCACTTTTAAAAATCATCAACTTCGAAGACGATTCAATTTATATATTCAAAATCTGAAATCATGTTTGATGAAATTTCTATTTATATTGGGTTTGCCTGTATTTTTATATTTCCAGACAAGATTTTTGTTTAATTTACCTACATTTATTTTTAAAACTTAGAGCATGATCATGCAAGCATGTTTTCTTTTGATTTCAAAGCCTAAAAACAATTTGAGATAGAGCTTTTGAATTTTTGAGATGGGTTTTTAAACATGTAGGCCTAGAACAGGGTTCATATTGATGTGTACAGACATGCATCTTCATTTTCAAGTATAAATATATACATGCAAACACACATTTATCATTCAAACTTCAATATTGTTCACAGCAACAAGTTCAAATCAAAGAGTTTACTCACTTGTGGATTTGAACAGAGAGCTTTCTGTCTGGTTTAAAAAATTTGAAAGCTTGGAAACTGTTTTTCTTTTCTTAACTTGACCTTGAATTTTTTTTTTATCTGCAACTAATTTATGCAAACTTGTTTTAATCTCTGATGGATTTTACTTAATTTCTCAACAAAAAATTAAAATTCAAACTTACTTACAGTTTTGTTTTTAATGAAATAGAGAAAACTTTGGTCTGCAACTTGAAAATTGGAATTTGTAAGTCTTGAGTTGATCCTAGCTTTTGTTTAATTGTTGAAGTTGACTCCTGCTTTGATGTTGAATTATTTGTTGAAGACATGAAGTTGTTTTTGAAATTCTTTTTCAAGCTCGAGATTTTGAAAAGAAAAGGTTACAGATTTTTTTACTGGAATTTTGGTCTTGATTTAAAATGTTGAGGAGGTCATTGCTTTGATTACTTTGTGGCTGATGATTTTTTCTTCTTTTCTGTTTTAAAATTTTATACAGGTTTGGAGAAGAGTAAAAGAGGTAAGAGAGAGGAGATAAAATGGTTTATATAACACTATTTCTTTTTTTTCACGAATTTTTCAAAAAAAATGAAAATAATGTAACGACACTTGTTAATTTCTTTCTACATGAATTACACTTGCTAATTCATTTGTTAAAATCTAAACACTTATTAATTCATATGTTACTTACTCTCCATGTGTCCCTTGCATGAGAAAAATGATACGTATATATAATTTTAATTGTTTTTCTTAATTTAAAAATGCATTTCTCTTTTATTTGAATACATATAATTTAAAAGAAAATATTTTTAAACCATTTATGCATTAAATAAATTACCTATATATATTATTTTAAAACCCAAATTATTTTACTAAGGTTCTTATTTAAATTTAAATTCAAAGTCAAATTCAAATCTATTCATACACACACACACATATATATTTTAAAATTTAAATTCAAATGGTTTTAAAAACATTTATTATTTGAAATTTTAAACTCAAAAGAAATTGGAATTTTATTCATATAAATTATCACTTATTTTATTTGTTTTGAAACATTTCAAATTATTTTCAAATTAAATTCCAGAAGTTCAAATAAATTACCATATTTAAATTGATAAATTTTGGGATGTTACAGTTTTCCCCCTAAGAAAATTTCGACCTCGAAATTTGAAAGAGAGAGAAAAGCAAACAAAGAACATACGAATTTAGGAAAAAATGGAGAAATGGCTTACCAGATTAAGCTGGAATATCCACTCTGCAATTGGGATATGATCTTTGCATGCTATCCTCTGTTTCCCAAGTGCAGTCCTTTGGATCGCCACTCCATTGTACTTTAACCAATTTCACAACTTTGTTTCTTAATTTCTTTTCATCACGATCGATAATCTTTATCGGTTCTCTTTTAACTGCTAAATTGGGAGTGATTTCAAGATCCTACTGAGCAGCTTCTTCAATAATACTATCTGGATCGTGCACATATTTTCGGAGGTTAGAAATGTGGAACACATCATGCATGCCAGATAACCAGCTAGGTAGCTGCACTCGATATGCTAAAGGACCGAACCTCTCCAGTATAGGAAAAGGACCAATATACCATGGTGCCAGCTTACCAGTCTTCCCAAATCTTAACACATCCTGCATTGGATAAACTTTGAGAAAAACATAGTCTCCATTCCGGAATTCGAAATCTCTTCTTCTGCGATCAACATAACATTTCTGACGACTTTGAACCGTTTTCAACTTCTTTCGAATAAAATCAACTTTCTCCGTGGCTTCCTTAATCATATCTGGTCCAAGGACGAGTCTATCACCCGATTCGATCCAACATGCAGATGATCGACACGGATGACCATATAATGCTTCAAAAGGAGCCATCTCGATACTGACCAGATGCAAATGGTCCTCCCAAGAACCACCAAAATCAAGTATAGAAGCACGCAATAGGTCTTCTAAGATTCGGTTAATCCTCTCAGTTTACCCATTGGACTGTGGGTGATAAGCAGTGCTGAAGTTCAGTTCTGTTCCCAATGCGGTTTGGAATGCCTCCCAAAATCTACTAGTGAAGATCGGATCACGATCACTCACTATACTGCTGGGTATACCGTGGAGACGAACAATTTCTTTCACATATAAATCAGCTAAACTTGCTGCTATGCAGGTAGATTTCACTGGTAAAAAGTGGGTTGTCTTAGTCAAACGGTCCACAATAACCCAAATTGCTTCATTGCCTTTCCGAGTGCGGGGCAACCCGTAGATGAAATCCATCGATACTTGATCCAATTTCCACTTGGGTACCTTCAAAGGCTGGAGTAAACCTGCCATCTTCTTCTGATCGCTTTTGATTTGTTGACAGGTAGCAATGACTCACATATATAGATATATCCCTTTTCATTGTCTTCCACCAAAAATTTCTTCTGATATTTCTATACATCTTATTAACTCCTGGATGGATACTGAGTTTAGATTTGTGACACTCATCTAAAACTTCACGTTTTAGATCGGGGATGTCTTGGACATAGATCATGTCTTTCAATCTTATAACTCCTCTATTATCAACCTCAAAACTGGTATCTTCACCTTGGCATATTCTTTTATAAATTCCTCGAAGAAACTCGTCTTCTTTCTGTTTACTTGCGATACTCTTAAGAAGAGTAGGAGCGATAACAAGATGGGCAAGAATAACATGCTTTCTACTCAAAGCATCGACAACTACATTGGCTTTTTCGGGTGTATACAGAATATCTAGGTCATAGGATGCCAGAAATTCCAACCAACATTGTTGGCGTAGATTTAAATCTTTCTGGGTGAAGAGATATTTCAGAGATTTGTGGTCGGTGAATAATTCACAATTTTCACCTAAAGAAAAAGAGTTCATTAAGTATATTTATTAAGTTAAGCTAAATTCTTAAATTGTTAAGAAAGCTGAAAGAGGTTCTTACCCAGAAGATAGTGTTGCCAGATTTTCGAAACGAAAATAACAGCTAAAAGCTCCAAATCATGTGTTGGGTAGTTTCTCTCATGCGGACGCAATTGTCTACTCGCATAGGCAATTACCTTCCCATTGTGCATTAATACCACACCCACACCATCACCACAAGCATCAGTATAGATAGACAAACCCTGGTTCCCGTTGATAATAGCGAGAACAGGAGCAGTAGTCAATCTCCTTTTTAATTCCTGGAAAGCTTCATCACATTTTGGTGTCCAAACAAACTTAGCATTCTTCATTGTTAGCTTAGTCAATGTGCTAGCTATCTTAGAAAAGTCCTAAACAAACTTCCGATAACATCCCACTAAACCCAGAAAACTTCAAACTTCTTTTGGAGTAATGGGTTTCCTCCAATCAAGAATAGCAGAAACTTTGCTAGGATCAATAGAAATTCCTTCTTCATTAACAATGTGGCCGAGAAATTTAACTTCTTTGACCTAAAAATGGCATTTGGAAAATTTGACGAATAAAATATTCTTCCTTAATATCTCCAAAACAATTCTAAGATGCTCAGCATGCTCCTCTTCGGTTTTGGAGTAGACCAAAGTATCGTCAATAAACACAAGCATAAATTTATTTAACACATCTCGAAATACACGGGTCATTAAACCTACGAAGCATGCTGGAGCATTGGTTAATCCGAAAGGCATGACTAACCATTCGTAGAACATGTTAGGACCCCTGAAGGCAGTCAAATGAACACAGCCTTTGGCAATTCATAGCTGATGGAATCCCTTGGCTAGATCCATCTTTGAAAAGAAATGAGCACCGTATAGTTGATCAAACAGATCATCAATTCTAGGTAAAGGAAATTTGTTCTTGAGAGTCAGCTTATTGAGATCGCGGTAATCCGCTCACAATCTCAAGGATCCGTTAGATTTAGCAACAAACACCACTGCTGAACCACATTCAGAAACACTAGGATCAATTAACCCTTTATTTAGAAAACCACTGGTTTGCGTGACTAATTTAATTCTTTCCCTGGGTGCCATCCTGCGACCTGCATGAACGAAATGAAGAGCATTGGGTACTAGGTCAATTCTGAATTCAATTTCTCTATGTGGAGGTAAAGACTTTACTTCTTCGAATACATCAAGAAAATCCCGGACGATAGGTATAGACTCCAGACTGGGTTCGGGATAACCCAAGTTATACATCAACTCATCTCTTTAGTACTCGGATCCTCACAAGAAGTCTCAATGAAATCTCCAAATTTGGTTTTAATCGAAATCAATCGATTATTACAATCTAATTTGGCTTCGTATTTTGTTAGCCAATCCATTCCGAGTAAGATTTCAAACTCATTAAAATCAAGGACAAAGAGACTGATAGGGAATTGGTAACAATAATATGAGATAGGAACATCTCTACATCGTAGACAAAGGTTCGCGGGACCACCCACGGGATTCTTTACGCAAATGGGCTCGTCAATAAAATCAGGTTCAAGATTTAATTCAATTACAGTTTTTTGAGAGATAAAACTATGTGCAGCGTCCGTGTCAAACAGAACTCTAACAATTCTATCATAGATAGTAAGATTACCTTCCAGGACTCCTTTCCCTTTTTCTACTTTGGAGGATGTAGGTTTATCTTTAACTGTGTACACCTTGGCTGTCTGAGCTTGCTTCATTGTTCGGCAGTCTTTAACTTCGTGTCCCGATTTCTGACAGTAATAGCACTTCCTGGGTTTTGCTTGTATGGATTGATCTCTCTTTGGTTTCTTGCAATTGTTTGAATAATGTCCTTTTCTAGACAATTGAAATAAGTAACATTCCCTACCGAGTTTTCCCGATTTCTCTTCTTCTTCTCCTTACCCTGCCATGGTTTCTTGCCTCCAAATTTCCTTTTCTTCCAATTTTGATTGCTCGTATTTCCTTTCTCAACCAGGGCTTCTTGCATATCCAGGGTAGCATATCTGTACCCCATATCGATTACATCTGAGAAAGATTCTTTGACGTGGCCAGTCATCCTTTCGTGGAACTTCTTATTCATCCCACGAATAAACCTTTCATTTTTATTTAGAGTTGTGTTTACCAACTCTGGACCGAAACGAGACAATTCGTTGAATTTGTTTAAGTACTCTTCAAATGACAAACTCCCCTGCTTCAAGTCCATAAATTCCTGGTACATTCAGGAAATACCAGCCGATGGCATATAGCGCTTCTCAAATACTTCTTTAAACTGTTCCCACATGAATTCATCTTTTGGCTCATCTACAGTAACTGTCTCCTACCATGCTAGGGCTTCTTCTTGAAGCTGCCAAGAAGCTATGAGTCGCTTTTGATCGTCTTCCAGCTCTAGCCTTTTAAAAATTCTTTCACATGGTCTGATCCATGCTTGGGCCTCGACAATTGACTCCTTGCCGGTGACCGGCTTACCACCAAGTCTTGAGAAGCTCTTATATAGATCAGCCAGATTCGACTGATGCTGAGTAGATAAAGCTGCTTCTGCTGTTGCGAGGACTTGACCAGTTGAAGTGGCATTTCCCCGACCCTTAGCTCTTCCTCTTCGCCCTCTCATTCTTACTATTTATAATTAGTAAGAAAACTTGATTTAGATATACAGACGAGATATCTTAGGAATATCAGCAGTTTAAAAGAAATAGACCATGAAAATTTAGGGTTTCGGTTTCTCGGTTTATATTAATTCTAGGGTATACTTTACCCTATCTCTAATGAGACACCTAATGTGTTATACTCCGTAGCTAAAGTTCTTACTCAGCCTTTAGCTCTGATACCACTTGTCACGACCTGAAATTCAGTGTTCGAAAATCGACATCAAATACCTCACTTGTATTCGACTGCCGAAGATTCAAACATCGAACTCCAGTTCGGATGGAGCTTATAACAACATTAGATGAGTATAAACAGCAGAAACAAAATGAATATCATTGATCAACACCACAGATACAACATCATCATAATAACCATACAATATTTATCACCGACATCAGAGAATGGTATGCATATAACACAACTTCAAAATGGAACATCACGGCGGAACAACAAGTTATCACACTCCAAGAAAGGCTTCAAAGAAAAGAGAGTGATAGCAAGCTTCCAAACTAAGCACCTTAGATCCAAAAAGCTTCCAAAATATCACCAAGTCAAAAGCCTTCAAAAACCGATAGCCTCCAAACCAAAAGACTTCAAAATCCAAGCTAGCTCCAAAACACGAAAAACCTGCTTCTAGGCTGCCCGTGTGGAAATTATGGGCACCCAGATTTTAGAAAGGGAACAATAAACTCCAGGTCAGTCATGGGACTAGTATGAGTAAACAAAATAGTTGTTTGAAAACAGAAACATTTTTACAAAAGAAATCCGATATGCTTTTGGAAATGAAACTACCATAAGACCTCCTGCCACACACACAATGCAATCGCAGAATTGGAGGAGATTTCTTCTTATGATATGCAAACATGCTTGATACATGAAAATTCTTTTGATATTATTATTAGTGCATGGTGTAGAAAACCATTTCGAAAGTATAATATTAATCTTAGCTAGCATAGAAATTTCGTACCATGCCTACTATAGCTACCATCTTAACAGTAGTGACCACCATGAGTAAATGGCAGGTTATACAACTAAAACCGTACCGGGTTCGTATTGGGGATTGGATTTCCAACAAATGGTTAGGCTAAGGAACTTCCTACCGCCACATGGGTACGCCTCTGGAGGGACATCCCGAGAACCTACCCCGCTCTCTGCTAACAAAAGGCCAGGTTACCTCTATGACTAGGTAACTACTACTCGAGTATGCCATCCCTCGGTCGTTTGCAACCTTTATCCGAGGGCCCTCAATCACAAAGTAATGAATTTGAAGCAACCACACAGGTTAAATATCTGGGCTCCATACCATGATGCCACCTATTTTCAGAAGGAAATGACATACACTAAAGGGTGCGACCCTCATAACCTTGCCGCATCTTTCCTGTTTCGACCATTTCCGAGGTGTGACGTCCGATGAGGTTTTGTCCACAAAGCTACGCTTTACACAAATGCCTTGCTTTGATCAACAAATGATCAATAAATGATCAGCAACACACAGCAGCACTCAGCATGCCACACTACCAAATTGGGAGTATATCACCGATAACCTTCAACTACTTAACCTCTGAGCTCGTACGTCTCAGAGAAGGGTGTTAAGCTAAGAGAATAGATTCTCCGCCACCAACAGAAATGTATTTGAAAGAAATCTGCTTTATATCTCAAAATGCAATGTCATACATACAACCATACAAGTTTGTTCTGAGTTTGAACAGAACCAAAGGCACTTCCGAAGAAGCCCTTCCAATCCGGGCATCCATAATCCCGATCGGACTCCCCATCACAAATGGAGATCTCTATACCGAAGCAACTCAGTGCAGAGTCATTCAACAGGTTATCCTATCGTTCTCGAAGACACCCGGTCTTCACCACCGTCTTCAAATGTTATCCATTTCGTCGTATCACTATTCGGAATGGGTTATATGACACAAAGGTTCTCTCCCGGCTAAATCGAATAGTGAGCGTTAATTTAAAAACATGTGGATATGTCATGCACAAAGATTCACAGGTTCGATGTGGATTTCAGATAACCAACTGGAATCTGACTCCCTATTGCATCGAAATTCAAAAGTCGTTTTACGGGCCAATGGGTTTTCACATTCACATAGAAACAAATCATAGATATCACAACTCAGCACAGGGTAAATCATATCACATAGCATCACAATCACATATCAAAGATATTAATCAGTATGCAACATTCAAAAATAATCAATCATCTACAATTAAGATGAATAAATTTTGTGATTTAAATTAATTAATCACATAATTACTTTCATTAATTATCTTTAATCAATGATTAGTTATCCTTAATTATTAATTAAATCTTAATCATCTTCATTAATTAATCAATCCTTAATTAATTACCTTAATTAATTAATCCTTGATTATTAATTAATTAAATCTTAATCATCTTTATCAATTAATCAATCCTTAATTAATTACCATAATTAATTACAGACCAATTAACCTTAATTATTTACTTAATTAATCTTTAATATTAAGTAATTAATTAAGTAATTACTTTTTAAGTAATTGTATTAACAAATCACTAATTGTTTAATAAATTAAAAGATAATCTTTTTATCTTTATTTATTTACTTTGATTATCCTTTAAACCTTGTTTAATAAATCATCCTTATCACATTACTTACTTTAAAAGGCTAAGATAGTTTAAATAACATTTTTATTTAATTACCCTTTTAAATTACATTGTTTATTTAATATAAATAACTTTATGAAATAATGTATCAAAATTGATTTAATTAAAATTTGATCACTTTTGAAAATATCTTACTTATATCCTTAATTAATTCAAACTTAAATCAAAAACGTCATTTTGAAAACATGGTTTAAAAAGGTTTAAAATTTTGAATTTATTTTTGAATTAAAGTTGTTTCATACAATCGACCCGAGGCCACTTCGAGTCACACCCAAGCAAAAATGCTCCTTGCTTCGATTCAGTTGCTAAATCCACCCGTGTGCCTTATATTCCTTTTTACTTGAATTTGTCTAAGTACAAACCCGATACGCACAAGTAAATACACGAGCTTAAACCTGAGCTATCAACCCATCTTCCCGAAAGTTACTTCGAGTCGTATCCCTTCTTCTTCCATTCAATATTACTGACACCCCTTAATTCGTTGTGCACATGCACATGCACAACTGTTTTGATCTCCTCTGGTCGATGTTATGATCATCGACCAGTCGACGATCATTAATTTGTCACACCAGAACACCCAGCGTTGCGAATCATTGATGAATTTGCAATTTGACCGTACGTCCCAGATTCGAACAATACTGAGCCACCATTAAACGCCTCGCTCTCCCACCTCTGATCATCAGGGATCGTGAAACTCCACCCTAAGCTCTGCCAGCCTCCCACGCTTCTGATGGCCCCGGTCTAATGATCTCCGATGGCCTAACGACGACATAGTGACCACGTTTCCAACCTCAACCAATTTTAAGTCTTAAACCCTAAATCGATCAAAATCAACATCCATGTTGATCTAGAATTAAATACGGCATTTTTCCCAAGCTCTACTGTCTTCCTGCTAGCTATGATTTCGATCCCGAAATCCATCACCTTATTGATCGCCAGAACTTATAGAAAACGGCAATTCCGTTCATCCCTATTTTTCTCAGCGAATACTTGATAAAAAATTTAATTTCACTTTTAAAAATCATCAACTTTAAAGACGATTCAATTTATATATTCAAAATCTGAAATCATATTTGTTGAAATTTCTGTTTATATTGGATTTGCCTGTATTCTTATATTTCCAAACAAGATTTTTGTTTAATTTACCTACATTTATTTTTAAAACTTAGAGCAAGATCATACAAGCATGTTTTATTTTGATTTCAAAGCCTAAAAACAATCTGAGATAGAGATTTTGAATTTTTGAGACAGGTTTTTGAACCTGTAGGCCTAGAATAGGGTTCATATTGATGTGTACAGACATGCACCTTCATTTTCATGTATAAATATATACATGCAAACACACATTTATCATTCAAACTTCAATATTGTTCACAGTAACAAGTTCAAATCAAAGAGTTTACTCACCTATGGAGTTGAACAGAGAGCTTTCTGTCTGGTTTAAAAAAAATTGAATGCCTGGAAACTATTTTTCTTTTCTTAATTTAATCTTGAATTTTTTTTATCTGCAACTAATTTATGTAAACTTGTTTTAATCTCTAATGGATTTTACTTACTTAATTTCTCAACAACAAACTAAAATTCAAACTTACTTACAATTTTGTTTTTAATGAAACAGAGAAAATTTTGGTCTGCAACTTGAAAATTGGAATTTGTAAGTCTTGAGTTGATCCTAGCTTTTGTTTAATTGTTGAAGTTGACTTCTGCTTTGATGTTGAATTATTTGTTGAAGACTTGAAGTTGTTTTTGAAATTCTTTTTCAGGCTTGAGATTTGAAAATAAAAGGTTACAGTTTTTTTTACTGGAATTTTGGTCTTGATTTAAAATGTTGAGGAGGTCATTGCTTTGATTACTTTATGGCTGATTATTTTTTCTTCTTTTCTGTTTAAAATTTTGTACAAGTTTGGAGAGAATAAAAGAGGTAAGAGGGAGGAGATAAAATGGCTTATATAACAATATTTCCTTTTTTCATGAATTTCTCAAAAAAAATGAAATAATGTAATGACACTTGTTAATTTCTTTCTACATGAATTACACTTGTTAATTCATTTGTTAAAATCTAAACACTTGTTAATTCATATGTTACTTACTCTCAATGTGTCCCTTGCATGAGAAAAATGATACATATATATATATATAATTTTTAATTGTTTTTCTTAATTTAAAAATGAATTTCTCTTTTATTTGAATACATATAATTTAAAAGAAAATATTTTAAAACCAATTATGCATTAAATAAGTTACCTATATATATAATTTTAAAACCCAAATTATTTTACAAAGGTTTTTATTTAAATTTAAATTCAAAGTCAAATCCAAATCTATTCATATATACACCTATATATATATTTTAAAATTTAAATTCAAATGGTTTTAAAAACATTTATTATTTCAAATTTAAAACTCAAAAGAAATTGGAATTTTATTCATATAAATTATCACTTATTTTATTTGTTTTGAAACTTTTCAAATTAAATTCCCAAAGTTCAAATAATTTACCAAATTTAAATTGATAAATTTTGAGATGTTACAGATAGTTTTGTACTCTAATTTTTTTTATGAGACCGAGGTTATGATTCTTATAAGATATGTATTGTTATTTTGAGACATCTTGTGTATTTGGTTTTATAACTCTATTTTATAAAGTTTGATTTTTAGTATGTTATTGTTTTAATTATTTCTGCTAGTTTATCTATTTTGTCTTGTGAATCTTAGTCTCTACAAATTTTAGCTATACCTACGACGCACCACATCTTACAGTGTGTCATTTTGGGTATACTAAGGGGGTATGAGGTGTTTTATTCTCCAATCGGCTTAACAAAGGGAGCTACGTGAATGACATTGGTTGAAACCAAAGGGGGAAATCGCTATCAGGAAACAAATTTTTGAAATTTATTAATTATTTAATTAAAAATTTTAGTTGAATAAATGATTAACTAATTAATTAAATAGTTAACACACACACTTGGTATATATGTATAAAACTGTAATGGTTATAGTTAAATTTCTTCTTAAATAGTCTAAGAAGAATATGATAAAATTTCTTAACTTTTAAAATAAACATTATAAACTATTTAATTAAATTAAATAAGTGAAATTTAGTAAATGTGATTAAACTAATATAATACATATAAATATTGTATAAGTTAACTAGACTATAATAGTTAAACAAAATTAAACTTATATACTAGTATGTATGATTTAAATACTAGTGGAACCAAAATAAACCAAAATAGGCTTTTGAAAAAATATATGTGTGGTATGTATACTGTGATTTAGATGTGTCCAACACTTAAATCATAAAGTATTTCAAAAGTAATATATTATTCTTTAAATCGATATCACTCAACATATATTAAGGGATTATGAATCTTTAATATAATTTGTCCATCGTCATTTATATATTGATAGACAATCTGTGTACAAACTAGTTATTGTGAAAATTCTAGCTAGAGCTATTATGTGTAGTACTATTAATATATTTCTTAAACGAGGTAAGATACATGCATATGTTTGTTGATCAAACTCAAGGTACATGCGTTATACCTAGTCCACCGAGGAATGATAGGTAAGAGTGAATAATATCTTTTGATTGGCTAAGAAAACTTAAAGTCAGGATCTAGATTAAAGCTAAGATCACGGTTAGAAGTTATATATGATACAGCCGATATAGAATTATCCATTGCTTGCGGGCTTGTGATTTTTTGAGAAAACTCAAATAGAATCCCAAGGTAAGTGGGTCCTAATGCTTACTAGAGAAATCAAATGATTTCTATATTTGTCTTAGGGGTTTGAGAAACATAAAAGTATATTAGGAGCCATATTATAAAAATGAAATGATTAATTTCCAATATTTTAAGAACACAAGCTATACAAAGTTAAATAATCCACTTTAATGAATTTATGCAACTAATGAAATTGATAAATTTGATTATCAGTTAAAATATACAAGTGAACTAAATTAGGATTGATAAAGAAATGTAAAATATATTTACCAACAAATCTTTTGGCATGTTCACTGCACAATAGATGCAATTCTGCGTTGTGACAACCATGGGATTTGCCCAACGTCCTCGTTGGCTCAACATCACACACCACCTAGACATTATGCTTATAACCCGCATCAGTTCTGGAGTGACTGACATCGATAACATCACAATACACAAATTTGATTGGGTATAGTGTTTGATGCCAAATGTGAAAACTGTGTGGGATTCAACCCTCTATCGTCCCGAGAATCAACACCACTCAGTAATCACTATGTTAAAAGAATTTCGTGTAAAATTTTCAAGAGGGATGTTGCATGCAATACAGCTTTGCAGCAATTGCAATGGCTTTGGGCCGTTATAATACTATAATGGCTAGAGGGTCGTTTCAACTCTTTATAGATGCTTGTTCAATAGTTAGCGGTGGCTTTGGGTCATTGCAATATTACAACGACATAGGGCCATTGCGAATCTTTACTACTGTTGGCTAGAAACATAGAACACGGCTACACCAACCTATGCCAAAACATACACCTTTAACATTTCCCATTCCAAAAAATTTAGCCCCCACTCTACGTATTTTTTTTTCTAAATCCAAATCATCTAAATCAAAATCATCAAGAATTTAAGATACCATCTCCTCTATATCGATGTAAGCTAATAACTTTCATTCCTAATTTAATTTTTATCTCTTTATTTTCAATCATTATGGTTTATGTTAACTTTTACGGTTTATTTTTTTAATTTTGATTATAAGGGTATCAGAATTGTAGCAAAGATTATATTCTGCAAATAAATTGAAAATTAAAATTCAGGTTTAACCTAATTGATGTAATACCAACTTAAAATTGGGAGATAAATAATGTTATTTGTGTTGTTCGTAAAATTGTATTTGCTACTAAAAAATAATGGACTTACATTGGATTATTATTGTTGTTGTTTTGATTTTTTTTCCTATAAATCCTATTTTGATATAAATGACATACAAAGATGACGCCTTAAATATATGTATATATATACGTATATGTATACGTATATGTATACGTATACGTATATGTATATGTATGTACGTATATATGTGTATAAGTGGAAAATGAATTAAAAATCTATTTACTTTACCTTAATTTTGTATTTGTTTATATGTAGACATATATTTGTACGTATATATTATATATTCTTTTAAAATATAGACTTTGCTCAGTTATTAATTTATTTGCAAATAAATGGAAAATGAATTGAAAATATGTTTCATGGATTCTGATTGTAACCTTTTGCTTTGTTATTCATTGTCATCGAACCAGGTATTGATCTAAAATGTACTTCAACAAATACCGTTGATGTTAGCTTATTTTATACTAGAATTAGTCAGTGCTTCGCACACGGTTTGTTTATATTATTGTAAACGGAAAGCAAGGGTATTTTTGGAATTTCAAAAAGACGTCGAGTAAATTAATTCAACAAATTTTCTTTATTAGTAGTAGAGATGTGAAAGAATTTGGTTCTTTTTGTTTTTCCAGTTAATTCATTATCTAAAATGTTTTCTTTGCATTGTAGTTTAGACTTCTTAAATTATCTTCTAAGTTACATGAGTTTAATTTTTGATTTTCCAAATCGATAACACCTCCTCCAGTTTGCCATCTTCCTCCAAACAGGATCCATTGCTTTTCCTATGGGTTGTTGATGATGTTGTATTGCCTATGTTACACAATAATGAATAGACGATCTATAGAAGAATTTTTCTTGATTTTATGTATTGGTCACAAGTCCTTGATCCATAGGAGAATTGATTTGTAAATAGCAGGAATATTATTTTTGTATCGTGTAGAACATCTTTAAATTCATAATCTTAAAGAAATGATACAATTATTGACATATAGTCAACCTGACTTGAATTCTTTTTTAAAGAACCATACTTGAAACAATAGAAATAATGTATTTCCAATTATAAAATGAAATGCTCCTCAACCGCCAAAAGTGAGAGCTTTTTACAAATGGAGCCAACGATAAATTTGATTCATGTTAATCGAACTTGGTGACGTTTAATATTTAAATTTGGCCCTACTTATATTGTAAGAATTGTCTAAAAAAGTGACGTCTGAATTGTGTTATGTGTTTGTGTAAGTGGTAGTGTGATATGATGACATGATAGAAAAAGAATTGACGACGTATTATATATGATAAAGCAAAATAATGCCTTTTAGAACAGACAAATAATGGATGGAAAAAAAAATGATCGAAGAACTACACGATACATGGAAGGAGTGCAGAAGTTCTTTGGCTTTGTTGTAGAAAATGGTGGTGATTAAAAAAAAAATCTAATTGTACCCTTACACATAGTGCAAATATATAAAGACGAATACCAAATTAGACGACATTCATTTTCATTTGCTTAGGTGGGGATTGTCCAATCATAAAGTGTGTGTCATTTTCATGGAGAAGAATTAGTGGAGAAGAAAGAACAACAACTAGTCGGTGATGCCATAAATATTTATGTGTCTGAACATCCTAGGATGGAAGATGCAATTAATGTTCCTGATAGATTCCATTGTTGTCAACCTACAAGTCTAATGCATCATCAAGCTAATGTTGAGGAATCATCTATAATCGATGTCAAACGAAAGGAGATTAACTAATTTAGTCTTAGCCGAAAATAATATAGAGACTTGAGGAGTATAAGGAATCCAGTGTCAATGATGAATGCTCAGTTGAATGGATAAGTTTTGGTTTCTATTTTAACTCCTATATATGTAAATAATTCTAGAAATATATCAAACATGATATTTCATAAAATGCGATTTCATATAAACTGAAAGATAGCATCAATGATATGTTAATAAAGTACCTAAATTTTCTTTGGAGTTTCTAATAATCAAAAAATTTATCTAGGCTCATACCCTAATAGTTAAGACTCTTGAAACAGAAAACTGCATGAGTCAGTAAAACCATGGCTATAGGGATAAAAATTTATAAATGTTTAATATGATTGAAGCAACAACTGCGTGGGTTCGTCATTCTACTCCTAAATAACCTTGCACGATTCAGTTATTCAATCTTTCTTCATCATACACAAAAGAGCTCAACTATAACTTATGATGTTTATACTTTAGAGTTACAACTGGTAAAGGACAAAGAATATAGGATGAGATCTGTGATCGAAAAATTAAGAAACAAAAACTTAAATGAGAGGAAAATATGTATCCAAATATAGTGCTCTTATATTTTTCAACAATCAAAATGATGTTGCACTTTTTTAGTTATATAAGTTGTATATTTATGAATTATATATATATATATATATTATGTAAATTATATACATATTAAAAGGTAAGTTTATAATTACTAACTCTGGTATTCGCTATGAAATTATACACTATTCATTACATATAGAAAGATTATATAGTTTCTATGAGGAAGAGAGAATACAAGAGGATGGATGGTGAAGCCTACTCAGTGCGAGCTCTATCTCTTCTTTATTTCTTTTTTGGATGCTAGAATTATTTTTGTGATACTAGGGTAGAGTTAAAAACAATGTAGACCGTTTTATATTTGTTCATTTTATTATTCAATAGTATACATAAATTCTTCATAAATATGCATCGCATTTACTATCTACACATGTTAGTGTAGCCCAGTTGCATCGCTTCTTGAAATCTTAATCATTGAGATACATAATATCAAAGTAACAAAAAATTACAAACATGTAACAAAAAACATGACATTTTTTCCGAGGTTCATATTATGATTCTTAAGTATGTGCATTTCATTCTGATATAATTTAAACTATAACTGTAGTTGAGAAAGGATTTCTTGAGTATTCATATCCTTTAAACTTGGGTGTATACATTAAGACGAAGCAATAATTTTTTCTTAGATAGAATGAACTCTTCCATGTCGTGAAACAGTAATTTGGAGATTTGCTTGTATTAGTGTATACAAAAATAAATGAGGTAGAAGAATAAAATATTTCTTATTTATGGTGATTGTTATGCATTAGCTGTGTTATAACATAATACTGGTAGTTCTCTATGTGTAACCTGATAAGTCTGAGCATATAAAAGAATGACATTGTTTATCTACCTTGCTATCTTTAATTTGTTACCAACTGCCATTTTGTAGCTCAATTGATTAGCACTTAATTAATAATTTAAGTCTTAATCTCGACCGCTAATACGTAATATTTTAAGTAAGCATTTACTTTATTGTAAGGTATGATTATTTGTATTGAGTTGATATGAGTTGTGTGACATGGATATTGTTTTTGAACAACAACATCATCATGTTCATCTTTCCTTAAACTAATGTCCAATTTCTAATGCAACCCTACTTTCAGGAACTAGAGATAGTAATTTTGATGACAACAACCTTTGTAGCTTATTTTATTATAACTTATATACTAACACGATTGTCTAGGTATATATGAATGTTATTCTGCAGGATATATATATAAGGCAAATACTGATTATTGAAGATTGTACAGTATCAAGATCAAGAATGAAGAAATCAAGTTTGAAGACTCATGAGTATCAAGATCAAGATTTCAAGGTATGTGGCTAATTTTTTTTGTGAAAAATTCATAATAGTATGGAAATCTTCATTCCGAATTTCATTTTGGATGGAACCTATTTCTACCTTCTTAGTGGCTTATAAACCCACGACAGGTAGCTTACAAACCTACGACAAGTGGCTTACAAACCAACAAACATCCTGGTTTTGTACAAGTTCTCGAGTCCTGATGTGATGAGATATTCTGCAGGAAGAAGCTTGCAAAACTACTTCAAAATGGTTTTTCAAAAAATGATTTTCAAAATTGCTTTTCAGAATATTTTAGCCTTAAAATTATCTTTTCAAAAAAAATTTCAAAAAGATATTTTAGCCTTAAAATATTATTTGTTTTGTTTTAAAATATACTCTTGTTTTAAACTTCATTTTCAAAAACAAATTTTACATTGTTTTTTTACATAGGGATGTCGAGATCATGGGATACCACATGTCGACATGGTGACCATTGAATTCAAAAGTTTCAATTTTCAAAAGAAGTGTCTATTCGTTTAAATCTCTTCACGAATGGTTATGACCGTTGTTGCTTTATAAATAGGCTTCACAAATGAATCTTTTAACCATCTGATTTAGTATTTTTCTTCACTTCTTCTTCTCCAAAATCCATATTCTATAATTTTCATATTTTTAAGATCGTGCCGAAATTCTGCCGAATTCTTAAGTGAACCAAATTAGAATCTCATTCTTGTTTGATTCTCTGCCTTCTCTCAAAGATCAAAGTGCTATTCAAAGTTATATGATCAATTTGTAATCAAAAGTTTATCGAGTCTCTCTATAAGATGTGGTTGTGCCTGGAAATCAATTGGGTAATTTTGTGGCTCGTAAATCAAGAGAGTTTGCCCCGTACTCGTGGGACAGGAAGGTACCTCAAGGCCTTTAGAAATTGAGGAATTTAATCTCGACATTGGTATAATAAAAATCTGTATGAGGTGGTTTGCCTTGATACATGACTGGATGTAGGGTAACTTCAAACCAGTATAAAATCCGGTGCGTTCTTTCCCTTTGCTGATTTTTATTTACTTTCTGCATCTATGTTTGATTCTGTGATTGTTCTATGATTAGGTTCTGCATTTTTTATATCATAACCTTAAATTAGTTCATATAAGTCTTATAATCCACTAAACACTATTCATCTACCCTCTAGTCTTAAATTAGCCTTAAGATCCTTAATCCGCACTCCCTTTCAATTGGTATCAGAGCATAGGTTTTCATAGTTTTCGTAATCTGGAACTTGAAAAGTTAGAAATGGATTTTTTAGGAAATTTTGTTAATACTAGTTTGAATTTATGCATTTCATCAAAGTATCATAAATATGCATATAGTTTTTATGAAAAATCAAGTTATCTAACAAATTGGCTTGTTATACAAGAACAGACATGCTACATGACTTTTGAAGAATCAACAACCAGTGGACAAACTTTGCAAATTGAGAAAGATAAATGGATGCTTGATAGTGGTTGTTTAATGCATATGACTGGAAATCCCGAGATACTCAATGACATATATATCAACATGGTGAATTGGTAAACTTTGGAGATAACTCAAAAGGATATATGGTTGGCATCGTCGATATCGGTAATTCTAAAACTCCTCTTATTTATCGTATTTTGCTAGTTAGGAATTTAAAACATAATTTGCATAGTATGAGTCAACTATGTGATAAAGGATTTAAAATTAAATTTGAAAAAGACAAGTGTCACATCGAAGATAATAAGTCAGATATTATCTTTGAAGGAATTAGGAACAAAAACATTTGCATTCTCAGTATGAAAGTTTCAAATGATAACTTATGTCTTTTGACCAATACAGGTGACCCTTGGATTTGGCATAAAAGATTTGGTTATTTAAATTTCAAACTTTTATCTAGGTTATCAAAACTTGACTTAGTTAAAGGTCTTCCTAAGTTAAACTTTAGAGTAGATAGTATATGTGATGCTTGCCAATTAGGAAAACATAAGAAAATTTCATTTAAATTAAAAGATATGATTTCTACTTCTGAACCTCTGAATTACTTCATTTAGATTTATTTGGTCTATCTCAAGTTCAATCAATTAGTCACAATAAATACGTTTTTGTAATTGTAGATGATTATCCTAGATATACTTGGACAATTTTTCCTTAACTTAAAAGTGATGCTTTTGAATTATTTAAAATATTTGCTAAAAGAATTAAAAATTGACTTTCTTTAAAAATAAAAACTATTCGTAGTGATCACGGTGGAGAATTAGAAAATGAAAATTTTAAGAATTTCTGTAATCAAAAAGGAATTATTCATAATTTCTCTTTTCCAAGAACTCCGCAACAAAACGGAGTGGTAGAACGTAAAAATAGAACGATTCAAGAGTGTGCTAGAACAATGCTTTCTGATAGTAACTTACCTAACAACTTTTGGGCTGGAGAAGTCGCTACAACGTGTTATATATTAAATAGGATTTTAATTAGACCATTAATTAATAAAACACCATACGAATTAGTTTACAATAAGAAACCCATAGTAGCTTATTTTAAATTTTTTGGTAGTAAGTGTTTTATTCTTAATACAAGAGATAATTTTGATAAATTAGAACCTAAATCCGACAAAGGTATCATTATCAGATACCCTAATAGAAGTAAAGCATTTAAAGTTTATAATTTAAGAACTAACACTATTGAAGAAACAATGCATGTATCTTTTGATGAAAAATTTAAAGATACTATACAAATAGAAGATGAAGAAGATTTTGTAACTTTAAATAATGAACCTAATGAAACTAATTGTGAAATCATTCAACCTATAAAAGAATTAGGCTATTAAATGTACTAGGAAATATTTAATCTATAATTAAAAACAAGAAATCAACTAAATAGTATGAGTAATGTAGCTTTTATACTAACTATTGAACCTAAAAATCCAAAGGAACATCATCTGATGATTCATGGATTCTTGCTATGCAAGAAGAATTGAATCAGTTTAGCAGAAATGATGTTTGAGAACTTGTACCAAGACCTGAGGATAAAAGTATAATTGGAAGTTGGAACAAAATGGGTTTATAAAAATAAAATGAATGAAATTGGTGAGGTTGTAAGAAATAAAGCTCGTTTAGTCGCGCAAGGTTATTGTGAAGAAGAAGGAACTGATTATGATGAAACCTTTGCACCTGTAGCAAGACTAGAAGCTATCAAGATTCTACTTGCTTTCGCAAACTACAATAATTTTAAATTATATCAAATGAATGTTAAAAGTGCTTTTCTAAATGGTTTTGTAAAAAAAGATGTTTATGTTGAACAACCTTCACTTTTTGAAGATAATAAATTTCCACATCATGTATATAAACTAAAGAAACCAATATATGGTCTGAAACAAGCTCCTAGAACCTGATATGAAAGACTAAGATCTTATTTACTACAATCTAGTTTTGAAATCGGTAAAATAGATACAACTTTTTTTTATTAAAAGAAACAAAAATGATATTCAACTAGTACAAAGATACGTAGATGATATAATATTTGGATCAACTAATAACATAATGAATAAAGAATTTTCATATAGAAATACTAAAGAATTTGAAATGAGTCATATGGGAGAACTAAGTTTCTTCTTAGGACTTCAAATCAAACAATTAAATAAAGGAATTTTCATTAGTCAAGAAAAATATGCTAAGGATTTAATTAATAAATTTGGATTGACCACTTCTGGTGGGAAATCAACTCCAATGACAACTAATGTAGCTTTAGTAAAGAAGATAAATCAAAAGATGTTGATCAAAAATTATATAGAGGAATGATTGGTTCGCTGCTTTATATAACAGCAAATTGTTCTGACATCATGCATAGTGTCTGTCTCTGTGCAAGATACCAATCTCAACCTAAGAAAACTCACTTAAAAGCTGTTAAAAGAATTTTAAGATATGCAAAACATACTTTAGATTATGGTTTATTTTACCCTAAAAACGATGTATTTGACTTAATTTCATATTGTGATGCTGATTACAATAGTTGTAAATCAGATCGAAAAAGTACAAGTGGAACTTGTCACTTTCTAAGACATTCTCTGGTTTCCTGGTTTAGTGAGCAGCAAAATACTGTATCTTTGTCAACAACTGAAGCAGAATGTATATATCCTGCTTTGGCTTGTCCTCAAGTTATATATATGCAACAAACTTTAATAGATTTAGGATTAACTATAACTAAATCATCAATTTATTATGATAATACTAGTGCGATAAACTTATCTAAGAATCCAACTCATCGTGCTAGAACAAATAATATTGATATTAGACATCATTTTCTTAGAGATAATAAAAGCAAAGAAGTCGTAACTCTTGAATATATTAACACGGAAAAACAAATTGTTGATATATTAACCAAACCATTAAATGAAAAAAACTTTTTTAAATTTAGAAGAGAATTAGGGCTATGTTCATTAACTGAAATATAAGTTGTAAATAATACAAGTATAATTAATAATTAATATAAATAAAAATTTATCAAAAAATTACACTAGGCATGTCGACATGACCCATCCCCCTATGTCGACATACTAATCGTTATTTTCAAATTTAAATTCCCCTCTAAAATTAGTTATTAAGTTATATATTTATATATTTCGACTTTTACTCCTTTTCTCTGTTATATTCTCTGTAACAAACTTCTAAAATAGTAAATTAATGGCTTTCTCTTCTAATAATGAACCTTCTTCACCCACTGCTCCTCATTTTAGTCCTTTTCAACGATTCACACACGTACGAGTCATCAAATTGCAAGAGAAGATGAAAGATTTGCTTCAAATGATGACGGATATTTATGTTAGTCAACTGCGAATGGCAAGAAAACAAAATAGGCAAGGCAGAATCGTTAGGAATCTACAAAAATTCCTTATGGATAGCCATGATAATCATATTGTTATTTAAGAATCATCACAAGCCATGGATTCTGAAGAGGAAGAGCCTCTAGAAGAACTACAAGGGGATCAAGAAGAAGAACATTGTAATGATCCGATATTTTCAACCATTCGCATCCGCACATGTCGGACATGAATTGCTCAAAATACCGAATTGTAAAATAAATTTGGCAATTCTCAGAATATACAGCAAACGAATAAATCACAGAATCACAGGCACAGAGTAATATAATGCAGCGGAAGTAAATAGATAGTAGTTCATGAAGCTACTATATATATACATACATACACACATACACACACACAACAGAGTTAAACAAGAACAACAGAAGTAACAAGATGATAATCAAGTACAAAGTTGAATGCAACACTGGAATCAACTGAATAACAGGAATCGACTGGATAACGAAATTGAAATAGATAGCTGGATCTTCAAGCAAAGCTGTAACAACCCTAGATTTTTGAATATAATTTTAAATTTGACTTTATTTTATTTTGAAATTATTTTAATTTTTTTTATTGTAAGATTTCATTTTTAAATATTTTTAAAGTGATGATAAAAAATTTCCAAAATTTATTGAATTTATTTTCAAATTTTAAAGCCTAGTTTCCCTTTTTTGCTATTTTCTTAATTTAATTATATTTAATTTAAATTTATTTACTTATTTGTGTGCATTACTATATTTTTTGTGTTTTTATTTTTATTTATATGTATTTAAAAATTGAAAAAGAATTATGGAAATTTGAATGGTTTGTGACCTTTTATGTGCTTAGCCTCTTCATATTCTCCACCTTTTCATCACCAATCAACACCACTTCAATTTACTGCCATATTACCCTATTGTTCAGCCGACCACTCCACTTTCTTTCACGTGAAAAACAATTCCTCAAACCCTAAAAAGTTCGGCCATTCTCCTGTAGAAAAAAATGGTAAAATTTTTGTTCTTTTTTCACTTCTTTTCATTGTTTTGTTTGATTTTGTGCTTGCATTCAATCTATGTGCTCGGCCCCTCCATCTCCAGCAACTTGGCCGCCTCCACCACCACCACAACCAACCACCATCTCCTCCTTCCCACTGACCTTCCATAGCTGAGGCCATATATGATGGCGATCCACAAAAAAATGAAGCAAACTCCACTTTAATCATCATAGCCGAACCCCCCTTGTTTCCACCACTCCAACCGCCACCTTGGCCGACTTGTGCACCACCACCACTAGCCAAACCTAAACCTGAGACCATACCACATCACCCTAAGCACTCACCAGACCTGACCTTGTCCAATCATGCTTAGCCAAGACCATTTATGGCCTTGAAATCCACTTTTATGCCTTGAATTTGTGTGTTCATGCACACATATCTCTCTACTCCTTCATATATTATTATGGCCGACCTTTGTACCCTTAACCTGATCCAAATATGATCTAAATCCATCCCATAACAGTGCTTTTCCAACCTATGGCTGAATCATAAGTTGTTGAATGCAAGTGCAAAAGCTTTAGCTTTGAGTTGTGCATTTATTTCTAGCATTGTTTATAAATATTTTGGGTTGAAAATTTATGTTTGTATTTGTTTTGTTTGATATTTGACAACGCAAATAGCTTTGGCTTTCCCACTCTCAAATCGTTGTTGTGCTATCGTGCCTTAAAAGATCTTAGTTTGTGTATTTGGCTGTCATCTCTAGCTTATACATGTGAGTAATTCTCACCAGACAAATTTATACTTATATGACTAGTAAACTGATCACAATTGAATCTGTAAAACCATATCATTATGTTATATATGCTATGCTATGATCATATGATGTTCACCTATGCTCATACACCTCTTATATCATATATTACTCTTTTATTATGCTATTCTGTTATTTATATTTGTTTATCACAGTGCAAGTTCCCTATAGATTAGAATCACTATGGGTTGAAATGATACATACCTGAACGAACTTTAGAACAAGGAAAAATCGTTATGGGCTAAAATGACAGGCTTGAACGATTTTTCATTGTTTCATTTTACTTGGAAATGCGGGTTTGAAATGACAAAACCCGGGTTTTCTTTGTAAATTACGGATTGAAATGATATATTATCCGTATCACTTTACCTAGGCTAGAAAATTTTATACAGACTCGTGGTTAATATATATTTTTCTAAATTTTTTAAAGTATTTGGGAAATGTAAATATTATAATATTTTGACTTAAACATAATTAAAAGTGATTTTTGCAAATTATTATTGATTTTCTAAAAATTTATAAGTGAAATAAATTAATGGTAAAGTTTGAAATTTGAATTATAAGTTATTTTGGAAATTATGATTTGGTGATAAATGGAATTTAAATTAAGGAGGAAAATATGATAAATAGATTTAAAATTTGAATTAAAATGAATTTAAAATAATTTTTATAAAGTGTTAATGGTTTCTGAATAAGTTAAATGTGAAATAAATGAATATTTAAGTTGAATTTTTGAAATATAACTTAGATTGGAAATTTGTGAATTTTGTTTAAAAGCGAATTTTAAGTTAAGTAAATAAAATGAAAATTAAGTTATATATGAAAATTTAAACTTAAACGTTAATTTTAAATTTTAATTATAAGAATTGAAATTTAATGCTTGAATTTTATAAGTGAATTATTATTAAATTTTGATTTTTGAATGGAAATTTCACTTTATAAAATCATAAATATAAGGGTATTTAAATGATTGTTTTAAAAGTGAAAATGTATGATTTTATAAGTTTAAAATGGTTTAAATAAAAATTTAATTGTTTGTGAAATTATATTGAATATTTGGAATTTAATTAAAATCATTTTTGAAATGCTATTATTTCTAATGCAAAGGATATTACAGCATTTATAAATGCTGTAGTTAATAGAAATGAACTAAATGGTTAAATTGAATTAAGGGCTATTATAGCACTTTGTAAGTGATGTAATTGTTCAATTTAACTAAGGTTTTATTTGAACTAAAGTAACCTTACTACAACATTTTAAATGTTATCTTTTGTTAAATTGAATTGTTTTAAAAGTAACTTTCCGTAGCATTTTCTAAATGCTGCGAAAGGTGAATTTTCACTGTTTTGATAAACTTGAATGTATAAATGAACTTTGAAAGATTAAAATTTTGGAAATTCAATAATTTAATTATTAAATATAATAACTTTATTTTAATGATTTAAATGAAGTAATTTGACTTGAAATATAAAGTATTTTTAAATGTGAATTGAAATGGTATTTTAAATTTGAATAAAATGGATGTGGTTTGAATAAGATATGATATATTGATATTTTGAAATGGATTTGAAATGATATTGAATTTTTTAAATGATATTTGATTTTTGAGGTATAAATACCATTTTTAAAATTATAACTATGGGTTATAATAACGATTGGTTATTAAAGAAACCGGGATCGGATATGGACATACTCTCTGTCGATACCGAAAACCACTTTAAAACTGTGTACGCGGTGGAGATTCTAGAATGAAGTAGGATGGTGACGATGTTCTTGAAGTACATTACGTGGACCCGACTCCCGTGAGTTGGTTTAAGGTGGCTAAAACAGGAGCGATCTCGGGCCAAAAGGCGTAGCTCCTCTGGTCAGACACACTTCTTCGATACCATTCTATTATTGTTGTGATTGATTGGGTGCACCCCTTGATTTTTGGAGTGTTGTTCGGGGTGGGCGTAGTGGCTGCTACGTTACCGCCAGCCCGTGTGCATAATTGGTATATCTACCCTGACATTGCTTTGTGTGCCGTGTCACCTACTATACCGAGCCTTTACTACGAGTTTTTTTTCTCCTGTAGCCCATGGAGTATTTAGGGTAGTCTGCCGGTCTGGAGATATGCTGATACTGGATGGACTACAGGGACTATTATGTGTTAAGTGGAATATTGGGTCACTCCTTAACGCTATTTTAAAGTAAGTTTATTTTATTGTAGACATTATTATAATAGCGCAATATTACTATATTGTAAATAGTTTAACGGAGGATGGGCGGTCCTAGGCATCCTTTAAGTTACTTATATCTTTATTACAGTTCACTTGAGCTGGTTTACATTATATAAGTATATATGTGTCCTGACTCGAGTGTTTTGTGTTTTTGCTTTACGTTCGGGTCAGCCTGAGTATTCACAGCTTTGGATTCTCTTTCTAGAGCTGGTCTTTGCTGGAGATTCTGCCTTCTGCCTATCTATATTTATATCTATTTCAGTTTCAGCTATTCTAGTTTATCTTATGTATTAGTGAACTTCTTTTATTTGGGATTTCTATTATGTTGTTTCAGACTAATATTATGTATTTGGTTTGAGACTTTGTTATAGTAGCTTCATGAACTACTATGTTATTTTATATTCCGCTGCGAGTTATTCTGATTGTTCTGTGTCTGTGATTCTGTGTATTTGATTTCATTTGCTCCAAATTTATGTACAATCTGTTATTTTGCATCATTCAAGTCCGACATGCATGCATTATTGTCGATTTGAATGGTACGAAATGGCAAGTCGTTACATTTGGTATCAGATTGGTTTTTGGCAAACCATTGCTTGAGGAGCAAAAACTCATTAGAGATAGGGAAGAAATACCCTATAACGAGTGAAATCAATCTCAGAATCATATCTTTGTGAGAGACGTATTTTCAAAGTATAAAATGATTTTTCAAAATGTCTTCAAAAGATTTTCAAAGATTATTTTGATATAAATTTTTTTCTTGTTTTAAAGGATTTTCAAATGTTTTCTAGCTTCCTTTCTTTCGTATCTACCTTGTTAGATTTTTCTTTCTCTAGGATATTCATCCAAGTGAATTCTCTTGTCTTATCTTAATTTATCTTTATCTTTTCTTTATCTTTGTCCTAAATTCATTCTTGATATTTTTTCAGGATGAATCGAGGAAATGCCAGAGGTAGGGGTCGTGGTATTGCCCCAGCTCCTCAGCCTGTTGCTCTAGTTAGATTCACTGTTCTCTGTAAGGAATTCAAACAACTTGGTGGAACCCCATTCACCGGTTCATAGAGCATCATTGAGGCTCATCAGTGATTGCGAAGTCTAGAGAGGATATTTACTGGTCTCGAGATTACTGGTGCCCAGAAGCGTCAGTTAGTAGCTTGGCAGTTGCAGGATTCTGCTTTTGATTGGTGGGAGTCCGTTACGGCTAACACCGTCGAAGCTGATATTACTTGGGAGCAGTTTAGGTATCCTTTGTGTTATCTTGAATTTTGTTCCTATTTTTTTCCTTTTCTTTTGAATCTATCTTAAGCTTGTTCTGTATCTCTTTTCCAGGGAGGCTTTTGTGGCAAAATGGATGCCCGAAGCTGGGAAATCTCAGCTTTATCATGAATTTATGGATCTTTATGGATCTTAAGCAGGGTATCATGTCTTTTGCTGAGTATGAGAGGAAGTTCAATGAACTTTCCAAGTTCGGTCCTAGCCTGATTGATACTCCTCTCAAGAAGAATGAAAAATTCATTGCTGGTGCTCGTCCAGAGTACTATAGTCGCCTCATTTCTCATGTTCACGGCACTTTCACCCAGCTTATGGATATGGCTATTCGCTATGAGAACCCTACATCTAAAGGTCCTATTGTTTCGGGTGCTCAGTCTTCCTCTGCTAATTCCAAGAAGCGTAAGCCTGATTATCATCAGTAGAAGAAGAATTGGCAAAAGCATCCTGGTTTGAGATCTTAATCGTCTTCTCCTGCTTAGAGGCAACCAGTTGATCCCTCCTCTATCACTTGCTTTAGGTGTGATCAGAAGGGAAACTATGCCAATAGCTGTCCTACCTTAGCTGGTGCTGCTGTTCCTCCACCTTCTCAGTTGGCTAGGCGTGATCTCTGCCATATCTGTCTCCAGCCTGGTCATTTTAGGAAGGATTGCCCTACTCAGCAGAAGGGTACGCCTTCTGGTATATTTGCTATCACTTCTGCATCATCTCCAGTTCCTCCACCTGCTCCTGCGCCTAGTGATGATGAAGGTACTCTTCAGGGTTCATTTACTTAATTCCATCATCCTGTTCATGTTTTATTTGATACTGGAGCTTCACACAGTTTTATTTTTGTTGATTTGTGTGATAAGTTTGAGCATCTTCTTTCTCCTGAGTATGCTTCTATTCCATTATGTGTTTCAAATCCTATTGGGGGTCTTGCTAACCTTAATCAGATATGTAAGCAAGTGAAACTTCTCCATTCTGATCATCGCTTTAGTGGTGATTTTTATGTTCCGGGCTTCGATGCTTTTGATTTATTGCTCGATCAGGATTGGTTAGGGAATCATGATACTCATATCTCTTGTAAAGCGCGATCTATTCACCTTGTTGATGATCAAGGGAATTCCTTGATTATTCAGTGCCGCATGCCTCAGGATTTTGCTGGCAACTTTATTTATTCTCTGGATTCTTCTCCTAGTGATCTTGATTCGACTCCTATGGTTAGACTATATCCCGATGTATTTGGTGAAGTCACTTATTTACCTCAGAAGCGGGAAACGGATTTATCTTATTCCTGGTGCTCAACCTGTTGTTCTTTCCCCTAGAAGAATGGTACCCCACGAGAAGGTTGAGATAGGAAATAAAATTGTGGATTTGCCTTCCAAAGGTCTGATTAGGCCTAGTTTTTCTGAATGGGGAGCCGCGGTGGTTTTTTTCACCAAGTCCAATGGTTCTTTGAGGATGTGTGTTGAGTATAGGGAGCTGAACAAGCTTACTATAAAAACAGATTCCAATGCCTCGTATTAATGATATGTTTGATCAGCTTTATGGTGCCACTATTTTTCTCTCAGCTTGATCTTGCCACAGGTTTTCATCAGCTCAGGGTTGCTGAGGATAGCATTCCCAAGACTGCTTTATGCACTGAGAATGGGTTTTACGAATGGTTAGTCATGCCTTTCGGTTTAACTAATGCTCCTGCTTTCTTTGTTGATTTGATGAATCGTGTCTTTCGTGATGTGCTTAATAAATTTGTTCTAGTCTTTGTTGATGATATCCTTGTCTTCTCTAAGAGCAAGGAAGAGCATGAGTCGCATTTGAAATCTGTTTTGGAGACTCTCATAAATCATCAGTTGAAGGCTAAATTTTCTAAATGCCATTTCTGAAAGGATGAAGTCCGATATCTCGAGCATATTGTTTCGGTAATGGAGTTTCTGTTGATCCAGTCAAGATCGCTGCGATCAATGTAAGTCTTTCTTTCTTTCTTCTCTTTTTCTTTACCATTTAATAATTCTATCTTTTCGACTGTCCTTATTTTTCTCCTTATTCTGTTTCAGGATTGGGAAACTCCAAAGACTCCATCTGATATTCGTAGTTTTTTGGGCCTTGCCGGTTGCTACCGGAGATTCATTGAGAATTTTGCTCGAATTGCTTCACCTCTCACTGCTTTGACTCGTAAGAATGTCAAGTTTGTCTGGAGTGATCAGTGTAAGACTGCATTCAATGAGTTAAAGAGCAAGCTAACTTCCACACCAGTTCTTACCGTTCCGAACGAAGGTGAGGGATTGACGGTATACACTGATGCTAGTCGTGAGGGTTTGGGTGTTGTTCTCATGCAGGATGGTAAGGTCATTGCCTATGACCGCCGTCAGTTGAAAACCCACGAGGCAAATTATGCTGCTCATGATTTAGAGTTGCTTGCTGTTGTCTTTGCTTTGAAGCTTTGGAGGCATCATCTTCTTGGAACCAAGTTTGAGCTTTTCACCGATCATCAGTCTCTGAGGTATATCTTCACCCAGAAGAATTTGAATCAGAGGCAAGTTCGTTGGCTTGAGTTTTTGGCTTCTTACGACCTCGATATTAGCTATACTCCTGGTAAAGCTAATGTTGTGGCCGATGCTCTTAGTCGGAAGAAGGCTTTGTTGTGTCAGCTTGTTGTTTCTTCTTCTCCTCTTCTGGACCGTATCATGGCTAAGAAGGATGAGGATGAGATGCTTAGATTTATGAAGGAGAGTGTTCGTAGCAGGTTGGTAGTAGTGGTAGTGGAGCTCAGATCGATGATAGAGGGATTTTGAGGATTAATGGAAGGATTTGTATTCCGAATGTTGATGGTTTGAGGCAGGAGTTGCTTTAGGAGAATCACCGATCTAGACTTTCTATTCATCCTGGTGTGTCGAAGATGTATCAGGATATGAAGAGGCTTTATTGGTGGAGGGGGATGAAGAGGGATATTTCTATCTTTGTTAGTCGGTGTGTGACTTGTCAACAAGTCAAAGCCGATCACCAGAAGACCCCTGGTTTGTTGCAGCCCCTTGAGATTCCCAATTGGAAGTGGGAACAGGTTTCCATGGATTTCATCGATGGTTTACCGAGGACTCGGAGGGGTAATGAGAGTATCTGGGTTATTGTGGATAGACTGACCAAGTCCGCTCATTTCATTCCGATCAAGTCTACTCGTTCTGCTTCTAGCTTGTCTGAGATCTACATGAGAGAGATCGTTCGTCTCCATGGTGTTCATCTCAGTATTGTTTGTGATCGTGACCCAATCTTTACCAGTCAGTTTGGAAAGCTTTTCAGGAATCTCTGGGTACTCGTCTAAATTTGAGCACTGCTTACCATCCACCGACCGATGGTCAAACGGAAAGAGTGAATCAGATTCTCGAGGATCTTCTTCGTGCTTGTGTGCTTGATTATGGAGGATCTTGAGAAGAACATCTCCATCTTGTAGAATTCACCTACAATAATAGCTATCAGGTATAATCTTATCTTCTATTTTAACCTTATCTTAATCTTTTTATCTATCTCATTGCATCATTACAATCAGGCCAGTCTCAAAATGTCTCCGTTTGCTGCTCTATACGGACGACCTTGTAGATCCCATCTTGCTGGATTGAATCCGATAATCGTTTGGTTCTTGGTCCTGACATGATTATGGAAGCTTCTGAGAGTATTGAGGAGATTAAGAAGAGGTTGAGAGCCGCTCATGATGGGCATAAGAAGTATGCTGATAGGCGTAGGTGGAATTTGGAATTTTCTTTTGGTGATCAGGTGTTCCTTAAGGTTTCTCCCTTGAGGAATGTCATTCGCTTTGGTTGTATAGGGAAGCTTTCTCCTAGGTTCATTGGTCCTTTCCGCATTGTGGAAATAGTTGGTTCTTTGGCTTATCGTCTGGATTTGCCCGAGAAGCTTTTGGAGTGCATGATGTATTCCATGTCTCGCATCTTCGCCGATATCTTCATGATCCATCTCTTATTGTCCAGCCTTCTGCTCTTGATAGTTTGGATATTGAACCTAATTTGACTATCGAGAGGAAGCCACTTCATATTGTCGACAGAGGTACGAAGTAGCTCAGATGGAAATCTGTTAATCTGGTCAAAGTACAGTGGAGTATTGACGATCGAGATTGTACCTGGGAAACGGAGGAGAGCATTCGTGCTTCGAATCCGAAATTGTTCGTTTCAGGTACTATTTTGTTTTTCTATCTTGTTTCTCTTTATTTTCCTTGCCCGTTCTTTTCGAGGACGAAAAGATTTGAGTGGGGAGAGTGCAACCCTAGATTTTTGAATATAATTTTTAATTTGACTTTATTTAATTTTGAAATTATTTTAAATTTGTTTTTATTGTAAGATTTCATTTTTAAATATTTTTAAAGTGATGATAAAAATTTTCCAAAATTTATTGAATTTATTTTCAATTTTAAAGCCTAGTTTCCATTTTTTGCTATTTTCTTAATTTAATTATATTTAATTAAAATTTATTTACTTATTTTTATGCATTCATTATATTTTTTGTGTTTTTGTTTTTATTTATATGTATTTTTACATGTATTTAAAAATTGAAAAAGAATTATAGAAATTTGAATGGTTTGTGACCTTTTATGTGCTTAGCCTCTTCATATTCTCCAACTTTTCATCACCAATCAACATCACTTCAATTTGCTGCCATATTACCCTATTTTTCAGCCAAGCACTCCACTTTCTTTCACGTGAAAAACAATTCCTCAAACCCTAAAAAGTTTGGCCATTCTCCTGTAGAAAAAATTGGTAAAATTTCTATTCTTTTTTCACTTCTCTTCATTGTTTTGTTTGATTTTGTGCTTGCATTCAATCTATGTAGTTCGGCCCCTCCATCTCCAGTATCTTGGCCGCCTCCACCACCACCACAACCAGCCACCATCTCCTCCTTCCCACTGACCTTCCATAGCCGAGGCCATATATGATGGTGATCCACACAAAAATGAAGCAAACTCCACTTTAATCATCATAGCCGAACCCTCCTTGTTTCCACCACTCCAACCGCCACCTTAGCTGACTTGTGCACCACCACCACTAGCCAAACCTGAGCCTGAGACCCTACCACATCACCCCATGCACTCACCAGACCTGACCTTGTCCAATCATGCTTGGCCGAGACCATTTATGGCCTTGAAATCCACTTTTATGCCTTAAATTTGTGTGTTCATGCACACATATCTCTCTACTCCTTCATATATTGTTATGGCCGACCTTCGTACCATTAACCTGATCCAAATCCATCCCATAATAGTGCTTTTCCAACTATGGCTGAAGCATAAGTTGTTGAATGCAAGTGCAAAAGCTTTAGCTTTGAGTTTTGCATTTATTTCTAGCATTGTTTATAAATATTTTGGGTTGAAAATTTATGTTTGTATTTGTTTTGTTTGATATTTGACAAGGCAATTAGTTTTGGCTCTCCCACTCTCAAATCTTTGTCGTACTATCGTGCCTTAGAAGATCCTTGTTTGTGTATTTGGTTGTCAACTCCAGCTTATACATGTGAGTAATTATCACCAGACAAATTTATACTTATATGACTAGTAAACTGATCACAATTGAATCTGTAAAACCATATCATTATGTTATATATGCTATGCTATGATCATATGATGTTCACCCATGCTTATACACCTGTTATATCATATATTACTATTTTATTTTACTATTCTGTGATTTATATCTTTTTATCACACTGCAAGTTCCATGTAGATTAGAATCACTATGGGTTGAAATGATACATACCCGAACGGACTTTAGAATAAGGAAAAATCATTATGGGCCGAAATGATAGGCCTGAATGATTTTTATTATTTCATTTTACTTGGCGTTGCGGGTTTGAAACGATAAAACCTAGGTTTTTCTTTGTAAATTACGGTTTGAAATGATATATTATCTGTTTCACTGTACCCAGGCTAGAAAATTTTGTACATACCCATGGTTAATATATATTTTTCTAAATTTTTTAAAGTATTTGGAAAATGTAATTATTATAACATTTTGATTTATACTTAATTAAAAATGATTTTTGTAAAGTACTATTGATTTTCTTAAAATTTATAAGTGAAATAAATTAATGGTAAAGTTTGAAATTTGAATTATAAGTTATTTTGGAAATTATGATTTGGTGATAAATGGAATTTAAATTAAAGAGGAAAATATGATAAATAGATTTAAAATTTGAATTAAAAATGAATTTAAAATAATTCTTATAAAGTGTTAATGGTTTTTGAATAAGTTAAATGTGAAATAAATGAATATTTAAGTTGAATTTTTGAAAGATAACTTAGATTGGAAATTTGTGAATTTTGTTTAAAAGTGAATTTTAAGTTAAGTAAATAAAATGAAAAATAAGTTATATTTGGAAATTTAAACTTAAGTGTTAAGTTAAAAATTTAATTATAAGAATTGAAATTTAATGCTTGAATTTTATAAGTAAATTATTATTAAATTTTGATTTTTGAATGGAAATTTCACTTTATAAAATCGTAAATGTAAGGGTATTTAAATGAATGTTTTAAAAGTGAAAATGTATGATTTTATAAGTTTAAAATGGTTAAAATAAAATTTTAATTGTTTGCGAAATTTTATTGAATATTTGGAATTCAATTAACAGCATTTTTGAAATGCTATTATTTCTAATGTAAAGGATATTACAGCATTTGTAAATGTTGTGGTTGATAGAAATGAACTAAATGGTTAAATTGAATTAAGGGCTATTGTAGCACTTTGTAAGTGATGTAATTTTTCAATTTAACTAAGGTTTTGTTTGAACTAAAGTAACCCTACTACAGCATTTTAAATGTTGTCTTTTGTTAAATTGAATTGTTTTAAAAGTAACTTTCCGTAGCATTTTCCAAATGCTGCGAAAGGTGAATTTTCACTATTTTGATAAACTTGAATGAATAGATGAACTTTGAAAGATTAAAATGTTGGAAATTTAATAATTTAATTATTAAATATAATAATTTCATTTTAATGATTTAAATGAAGTATTTGACTTGAAATATAAAGTATTTTTAAGTGTAAATTGAAATGGTATTTTAAATTTGAATAAAATGAATGTGGTTTTGAATAAGATATGATATATTGATATTTTGAAATGGATTTGAAATGATATTGAATTTTTGAAATGATATTTGATTTTTTAGGTATGAATACCCTTTTTAAAATTATAACTACGGGTTATAATAACTATTGGTTGTTAAAGAGACGGGATCGGATATGGACATACTCTTTGTCGATACCGAAAACCACTTTAGCAACTGTATACGCGGTGGAGATTTCAGAATGAAGTAGGATGGTGACGACGTTCTTGAGGTACATTACATGGACCCGACTCCCGTGAGTTGGCATAAGGTGGCTAAAACAGGAGCGATCTCGGGCCAAAAATGGTAGCTCCTTTGGTCGGGCACACTTCTTTGATACCATTCTATTACTGTTGTGATTAATTGGGTGCACCCTTGATTTTTGGAGTGTTGTTCGAGGTGGGCGTTGTGGCATCTACGTTACCGCCATCCCATGTGCGTAATTGGTATATCTACCCTGGCATTGCCTTGTGTGTTATGTCACCTACCATACCGAGCATTTACTACGAGTTTGTTTTTCTCCCGTAGTCGATGGAGTATTTAGGGTAGTCTCCCGATCTGGAGATACGTTGATACTGGATGGACTATTGGGACTATTGTGTGTTAAGGGGAATATTAGGTCACTCCTTAACGCTATTACAAAGTAAGTTTATTTTACTGTAGACATTATTATAATAGCGCAGTATTACTATATAGTAAATAGTTTAATGGGTCCTTAGAGGATGAGCGGTCCTAGGCATCATTTAAGTTACTTGTATCTTTATTACAGTTCACTTGAGTTGGTTTACATTATATAAGTATATATGTGTCCTGACTCGAGTGTTTTGTGTTTTTGCTTTACGCTCGGGTCAGCTGAGTATTCACAGCTTTGGATTCTCTTTCTGGAGCTGGTCATTGCTGGAGATCCTGCCTATCTATATTTATATCTATTTCAGTTTCAGCTATTCTAGTTTATCTCATGTATTAGTGAACTTCTTCGTATTTGGGATTTCTATTATGTTGTTTCAGACTGATATTACGTATTTGTTTTGAAACTTTGTTATAGTAGCTTCATGAACTACTATGTTATTTTATATTCCGCTGTGAGTTATTCTGATTGTTCTATTTCTGTGATTCTGTGTATTTGATTTCATTTGCTCCAAATTTATTTACAATCTGTTATTTTGCATCATTTAAGGCCGGCATGTGTGGATTATTGTCAATTTGAATGGTACGAAATGGCGGGTCGTCACAAAAACTCCAACTCCGAAGGTGAGTCTCTAATGCTGTATCACTCAGTCCGACCCGAGCGTAAAGAAAAACACAAAACACTCGAGTCAGGACATACATACTAATATAATGTAAACCAACTCAAGTGAACTGTAATATAAGGTACACGTAACTTAAAGGATGCTTGGGACCGTCCATCCTCTAAGGATCCGTTAAACTATTTACTATGTAGTAAATTTCGCTATTATAATAATGTCCATAGTAAAATAAACTTACTTTTAAATAGCGTCAAGGGGTTACCCATATAGCCCTTAACACATAATAGTCCCACTAGTCCATCCAGTATCATGGTCCCTCCTTATCGGGAAGCCACCAGTGGATACTCCACGGGCTATGGGAGAAAACCAAACTCGTACAAGGCTCGCTAGGGTAGGTGACTCGGCACAACAAGGCAATGCCAGGGTAGATATACCAATTACACACACGGACTGGTGGTAACACGTAGCAACTACTACTTCCCACCTCCAGCCACACCCCCAAATCAAAAATTAAAAGTGGTCACCAAATCAATCTCAAAGTCAGAATATAATATAGATGGAGTGTGTACGATAAGAGGGGCTATCTCCTTGGCCCGAGATCGCTCCTGTTTTAGCCACCTTATGCCAACTCACGGGAGACGGGTCCAAGTATATACCTTAAAGGAACGCCGCCTCCATCCAACTTCATTCTGGAATCTCCACCGCGTACACGGTTGTTAAAGTGGTTTTCGAAGTTGGCAGAGAGTATGACAACTTCCGATCCCGGTCTCTTTAACAACCAAACGTTATTATTACCCATGGATATTTATTTCAAAACATTTTCTATTCCAAAACCATTTAAAATCAAATACTATTACTTTCCGAAATAATATCCATTTTCAAAAATGGTAATATTTCCAAATCCATATACTTTCCAACATAATATCCATTTTTCCAAACTAAATATTATATTATTTCATTTCAAAACCAATCAATATATCATTTCCATTTCAAAACCAAAATATAATATATCAATTAAATTCCAAACCAAATCCATATATTATTTAAATAAAACCCAAATGTCAAATCACTAAATATTTCCTTCAATTTATTAAACTTGAAATATTCCTTTAAATCATCTTAAATCAAACCACTTTATAAAGTCATATTCTTAAATCTTTAATTTCAATAAGTTCAAATTTATATATTTAAATACAATTCTTATTTAAATACAATCTCAGATAAATTCATTTCCAAAGCCATATTACTTTCAAGTTATAAAAACTATGAAATTAAACACTTTGAAACATATTTATTTAGACTACTTAAATTCAATGTTAATATCTTCCAAGCAAGATTCATTGAACCATTTAAATTCAATGTTAAATAATATTCATTTCAAAGTTGTAGCACTTATTAGTCTGTTCATTCAATTATAACTTTCCAAAACATTGTATATTTCAACTACACTAAAATTTCAATTTTTGGCTAATTTAACTTATAAAAATCACATTCACGCTTCAAAAATATTCATTTGGCTATCATTTAACTTACATTTAATAAAATAAAATTTTATCAATAAATATCCAAATTAAACTATAATTCATTAATAAGTCAAAATTACCTATTTTACTTAACTTTTATTTTTAACAAATAACTTTACACTTTATTTTAAAATATCCATCCCACAAATAAAATACCCTTATCACTAAATTTACTTCCATTTGAAAACTAAATTTCCAATTATCAAGTTAAGTCATTTTAAGTTGCACTTTTCCATTTAAATCATAATCATTTATTTTTACAAAACATAACTATACATCAAGTATTTTCTCATATTTAATAAAACAGTCCAATCCTTTTTATAAATCTATTCATCTAGGCATCAATTAACTATGGTTCCAAATTAAATAAATTTTATTACTAAGTCAAATCAAAACTGCAGTTCATTTTATCCACTCAAAATACATTATTTACTATACAAGCCTTATTTATTTCAAGAAATAACCTTTATTTAATTTACTAGGTTAGATTTTAGATTCCAAATTAAATCAAACTTAATTATTAAAATATTGATCATAAATAAAATCTTTATATTACAATTTAAAACCAAATAAATATTTTCTAATTACAATCTAAACCAATTGTTAACTCATACAATTTTAACTTATAGGAAACCAATATCTCAATATCTCTTTATATTCAAATCCTTAAATCAACTTTTGAATAAAAATTCCATATATTTAAAATTCAACATACTTAAAATTTTTAGAGAACTATTATAAAAATTTATCCATGGGCCCGAATAAAATTTTCTAACCTAGGTCAAGTGGTACGGATATGTATCATTTCAATCCGTAATTTAAAAAGAAATATCCGGGTTCAATCATTTCAAACCGACAATACCAAGTAAAATAAATATAATAAAAATCATTCGAGCCTATCATTTCAGCTCATAATGATTTTTCCTTATTCTAATATTCATTCGAGTATGTATCATTTCAATCCATAGTGATAGGGAACTTGCAGTGTGAGATACAGTAAACAAAATGAACAATATATCATATAATAACATATTAGATGATGTAACAAATATATAAACTACATTTAACATCATATAGCATATCATAGGCATATATGGACATAGTATATAAATTTACACAATTAACTTGTCATTATTCCATAATAATATAAGTATATATGTCTAGAGTGAATAACTCACCTTTTAAAAGCTAGAATTGACAAATTCAGAATAAAAATCCAAACTCCACAAAGTACGAAAAAGCACGACAAAGCACAATGCAAACTTGAGTGGATGAAGAGTCAGATACAATCTTGTTTGCAAACAAATATTACATACATAAGAATATGATTCAATACAAAAGAATAGAGATTAAAACAATGGAAAAATAGCGAATCAAAGTGGCATAACTCGCCTTAATCAATCAATGGCTTGGCTACACCACATATGGGTTCAACTATCATCTTGTGTTGCTTGGTCATGATGATTAGAGGTGTGCTAGGAGAAGATGGAGGCCGAGCCTAACTTGAAGGAAGACAAAGAAAACAAAATGAAAAAATGAGGAGAAAGAAGAAGGAACCATGACTTTAGATCTTGTATATTTTTCTTCTTCACGCAACTGAATAAGATGAGGAGATGAGAAACTTTGTACATGAAAAACAAATAGATGGAGGCTAGGTTTTAGTAAATATACGTCCAAAAGAAAGAAACGGCAAGAAATAAAGAGGCTAGGCAATAAAAGGCAGGAGTTTGAATGGTTTGGGAAATAAAAAGGCAACAAATAACTTGATGTATTTATTAAATTTTTTCCTTTATCTGCACGGAATGAAAAAAGGAGTTTAAGGAACAATATGTACGTGAACTATGAGAAGAATTCACGGCTATGAATGTGGGAAGTAATTGGCTATGCAAATGTAAAGGCAAGGGAAAAGAGAAAGGCAACAAATAAACAAAACAAGTAACCTATATCTCTTGAAATTTCTAAGCTATTATTAAAAATAAAATAAATTTAAAAACAAATAAATTATTCAAAGTTTATACAAATAAAATAGAAAATAAAAATTAGAGAAACAACATAGGGAAATAAAATATATAAAGTCATTGTGTGTAAACACTGTATTTTATCTAATTTAAAAAGTATAAGTTTAAATCCCAATAAATCCATATATTTGATTTCTCAATTTTGTTATTGAGTCAACTATTAACTTATCCTTTTATGGGTAATATTAACATTGGTTTATATACTAATACATTAATAACTTTCCAATTCATCCAAATTTCAATTTACATAGTAATTAATTTCATTTACCTACAATAATCCATTTTACTATAAATTATATTCCAAATAAATAAAAATTGTTTCCAATAATTTGATTTGGTTTAATTGCCATCTTTATACTATGTCCATTATTACCCTATATACCTAGTTACATTAGTTTTATATTCCATTACACTAGTCTACTCCTATTTTCATCTTAAATTTGTATTAAACGTTACATTTCTAAATGTGAAATCTTATCAATTGTACACATTAATTGAGGTTTAAAACCAATTAATTAATTTATCTTAGTTCCATTCCTTTTACCAATTTATTACTTCATAAATAAATTTACGTTTCTATTTAATTCATACATTCATGCCTCCCGTTATTGCATTAACTCTCATTAATGGCATTAAAGATTTCTTATTTATTTTATAGACTAAATAGGCAACTTATAATAGCTGTTACCATTACCCTTTAATTTACATTATTATAATTACCTACCTAATATTGAATTCATTCAATTACTATTAATTATACTATTTCATTTATTTACACACCACTTACCCTTATTTACTTATATTCAAATTTACACTCAAAATAGCAGTTATAACTAAATTAATAGGCCTATTAAATAGTAACTTATAACCGTTACTATTACTTTAAGTCACATTAATGAATTCATTATTGTTTACAAATCAAATGTTATAATTACTTAATTAACATTGATTTACTTCAATTTATATTAATCATATATTATCTCAATAATGATTTAATATTCACACTTGTGATTTCATTGTTGACAACAAATGTTACTATTCTTATATACCCAATCTTTATTCAAGAGTCATTTATTTCATATTATTCCTTTTATAAATTTAAATGCTTGCATTAGTTTTCTTACATTAATTTTGTAGCCATGTATACCAATTTTCGTTACTTCAGTAAATTGTAATTTCATTTCAATTGTTACCAATTAGTTCTAATTACCATTGTTCAATTTTAAATTAATAAGGTTTTTTTTAATTTTTTTCTTTTTTCATATTAAATTACCAAAACTTATTAACTTAACAAATTAAATTATTGAAAATTTTACGGGTCGTTATACTCTCCTCCCTCAAAACTTTTCATCCCCGAAAAGGAAACGAAGGGAAAAGAAAGAATTAAGTAATCCATATATCTTATTCAAAATACTAACTTTATAAACAAATAAATTTACAAAATTTATTAATTTGAAGAAAATATACTGATTTATTTATAAAATCCTTTAACACCATTTTATATAGTAAGTTATTCAATTAACCTTTTATTCTATTTACCTCAATTAATCCTTTTTACAACTAAAATTTAAGTGTATAACATTTATTATAAACACGCAAATTTTATTTATAAAAATCCCTTTTATATTGTATATTATCCAATTACATTGTTAACTTCTAGTAATTAAGGTAAGTTATATTGGAATGTAATGGAATATTATACAAATAAAATTTTCTAATTCAATTATCTCAAGCTTAAATATTTATTCAAAATTTTGGTTTCGTTGTATATTTGGCATTATCCTTTAAGACAAAGTTTAAGAATTAGATTCTGATTAACTTCAAACGATTTTAGAGATAAATAAATACACACAATATATATCAAATCAAATTTTAGAAATCCAAATCCATTTAATTCTCCAAAGAAAGACTGTAGCAAAACTACAGAATGGTCTCTTCACTTCGAAACCCAAAAATGAAAGTCGATGATGCTGCAGTCATCACCGAAATTATTTTCCAGCGACAAAGAAAAGAGTACTGATTTACAAGTTAAAATTCCTTGAAACAATTTCTACTTGAAATACTTTAATAATACACCTTAAAGCTTGAAACACAAAGTCTGAAACCATTGGAAATAAAATTCTTAGTTTCTTGTTTTAAATTCATTTAAATTTCCAAATTAATTTATAACCATGTTTTAGTTCAATTATTTATATATGAACCCAAAGCCAATAGCTACAAGACAGAGTCAAATATTATTTCTTAACATCCAAGTCAATTAACTATCAAAATTTAGAAAATTATACTTATGCATATATAATATAATTATATAAATTTATTCATTTACTAAATTTGAAAACAATACAGTGTCTTTTTGCTCTGTTCAAGTGTTTTGAAGATCCTATCGATAGCATTCATCAGACGAATTGATCGAAAACCCAAATCTACATCAACAACTCAAACAACACATTATATAAAACATTTTAAATATAGATTCACAAATACACTATACAGGAATAGATTTTCAAAGCAAGGATAGAGATTCAAATTTGATTAATTCAAATCAAAGAAAGTTTTGATTTGAGGATAAGTTGAAACAAAAAATAAGATGATTAATTAACCAAATAAGGAAATGAATAAGATTATATAAATCGCGGGCAACCTAAACTAGGTAAACCACGACATCAAGAATTAGATCGATGTGGAATTCTAAGGCAAATCTACATTCGATCTCAAGAGATAGAATTTAGGATAACAAAGATACTAGCATCTAACCGAGGATGTATAGAAACCTCCGGTGAATCAATGCCAATCATAAAGGAGTTTCACCCCTTTACAAGTCATTCAGTGGAGCTATGGAATGCTCCAGAAATCAGAAGAATACGAATAGTGAGGGACACGAGTGAATTTCGGAACCGAGGGGACGCTCCAAAATTCAAAGGAAATAGAGTCAAAGAGAGAGGGATTCAAGCTCGAAAGAAAGTGATTCTACAAATAAATTTACCGTATATGCTATGTTTTGCCTAGAGCCAAAGCTCTGATGCCAAATGTAACGATCCGATATTTTCAAACATTTGCATCCGCACATGTCGGACTTGAATTGCTCAAAATAGCGAATTGTAAAATAAATTTGGCAAATCTCAAAATATACAACAAATAAATAAATCACAGACACAGAGTAATATAATGCAGCGGAAGTAAAGAGATAATAGTTCATGAAGCTACTATATATACACACACACATCAGAGTTAAACAAGATACAACAGAAGTAACAAGATGATAATCAAGTACAAAGCTGAATACAACACTGGAATCAACTGAATAACTGGAATCGACTGGATAACGAAATTGAAATAGATAGCTGGATCTTCAAGCAAAGCTCTAACTCCGAAGGTGAGTCGCTAATGCTGTATCACTTAGTCTGACCCGAGCGTAAAGCAAAACACAAAACACTCGAGTCAGGACATACATACTTATACAATGTAAACCAACTCAAGTGAACTGTAATATAAGGTACAAGTAACTTAAAGGATGCTTGGGACCACCTATCCTCTAAGGATCCATTAAACTATTTACTATGTAGTAATATTTCGCTATTATAATAATGTTTATAGTAAAATAAACTTACTTTTAAGTAGCGTTAAGGGGTTACCCATATAGCCCTTAACACGTAATAATCCCAGTAGTCCATCTAGTATCATGGTCCCCCATGATCGGGAAGCCACCAGAGGATACTCCATGGGCTACAGGAGAAAACTAAACTTATACAAAGCTCGCTAGGGTAAGTGACATGGCACAACAAGGCAATGCCAGGGTAAATATACCAATTACGCACACGGGCTGGTGGTAACGCGTAGCGGCTACTACCACCCACCTCGAGCCACACCCCCAAATCAAAAATCAAAAGTGGGCACAAAATCAATCTCAAAGTCAGAATATAATATTGAAGGAGTGTGTCCGGTAAGAGGGGCTACCTCCTTGGCCCGAGATCGCTCCTGTTTTAGCCACCTTATGCCAACTCACGGGAGTCGGGTCCGCGTATATACCTCAAAGGAACGCCGTCGCCATCCTACTTCACTCTGGAATCTCCACCGTGTACACGGTTGTTAAAGTGGTTTTCGGGATTGGTAGAGAGTATGAAAATTTCGATCCCAGTCTCTTTAACAACCAAACGTTATTATTACTCATGGATATTTATTTCAAAACCTTTTCTATTCCAAAACCATTTAAAATCTAATACTATTACTTTCCAAAATAATATCCATTTTCAAAAATGGTAATATTTCCAAATCCATATACTTTCCAAAATAATATCCAGTTTTCAAAACTAAATACTATATTATTTCATTTCAAAACCAATCAATATATCATTTCCATTTCAAAACCAAAATATAATATATCATTTAAATTCCAAACCATATCCATATATTATTTAAATAAAACCCAAATGTCAAATCATTGAATATTTCCTTCAATTTATTAAACTTGAAATATTCCTTTAAATCATCTTAAATCAAACCACTTTATAAAGTCATATTCTTAAATCTTCAATTTCAATAAGTTCAAATTTATATATTTAAATACAAGTCTTTTTTAAATACAATTTCAAATAAAGTCATTTCCAAAGCCATATTACTTTCAAGTTATAACAACTCTGAAACCAAACACTTTGAAACATATTTATTTGGACCATTTAAATTCAATGTTAATATCTTCCAAACAAGATTCATTTAACCATTTAAATTCAGTGTCAAATAATATTCATTTCAAAGTTGTAGCATTTATAAGTCTATTTATTCAATTATAACTTTCCAAAACATTGTATATTTCAGCTATACTAAAATTTCAATTTTTAGCTAATTTAACTTATAAAAATCACATTTCACGCTTCAAAAATATTCATTTGGATATCATTTAACTTATGATTTAATAAAATAAAATTTTATCAATAAATATCCAAATCAAACTATAATCCATTAATAAGTCAAAATTACCCTATTTTACTTAACTTTTTTTTTAACAAATAACTTTAGACTTTATTTTAAAATATCCATCCCACAAATAAAATACATTTATCACTAAATTTTCTTAACTTTCATTTGAAAACTAAATTTCCAATTATCAAGTAAAGTCATTTTAAGTTGCATTCTGCCATTTAAATCATAATCATTTATTTTTACAAAACATAACCATAAATCAAGTATTTTCTCATAGTTAATACAACGGTCCAATCCTTTTTATAAGTCTATTCATCTAGGCATCAATTAAATATGGTTCCAAATTAATTAAATTTTATTACTAAGTCAAATCAAAACTGCAGTTCATTTTATCCACTCAAAATACATTATTTACTATACAAGCCTTATTTATTTCAAGAAATAACCTTTATTAAATTTACTAGGTTATATTTTAGATTCCAAATTAAACAAACTTAATTATTAAAATATTAATCATAAATAAAATCTTTATATTGCAATTTAAAACCAAATAAAGATTTTTAAATTACAATCGAAACCAATTATCAACTCATACAATTTTAACTTATGGGAAACCAATATCTCAATTTCTCTTTATATTCAAATCCTTAAATCAACTTTTTAATCAAAATTTCATATATTTAAAATTCAACATACTTAAAAAATTTAGAGAACTATTATAAAAATTTATCCATGGGCCCGTGTAAAAATTTTCTAACCTAGGTCATGTGATACGGATATGTATCATTTCAATCCGTAATTTAAAAAGAAAAATCCAGGTTCAATCATTTCAAACCGACAATCCCAAGTAAAATACAATAAAAATCATTCGAGCCTATCATTTCAGCTCATAATGATTTTTCCTTATTCTAATGTCCGTTCGGGTATGTATCATTTCAACCCATAGTGATGGGGAACTTGCAGTGTGAGATACAGTAAATAAAATGAACAGTATATCATATAATAACATATTAGATGATGTAACAAATATATAAACAACATTTAACATCATATAACATATCACAGGCATATATGGACATAGCATATAAATTTATACAATTCACTTGTCATTATTCCACAATAATATAAGTATATACGTCTAGAGTGAATAACTCACCTTTTAAAAGCTAGAATTGACAAATTCAAAATAAAAATCCAAACTCCGCAAAGTACAAAAAAGCATGACAAAGCACAATGCAAACTTGAGTGGATGAAGAGTCAGATCCAAATCTTGTATGCAAAAAATATTACATACATAAGAATATGATTCAATATAAAAGAATAGAGGTTAAAACAATGGAAAAATAACGAATCAAAGTGGCATAACTTGCCTTAGTCAATCAATGGCTTGGCTACACTACATATGGGTCCAACCATCATCTTGTGTTGCTTGGTCATGATGGTTAGAGGTGTGCTAGGAGAAGATGGATGCCGAGCCTAACTTGAAGGAAGACAAAGAGAACAAAATTAAAAAAGGAGGAGAAAGAAAAAGGAAGCCATGACTTTAGATCTTGTATTTTTTTTCTTCACGCAAATGAATAAGATGAGGAGATAAGAAACTTTTTACGTGAAAAAATAGATGGTGGCTAGATTTTAGTAAATACACGTCCAAAAGAAAGAAACAGAAAGAAATAAAGAGGCTAGGCAATAAAAGGTAGGAGTTTGAATGGTTTGGGAAATAAAAAGGCAACAAATAACTTGATGTATTTATTAATTTTTTTCCTTTGTTTGCACGGAATGAAAAGAGGAGTTTGAGGAACAATATGTACGTGAATTATGAGAAGAATTCACGGCTATGAATGTGGGAAGTAATTGGCTATGCAAATGGAAAGGCAAGGGAAAAGAAAAAGGCAACAAATAAACAAAACAAGTAACCTATATCTCTTCAAATTTCTAAGTTATTATTAAAAATAAAACCAGTCACAATTCAAATAAATATATTCAAAGTTTATACAAATAAATAGAAAATAAAAATTAGAGAAACAACATAGGGAAATAAAATATAGAAAGTCATTGCGTGTAAACACTGTATTTTATCTAATTTAAAAAGTACAAGTTTAAATCCCCAATAAATCTGTATATTTGATTTCTCAATTTTGTTATTGAATCAACTATTAACTTATCCTTTTATGGGTAATATTAACATTGGTTTATTTACTAATACATTAATAACTTTCCAATTCATACAAATTTAAATTTACATAGTAATTAATTTCATTTACCTACAATAATCCATTTTATTATAGATTACATTCCAATTAAATAAAAATTGCTTTCAATAATTTGATTTGGTTTAATTTCCATCTTTATACTAGGTGCATTATTACCCTATATACCTAATTACATTAGTTTTATATTCCATTACACTAGTCTACTCCTATTTTCATCTTAAATTTGTATTAAATGTTACATTTCTAAATGTGAAACGTTGTCAATTGTGCACATTAATTAAGGTTTAAAACCAATTAATTAATTTAACTTAGTTCCATTCCTTTTATCAATTTATTACTTTACAAATAAATTTACGTTTCTATTTGATTCATACATTCACATCTCCCGTTACCGCATTAATTCTCATTAATGACATTAAAGATTTCTTATTTATTTTATAGACTAAATAGGCAACTTATAATAGTTATTACCATTACCCTTTAATTTACACTTAAGTTTGTTATATTCAACTAATTATTATAATTACCTACCTAATATTGAATTCATTCGATTACTATTAATTATACTAATTCATTTATTTACACACCACTTATCCTTATTTACTTATATTCAAATTTATACTCAAATATAACAGTTACAACTAAATTAATATGCCAATTAAATAGTAACTTACAACCGTTACCATTACTTTAAGTCACATTAATGAATTCATTATTGTTTACAAATCAAATGTTATAATTACTTAATTAACACTGATTTACTTCAACTTATATTAATCATATATTATCTCAGTAATGATTCAACATTCACACTTGTGATTTCATTGTTGACAACAAATGTTACTATTCTTACATACCCAATCGTTATTCAAGAGTCATTTATTTCATATTATTCCTTTTATAAATTTAAATGTTTGCATTAGTTTTCTTACATTAATTTATAGCCAAGTATACCAATTTTCATTACTTCACTAAATTATAATTTCATTTCAGTTGTTACTAATTAGTTCTAATTACCATCATTCAATTTTAAATTAATATGGTTTTTTTGTTTTTTATTTATTTTTTCATATTAACTTACCAAAACTTATTAACTTAACAAATTAAATTATTGAAAATTTTACGGGTCGTTACAAACATCCTCTGCCGAATCCGGATGTTCATATGGACGAAGACGATGGCATGATTTGCATTGGAGAGGTCCTTTTTGACGCTAATGGGAATTTGGTTGAACAACGTGGAAAATTTTATCTCCACTATCCAAATTGTTCGGTATATAAATCACCAATAGTTAACGGTCCTCGTTAAGCATTTTTCGTTTTTCTCTTTCGTGATTGTATATTAGTTTGTTAATTTGTATATAAGTGTTATCTTAAGGTTCTTCTAAAAACAATCTTCGATGTATAGAAATATGAATTCCAGTTAGGATGTTATATTATTATGTCATATGTTGTTTATCTCTTTTTCTATCAAGTTCAAGGTTTATAGGTTATTTTTTGTTGATGACAAAGGGGGAGAAAGTTATATAAAATAGTAGGCTTGAAGTAAGAGGGAGTTGTTGGAGTAAGGGGGGGTTATGGTACGATCGAAGTGGTAAGGACATTTTATAAGGTTGTCATCATCAAAAAGGGGGAGATTGTTATGAACTGGAGATAGTAGTTTTGATGACAATAACCCTTGTAACTTATTTTATTATAACTTATATACTAACACTATTGTCTAGATATATGTGAATGTTATTATGCAGGTTATATATATAAGGAAGGTATTGATTATTGAAGACTGTACATTATCAAGATCAAGAATGAAGAAATCAAGTTTGAAGACTCAAGAGTATCAAGATCAAGATTTCAAGATGTGTGTCTAGTTTTTTTTGTTAAAACTTCATAATAGCATGGAAATCTTCATTCCGAATTTCATTTGGGATGGAACCCATTTCTACCTTCTTAGTGCTTACAAATCCATGACAAGTAGCTTACGAACCTACGACAAGTGGCTTACAAACCCACGAACATCCTAGTTTTATACAAGTTCTCGAGTCCTGATGTAATGAGATATTCTGAAAGAAGAAGCTTGCGAAATTACTTCAAAATGGTTTTATTTGTTTTTGTTCAAGTTCTCGAGTCCTGATGTCATATGTTTGTTTTTGTTTTAAAATAAACTCTTATTTTAAACTTCATTTTCAAAAACAAATTTTACATCGACATGGTGGCCATTGGTCAAAAGTTTCAATTTTCAAAAGAAGTGTCTATTCGTTTAAATCTCTTCACTAATGGTTATGACCGTTGGTGCTTTATAACTAGGCTTCACAAACGAATTTTCTTATCATCTAATTTCGTATTTTTCTTCACATCTTCTTCTCCACAAATCCATATTCTATAATATCATATTTTTAAGATCGTGCCGAAATTCTGTCGAATTATCAAGTGAATCAAATTAGAATATCATTCTTGTTTGATTCTTTACCCTCTCTCGAAGATCAAAGTGCTATTCAGAGTATTAGGATCAATTTGTAATCAAAATTTTATCGAGTCTTTCTATAAGGTGTGGTTGTGCTTAGAAATTAATTGGGTAATCTTATGGCCCGTAAATCAAGAGAGTTTGCCCCGGACTTGTAAGACAGGTGGGTACCTCAAGGCCTTTAAAAATTGAGGAATGTAATCTCGACAATGTTATAATAAAAATCTGTATGAGGTGGTTTTCCTTGATACAGGACTGGATGTAGGGTAACTCTGAACTAGTATAAAATCCGGTGTGTTCTTTCCTTTACTGCTTTTTATTTACTTTCTGCATCTGTTTTTGATTATGTGATTGTTCTGTGATTAAGTTCTGCATTTGTTTGTATCATAACTTTAAACAAGTTCATATAAGTCTTAGAATCCACTAAATACTATTCACCCCCTCTAGTGTTAAATTAGCCTTAAGAACCTTAATCAGCACTCCTTTTCACCTACTCCTAATTGTGAACAGCTATCACATTTAATATGCTTACGATACTACCATCTTATGAACAAAAATAAATGCACAAATACAATATTATTAATCATAGTAAATGTATGTATATGTTTCATAGTAAATGTTTACATACATCCAAATGAGTCAAAAAATGAAGGTTGTACTAATAGAAATATAATGTATGGGTATTAAATAAACATTGATGAAAAATCAACAACTTCAGTTAGTGAGGACATGAGTTCATCATATATAGATGACTCTACATGTAGTGTAGGTAGGACCATGATGAGCATAGTAGAAACATCGGGGATATAGATTAGGTCATTAACATGAGATTGAGCATAATCATCAGGTTGGACAAAAACTTGATAGTCTACTACGTGATGTCGCATTAATGAGTGCACCGGCCCTGTGTTTCTGAACTTCACCTTATCTTCATCCATGTGAATCAAACAAAGGTAGAATGCTTGCCCATGTTTGAAGCACGTAAAAGAAGGCAAAGTGAAGCGACCACGAGCCTAGTGCACCCGTAATTATGGTAGCCCATAGTGAATTATAAAAGGTAGCGAAGAGCCAAATTTGAAGAAATGAAGAAGTCCAAGCCTGTTAATTTCTCCAAATCCATCTCCTCAAAATATTTGACAGTCTACTATAAGCGATCGGGTTAACGGGTGCCCCATACCTAAGTCAGTAAACTTCACTTCACCTCTTTCCATGTGGATAAGACATTGATCGAATGCCTACCCATGTGTGAACCACGTGGCATAATACAAGGTGTAGTTTAGGACACGAGCTCAGTGCACCCATTAACCTTATAGCCGATAACAGACAATAAAAAATTTGGAGGAGTCAAATTTGAAGACATGGAGAAGTGGGAGCCTGATAATTTCTCCAAAATTAACTCCTCCAAACCTTTTACAGTCTGCTATGGATAGTTGGGTAAACAGGTGCATAAGTCCCATGTTCTTGAACTGCATTTTTGTCTTCCACCATATGGATTAGAATTTGATAGGACGCCTGCCCATGTCTGACCACATAGCAAAAGGAATGGTGAAATGAACACAAGCTCGGTGCACCCATTAGTCCGACAACCAACAGAGGATCGTCATTTTGTTGTCCCACCTTCTCAACCACACAACTTTCACCAATTGGTAAGTCACTACTCTTTTAGCTGAATCTAGCAAATTGTTAAATAGTGACATAACATAGGAAAAAGGAAAGAGAAAAGCTCAAGAAAAAAATAAGTTAAGCCTTATTTTTGTGTATACTTAATGTTGTAAAGCATAGAATAACATGCTTCAACTTATTGGGCTGCAAAGTGTGTTGGTTAGCATTAGAACTTCAAAATTTTGTAAACATTTTGTATGTATAAGTGAAAACCATATGCATCAACTTCAAACAATGCAACAACTCCAATAACAAGAGCTTTTGATTCGCCTATAATTAATTTTGAAGTCAGCAAATAAGTGGTAGTTCAATTGGTCTATTGCTTATTACGCACATATATAACCAATAGGTACACACACAAATGTATATCCATTTCAAAATGTAAACCATTATACTCCTTGGAGCTAGAATAATGGCATCAACATCAGAAATATAAGAACTAGAAGAAAAAAATGCATAGGTCATATTTATGAGTAAGCATAGTAGTTGGAAATTTGTCGCTATTATGGTCTACAGCTAAGTAGTTGTTTGTGAACGGGTGGCTCTTCGTTGAATGTATGATTTGTATAAATACCTATTTGTTGAATGTATAATTTGTATAAATTTATTGTGCTATGTACGATTGTGTTTGCAATATAAAATATCAAATCTTTTTCATTATTGGTTTCTAAGATTACTTATGGTTCGTATGTCTCTACATTAACCATCTATGATATGAAGTGCATTATATCTTATTATTGTTAGATGCTATAGCAGAGGGAAAAGATGAATATCACATTTGTATTAAAAAAATTGTACAATATTTTGCGGTGGATAATGGCCATGCTTAATTTTTATATTACCGCACGCAGGCTTAAGGAAAGCAATGAATAATAGCCTTTGCTAAAATAAAGCCTGCAACAGTTATAATCTTCTCCTAAATAGAACAACATAATGGCTTATAGTCATTCTTATCTGTTCAATTAGAAAAGACCCCTGACCATTTCTAATCTTTGAGAAACTTTGCTGCAAACCATTCAGCACATGTTCGGGGTAGGAAATGAAGGCCGTTATGAATTCACTTAGGTATGACTTTGAATTGTTGCTATTATTAAGCCACATTGTCTTTAGAAACGACTTAAGTTTGTCCCAAACTCATTTAGGAATGGCTTAAAGCCGTTGTGATATAGTGTGTTTGGTGTAGTGATTGTCACTAAAAGACCCATTAAAGAGCCAAAATATACAATTACTAAATCATTCATACCTTGGTTAAGTTTTTATTTGCCCAAGACGGTGTATTGTCGTCTATGAGTTTTGAAATCTAAGAGAATACAAAAATTTAAATATTTGATCCATATTCAAGCACATACAAAAGGTTGTAAGCTGAACGTTCATGTTCCCTTTATATAATGTAATGACCCGGAATTTGAATTATTTAAATATTGGATTTAATGTAATAAAAATGATTTTTAAGCCTATTTAAACCCTTTTAAATAATATATAATAATAGTAGACTTTTAATTTATGATTAATGTGATTAAACTTATTTTAATAATGATTCTTTTCAATCCACATGTGAAATTATCATCTCGGAGCCTTGTCTAAGATTTTGACAAAACTAGCATCGTTGGGACCAGAATAATGAGTTGATATGTGCCAATGAGTTTTGTAGCGATTCGATCTTCTATGTGGTTGTGCAAGCTCGAAACACATAGCGATTTAATTAAGATAATTAAAATATAATATAAATTTTGTTATAAATACACACTATACACTAACCTTCTTTCCTCACTTTATCTTCCTTCTTTAATTCTCTTGAAACAAAATAATGCAGCATCCACCCCTTCTTTCAATTAATCCCAAAGCTTCAGCGGTGATAGTCATCGACCGTGGATCCATTGTAATCGTGTGAATGAGAGCTTCATATCGGTGTAGGCGTTGATGCATTCAATGATGGTTGGCACGGCTCGACTTTGCTGGCCGAACTAGGGTTAGCAATATTCGAGTCTTGGAGCATCGATCGAGGAATCAAGAGGGTGGCATTATGCTTGTTTGGTGAAGATGAGTCGATAGTGGCTTGATGAAGTAGTGCGGCTACGTTGGTGGAGTATGACAATTTGTTTGTTGTCTTGTTGGGTCATGGCCGCGAGGAGTAGGGGGAGGCCGGAAGTCATATAGATGGCACCGTTAGATCCATGATTGGTGGTGGTTGGAGGAATTTTAGTTGCCTGAGGTGAGATGCAACACTTCACAATGTCGAGGGGAGCATTAGGTCGAAAAATGGAGGATACGATCGAGCTTGGATATTTTGGGTCCATCGCGAAGCATTGACATAGTGGAGTTCATTGGAGAAGGCAGTGGTCGATTTCTTTGATCGGAGCTCGAGTGGAAGAGGAGAGAAGGTAGTTGTGCTTAGATTCATGCATATAGTGCGTGTAAAAGGAATGATTTGGAGATGAAGGAACATGGGTTGGTAAGTAAGGTGATTAATTAAATTAATTAATTAAGTTTTTAGATTCGAAATCTTATAAAATCAATAACTTTTGCGTACAAAGTCCAGTTGAGGTGTCGTCTCCGCCATTGCACTCGTAGCAAGATCCTCTATATTTTGGATTTTCTTAGGTTTGGGTGAGTTTACTCATCATTTAATTTGTTTTTATGTCTATAATATTTGTTGTACAAAATACATATTGAAATAGACAACAATGCAAGTTATTACTTTTGGACCCCTCCTTTCTTTGGAAAGAAGTTAACAGCATTATATGCGGTATAATCTCTATGATTACCCTCTAAAACATGTATCGTAGCCCAAACTTGTTTACATGGTCGGTAATATTATTGTTTGATAAAGTTGAAAATTGTGTGAATGTTTGAAGTGAAATAGCGTTATAAATGCACTTTGAAATCCCCCGCATTTGACACTGGTTAAACTGGTTAAAATGTGAATATATTTGGAAATTTATTTTGGGTTGTTCTATGCACATTATTTGGCCTAAAGGAATTAATTGGAAAGTTTTAGAAATTATGAAACAAAGTTGTGTTGAAAATCTTGGTTTTTAGTAAAGTATAAAGGGCTATAACTTTAGATATTTTCCCAAATCTTTTTAAAGAGTTTTGTGAAAAGTTATTAATGTATTTTAATAAGAAGTTTAAATTTTAAAAATGTTTTAATTATTTATAAATTTCAAAGTAATGGGTTTTAAAATATAAAACATACTTTTATGGTTTTTAAATAAGTTATAAATCAAAGTATTTTGAAATAACGTTTTAAGTAAAAATATTTTAAACCATATTACATGTACTTTTAAGATATATATAGTTTTTAGAAAATTTGCAATTATACTATTTAAGTAATTTGAAGCTTATGTAATATAATATCTTTTAAAATTATTATTAGATTTTCTTAAATATCCTAGCTTATAAATAACTTTGTATATATGTAAATATTATTGTAAAAGGGTTTTCAGTATATATATAAAAGTTTGGAAATAGAAAGTTAAGCCTTTTATAAAATAACAAAGGAAAATTTGGATTTTAACACTTGTAAAAAAATGAATTATGAAGTGTGAAGTGTTTTTGATTTGTAGTAAACGGTGTTTCAGTAACATTTATATTTAATCCTTGAATTATATTTTAAAGTGGAAAAATATTGTTAAATGATTTTGGAAAATAAATAGATCTTTAATAATGGAATTTTAAAGATAATAGTATGGAATCTTTAGAAAAAGATAGAAAGTATAAGTTTTAAAGTATAAAAGAGAGAAGGGGTTTATAGTTACAATGTTTGAGTGGCATTTGTTTTCAACCTCTTTGATTGTGTTTTAAGTAAAACTTATTATTGATTTCTGAATATTCATATACCGTTGAGATAAGTATATGAATACTTTTGGGAGTATTGAAATGTGTAGAAATGAATAGTGAAGTTTTAATTAAAATGTGGAGTTTCATTAATAAAGAAGTTTTAAAGGGAGTTTTAAGTTAAAGAAGCTTATTATTAAGGAGTCTAATTAAATAAAGAAGTTTAATTAATAAATGTTTTGAATTAATATATGGGATTAATTAATAACAAAATTTTCAAGTTTAAATAAATTAGAAGTTTGATCAAAGAAAGAAGTATATTGAGTAAAAAGGAGTTGTATTAACAATAGAGGTTTTAGTTAATAAAGGATCACTTAATTAAAAAGGGATTAGTAGTCGTTTATATGACTTGATCATGCTTGCATGTATCGATCATGCTAATGTGATTACTAGTGTAAGGAAAGTATACGAGACTTAGTTTCCCTTATGAGATCGTTCTCATTATTGTTAAATTGACCAAAATATAACTCTTGAAATATGTAGAAGAAACACGGGAATTATACGTTACAGTTATCCTCAGTGATCCTATATTGTATGTATAAACTCGTTTTTGTAACGACCAGCAAATTTATCACTTGGATAAATTATATTTATTTTTAAAATATTTAGACGTTGGTCTAAAAGTAAGAAACAATCATATTTTAAGTGTTAAATAATAATATCCATTTTGTTTGGGAAAAATGTATTTGCGGACAAATTACCGAGATAAAATATTGATAATTTGTAAATATCGTCTTAGGTAAAATATCGATAAAATAGCCAAAAATCGTTTTATCAATAAAACAACTTTCAAATAATAAGAATTGTGCACGGCTTTAGATACATACACTAATATATGTATTTAAACAAGATTATGTAATAAAATAATTTATTTATTTTTTTGAAAATAAAATGTATTTATGACATGGCAGTTGATATCATCGATTTTATATATTTTTTGGAAATTCAAGTTAAGTTTAAATGTTAATAAATGGGTTTTTATTAACAAATAAACCTATTTTAATTATTTAATAATGAAGGTAAAATAGTTTTTAAAATTTGTTTACCAAAATAGATAGTTCGTAGAAAAATTGAAAATGTAACTGAAGAACGTTTTCTGGAATTTTGACTTTTCGACACCGGGAAGTTGTCGGAACGTTGTTCGTCTTTATGAACTATATATACATATATATAGTAGATAATTAACTATATAATAATATACTTGATAATATACTATCTTATGTTAATTATATTTAGGAAGCGATGTGATAAGTCACGGTTTTAAAAATAATAACATATATACATATACACTTATATACGTACAAATACATACCTATTTCTTGTCATTTCTTTGGCACCATCATCATTATCCAAGCCTGAGCCTAGGGGACTTGACTAGAGAGGGGGGAGGATGGCGTTGTGACCTAACATATCATGACTGTTATATTATTTTATGCAAATGGTAGTTTAGACGTTTATTGATTTTATTGTCTATAAACACACACAACCATATACCAATCTCCTTTACATCTTCATCTTTATTTTTTATAAGCACCATTTCATGTTTCGTGGCTTCTTATGTTAATTTTAAGTTTTTTAAAATCAAAAGATTTAAATTGTTGCAAAGATGCAAACTTGTTTTAAAACCATTTCTTCTCTATTTCCCCTCCACTTTATCCGGCCACAACATCCTCTATTTTACACCAAATTATTTTTTTTTAAATCATATAAAATTTCAGTAGCTATAAATTTAACACTTTTTTTAATTTCAAGTTTAGGAGTGTCAAAATCTCATTTCTTTGCAGCTTACTTTTAAACTCAGAAATTCAGGCCTGAAAATAGCTTTCCTTCTTTTGACCATATCTACCTCAAAATGAATCTGATTTGAGTGATTCCTTTTTTAATTTGTAGAGAAAAGAATTTCTTAATTTTTTTTATTTTGATCACTTTTTCAAAATCCGGGAGTATTATGTCCAAAAATCACGTGGAAGATGACATATTTTTGTGATAATTTTTATGCATCTAAAGCATTTCAGGTTTCAAAGATTTTCGGTGAGTAATACTATCTCATTTTTCGAAAGAACTAACTTTATTTCCATATATATGTTGTGCAAATCCATAGTTTATGTTGTTAAAATATCACGCTATGATAATAATATACGTTTAGGATTTGTGCTTAGCATAGTTTGGATGTTAAATATTGTGTTTGGATGTTAAGCATCGGGTTTGGATGTTTAAAGTGGTATGAGTGGTTGTAAGACTGTTATATTGGTGTATGGTATGTTGATGGTATGGTTGCAATCAAATTTAGTTGTATGTCGTGTAAGAATTACAAAGTTTACACCTTTGTATGTTGCGACGGACGTGAGATCCGATTCAGAATCAAAACTAAGTTTTCTAGTTTAAAATTTCAAAAATGGTTTCAAAGTGTTTATCTTTGTTTTTAAGTTTCAAAAATTTTCAAAATTAGGATTCCAAACTTGTAATAGCAAGGAATAAGCAAAGTATTTCGTTTAAAGTAAGTTTAAACAAACTGTGCTCATAGCGATAGTCATTGTGGATGTAGTTCGATAAAATTGTCGATTTTTGTATTAAAATGTTTTCTTTTGGAATGTTTTCCAAAAGTTTTCTGAACCGGACTAGTAAAATAAAAAGATTTAAGTTTAGATAAGTTAATAATTTATTTTTAATAAATTAATTAAAAGTAATTAGTAATTTAAGTAAGTGATTAAGGTTTAAGTAACACTTAAGGAAGGTTAATGATTAATCAGTGATTAATAAAGTTTTTAATTATTGATTTATGAAGTAAAAACTAATTAAATGGTTAATTATTATTTAATTAAGTTAATTAGTTGATTATTTTTTATTTAATTTTAAATCAATTTTTAATTAATTAAGGTTTAACTAATAATGAATTGTTTTTACCTTAATTGAGATACATTAAAAGTTAATTAGGACTTAACCAAGTTCATTAAGTTAACTAAAGTTTAACTATGAATTAATCTTGATTTAATTAAGATATAATTAGGGTTTAAGCCAATTTAATTTACTTTAATCTTTTTAAAGCTATTTTTAAACTTAATCGGTTATGTTTTAAATCAATTTTCTTTTTAAGGTTAATTGATTTCAAATCAAAGGATCTCTTATCTGGACCATTAAGTAGCCAAATGAATTGAAGTAGTGATTATAAAACATTGACATGTTTTATGGAAAGTAAGGTGGCTTTTGATAGCATAAATGTTGAATATTGGTATGTGATAAACATAAGAAAATTAATTTCAATAAGCAGGTCAGGTAACTTAAGCATATAGAATATACTTCTATATGTACATTTTTCACTGATAATGGATGCATCTATATATTTAACCTGGACATCTACCTATGATTGATTATATGTTATGTATGAATTCCTTACATATCTGATGTTAGGCAATACCCATGATATAACTTGGATGGGTAAACCCAAATTTAATGATCCATTGTAGTCATTAAGCCTTCGTTTGGCTTTGGAATGTTAATATTTCATTTTCTTTTAAAATGGTCTTCAAGGTTATTCCATTTTGAACAAGGTATTTGAAGAATGATTTGACACTTGTTTCAAATACTATATAAAGAAGTTTATGAATAATTTTGGGGTATTCATAAAAGAAGTTTTGGAAATAGTTTAGAATATAAAAAGATTTTATAAACAGGTTTGGATGTCTATAAAGGGAAATTCTATACAAGGTTTGAAAGTTTATAAAGAAATTTATATAACTGGGCTTTGAATATTTATAAAGAGTCTCATAAATGAGTAAGAAGGCTGATAAATGTTTTGTTAATGGGTTTGCGTTAAAGCAAAAAGGATTTCACAGGTAAAGGAAAATTATAAAAGGATTTATTGAAGATAATTACAACAAGAATTCGAGGTTTGGGTTTCTCAAGATTGACCTTTTTGAAAATGGTGGTATGGAACATCCGTTCCACACTTAACACCGAAGGAATAGTGCTTAGAGTTATCCTTTTCTCTAATTTAAATAATGTAGTTAAATCTGTTTAAGAGATTTAGAAGTAGAAAATCCTGTAAATGTTTTGTGAATATACTTATGCAGAGGCAATAAGTATATGAATGTTGATAAATGTTTGGGAAAGAAGATTTATAAATGAAAATGGTTTTGAGGCATAGTGATTTCTTTGGGTAATATCTAAATTTTGTTGTTGTTATTTGATCATTAAAAAACTGACTATCAAATTTGACCTAATTTGACTTAGGAAGTATGAATGTAAAATTCGAGTTTTCGACAAGGACTTGGATACTTACTTCTAAAAGAATTGAGAGTGAGTCAACCGGAAATTATCGGTTGTTGGTACGGAGAGACCGGAATCGGATTTATATACTCGAAAAACACTCCAAACCAACATGTATACTTGAATGAAAGACATCTTGATGATGATTGAAGATGGTGCTCTTTGAAGTGCAAGGGCTACTGCTTCTAATCCTGAGGGTGATTCCAAATGGAAGTAGTAGAGTTAGTGCCTTGATTTCATTCGGACCCAGAATGAACTTGTATGGATAAATGCTGTATTGCATTGACAAGTAGGGAGCAGTGTTAGCATTCCATGATGGATTTCTATTCAAAAAGGTAGAATGTAGCCTCAAGCCTCATCAACCAGAAATGACTAAAATATGGGATATGCAGTAGGGCTATGTGGGTCACACCCGTTAGGGTATATCATCACCCTTCTAGATATACACACAATCATCAATGAATTCGTGTACGTGGGAGCTCACAGTTAAAAGTTGTAAAGCAATCAGAGTAATGATATATTCGGTACTATCCAACAAGGGGTAGGCCATTTCTATGTTGGCAAAGGTCGTTAGGTACGACCTTGGTGCATTTTTTTGGAGGTGTACTATGGTGGGTGGTACACTAGTGATTAGTTGGAATCCAATCTCCAATACGTGCTTTACATTTTTGATTGTAGAGCTTAGTATGTTGGAATGTGGGATGCAAGCATTTCAGCTTTTTTTATCTATTTACTTTAAACCTAGACACTACGATTATATCACTAGATTTTGATGTAAAATATTTTGGTTATCGTAGGGAAAAAACTCATCCATTTGTATGTGCGGTGTGGTCTTACGAGATACGCTTTGTTTGAAAAGTTTTCAAATGTAGAAATCAGTTTGGTTGTTACTTATTATCGAGTTTTACTTACGCTGGTTTACCAGACTAACCCGAGCGTTATTCTATGTAGGGCTCGGGTCAGACCGAGCATGTTTTTCCCAGGTTTGGCTAGATACTTTGGACCTGGAGAGGAGCTGGATAGGCATGACATATTTATGTATTTTTACTTCCGCTGTATTATAGAGTTTGTATGTTTGTCAATGTGAGGACAGGTTTCTATAACTGTTCAAAAATTTAGGATAAGTCCAATGTACTCTGATGTTGTATATATGAATAAAGTTGTTTCCTTTCTTTAACGATCATGGTTGTATTATATATCATTCACTATGTTATGAGATTTTGTTTTAGTTTTCTCTATCTTCTCCCTTCTTCTTTCACCCTAACAGATCGGTATTTTCGGTACTTGAATGTTCGGCATGTAATACAGTGGACGTATTAGTGTCGACTTTTAAGGATCGAAAATATGTTCGTTACAGATTTTCTCTTCTAGGACAAATGATAAGGAAATCCGTCGGTAGGAGATGATCACCGCTCTTATGTACTATTTGTTTATTTTCGAAAGAACAAGGATTGAGTTAACTGAAAATCTATCTATTGGTTTTGGAGTGCCTGACAAGCGAGGGAGTGTACTTATATAAGATGACTCGAAATCGTAACCACTTCAAAACCATATATGTGTTTCATACTTTGGAAGAGCTTCGTGTTTGGTTCAAGACGCTGTAATCTATGTAGAGAGTCGAGATTTGATTAAGATGCCCAAATACATATAGTTGTTTGTGATATATTAAGGATGTAGGAATTCATATGTGATTCAAGATCTGTTGAGATATAGAAATCCGCATGTGATTCCATGATCTATTCGATTTAGGGACTCTTGTGTCAAGATCTGTTCGAGTTGTGACTCATGTGCTAGAATGCTGGATGTAGACCTACATCGGTAATGACCAAAGCCAAAGATCAGAGGCATAACCAGTAGGGTTGGCAAAACCATAGAGTGCAGGTGAATCCATTCTAGAGATACTTATGGATATGCATACGGGAGCAATGCACATGCATCCAGTCTTAGCAGAAAAGCAATGTTTTCCCTATAATACATTCACTAAACATATAAGTTGCTTTGAAAGAATATCTCTAATCCTTATGCAGGAGGACCATCCTCGAAGTACTAAGGGTTCCATAGAAATCCTATATAACTAGTGAACGTGCTTTAGTGGTTTTGACTATATACCTATTATTGTTGCAGTGTACACTCACATACAGCATAGCTATTTTTTATTTATATTCACCCCCCTAGACATTACATAATATCATTGGATTTTCTAATAAAAATGGTTTGGTTACCGTAAGGTAAAAAATCGTCCATGTTTACTTGCTGCATGGTCATACAAGATACCTTTATTAGTTTTTATAAATATATAATCCATATGATTTTAGCTTCTCACACCGGTTTATCAGGCTGAGTATTATTTTCTTATAACTCTCAGGTAATGTAACGATCCATAATTTCGCTATTCGAAAATGAGTGATTTTGTTTTTTTTTAAATTAAAAAGGTTTAAGACTTAAAGAAATAAGTTATATACAATAGATAATATTAGAAAAATTATTTAGTTTTATAGTTGATAATTTAAAAAGTATAAACTTGAATTTTAGTACAAATCAGCAAAAGTTAAGTTTTGTAAAAATAAATAAATGCTTAAATAAGAAGATTTAAATAGTCATTTAAAAAGAGAAACCTTATTGAAAACATTTATAAGGATGATAAAATTATATTAAATATTTAAAAATATGTTAATAATCGTTTTACAAAAATAACCAAATTTTGTCGCATTTTGTCAGTTTTACATACACCGTAAAATTAGAGATTTTGATATTATTTAAATATTATTTTAAAATATAAAGAGACATGTTTTAGTTAATTCAAAATTTTAAAAAATTCATTTTTAAATTTTGTTTATATAAATAAATAGTTTAACTAAAACGTCAAAATGTGACCATAAAACATTTTGTCGAAAATCAATGTTTTATCGATTGAAAGTTATCGCAACGTCGTCGCACCTTTATTTTCTTATACAAAAACATATATTCAAATAGTATAAGTATTAATTGATTTGCTAATCAAGTTTACTTTTACTAAACATACTTAGAAAATTCTAGAATATCGTTACAAAAAAAAAGTAAGAATAAAAAGACAAAAAAGTACAAAAGTCAAAAAGTAAAACATCAAATCAAAGAAATAAAATTATTACTTTCTTTACTTAATATCTAAGTAAAAATGACATAAAGTAATAATTTGAAATGTGATGTTAAGTGTTGTAAAAAAATAAGATTACTATATAAGTAAGTAAGGGTATTTTGGTCATTTTATAAAATATTATTTTAATCCAATACTTTTCAAGACCACCATTCTTCCACTTTCTTTTATACATTTTTACATCTTCATTTTCCTTTCTCAAGCTTTCTAAAAGTTTCTCTAATAGCTTCTTCTCTACCATTTCCTTACTAACTTTTTCTAAATCATATCAAATCAACTCCAAACACAAACCAAACTTTGCCAAAGACCTTAGAATATCATTTAAAACACGATTTAGCGTCTAAGAAGTGAAGAAATGAAGGAGGAGTGGAATAGGAGGAGGCCGAGCCATTTGAAAAGAAAGAGTAAGTCGTGAAGATACGGAGTAAAAAAAGAGAAGAAAATGCCACTGATTTCATTCGAAGGAGCTAGGAGAAAATTCAAGTTGCTGTAGAAGCTCTACCGAATTTTCCAAAGTTGGTTGAAGTTGAAAACAATAGTGAAGTGTTGGATCAAATGAATGTTGGTAGGAAGTTAATCAATTTAGTTAAAGGTGAGTACTCAATTTTTATTTAAAGTTAAATCATCCTTATAACTAATTTAATATGTCCATCAAAACGCTTGAATAAATTATTTGAATGTTTGGCGACTTGGATGCAAAATATGGTTGATTATATGTTTGTGATATGGATGATAACTTGGTTTGATAAATGATAAGAGAAATGGTTAGTAAGCATAGTTAATTAAATGAGAATTAAATCCACATAAGTGTGTGTATGGAAATTATTTAATCTCTTAATGGTTTTTAAATGATCCAAAAAGGTTAGAAATGATATTATAATAATATAATATTATAATATGAAATGAAATGAAAAATGAGTTTGAAATGATGAAAATATTGTTTGAAATAAGTGGAAATAGTTTATATATGGTTTAAAACAAATTTGAAGTGTTTCGGACAAGTTCCGAAGCAATTCACAAAATTGGTCAAAATCGAGCTCATCGCGTAACGGTAGTTCATAAATTTCGACATGTAACTTCAAATTAATGTAGAGAATGATTTATAAGTCAGATTTCTTCAAAATAAAAATTATTTGATCCATAATGATAATGGTTTTCCAAAGAAGAAAGAAAATCAAGATTTCATCAAGTAGATTTTGAAATATGTCCAAAACAATTTTCTAAAAACATCGCGGTTTTGCAGTTCGGAACCTAAAAAGGGATTTCCTTATAAATGAAATTAAAAATATGAAATAAATTGATAAATCTGTTAAATGGTTTAAAAGAGATTTGGAATAGAAAATATGAATTTTCAATTATAAAAAATTGTTTATATCAAATAAGCTTATATAGCACTTTCCGCAACACTTTTGTGCCACAAATTCTATAACATTTTGAAATGTAGTTTTAAACTTCACAGTTCTTTTCTAAATCTTTTGTGAATGATTTTAAAGGAATAATTAAGTAATGTAAAGATGATTTGGATGTTTTAATAAGAGTTTGAATAAATGGTAAATACGAATTGCTATACCACTTAAACAAAAAGTGAAAAAGAATGAATATAATAACAAACTGAGTATGCGAAAATGACTAGTACGTTCGTCCCGCCTGTGAGATATGGAAAGATAAAAACAGGTTGTTTAACTAAGATTTGGGATGGAGTGACCAGTGCCCTGAACTTACATGGTTAATGTTTTCTCTTTTTAGACGAGGGGTAGAATAGATCGAAAGCAAAGCCTGGATGCTCTAAAAGATCATATTTACGTTTTTCCAAGATAAAAAAAAATTCTTTGAATGTTAATTAACCACTTAACATCTTTTTGTCAATGATTAGCATGAAGTAACCGGGATTAGATTTGGGTGATTCCTATTCGAAAAAACTAGGAACGGGTTTGGGTGATTCCTGTCCGAAAACTCCTTCAAACTAATTTTCGAAATAAAATATATTGAAGACAAAGATCAGTGAAGACAAAGATATTCATGACGTAGGATTAAAAAGTCATTAGTCCCTGGAGGTGAAATTTACCATATCTAAGATGGCAGTAGTGTTATGTTATGAAAATATTCGATTTGCAAGAATATGATTTGAAGTTAAAAAGGAAATCATTGATTAAGATTTAATAAATGGTTTGGGAATATTTTCCCTAAGTTAAAAGTTATAACTTGAATATAAGAAATCTTTGATTAATATTTGATGAATGATTTGGAAAGGTTTTCCTAAGTAAAAGAGAAGATGATTTGGAATTATTCCAGGATTAGGAAAGGTTGAAATAAACCAAATGATTTGATAAATTAAGCTAATGATTCCATATACTCTTGAAAATAAAATGGAATAAATTGAAAAGAATATATCTAAGAACGATATTTTAAATAAAAAGATGAATTAGTTGATTGATGATTGATATCCACATATGTACTTAACATCTTTTTACCCATAATTGGATTTTGAAGGAACCAAGGTCGGAATTGGGTGATTCCTATCTGAAAAGCACTTCGAATCAGTTTACATGATCGAAGAATGAAGATATTTGAAGACGGAGATATTGAGACGAATAATAACGAGGGACTACTTGTTGATTAATTGGGGATAAACTCTCGATTCACTATATTGTTGTAGTGGTCTCTTTGTTACGAAAACCCTCAAAACCACAAGGGCTTCTCGCCTAGTAATGGCCGAGGAAAGTGCCTTCAGTTTTGTTCAGTATCAGAACGAACTTGTACGGATGACTGCTAAACCTTGCATTCTAAATCACAATGAGTGGTCCTTATAAAAGTATATTAGTTGGCGAACAAGACACCTACTCATAGCTTAACACCCTTTTCCGAGACATGCGAGCTTAGGAAGTTATACATCTGTAGAAATAGTAGTGCGAATGTGGGATGGCAATGTGGCATTCAACGTGAAAGAAGATGTGCTATGAAAAAGGTAATCGTAGCCTCGAGACTCATTAACCGGAATTGACCGAAACTGGGTTAGATGCAGCAAGGCTAAGTGGTTTATTCCCAATTAGGATACGATCATCCCCTTCTAGATATATTTCTTCCCGCTATGACGTTCGGGATGTAAATTAATGCGGTTTGTATGCTAGAGCGCGCTCGATTAAAGGTTGGTAATGACTGGGGAATGACACATTCGGTACTATCTAGTTACAGAGGTAGGTCGATCATTGTGAGAAATGCGAATTACGGATCTTAAGGCTGGATTAACACTAGGAGAGGGGTGAATAGTGTTTTGTGGATTTCTTAGATCTTTTTGAAACTTATGTAATTTAGTTACCAACAAATGCAATTCACAGGCACAGGTATAATCACATAATCAGACACAGATGCAGATACTAAATAAAAACAGTAAAGGAAAGAATGCACCATGATTTTATACTGGTTTAGAGTTACCCTACATCCAGTCTCGTACAATCGTACGGATTTCTTATCAAAATAATCTCCCATATTACACCTCAGTTTCAAGGCTATGAGGTACCTCCTCCTGTATTCGAGTCTAGGGCAAACTCTCTTGATTTAACCAGGCTACAAGATCACCTAATTGATTTTTGGGGCTACAATCGCACCCAATTGATTTCAAGGCTCAACCTCTCCTTTTACTCAGCACTTTCATTTACAGAAGATCCTATAACTCTGAATAGCACAGAGATCTTATAGAGAAAGTGGCAGAGAATCCAATAAGAGATAATCAAGTTTGATTCACTTGGTATTTCAGCAGAGTATAGTTTAGGATTTTTTAGTGTAAATGTGGAAGATGAAGAGGAGAGAAAATAAATGAAATCTAGTAAAAATTCGTTTAGAACTTACTAGTATTTATAGTAGAGCAACATCCACATCTATTTGTGAAAGGATACGACGAATAGACACTTCTTTTGAAAATCGAAATTTGAAAATAACAGACACCACGTCAACATGGGGGTTGAGGTATGTCGACATGCTTAAGACAAAATTGATGTTTTGATTTTCTTATTAAATTGGTTTCTATAGTTTGTCAGAATAATTTCTAAACTTTGTAAATAGATTTAAATATAGTTTAAACGTATAAAAGAGTTTAAAAAGTAATTTTTAATATATATAATCTTAATTTATAAAGTGACTTAAAATATGAGTATACAAATATTTTAAAGCCAAATATTTAAAACAAGAGATGGTTTAAAAACAAGGATAATTTTGAAATCAAAATTTTAAAATGATAAAAAAAATTAAGGCTAAAATATTTAAAACCAAGAGAGATGTCTTTTTGAAAAAAAAATTGAATTTTTTTTAATAAAAATAAGAGATATTTTTGAAAAACATTTTTATAAAATTAATGGATATCAAAATAGGACCATTATATGTTCCACTAGATATTGTCGTGGGTTCCATCCTTTTAACAGGCTCGAAGTGGATTCCATTCCACGAATAAATTTCAAATAAAGATGTTAGTGCTTTTAAAAAGTTTTAACATAATTCTAGACTCAATACTTATCTTGTACTATTGAAATCTTGAACTCATGATATCATGATACTCATGAGTCTTCAATCTTCATATCTTCAGTCTTGAATCTCTATACCATATAATCTTCATTCTTGGTACATGCATACTTATATCCTGCATACACACACACACATATTTATATATATCTAAACTATAATGTTAGTATTTATATTTTATAACAAGTCCTAAGGTTTTTTGTCATCAAAACCATCATCTCAAGGACAAACAATCTTGTGTTGGTAGAAGGCAGATGTTCCGTGCCTCGGGACATCCATCTAGAGGTATACCCATCGGAAGGTTGTCCCTTCACCTGGTCATTGGTATGGAAATCCATTCGCTAATAAGAACTTATGATTTTGGTTGTAGAGCCTAGTATGCCAGAATTTAATAATGGTAACAATTTCAGCTATGAGTAATAAGTTTATTTGCAAATGTTTTCAAGGAGATGTCATTAAAAATAATATCAAATGTTTTGACATATAAAAGTGTTTTAGTTATCATAAGGTAAAAACCCATCCGTGTTTATATGAGGACATGGTCTTATGAGATACTCTTTTTTTCAAAGGATTTTATTCAAAGTATATGACACTGTCATTTATTATTAGCTTTCTCATGCTGGTTTATCAAGCTTGATCCTGGTATTTTCGATACTCGGGTCAGATCCGAGTAGTTTCAAGTTAGTCGAAGATGGTTGGAGTTTCTAAAGGAGAGCTGGAGATATTCATCTTCGTACAGACATATTCTTTTGTCCTTTGTGGTTTGTTAGTTTTGATTGATGTTTGTCAGCATTTGTAGGGGCAGGTGTTATAACTGTTTAGGCTGAATCTAGGTTAGACTCTGATATTGTATTTTTAAAAATTTCGCTGCAAAGATTATTATTGAAATAATACATGTTATTCCATTCGTGTGAGATTCTGTTTTGTCTTTATTTTCTATCTAGCCTTAATGATTTGCCTTTTTGTACAATTTAAGTTAGACATGTATGGTTTATTGTCGATTCAAAGGGTACGAAAAAGCGGGCCATTGTATTTGGTATCAAAGCTGAAGGTTAAGCGAGAACGTTGGCATTGTTGGGGTAAAGACTCATTAGAGATAGGGTTAGTAACACCCTAGAATGAGTTTAAGCGTTTTATATATGAGTGCGTATTTATTAGTGACTAATAAATTGTTTTATGTTGATTTATCGGTTGAGCGGTTTATAAATTTTAGTCGATATAGGAAGAATAACTATATTGATAGGTATTTTTAAACTCTTATCAAGGCAAATCGACACACTAATTTTGAAAAAATAGTAAATGAAATAATTTTACCAAGGATTATATTTTGAATATAAAGTATATATTTTGAAAAATTGTATAGTTAGAAATCAGGATTAGTGAAATTTAAATATGAACATCTTGTGATTAGAATTTCACAATTTGACTATAAGATGTTTCATAAAGACAACCGATAAGTAAGAAATCTAATAAGGTAATTAAGATCTTTATTCCAAAATAATAAATTAAGAAATGATATTGTTAAGTTACTATCATAAATTGATCAATTGTTAGATTTAAAAGTTTAAGCACAACTTGTGAATTAAGCTTCACGATTTGATTATAAGGTGTTTGATGATAAGATTTATTGAAGGGATGAATATATAAGATAAAAATGTAATAGAAATAATTATGTAAAAGTAAAAAATATATATAAAAGGAATGATAATTTAAATTCGAGTAAAATAATTGTGGAAATTTGAATGAAGCTAATTAATATAAGATGAATTTATAAAAAGAATTTGTAAGATAGGTTTATAAAAAAAAGTAATGTCTAAAGGATTTTGAAAATGGTATTATTTCAAATAAAAAGGGGTAATTTATGATAACTAATTTGATTGGCTCAAAAATAAACTAAAATGGGCAAGTGATGTGTTCAGATGGCAAGCACTTCCCTTAAGTATTACTCTTCTTGTTAAGAGGACATACGATACTATTGGTAGTACTCAGTTCTTTGGATTGTTTTGGAGCTACTTGATCTATATAATTTTCATAATTTAAAGAACTAATGTGAATCATTGATTAGTAATCTTTATAAAAGTGTTTAAACTAAAGATAAATTGGGAACGTTGATTGCTGAAATATAGCGGAATTTCCGTCGATTTGGGACAATCGAAAATTTCGAATCAAACATAACTCAAAGCTAAGAAATTTGTGAAAACTTTTGGTAAAAGATTGTGAAATACTTTGAGAAAATGAAATAAGATAAGGATAATTTATAAATATGATTTATAAAAAAATTAAGAGTTAAGAGTTTGAGGATTTAAATATGGGTGGTTTTAAAATTTGTTTTTCAAAGCTAGAAAATTTATAATAGTATTAAATAAGAAATAAGTTTTATAACTTATGAATTTGAGATAATAGTAAATTACAGCAAGTCTAAATTTGTTAGATAGACGGATTTAAGTTAAACTAATTTGAAAAGTGGGATTCGTATATAGTCTTAGGATGGAAAGGTATATCATACAAATATATATTCAAGTCATGAAATGTTAAGTAAAATAATGACTCTTTAAAAGTTAATTATAACCCGGAAAATGTTTTATTAATGAATTCCAACATTAATTAATGATTTGGACTTAAGTCTTTAAAAGTGATTGATTTGCATAAGTTATAAGACGAAATAAACTTAAATAATAGTTTTACGAATGATTTATAAATAACAATAGTGTTAAAGGAAATATACTGAGGTGAAAGATTGTGGGGAAACCTTTTTATACTGATAAATCATCTTTTGAGTGAAAAATGGTTTCTTTAGAGTATTTTCCTTCAAATAAAAATATTTGGAAATAAATAATTTAAAGGATCATATACCGAAACACCTTTATAAAATGTCTGAACATAAGACAAAGTTTTAATGAAAGTTTTTTAGGGTTAATAAATACATATATTATATGTAGATCATCTCATCAAACAAATTTTGATCTAATATTCGAATATGGGACTTTTGAGGTGTTTACACCTGTCCGAAAGAGGATTTATTACTCGATTCTTGACGACGAACATTGATGAGGGTTTATGGTAAGGTACTTTAGTTTTCTATCATAGTTAAGGTACATGCAAGGAAAGCAAAGGTTTCTAAACAAAAAGCCTGATCAGAGTCCGCATTAGCGGATCGGAGGATCGATATTAGTTCAAAAATAAAGTTGTGTATTCGAATAGGAGAGCGAATAAGGCAATTCATATGGATGATCCGTGTATATTATATGGTATTAAGTTTGAAGATAAATGTTTTAGGCAAACTTTTGTTTTGGGTAATTTCGTAGACGAAATTCTTTTAAGTGGGGAGAATTTAACACCCGTAATTTCGCTACTTCGAAAATGAAAGATTTCGTTTGTTTCAAATTTAAAAAAGTTTAAAACTTATATAAATAAGTTATATATAATAGATAATAATTGAAAAATTATTTATTCTCATAGTTGATAATTTAAAAAGTATATTGAATTTTAGAACATATCAACAAAAGTTAAGTTTTGTACAAATAAATAAATGCTTAAATAAAGAGGTTTAAATAGTTATTTAAGAAGGTAAATCTTATTGAAAACATTTAATAAATATAATAAACATATATTAAATATTTAAAAATATGTTAATAATCGTTTTACAAAAATAACAAAATTTTGTCGCATTTTGTCAGTTTTATATACACTGTAAAATTAAAGATTTTGATATTATTTAAATATGATTTTAAAATATAAAGAGACATGTTTTGATTTATTTAAAGATATAAAAAGTTCATTTTTAAATTTGGTTTACATAAATAAATAGTTTAACTAAAACGTCAAAATGTGACCATAAAATATTTTGTCGAAAATCAACGTTTTGTTGATTAAAAGTTGTCGCAACATCGTCGCACCTTTGTTTTCTTATATAAAAACATCTATTCAAATATTATAAGTATTAATTAATTCACCAATCAAGTTTACTTTTACTACACATACTTAGAAAATTTTAGAATATAATTAACAAAGAGTAAGAATAAAAAGACAAAAAAGTAAAACATCAAATCAAAGAAACATAATTATTATTTTCTTTACTTAATATCTAAGTGAAAATGACATAAAGTAATGATTCAAAATGTGATGTTAAGTGTTGAAAAAAAATAAGATTATTTTATAAGTTAGTAAGGGTATTTTGGTCTTTCTACAAAATATTATTGTTACCTGGAGGTTTGACCAGGCAACTAAGGAATCAGCAATCTCGTTCGGCAAGATCAGGCCGTTTGGCACCTATGGTTGATCGGCATTGAAGGCCGTTCGGCATGACAAAATGGTTCGGCAGTCAAGAGCGTTCGACATTAGAAGAACGCTCGGCATAAAGGAACGCTCGGCATTTAGGAGGGTTCGGCATTAGAAAGTGCTTGGCTTCCAGAATCGTCCGGCACATATGATTCGTTCGGCATTAGTGAACGGTCAGCATTCAGGAACGTTCGACATTAGAGAACGCTCAGCATTCAGGAACGTTCGGTATGCGAGAGTGCTCGGCATGCGAGAGCGTTCGGTATTGAGAGACGTTCGGTATTGAATATCGATCGACATCTATGGATGTTCGGCATGGCAGAGTCATTCGGAACTCCATACTGTTCGGCATCACTTCGTTCGGCACAAATGCCTCGTTTGGCATTCAGGTTGTTCGGCATCACATCATTCGGCACTCCGTACTGTTCGGCATCACTACGTTCGGCACATTTGGCATTGAGGTTGTTCGGCATCACATCGTTCGGCACAAATGCCTCGTTTGACATTCAGGTTGTTCGGCGTCACTTCGTTCGGCACAAATGCCTCGTTCGGCATTCAGGTTGTTCGGCATCACTTCGTTCGGCATAAATGCCTCGTCCGGCATTCAGGTTGTTCGGCATCATTTCGTTCGGCACAAATGCCTCGTTCGGCATTTAGGTTGTTCGGCATCACATCGTCGTCATTTATGCCTTGCTCGGCATTTTTCCGTTCGGCCTCTCTGGGTCGGCACACAGGGATCACTCTTTTTGGGCCGAGATACCAAGCTATTAGGCCCACCAGGGAAGTCCAACCTACCTTCGTCTATAAATAAAGAGGCAGGGGCACAGTGAAAAGGACCTTTTTTGCAAGAACACCGGGGAAACTCTACCGCATTCAAAATTCATTCAAGGCTTATCTTTTTTGCTTAATACTTGTATTCAATATAATTGATATATGGATTGTATCTGTAATCGATTATCAAGAAAAGCAATAAAGATTAACCTCAAAGTGGATGTAGGCAATTACGCCGAACCACTATAAATCTAGTGTTTGTATTTTTTGCCTTTACATCTGCATATTATCCTCTGTTTAACTTACTTTCTTCATTAATCTCTCTACACAAGCTCTCTTAAGGGTGTTAGTGACCAATTCTGGTGCTAACATTTTGGTGCTTTCACTGAGAATCGAATTCTCAGGACGATAGGATCTACTTTGCAGCTACTGGATTGAAAAAATCCCCTGAAGGAGATCCAAATCATTCACAAGACATCTGTAGATTCTACTCAGAGTTACAACCAACAGCTCTACCATGGGGAGACCACGAACTAGATCGGCCTCTCACTACGCAGATGTCCACGAAACTACTAGTGTACAATAGATAGGGCCTAGCAACCAATCGGCAATTCAAGGCGTAGGAACCTCCACCCAGAACCAAGCAGAGGTTGTTTCCCGAACAGAGTTCAACGACTTGATAAGAAACTCAAGGAAAGTATGAGGCAACTTGCTGAGCAGATTCAAGCCAACACTAATCTCATGACTCAGCTTGCCCAGCAGCAACATCAGAATGCTGGAAGTAGTCTTGCTCCTTATTCTGAATCTGATAGCTCAACCTTAGTTGATGAACCTCCTTGGCGTAGACGCCATAAGGATGAAGCTACACAAGTAGGTGCCACTGATCGATCCGCCAGAGGTCAGGCACATGATGAGACCAAACGCCCGGATCACAATGATCCAAATCAAGCGGGACGCCAACCCGCACGGTCCCGTGGAACGGAACCCAACTTCCCACGCTCCATACAAACCCCGGATTTATCAGCCATGGTCAGCCAGTTGATGAGAGAGAACCAAGGCCTTACCAATAAGGATTGGGGAGTGTCCAGAAGTCATACTCCCTTCACAGATGTTATCCTACAGGCTGAGTATCCCAAGAAATTCAATATGCCGACTATCCCAGCCTACGAAGGGAAGACTGACCCTAGGCAACACGTGATGAGGTATGAATGGATGACGGATTCGGCAAAGGCAAACGATGCAACTAAGTGTAGGTGTTTCCTAATCACTCTGTCCGGAATTGCCACTATGTGGTTTACTTGGCTTCCTCCGCGATCTATATCTAGCTTCGATGAGTTAGCAATGAATTTTTTTGAATAATTCAGGATACATGCTATCCGTCTAAAGGACGTAATGTCTTTACCAAGCGTAATCCAGGCTCCGGGAGAGTCTTTGAAAGCATACTTATAGAGGTTTCATGTTGCCGCCACCGAAGTTAGCAATCCTAACGACCATGCAATTTTGATGGCGGTAATGCGAGGTGTAGATCCAGACTCGGAGTTTGGAGATTGGTTGACGGGAAAGCCCCCAGCTACATTGGAATGATGTTATTCCAAAGCTCATCAATTCATACGGAGGGAGGAGGCTCGATGGACGAGACGAGATAAAGCACCAGGGCCTGTTCAGGAGACAGTAAGAAGTAACATCGCTGTGAAGCAGTCCGGCAATAGTTTAGGAAAAGTTCAAGTCAATGTCCAGAATAAGCCTGGGCAGTCCAAAGGATCCGGAGGTGGAAATCCCAAAAAGAAAAGAGAAGCAGGGAAATGGAAGTCAAGGATTCCCACCTACAATGATACACCCCGCTGAATACTTCTCTTGAAAACATTTATCTATCTACATGTAACACCTTTGAATACGGAAAGCCACGCCCAAAGGAATCCACTAAAGAACAGAAACGGACAGGGAAGTACTGTCGCTTCCATGAGACCCATGGGCATAATACTGAGGAGTGTAGACACCTCCATAATACCATAGAAAAGTTAATCAGACAGAAAAAATTGCAGGAATTTGTCAAAAACACGCAAGATGGAAGGCAAGGAACGTCAGACCCCGGATGCGGGTCGGCTCCACGCCAACCAGAACAACCTGCTCGGACTGTGAGTAGATTGATTATAAACACTATTGTCGGAGGACCTCATCCTGCAGACAAGAATTGGCAGGAGATGGAATGATATGCTACCTCCTTAAGCCATGCGGATTACGAATGTTGTTCGAACGTGGAAGATGGAACCCTCGCAAAGTAACAACGCATGATGACTGACGATATAGTGTTTAGGAGTCCAGACGCGGACAAGGTGGAGGCTCCTAATATCGACCCGATGGTTATATCTACAATAATCGAGACAGCTTATGTGAAAAGAATCCTGATTGATTGCGGAAGCTTCGTTAACATCATCTTCAAGAAAGCTTATGACCAAATGAAGATGGAAACGAAAGATTTGAAATCATGCAAAGCCCGTATCCACGGCTTTAACAGTGCTGCAACCGACGCGATGGGGTATATAGAGCTACCAGTTGAACTGGGGGAAGGTGAGCGTAGGAGAGTGCGAGTCCTACCATTCATAGTAATGGATGTTGACTCTCCATACAATGTCGTTTTGGGTCGTCCAGCCTTGGCAGAATTTAGGGCTGCTTTGGCCCCATGGTGTTTGACATTAAAATTTTCGACAAACAAAGGTCGGTGTTGTACATGGCGATCAGGCGACCGGTCGCGCATGTTATGTGGTGGAATTGAGAGAAGCTCAGCGGAGAGAGAAGGGAAAGGTTGCGGACAGCTCCGTCCGCATCCTAAAGACTGATGATTGACAAGTAGTGCCCAAGCCCTGGCTCGAGCAGCATTCTCGGATCCTTAAGGACATAGATCCGAGAGATGATGATGATATGGAACCCAGAGAAACGAATGTAGCACCGGCTGAGCTGACGATCGACATCCCAGTCAGCCGGGATGACCCATCACGAGTTCTTAAGATTGGATCACAACTTGACCCCTCAGTGGCCGAGAATCTTACTGATTTCCTCCGGGCGAATCTGGACGTTTCCGCTTGGACACATTCTGATATGTGCAGGATTTCTCTAGCAATTGCGAGTCACATGTTGAACATAGACCTGAAACACGTTTCCGTAAAACAGAAAAGGAGAGGTATGGACCCAGAGAGGTCTGCGACTCTCAAAGAGGAGGTGGATAAACTAAAAGCCAATGGGTTCGTCCGCGACGCCCTCTACCCTGAATGGGTATCTAACCCAGTGCTAGTAAAGAAAGCAAATGGAAAGTGAAGAACTTGTGCCGATTACTCCGATCTGAATAAAGCATGCCCGAAGGATAGTTTCCCTTTACCTAGAATCGACCAGCTCATCGACTCTACCGCCGGACACGAATTATTGTCATTTATGGATGCGTATTCAGGATACAATCAGATCCCGATGCATATTCCAGACCAAGAGCACACCAGTTTTGTCACGAATATGGGGCTATATTGCTATGTAGTAATGCCCTTTGGGTTGAAAAACGCGGGAGCAACTTATCAGCGTCTGGTGAATCAAATGTTTAAAGACCAGATCGGTAAGACGATGGAAGTCTATGTGGATGACATGCTCGTGAAGTCACGACAGTCAAACGACCACATTCGAGACTTGGCAGAAATGTTTGGTATACCCAGACATTATGGTATGAAGATCAACCCCTTGAAGTGCTCTTTTGGTGTGGCATCAGGAAAGTTCATGGGTTTCATTGTGAATGCACATGGAATTGAAGCTAACCCGGAAAAGATTCAGGCTATTCGGAACATACAAGTGCCCAGAACTATAAAGCAAGTACAAAGCTTGAATGGAAAGGTGGCAGCGCTGAGCCAATTCATATTCAGAGCCACGGATAAATGCATTTCCTTCTTCGACGTGATTAAGAAGGGAAAAAGGAATTTCGAGTGGATATCCGACTATGAGGAAGCATTTCAAGCTCTGGTAAGGCATTTGGAGAGCCACCCGGTGCTATCGAAACCAATTGACCATGAAATGCTGTATGTATACTTGGCAGTATCCTAGCATACTATCAGTACGACTCTGGTTCGCGAGTAGGACCGAGTCTAATAGCTAGTATATTATGTCAGTAAACGCTTGACAGGGGCAGAAAGAAATTATCTCAAGATCGAGAAATTAGCTTATTACTTAGTGATTGCATCACGCAAGTTTAGCCCATACTTCCAGGCACACTCAATCAGTGTTTACACTGATAAACTCCTGCGGTAGGTACTCCAACGATCGGAAACTTTCGGAAGGATGTTAAAGTGAAATATCGAATTAAGTTAATTTGATATTACTTACCTACCGTGAAAGGCCATACAGGGACAAGCGCTAGTGGATTTCATCGCTGAATTCACCATGACAGACGAATCAAATGGCCGCAATGTCATACCTACTGTCCGATGGAAAATGTACATCGATGGGGCATCTAACGGCCGTTGTTCGAGGGTTGGCATAGTTCTGGTAACCCCTGAAAACTGATCAGTTTGCTACACTTTAAAGCTCGAATTCACAGCAATAAATAACAAAGCCGAGCATGAAGAATTGATTGCCGGCGTAATACTCGTCAAAGAACTGAGAATAAGATCGGTTGAAATCTTTTGCGACTCGCAACTGGTGGTGTATCAAGTGCGTGGAGACTACCAAGCAAGGGGCAGATACTTGCCCCATATTTGGCCCAAGTTCAGGAGCTGCTAGCGAATCTCGAATATTATGATATTTCAAATGTTCCGCGTGAACAGAATAGGGCAGCTGATTCATTGGCAAAATTTTCAGGCACTGGCGATGCGCAGCAGATGGGATTGTTTCCCATTGAAACCTTACATGTTCCAAGCGTAAATATGATGGAGGTAGATTTCATGTTAGAAACAGAAATCGAGAAGGAGTCATGGATGACCCCATTCAAGCAGTACTTGTTACACGGGGCCGTGCCCGAAAGAAGGAGCGAAAGACGACAAGTCATTCGTAAGGCTTCTCGTTGTGTAATGCAGGATGGAATAATGTACCGGAGGGGATTCTCGACCCCATTACTCCAATGCATTGCCCATGATGAGTTAAAACGAGTCCTGAAGGAAGTCCATGAAGGTGAATGTGGCGACCATACCGGAGAGCCGACGTTAGCAAAGAAAATCCTCCTCTATGGATACTATTGGCCAACTGTAAATCAGGATGCCGCAGACTACATGAGAAGATGTGACAAATGTCAGATGTATGCGAAAATCCCAAGAGCTCCGCCGACGGAACTCGCACAAATGGTTAGTCCTTGGCCATTTGCAATATGGGGAATCGACATAGTCGGTTCCTTGCCTCTCTCCAAAGGTGGTGCAAAATACGCAATTGTTGCGGACGATTACTTTACCAAATGGGCAGAAGCAGAACCCTTAGCCACTATCACAACCAAAAAGGTCATTAACTTCGTTGTACAAAATATTATATGTCGTTTTGGCCTTCCACGAACCATCGTCACAGACAACGGAACTCAGTTTGAAAGCAAAGAGTTCCATGAGTTTTGCCAAAAATATGGTATTGAGAAAAAGTTTGCAGCAGTTGCTCATCCGTAAGCTAATGGACAAGTGGAGGCCGTAAACAAGATAATCAAATCCATATTGAAAAAACGTTTGGAAAAGGCTAGAGGCAAGTGGGTGGATGAGCTTCCAACAGCACTTTGGGCTTATAGAACCACCCACAAGTCCGCGACTGGCCACACTCCGTTCGCATTAGCATATGGCATGGAAGCTGTCATACCCGTGGAACTTGAAGTCCCATCACATCGGGTTATTTATTATGACCCAGAGTCAAACCACGATCTCTTGCTGGAATCTTTGGACTTCATCAATAAAAAACGCGAAGAAGCTAATTTAAGAGCGGCCGCGTACAGGCACCGAGTTGCTCGATATTATAATGAAAAAGTCCGATCAAGAATCTTTAGAGTAGGTGATCTCGTTTTGAAACGAGTTTTCCCAGTTCCATCACACATGAGCCCCACATGGGAAGGTCCATACGTCATTGAACAGAAGGTTGGAGAAGGAACTTTCAAGCTAGCGACTGTTGATGGTGCGACACTCCCTTGAGAATTGAATAGTGAACATTTGCGGCACTATTACACTTAGTTCATTTCTATCATATTTTAGTTGCATTTATTTCCAGCAAGTTTTTAGTCTTAGTTTACGGTATGTGAAAAGACAATTTAGCTTATTTACATTAACAAAGGCTTGAAGCCATTTCCTTTTCCCATGAATTGTCGATGTTTCTGTGTATGATAACACTGTAACAAATGACTAAGAGATACATTACTTTGTCTGACGTACGAACGAGAATAAACGACTCGAAACCTCTAAGTCCCCGGAGTGTGGACTGGAGTACTCTAAGTCCCCAGAGCGTGGACTCGAGAATAAACGAATCGAAACCTCCAAGTCCCCGGAGTGCGAATTGGAGTACTCTAAGTCACTAGAACATGGACTCGAGAATAAACGACTCGAAACCTCTAAGTCCTCGGAGTGCGGACTGGAGTACTCTAAGTTCCCAGAGCGTGGACTCGAGTATAAACGACTCGAAACCTCCAAGTCCCCGGAGTGCGGACTAGAGTACTCTAAGTCCCCAGAGCACGGACCGGAGTACTCTAAGTCCCCAGAGCGTGGACTCGAGCATAAGTGACTCGAAGCCTACAAGTCTTCGAAGTGCGGACTGGAGTACTCTTAAGTCCTCAGAGGGCGGACTCAAGTATAAACGACTCGAAACCTCAAAGTCTCCGGAGTGCGGACTAGAGTACTCTAAGTCCCTAGAGCGTGGACTCGAGTATAAACGACTCGAAACCTCCAAGTCCTCGGAGTGCGGACTGGAGTACTCTAAGTCCCCAGAGCGCGGACTCGAGTATAAACGACTCGAAACCTCCAAGTCCTCGGAGTGCGGACTGGAGTACTCTAAGTCCCCAGAGCGTGCACTCGAGTATAAACGACTCGAAACCTCCAAGTCCTCGGAGTGCGGACTGGAGTACTCTAAGTCCCCAGAGCGCGGACTCGAGTATAAACGACTCGAAACCTCCAAGTCCCCGAAGTGCGGACTGGAGTACTCTAAGTCCCCAGAGCGCGGACTTGAGAATAAACGATTCGAAACCTCCAAGTCCCCGGAGCGCGAACTGGAGTACTCTAAGTCCCCAGAGCGCGGACTCGAGTATAAATGACTCGAAACCCCCAAGTCCCTGGAGTGCGGACTGGAGTACTCTAAGTCCCCAGAGCGCGGACTCGAGTATAAACGACTCGAAACCCTCAAGTCCCTGGAGTGCGGACTGGAGTACTCTAAGTCCCCAAAGCACGGACTCGAGTATAAACGACTCAAAGCCTCCAAGTCCTCGGAGTGCGGACTGGAGTACTCTAAGTCTCCAGAGCGCGGACTCGGGTATAAACGACTCAAAACCTCCAAGTCCTCGGAGTGCGGACTGGAGTACTCTAAGTCCCCAGAGTACGGACTCGAGAATAAACGACTCGAAACCTCCAAGTCCCCAGAGTGCGGACTGGAGTACTCTAAGTCCCCAGAGCGCAGACTCGAGTATAAAAGACTCAAAACCTCCAAGTCCCCGGAGTGCGGACTAGAGTACTCTAAGTCCCTAGAGCGCGGACTCGAGTATAAACGACTCGAAACCTCCAAGTCCTCGGAGTGTGGACTGGAGTACTCTAAGTCCCCAGAGTGCAGACTCGAGAATAAACGACTCGAAACCTCCAAGTCCTCGTAGTGTGGACTGGAGTACTCTAAGTCCCCAGAGCGCGGACTCGAGAATAAACGACTCGAAACCTCCAAGTCCTCCTAGTGTGGACTGGAGTACTCTAAGTCCCCAGAGCGCGGACTCGAGTATAAACGACTCAAAACCTCTAAGTCCCCGGAGTGCGGACTGGAGTACTCTAAGTCCCCAGAGTGCGAACTTGAATATAAACGATTTAAATGGCCAAGTCCCCTGAAGGCGGACTAGACGTAAAGTCAATTGAAGTCATCAAGCCCTTGGCGTACGGACTAGAAAATATTCTAAGTACCCGGAGCGTGGAATAAAAAATGTGCAATGGCAAAAGATTATCAGCTTATTTGAAGATGAATTGAGAAGCTGATGTAACTCGTAATAGCTTGGGTTCCGACCATGATTATACAGAAAACCGGACAACGGAAATCTTCCGAAAGGCAAAAAGAACTAAGTTTTATTCATCAAAAATAAGTTTCTACTATAACTCCTCCGAAGCTCGGAGTCAAAAGTTTATTTACATAAACTACGAAAACAAAAATAATTACATAATCTAAACTAGCTCTTGTTGAACAAGAGCGAATTCTACTTCTTTGACTTCTTCGACTTTTTGCCCGATGACACCTCCTCAGTACGTTTACCCTTGACGGTTTTCTTTGACAGGGAAGTGACAGCCAAAGAAGTATGAGGAACATCCATGGGTTTGGACCCGCATGGGAGAATGACCTTCAACGGCTTGTTCAAAGGGTCGTCCAGGTCCACAGCTTGAGGTTCGACCTTGATCTTGATCGTCTTTTCCTTCTTTTTATCAAGCTGCTCCTTCATGCTCAGTTCGGACGTGTGCTAGGAGACGCCTGTAGTTTCAACTTCATAACTACCATCGATGGGGGAGGAAATCTCAGATTTGTCCTCGTCAAGCGCTCCGATCACCTGAGCATCGGGACCGAGAGCCTCTCCTGATGAGTGGCTTCACTCATTTTTCCCCTAACCTCCCTGGCGACATCGCTCCTTGGAGTGGGCTCAAGATCAAAACGGCCTGCATAAAATCACAAAAAGCAAGTATTAGAATGCGATAGCTTCTGGTGGAAAACGAAAACTCTTGGAATGTTAAAGTGAAAGAGTTGCCTACCAGGTTCCGGCTGGCTCTCAACCGTCAGGGGGGTCTCGCCCTCTAAAATAGGTGACAAAAATGAACTCCAAGGTCGGGGTCCTCCGGGTCATAGCCGATGTACTGTTCAAAAGGATCGAGTATCGGCCGACTGGTCGGCTGGGTAGGCACACGAGTTGGAGACTCAATCCCGGATGGACCGGCGATAACTTCTTTCCCTTTTGTTGAAGTGGAGCCTTTGCAATAAATAGCTTTAGCCGCTGATTGGTCCGAAGGCTCTTTTCCCTTGAGAAATTCTTTTATCAAGGCCCCCTCATCAACCTCCTCGATACCGTGTTCGACCTTCTTGATTTCAATTAAAATCTCCCACGCCTCGGCCAAAGATTCGAGATAGCCCTCTCCCAGAAAAGTTAAGTCCCGGTACCTGAGAACGCGGGAATTGAATTTGACAATAAGCGGGTCGAACATGGTTTTGATTTCTTCTCTACCTTCTTCCTTGGCCGCCTCATGACGGGAGTCGATTTCCGCAGAGGCCATCTTTTTGCCCTCTTCGCGGGCTTCATTCTTCAGCATCTCAACTTTAGAAAGCTCGCCCTCAATTTTTGCCTTTAGGAGTCGCGTTGCAACAATCTCGTCGCAATACCGTTGCGACTCTTCTTGGGCAGCAACCTTCTCCTCTTGTTCTTTGCGGAGTCTCTCCTCAAGTTCTTTAACCCGAAGGCAGAATGCATCCCTCTCTTTTTGCACCGAATCTTTTTCCAAAGCCAAAGCCCCACAGCGTTGTACCTCCTCGTCGAGTTCTTTTTTGTGAGTCGATTCCAGACGAGTTACGGCTTCGGCGGTATCCTTGGCGCTCTGTTGGGTGGCCACAAGTTCAGATTTGTAAGTTGCAAAATCTCTTTATCTTGAGCTTTAATGATATCTTTGTCGTGGATAGCCTCAAGCTTCAGGCGATAGATCTCATGTTGGCGCTCCATGGAGACTTCTGAAAGTTTTTCAGCCAAATGAACAAACGCGTCATGTTGAACATAGACATCGTTGGTGCAGGCGATGGCGCTCTGTTTAACATCTCCAGGTATATGGTGGATCGCCTGGAGGAACTTTAGACCGTCAAAGCAAATCTTTGGAAATTTAGCTTTAAGCTCGGTCAGTCTCTCCGATGCTGTTGTATCTGTTATAGGAACAGAAGGAGACGGCTTTGAAAGTTCAGCTCTCCTGTGAGGATCCCGGGATTGTCGTGTGGAAGAGGAATCAGAGTGTTGGCCTCGAGGGACATCGGATTGCAATCCCTTATAATCGTGCTTATCTTTGCTTTGTTCTGAGTGAGAGTAGGGATGTTGATGGTACTAGGGCTAGTAATATGTTTTCTTCCGAGATGATGAGTCCCGGGAATGGTAATCCCTATCGCCATCATCGTCACTGTCCCGACGTCTCCCGGAACCTGAGTCACGTCCAGAGTGATGGAAGATAGATGACCCGCGGAGGCGATCAATTCCGTGTGTGCCCTATATTACCTGCATAGAATTTAAATAACAACGAATTAGCAAAGAGCAATGTGACGACGGAAAATTAAGTGCAAGGTGAAGTGCATGTGTTTGTGTGTGTGTCCTAGTGTTTCCCCTCGACGGACCAGTTTCTTTACTAATGGGAGTTTTTTCTCCCTGAGTGTGGGCTTGAACGCCTGCATTGCCTCTGATGGGCGAGTGAAGTTTAAGTGCCTCTGGATCATCGAAATCATAATTAAGTAGATCGTCGGGTATCGAGAGGTTCGAGAGGCCCTTTAAAGAACTTTCTAAACGTTTTGAGGAGGCCTCTTTCTCTGTCGGAATAAGAGTAACTTTTGAGGTTGCACCAACATTTTCCCTCCTTATCTTGTACTTCAGTTTCCTTTTCTTCTTGGAAGGGGAGGATGACGTTTCGATGTCATGAACTTCAACTAGCGGGTCATGAGTAGGCCCAACGTTCTCATCTTGTGCTTCGGGTGTTTCATTTTCTTTGATTTCTCCTTCTTCTAGTGCGCCAGGAGCGTTGCGTGCTGAAGACTCGGCGTGTTTTTTCCCTTTACCGGAGCAGGCCTGGGTATGGAAACGCCCTCAGAAAGGCTTATCTGACGACCTTCTGTTAACAGTCCAAATCTCGATAGTGACTTGTTTGAAATGTGAGTTCAGATGTCCCGTTCGTCGGCAGGAAGGGCTCTAATGGCTTCGACGGCTTCAGAATACCCGCGACCGTCAGGACATGAATTGATACCTAAAAATATGGAAAAAAGAATTAGAAGAGACATGGCTTTGACCATGTATGAATATCAATCCAGAGAAACAACTTACTTACTTCCACCCATCTCCTTGCGAAACCAGGAGGGCAACACACATAGAATCATTCCTGTTTATATAAGGCGAACTTGCTGCATGCTCCAGTCAAGATTTGGCATTTGTGGTGCGGCTCAAAAAACATGGAAGAGGGGCTATCTCTCCGCTTCTTGATCATATATATATATGATGTCACCCGGGGTTGGAGGCCTGGAGAGAACAGTCATGAAAAGGATATAGGTACCGTAGATGAAGGCGTGACCGTTCGGGTGCAATTGTGATGGGGCAATGTCGATGTATTGCAGCATGTCCCAAGAAATAAGTTGAACGGTGGCACACTGCCGACCCAGCACATAAACTTATTACAAGCAGTATATCCAACTGGGGGCAGGTGTGGACGATCGTGCCCCGATGGAACTAATACATCGTCAAAGGGGATTCCGTGGACGGAGCATATCTGACGGAGTGCACTTTCATTGATCTTTGAAGCCTGTGAATCGACCGGGTTGTCCAAGAAAATTGATGCCTTCAGGGCGTTGGGAGCTAAGTTATGAGCAGGGGAAGTCGACGGGTTCGAAGTATCTGCGACCCCTTGTTTAGAACGGCCCAGGTCTATCTGAGATTGTGGCGGAGCTAGATTTCTTAGACATCTTTGATAGAAATTGAATCTAGTAGAGTACCTGTTTGAACTATACTTGAAAAACAATCGACGCTAGACTTAACAACACAAGTATCCCCCACGGTGTGGTGTGTGGACTAGTGTGATAATTCAAGAAAAATCCTAGAAAAATTGAAAGTCACGGAGTTAATGATATAAAGTTGAGCTTCAAATCGTCGCCTTCGAAGACCGTCATCGCTGACCGTCTCCAAAAGCCTACCCTATGGTGTTTTCAATTTTAGACTCAAACATTGGCGCTATATGTTAGAGGAAATTATCTGTTTCTATCAATTTAGGTTCAGGCTTGTGATTACTGAAACTAGGAAATTATCAGTCCAGACTAGTTCGATATGCTAGCTGGCTTAGGTCCTTGTCCTTGTTTTTGTCTTAGGATTAGGCAAAGTGAATGTTGTTCGGCCTAAGTGTTGATCGACCAAACTATTGATCAGCCTAATTATCGTTCGGCCTAAATGTTGTTCGGCTTAAGTGTTGATCGGCCAAACTATTGATCGGCCTAACTATCGTTCGGCATTCATGACGGTTTGGCCTACGCGCTGTTCGGCCGAAATACCATTCGGCATCCTATCCAACTCGTACTTCCTCCCTATCCTTCCATTCCACTGCTCGGCATGTGGCGAGTCAAGCCGAACAAAAGTTACGCCGAGCCCCAATGCTCGGCACTCCATCCTTAACGACGGTTTCATTTTTCTTTCTTCCTCCATCCACACCGGACAACAAGGACGAATCGTTCGGCGAGTCATTCCGGACCCTGCTGTTCGGCATTCTCGCCTATTCCTGCTCCTATATTTTTTTGCTCCAATCTCGTTTGGCATGAGGGAACCATGCCGAACCATAATACATCTCCCAACAACTCCCTCGTGTGCTCATCTCTGGCCACTTTTCCTTTCCTCCACATCATCTAGCCCTAAAAAAAGAGAAAAAAACATCCTAATCACAGTGTGATTCTTTCATCCACGCAACACCTATCGGCTACGGTTCTAATTTACGAATTTGAGCCTCTTATTAAAACTTTTTATTCAGGGAGGGGATTTAAATAGAGGGATCGATGCCTAGTTAATAGATCGAGACTTGGGAGAATTCTAGAGTTGAGGGCGCGGTTTTAATTAATGACGAATGGATTGGGAAGGATTGTTAAGTCTTTAGAGTCTGTTAACAGGCGCGGTTCGTGAGTACAAAATAGCGGAGGTGAAAGTGAAAACAGAAGAAGAAGGAAAATGCTAACCTTATAAGGAAGAAGAAGAAGTCGAAGCGGCAATGACCGGTAGAACCGATCAAAGAAACATCGTTCGGCATCGGCATTTAATTCATTCGGCATACATGGAACGTTCGGCTTCGACTGTATCGTTCGGCACACACCACCTCAACTAGTGATCAAGGGAAGTCACCATCGAGGAAACTGAACCACATTTCGAAGCAAAGCGCAGTGGACTCATGGTTCAAAGCACATCACGTTCGACCACATGATGCACTTTGCAGGGCAAGTGTTACCTGGAGGTTTGACCAGGCAACTAAAAGACTCAGCAATCTCGTTCGGCAAGATCAGGCCGCTCGACACCTATGGTCGATCGGCATTGAAGGCCGTTCGACATGACAGAATGGTTCGGCAGTCAAGAGTGTTTGGCATTAGAAGAACGCTCGGCATAGAGGAATACTCGGCATTTAGGAGCGTTCGGCATTAGAAAATGCTCGGCTTTCAGAATCGTCTGGCACATATGATTCGTTTGGCATTAGTGAACGCTCGGCATTCAGGAACGTTCGGCATTAGAGAATGCTCGGCATTCAGGAATGTTTGACATGCGAGAGTGCTCGGCATGCGAGAGCGTTCAGTATTGAGAGACGTTCGGTATTGAATATCGATCGGCATCTATGGATGTTCGGCATGGCAAGTCATTCGGCACTCCATACTATTTGGCATCACTTCGTTCGGCATAAATCCCTCGTTCGGCATTCAGGTTGTTCGGCATCACATCATTCGGCACTCCATATTGTTCGGCATCACTTCGTTTGGCACAAATGCCTCGTTCGGCATTCAGGTTGTTCGGCATCACATCGTTCGGCACAAATGCCTCGTTCGGCATTCAGGTTGTTCGGCATCACTTCGTTCGGCACAAATGCCTCGTTCAGCACAAATGCCTCGTTCGGCATTCAGGTTGTTCGGCATCACTTCGTTCGGCACAAGTGCCTCGTTCGGCACAAGTGCCTCGTTCGGCACAAATGCCTCATTCGGCATTCAGGTTGTTCGGCATCAATTCGTTCGGCACAAATGCCTCGTTCAGCATTCAGGTTGTTCGGCATCACATCGTTCGGCTTTTATGCCTTACTCGGCATTTTGCCGTTCGACATCTCTGGGTCGGCACACAGAGATCACTCTTTTTGGGCCGAGACGCCAAGCTGCTAGGCCCACCAGGGAAGTCCAACCTACCTTCGTCTATAAATAGAGAGGCAGGGGCACAGTGAAAAGGACCTTTTTTGGATAAACACCGGGGAAACTCTGCCGCAATCAAAATTCATTCAAGGCTTATCTTTTTTGCTTAATACTTGTATTCAATATAATTGGTATACGGATTGTATCTGCAATCGATTATCAAGAAAAGCAATAAAGATTAACCTCAAAGTGGACGTAGGCAATTACGTAGAACCACTATAAATCTGGTGTTCGTATTTTCTGCATTTAAATCCGCATATTATCCTCTTTTTAACTTACTTTCTTCATTAATCTCTCTACACAAGCTCTCTTAAGGGTGTTAGTGACCAATTCTGGTGCTAACAATTATTTTAATCCAAAACTTTTCTATAAATAAGTCCACCATTCTTCCATTTTATTTTACGCATTTTTACATTTTCTATAAACAATCCAAAACTTTTCTAAAAGCTTCTCTAACGACTTCTCATCTTCCATTTCCTTACTAACTTTTTTAAATCATATCAAATCAACTCCAAATATAATCCAACTTTGCAAAAGACCTTAGAATACCATTTAAAACACGGTTTAGCATCTAAGAAGTAAAGAAGTGATGGACGGAGGAGTGGAATAGGAGGAGGCCGAACCGTTTGAAAAGAAGGAGAAAGTCGTAAAGCTCCGGAGCAAGAAAAAGAGAAGGAAATGCCGCCAATTTCATTTGAAGAAGCTAGAAGCAAAATTCAAGGTGTTGCGAAAGCTCTGTTGTATTTTTCGAAGTTGTTTGAAGTTGAAAACAATAGTGAAGTGTTGGATTAAATGAATGTTGGTAGGAAGTTAATCAATTTGGTTAAAGGTGAGTACTCAATTTTTATTTAAAGTTAAATCATCCTTTCCATCAAAATGCTTGAATAAATTATTTGAATGTTTGGTGACTTGGATGCAAAATATGGTTGATTATATGTTTGTGATATGGATGATAACTTGGTTTGATAAATGATAAGAGAAATGGTTAGTAAGCATATTTAATTAAATGAGAATTAAATCCACATAAGTGTGTATGGAAATTATTTAATCTCTTAATGGTTTTTAAATGATCCAAAAAGGTTAGAAATGATATTATAATAATATAATATTATAATATGAAATGAAATGAAAAATGAGTTTGAAATGATGAAAATATTGTTTGAAATAAGTGGAAATAGTTTAAATATGGTTTAAAACAAATTTGAAGTGTTTCGGACAAATTCCGAAGCAATTCACAAAATAGGTCAAAATCGAGCTCATCGCGTAGCGGTAGTTCATAAATTTCGACATGTAACTTCAAATTAATGTAGAGAATGATTTATAAGTCAGATTTCTTCAAAATAAAAGTTATTTGATCCATAAGATAATGGTTTTCCAAAGAAGAAAGAAAATCAAGATTTCATCAAGTAGATTTTGAAATATGTCCAAAACAATTTTCTAAAAACATCGCGGTTTTGCAGTTCGGAATCTAAAAAGGGATTTCCTTATAAATGAAATTAAAAATATGAGATAAATTTGATAAATCTGTTAAATGGTTTAAAAGAGATTTGGAATAGAAAATATGAATTTTCAATTATAAAAAATTGTTTATATCAAATAAGCTTATATAGCACTTTCCGCAGCACTTTTGTGCCACAAATTCTATAACATTTTGAAATGTAGTTTTAAACTTCACAGTTCTTTCCTAAATCTTTTGTGAATGATTTTAAAGGAATAATTAAGTAATGTAAAGATGATTTGGATGTTTTAATAAGAGTTTGAATAAATGGTTAATACGAATTGCTATACCACTTAAACAAAAAGTGAAAAAGAATGAATATAATAACAAACTGAGTATGCGAAAACGACTAGTATGTTCGTCCCGCCTGTGAGATATGGAAAGATAAAAACAGGTTGTTTAACTAAGATTTGGGATGGAGTGACCAGTGCCCTGAACTTACATGGTTAATGTTTTCTCTTTTTAGACGAGGGGTAGAATAGATCGAAAGCAAAGCCTGGATGCTCTAAAAGATCATATTTACGTTTTTCCAAGATAAAAGAAAAAATTCTTTGAATGTTAATTAACCACTTAACATCTTTTTGTCAATGATTAGCATGAAGTAACCGGGATTAGATTTGGGTGATTCCTATTCGAAAAAACTGGGAACGGGTTGGGTGATTCCTCTCCGAAAACTCCTTCAAATTAATTTTCGAAATAAAATATATTGAAGACAAAGATCAGTGAAGACAAAGATATTCATGATGTAGGATTAAAAAGTCATTAGTCCCTGGAGGTGAAATTTACCATATCTAAGATGGCAGTAGTGTTATGTTATGAAAATATTCGATTTGCAAGAATATGATTTGAAGTTAAAAAGGAAATCATTGATTAAGATTTAATAAATGGTTTGGGAATATTTTCCCTAAGTTAAAAGTTATAACTTGAATATAAGAAATCTTTGATTAATATTTGATGAATGATTTGGAAAGGTTTTCCTAAGTAAAAGAGAAGATGATTTGGAATTATTCCAGGATTAGGAAAGGTTGAAATAAACCAAATGATTTGATAAATTAAGCTAATGATTCCATATACTCTTGAAAATAAAATGGAATAAATTGAAAAGAATATATCTAAGAACGATATTTTAAATAAAAAGATGAATTAATTGATTGATGATTGATATCCACATATGTACTTAACATCTTTTTACCCATAATTGGATTTTGAAGGAACCAAGATCGGATTTGGGTGATTCCTATCTGAAAAGCACTTCGAATCAGTTTACATGATCGAAGAATGAAGATATTTGAAGACGGAGATATTGAGACGAATAATAATGAGGGACTACTTGTTGATTAATTGGGGATAAACTCTCGATTCACTATATTGTAGCAGTGGTCTCTTTGTTACGAAAACCCTCAAAACCACAAGGGCTTCTCGCCTAGTAATGGCCGAGGAAAGTGCCTTCAGTTTTGTTCAGTATCAGAACGAACTTGTACGGATGACTGTTAAACCTTGCAATCTAAATCACAATGAGTGGTCCTTATAAAAGTATATTAGTTGGCGAACAAGACACCTACTCATAGCTTAACACCCTTTTCCGAGACATGCGAGCTTAGGAAGTTATACATCTGTAGAAATAGTAGTGCGAATGTGGGATGGCAATGTGGCATTCAAAGTGAAAGAAGATGTGCTATGAAAAAGGTAATCGTAGCCTCGAGACTCATTAACCGGAATTGACCGAAACTGGGTTAGATGCAGCAAGGCTAAGTGGTTTATTCCCAATTAGGATACGATCATCCCCTTCTAGATATATTTCTTCCCGCTATAACGTTCGGGATGTAAATTAATGCGGTTTGTATGCTAGAGCGCGCTCGGTTAAAGGTTGGTAACGACTGGGGAATGACACATTCGGTACTATCTAGTTACAGAGGTAGGCCGATCTTTGTGAGAAATGCGAATTACGGTTCTTAAGGCTGGATTAACGCTAGGAGAGGGGTGAATAGTGTTTTGTGGATTTCTTAGATCTTTTTGAAACTTATGTAATTTAGTTACCAACAAATGCAATTCACAGGCACAGCTATAATCACATAATCAGACACAGATGTAGATACTAAATAAAAACAGTAAAGGAAAGAATGCACCATGATTTTATACTGGTTTAGAGTTACCCTACATCCAGTCTCGTACAATCGTACGGATTTCTTATCAAAATAATCTCCCATATTACACCCTCAGTTTCAAGGCTATGAGGTACCTCCTCCTGTATTCGAGTCTAGGGCAAACTCTCTTGATTTAACCAGGCTACAAGATCACCTAATTGATTTTTGGGGATACAATCGCATCCAATTGATTTCAAGGCTCAACCTCACCTTTTACTCAGCACTTTCATTTACAGAAGATCCTATAACTCTGAATAGCACAGAGATCTTATAGAGAAAGTGGCAGAGAATCCAATAAGAGATAATCAAGTTTGATTCACTTGGTATTTCAGCAGAGTATAGTTTAGGATTTTTTAGTGTAAATGTGGAAGATGAAGAGGAGAGAAAATAAATGAAATCTAGTAAAAAATTCGTTTAGAACTTACTAGTATTTATAGTAGAGCAACATCCACATCTATTTGTGAAAGGATACGACGAATAGACACTTCTTTTGAAAATCGAAATTTGAAAATAACAGACACCATGTCAACATGGGGGTTGAGGTATGTCGACATGCTTAAGACAAAATTGATGTTTTGATTTTCTTATTAAATTGGTTTCTATAATTTGTCAGAATAATTTCTAAACTTTGTAAATAGATTTAAATATAGTTTAAACGTATAAAAGAGTTTAAAAAGTAATTTTTAATATATATAATCTTAATTTATAAAGTGACTTAAAATATGAATATACAAATATTTTAAAGCCAAATATTTAAAACAAGAGATGGTTTAAAAACAAGGATAATTTTGAAATCAAAATTTTAAAATGATAAAAAAAATTAAGGCTAAAATATTTAAAACCAAGAGAGATGTCTTTTTGAAAAAAAAAATTGAATTTTTTTAAAAAAAATAAGTGATATTTTTGAAAAACATTTTTATAAAATTAATGGATATCAAAATAGGACCATTATATGTTCCACTAGATATTGTCGTGGGTTCCATCCTTTTAACAGGCTCGAAGTGGATTCCATTCCACGAATAAATTTCAAATAAAGATGTTAGTGCTTTTAAAAAGTTTTAACATAATTCTAGACTCAATACTTATCTTGTACTATTGAAAACTTGAACTCATGATATCATGATACTCATGAGTCTTCAATCTTCATATCTTCAGTCTTGAATCTCTATACCGTATAATCTTCATTCTTGGTACATGCATACTTATATCCTGCATACACACACACAGATATATATATATATATCTAAACTATAATGTTAGTATTTATATTTTATAACAAGTCCTAAGGTTTTTTGTCATCAAAACCATCATCTCAAGGACAAACAATCTTGTGTTGGTAGAGGGCAGATGTTCCGTGCCTCGGGACATCCATCTAGAGGTATACCCATCGGAAGGTTGTCCCTTCACCTGGTCATTGGTATGGAAATCCATTCGCTAATAAGAACTTATGATTTTGGTTGTAGAGCCTAGTATGCTAGAATTTAGTAATGGTAACAATTTCAGCTATGAGTAATAAGTTTATTTGCAAATGTTTTCAAGGAGATGTCATTAAAAATAATATCAAATGTTTTGACATATAAAAGTGTTTTAGTTATCATAAGGTAAAAACCCATCCGTGTTTATGTGAGGACATGGTCTTATGAGATACTCTTTTTTTCAAAGGATTTTATTCAAAGTATATGACACTGTCATTTATTATTAGCTTTCTCACGCTAGTTTATCAAGCTTGATCCTGGTATTTTCGATACTCGGGTCAGATCCGAGTAGTTTCAAGTTAGTCGAAGATGGTTGGAGTTTCTAAAGGAGAGCTGGAGATATTCATCTTCGTACAGACATATTCTTTTATCCTTTGTGGTTTGTTAGTTTTGATTGATGTTTGTCAGCATTTGTAGGGGCAGGTGTTATAACTGTCTAGGCTGAATCTAGGTTAGACTCTGATATTGTATTTTAAAAAATTTCGCTGTAAAGATTATTATTGAAATAATACATGTTATTCCATTCGTGTGAGATTCTGTTTTGTCTTTATTTTCTATCTAGCCTTAATGATCTGCCTTTTTGTACAATTTAAGTTAGACATGTATGGTTTATTGTCGATTCAAAGGGTACGAAAAACGGGCCATTGCATTTGGTATCAGAGCTGAAGGTTAAGCGAGAACGTTGGCATTGTTGGGGTAAAGACTCATTAGAGATAGGGTTAGTAACCCCCTAGAATGAGTTTAAGCGTTTTATATATGAGTGCGTATTTATTAGTGACTAATAAATTGTTTTATGTTGATTTATCGGTTGAGCGGTTTATAAATTCTAGTCGATATAGGAAGAATAACTATATTGATAGGTATTTTTAAACTCTTATCAAGGCAAATCGACACACTAATTTTGAAAAAAATAGTAAATGAAATAATTTTACCAAGGATTATATTTTGAATATAAAGTATATATTTTGAAAAATTGTATAGTTGGAAATCAGGATTAGTGAAATTTAAATATGAACATCTTGTGATTAGAATTTCACAATTTGACTATAAGATGTTTCATAAAGATAACCGATAAGTAAGAAATCTAATAAGGTAATTAAGATCTTTATTCCAAAATAATAAATTAAGAAATGATATTGTTAAGTTACTATCATAAATTGATCAATTGTTAGATTTAAAAGTTTAAGCACAACTTGTGAATTAAGCTTCACGATTTGATTATAAGGTGTTTGATGATAAGATTTATTGAAGGGATGAATATATAAGATAAAAATGTAATAGAAATAATTATGTAAAAGGAAAAATATATATAAAAGGAATGATAATTTAAATTCGAGTAAAATAATTGTGGAAATTTGAATGAAGCTAATTAATATAAGATGAATTTATAAAAAGAATTTGTAAGATAGGTTTATAAACAAAAGTAATGTCTAAAGGATTTTGAAAATGGTATTATTTCAAATAAAAAGGGGTAATTTATGATAACTAATTTGATTGGCTCAAAAATAAACTAAAATGGGCAAGTGATGTGTTCAGATGGCAAGCACTTCCCTTAAGTATTACTCTTCTTGTTAAGAGGACATACGATACTATTGGTAGTACTCAGTTCTTTGGATTGTTTTGGAGCTACTCGATCTATATAATTTTCTTAATTTAAAGAACTAATGTGAATCATTGATTAGTAATCTTTATAAAAGTGTTTAAACTAAAGATAAATTGAGAACGTTGATTGCTGAAATATAGCGGAATTTTCGTCTATTTGGGACAATCGAAAATTTCGAATCAAACATAACTCAAAGCTAAGAAATTTGTGAAAACTTTTGGTAAAAGATTGTGAAATACTTTGAGAAAATGAAATAAGATAAGGATAATTTATAAATATGATTTATAAAAAAATTAAGAGTTAAGAGTTTGAGGATTTAAATATGGGTGGTTTTAAAATTTGTGTTTCAAAGCTAGAAAATTTATAATAGTATTAAATAAGAAATAAGTTTTATAACTTATGAATTTGAGATAATAGTAAATTACACAAAGTCTAAATTTGTTAGATAGACGGATTTAAGTTAAACTAAATTGAAATGTGGGATTCGTATATAGTCTTAGGATGGAAAGGTATATCATACAAATATATATTCAAGTCATGAAATGTTAAGTAAAATAATGACTATTTAAAAGTTAATTATAACCCGGAAAATGTTTTATTAATGAATTCCAACATTAATTAATGATTTGGACTTAAGTCTTTAAAAGTGATTGATTTGCATAAGTTATCAATCAATTAATGTTTTGGACTTAAGTCTTTAATTAATTAATGTTTTATTAATGAATTCCAACATTAATTAATGATTTGGACTTAATTATTAATGAATTCCAACATTAATTAACGACTTCTCATCTTCCATTTCCTTACTAACTTTTTTAAATCATATCAAATCAACTCCAAATACAATCCAACTTTGTCAAAGACCTTAGAATACCATTTAAAACACGGTTTAGCATCTAAGAAGTGAAGAAATGATGGACGGAGGAGTGGAATAGGAGGAGGCCGAACCATTTGAAAAGAAGGAGAAAGTCGTGAAGCTCCGGAGCAAGAAAAAGAGAAGGAAATACCGCCAATTTCATTTGAAGAAGCTAGAAGCAAATTCAAGGTGTTGCGAAAGCTCTGTCGGATTTTTCGAAGTTGTTTGAAGTTGAAAACAATAGTGAAGTGTTGGATTAAATGAATGTTGGTAGGAAGTTAATCAATTTGGTTAAGGGTGAGTACTCAATGTATATTTAAAGTTAAATCATCCTTATAACTATATTAATATGTCCATTTAAACCCTTGAATTAATTATTTGAATGTTTGATAACTTGGATGCAAAATATGTTGATTATATGTTTGTGATTTGGATGATAACTTGGTTTGATAAATGATAAGAGAAAAGGTTAGTGAGCATAGTTAATTAAATGAGAATTAAATCCATATAAATATGTGTATGGAAATTATTTAGCCTCTTAATGATTTTTAAATGATCTAAAAATGTTAGAAATGATATTGTAATAATATAATTTTATAATATGAAATGAAATGAAAAATGAGTTTGAAATGATGAAAATTTTGTTTTAAATAAGTGAAAATAGTTCAAATATGGTTTAAAACAAATTTTAAGTGTTCCAAACAAGTTCCGAAGCAGTTCACAAAATTAGTCAAAATCGAGCTCGTCGCGTAGCGGCAGTTGGTAAATTTCGACTTGTAACTTTGAATTAACGTAGAGAATGATTTATAATTCGAATTTCTTCAAAATAAAATGTCTTTAGTCCACAATGATTATAGTTTTCCAACGTAGAAAGAAAATGAAGATTTTAGCAAGTATGTTTTGAAATATGTTCAAAACAATTTTCTAAAAGCATCGCGGTTTTGAAATTCGGAATCCAAAATAGGATTTCTTTATAAATGATATTTTTAAATGATTAAAAACGTGAAATAAGTTTGATAAATCTAATAAATTGGTTTAAAAGAGATTTGGAAATGAAAAATATGTATTTTCAATTATAAAAGGTTGTTTAAATCAAATATGCGTATATAGCACTTTCCGCGGCACTTTTATGCTGTAAATTCTAAAACATTTTGAAATGTAGTTTCAAACTTAATAGTTATTTCATAAACCATTTGTGGATGATCTTAAAGGAATAATTAAGTAATTTAAAGATGATTTGAAATTTTTAATAAGAGTTTGAATAAATGGTTAAGACGAATTGTTTATACCACTTAAACAGAAAGTAAAGAAGATTGAATATAATAAAAAACCGAGTATGCAGAAATGACTAGTACATTTTTTCCGCCTATGAGATCTGGGAAGATAAAACCAAGGTGTTTAACGAAGGTTAGGGATTGAGCAACCAGTGCCCTAAACTTAACTGGCCTATGTTTTCTCTTTTTAGGCGAGGGGTGGAATAGATCGAAAGGAAAGCCCAGACCTTTAAAAGATCATATTTAAGTTTTTTCAAGATAAAAGAAAAAAATTCTTTGAATGTAAATTTACCACTTAACATCATTTTATCAATGATTAGCACGAAGGAACCAAGATCGGATTTGGGTGATTCCTATCCGAAAAAACCGGGATCGGATTTGGGTGATTTCTATCCGAAAACCCCTTCAAAATAATTTTCGAAATAAAACATATTGAAGACAAAGATCAATGAAGACAAAGATATCCATGACATAGGATTGCTTGCCATTAGTCCCTGAAGGTTAAATTTATCATATCTAAGATGGCAGTAGTGCTGTGTTATGAAAATCTTTGATTTGCAAGATTGCGATTTGAAGTTAAGAAGAAAATCTTTGATTAAGATTTAATAAATGATTTGAGAATATTTTCCCTAAGTTAAAAGTTACGACTTGAATATAAGAAATCTTTGATTAAGATTTATTGAATGATTTGGAAAGGTTTCATAAGTAAAAGAGAAGATGATTTGGAATTATTCCAAGATTTAAGAAAGGCTTAAATAAACCAAATGATTTGATAAATGAGGCTTAATGATTCCATATACTCTTGAAAAGAAAATGGAATAAATTGAAAATAATATATCTAAGAAAGATATTTTAAATAAAAGATGAAGTAATTGATTGACGATTGATATCCATGTATGAACTTAAATTCTTTTTATCGATGATTGAATTTCGAAGGAACCGAGATCGGATTAGGTTGATTCCTATCCAAAAACCACTTTGGACCAGTTTACGTGTTCGAAGAACGAAGATGTTTGAAAACAAAGATATTGAGACGAATAATAACGTGGGACTAGTTGTTGATTAATTGGGGATAAACTCCGATTCATTATATTGTAGCAGTGTCCTCTTTTTATTATGAAAAACCTCAAAACCACAACGGCTTCTCGCTTAGTAATGGCCGAGGAAAATTTCTTCGGTTTCGTTCAGTCCTAGAACGAACTTGTATGGATGACCATCTGACCTTGCATTCTAAATCACAATGAGTGGTCTCTATAAAAGTATATCAGTTGGTGTGGAGAAGACACCTTCTCTTAGCTTAACACCCTTTCCCGAGACATATGAGCTCAGAAAGGTATAAGTTTGTAGAAATTAGTCGTGTGAATGTGGGATGGCAATGTGGCATTCAAAGTGAAAGAAGATGTGCTATGAAAAGGGTAATCGTAGTCTCGAGCCTCATCAACTGGAAATGACTGAAACAGGGTTAGATGCAGCAAGGCTAAGTGGGTTATTCCCAATTAGGATATGATCATCCTTTTCTAGATATATTTCTTCCCACTATGACATTCGGGACGTAAATTAATGTGGTTCGTATACTAGAGCGCGCTCGGTTAAAGGTTGGTAACGGCCGGAGGATGACATATTCGGCACTATCTAGTTGCAGAGGTAGGCCGGTCTTATGTTGGTAGAGGGCAGATATTCTGTGCCTCGGGACATCCATCTAGAGGTGTACCCATCGGAAGGTAGTCCCTTCACCTGGTTATTTGTATGAAAATCCATTCTCCAATAAGAATCTACGGTTTTTGTTGTAGAGCCTAGTATGCTGCAATTTAATAATGGTAACAATTTCGGCTAAGATTAAGAAGTTTATTTGCAAATGTTTTCAAAAAGATGTCATTAAAAATAACATCAAATGTATTGATATATAAAAGTGTTTTAGTTATCATAACGTAAAAACCCGTCCGTGTTTATGTGTAGGTGTGGTCTTATGAGATACTCTTTTTTTCAAAGGATTTTATTCGAAGGCTGATATACTACACTGTTATTTATTATTATGTTTTCTCACGCTGGTTTATATAGCCTGATCTGGGTATTTTCAATATACGGGTTAGAGCCGAGTAGTTTCAGGTTAGTCGAAGATGGTTGGAGTTTCTAGAGGAGGGCTGGAGATATTCATCTATGTACGTACATACTCTATTATCTACTGTGGTTTGTTAGTTTTGTTTGATGTTTGTCATCATTTATAAGGGCAGGTGTTATAACGTCCATGCTGAATCTAGGTTGGACTCTGATTTTGTATTTTAAAATTTTTTGCTGTAAAGATTATTTTATGTTATTCCATTTGTGTGAGATTCTGTTCTGTCTTTATTTTCTTTATACCCTTAATCTTCTTTTTGTATAATTTGAGTTAGACATATGTGGTTTAATGTCAATTCAAAGGGTACGGAAAAATGGGCCATTACATTTGGTATCAGAGCTGAAGGTTAAGCAAGGACCTTGGCTTTGTTGGGGTAAAAACTCATTAGGGATAGGGTTAGTAAACCCCTAGAATGAGTTTTAGCGTATTATATATGAGTGCGTATTTGTTAGTGACTAATAAATTGTTTTATGTTGATTTATCGGTTGAGCTGTTTATAAATTCCGTTCGATATGGGAAGTAAAACTGTATTAATAGGCATTTTTAAACTCTTAACAAGGCATATCGACACACTGATTTTGAAAAAATTGGTAAATCAAATAATTTTACCTAGGATTATATTTTGAATATAAAGTATATATTTTGAAAAGTTGTAAAGTTAGAAATTAGGATTAGTGAAATTTAAATATGAACTTTTTTTGATTAGAATTTCACCATTTGACTATAAAATATTTCATAAAGATAATCGATAAGTAAGAAATCTGATAAGGTAAGTAAGACCTTTATTCCAAAATAATAAGTTAAGAAATGATAATGTTAAGTTAAAATCATAAATTGATCAATTGTTTAATTTAAAAGTTTAAGTACAAATACCTTGTGAATTAAGCTTCACGATTTGACTATAAGGTGTTTGCTAATAAGATTTGTTTAAGGGACGAACATATAAGATAAAAATGTAATAGAAAATAATTATGTAAAAGGAAAAAAAAATATAAAAGGAATGAAAATTTAAATTCGAGTAAAAGAATTGTGGAAATTTAATTAAAGTTTATTAATATAAGATGAACATACAAAAAGAATTTATAAGATAGGTTTTATAAACAAAAGTAATCTCTAAAAGATTTTGAAAATGGTATTATTTCAAATAAAAAGAGGTATTAAAAACTAATTCGATTGGCTCAAAAATAAACGAAAAATGGGCAATATATGTGATCGGACTGTAAGCACTTCCCTTAAGGATCACTCTTCTTGTTAAGAGGATATATGATACTATTGGTAGTACCCAGTTCTTTGGATTATTTTGGAGTTACTCGATCTATATAATTTTCTTAAGTTAAAGAAATAAAGTGAATCATTGATTAGTAATCTTTATAGAAGTGTTTAAACTAAAGATAAATTGGGAACGTTAGTTGCTAAAATAAAGAGGAATTTTTGATGAGTTGGGACAGTCAAAAATTTTCGAATCAAACATAACTCAGAGCTAAGAAATTTGTGAAAACTTTTGGTAAAAGATTGTGAAATACTTTGAGCAAATGAAATAAGATAAGGATAATTTATAAATATGATTTATAAAAAAAAATTAAGAGTTAAGAGTTTGAGGATTTAAATATGTTTGGTTTTAAAATTTGTTTTTCAAAGCTTGAAAATTTATAATGGAATTAAATAAGAAATAAGTTTTGTAATTTATGAATTTGAGATAATAGTAAATTACAATAAGTCTAAATTTATTAGATAGACGAATTTGAGTGAAACTAATTTGAAATTTGGGATGTGTATATACTCTTAGGATGTAAAGGTATATCATACAAATATATATTGAAGTCATGAACTATTAAGTAAAATAATGACTCTTTAAAAAGGTTATTATAGCCTGGAAAATGTTTTATTAATGAATTCCAGCATTAATTAAGGAATTGGACTTAAGTCTTTAAAAGTGATTGATTTGCATAAGTTATAAGATGAAATAAACTTAAATAATAGTTTTACGAATGATTTATAAATAACAATAGTGTTAAAGGAGATATACTAAGTTGAAAGATTGTGGGAAAACTTTTTTATACAGCTAAATCATCTTTTGAGTGAAAAATGGTTTCTTTAGAATATTTTCCTTTAAATAAAAATATTTGGAAATAAATAATTAAAGGGATTATATGAAGAAGCACCTTTATAAAATGTCTGAACATATGACAAAGTTTTATGAAAGTTACTTTGACCGAGATTTTCGATTGATTCATGCACTGTTATGAAAAGCAAACACTTGCCATTGATTCCTTTCGTCGAGTTCTTTCCAACGATATATAATATGATATAGTTTGAGGAGATTTAATTTTTCAATTTGATTTTGATTTGCAATTGAATCTAGGAATTAGAGTTTCTGTCATTTAAGAGGAGAAACAGACAGATGGAGTTGTACATACTATAATAAGAAATAGATAGGCTGCTAGGGTCAGAAGAATCTATTTATATAGGCAAGGCCCGATAAGAAAGAATGATCATATCGAATCAGTTTGAAATGAAACAACGACCCGAAAAGCCTGTTCCACTTCCAAACCTAAAGTGGGTCATCCCATATATCCAAACAAATGTTTTCGATATTTTTAAATTCAATGGAAGGGGTTTCAAGTCCTAATTCCATTGTATGAAGAAGTTAGCTTTAAAAATCAGCTTATTTCAAATTGAATTCATTAAATTGATTTCTACGCGTTTCGAGCCTGCATGATCAAACAACAAGTTCGATCGCTATGAAACTTGAAATCTTACAATAATTCACTATTACAGATTCGATGAAACTGGTTTCACCGAAATCTGAAACAGTGGCCAAAATGGCTATTTTCACATTAATTAAATAAATTATTATTAAATTAAATTTTTATCACTTTTCAAATTTCAATTAATAACCAACAATTTTTATCATTTTTAATTACCTCATGATTTATAATCTTTTAAAATAATTTTCCATATCAAATTCAATGTTAAATATTACACCGATTATAACGTTCAATTTTAACTGTAATAATTTCCAATTAATTATACTTTAAATCCCAATAAATTCATTTAATTTGATTTATATCTATTATTCAACCAGTTATCATCCTATGGATATAATTAACATTGGTCCATTTATTTTCTCAATATTCTACAGTTGTCATTTTAGTTCATATTAAATGCAATATTTAAATGAATTAATTGCAATTGATTTTCAATTTAATTTCAACATATTAAATAATGCAATGATAATTAAACCATTATGACAACTAACAATTTCAAACGCATTTCTATGTTTATAGTTAACAAACAAAACTAATAAATTCACATACTGATTAATTATTCTATATTAACCAATTTCAATTAATTTCATACAATTTCACTATTTAATACAACATTTACAATTTATAACCAAATTTAACTTTACAATCATTTCAATCAATTGAAATTACATTAAAATAGGTATCGATTACATTTGATCGCATTATTAAATTATATTATAGTTATTTTTATCACTAATAAATCTCAAAATTTTCATTTTTCATAACAGTAAATTCCAAAACTTGATTAATTAATAAATTTAATTATCAAAAATTACGGGCCGTTACAAACTTTTCAAAAGACAGATTATCAATGGGATTGTTCAAATGAAATAAGATTCATAAGAACAAAATACAGAATATCGTAGCGGAAGGATAAAATATAATACAAAAATTAAATACGTAAACAGTTCATGAAGCTGTTTTTCAACAAAATCCAATTTTACTTTTTTTCGAGGCAGAATAGACAATTACTATAATAGTAGTAGATACGGTCCTCGACTCTATCTTAGTCTTCACAAATAAGTGTCTTCGCCAAACTGAAATACTCTGTCTAACCCAAGCGTAAAAACAAAAACACTCGATTCATGACTAACATTCTTATGTAAGTAAGTCAACTCAAGTGAAATGTACATATAACTGAATAAGTGAAATGCTTAGGTTTAAATAAACAACATCTTTCATAATATAAATCGGTTCAGTTCTAATACTGATTTTCATTTTCGTTTCCAATTGATTCATTATTAAATTCAACTTTAGATTTCAATTTTTCACTTAAAGCTATTTCACATTCCATAATCCAAACCGAATCATATTTCAACATTTCCAATCCCGACATAAATAAATTCAGGTTCCAACTTTCACATCAACTTAAGGTTTAACGGTTTAAAATTTTCATTTAAACTACTTACCTCAATTAAATCCAGATTATCCAGTTTCATCATTCAAATCAAATTCTTGAAATTTCTACATTTGCTTTAAAATTAATTACATAGAAATTCCAAATTCTTATCTTTCATATATCAGTCTTTTTTGACAAATCAACTAAACCTTTTAAAGTTTAGGTTGAATTTTTATACCATTATGTTAATTAAATCTTTAAATTGAATCCATCCTATCTTTACATAAATTTTAAATTAATTGATCAAATCAAATCAAATTTAGGATTAACTTAAAATTTTCCATTAAAATCTATTAAGCTAAAATCAAACAACAAGTTTAAATCTAAAAATCCAAAATTTCATTAAATCAATTAAATTTCAATTTCATAATTTCAAGTTCAAACATAATTCTGAATTACAATATTCGAAATTTATTTCTAAATCAGTTTATTTAAACCCAAAGTGATTTTATATCAGGTATATATCATTTCCACCCAACGTGATTTCCTAACCATCAAGGAACTAGGAGTGTGAGAACGATAATAACATAAATAAGGTAACATGTCAATGAACAACAAGCGTGCATAATTAACAATTTAATATGTACACATGCATAACTAACATATCACATGTGTCACATATCATAAACAACATAAGTGAATATTTAGAATTCAAATATGTCATACACTAACATAACACAAATATATAACATGACATATATGCAAGGAACTTGCAAGTTGATTTACAATAAAATAACATGGCATATCATTTTTTCCCAAACCTAACACACCATTTCCACATAGCATAGTTGACATATTATTAACATAGCATGTGCAATATACAATTTTATTAACATAACACTTTTTTTCCAATATAGCATATGTGACATATTTCAGCATGGCATATATAAAAAAATTTCCTAACATATCATATGTGACATATTTAACATACATATGTGATAATTAATCAAATCAACATAGCATACTATTTGTGACATATAAAACAACATGTACATGTGAATATTGTAACACAATTTCAAGGGAACTTAACAACATATATAACATTCCTATCTAAAGCAAACATTTCTCATAACATTTCAATCGATGCTTATTTAACTTACAATAAAAATGTTAATCGTGAGCGATTGCTCACCTTTCAAGGTTAGTGAGTTTTTGGAAACACAAATAGATAGATCCAAGTTGAAATCCAAACACGACAAGCTAATCAATCCTCCAAAGCAACAATCCAAAAGCAAAGCAAAGCACGACAACGCAAATCAAATTATGTTTTCTTCTCTATTTTTTTACAAATTAGAGGAGGAGAGGAGAGGCTAGGGGTTCGACTACGGCCTAGGGGAGGGCTTGGGGTTTTCAGCCTTGGAAAGGGTGGAGAGGCCGAGAGGAGGAGGGAGGAGAAGGTCGGAATTGGCGGTGGAGGGCGGCAATAAGGGGAGAGTGGGTGGAAGGGTTTTGAAGAGAGGAGGGATGGAGTTTGGGGATTTGTGATTTTGGAGTTTTGGAGTTCTGTAGATTTGAGGAAGAAGATGAGTACATAAAAAGTTTCTAAATGAATTTTTTTTGTACGTGCTCATTTAATTAGATAGGAAACACAAGGTCAATGAATGGGAAAAGAAAGGGTTCAAAGTCTCTTAGGGTTTCTAGGGTCTCTTCGTTTACTAAGGAGCCCATTAGTCTAAAACAAACCCAATAAGAATTAGCCAAAAAAAAGAACACAAATATACATTTCAAATTTATGTTAATTTTTCACAGTAATTTATATTTTTAGAGCAATAGGAATTTTATTTTTGAGAAATGAAAAGTGGAATCCTTCCTAGAATTTAGTCTAGTATCCAAAAAAAAATTCAAAATTGAAATATTGCACCAATTACATGTTAATCGTTGAGATAATGGTTTTGATGACAACAACCTAATGACTTGTTATAAAATATAAATACTAGCATTATAGTTTAGATATATATATGTATATGCAGGATATAAACATGAAGGTACCAAGAATGAAGACTGTACAGTATAGTGATTTAAGACTGAAGATATCAAGATTGAAGACTCATGAGTATCAAGAGTTCAAGAATTCAAGAATACAAAAGTACAAGATAAGTATTAAGTCTAGAATTATGTTAAAACTTCTTAAAAGCACTTACATCTTTATTCGAAATTTATTCATGGAATGGAATCCACTTCGAGCCTGTTAGAGGGATGGAACCCTAGTGGGATGGAACCTATGACAATATCTAGTGAAACATATAGTGGTCCTATTTTTGATATCCACTAATTTTATAAAAATGCTTTTCAAAAAATATATCATGTTTTTTAAAAATATTCTCAAAACTTTCTTTTCAAAATGACATCTCTCTTGGTTTAAACATTTTAGCCTCAAAACTATCTTTATCATTTTTTATTTTGAGTTCAAAATTATCCTTGTTTTTAAACCATCTCTTGTTTTAAATATTTAGCTTTTAAACATTTATATACTCAGATTTTAAATCACTTTATAAATTAAGATTATATATATATTAAAAATTACTTTCTAAACTCTTTTATATGTTTAAACTATATTCAAATATATTTACAAAGTTTACAAATTGTTTTGACAAATTATGGAAACCATTTTTAATAAGAAAATCAAAACATCAATTTTTGCCTCGAGCATGTCGACATCCCTCAACCCCCCATGCCTACATGGTGCCCATTAAATTCAAAAGTCAAATTTTCAAAAGAAGTGTCTAATCGTTGTGTCCTTTCACAAATAGATATGGCTGTTGATCTTCTATAAATACCAGTAGTTCTAAACGAATTTTTCACCGGATTTTATTTATTTTCTATCCTCTTCATCTTCCACATTTATTCTAAAGAATCCTAAACTATATTTTGCCGAAATACCAAGTGAATCAAACTTGATTGTTTCTTTTTTGATTCTCTACCACTCTCTCTATAAGATCTTGATGCTATTTAGAGTTATAGGATCTTTGTAAATCAAATTGATGAGTAAAAGGTGTGGTTGAGCCTTAAAATCAATTGGGTGTGATTGTGGCCCCAAAAATCAATTAGATGATTTTGTAGCCTGGTTAAATCAAGAGTTGCCCTGAACTCGAATACAGAAGGCGTACCTCTTAGCCTTGAAACTGAGGGTGTTATCTGAAAGATTATTTTGATAAGAAATCCATACGATTGTACAGGACTGGATGTAGGGTAACTCCAAACCAGTATAAAATCCTGATATGTTCTTTCCTTTACTGCTTTTGTTTAATATTTGCATCTGCGTTTGATACTATGATTATATCTGTATCTGTGAATTGCATTTGTTAGTGATTAAATTACATAAGTTTCAAAAAGAGTTAAAATATCCATAAACCACTATTCACCCCCCTTTAGTGTTATTCCAGCCTTAAGATCCATAATCTGCATTTCTCACATTACAGCATCCGATTACAACTGTAATAAATTCATTAATTATAATTTAAATTTTAATATAATTTTAATTTACATTCTTATTATTCAATCAACAAAGCCCTATGAATTATATTAACATAAGTTTACATTTTATTACATCCATTATTCTATCGTTAACATCTCTTACCATACTAACTGCAATAATTAATTATATAAATTTTCGTTGATTTCCAAATTAATATCAATCATATTAAATAATGAGATGATAATGAACAATTGTTATTTTTAAGTAATTTTATTACGTTAATAAATTTATTTTTGACAAACAAACTTATAATTACTTACCATATCACTGATTTCATACTTTAAACTAACTAATTTCAATCAGTTACATACAATCTCGCCATTAAATACACCATTTGATTTATTTTATTATTTACAACTATAACCAAATTAACCTAAATTTTATTTCAATTGATGGAAATAATATTAAATAGTTATCAATAGCATTAAAAAAACATTATTAAATCATATTCTAATTATTTTCTCAATAATAAATCATAAATTTTAATTTCTCACACTATTATACTTCAAAATATTATTTAATTTAATAGTTTAATCATCAAAATTTATGGGTTGTTACAAATGAAGTGAATATAAATCAAATGAATGACAACAAAATAAATTTGAATCTATTGAAGCATTCAAGTTGAATATAAAATCATTGAGAAATTGATAAACTGACTATTAATAATTGGATGTAAATAAATTGAAAGAGAATCCATTTGAAATGCTAATGAAAATTTTATTTTAATATGCAAGTATAATAAATTCAAGGTTGGATGTAAATAAATGGAGGAAGATATATGATTTTATGCTATGAATAGTTAGCTTTAATTATTTTGAATGGGTGATGGTTGCTTTTGTTGCTAAGCATTGTATACTTCTTTGGTTGCATATGATTGTTATGTCATTAGTTGTTGCTTTTTTGTCAATCATGCTTTCTATATCTTTCTGTATCTAACTAATGTTTAAAATTTGAGTTAAGATAGGCATATGAAGCTTTTGGAGCTCGCACATGCATTATATTGCTTTTTCTTGCTTAATATGAGCGAACTCGCTCATATTAATAATAGTAAGGTGCACATCTCGGATTACATACCGTATTTTGATATTATATATTGTTTTCCCCATAGTTGGGATGCCTCATCATTGAGATGAAATGTATATTTCTGATTTTATATATATATATATATATATATATATATATATATATATATTGTAAAAAAAATCGATCGAGCGGCACAAATGAGGTGCCGTAGAAATTTATCAAAATTTTAAGGAGTTAAAAAAAATTCAAATTTTTTGGAACTTTGAAATTCTATAACTCACTTTTATAACTAAGTTGGTACCAGAGTAGCAAAGCAGAAGCATAGTGGATATTTTACAAATAAGATTTTCAATGCTTACAAGTTTTTATTTTTGGTAAAGTATAGATAAATGTTAAGTAATTACTTCTTCCTTTTTAGAGATGAAAATTTTAAGTGGGGGAGATTGTAATGACCCATATTTTCAACCATTCGAAAATATTAAATTAATATAATTTTCGAACAAAATATGGTTAGAAATAAAAATTAATGTTTTATTTATGTAATTCAATTGGTACGAACTTGAATAAGATCATTAAATGATAGAATTTCGATGAAATGAAAATTGATAGTTTATACTAGAATGTAAATGAAGATAGTAACTGTATATTTAATAACACCAGTACGTATGGCACGTCCGATTGGACGTGTAAAAGAAAAAATGCATTAGTTTTATTTTAAGCAAGGACGAAACCATCCGTCTATTGTTTTATTCTTAATTAATGTATAGCAAGGGTATTAACGTAATTTGCAAAGCTTCAAATAAGGTATTCTCATTATATATAGATAAATCAGATAATAAATGGAAGAAGACAATTGGTTTATAACTAAAATACATTGGGATTTTGTAACGACCCGGATTTTTAACCATCTGATATTGGGATAATTAAATAATTTTAATTTTTGAGGTATTAATTTTTATTAGTCGAATAGATAAATTTTATGATATTTAAAATATCTAAATCTATAAATTGATTAAACTATATTTAATTTCAAAATAAAAATTTCTGGATATGATAAATTTTATAGATATATGTATATAAACTCCACCATTGAAATTTAAGATAGAATATCCATATATTTATGTATATATATAAATATATACAAAATTTATGATGTTTAAAAATATATATAAGTGTGTGTGTATATATATATATATATATATATATATATATATATGTATGTATATATGACCATGTGAAGTAATGTATATGAAAATATGTGTAAATGTAAACATATATATATATATATATGATGAAAAATATATGTAAGTAAATGTATATTTATATATGTTATATAAAATAGTGAATTGGTAAAGATATATATAAATATCGTATATGTAAATAAGCATATATACATGAATGTACAAGCTTCATAGTGGCGAGTTTCAAACATATGAGTATAAGTATACTTATATATGTTCATATTAAATAAGGAATATGTAAATATATGTAAGAATGTAAATGTGTATATGGTAAACATATGTATAGGGGTTATATCTATGTACGTATGTGTATATACACAAAAAGCATCATCAAGGCAAAACATCAATTCAAGTAGAAAAATTAAATCAAGCACTCAAACACATAATATATCAAATCACCAAAAGATCAAATCAATTCATAAAAAAATCAAATCAGCCAAAAGCAAAAAGAAAATAAAAATAAAATGAATAAAATGAAAACCTGTGCACTTCATCCTCTCTATTTATATATACAGAACGACCCTTGCCTTGTTCATGTTCATATAAATAAAGTAAAATGAAAACAAAGTAAAGAATCTGACATTTAAAATAAAAACAAGCTAAGTGTTTAAAGCCTGAAGTGGTGATTCAATAAGAGCAGCAGTTGTTCATCATTTTTAATAGGTGAGTAAAACAATCTATGTCTTGGTTTCAGGTTATTACTTATGAAAACATATATATATATATATATATATATATATATATATAATATGAGCGAGTTGTGAATAAATCCTGGATATATATATATAAAGTATATTGGTGTTGTGACACGAATATATATATATATGTATGTGTGTACTGGGAATGGTTAGATCTACCAGAACCTATACATTCTTCTCTGCTCTTTGTTTTGTGAAAAAAGATTGAGACATTTAGCTTCAAAAATCTTTAATTCCTCATTTACTCAGTTTTAAACCTCAATTCCAAAACAAAAGATGCTTGTTTTTGAATATAGGTTATGTTAAAATGGATTTCATGAAATTTCATCAAGTGAAGGGAGGGGAATTTTCATTTTACAGTATGTAGATCAACCGGGGTTGAAAATTAATTTTTGAATTTCGAACCATGGATCATATAGCCATGTTCATCGTTGAAAAACTTGATTTTTAGAGGTGGCTTGGGATTTTTTTTGTGTTGAGTGGAAGGAGAAAAGGGGCGATGACCAGATTTGAGAGGTTTGGCAAATTTCAATGACTGAGACAATTTCGCAGCATGAGATTGGTTGTGGAGGAGGCTGGGGTAATTGGGAGTCGAGGAAAAATAGTGTGGTATTTTTCAAATGCTCGGGGTGGTCAGACGAACTTGAAGTAGGGTTTAAAGGGTTGTGTGGTGGGTTTCCATTTCAGGGGAATAACGATGACGAGGCGATGAGGTGGAGGTGCGGTCCAGGGGAAAAGGGAGCGGTGGTGATGGCGAGCCTCTAGGCGAATTTTGGTGATGAATGGCGGTCGGCAGTGCCTAGGTGAGGCCTATTAGTGAAGCATGGTTGTTTTCCATTTTTTGATTTATTTGTTTGAACCTTTGAACGTGGGTATGTCGTGGGTTATAGGGGCTAGGTAAGTTGCTCCGATGATAGGTGACGTATGGAGACGGTCGGCGGTAAGATTGGTCGACTGGAGCATGGGTGCATATGCACGTCTACAGGTTTGTGCACATTTCAAGCTTTAGCATAGAAGAGGAGAGAATGTAACTAGAAGATTGGAAGAAGGAGAGTTTGTTGGGTCGAGTTAGTTTAGGTGGGCCAGGTTTGTTATTTTTGCTGGGTTGTTTTATGAAGCAAATGGAATTAATTATTATTCTTAAAATCTATAAATTTATAAAAAATATTTCTCCTTCATTTTAAATCTAAACAACACAAAGATTTTTACGTTAAGTTCCTATCGCCACATATTTTCGTTTGAACTAATATTATCAAGTTTCCTGTAACATAAAATTTCAATGACTTTAATAATTGAAGTTAATAAATAAGTAGTTTCTTTTTTAATTAATTATAGGTTAACTAATCAATCAATTATTTAATGAACTGTTTATAAATTATTTATATAACTTCTTTGCTTTACAAATAATCTGAATTTAAAAATATAACATGACTCAACTGTAGAAAATAGTTCAATTCGAATTTTAAATGAATTCAATATTGATTATTAATTATTTGATTAAAGTTATATGTGTTGACTTTTACTTCTATTGGATTTTGATTTTAATTATCTATTGACTGTGTCATTAAGTTGCCAACCGAATTAAACTAATTAGAATAAAACACTGACACGTTTTTATCGGAAGTAAAACAACTCGTATTGGTCATTATTTCGATTTCGAAAAATGTAATGATTACAAGGAAGTAAGTCTCGATGGACTGGTCATAATAAGTAGACATATGGAATGAAATTCCATAAGTAAATATTCACATCCTAACTGTGAAATGATTATTTAAACGACTTGGTCTTTTAAAAATTTATCGTTTTGAGTTCGAAGAGATTGGGAGGGATATCAACATTATCTGGAACCCCTTCGATTAAATAACCACTACAAACCTTTACGGTTTGATTATAGAGTCTAATATGCTGGAATTTGATTAATTAAACAAATTCTACTATTTTAAATAAGTATTTTTACTTAGACACTATTATAATAACATCGGATTTCTATAAAAGTGTTTTTGGTCATTGTAAGGTAAAAACCATTTGTGTTTATGTTTGATGCGGTCTTACGAGATACCTTTGTTTTTAGAAGGATTTTGATAACTTAAGTAATTCAAATTAAGCATGTTTACTTATGCTGGTTCCATACCAACTCGGGTGTTACTTTGTTGTAATGCTCAGGCTAGATCGAGTATTACATATCTAGGTTAGGATGCTTTTGGAGCTTAAGAGATGAGCTGGATGGTAGAGATGTATTTAGCGTACTTGATTGTATTCCTGATTTCTATGTTCATGGTTATACTCTGATAATTTGTATGTATATTAACAGTTACAGTTTTCTTGTATAAAAATTTGTTATTATATATTATATTTGTTCCACCGTGATTGTAAAATTCTGTGTTATTGTTTCTGTTTCTTCTTCTATCTTTTCTTCTTAACCTCTAATGATCTAGTATTTTTGGCACTCAATTGCTCGGTATTCTACACTATGGACATATTAGGGTCGATTTTTGAGGGTCGAAAACCCTCGCTCGTCACATATGGTATTAGAGCTGAAGGTTAAGCGAGAACCTTAGCTCTGTTGTGGATTACTCATTAGAGATAGGGTCGATAGTACCGTAGAATGAGTTGAGTGTATTATATATGAGAGCGTACTTGTTACTTTCTTATATGATAATTTTAAAGGATAAACGATTTTAAAATAAATTTTATATAGGATTATATTTTGATATAAAAAGAAATAATTTTTCTAGAAGTTATTATAGTATATTGAGCAGATAGGTTGCTACTATAATCAAAATAAGATTATAAAATTTAAGTGGTTACATATATATAACCAAGTAGAAATTTGATAAGAATGAATTATACAAATGAGTTAAGCTAAAAATAGATTCAACCCAGAGTTTAAATTCTGAAGATTTTTGAAAATGTTTTCCATGGTGTTACCCTGATTATATTTTATACATAATAATAATTTTTCAGAAAATTATTATGGAATATATGGTATGTTTGGTTTCTAGGTCTGATAATATTGATTGTTATCATAAAACAATTGCTGTGCCTTAATAAAATATGTTTATTCCAAAATAACCAATGATAAACCATTGTGAGATGTTTTAAGGAAGTGAAATTATATAAGCATAATTTACAAATGTGACTTATAAACTAAAATGGATTTAAATTGAGTAGTTTTGAATCTAAGTCCCGGAAATTTTGAAATGTGTCTCAAAGTGTTAAGGAAATAATAAGTAATATTATTTAGAATATTTTTTGTATGGAAAATTTTGTTTTGAAAACTAGGGCTTTTTTGGAAATTCCGAAGGAATTTGTTTTGGATATTTAAAATTTAAAAGTGTGATTTGGTACACAAATGTGATATATATATATATATATATATATATATATATATATATATATATGATTTCAAGGTGATTTGAAATAAATACTGGGTGTTTGAATTCTGTGATTCTAATTGAAATAAGGAGTAGAACCAAAGGAAAAAAGTTTTTGAACTTATAAGTGGGAAGTGATATTAGTAAGAAAAGAAGTGTGAAAATTGAATTTTGGAATGTAAAATTTTAAATTAAGTAAGTTTAAATGGATTGTACTAATTAGAAATTAACTCATGCTAAGTTAAATAAGTTTTGAACTTATAACCTAAAATTGAAAATTTCAAAATGAAATTAAAATTTGACTTATGGAAGTTAAATAAAATTAAATTGTAAAGGAAAAGGTATATTTTTTAAAAGGTGCAAAGGAAGTTATGTACGAATGATTTCAAATTGATTTTGAAATAAAACTGGTTTCGAATTCTGGAAATTAGAATGAATCAAATTATTAAATTAGTGGATTGAATTTTTAAAATTTAAACTTGGATATTGAAATTTAACTTGTGCTAAGTAAATAAGTAAGTCGAAGGAAATTAAATTTACCTTATGATGAATTAAAGGAATAGATGTGGACTTGGGTCGTAAATAGAATTCGACTTAAAGGTCTTGCTACTAAGTACGTTTTAAAATTTTTAATGAAAAATATTGATGGTAAATCGAGATAAATAGATTGAGTGAACTAATAATTTAAAAATGGTTAAGTGTTGGATAAAGAAATGGAAATTCGATTTGGATGAGAAATAAAGTTGAACCCAAGTAAAACCCAAATGTAGTGATATTCGAGGGAGAAAAAAATCAGATTTTGGAAGATGGAAATGAACCATTTGGATAAATTAATTAGTGAATTGAATATTGAAATTTACTTAGAGCCAAATGGAATTGAATTAACATTAAAATAACACCATGGAATAAATATGGAATTGGGTTGTGGAAATCCCATAGATGATATTCGGAGATAGATTAGTAGAATGAACTAAATTATATAAATTGGTGGATGTAATTTTTGAATCACTAGCTGTCGTAGTCTGTTGATGTTGTGAAATATTTTATAAAAATACGATTTTATATAAAATCACTTTTTATATTGATTTGACATAAATTTATAATCACTAATGTGGAAATTTATTAGAATAAAGATTAAATAGTCATTATAATGGAAATTTACTTTATAAGAAGTATGAAATGTTACCAATAACTTTGTAAAGCAATCGAACTTGGGAATTTTTGCTATTTGGCATTAATGAGATTATATATGTTAGTTATATTTTCAAACTCCCCTTGTTGAATTTATAACTAGAAAAAAATGATCTTGCAAGGTATTTGAAAATACTAGATGGAGTTTATATAAGTATGAAGCAGACTCAAAGATTATTGGTCCTAAAAAAATTTAAGTTGGAAAGAATGATCTTTTATGTATATGAGAAGGAAACTGAAATAGTTTTGGAACCTATTAATTTTTTAAAGACATTTGATTTTTGCAAATAGTCAATTTTGGAAATTGGGTAAATCGAATTAAAAAACTATCGATTTTAAAGATATCGATTTTATATAGATAAAATTTATATCTGATACATATCAATTTTATGATTCGAAAGATATTATGTATATAGTATGATATGTTTTGAAACTAAAAGTATGGAAAGGCACCCGCCATGAAAGTTGAAATTTAGAGTAGGAGATCCACTGGTTGGGTCTACCTTGGAATCCACATGGTGGGTTCAATGAGAATTGTGATCCTAGAGGACATCCGGACAAAAACTCATGAGTTTCTAGTGATCGTTGTTTGCATAGCGTAAATCTAGGGGTATTATACCTACAGTTACGTATGGTTTTGTTGTCATAGCATCGTAACCTTTGTGTAACTGCGATCTATGAGAGTTGGTAGCGTAATTCGGGAGGTAGAGATTGCCTGCAGCTACTTATGGTTTTTCTAGGATAGCAATGCAACCTTTGTGTAACTGTGAACTATCGTGGTTCCATAGCGTAATCCGAGAGGCAGAGATTGCCTATAGTCTACATATGATCTGGGATAGCGACAAAACATTGATAGATTGCAGTCTATCGTGTTCCCATGGCGTAAATCGAGGGGTGTTGATGCCTATAATTTACTTATGATTTTGCCGAGATGGCGACGCTATCATCGTGCTAACTGCAATCCATGGTGGTAAAGAAGAAAAAGAGGGTGATACTTTCCATTTCATTTTTGCAAAGGTTTTTCAAGTATTTTCATTGGGTGTTGAAATAGGTCTACTAAGTACTTAGAGATTTTCAGTCCTACGCCTGATCAACGTATGACTAAAGTTTTTTAAGAACAAGGATGGACTTGTTTAGACATTAAGTCATGGAAAAATGTTTTAATATCGAACTAGCTTGGTAGTACTATCTAATTAAAGTGTATGTAACCTAAAATGTATAGTAAAGGAGTAAGAGTTTAAAATGTTAAAAAATGATTAATTTAGTAATATACATCAAAATTCTAGTTCTCGTTGCGTTACTTTTCTAGGATGAAAAGCTCTAAGGAGGGGTGATTGTAACGACCCATATTTTTAGCCATCTGATATTGGGAAAATTAAATATTTTCAATTTTTGAAATATTAATTTCTATTAGTCGAATATAAATTTTTTATGATATTTAAAATATCTAATCTATAAATTGATTAAACTATTTTGATTCTAAAAAATAAAATTTGTAGATACGATAAATTTTATAGATATATGTATATAAACTCCACCATTAAAATTTAATATAGAATATCCATATATATATAAAAATATACAAACTTTATGATGCTTAAATATATATATATATATATATATATATATATATATATAAGTATATAACTATATATACGTATGTATATATTCCCATGTGACGTAATGTATATGAAAATATAAACGTGTGTGTATATATATGTGATGACAAATATATGTAAGTAAATGTGTATGTGTATATGTTATATAAAATAGTGAATAGGTAAAAATATATGTTTATAAAAATATTGTATATGTAAATAAGTATATATACATGATTGTACAAGCTTCATAATGGTAAATTTCAAACGTATAAGTATGAGTATATGTATATATGTTCATATTAAATAAGCAATATGTAAATATATGTAAATATGTAAGTATGTTAATGTGTATATGGTAAACTATGTATAGGAGTTATATGTGTGTGTGTGTGTGACCCAAGAAGCATCATCATAGAAAAACATCAATTCAAGCACTCAAAAATCAAGTCATGCACACATAATATATCAAATCACTAAAAGATCAAATCAATTAATAAAAAAATAAAAATCAGCCAAAAGCAAAAATAAAATAAAAATAAATGAAATGAAATGAAAACATGTACACTTCATCCTCTATATATATACATATATATACAGACCGACCCTTGCTTTGTTCATGTTCATATAAAAAAATAAAAAGAAAAAAAGTAAAGAATCTGACATTTAAAATAAAAACAAGATATGTGTTTAAAGCCTGAAGTGGTGATTCAACAAGAGAAGCAGTTGTTCATCATTTTTAACAGGGAGTAAAACAATCTATCTCTTGATTTCAGGTTATTACTTATGAAAACATGTATGTATGTATGTATGTATGTATGTATGTATGTATGTATGTATGTATGTATATGTATATGTATATGTATATGTATATGTATATGTATATGACCGAGTTATGGATAAATCATTGATATATATAAAGTATGTAGGTGTTGTGATGCGAATATATATATGTATGTGTGTACTAGGCATGTTATTTTTACCAAAACATGTACATTCTTCTCTGTTCTTTGTTTTGTGAAAAATAGTTGAGACATTTAGCTTAAAAAAATTTTATCTCCTCATCTACTCAGTTTTAAACCTCGATTCCAAAACAAATGATGCTTGTTTTTGAATATAGGTTATTCTAAAATGGATTTCATGAAATTTCATCAAGTAAAGGGAGAGGAATTTTCATTTTACAGTATGTAGATCAACTGGGGTCAAAAATTAATTTTTGAATTTCGAACCATGGATCATATAGCCATGTTCATCATTGAAAAACTTGATTTTTAGAGGTGGTTTGGGAATTTTTATGTTGAGTGAAAGGAGAAAGGGGGAGATGACCAGATTTAGGGGGTTTTGCAAATGCCGATGACTGGGATGATTTCGCGGCATGAGATTGGTCATGGAGGAGGCGGGGTTAATGGGGAGTCGAGCAAAAATAGTGTGGCATTTTTCAAATTCTCATGGTGGTAAGACGAACTAAAAGTTGGGTTTAAAGGGTTGTGTGGTGGGTTTCGGTTTCAGGCAAATGACGATGACGAGGCGATAAGGTGGACGTGCGGTCCAGGTGGAAAAGGGAGCAGTGGTGATGGCAAGCCTCTTGTCGAATTTTGGTGATGAATGGCGCTTGGTGGTGCCTAGGTGAGGCATATAGGTGGAGCACGGTTGTTTTTCAGTTTTTGGTTTAGTTGTTTGAACGTTTGAACGTGGGCATGCCGTGGGTTACAGGAGGCTAGGTAAGTTGCTTTGGTGGTGGGTGACGTGTGGAGACGGTCGGCGATGAGGTTGGTCGACTAGAGCATGGGTACATATGCATGTCTACAGGGTTGTGCACGTTTCGCGCTTTTGCATAGAAGAGGAGAGAGTGTAACTAGAAGATTGGAAGATGGAGAGTTTGTTGGGTCGAGTTAGTTTTGGTGGGTCGGGTTTGTTATTTGGGCTGGGTTGTTTTATGAAGCAAATGGACTTAATTAGTATTCTTAAAATCTTTAAATTTATAAACAATATTTCTCCTTCATTTATATCTACACAACATACAGATTTTTACGTCAAGTTCCTATCGCCACATATTTTCGTTTGAACTAATATTATCAAGTTTGCTGTAATATAAAAATTTAATGACGTTAATAATTGAAGTAAATAAATAAGTAGTTTCTTATTTAATTAATTATAGTTTAATTAATCGGTCAATTATTAAATGAACTGTTTATAAATTATTTTTATAATTTCTTTGATTTACAAATAATCTGAATTTTATATAAATTGACTCAATTGTTGAAAACGGTTCAGTTTGAATTTTAAATGAATTCAATATTAATTGTCTATTAATTATTGATTGAAGTTATATGTGTTGACTTGTACTTCTATTGGATATTGATTTCAATTATCTATTGACTTTGTCATTAAGTTTCCAACCGAATTAAACTAGCTAGAATAAAATGTTTACACGTTTTTATTGGAAGTAAAACAACTCGTACTGGTCATTATTCTGATTTCAAAAAATGCAACAATTACAAGCAAGTAAATCTCGATGGACTAGTCATAATAAGTGGACATATGGAATGAAATTCCATATGTAAATATTCATACCCTAGTTGTGAAATGATTATTTAAACGACTTGGTCTTTTAAAAATTTACCGTTTTAAGTTCGAAGAGATCGGGATCAGATATCAGCATTATCCGGAACCACTTCTATCAAATAACCACCACGAACCTTTGTGGTTTAATTATAGAGTCTAATATGATGGAATTTGATTAATTAAACAAATTTGATTATTTTAAATAATAAGTATTTGTACTTAGATGCTATTATAATATCACTGGATTTCTATAAAAGTGTTTTTGGTTATCGTAAGGTAAAAACCCGTTGCGTTTATGTGTGACGCGGTCTTACGAGATAACTTTGTTTTTAGAAGGATTTTGATAACTTAAGTAATTCAAATTAAGTTTGTTTACTCACGCTGGTTTCCCAGACTGACTCGGCTGTTACTTTATTATAATGCCCAGGTCAGACCGAGTATTACAGATCTAGGTTAGGATCCTTTTTGAGCTCAAGAGATGAGCTAGATGGCATAGACGTATTTCACATGCTTGATTGTATTCCTGATTTCAATGTTGGTGGTTGTACTCTGGTAATTTGTACGTATATTAATAGTTACAGTTTTCTTGTATAAAAATATGTTATTATATATTATATTTTGTTCCGCTGCGATTGTGGGATTCTATGTTGCTGTTTCTATTTCTTCTTCTATCTTTTCTTCTTAACCTCTAATGATCTGGTATTTTCGACACTCGATTGCTCGGCATTCTATACAGTGGACATATTGGTGTCGATTTTCGAGGGTCGAAAACCTCTGGTCATCACAAATTTAATATTGAAATTCATCATAATTGAAATATTTAATGTATAATTAAAAGAAGTAAAGCGAATAGAAACAAATTAGTTTATGTAAACAAAGTTGTGTGTTATAGTAGAAACAACAGTTAACGAAATTAAATAATGTTGAATCGTTGTAAATGAAAATAAAACAAGTATTTTATAATTTGAATTCTATAACAATCCCTGTTTTGAGTCTAATTTAATTTGATAATTAATATAAAATTTTGGATTAAATTGTAAATTAATTTGAAAATTTTCAAATTAAATAAGATATGTGCTTGTTTATATAAATAGATTGTAATTTGAAATTTGAATTTGAAACTCAAAAATTAACATTTTAGAAAATAAATTGAATTTAAATACTCTATATTTTAAGATTTATAAAATTTGTTTTCTAATTGTAATATATATTCTGAAAGTTATATTTTGAATTTGATATAAATAATTTTCAAAAGTTATTTAAAGCTAAATTCTATATTTTGTAATATAATATGTGTGTTCATTTATTATTGTGTAGTTAGAAAGAAAATATAAATTTCTTTAAAGTTATAGTGAAAGAAATATACATGTATAAATAGTTATAAAAGGAAATATAAATAGAAAATTACATAGAAATATATTTGAAATATTAAATACATGAAAAAAAGACAAGTGTAATCATCTTATCATTTTATTAAATATGTGTAAGCATAATATTACTTGAAAATACAAGTGTAAAACATATAGTATGGAATTTAACAAGTGTTAAGTAAATTTTATTATGCAATAACAAGTGTATTTTGTTCCTTTATTTTTCAAAATAATAAATAAAAATTATAAACAAGTTTTATATATACATCTACTTCTCCTATTGCTCAATTTCTTTCATACTTTTTCAAATTTTTATCAAAAGAAAGCCTGGTAAGATATAAACCAGAAAATACAAACTAAATCATACAATCTCAAACCTGAGAACAAGATCATCTCAGTGTTTCAAAAATCAGAAAAGAAAAATTCAAAACAGCTCAAATTTAAAGCATGCAAGCTCAGGCAACTCAACAAAGTATAGTTCAAAATCAAACAAATCTGAAGCCAAGATCATCTTAAAAACAGATTCAAGATCAAAAGCAAACAAATTCAACCTGAAGCTATGAACCAAAATCAAACAAAGACCTAACTCATTTTCCTGTTCTCTGTCAAAATCATGTCCTCTGTTTTAACATTCCAGGTGAGTAAACTCTTTAATTTGCTATATCTTGAGTTAGCATGTAATAATCTATGAAGAGTAATATGAAATATGCCTGCATGATGATGTAAATATAATTTAATGTATATGTGTTTGAAGAATATACGTGTGCATGTCTGGATATCTCTCTGTTCTAAGTTCCAGGTTTTAAAACCTATTTAAAAAATCAAAATATTTCCCTCTAATCATCCATGGGCTTTGATGCCTAAACGAATTACGTTTATATAATCAAGATCTAACTTCAAAAATATTTTTAAGTTAAAAATGAAGAAAAATTGGACTGAGAAGAAGATATATATAGTAAAAATTCAAACCATGTCAAAATCCGAATGTCAGATCTCCTTGATTCATCTATATCGTCATTTTTAGTGATCTATAGATTGAGAAAGACAAGGTTGAACGAAATTGGGACTTTTGGCAATTGCTGGTCATCGACGAAGTAGGGGAGGTCATGGTTATGGCTGAAGGTAGCGTGGGTTATAGGGATTCATGGAAAAATGCTCATAAATTTTTTAGATGATCGTGGTGGTCGGGCGAGATTGTTTTAGGGTTTATACTCGATTCTTATTGAACTTGTTTCTCGGGGAAACTGCATCGTCATCGTGGAACTGGAGTTGATCGCACCAGTAGGGATCGAGGCATTGACGAGTGGCGCTGCTCTGGCCGAGGTGGCGTGGTTGCTGGTGGCAGGGATCGTCAGCACGAGGAGGATTTGGTTCATCAGTTGGGGTCCAGGAAGTTGCTCAAGTGTTCGATCTCAAATTCTAGTCGAGTTCGCCGACCTGGTGATCAGGAAGCTCGTATAGGTTGTCGTCAACATGTTGAAGGTCGAAGCAGTGATCGTAGATGATCGAAACGACTGTACATGTGCACAAGCAATTGATGGTGTCAGTGATGTTGTTGTGTTGTGATGGACACGAAGGTGGTCTCGGGAATTTGGTGTTGGGACTCAAATAGGTTATCGAGTAGCTCGTGTGTATGTTAACAAGTTTAAAATTTTAACTACAAACAAGAAAAAAAGAGGGTAAATGACTCGGGGATAGGCTCGGGTTGATACCGGAAGTCGTCTCGGGTTTGTGTTGAAAACAGTTTTTATTTCTAAAATTAAACAAGTTTTCAAATTTTAAATTTAATCAAGTTTTAAAACACTTTCTTAATTAAATATTTTATACCAAGTTTGTTGATTAGTTAAAGTTTTAAAATAATTATTTTAGAATTTATTAAGTTCAAGAGTTTTACTTCTTTATTTTAAAAGAATTCTTAAGTTTATTTTAAATTCAAATGGAAAGATAATGGCTTTAATTACTTAAGTATTTCAAGTTAATTCGTATGTTAATGATAAATTATTTCAAGGGTTTATTAAAGATTTGAATGATGATTAAGTAATTAATTAAGATAATGATTTATCTTTAAAATCTTGGGTAATTAAAGACTTATTACTTACTTAATAATTAAAGGATAATTACTTTATGTAATTAATTTGTGATTTATTAATATAGTTGATTAGGGATAAACACTTATTGTAATTAATTAAGGATAATTAATTAAATGGCAATAAATTAAGGGTTAATTAATTTATTTATTTAAGGCTAATTAATGTGGTTATTTAAGGGATAATTAATTACTTAATGGATAATTATTTAATATAAGTAATTAGGGGATAATTAAATAATTAAAGGTTAATTATTTAATAATTAAAGGATAATTAATTAATTAAAAGTTAAATAGTTAGTGAATTAATTAATGATTGAAGGTTGATTGATTTATTAATTAAGGATGATTAATTAATAATTAAAGGTTAGTTATATATTTTATTAATTGAAGGATTAATTAAATTATGTAATTAACTTAAGGTTAATTAATTTATGTGATTAATTAAGGATAATTAATTAATTAAGGATAATTGATCAAGTTGGATAATTAAATAATATCCAATGGTTTTTAATTAATTAATGTTAATTAACCCGGATTAATAATTTATTAATCTGGTTTAAATTTATTATAATCAGATGATTAACTGATCTTACTTATGGATGATTGATATTTTGTTGAATGGTTTAAATTGTTTGATATCTCTGATGTGTGATGTTTTGTGTTATGAATTGTGTGGATTGAACTGTGAACTATGATTTATTTATCTACGATGAATTTACATATTTATCAATGAATCTATGATGAAGATAAGCGTTATAGGATGATACCACTTGTCGATGTTGTGCTTGAATTGATGATGGTTGTGATATTCTATAATTGTGTGTAAAACCCCTGGACTACACCACACACACAAAAATATGGATTTCATGAGGAATTTGTTAAATAACAGATATTTTGAATTTAAATATTATTTTGTTTTAAAAGTTGAATTTTGAATCCAATTGGTTTGGAAGTGAAATTGAGTTGAATATGAAAGGCTTTTGCAAAGGTAGTTTGAAATTTAAAAATTAGTTTGAATATAATATGTCTTATTGAAGTTTTGAAATTATTTTGGAACATATGGTTTGAAAGGGTTATATAAGTTATACAAAATATATATATGTGTGGATTTTAAACTATTTTTAAAATTATATTAAATAAATAATTTTGGAGATTTGAAGTAAATAGAACTTGTCGAGAATAAGGCAGTTCGCTGATTTTCCAATGTATACTTTAAAAAGCTATAACTTGAGTAGATTTAATCGGATTTTCCTAAAATGAAAAACAATTTTTTTCAAATAATGGTTTTCATATAATGAAAGAATTTTCAGTTTTTGTTGAAAGAATTTCAAGTTATGGGTGAATCAAAATGGAAATAGTTTTGAAAGCTATGAATGAATCTTTGTTAAAAATTGGGTGCACCTTGTTTCAAATTGAAGTGGATTTTAAAAGTGAATCTTTTGTTTAAAAGATTAAAAGGCGGATCTTTTGTTTAAAAGTGGAAATTTGTTTAAACCATTCAAAAGGAAAGGTTTTGGGCTAAAAGTTGTGACTTAACTAAGATCCCAATATATCCATATGGTTTTAAAATTAGCGCCCATTATTCGATTTAGCCGGGAGAGGACTTTATGTCATAAAACCCATTCCGAATAAATGATACGACGAAGTGGATAGCATTTGAAGACGGCGGTGAACACCGAGTATTTTCAAAAATGAAAGGATTACCTGTCGAATGTCTCTGCACTAAGCCACGCCGGTATAGAGATCTCCATAAGTGATGGGGAGTCCGATAGAGATTGTGAATATCCGAATTTGCAAGGGCTTCTTTGGAAGTGCCTCTCATTCTGTTCGAACCCGGAATGGACTTGTATGGATGCGTGTTTGACTGTAACGACCCGCCACCGTGACCGCCTCTAGTCGGTAATTAAACCAACTCGAAACGTTCAAAATGACGGATTGTTAGTCAGTTTATAGAGTTTAAACGGAATCAGCCACAGAATCACAGAATAATCATAATATTATTCATAAATGAATTTTTCTTACATATATCAGAGTTTGTACAATGCATTAAAATTTTATACAGCGGAATAATCTTTTATTCTTAAGTACAAGAAAAAAAATTTCTAGAAAAACTTTAGTGGAGTGCTTTCCCCTCTCTCTCTAACTTCGCAGCCTGAAAATCTTCAAGCTGTAAAAATACTCGGTCTGACCCGAGCGTTTATTGCAAACACAAAAACACTCAAGTCAGGATTAATCTTTATTCAAGTAATTAAATTTGCAATGAACTGAAATAAATGGTAACAGCCCAAAATACAGTGTGTCAAACATCAGCCTGAATATAACTAAGCATTAAGGCCAAGCACAGATGAACAAACAGGGTCCCAAAATGAATGGACAGCAATTCATGGATTTATAAGTGCAACTGAACAAATGAAACAGGGACAGTGAATGATTCAACATAACAACATCGAAGTGCAACATGTTTGAAAACTCAATTAGAACTCTGTAACCAAGTATGAACAGAGAACAGAGAAGCAACAGGGAAACAAACTTAAATTAAATTATTATTATTTTTTAAATCTATCAATCCTGTGTGGCTGCAGTGCACACATATATTTGTACACATGTGCACTGCCTCGCCAACACGTGTGCATCAAGCATGAAACATACAACCTCAAATAACCACTGCAACAATACTTTAAAATGGAGGCAGAACAACAATGAAAAAGCAAATGCACATCTAAACCAATATTGCAAGAGGCAACAAGAATGGCCAGAACAGTGAATGGAAACATACACTTGCAATAGAAAGTTTCGAAAAGGAGAACCAGAAGTGCAAGTGTGTAAGCACAACTTCACAACAACAAGGCAATGCACTATGCAGTGGACAACATATCAAAAATATGAAATAAATCAAAGTAATCAGTGATGAACTGACATGCAGACAAGTACCAAAAGGCACCAGTTCAGTAGTCAATTGAACAACTATATGGACAGGGCAGCAACTATTGGAACATGACTTTGAACAATGCAAACTAAATGAAACAAGACACAGTACTCAAATGCAAGTGCACAACTAGACCAAAGTCCAACAGACTCAACATGTACATGTACTGATCAGTGAACCCAAAGCTAACAGAGCCAACACAAATGAGCAAGATTGGGATGGATGTGATATGCTTTTAAATCTTGTAAACAAAACTACATGAAATTTTAGTTCACAATTTCCAGAAAAGAAAATCTTTATAAAATTTTGCTTTAGTTCTTTTCTGGGATAAGATACAAGTTTAAAACAAAATCCATCTTGTTTACTGCAACAAAATCCATTGAAACTTTTAAAAACTGCAACTGCCCCTTTGATATTTTGAACTTTTTAAATAAAACTGAAATGTTTTTTTTTTAATACTTTGAATTTTAAGATCCTGATTTGCCTTGAAAATAAAGTTTGTTTGCAAAACCAACTTTCCAGATTTACAGAAGAAAAATGATGCAGTTTTGTTTTATGTTTGAAATGTATAGGCTACTGATATGTACAGGGGTATTCACAAATTTAAATATCAATTCAAGCCATCTTTATGCTAAAACATCCATGCAAGCATAATACACAGCAACACATCAAACCATAGGGGGTTTACAGACACATATGTACATCACAGAGGTTCAACCAAGCACATATAAACACAATTTTCCACAACCAGATTCAAAGATCCATCACATGCAGCAACACAAAGCAAGTCAAGTTTTAATAGCATCTGTTCTCAACAGTTTAAAAACAAATTCATATAGCATCTGCTCTTATCAATTTAAAAACAAAATATATAGCATCTGTTTTCATCAGTTAAAAAGCAAATTCAAGTAGCATCTGTTCTTAACAATTTAAAACAAAATATTAAATAGCATCTGTTCTCATCAGATTAAAAACAAATTCAAGTAGCATCTGTTCTTAACAATTTAAACGCAAATTCAAATAGTGTTTGTTCTCACCAGTTTAAAAATTCAAATAATCAATAGCATCTGCTCTTATTAGTTTGAAAACAAATATCAAATAGCATTTGTTCTTATAAATTTAAAAACAAATATTGGGTAGAATCTGTTCTTAACAATTTAAAACAAAATTTATATAGCATCTGTTCTTAACAGTTTAAAAACAAATTCAAATAGCATCTGTTCTTATCAATTTAAATTAAATATCAGAGCAAATGATAGCGAATAACAACCAACAACCAACATGCAGTGACAAATCTGCTCATATCAGTTTTAAATCCAAAAAAATCCGAGCAATTGATAACGAATAACCCCCCAAAACATAGCATGCAACCAAACATCCAATTCAAACAAATTTAAACACTTGAATTAAAATCAATCGTGAGCAAAGAACTCACCTTTCACCGAAGCAAGGAGACGAACTCGACCCACTGAGGAGAACACGATCGAATTGAAGCCGAAGCAAACCCAAATTTCGAAAAGCCCTAATTGTTGAAGCACGGAATCGAAGAGACGATGAGAGAGACGCCATTTTTTTTTTCATTTGATTTATTTTTTTCTGGTTTTCGAATGAAAAGGAGAGCTTCGTGTTTTAAGGAGAAAGGGGAACGTGATTTTTTAGCGTGGGTTAAGGCATAAACAATGGCGTGAATTTTGGCGTGGATTATGGTGATAAGGTAAGGCAACATACTCTTTATATTTTATGTTTATTTTTATATATATTATTTTTTTTCTTATTTCTTTATTTTAAATCCAATTTGTTTTGTATAAATTATTTTCTTTACTTTGTTTTTGTTTTGTTTATTTTGTTGTTTAAAACTTTATTTTTATTTTTATTTTATTTACTTTTTATCTTTTTCTCTTTCTTTTTTTTTCAATTTAAATTCAATTAGTTTTGTTATTTCTTTGCTTTGTTTTGTTTTGTTAAAATTATGTTGTTAAAATTTTTCCAATGTAGTTACATTATATTTTACAAAATTTATAAATATGTTGTTTGACTTTTTAACTATGGGTATTGATATTTAGTTTGTATTGATTAAAATTTTATTCCTTTTTATTTAAGCTAAAGAAAAATGTTATTAAAACTAACCATCCTTTATAAATTTAAATAAGCAACAATTCTTATATCCAAATTTATTTTCTTTTAAGTCGTTAGTTTGAATTTCAATACAAATTCAATATTCAATTTCAACTCCAAAGTCAAATTCAATTTTTTTTTTATTCAACTTTAAACTAGATTAAATTCTAAAATTTAATCGCCAATTTATGCTGATAATTTGAAATTCACGTCAAATCATCATTTAAATATTTAAAATAAATTAAATATTCACAAATTAAATTGTTCAAAAATTCAGGACCGTTACAATCTCCCCTACTTAAAAGAATTTCGTCCCGAAATTATAAGTTAGGAAAAACGATTGCTAAAATCTCACCGATATTTATATCCTACACAATTTTACCAAGTTTCAAACTCGCAAATAAATATAGGATTCATTCCATTTATTTTATCTCACTAGTTTTGTTCATCAATTTTAATAATCAAGACACAAAAGTCTTTTACCAAATTTTTGGCTTACAAAACTCAGATTTTTAAACTTGAAATCTTTCATGCTAAATATTTGCATATTACATCTTTTCCAAAGCTGTGTGCTTTCAAGATATTTTAAAAATCTTCTTCCTTAATTCATTAAGTTAGAATTATGTAATTCTAATTTCAGACTATTGATTTTCTATTCAAAGTTTGAAAATACTTGATAACTCGAAGTTTAACAAGTCCATCGTCGTTCTTACAGACATTAGGCATACGCTGGCCAGGCGCAAGACTAAAAATCTCCAAGTACTAAATATACTTGCTTCAACTCCCAGTGAAAATACTTTTAAAAAAAATTCTTTTAAAAATGGATATGGAAAGCACATTCCCCCATGGATCATAGTTTACCCGGCGGTTACACTACTATCCCAGTAGAATCGCTTGTAACCTTAGATTTCTCATCTCTCTTGAATTTCGCCATGGTTGTCGCCTTAGATCGGCGGTCCTCACGGCGGTTACGCTACTATCCCAGTAGAATCGCTCGTGGCCGTAGACATCACGCCCCTCGAATTTCGCTTCGGTTTCTAGATCGCAGTTTACACGGCGGTTGCGCCACTATCCCAGTGGAATCGCTTGTAACTGTAGGCATCACGCCCCACGAATTACGCCAGCATCAATTCACCTAATCCCAAACACGATGATCCATCGTGGGGGATTCCAATCAGTCCCAATGGACATTCCACTAATGGAAATTCTACGTAGCTACGATTTCCAATGGACACTCCACCGAGTTCCAATCACCTTCACAAATAATAAATGGAAGGTACTTTTCCATATCCTCAGTTTTTAGAAAACATATGTCATATACATATAGTACTTCATTTCACATTTCGTACATATCATACCTATGTAAACCTACACAGGACTTTTCATAATAATGACTTTCCAAACTGATGGTTTTCGAATTATTATATTCACATATATAAGTTACGAAAACTCAATTCACATTCATAACAAATAGAGGATTCCAAATTTTTTCATCACGTTTAAAATTTTCCTCTAAATCGATTTGAAAATTTAAGGTTATCTCAAACCTAATTCACATTCATAATCCAATTCATTATCGACTTCACATTCGATTTGGATTTCACGTTACATCGTCAATTCTCAACACATAATTGATGTCTATCGATATATAACCTCTAAGCTCGTATGTCTCAGAGAAGGGTGTTAAGCTAAAAGAATAAATTCTCCGCCACCACAGATACATATTTAATAGAGATCAATTGGTATGTCGTCAATTCACAACGTTAGACATACAATCCCAATCGACTATCCAAAATTCAAAGCTCAACTTATATTGTTTTTGATGTCGAAGTTAAACTCAATTTAACTCAAGATTCAATCTTTTTTTTTGGAAAATATTCAAGTTGAACTAATCGTTCAAATTTCTCAAAAATATCTTTACAAGATATATAATTTTCCAACTTAACCATTTGAAACAAATTTCAAATATTCATTTTTTTCAGTTTATCTTTAAAAGATAAAATTTCAAACCTTTCATTTCATATTGGAAAACATTTCCATACTTATTTAATAATAAGTAATTCACAAGTTCATTTATTTTCAACTCTCGGAAAATATTCAATATACTTGAATCAAAATTAAGTATATATTCCATTCTTTAAGGAAATCATTCTTTTAAACACATTAATTTGAGTTAAAACGAATGTTACGTAAAACATCGTTACGACAACTCAAAATCACTAGTATAGGGATTCGAAATTTAAGATAGATATATAAATCCCAATACTATAAACAACATTTCCTTTCGGAAACCATTTACTATAACAACAGTGTTATAGTCCACCATTTCCTTATTTTTCTCTCGAAAACGTCTATTTCAACAATGGATGTTGAAATCTATGTATTCGATACTCAATGCATTTTAAAACATCTTTAAAACCATTAACTTTTTCAATTTCAACTTCAACTTAATTCATAGTTTGAATTCCTCCTACTTTTCATAATATTAGTTTTAAACCAATTTCAAACTTTTCAATATTAAGTTTTTCACTTAATTAAATTTTCCGCACGTTTAAATTCAAATTCATCACTGAATTTATTAAACCTATAATGGATTATCATGTTGACAAACATCAAACTTGAAATTTATTTCTATTTGAACTTTGCATTTGCTTTTCTATTCCTAAAAATAATCAACTAGTTCTTTAGTAAGCTATTCATCAATTGGTTCCATTAGATCTATATTTCCACATTAACCTTATTTCATAATATCACTTCCCTAAAACATATCTGTTTTAGTTAATAATATATTCACTGTCCAAAATCGTGAATATACTTATCTATTCAATTCAGTGTTTCTACACTTTTTATTTAAAAGATTATCCACTGTCCAAAATCGTGAATAAAATTCCCAACCAACATTTACTATCACAATACTTAACTTAAAGGATAATTCGCTATCCAAAATCACGAATATATCTCCTTTAATAACTTCTATTTTTCATTTATCAAATTCAATTGGTTTCGAATTTATAAACAATCTTTACAAATTCCATTTCTATCTATAAACTTCGATTTATAAATCTTCTTTATTAATTCAATTCAATTCAATTTATATAACTCAATTATATAACAAAAGTCCATTTATAAGTTAAGTACTTATAATCCATTTATTTACTAAATCGTTCTTCAAAACATTTGAAATCAATTTTCAAAAGAATTCAGAATCAAATTCCCAAGTTATAGTTTAATTATCCTCTTGGCTATAACTAAATTGAAATATCATTTTATTTCACAATTTATTATTTTGTAGATATTCACAATATTTGATTCAAACCAATTCATTAATTCACTTCACTTAACTTTTATTTTTCATAAGTCTCAATAATTCGATAATGGATTTCGAATGAGAAACTATCGCAATCCTAAATTTAGAGAGGGGAATTTTTGAAATAATTCTAACTTTCAAAATACCTTTCATTTTTCAAAGAAAACAATTTTATACTTCTTTAGATTTGAAAACACTTTCTTTAAAGTGGTTCTAGTAACTATTCATATTAAACATCATAAACTGAGCTTTGAGTAAACCAAAGCTCTGATACCACTTTTGTAACGACCCGCCGCCCTGACCGCCTCTAGTCGGTAATTAAACCAACTCGAAACGTTCAAAATGACGGATTGTTAGTCAGTTTATAGAGTTTAAACAGAATCAGCCACAGAATCACAGAATAATCATAATATTATTCATAAATGAATTTTTCTTACATATATCAGAGTTTGTACAATGCATTAAAATTTTATACAGCGGAATAATCTTTTATTCTTAAGTACAAGAAAAAAAAATTCCAAAAAAATCTTAGTGGAGTGCTTTCCCCTCTCTCTCTAACTTCGCGGCCTGAAAATCTTCAAGCTGTAAAAATACTCGGTCTGACCCGAGCGTTTATTGCAAACACAAAAACACTCGAGTCAGGATTAATCTTTATTCAAGTAATTAAATTTGCAATGAACTAAAATAAATGGTAACAGCCCAAAATACAGTGTGTTAAACATCAGCCTGAATATAACTAAGCATTAAGGCCAAGCACGGATGAACAAACATGGTCCCAAAATGATTGGACAACAATTCATGGATTTATAAGTGCAACTGAACAAATGAAACAGGGACAGTGAATGATTCAACATAACAACATCGAAGTGCAACATGTTTGAAAACTCAATTAGAACTCTGTAACCAAGTATGAACAGAGAACAGAGAAGCAACAGGGAAACAAACTTAAATTAAATTTTTTTTTAAATCTATCAATCCTGTGTGGCTGCAGTGCACACATATATTTGTACACATGTGCACTGCCTCGCCAACACGTGTGCATCAAGCATGAAGCATACAACTCAAATAACCACTGCAACAATACTTTAAAATGGAGGCAGAAAAACAATGAAAAAGCAAATGCACATCTAAACCAATATTGCAAGAGGCAACAAGAATGGCCAGAACAGTGAATGGAAACATACACTTGCAATAGAAAGTTTCGAAAAGGAGAACCAGAAGTGCAAGTGTGTAAGCACAACTTCACAACAACAAGGCAATGCACTATGCAGTGGACAACATATCAAAAATATGAAATAAATCAAAGTAATCAGTGATGAACTGACATGCAGACAAGTACCAAAAGGCACCAGTTCAGTAGTCAATTGAACAACTATATGGACAGGGCAGCAACTATTGGAACATGACTTTGAACAATGCAAACTAAATGAAACAAGACACAGTACTCAAATGCAAGTGCACAACTAGACCAAAGTCCAACAGACTCAATATGTACATGTACTGATCAGTGAACCCAAAGCTAACAGAGCCAACACAAATGAGCAAGATTGGGATGGATGTGATATGCTTTTAAATCTTGTAAACAAAACTACATGAAATTTTAGTTCACAGTTTCCAGAAAAGAAAATCTTTATAAAATTTTGCTTTAGTTCTTTTCTGGGATAAGATACAAGTTTAAAACAAAATCCATCTTGTTTACTGCAACAAAATCCATTGAAACTTTTAAAAACTGCAACTGCCCCTTTGATATTTTGAACTTTTTAAATAAAACTGAAATGTTTTTTTTAATACTTTGAATTTTAAGATCCTGAGTTGCCTTGAAAATAAAGTTTGTTTGCAAAACCAACTTTCCAGATTTACAGAAGAAAAATGATGCAGTTTTGTTTTATGTTTGAAATGTATAGGCTACTGATATGTACAGGGGTATTCACAAATTTAAATATCAATTCAAGCCATCTTTATGCTAAAACATCCATGCAAGCATAATACACAGCAACACATCAAACCATAGGGGGGTTTACAGACACATATGTACATCACAGAGGTTCAACCAAGCACATATAAACACAATTTTCCACAACCAGATTCAAAGATCCATCACATGCAGCAACACAAAGCAAGTCAAGTTTTAATAGCATCTGTTCTCAAAAGTTTAAAAACAAATTCAAATAGCATCTGTTCTTATCAATTTAAAAACAAAATTTATAGCATCTGTTTTCATCAGTTAAAAAGCAAATTCAAGTAGCATCTGTTCTTAACAATTTAAAACAAAATATTAAATAGCATCTGTTCTCATCAGATTAAAAACAAATTCAAGTAGCATTTGTTCTTAACAATTTAAACGCAAATTCAAATAGTGTCTGTTCTCGCCAGTTTAAAAATTCAAATAATCAATAGCATCTGCTCTTATTAGTTTGAAAACAAATATCAAATAGCATTTGTTCTTATTAATTTAAAAACAAATATTGGGTAGAATCTGTTCTTAACAATTTAAAACAAAATTTATATAGCATCTGTTCTTAACAGTTTAAAAACAAATTCAAATAGCATCTGTTCTTATCAATTTAAATTAAATATCAGAGCAAATGATAGCGAATAACAACCAACAACCAACATGCAGTGACAAATCTGCTCATATCAGTTTTAAATCCAAAAAAATCCGAGCAATTGATAACGAATAACCCCCCAAAACATAGCATGCAACCAAACATCCAATTCAAACAAATTTAAACACTTGAATTAAAATCAATCGTGAGCAAAGAACTCACCTTTCACCGAAGCAAGGAGACGAACTCGACCCACTGAGGAGCACGCGATCGAATTGAAGCCGAAGCAAACCCAAATTTCGGAAAGCCCTAATTGTTGAAGCACAGAATCGAAGAGACAATGAGAGAGACGCCATTTTTTTTTCATTTGATTTATTTTTTTTGGTTTTCGAATGAAAAGGAGAGCTTCGTGTTTTAAGGAGAAAGGGGAACGTGATTTTTTAGCGTGGGTTAAGGCATAAACAATGGCGTGAATTTTGGCGTGGATTATGGTGATAAGGTAAGGCAGCATACTCTTTATATTTTATGTTTATTTTTATATATTTTTTTTTTTCTTATTTCTTTATTTTAAATCCAATTTGTTTTGTATAAATTATTTTCTTTACTTTGTTTTTGTTTTGTTTATTTTGTTGTTTAAAACTTTATTTTTATTTTTTTTTATTTACTTTTTATCGTTTTATCTTTCTTTCTTTTTTTAATTTAAATTCAATTAGTTTTGTTATTTCTTTGCTTTGTTTTTTTTTGTTAAAATTATGTTGTTAAAATTTTTCCAATGTAGTTACATTATATTTTACAAAATTTATAAATATGTTGTTTGAATTTTTAACTATGGGTATTGATATTTATTTTGTATTGATTAAAATTTTATTCCTTTTTATTTAAGCTAAAGAAAAATGTTACTAAAACTAACCATCCTTTATAAATTTAAATAAGCAACAATTCTTATATCCAAATTTATTTTCTTCTAAGTCGTTAGTTTGAATTTCAATACATATTCAATATTCAATTTCAACTCCAAAGTTAAATTCAAATTTTTTTTTATTCAACTTTAAACTAGATTAAATTCTAAAATTTAATCGCCAATTTATGCTGATAATTTGAAATTCACGTCAAATCATCATTTAAATATTTAAAATAAATTAAATATTCACAAATTAAATTGTTCAAAAATTCAGGACCGTTACATTGACATTACACTTTGAGATGTAAAGCCGGTTTCTATCAAATACGTTTCTGTTTGGTGGCAGATAATTTATTCTCTTAGCTTAATACACTTCTCTGAGACGTACGAGCTCAGGGGTTATGTAGTTGATGGCCACTAGTGATATATTCCCAATTTGGTAATGTGGCATACTAAGTGATGCTGATCATTTGTTGATCAAAGCATGGATTTTATGAAAAGCGTAGCTTTGTGGATGAGACTTCGTCGAACCTCACAACCCGAAAATAGTCGAAACGGGAAGAATGCGGCAAGGTTATGAGGGTCGCGCCCTTTAGGGTATGTCCATTTTCTTCTAGATAAAAAGTGCTATCATGATATGGAGCCCAGATAATGAACTTATGCAGTTATTGGAATTTGTTGGTGTCGTGGCCTTGGGTAAAGGTCGGTGACGACCGGGTGATGGCATACTCAGTCAGTAGTTACCAAGTTACAGAGGCAACCCGACCTTGTGTTGGCTGAGAGCCAGTTAGGTTCTCGGGGCGTCCCTCCAGAGGCGTACCCATTCAGTGAGGAAGTTCCTTATCCTGACCATTTGTTCGAAATCCAAACAAAACAATACGAGCCCTGTACAGTTTTCGTTGTATAACCTGCCATGTAATGTGGTGGTAACCTGCTATTGAACATGGTAGCTATAGTAGGTATACCATAATGGTGTTATGCTGGCTAAGATTAATATTATACTTTCGAAAGGTTTTCTGCACTAATAATAATATCAAAAGGTTTTTGCGTATCAAGCATGTTTGACTATCATAAGGAGAAATCTCCTCCAAGTGTGCACTTGCATTGTGTGTGTGGCGGGAGGCCTTATGGCAGTTTTATTTTCCAAAAAGAATTGCGGACTTCTTCTTACTTCTTTTGTTGTTTGTTTAAAAAAAACAACTATTTTTGTTTGCTCACACTAGTCCCATGATTGACCTGGAGTTTATTGTTCCCTTTCTAAACTCTGGGTGCCCACAATTTTCCACATGGGCAGCTTAGAGTCATCTTTTCAGATAATCAAATAGTAGGTATAGCTTTTGGCAATCTTTGGAGTCTTTGGTTTGGCGATCGCATTATGGTCCAAGTTTGCTTCAGTTCAGCTTGATAGTGGTTCGAGATTCTGGTTTGGAGTTTGGAGCTTAGCATGGAAAATGTTGTGTTGTCGCTCTATTTTCCGCTGTGGTATCTATCTACGATATATGTTGATCATTTCATTTGTATCATTATTGTATCAAATGTTGTGTATCAATAAAATTATTCTTCTGTTTCCACCGTGTTATTATCGCCTAATGTAGTTATAAGCTCCGGCGAACTAGACTCAATGTTTGAATCTGCGACATTTGGATATGGGTGACGTATTTAGGTGTCGATTTTCGAAGGTCGAGTCAGGGTCGCTACAAGTGGTATCAGAGCTAAAGGTTGAGTAAGAACTTTAGCTCAAGAGTATAACACATTAAGTGACTTATTAGAGATAGGGATATAAATGCCCTAGAATGAGTATCTCTAAGATATCTTGTCCATATGCCTCAGTAAATTCTTAAACTATCCACTGATAGTGAGTATAAGTGCAAGAAGAGAACGAGACAGGGGACAGGGAGTAACATTACAACTGGTCAGTACCCTACAACAACAAAGGAACAGCTTTCTCTATCAATCTCTTTTGATCATCATCCAATTTCAATTCTTTAATGACTTCCTGGCAGCTACAGGAAGAAGCTTTGTGTGGTGGTGGCCCTACGAATCTTTGTTGATGTTATAGATAGGTTCCTATTTCGTATTCTCACCATCAGTTTTTCATTCTTAACTTTAATGAATTTGAAATTTTAATTGAAATAAATTGATTAAAAAAATATAAAGCCAAATTGGATTGTATCCATTTGTCTATTATTTGGGGTCCCAATTCATTCTTCGAAAGGTTAGTTGCCCTTCGAACTAACCAATACCCCTGTATATTTCGTAGACCTGATGACCCGAGTATTTCATGAAAATATTAAATGAGTTCATTTTTGTATCTATTGTTGATATTATGATTTGGTAAGCCAAATATAGAATTGATATTCAAGTTAATTTAGTTAACCATTTCTCTATGTGTTCATCTGATCTTTGTTGTCCCCCTGTTCAACAAATTTCGGGGACGAAATTTTCTTAAAGGGGGAATCTGTAATGATCTCGGTTTTGAATCAAATTTAATTTTATAATTAGTATAAAATTTTGGATTAAATTGTGAATTAATTTGAAAATTTTCAAATTAAATAAGATATGTGCTTGTTTATACAAATAGATTGTAATTTGAAATTTGAATTTGAAACTCAAAAGTTAATATTTTAGAAAATAAATTGAATTTAAATACTCTATATTTTAAGATTTATAAAATTTCATTTCTAATTGTAATATATATATATGTAATATATATATGTAATATATATTTTGAAAGTTATATTTTGAATTTGATATAAATAATTTTCGAAAGTTATTTAAAGCTAAATTCTATATTTTGTAATATAATATGTGTGCTCATTTATTAATGTGTAATTAGAAAAAAATACATATAAATTTCTTTAAAGTTATAAATATTTGTGAAAGAAATATACATATATAAATAGTTATAAAAGGAAATATAAATAGAAAATTACATAAAAATATATTTAAAATATTAAATACATGATAAAAAGACAAGCGTAATCATCTTATCATTTTATTAAATATGTATAGGCGTAATATTACTTGAAAATACAAGTGTAAAACATGTATTATGGAATTTAACAAGTGTTAAGTAAATTTTATTATGTAATAACAAGTGTCTTTTGTTCCTTTATTTTTCAAAATAATAAATAAAAATGTAAACAAGTTGTATGCATACATCTACTTCACTTATTCCTCAATTTCTTTCATACTTTTTCAAAGTTTAATCAAAAGAAAAACCTAGTAAGCTATAAACCAGAAAATACAAACTAAATCATATAATCTCAAACCTGAGAACAAGATCATCTCGGTTTTTCAAAAATCAAAAAAGAAAAATTCAAAACAGCTCGAATTTAAAGCATATCAGCTCAGGCAACTCAACAAAGTATAGTTCAAAATCAAACAAATTTGAAGCCAGGATCATCTTAAAAATAGATTCAAGATAAAAAGCAAACAAATTCAACCTGAAGCTTTGAATCCAAATCAAACAAAGACCAAACTCATTTTCCAGTTCTTTGTCAAAAGCTTGTCCTCTGTTTTAGCATTCCAGGTGAGTAAACTCTTTAATTTGCTATATCTTGAGTTAGCATGTGATAATTTGTGAAGATTAATATGAAATATTCCTGCATGATGATGTAAATATAATTTAATGTATATATGTATGAAGAATATATGTGTTCATGCCTGGATATCTCTCTGTTCTAAGTTTCGGTTTTAAAACCTGTTTAAAAAATCAAAATCTTTCCCTCTAATCATCTATGGGCTTTGATGTCTAAATGAATTATGTTTTTATAATCAAGATCTGACTTCTAAAAATATTTTTAAGTTAAAAATGAAGAAAAATTGGACTGAGAAGAAGATATATAGTAAAAATTCAAACCATGTCAAGATTCCAATGTCTAATCTCCTTGATTCTTCTATACCATCCATCACGTCTTCGAAAATCATGATTTTAAGAGTAAAATCAAAAAATTTAGTGATCTATTGATTGAGAAAGACGAGGTTGAATGGAATTGAGACTATTGGCAATTGCTGGTCATCGGTGAAGTAAGGGAGTTCGTGGTTATGGGTGGAGGTAGCATGGGTGATGGGGATTCATGGAAAAATGCTCATAAATTTTTCAGATGATCGTGGTGGTCGGGCGAGATCGTTTTAGGGTTTAAACTCGGTTTTTGTCGAACTTATTTCTCGGGGAAACTGTGTAGTCGTCGTGGAACCGGAGTTGACCGCACCGGTGGGGGTCGAGGCATTGACGAGTGGCGCTGCTCTAGTCGAGGTGGCGTGGTTGCTGGTGGCAGGGATCGTCGGCACGAGGAGGATTTGGTTGATCAGTTGGGGTCCAAGAAGATGCTCGAGTGTTCGATCTCAAATTCCGATCGAGTTCGTTGACCTGGGAGGTCAGGAAGCTCGTATAGGTTGTCGTCGATAGGTTGAAGGTTGGAGCAGTGATTGTAGATGATCGGAACGACTGTACATGTGCACAAGCAATTGATGGTGTCAGTGATGTTGCTGTGTTGTGATGGACTCGAAGATGGTCTCTGGAATTTGGTGTTGGGACTCGAGTAGGTTATCGGGTTGCTTATGTGTATGTTAACAAGTTTAAAATTTTAACTAAAAAAGAAAGAAAAAAAGAAGGGGAAATGAATCGGGGATAGGCTCGGGTAAATTAGCATCAGGCTTGGGTTGATACCCGAAGTCGCCTCAGGTTTATGTTGAAAACAGTTTTGATTTCTAAAATTAAACAAGTTTTCAAATTTTAAATTTAATCATGTTTTAAAACACTCTCTTAATTAAATGTTTTATACCAGTTTTGTTAATTAGTTAAAGTTTTAAAATAATTATTTTAGAATTAATTAAGTTCAAGTGTTTTAATTCGTTATTTTAAAAGAATTCTTAAGTTTATTTTAAATTTAAATTGTATAATTAAGTAGTTAAAAGATAATGGTTTTAATTAACTTAAGTATTCATATGCTAGTGATAAATTATTTCAAGGGTTTATTTAAGATTTGAATGATGATTAAGTAATTAACAAAGACAATGAATTATCTTTAAAATATTTGATAATTAAAGATTTATTACTTACTTAATAATTAAAGGATAATTACTCTATGTAATTAATTTGTGATTTATTAATATAAGTGATTAGGGATAATCACTTATTGTAATTAATTATGGATAATTAATTAAATTGTAATAAATTAAGGGTTAATTTATTTATTTATTTAAGGTTAACTAATGTGGTTATTTAAGGGATAATTAATTACTTAATGGATAATTATTTAATATAAGTATTTGGAGGATAATTAAATAATTAAAGGTTAATTATTTAATAATTAAAGGATAACTAATTAATAATTAAAGGATAATTAATTAATTAAAAGTTAATTAGTTCGTGAATTAATTAATGATTGAAGGTTGATTGATTTATTAATTAAGGATGATTAATTAATAATTAAAGGTTAGTTAATTTAATTAATTAATTGAAGGATTAATTAATTTATGTAATTAACTTAAGGTTAATTAATTTATGTGATTAATTAAGGATAATTAATTAATTAACTAATGATAATTGATTAAGTTGGATAATTAAATTAATATCCAATGGTTTGTAATTAATTAATGTTAACTAACCCGAATTAATAATTTATTAAGCTGGTTTAAATTTATTATAATCGTATGATTAATTGATCTTACTTATGGATGATTGAAATTTTGTTGAATGTTTAAATTGTTTGATATCTCTGATGTGTGATGTTTTGTGTTATAAATTATGTGGATTGAACTGTGAACTGCGATTTATTTATTTATGATGAATTTACATATTTATATGTGAATATATGAATGAGGATAAGCGCTATAGGATGATACCGCTTATCGATAGTGTTGTGCTTGAATTGATGATGGTTGTGATATTCTATTATTGTGTATAAAACCCCTGGACTACACCACGCACACACAAATATGGATTTCACGAGGAATTGGTTATGTCACAGATATTTTGAATTTAAATATTATTTTGTTTTAAAAGTTGAATTTTGAATCCAAATGGTTTGGAAGTGAAATTGAGTTGAATATGAAAGGCTTTTAAAAAGGAAGTTTGAAATTTAAAATTAAGTTTGAATATAATATGTCTTATTGAAGTTTTGAAATTATTTTGGAACCTATGGTTTGAAAGGGTTATATAAGATATACCAAATATATATATGGATTTTAATCCATTTTTAAAAGTATATTAAATAAATTATTTTGGAGATTTGAATTTAATAGAACTTGCCGAGAATACGGCGGGTCGCTGATTTTCCAATGTATACTTTGAAAAGCTATAACTTGAGTAAATTTAATCGAATTTTCCCGAAAAGAAAAGCGTTTGTTTTCAAATAACGGCTTTCATATAATGAAAGAATTTTCAGTTTTTGTTGAAAGTATTTGAAGTTACGGGTGAATCAAAATGGAAATAGTTTTGAAAGCTATGAATAAATCTCTGTTAAAAATTGGGTGAACCTTGTTTCAAATTGAAGTGGATTTTAAAAGCGAATCTTTTGTTTAAAAGATTAAAAGGTGGATCTTTTGTTTAAAAGATTAAAAGTGGAAATTTGTTTAAACCGTTCAAAAGGAAAGGTTTTGGGCTAAAAGTTGTGACTTGACTAAGACCCAAAATATCCATGTGGTTTTAAAATTAGCGCTCATTATTCGGTTTAGCCGGGAGAGGACTTTATGTCATGAAACCCATTCCAGATAAGTGATACGACGAAATGGATAGCATTTGAAAACGGGGGTGAAGACCGGGTATTTTCAAAAATGAAAGTATCACCTATCGATGTCTCTACACCGAGTCACGCCGGTATAGAGATCTCCATATGTGATGGGGAGTACGATCGGGATTGTGAATACCCGAATTTGCAAGGGCTTCTTTGGAAGTGTCTTCGGTTCCATTCGAACTCGGAACGAACTTGTATGGATGTATGTTTGACATTACACTTTGAGATGTAAAACTGGTTTGTATCAAATACATTTCTATTTGGTGGTGGAGAATTCATTCTCTTAGCTTAACACCCTTCTCTGAGACGTACGAGCTCAAAGGTTATGTAGTTGATGGTTACTAGTGATATATTCCCAATTTGGTAATGTGACATACTAAGTGCTGCTGATCATTTGTTGATCAAAACATGGCTTTTGTGAAAAGCAAAGCTTTGTGGACGAGACTTCTTTGAACCTCACAACCCGAAAATGGTCGAAACAGGAAGAATGCGGCAAGGTTATGAGGGTCGCGTCCTTTAGGTTATGTCCATTTCCTTCTGGATAAAAAGTGATAGCATGGTATGGAGCCCAAATATTTACTTATGTGGTTGTTGGAATTTGTTGGTGTCGAGGCGTCGGATAAAGGTCGTTAACGATCGGGGGATGACATACTCATGTTAGTAGTTACGTAGTTACAGAGGTACCCGGCCTTATGTTGGCATAGAGCCGGTTAGGTTCTCGGGGCATTCCTCTAGAGGCATACCGATTCAGTGAGGAAGTTCCTTAGCCTGACCATTTGTTGGAAATCCAAACAAAGCAATACGAGCCCTGTACGGTTTTAGTTGTATAACCTGCCATGGAATGTGATGGTAACCTGCTATTGAACATGGTAGCTATAATAGGTATACCAATAATGGTGGTATGCTGGCTAAGATTAATATTATACTTTCGAAAGGTTTTCTACACTATGCACTAATAATAATATCAAAAGGCTTTTGTGTATCAAGCATGTTTGACTATCATAAGGAGAAATCTCCTCCAAGTGTGCGCTTGCATTGTGTGTATGGCGGGAGGCCTTATGGTAGTTTCATTTTCCAAAAAGCATTATGGATTTCTTCTTACTTCTTTTGTTGTTTGTTGTTTCAAAAAAACAACTGTTTTTGTTTGCTCACACCAGTCCCATGACTGACCTGGAGTTTACTGTTTCCTTTCTAAACTCTGTGTGCCCACAATTTTCCACACGGGCAGCCTAGAGTCAGCTTTTCAAATAATCAAATAGTAGGTGTAGCTATTGGCAATCTTTGGAGTCTTTGTTTTTGGCGATCACATTGTGGTTCGAGTTTGCTTCAGTTCAGCTTGATGGTGGTTTGAGATTCTGGTTTGGAGTTTGGAGCTTCGCATTGAAAATGTTGTGTTGTCGCTCTTTTTCCGCTATTGTATCTATCTCCGATATACGTTGATCATTTTATTAGTATCATTGTTGTATCAAGTGTTGTGTATCAATAAAATTATTCTTCTATTACTACTGTGTTGTTATCACTTAATGTTGTTATAAGCTCCGGCGAACCAGACACAACGTTTGAATCTGCGACATTCGAATGCGGGTGATGTATTTGGATGTCGATTTTCGAAGGTCGAGTTAGGGTCGTTACAAATTCGTTCGAAACTAAATATTGAAATTAATTTGCAACTTATTTTTATTGGAATTTTTTAATAAATTAAAATATAATGAAGTGGATTAATTAACGGACTTAACGTAAAAAACAAAAAAAATTGTGTTAAATTATAATAAATGTTTTAATCAAAATAAAACATGTTTAAGTGGAATAAGATGGACGTTTCATTTTCATGTAAATATTTGAATTGGATTTGAATGTGTAATAACAATTAAATTTCTAGTTATTGAAATGATTTGGATTTTTACGTCGTGATTTGAAATGGAAATATTAGTGTTGTCCATAACTATGCATTTGGAATTTTTTTGAACATGAGATTGATTTTATTTTTATTGAACGATTTAAATGTTAACTTTTATACACAATTAAATTGGGTCCTGAAAATATTCCCGTTGAATCCGGAATAGGGTTATTTGGCTACGAATGCCAGTGGACACGTCTAGTTTAGGGGTCCGAGAACATTATCTAGTCAAATTCGATAAAACCATCTCATTCTCCTTCATTCGATCAGCACTCATTTTCAGCTGACCCTAATAATATTAGCAGCCAATATCAAACACCTCCATCTGATAATCACCATCGATCGAAGCTAATATATCCATTTTTAGCCTTCAACTTCTATTACAAAGTTGTAGAGCTCGACGATATGAAGCTATTCAACGGTCATGATCGTCATTGCAATGATGGATTGACGGCAAATCGATCATGAACTTCAGATCTACTTTTTCCTATTTCATCCACTACGATCGACGATTGGCGACAACACCTGAAGGGAAGTTGGAGAGGAGGAGGTCATCTATCCACAACCGAAGTCTGTTGAACTCCATTGATATATAGCAGCCAAAAATTGATGATGACCGAAGCAACTTGGTGGGTTTGCTGGAGACGAATGGCGGAGTTATTAGGGTCATAGTTGCGCTGGTGTAACGAGCGAGGTCCGACACATCGTGGGAAGTGAGGGAAGGTGGTCCGGTCAGCTGTGATGGTGGCATCCAAGGTACGGAGGCGATTTCGAGTCTGGGAAGATGGAAACGCGTTTATGGGTAATGGCGTGGATTAGTAAGGTTAATTAAGGTAATTAATTAGGTTACATTTGTTTAATTAAACTAAAATATAATTAGATGTTCTAATAATTGTATTGTGTTCGTACGAGGTCGGATTGACGTGCGGATTTTTATGTTGGATTCGTATTGACATCGTGTACGTTGTGGAGTTGGATTCGTCATCATTTGGTTAGTTTGAATTTTCAGCTTCGATAAAAGGTGAGTGTTCAAATCACTCACACCATACTAAAATATTTTGATGTTGGTTAAATTAAAATCATGAAGTGATTTAAAAAATTTTGGCAAGGCTAGCCAGTTTTTATTGTGGACCGTCCACTTTTATTATGAAAATTTTAGTACATGTGAGAGGCCAAGGTGACCCTGCAGCAAAAACATCACAAAGCAACCTACAACCCACGAACGGGTTAGGCACCAAAAACCATACAGAAAAAATAATATCCCAAAACAAATAACCAAAAGATACAGAAGAAAGTTAATCACCAAAAAGGCTAATCAGGAAAAAGATCTGCTAACCCATAATCCATGCCACATTTCGAGTCATCTAAATGCATGGAAGAAGAAACTGGTAGGAAAGACGTTGTAATATCTGAGGCAGTAAGAAGAGGAGCAATAGTCCAAGCAGAAGCAAAGGCCAGAAAGGACTTCAACCTTGAAAGAAATAAGGGATCAGAGGGACCGGCTATAAGATTAAATTTATTGGTTGATGATAGTTAGTATAGTTTTGACAGTTAAATTTAATTTGCATTGAATCGAATTTAAATTGACAGTTTAAAATTTGAAATATGAAATTAAATTGCTAGTTAAACACCGATATTTGATAACTAGTAACTCTTGTATATATTGACTATTTTGGATGTTGATTGTGATGGATGCCTATTGATTGATATGTTGGATGATTGGATGTTTATTTATTCTGTTATATCCCTGTTATTCACCCTGGATGTTACCGGTATAACATTAAATCATTTCAAATAAATTAAGAAATAGGTTGAAATGATATATACCTATGACACTTTGATTTGGATTGAAATGATATATATCCATCCCTACAACTAAAATTTAATATACTAATCACTTGGCTATAGGATAAAAAGTTACATATGTATACCAGATTGGTTAAATTAAATGATTTCAAATTCTTGAAATTTATTTCGTTTAAATAATATAGTTCTAAAGAAGTAAAAGTTTTATTTCTACGAATTGAATTACTTTAAAAATTCAAGTTTTAAAATGTTGAAATTTTAAATTGTTTAAGGAATTTGTTAAAGGATTTAATTTTGAAATTGAAGTTATAATTGAAATAAAATTTAAATTGAATTGTTTTAAATATTTGAAATTTTATTTGAACGTTGAAACTTAATTTAATTAAAGTGATTTGAATTGATATTTTGAATTTAGATTCGAACTTGATAAAGTTGAAATGGATTCAATAATTTGAAGTGAAGTATTTTCCATTTAAATTGGATTGTCTTAACTGAATTTGAATTTAAGTTAAAATGTTTCAAACTGAGACTAATTTAAATTAGAAAATTGAAATTGAAAGGAAGTTTGAAATTGATATTAATTTGTAATGAATTCGAAATTGAAGTTAATTTGAATAGAAACTGAAATTGGGATAAAGTTAAATCGAACTGTGAATTTGAGGTTGATTAGAATTGGATATTGGAAATTGAATTGGTTGATTTGAAATTCGAACTTAGGTTTTAGATTTGTTGAAATTAGAAAGAAACAGTCTAAATTATTTTCAAGATAAACTATTTAATATAAAACTGTATTAAAATCCAACTATTTTAACTTTGCAAATTATTTTGATTTCCAAACTATTAATAGATAAGCTATTTTCAATAATCAAACTATTTGATTTCCAAAACGTTTTCAAATCTCCCAACTATTTACAATTCTCCAAAATATTTTTAAATTATTCAACTGTTTCAATATTTGAATTGTTTCGGAAGCTGAAACTATTTATATTTAAATCATTGGATTTAAATGCGAATGTGGTTAATATGAAGTTATAACCTATTATTGAATGTGAAACTGATTTCGAATTGAATATGAATTTTGAAGTGAATATTACTTTGAAGAGATAATATGAATGATTTGAAATGAGTTTTATTTTGAAATGAGTTTTATTTTGAAGTGAATATGATATTTTGAATACAAAGTATAGTTCACCTTTGAAATGTAAAAGAACCATCTGGTGTGCAAATGACATTCGGTTGTTGAAGAGACCGTGGCCTCTTATTGGCATACTCTTTGTCAATATTGAAACCACTTTAACAACTATGTACATAGTGGATGATCCAGAATGAAGTGGATGGTTTTGGCGAACGTTTGCTAGATTTGAAGAAAGTGAACAATGATGGATGACTTGAACTTGTGTCAATTTGAAATGACTAAAACGGGAGCCGTACCGGCGAATGAGGTTTGCTACCTCTAGCGGACATAATTTTTCGTATTACTATCATGACATTGTTATTAATTGGTGTGCACCTTCGAATTTTAGGAGTGTGGGACGCGGTGGGCCGTTAGGGGTTACCTCCAGCCGGGAAGGGTAAACTGGTAGTTTCCTACCTTGGACATCGCCTCAAGTGCCTTGTCATTCTTTTGTCCTTATTCGAGACCACTACGATTTTGGTTCAGTGTTGTCGTATCATGGCGCATCCTTATCCACCAATGGTTTGCGGGTATTTTATATGCAAATTATATGACAATGCTTAAAAACGCATTAAGGGAGATCAATGTAAAGTCTTAACGCTATAGTTGTGTTTAATTTGAAGCATTAGAAGTGAAGCATTATTCAGTAGATAATACATATCCTTAGTCATATAATGTTGGTATCATGATCGACTGTAATCAACTCAAAGTAAAAATCTCTTGCTAGAGTAAAACGGTTAATAAATAATTTTATTATCAAACTAAGGACTTTGTTTTTGAAAAGTCGAGTTGAATGTGAATAATATTGGAATTTTAACCAATATCGGGTTTCATATATCCTCGAGTGGTATAGTTTTAACATATAGAATGTGTGTAAACTATCATTACAAAAAAGTATCGTCTAAGAAAATGTGAAATTGGAATTTATCAGAAAATATCTTTAAGCAATGAATTTGGTCAAACCGTTGCACCATTAGCGAAGATGACGTGTAAACATTATATAGGAACCCAATCCATTTCTCAACCAGTGAAATGTGTAAATGTCAAAGAAATCGATAATTGGATCTTAACGGCACATAAATCTAATTTTAATAGTAGTCCAATCTAGTTGATTAAAAAAGGTCATATTTTATTCGAATGTTTTGATTTATCTAATTAAATATTTAATTAAATATATTTAATGTCAATATATGATAGAGAGAAAGGATGGTAGACAAGGATGAAATATATAACGTAGGATGAAGTGTAAAAATTATATGAGTGAGAATGAACATATCTAATATGTCAATATATAAATGATATGAAGTGCATGTGAAATATATAACATAGGAGATGTGAACATGGTCAATATATACATATGTAGATATTGGGATTTATATCTACCATGTATATCCAAAGCATTCATATTTCAAAGCATTCATATCCATTCCTCTAGCGGCCAGGGAAGGCATTGGATTACCGACAGAACATGAACTTTCAGGGTTGCCTCACCTCATCAGCCATTAGTTTGTATACTATGAGTTTCCTTATTCGCATTTGTTCATGCACCTCCAAAATTCAGAAGTCAACTACGTAGATCCATTCTTTGCTTTTGGATAACCAAGTGTTTTTAAGAAATAAAAGTAAAGAGAGTGAGAGCTATATATAGTAGAGGGATAGACATATCCACACACACACACACACAGATATATATATATATATATATATATATATATATATATATAAAAATACAAATACATTATATATAGCATGTACAATTCCTAAGGTGTTAATCTTCAATTATTAAGTTTCTACCAAGATTTCTACTTAGCTATGTTTTACTTAAGTGTCCCCTAAGCTTTGGTACTGTGTTGAAACTTCTCCTACTTAAAAACCCAAAAATGAATGCCGATGATGACGTAGTCATCACAAGAATTATTTTCAAGCGATAAAATAAGAACATTATTTTTTTTCACAGCATTAAGTCAACACAGCAGCTAAATAAATTCGTTACATATAATTGTCTTTACATTTTATAAATCTTAAAATGTGCCATCACAGGAGTAAAATATAATAAAACTCAAACAGATGTATCATTCTCGACATATGAAGATGTTAACACGAACACTTAACCAGTTATAAACTCATGTTTTACAATAGTGAAATATAAAAGCAACATTTATTTGTTAAAAGCCTTCTGCTTCATCTTTGGCTACTTTATTCATCCTCAAATGGTAACCTATCTAATTCATAAACTCAGCCTACTTGAACAAGTACCCATGATTTTGTGGAAAATGACAAAAACACGGGTCAGACATAAAGCATGGTGTGAGTAAAAACTTACCGTAAACATACACATAGTGATACCATACCGCTAAAGCATGGAATGTGTTTCCTTCTCACTTATGCATTACGGCAAATACATCATATCATGAAAATAATCGTCCACATCATGTGCATCCATATAGCATCATTTTAGTTATAAGCATACTCAATACTTAACATCCAATTATAAATCAAGTCATATTCTCATCACTCATATTTACACACATTACATAACACTTATTTTGGTGCCCATCAAAAACTTATCAATAACTATTTAGTGATTACCTACCTAGGCCCTCTACTTAATAATCAATCTTTTCCCGCATAACGTAACTTGATGAAATAGCCACTCAGTCCAACATTGGAGCCACCCTGACTGTAATGACCCGGATTTTCAGACCAGCCAAAATCTCCAAAAACCTGTCTGTTCTAAAACTACTAATGAAAACTACCAATTTAATGCACAATATCATTTGATAAATATATAACACGACTAAATGTATAGGATACAAATTCAATAAGCAACTTGTCAAAGTAATTATTTGTTCTATAAGGTGTGCTTTAATACATACCACATTCAAATATTAAAAATCTACCACTACAAAAATCTGATGAGAGAGACACCAATATTCGTTCCTGCAATCTCAATAAACATGTCAATGTAGAATAAAATGGTAAGCATGAAAGATACAACATCATATGATAATTAACAAACAATAAACATGAAAAAGATATGGTATCATTGGAGTTGCATCACTACCACTTATGGCTGCCTATGTACCCTCATCTAACTGGGTATCTAATTAGATATATGATCAAACCAACGTAGTTCTCCTACCACAAATAGGATCTAAGGAGCATACGATGCAACAAACAATTATGCAATTCCCAAACTACCCACTTAGGCTTAATCTTCAATTTAGATTTTCTAAAATCTAATTAACTTTGTTATTTTTAAAATATAATCCTTTTAGAAAACAATCTCTTTAAACTAAATTTTCGATTTTATGTCAAATCCTTTTGAAATAATATACATACATACATACATACATAGATATATATATCCTTTATATCAAATTATACTTTCCTTCGGGATTAAAAACAGATCACTTTTGGAAATGGCATTAAATACTTTGTATAATAATACGGTGTTGTATTTAATATATTTATTTGAAACTCCCAAAATACTCTACTATAAAAGAATATTGAAATATATGCAATTAGATTGGGAGGTTTCTCTCAATAAAAAGGCGACTGGATCCCAGCTTCTCTAAAATATATAAAGTAAATCCCTCTATCAAAGCGTGGACAATACTAGGGTTACACTAACCCTCCACCCACTTTTCAGTTATGGGTTACCTGAATCATCGGTGACATAAAAAATCATTTTGTTTATCGAAATGACAAATCATTTTGCACTAATATTCACAAATACTCCCAAAATACAGTGTAACGACCCGTAGTTTTCAATAATTAAAAACATTGCTAATTTAATAAAGTTTTGTAATTTAATGTTGGAAGAAATAAAAATTTGTGATTTAATAATAAGAGTATAATTGAAGTAAAGTGAAATAGTATTAATTTAAGGTAACTGATAACTACTTTAAATGTAATTCCAATTAATTAAAAGAATTAAGGAGTTATAATCAATATAGACTGTGAATAAATTATAGTAAAATATGTATTAATTGATAATTGGATTAAAAGAGCAATTGATAATTTAAATGTTGATTAATTAATAAAATAATGTGTAGTAAATGGTGATTGGATAGAATTTGTATAGTATAAGTTGTTATAACAACTGGTGGTAAGTAATAAACTTACAAATGTGATTAAATATAGAAATGGTGACAATTATTGTTTGTTACCAATTCATTTAATCAATTGCAATTGAATGTCATTAAGTGTTACATTAATGTGAGTCAAGACAATAACTGTAAGTTGTGAATGTGACAAATGAATAGAAATGTTAGTTATATTCACAATGTAGTAATTGATTTAATAAAAGAGTGAAATCAAGATAAATAAATCAATTTGGGATTTTAAGTTATAACTAATGTGTGAAATTGACGAAAATTCAATATAATGGAAATTAGCAGTTAATACAAATAAAAGGTAGAAATTGTAGAATATTAGTGAAATAAGACATAAAAAGATGTTAACTATATTATTAGAGTAATAATTGATTGAATATAAAGATTGAAATCAACTTTAGTCAATTTGTTGAAATTAAATTATAATTAATTGGATTAATTGCACTTGAAACTGAACACTATATTTTGAATTAGTTTATTAATTTGAATATAAAAAGTGATTAACTAAATTAATATTAATTTATCTAATAAGCGTGAAAATAGCCATTTTGACCACTAACTCGGATTTCGACGAAACCAGTTTCATCGGATCTGTAGTAGTGAATTATTATAGGATTTCATGTTTCGTAGCGATCGGACTTGTCATTTGATCGTACTGGCTCGAAATGCCTAGAAATCAGTTTAATTGAAATCAAATTGAAATAAGCCGATTTTAAGCTAACTTTTTTATATGATGGAATTAGGACTTGAAACCTATTCTATTGAATTTAGAAATATCAAAAACATCTATTTTGATATATGGGATGGCCTATTTTCGTTTTGGGGTCGGAAAGGGCTTTTTGGATCGTGTAGTCGTTTCGATCCAACCCTGCCAATATATAGGCTGTTATAAACCCTAGTTGTTTCTCATATTATTATTTCTATACATACATATTCCTCCTTCTCAAACCAAATTTCCAAATTCCAAAACCTGATTTCAAAAAAAAAAACCGAAAAAATTTACTCTAGGTTTACTTCGAGTCGGGAAGAGGTTTACTTCAAGTTTTAGAGGCGAAAACCCTACAGCGACTTGGGATCAGAGAGAGTCGAAGCCAAACAAGGCGGATCTAGGCGCGCTTCGAGTTCCAGAGGAAAAATCCCTGGAGCGACTTCATTTCAGGAGCCAAACGACTTGGGTCTCAGGTCATTTTGGCAGAAACTCAGTGCAAGCATCGGGTAATTGAGGCAGCAACTCGAAGAAAGACCCAAAGTCAAAATTTTCCAATATTTTAACGTTAATAACTTTTTCATATGAGCTCGGATTCATGCGCGGTTTTCTCCGTTTGAATCGTATTAGAATTCCTGGCATTATAGAGCTAGTTTGGTGAAATTCTGAGACAATTGAATTTTAGGTCTTTTTTTGGATTTCAAATCAATTTGAAATCAAGGTGAGTGTTTTAACCCACTCATAATTACTAAACTATCTTATGTTAGCTACAATACATTTATGAGGTGATTTGAAATTAAGTGATCGATGTTTGGTTGTTTAAATTGTCGTTCTAGTTAAATTTGACTACTGTTGCATTTAATCATCATTTAATTCAATATTGAATTTAAATTGTCAATTTAATACCTATTATTGATCATCAGTTATTTGGTGATGTTTATTGATTGATTTGGATGATGATTGTGATGGATGTTTGATTATCGATATTGTATGACTAGATGATTATATTTTATATTGTTAAGAACTGCAAGTTCCCTGTGGGTTGAAATGATACATACCCGAACGATCTATAGATTAGGGAAAAATCGTTATGGGTTAAAATGACAGACTCAAAAGATTTTATGGATTTTATTTAATTCGGGGTTGTGGTTTCAAATGATATATAACCGTAAAAATTTAATTTGCGGATTGAAATGATAAATATCTGTATCACTTGACCCTAAGGTAGAAAATTATATATGGACACTGGATTGGTTAAATTAAATGATTTTTGAATCTTTGAAATTTTGAATTTAGTTAACTTGTATTTTGAAATAGAAATTGATTTATATAAAAACTAAATTATTTTCGTTAATCCAAGTGTAAATGCTGAAATTGGAATTAATTTAATGAATTGTTCAAAGGATTTGAATTTGAAATTTCAAAGCTGAAGAGTCAAATATAAATGAATTTATCGGAATTGAGTTATTGAAATTGTTTGGTTAGAACTTTGAGATCCATTTCAAACTAATTTAAACTATTTTAATCAATTTAAACCATTTTAATTTATTTTAATCTATTATAACCTATTTAAGCCAATTTAATCTATTTTCCTATTTTAAACTAATTAAACCTATTTAATCTATTTCAAATCTAATTAATATCATTTAAATCTATTTAATCCATTTTAAATTTTATTTAGTCTATTTAAAAATCTACTTAATATAATTTAAATATATTTAATCTATTTAAATAAAATTTAAATTGATTTAAACTATTTTTATCATTTAAACTATTTTAAATCTATTTAAAATATTTTAAAACTATATAAACTATTTATAATTATCTAACTATTTTTTAAAGGTTCAGACTGTGTAAAGTGAAGTATTATATTTAAATCCTTGATGACAATACAACTTAAGTTGGAATTTGGAATTGATACCTTTTGTGAAATGACTTATTTGAGTAAATATGATGATTTTGGAACTAGGATTTAGTTTACCTATCTTATCGATAAATTCAAAAGTGAATATGATTTTGAAAATGAATATAGTTTTGAAAGTGAATATGATTTCGAACGAAATATGATTTGAAATCGAATATGATATTTTAACACTAAGTATGAATTGACTTCTGAAATGTAAAAGAGCCATCCGATGTGAAATAAGCGTTTGGTTGTTAAGAGACCGAGATCACTCTTTGCGAATATCGAAAACCACTTTAACAACTGTGTACATGGTGGAGATTCCAGAAATGAAGTAAGATGGTCTGGCGAATGATTTCTATATGAGGTGTTGACGTGACCCTGACTCCCGTGAGTCAACTTAAATGTGACTAAAACATGAGCTATACCTGGGCCAAGTGAGGTCATTCCTTCGATTGGACATGCTTCTTCGATATCGTATTATTACTTTGTGATGATTTGGTGGCCACCCCTTGATTTTTGATTATTCGAATGTGTTCCAAGGTGGGCGGTAGTAGTTACTACGCGTTACCATCATCTGGGTCTGCAATTGGTAAATCTACCCTGGCATTTCCTCGAGTGTCGTGTTCACATGCCCTAGAGCGCCTTCTACGAGTTTGTTTTGTACCATACCTATGGAGTGCCCTATGATAGCCCTCTAGTTTACGGAGGAATTACGGTATTGTATAGACTATGGGAATATATAAAAATATGTTAAGGGGGATATGGGTAATGCCTTAATGCTATTTTAATAATTTACTTTATTGTAGACATTATTATAATAGCGTATTGTACTACATAGTAGATAGTTTAATGGATCCTTAAAAGATGGGAATCCCGAAAATCTCTTAAGTTATTGCACTCACGTTAGATACTGGATTGGAGAAGCCAAACCCTGTAAACATCTCCGACGCCGCTCCACCCATATTTATTCACTGTTGATTTAACTTACATAAGATCTTTTAGTTCTGACTCAAGTGTTTTGTCTTTTCAATTCGTTCGGATCAGTCTGAGCTTTTTAGTTTATCGCAGACTTCTTTCTGGAGGACGAAGATGAAGATATAGTACTATTATTAATTGTTTTACTTATTCCGCTGCATCATGTTGTTCCGCTACATTTATTTATTTATTATTGTTGCATGTAACTCTGATCTATATTATAAAAGTATAATCAAATATATTTGTAAACAGCTTCATGAACTGTTTATTTGAATATTTTATCATTTTGCTGCGAGATTTTGTATTTATTTCCTTTCTTTCTCCACTTTTCTTATTTCTCCATAACAATCTGCCCTTTGGAATGGTTTGAGTCTGACGTGTTTGTCTACTTAAAATGTCCATAAAGACAGGTCGTTACGTACATTATTGTTTATTTCCTCCAAATCTTTGGAAATCTATTTAAAAACTACCAAGGTTTAATCCACAAAATTCTTTTTATTTATAAAATACATTTTTAAATATATTTATTTATAAATCACTATTATATAAAATCATTTCCAAAATATTTATTTTCAAATTCTATATAAATACCTTTATATAAAATCACTTCGAAGTATTTACTTCCAAATATTTCTATTTATCTTTTCAAAGAAACCATTTCATTTAAAAGTCAAACATCTTTAAAGTTATAATAAACATCTTTTATTATAGCAACTACTTAATCAAATATTTTCATCGAACACTTTATAGTCAAACGGTGAAATTCTAATCATAAGATCTACATATCTACCCAACCCATGCATACAGAGATTAATTGTTCATAAACTGGCCGAGCATAATTCAAACAACCAAACAAACAATAATAAATACACATTATTATCAACAATTCAACAAATTGAATAATGACACATAAATCAAAATTAACTGGTATATATATAAATAAATTATTTGATTTATAAAGTAGCAGAACGACGATTTATGCTACTAAATAGATGTCATCAATGAAGTATACTTAACTCATTACGATAATTCAACTTATACTATTCCTCGTCTAAGAGTGAAGCCAAGTAAGTTAGAACATTGGTTGCATCAAAGCCTTTCCTAGACATTTCATTCTTGAATTTCACAAATAGACAAGTCTACTCGTTAGGTTTTATCCTTAAGCAAAGTTAATTACCTTTTTCAAAGCTTATATAATTATTAAAATATATTTAAACATGAAACCAATCTCAAAACACACTAATATAAATTAGAAAAGAACCCTAAAAATATTAGAGAAAAATACTTAATTTAAATATCATTTTTATACAATTTAAAGTTTCAAATAGGAAAGATAGCATTTCTGCAAATGCTCTAAAGTTCTGTTGCACGTTTTTAACATATTTTGCTACAACTTTGTGCCTAGTTTTCAATGCCTTAAGAAATGATTTTAGATCCATTATTTTTATAATAGTTGGTATATTCTGGGTACTTAGAAACCATGAATAGAAATCCCAAAGAATATATTTCAATTATTTTACAGAAATTTCTAAAAATAAGGTATTTTCTGAAGTGCTCATATAGCCACTACTGCGCTATAACTTTTGCCTCTTCGTTCAACTAGCTATCAAATAATTTAAGTTTCAAATATTTTACAACAAGAATAATATGTTATTAACTTAATAAAATAGTGAAGAAATCCCTGAAAGTTTCCATAAAAATAAACTTTATTTCCCAAAAACAGGGGATTTTAAAAGTGTCGGTATAGCGACTATTTTGCTATTAACTTTTACCACTTTGGTTCACATTTTCTATAAGTTTTCAAAATATATACCTTGCTTTTCAAAACATTTATAGAAGTGTATAAATCAACCAAAGTAGTTATGTCAAAATATTTTCTTAAATCGCTTCTTTTCACAAATTAAAGTTAAGAGATTTCAAAGTGCGTTTATAACAACTATCGCTATACGGACAATTCCGTATTTCATTCAATATTTAATATCATTCAATTTTATTCACATATATGACTTTCAAATTCAAACCACATTATTAGAAACATATTTTAACATATGTATTTAAATCAACATGTCCATTTTGAATGTTCAAATGAACTTATCACAATTCAATGATTTTAAGGCAACTAATTAAATAACCACATCCTTTGTAGAGCATGTAATTTAGGGTCATAACTTTAAATAGTTAGTGTTTATTATCATTGTAATAGCAAGAAATTTCTACAAGCAATATTATCAATATCAAGTTATTAACTGCATTCAAACTAAGAATAATTCACTTTTATTTAAACCAAACACTTCCTACCAATATTCAGTCAATCAAACACTTCCAACTCTAAACAAAACATCACTAAAACCGCCCTCCCTCTTCCTACAGCACACTCCATAACCATCTCCCTTCTCTATGATCATGGCCATCATCGCCACCCCACCTTAGCTCATGGCCTAGTCTCCTTCACTCACCATACTCATGGAATAAAAGCCTCATCCTCCACCTTGATGCTCATGGCCTAAGGCTATATTCTCTCTGTAATGCTCACGACCATAGAAGAGGGAAAAAAAGGATAAAGAAGACATGAAGAAGGAAGAAGTGAAGATATGGTTTAGAAGTGAATTTTGTAGAAAATGAAGAGGCTTTGCCCTCTTATTTACAGCCTTGGGAATTTAGTGGAAAATTTTACAAAAACCCCTCTTCTTCCATGCTTGAGAACATGCACACCATACCCTTACACACCTTACTTCCCTTAAATCACTCCTTGATTTAAGGTTCCTTTAGTCCTATCTCTTTTATTAATTTAAAACTTAGTTTAATTAATCTTTTGTTAATATAAGAGAGATGTTTAATTCTTGTTAATGTGTGCATATGTTAATATACAAGTTGCAAAATATTATAAAACTTGTATTGCACAAAATGTTGATTTTTAACAAAATGTTTTCCGATCACCTTTTCAGTTTTTTTTCAAAGTGTATATTTTTGTAAACATATTCCAAAAGTAAGATCCTTATTTATGAATTTAAAAGTATTTAACAAGGTTATAAAAATCATATTTAATCACATTAAATCTTAAATATAAATATTTAAACAATTTAGATATTTAAATACAAAGTGTTTGAAATTATGGGTCGTTACACTAACTAACCTTAAAGGTTAACGTAAAGCACCATAATTACATTCTAGCAACATCCTTACTAAGCATCAGTAACCCCTCTTAGTCTTGAAAACCCTTTGTTTCACATTGTCTATTTATTAATAACACCACCCTGATGTTTTAGCACCCTGCCATGAAGTTACCTTAAAGTTTAGTTTAACTGAATTGAACCCAGTAGACTTCCAAAGTCGTGGCAGCCTACCATATAACGTTGAATTTTAGGCATCGTTAACTTTGACACCTGTCATTCAACAACTCCATGAGTCGGTATATCTTTTACGATTTTCGTTCAGTCTATTTCTTTCATTTATTTATTGTGTACCTTGCACATTGTTTAGATAAAACATTTTTATCTTTAATTTCAACAATGCAACTACCATTTCTTTGCTTCCCTGATCTTATTCCATTTCAAAATTCAAATAAGTTAAAACAATAATAATTATAAACTTTCCTCTATAATTTCATCCTTTTGAAATTCAAAATCAATATCTTACAAATTGGCTTCCAAAATGTCATTAATAACTTTCTTCATTTATCTAAATAATTCATCTTTACCAGCTATCGTGATAATAGTTTAACAGCTTCGGGAGTCAATGTTAACCTGAATATCTCATATCATAATTACAATGCTTCGCAACCGATAGTTACTGCAATATATACCTACCACATCTTATAGTTATCGTATAGCAAGTGGCAAATCAATAATTAAATGGAAAACAATATTTTCCTTAATTATCATCTCATATAACCTGCACACATTTCATTTATTTACTTATTGTTTTTTTTGTAACAGTAATTCCTGACTATAGACGAGAATTAACCTTTATTTGTTAATCATTTCCTGAGTTAAGTTTATAATAAAGGTACATTTTTCCTTAGCCAATTAGTTCATATTAAATCGAAAATTAATGAGAAACCCCTAAAAAATTCACTGAAATTCTGTTTACCTTTAATATAAGATCTCCTTTGTACAAATATTAAATCTTCTTCTCGCATATTTACAGCCGAATTTAATTATATATAGTGGCCCTTAATTACCAATTAAGTGATTTCCATTATGCACAACTAAGTCTAGTTACATCTCATCTAATTAGATTCCCAACTTTATCATTCAATCCCATATTCATAAAGTAAAAAATGCCCCTCGTATATTTACCTTCTTTAATTCGTTCATTTTCTTATGTAATTAATTAATCTTTATGTTTTTAATTTATTTACTTAATTAGTTATTCATTAATTAATGGTCGCTGCAGTCTCCCCTCCTTATAGGAATTTCTTCCTCGAAATTCAGGTAAGGAAGAATAAAAATTACACTAATACCGTGATAGTGCAAAGTTTTCTTCACATAAGTACACACAAGTACAAAAGTTACACTAGTATTCTACTAATGTAAATCATCAATAATTAACATGATGCATCAGTTCAATTACCAACACTAATCTTTTTATGACACAAATACACTAATGCCACTAATAGTAAATACATTAGATAAACAAAGCATACTGCTACAAACATGAATGTCTCAAATATTTTGAGGTAGATGTTCCTTATACTATCCTCTACCTCCCAGGTATAATCATCATTATCGTCACTCCTTTGGACGTGAATAAGTCTAATAACTATGTTTCTTAACTCCTTCATATCACAATCACCCATGCTTCCACTACCATACTAGGGTTGTTCACACATTTCTTTAAATGCAATGTATGAAAAACATTATGCACATTTGCCCAACTATTAAGTGACTCGACTCTTTATGTGTGTTTGTCGATCCTCGCTATCATTAGAAACAGAATTACATATCTAGGAGCTAATTTCCTCGCCTTCCTAAAGCATATGACACCTCACGTCGGTGAAACCCTTACGGACACTTGATCGCCCATTGTGAACTCTGGTTCCCTTCTTCTCTTATTGTCACAACTCTTCTGCCATAGTTGCACAACTTTCGTTCTAGTTTGAATCAAACCTATCTTCTCGGTAGCATCTCTTACCAAGTCAGGTCCTAACATGAGTCTATCTCTTGTGTCCAACCAACAAACATGTGACTTACAGGGTCTACTATAGAGCTCCTCAAATGATGTTATTCCAATACTCGATTGGTAAGTATTATTGTAAGAAAGCCCTACCAAATGAAAGTGGTCATTCCAACACCTTCAAATGTCTAGCACACATGCCTTTAGCAAATCCTCCAACACATGGTTCATCCTTTCCATTTAGTCATTTTTCTATGGGTGGTAAGCCATACTCAGATTCAGTTTTGTACCTAACTCACTTTGCAAACTTCTCCAGAACTCATAAATGAATAATGGGTCTCTATCGTTAACTATGCTGCTTGAAATCTCATGGAGTCCACAACATTCTTTACATATAGCTTTGCTTAGCTAGTTGCTTTTCTTGTTGACTTCACCAGGATAAAGTGGGCACTCTTAGTCAACCTATCGATTATCACCCAAATTTTATCATTTCTCGTTCTCGACCTTGGAAACCCATTAACAAAATCCATGGACACTGAATCCCACTTCTAAGTTGGTACTTTTAAGGGTTGAAGTAAACCATTTAGCTTATGATGCTTTGCTTTCAATTGCCAACATGTGAAACACTTCTTTACGCTTTCACCTACGTCTCTCATCACCACTTCCCAAAGAAGATACACTTCATATTATAGTACATCTTTATCCCTCCAGGATGACTTAGAAAATTAAACTGATGACTTTCCTTTAAGACCTCTTCCCAAAGATCTCCTACATTTGGAACACGTAGTCTTCCTTTCTTCCTAGGTCATCCCTTCGAGTCTATCTCAAATCCTTTCAAATCCTCAACATCCACAACCATCGACTTATTTCTTCAGGTAACAATAGATCCTCTCTCTGCCTTGCAGCAATTTTATCAACAAGTATTGAACGAACTTCCAAACTTTCCAAAAGCCCTTGATCCTGACATGAATATTCATTCATCCTATTATGCACTATACATGACACTAACATCTCTAACGTCTCGCATTCCTCAATCATGGATAACACACCATTATACTGCTTTCCATTTAAAGCATTGGCAACCTTGTTCCCCTTTCCTGGTGCATACTCAATATCAATAGAGTATACTGCTAGAAACCCTAACAACCTCTGTTGCCTTAAATTCAACTCCTTCTAAGAGAATAAATACCTAAGAGACTTATGGTCCATGTTCAACCAAACCGCTCACCTAATAGGTAATACCTCCAAATTTTAGAAGCAAAAATCACTTCTACCAACTTCAAGTCATGAGTCAGATATCGAGCTTCATATGGCCTTAACCACATTGATGCATAAGTTATCACTCGCTCCTTCTTCATCAACACTGCACCCAAACTGGTTCCATAAGCATCAGTATATACTACCAAATCATGATTCCCTTTAGGTACAATCAAGGCGGGGGCATTCATCAACAACCTCTTCACTTATAAAATGACCATCCACATATATTAGTTTATTCAAATCCCTCACCTTTCCTAGTCAATATAGTCAAGGATGCTGCTATACATGGGAAATCCTTATAAATCTGCGGTAATAGTCTGCCAATCCCAAGAAACTTCTAATCTTTATTACCCCCTCTCTATCCACTTCAGGCTAGTAATGGTACCTATCTTCGATGATCCACTGCTAATCCATTCTCCGAAACAAAATGACCAGATACTTAACTTCCCGTTTCTAAAAATAACACTTGAAAAACTTTGCCTATAATTTGGGTTGTCTCAATTTCTCCAACATCAACCTAAGACGGACTTTATGATCTTTTTAATTCTTATAATATACTAAAATATCATGATGAAGACCAACACAAATATATCCAACTGATCATGAAAGATTTCGTTCATATGATCTACAAAGAATGCTGGAGTGTTGGTCAGTCCAAAAGGCATAACTAATCACTCATATAAACCATATCTAGTTTTAAATGTAGTTAAAGGAACACTATCCTTAGCTATCATCAGTTGATGGAATCTCATTGCCAAATATAGCCGTGAGAATACACTTGCTCCACTCAACTGGTCAAATAATTCGTCTACCCAAGGAAATGGATAATGATTATCCACCATCAATTCATTTAGCCTTCGATAATCAATACACATCTGTAATGATCCATTCAACTTATTTACGAATATCGTGGATATTTCCTATGGTGAACTAACCTAATTAAACTCTTTTGCTCAAGCTCAACTAGTTTCTTCTTCAATTCGTTCATTTTCTTGGGCGGCATTCTGCTAGGCATACTAATAGGCTATGCCCCCCAACATCAAAGTCTATACATAATTTAAACGGTCTTCTATGCGGTTATCTTGTTACTAGTTCGTAAACATCTAGAAATCCTCAAACTATTAGTACTCTAATAATATCATCTTCTTGATCTTCCATTGCACACAACATCAATTTTGATTTCTCCTTCATTATGTACAATGCTACCATGATCCTCTCTCCACCCCTTGGATTTCGCTAAATAATAATTCTTTTGGTACAATTGATCCAAGCATCATTAAACACTAACCAATCCATATCCAAAATAACCTAGTACCGCACAAAGTCAAACACATATGGGTTGAAAAGAAACAAATGTCTACACAAATCAAACTCAAGGTCAGTGCATCTTAATTCAAGAGTGGCGTACCCACCGACTGGATTAATCGTATGTGAAGATGGAATCGAATAAGTAGTATATAGTCCTAACATATCTACCAAATCTTTCGAAATAAAAAGTGTATAACGACTATATCAAACAAAACTCAAACTGATATATACTAAAAATAAAAATCGTACCTCCTAGCACACCCTTTCCTTTTTCCTCAAAAGTAAGTCAAGTAGATGCTCCTTCCAAAGTACAAACCTTTTCGTGCTTCAACTCTAGGTAGTCCCTTTTCTAATGGCAATGCTTATTACAACTAAAGCACTTAGACCTATTATCGTTCATTGGTTAGGTACACTTAGTATAGTAGTGTCCCTTTTGTCCCTAATTGAAACAAGTAATGTCATGACCCGTCTTTTTTAGCCCAGAAAGATGCATCATGAATTAAGAAGGAAAGGGATAAAAGAAGAAATGATAGGAAAGAAGAAACTCAACAACATTAGAATCTCACAGCGGAACGAATGAAATATAATATATCACATAAAATATACATAGTATCATAAATATCAGAGTCAGAGTACACAACTTATACTTCACAAATTAGATAGTTATAAATTTCTGTCTATCATACAACTCAAGTACATAAATATAATACATTATCACGGCAGAAACTCTATATATCTACACGCTGAAGCCTCCTGCTCCAAATCTCCTCCAAATTTCGTCAAAGCTAACCTAAATCCCTCGACTACTTATACATAATATGAGTACCCAAGAGTTTAATAAAACAGAAAATAAACACTTGGGTAAGACATAGGTCTAGTGTGAGTAAACGGGTTAAAGTTGCTTAACTTTATAAATCCTTTGAAAGAAAAGTATCACGTAAGACTTCCCACATATAAACATGGAAAAAAATTTACCTTACGCTAATCAAAACATTTGATGGGAAATCCAGTTATATTATAATAGGGTCTAGGGTTTTCAAGTAAAATAGAAAATAGCCAAAATTGTTACACTTATTAAATTCCAGCATACATAGGTTTACAATCAAAACCGTAAAGGGCATGTAGAAAGAATGGGTTTCCATCAATGGCAGGGCTACTGGAGTACCGCCCGTCACAGTATGGGGCCTAGATCACCCTACCGAGGATTACTCCCAATCCTCTGTAACACAAGGCCGGAACCATCCCTTACCGGACAGTCCCGAACAAGACAACCCCGCAGTTGGCGCGACCAACCACACACCAAGCCGAAATAAAAGGGACCTCTAGACAGGGGAAAATCTCATCCTACTTGGGTGCTACCCACTTAGCCTTGCTGGTCTTCCCCTATTTCAGCCATTCCCGGTTGATGAGGCTTGAGGCTACGATTACCTTTATAGAACACATCTATCTTAGTATGCTCATCGTCCTCCTGACAAAGTTCTGAAAGCATTCAATCCATACAAGTTCGTTCCAGGTTCGAATGAAACCGAAGGCACTGTCTCGTTACACTCATTTTGGAATCACCCTCAGAGTTAACGACCACAGCCCTTGCACTCTGAATCTCCATCTCGAATCTGAAAGCACTATCTCCATCAAACTCATTTCGGAATCATCCTTAGAGTTTTAATGACAAATAGTTCTTACACTTCGAGTCTTCACTTTGATCTTCACTTGGATTCACGACCTGACGTTTAATTTGGATCGATGTGGTTTTTGGATATCCAAATTTGAAAACCCGATCCCGGTCTCACCGATATCCAAAATGCCATTTTAATGTCCAAGTTGTTTAAAGGTTTAAACAATTTAAACTTATATTCAGAATAACATACATTGATAGATGATTCACATTATCATAGATAGATAATCCATATTATTTAAATCAGCCAAACATCTCACATCACAAAGCAGCAGCACATATCACATATCAAAGATATCACATCCGAATCATCCAATATCATTCAATCATCCATAAACATAATTGATTTACTCTTAACCAATTTAATTAATCTCTAATTAAATTACTATCCTTTATAATCACTTGGATTACCTTAATCACGCTTACTAACATTAATCATCTCTTAATGATTTACCTTAATTAATCTTCCTTGATTAATTATCCTTTAATTACACTAAGTAATTATCCCTTTAATTAATTACATAAATTAGTTATCCTTAATCATTTAAAGCAATTATCCTTTAATTACTATCATTAATTACATTAATTAATGACCCTCCATTTACTTCCATTAATTAATTAACTATAATTAATTACACTTAGTCCTTAATTAATTACATTATTTAATTATGTTTTAATTAACCACTTTCGTTAATCAACCTTGATTAATTTCATTAATTATATTATTAATGATCCTTATTAATTAATTAACCCTTTTAGTTAACTAAATAATTAATCTTTAATTAACCACACTCATTAATTAGTTTTAATTATTCATAAATAATAATTTACCACCTTGTAATTACTTACCTTAATAAATTAACTCCTTAATTAATCCTTTGATTAATTATACTAGTTAATTAATCGTTAATTACTTCATTAAGTAATTATTAATTAATTACATTAATTAATAATCCTTAAGTACTTACTTCATTAGCTAATTACCTTTTTAATTAATTACATTTAGTAATTAATCTTAAATTAATCGCATTCATTAATTAATTACATTCATTAATTAACCAAATTAATTACACTAAGAAATTAACCCTTAATTACTTCCATTAAGTAATTATCCTCTAATTACTTCATTAAGTAATCTTTCTTTAATTAATTACATCTAGCAATTATCCATTAATTACTCTACCAAGTAATTGTATTTAATTAATTAATTATACTTAATCAGTTTCATAAGTGATTATCTAAATTAATTAAACTATTAATTATCTTAAGGTAATTACATTAATTAATTAATTATCTTTCATTAATTAAGTAATAATACTTTAATTAATTTTATTAATAAGACTAAATCAATTAAGGTAAACCGTTTACCTTAATTAAACACTTATTTATTTAATTAATTTAGATGCTTGAAAACAAAATCATTTGAGAATACTTTTAAAAGTTTAATTAGTCTTACCTTCATCAAAACTTAATTCAACATCATTTTATTATACTTGAAAACACATAGGAATTTAATTAAAAAATCAACTTAATAATTACTTTAAAATTAACCAATTTTAAAATCATTTAATTTTTACATTTAAACTTGAAACTTGTTTTAAAATCTTGTCTTAAATAAGTTTACTTAAAAACTTTGTATCATTTCTATTGAAAATTTATTTATTTAAAAGACACTTTTAAACTTTGTAATATTTCTTTGAAACCTTAAATATCATTAAAACTTTGCTAAACATTCTCTTTTGAAACATTTTCATTTTGAATATACCTTTAAACTTAGAGCAATCTTTCTTAAAAGCTTGTTTTTTTTTTATTTAGCTTTGAAATTTATAAAACATTCTCTTTACTTCTTAATCCAGATTTTCCTTTGCTTAATATATCTGGTTTATGTTCTAATTTGAAAAACTCAAAATTTGGAAACAAGACGATAACAACCCGAGCCCACTACAACTTTTCCTGAGCTAGCACACGAGAAAAACTCGCTCAACATCACTACTTCGAGTCGCACATCAGAAAATCACGAGCACGATACCTAGTCGAACTCCATCTTCCCCTAACTCCGTCGTCCCCAGATACAACATGCATGTGTGCACCTGCCCCCGATGAACCACGGCACTCCGGCCATCAACGTTGATTTCCCCACTTCACCGATGACCCTCGCAACTAACCATGATTACCCACTCCACTCGAATCGATCGAGAAACGAAAACGACCTAAAATCCAAAATCTGGAAACACAACTTCATTGGAATTCCCCCTCTCCGACGATCCCTGCCCCGAGACACCTTGTCATCTTCATCATAACTACGTCTCAACCTCCAGCTCCTATCGCAAGCCTCGCGATCGCCTTCGATCATGCCTCATCGCCGCAAATCCCTTTGAAATGTCGACGACATAACCAGGGTGTTAAACCCTACTTCGCCTTCGCATAGCCACGCCGACCACCTAAAAATTCGAGCTCCATTTTTCTGATGATCCTTTTCTCTCCTTCGACCATCAGATCCAATCACGACGGCCAATTCGTTGTTAATCGATGAAAATCGACCAAAACAGCTCGACCGATTAACTGGAAAAAACCCACTAGTTTACAATCTAAAAATCATGATATACATATCAAAAATCATGATTTTCTATCACTAATTCAATCATGCAATCCATTCATAAAATTGAATTAATAAATTTTTGACCCAATTTAATTTTCACTGTATATTTTAAAATTTTCGAGACAAATACTCATTATAAATTCCTAGAATTATTTTTAGGAGTGATGCTGTATGATTTCAAACACTTTTCATTTGCAAACCAAAAACTATCATTGATTTAGTAATGAGATATTGAATTTTTAAAGAAATCAAACCCTGTAAATACCACAACAGAGCCTATATTATGTCTACACAGGCATTCATCACTAATACACATACACGCATTCATCTCAATCCAAGCATTTCAGGTTAACAGCATGCTTTTCATTCACACATTCAAATGAAATCTAAATTTTAAACTGTTTTTAAAATAGGTTTACTCACCAGGCAATATTGAACAGAGATAGAGAACATATTCGGTTTCCAGGCTTGTTCCAAACTTGCTTGATTTCCTTTTGCTTTTGAATTTTCTTTCTACTTTTCTGTAATTGAAATTTACTGTTGAATTTTAATTTGAAATTGATCTCAGGTTGCTTGTTGATTGATCAACAGTCTGATTGCATTTGAGATTTGAAATGATATTGAATTTTCCTTCAATCTCTTCTTTGATTTTTCTCAGATTTCCAATTTTTTATTTTTCTTTGATCTTGAATTTATTTTTAGTTGAAATGAAGAAAAGATAGATTTAGAGCTGAAAGGTAAAAATAGATTTCTTCTTCATATTTTTAAAATTTTAAATTTTAATTATCAAAGAGAAATATTGCCATTTTTCCTTAAGAGAAATATTGCCATTTTAGTTAAATCCTATTTTAAACTTAAGCTAAAATATATCTTTTAAATAAATAAGAAATTATCTTAGTTGTTAAAAATAAAAATTCCAAATATCCTTTGAAAAGTATTATGTTAAATTATAATTTCTAAATTACAAACTATGTATACATTTTAAAGTTTGAAAACACTTTTATTAAATTCAAACTAATAATTTTCAATTTCAATATATACAAATATATACATTTTAAATAGAAAACATTTCAACATTAGTTTTGAAAATTATTATATTGAATTTTAGAACATAACTCCAAATCACAATATATATACATATATATATTATAATTTGAAAACATAGCTGTTATTAAATTAAAGACTTCCTATTTCCAATATATATACCAATATATATACATTATAAATAGAAAACATTTTGATTAGCTTTGAAAGATAAATCTTTCAAAAATTAAATTGTTAGAAAAGATATTAATATTGCCAAATTGAATATTTATTAACTTTTGAAAAGAATAAACTTGCCAATTAAAATAATTATAAAAGAAAATTATTATACAATATTATCAAATTTTAAATCAATATTATCAATTTAAATAATTTTTAAATGAAGATTATAAAAATGCTATTGCCCAAAATTCCGGGTTATCACATTCCTTCCCCCTTAAAAGAATTTCGTCCTCGAAATTTAAAAGCAAATCCAGTAAAGATTTCAACCTCAAACAATAAAGCATAGCAATTATCCAGTTACTAACAACCAAAACAACCAATCAAACAATCAAACCTAGCTAACTATCCTGACACAAATCAGGATAGATCTTTCTAATACTATCTATAGTTTCCCAGGTATAAATCACCGAGATACTCGCTCTATAGAATCTAAACTAACAATAACACTATGATCCATAGTTCTTTCTCCTCTGGATCCATCAATCTGAACAGAATATCAGAACACACTCAAGTCTAGCTCAACTACTATATCCTTCTAAACTGCTGATTCCACAACCAGCAATGGATCATACATGTACTCCCTCAGAGATACGTGAAATACAATGAATCCTAATCATCTGAACTGGCAATTCGATCCTATAAACAAAATAACTTAGATAAGAAATCCCAAATACCTCGGAGCTAGCTTTCCAATCTTATCCAATTTTACTGCTCTCTTAACCAGAGAAACCTTAATAACAACGAAGTCTCCAACTTCGAGTTCCAAACTCATTGTCTCATATCCGCATAACTCAACAGACAATCTTGGGCTACCTCATCCTTTCCTGACCAGCTTAACCTTCGCTAAAGCTTCTTGAAACAAACTGGACCAAGAACAAAAAGATCTCTAGATTATTTTAGTAAGATGATTCTTCCAAAATCCGCTAAAATCCACAAACTCAACTCCACAAGAAATAGAAGACTGAACTTACTTCTCCCATCTGAATAGCCAAAACAGGTGTACTTGCCAATCTGACCTCTGAAAACTTCCTATAGAAACCCTTTAATCCATAACACTGCAATTTTCGGCTGCTTCCATTCTAGAACAGTTGCTACCAGCTTCTGCTGCACAACTCTGATTTTGAAGTAGATGAGAATGCTGATGAGGAACACGAGTACAGACTTATCCAATATATCCTGGAGACACGATTCATCAGATCCATAAAATCTTAGTAACCCATCTAACTTGGTCACACAACCTTACAGCAGAATCCAAACTTGAAAACTAGATCTGACCAATCATTTCGAAAAATTCCTGAGCTGCTACACCAACTCTTCTCTCTCTAAGAACCATCCTACAACCAGTCTAACCATCGGTATCGCTTCTGGAACCAGGTCGATATGGAACTCAATCTCCAGATGCAGACAAACTTCTGACTTCCTCGATGATATCCGAAAAATCTCTAACTACTTCAATAGCTCCTATTACCTCATGAGAAGCCTCAATCCCAAACAAAAGATTATCCAAAATGAACTTCCAAACTAATCGCAAGTCACTTTTGCGATCCTACCTAGTCAGAGGAAGAAACTGTTCTCTCTTCACCAATTAGAACATCCTTAAGCTTCTCCAAACAAGGTTAACCCTTCAAGAAAGCCTTACCATCTGCCTGGACTGCTGATAGAAAGAACACAAAGATTCCTGAATCATCGAAGAAACGGGTCCACCCTGCTGTTGCCAAACTCTATTCTAGGACACTACTAAGCCAGAAGACCTTCTTGTCAGCACACAAAATACTTCAGAGCTGCACTGTTGTCCCAGATGCCAGGACTTCTTATCCATAAGTTCCTCGGACCTTAAAACTATATAAGCCAATTCCACAAAAGATCCTTTGAGATGGACAGATAACCTCTCAAGAAATTGGGGTTCCAAACTGACTCTTCTTAAGGGGTAACAATGAGAACATGTCTGAAACAGCACTTATCCACCTTAGTCTCATACTCCAATACAAACAACTCCCTAGATTGAAATCCAGAAAACTCCTATACAGTCGAGTCTTCCCTGCGGTAGATAAAGCTGCTTCTCAACCACTTCTAAAACTGCCAAGAGAAAACATCTTCGGAAATACCCCTGGATACTGCATCTTATCATGCACCTGCTCCTTCTTGAAGATGCCAAGATACCATCACTTCCTTCTGCTCATCTGACAGATCCAAATCCTAGAAAATTCCCTCACCTGAGCGCACCCAAACTTGCTCTTCAATGATGGGCTTCGAACCTCTAAAAAATAATTTCCTTCGTAGATAAAAGAGATCCTTACTCCAAGCTGCAAAGCTCTCTCGAGACGGTATTAGGTCTACAGTCTCGACAGATACACTTCCAATCTCAACATATGGACCTCTTCCATTAGTGGTAGTCGTGCTAACCTACCATTACTTCATCTACCTCTAGAATTTATGTTGGAAAACCTAGACAGATATCCCAACAAATCAGGTATATATACATATACATACATACATACATACATACATACATATATATGTATATATACAAGTACACTTTCTCAAGAAAGATAGAAATCGCTCCAAAGCCTAGGTATTCACTCAACCTAGCGCTCTGATACCAACTGTCACGACCCATCTTTCTGGGCTAAGAAAGACGGGTCGTGACAAGTAACATCAACCACGTTTGGCATCTAGGTTCCACCTCCTGAGGTCTTTCCTCCCTTTTGATTCTTACCTCCTTTATAATACGTATTGAATCTTTTATTCTACCCACCCATGGTTGTAACATTAAATCTTTTCTACTTTTGAAAATAGCGATCATATCTCTTTGTCATTTCAGTAATCATATCAAAAGGATCCAACAAGTGCGCCATCACCTTGTGATCCAGCCCATTCGTTAAACCTCCATAAATTTCTCATTTTTCTTCAACGGAGTATTGATATGTTCCCTCCCATACTTCGATAAAGCATTAAAGCGCTGAATATATTCTTCAAAAGTCATTTCTCCTTACTTTAAGTCAAAGAACTCCCTACTTTAAGTCAAAGAACTCCCTACACAAAGCACTCTTCTAGAATCCATATGTAAACTAGGTCTTGATTCGCTCCTTAAACTCTTCCCAAGATATTTCCTCTTCTAAAACTTTAGTAATCATAGCCTCCACCAATCTAATGCATCCTATGAAGCCAATGAGAATCCAAACTCCTTTTTTGAGTATCATCATAACCTAAGTCTCCAAAGATGCGCTTACACGTTTAGCCAAGTCAATAACTCTAAAGTAGACTCCTTCCTATAAACACTTTCCTTCATAGCCCTTGTAATCTTGGTTTATCTTAAAATATTCTATGCCTCTGGCCACTACTTGTCTCATCTCAACAACTTTAGCTAGCTATTGCCTCATCATTTCTATCAGAAACTAGCAGTACAAAGCATTCATATCCATTCCTTCAGCAGCCGGGGTAGTCATTTGATTATCGTATTAACATGAACTTTCGGGGCTGCCTTCCCACCTTGGCCATTAGTTTGCATACTAGGAGTTTCCCTATTAGCATTTGTTCATGCACCTCCCAAATTCAAAAGTTTGCAACGTAGATCATTTCTTGGTTTCTACATAACTAAGTGCTTGTAAGAAAAAAAAAGAGTAAATAGAGTGAGAGCTATAATAGAGGAAAAACATGTCCACACACACACACACATACACACACACACACACACACACACACACATACATACATACATACACACACATACATACATACATACATACATACATATATCAAAATACAAGTATGTTATATATAGCATATCCCTTCCCAATGTGTTAATCTTCTACTATTTAGTTTCTACCTAGATTTCTACTTAGCTATGTTTTACTTAAATATCCCCTAACCTAAGCTCTGATACGATGTAGAAACTTCCATTACTTCAGGACCAGAAAATGAATGTCGATGATGACGCAATCATCACAGAATGATTTTCAAGCGATAAAGTAAGATCGGTATTTTTTCACAACATTAAGTAAACATAGCAGCTAAATAAATTTCATTACACATAACTATCTTTACATTTTTTAAATCCCAAAATATGCCCTCGTAGAGGTAAAATATAATAAAACTTCAATAACCGTATCATTCTCGACATATGAAGATGTCGACACGAACACTTAACCAGTTATAAACTCATGTTTTACAATAGTGGAATATAAAAGCAACACCGATTAGCTAAAATTTCATCCCTATAAATTTCAAAAGCAACATCTTGGAAATTGGCGTCCAAAATGTCACTAATAACTTTCTAAGTTTATATTAAGAATTCATCATTACCGGTTATCAAGAGCATAACTTAATAGCTATCGAGTGTCAATGTTAACTTGGCTACCACGTTTCAAAATTAAAATGTTATTGCAACCCATACCTTTTTAGTTCCTGAGATGATGGTTTTGATGACAACAACCTAAGGACTTATTATAAAATATATATACTAATATTCTTGTCTAGATATATATATATATATGTATATGCAGGATATATATGCAGGTACTGAGAATGAAGACTATAAAGTATAAAGATTCAAGACTGAGTATAGAGATTCAAGACCGACGAATTCAAGATTAAAAAAACCAGGACTGAAGATTCATGAGTATCAAGAGTTTAAGATTACAAGAGTTCAAGGTTTTAAGATAAGTAATATTCTAGATTTATGTTAAAACTTCATAATAGCAGTAAAATCATTATTCAGAATTTAAGTATGGAATGGAATCCACCTTCGCGTTTTAATAGTGGAATGGAACCCATAACCACTTTAGTGGGATTGAACCCACGATCTTCTCTAGTGGAATGGAATCCACGAAATTCTCAAAATGATTAATTTTAAATGTTTTTCCAGAAAATTTTTAAAAGTCATCTTTCTTAGTTTAAATATTTTAGCCTTAAACTATTTTTATCATCTTTTATATTTTGATTTCAAAATCATTTCTTGTTTTTTAAACTATCTCCTGATTTTAATGTTATAAGCTTTAAATCTCAAAAATATATTCTATACTTAGTTTTTAATATTTACTTTTATATTATAGATTATATATTTTTAAGATTACTTCTTAAATCTCTTTTACAAGTTTATACTATAATCAAAATGGTTTAAAAACTTCAGAAATTGTTTTGACAAGTTTTAGAAAGAAAATCCCTTTAAAAACAAAAATCAATTTTCTAAATTCACTAGGCGTGGCGACATACCCCATCCCACCATGTTGACATAGTGACCGTTGAATTCAAATTTCAAATTTTAAAAAGAAATATCTATTCGTCATAACAATTCTTGAATGGACATGATTGTTGTTCTTCTATAAATACAAGTTGTTTTCAACGTATTTTAAGTTAGTTTTTCTATGTTTCTTCACTCCTTCTTCTCCACTCAAATATTCTCTTATATTTTAGTAAAACTCTGCTGAAATCCTAAGTTGATCATCTCTAGTTTGATTCTCTGCCACTCTCTCTCAAAGATCTCGATGATACTCAAAGTTATAAGATCATTTGTAAAGAAAAAGTATATAGTGTCTCTCTATTTATCAAAGTGATATTGAAAATGGTGTGATTGTGGCCCGTAAATCATTTGGGTGTGATTGTGGCCTGTAAATCAATTAGGTGATCTTGTAGCCTGGTTAAATCAAGAGAGTTTGTCCTGGACTCAAAGATAGGAGGATATATCTCGTGGCCTTGAAATTAAGGTTGTAATATCGACATTATACTTGCAAAGAAATCCGCATAAGAAATTGTGTAGGACTGGATGTAGGGTAACTCTGAACCAGTATAAAATTTCGGTATGTTCTTTTCTTTACTGCTTTTATTTACTATTTGCATCTGTGTCTGATTCTGTGATTGTTTCTGTGTTTGTGAATTGCATCTATTTGGATTTAATTTGAAAAGATTTCAAAAAAATTCATAAAATTAATTAAACACTATTCACCCTCCCCCCTCCAATCTAGTGTTAATTCTGCCTTAAGATCCATAGTCTGCATTTCATACATACCTATCGCAACCTATTGTTATCGCATCCTATAATTATCACATGGAAAGTGGTAAATTTGTAATTAAATGAAAAACAATATTTTTCCTTGATAAAGCAATATGTATTTACCTAATCTATATATATGTCATTTATTTACCGGTTGCTTTTGTTTTATAACAGCAATTCCCGATTATAGCCAAAAATTAATCTTCATTTATTAATCATCTCCTTAATTACGTTTTAAATTAAGGTACGTTTTTCTTTAGTCAATCAATTCATATTAAATCAAAAATTAATTGGAAAATTCCTGAAAATTCATTAAAATTCTCAAAACATCATTTTCTTCCTCTAGCGAAAATTTCGAAACAAAATATATTTTTTTATTTTTTAATATTAATTTATATCCAATTTTTTTCCACTTGGAAAATTCATAATAAATTATTTCTTCATACAAAAATTATGGAATTAGAAAGTCACCTCTATCTTATCATTAAAAACATTATACTAAATTTTTATGGTACATGGATATGATAAACCATGTTTTACCCTGAAACATGACTAAATTTCTTTCGTTTAAAGCATAAAAAATATCCAAAGCCATATTTAATCATTCAAACATGTTTATAACATTAAAATCAACCAAACAATCAAATTTGAATCTAAACAAGTTTGGAAGGTTTAAGAAGAAATTTTACTCACTTTAGACTAGAAAAGCTTGGAATATTTGTTTAAATCTTCCTTTTTCCTTTAAAGTTGAATGTTTACCTTTGATTATTTATTTCCTCTTTCTCTCGCCCTTGAAGTGTGGCTGACCTTAATCTGATCATGAAGTTTTGTTTTTTTTTAATGTTTTGTTTTATAATGAAGAGGTGTGAAAGTAAAGGAGGCAGTGAGAGGTATTTATATTAATGGTCTTAGATCCCTAACATTTATTCTCATTAATCTATTTCCTTAAATAAATGATTTCCTTCATTCAACATTCACATTTTGAATCATTTACCATTCAAAATTCAAATTTATTTATTCTCATTAATTAGGTCGACTTTAATTGCTCTAATTACCTTTGGTCCCTACATTAACTTTTAAAAATATCCCATGCCCAAGCAATCCAATCTTTCTTAGGCAATTCTTTTTATTAAATTAATGTGATTCCCTTCCAATTTTCTTATTATTAAATTATTTCCTCGTTCGGAAGGTCCTTGCTATTTAAATATTGATTTGATTACATCATATGTAGCGAACTTAATTATTTCTCATTCACGTATTTAAATTGATTCCCACTATATACGACCAAATTTAGTTGCATGCGAATACCCTTAATATAAGATCTCCTATATTCATTTTTTCCTCGCCTAGTTTATTCATATCAATAAAAATAGTCCTTATTTAAATGTTTATATTTCCCTTTTATACATACAACTGAATTTAATTATCTTTAATATAGATCTCCATTGTAGAAATATTAAATCTTCTTCTTACATATTTACAGCTTAATGTAATTATATCTAAGCCCTTAATTAACGGATAATTGATTTCCATTATTCATATCTAAATTTAATTACATCTAATTTAATTAGATTCCCTACATTTTCATTCAATCCTGTATTCACGACATAAATAAATATTCCCCATATTTTTTAACTTATTTAATCCTTTCATTTTCTTATATAGTCAATTAACCTTTATTCTTATAATTAAGTTCCTTACTTAATTATTCATTAATTTATGAGTTGTTGCAATTATTATAAATAAGAATATGTAATATAAATAATATCCTATCCAAATAATTTAATTTTTATACTAAAATTACTAAAATGAATTTAGATCTAATAAACATATATGCTTTAAAATATGGTACTGATCTAAAACAAGAAATAAATCTATTTCATAATTTAAGATGATTAAAAGTTAATTAATGATTATCTAAAATCATTAAAAGTAAATTTTATGTTCATTAAATTGTTATACATGTATTTAACCAAATGCCACCAGAATAGAAAGCATACAAACGTATGTTTTAATCTAAAATTATCATATTAAATTAAATTATAATATTTAACTAAACAATTAAATATTACAGTTAATTATAATTACAGTAATAGCAATAACATCTTTAAAAATGATGATAAGCATGAATCAAAACATGTAAATTTAAAAGAATATTGTACCTTATAAATCTGCAGCTTGATTTGTAAATTCTCCTTAGATTCATAGATTCAGCATCCAAACTTTGTTTGAATCGGATGAGATACTTTTTATTATTTTATTTATTATTAGGGAAAAGGTTAAAAAAAAAATATTTCAGCCATTAGGAAGAAGGGTGAGGTTGGCCATGCAAAGGATAAAGAAAATGGAGAAAGGAGAAAAATAACATGAGAGAAAATCATACGATTTTGTTATCGGGAGAATGGAACCTTTCCCAAATCTGGACTGAAACTCACTAGAGAATTCCTACAATCAATCCTAATTTAAGTTCGCATTTTAGAACTTGACACTGATTTCTAATTAGAAGAGGCTATAGGTGGAATAGCCTTAGTTTTAGCTAAACACACAAGTTAGACCAGGTTACTAAGGGTATGATTCGTATTTTGTTTGCATGAGTTCTTACAGAAATTAATGCAAAGTTCTCATTTCCAAACCAAATCCTGATACTGGATGTGGAGCACAATATCATTTGGCAAAAAGTGATTTATGAATAGTAACCAATAAAATGCAGCAATTACTAATGTTATGGCCATCAAAAAACTAAATGTAGTGTAAAGAAAACCTGGAGGCCTAAAAACAATTCAAATTGCTGATATCGGTAGTAATTCAATGCAAATAGACGAAGATCCAAACCAAAAGACTAAGGCTTTTAAAAACCAAGTCTGAAATGACATGAAAAAGCCTTAAAGAAAGTCCACCAAAAGATAGCATGTCAATTGCTGAACATTCGTAGATGGAAATAGTAACGAAAAATAATGTCCATTCTAGTTATGTATAGTCTCGATATATGAAGGTTAAACATTAAAATTACAATAACTGGCCAAAAAATAATACTGGTAAGAGTAATTTGAACCAGACTATTATGACCCGCCTTTCAACCATCGAATGTCGGCACCAAATACATCCATGGTGTTTCAATGATGAACATCCAATCGCCGAAAAGGTGGATTGTTAGGGTAAAAGAAAAAGAACAGACGAAAACAGAATCTCACAGTGGAACGACAAAATTTAATATAACAAAGATGATAAAAGCAGTAGATACAAGATATATGGTATATCAGAGTTAAAAACAAACACCATCAATCTAGATAGTTATAAATTGCTGGCCTTAAAATTGCTTATGGGTATATATAATAATACAGCGGAAATAAAAATATTACGGCAAGTGAACATCCATCTCTGCTCCATGGGCTCCATGTCCCACCATTGACAACCTGGAAAAAATGCCCAGTCTGACCCAAGCATTATACTAAAATCACATCCGGATTGGTCTGGAAAACCAGCGTGAGAAACTCAAGTAATATGGTGAATAAATTATAATTCTGTGAGACCACGCCGCTAAACATAGAATAAGGTTTACCTCATAAGAACAATATCCATAGATGAAAGAATGTAAATATGTCAAAAAAAACAGACTTTAAAGAATGGAAACAAATGAATAAACATCGAGAGAAGCTCCGTGCACTTCTCAATGCGATTAAGAAAACAATTCAATGATTTGAATCAAAAAAGAAAATTGTTATTTTCCAACAATGACTAGGAGGGTGCTCCTCCCTTATTCAAAGTATGCCTCTAGAAATGTACTTGAGAACTCTGATGGCTCTCGGAAACCTCTAAGCTGGACCCTGCCAACCTTACAGAGAATCTGAGTATTCGACATCCCAACGCACATATAATTGAAACCAATCTAGAGTTGATGTGAAAATACCCTAATGGGAGCAACCTCACATCGGTTGGCCCACATTCGCCCTTTTGTTTTAGTCATTTCCAATAAAGGATATCACGCTCAAAAGAGCAAGAAATCATCTTGAATAGACAAAACACAAAGTATAGAGCATAACTGAAATCGATAGTCAATAAATCAACCACCAGGAATAACAAAATTATTATATATGGAAATTTAATCGCATAAACTTACCACTAATAAATGTATCAAGATTTTAAAACATTTGACTCACACTTATGCTTGATTTTCATATTACAAATATTTGTAAAACACTTTAAAACACCCTTTAAAAATATTATTTTCAAAGAGCTACTTATATTTCTAAGTGTATTAAAATGAAGGGTCAAAAACAATTGTCTTTAAAACACTGTTTACCATATACCCTAGACAATTTACACTTAGAATTATTTTCAAACAATTCCTTTTAAAAGATTTTCTCATTTTCTCATTTTCTCATTTTCAAATTATCATTTATAAATCTCAAACAACATTTATTCTCCCAGATGATAATAAATCAATTAAAATACTTTTATAAATTTAAATAATGTTAATCATCCTAAAAGATAATTGATATAATTCTTTTATGAATGTAAAACTAAATTAATTAACCAAGATACAATTAATTAAATTTGTAACTCCTTTAATAAATCAATTAATTAATTTCAAAAACCTTTTTTAATCAGTTAAATTTGCTTTAATCACTTATTAAATCAATTAATTAATTTTCGAAAACTTTTACTAATTGAATTAATTAACTTCAAACATCAATAATAAATTTATTAATCAACTTCACTATAATTAAATAATAATTAAGAATATATTTAAACCTCCAATTCTTTTAAAATATTTATACAATCCTTACAGAACCCATTTGAAAAGAATTTACAAAATATTTAAGGTAAATAACCTTTATAAATCTAAACAACATTAATTATCCTGAAAAATAAATAAATCCAATTTATAATCTTTTATAAATTTAAAATGACATTAATTATCTCAAAAGATAATTAATCAAGCTTGTAATCTCTATATAAATTTAAAACAACGTTAATTCTCTCGAAAAGATAATTAATAAATTTATTACTTCTTTTATAAGTTTTAATCAACACTCATCCTTTATTTTCAAAAATTCTAAAAATACTTGAAAATATAGTTTAAACAACTTTCAAAGTGCGAAAACACGACCAAACATTTATTTTGTAAAAATAAAAACTCAAGTTCAACACACAACTAGGGTTTAAGGGGATGGTATTTCATAAGTGACAGTATAACGATAATATTTCAACACACAAATCAAATAGTACGTCACAAATATTTCAACAAGTATCAATATAAGCAACATTAGAAAATGAGTAAGATGCGTATAATAGTAAATTAATAATAGCGAGAAATCCCTTAGGGTCTCTCTATTAAAGTATCCTGCAAAACAATGGTTATTAATGCAATCCGCTTTTTAAGAGGGAATTCAAATCCAAAAAAACTATCAAACAATAATAAAAACATACAATCATCAACAATTAGCAATCAATTAGCTAACATATCATTATTAATAATTCACATATTAATTAACTCCAAAAAATAAAAAAATTGCTTTGCAAGCATAGAACGATGATTTGCTCTGCTCGATGGATGTCCAAAATAATCAATTTAATTCAGCTCAATTCAATTATAGGAGAATGTGTTTTATTTTCCTAAATATATATCACAAACGTAGTACAATTAATTTAACTACGTTAAACATAATTAAATTAAATCACTATAATTTTATTATAAATTTAAACTTCAACAAATTATCAACCACCATCGAAGCATTCAACTATAATCTATGGTAACTCAGATATCGTATAATATATTTAGTGGTGCGTAAACTCACCGAAATTCTAGTTGGTACTTTTGCATAATCGGTTTGATTTTAGGTTGAAATTCCACTAACTCCAATTTCGACGAATCCAATTCCAATATGAAAATAACGTCGATACGAGTCCAACGCAATTAATTGCGTCCCAATTCGACCTCATATGTGCAAGGTATTAATTTTACAACATTTATAATTAACAAATATATTAAATACGTAATTACTTTTATTAGTTACAGTTACCCCCTTTAATGTTTTCCCTTCCAATCTCCTAATCTAGGTCGTACACCTGATATGCACAAACCCATCATTTGATCCCTTCTCTCCTCGATATCTCTCATGTCTCTCCATAAACACCGCCCGTCGTTTCCGTTGCACTCCACTACACGAGAGCTTCACATCCAATACCATAACTTTGAGCTCAGACGGCTCATGAAAAACGCGACCTAACAGCCCAATCATTGCGACGTGAAATGTCGCACCCCTCTAAACTTGATCGATCACCACAAAACTATGGGGAAAACTTCTACTCGACACGAGAAACACTAATCTACACTTTGATTCACCTTACACCACTTAGATCTTCCTCTAGCCTAAACCCTAGCTATGGTTCCATTTATCAATCAACGCCAAATTTGATCGCACACTCCAATGTACACATGGATTTATAGATCTCCTCAATACGATCTTAAATAAACTTGTTTTATAATTTTTAGTGGAGTAATTCCTTTGATTTCGATTTTTAGCTTGAAGCTATTATTTTGTTTACTGGAAATAAAAAAAGGAAAGAGAGAATGAGGGAAAGTTGAAAAATATAATGAGCCTAAGAAGGGAAAGTTGAATAAATATTTAATTTATAAATAAAACAATTGCATTACTTCAACCACAAGTTAAACAAAAAAATTAAGCCACCATGTTGAAAATTTTGATTTTTTGATTTAGTTTTATAATTATTGAAAAGTCGGTTTTACGGTATTCCACTACACAATATTTCATTCGCCTACGAACTGCAAACGATAGAAATAAAAATACGATTGTGCACCAAAATACGACATGGTCACAAATCAACAATAAAATACACATATTATTTTATTCTGTGAAATTTCAAAAATACCATCATTTTCCATAAAATATGACAAATGAAAATTTAATTATTTTCCAAATTAAAAATTACGAAAAAATCCTATTAAATAAATTAAAAATACATTATTAAAAATCTAGTCTGTTCGATAACAATTAATCTTCTTATTATTTATTCGAACTATTTATTGTTGTAAATAAATTTACAAAATGAGTTCACTATTTTTATTTATTTATTAAAATGATTTAAATAAGGTTATTAAATCCATTTATTTAATATTTAATTCAAAATTCAAATATTTTAATAATCTCTATATTTGAATTTAAGTTGTTAAACTTTAAAAACCAATCATTTAAGTATTTAAGATTAATTAAATATTCAAAACTAAAACGATAAAATTCCAGGCTATTACATTCTCTTCTCTAAAAGAATTTCATTCTAAAATTTCCTAAAGGAAGAAAACATCTCCAAATCCTCGAGGATTAAAAACTATAAATTAAAATGAATTATTAAACTTTTAAAGTTTCTTGTATTACGGAAAATTTCGACAGCACCTTCTTTGCGTAGCTAATCCGAAAAAACTATAACTCGCCACAACTGGCCCAAATCAATAAAAAGAACAAAAGCCAAGTGCCTCCTATACCCGGGGCATAAAATCATCAATCAAAATACCAATTTTTAAAACTACGACATACATATTTTCCATTTGATTTTTGACAAGCAACTTATTATCTCAATGCGAATGCAGGTGTGTAAGAAATCTAATAGTAATCGTTTGCATCCCTATACCTATCTTGTACTTATATAGTTTAAAAGAGAACCATGCTGACAAAAGAGAAAAACACAAGCTAGTTGTATCATAAGTAATAACAACATAAACAATATAACAGCCATCTGCAACAAAAGTATAGAGAATACTCTGAGATATATATTGTGCATCCAATCATTTCAAAAGATAAATTTAGAACTAAATGCCTAGTTTTTTATATTCAAAATATATTTTCAAATTCCTCCAAACAGAAATATACCAAAACCAAAATCAATTATGACAAGGAGGGGGCTCCTCTTACCGAATCATGATCTAACTCTAGAATCAAAACAATATAGAGCATCCAGTGGTATTCTGGTTTCTTCTAAAAAAAGCTAGAGTAAACAAATATACCCGATGAGTCTTCCAAATCGAAAAACTCCCAATCGCCCAACATTAGTCATAACCAAAATATTTGAAAAATCACTTCACAAAAACCTTTTTCAATATTCTGAAATAATTAAACTTCACCAACACTTTCAAAATAATAATATTATTATTATTTTCATAAATTCTTTTGAAATTGCTTTTTTTTTCCAAAAGCATTGGGATTTAAGTCCTAACCACAACAACTTTGTAAAGTGTAGTCCATAAAATCATACTATCAATAAAATCAAATTCCATAAAGTAATAAATTAACATTTAACATCATTTAAAATGTTAAATGACTAACAAACAAGATTTTGAAATTTTGTTCAGGTTTACAACTTTCTCGATCGTCTAAGGATATTGTTACTATAATTATTATTTTCGAAGATATGCGGCATGCGCCGTAGCTATGATACCACATCAATAATCATTGCCGAAAGAATGGTAATGTCCTAACGCAGAAGGCCATTGATGTCGCCCCTCATTAATAAAGAATAATAGATATGTTGTAGGTCGCCAATGAAGCCAACAATATCAGATGCCATCAATGTCGCATGTTAGTAAGGGAATGACGGTATGGGACAGCTCTATGCCAAAACCCATTAACGTTATGATGGCATGATATAGCATTGATGATGCATCACATTAATGTTGTATTCCATCAGTGGAGCACTTCTTTTATATGGCCAAAAGAATCAACGCCGTCTCTTATTAATGCCACTTATCATCAATGTCGCCTATTAACAATGCCGCATGTTATCAATAACGTCTACTACTGATGCCGCCTGCTACCAATACCACTTGGTATCATTGCCGATCATTGCCAATATCACCACTTATCAATGACGCCGCTTATTGAAGGCGCAATCCATCAACCCTTGGAGAACACGGCACATCAACGAATGTGGTATTAATGTCGAAGTCATCAATATCCACGGAGGTTATTATGTCACTCCTCATCAGTGCTGCATCGTACTAATGTTTCTTTAAACTGATGTTGCCGCCTGCTAATTAAGAGTGTCGATCATTATAGAAGAAGCCATCGATGCTGAAACTCATTGATGTCGAATGTCTTTACTATTAAGGTGGTTCTGAAGTGGTACTATTTACCAAGGAATGTCGAATGTCATCATTGAGCAAGGCCTAGTTTCATGCAAAGTTGATGTTGCCGAAATTCATGCATACTGATGTTAAGACACTATGTCGCACTTCTACCCCTATAAATACAGACCTGGGGTATAGGAGAAGGGGCGAACCATTCTCCCCTCATCTTTTACATTTTTTACTTTGTAACCCTAAATCAATTAACATATTTTAGTGTCAAATGAACTATTGCACATAGGATTTTGTACATTCAACTATTATATGGAATACGACTTAGATGTCTTGAATTATGGATTGCTTTCGAATTCCTAAGCACTTGTGATTTCTTTTAATCATAGCTTTCTTTGAATTCCAAAAGTACTATTCTCGATTTCCATTTTTTCATACAATTATCTACATAAGTTGACTTCAAGAACATATGGCTTTAACATGATCGTGCTTATGGTTTCATCATGGACTTAAGCCTGCTTATTCACTCCTATTAAGCCATAACTCAACCAAGTGTCACTTTTTCCTACACTCATTGAGGTTAACCAAGGCTCTCCAAAACTTTACATTAACCAAGGTTCCCCTTTCTTGTACTTTTGGGGTTAATGAAGAAATTCATTAATAGATATAGATAATTTCCTGAGTGTACCATTACGCTCATCAAATTTTGGTTATTGCTTAGAAGATTACCTAAGCTTCCTCAAATAAAATTGAAAGTCACTTACCAAACTTTCTTAAGTCACACAACAAAGAATACAAACATACTTAAGCTCATGATGTACATAAATCATCCATATGCAATATTTGATCTGACCACTTGCTCGGATACATAGATTTTACTTTCGAACTAGTTACGCTCACTCGACCTCCTTAGTGCGGACTCTAATCAGGTTCCTTGATTAGAAACCTCTATTCTCCTTACATAGTTATATACTATGATAGAAATCCTTGGTATCATATTAAGAATCTGAATCAAGTGTTCGTTGACAATAATCAATTGAGAAATCCTTTTTCAGACTTGTGTGAATACCCCGAAGTTAAAGTATTCGAATCTTGAATCAAGAACTGTACAAATAAAATAATCTACGTATAACTTACATACTTAATCCAACCGGTTTCTTAACTGTATCAATCTCTTTCTGAATCACCTCCATTTTCCTTTATAGTATTTCATTTAATACTAAAATTAATAATTAATTCCATAAATTTTCACTTAAGTTTTTAAAGATTTTATAAAGACTCATCTATATAAAACATTAAATTAAAAACTTACTCCAGTTTTATTTACTTGTATGATACTCTTATAAATCCTAAGAGTATATACAAAACGTCAATATTATTTTTTATTTATTTATTTTTATTTATTATTTATTTATTTATTTATTATTTTTTAAATTCAAATAGAGGCCCAAAAAAATAAGGGTCTTTAAAACCAAGTCAACCTTTTGACCTCTTTACCTTAGAGTGTCCTAAGGAAAGATGTTTAAGGGTTCGCCTAATAACATCAAATAGATTGCACAACTTAGATGCTCAAACAAAAACTATGGTTTAAATAAAAGAAGGCTTATCAAAACCTTCCTATCCAATTTAACCCATGTAAAACTTGAGTTAAATTATCTATTTTCTATCTAAGAGTTACAAATTTCATTTATCAAAACATTTTTTCACCAAAATATCTTTTATTTTAAATCAATTTCCTTTATGGGAACTAAAGAACTAAATTCTTGGTTTTCATTTCAAAATACTTTTGGAAATCACATTACATATATTCTTATATGTATACAATTCTAACAATACTCACTTTGGATTCGTTCGAATTCAGAATCATTTCGATCACACAATAATAAAGAGAATTATTTACTAAGTGCACTACAATGTTTGCCAAAGCAAACATTCGATTATCACTTAGAAAATTATTCAGATTACCATGAAATAAATCGAGATTTTTCCCTGAACTTTCTAAAGAAAATTATCTTTATCAAAAATTCTCTTTGAAATATTTATACTTACAATATTTCAAGCAATACTGCCATTACTTTAATCAAAACCGTTTTGAAATCATTTCAAGCAATACCGAAGTTCAAATTCTCAAAAACTCTTTTTACTTATAAAACACCTTTTATAAATCATTTTATATTTCATACTCATATAAAATGTACCTTTTAAAATTGTCTTATATCATAATAATTTTCCTTTATTATACTTCACTTTTCGCAAATATCTATTCTTTAAATGTCTTATCTTACCATTTAGACTGTATTAAACAATTTTATAAAAAGTTTTACTTTTAACTCAACATTATTAAAAGATGACTTTTAACTTAACATTTTCTTCGAATACTTATAGTTAAATTGTGAAACTTGACTCACGAGAGGTTCGTTCTAATAAACTAACAATTATTAAACAGTAAATGCTCATAAACCAGTCGAGCGCCAATTAACAATCAATAAACAATAGTCAATGCTTCTAAACTACTTAAGCATGACAAATCAAACCATAATGATAATAAATAAAGATTATCATTTCCATACAAACACACCATAATAACTATATAAATTTGAAAATTATTCTTTTATTTATATCAAATGTTTAATCCTAAGTAAAATATTTCATTTACCAAATTTTCAAAAAATCATTATCGTGTCTGTTTGCCTTCTTCGAATATCTACATATTCCCATCGACACCATGACGTCCCACATCCCGACCAGAATTCATGAATAACTCAATAGACCAATTAGCACAATATTTTTATGGCAATAACAAATATGCTCTCGTATATATAGTACTCTCAACTGATTCTATGGTGTCACTTACCCTATCTCTAATGAGTTTACCCCATAAAGCCAAGGTTAGCGCTTAACCTCGGCTCTAACATCAAATGTAATGACCCCACTTTTCGTCCATCGAAAGTCGGCACCAAATACATCCACGATATTTCAATACCGAACATCCAATTGTCGAAAAGGCAGATTGTTAGGGTAAAATAAAAATAAAAAGAATACGGGAAACAAAATCTCATAGTGAAATGAGAACATGTAATATAACAAAAATAGTAAAAGCTGTCTCTCCAAGATACATGGTATATCAGAGTTAAAAACAAACCTCATCAGCCTGGATAGTTATAACTTCCCGACCTTAAAATTGCTTATGAGTATATATAATAATACAGTGTAAATAAAGATACTACGGCAGGTGAAAATCCAGCTCTACTCCATTAGCTCCATGTCTCACCAATGATAACCTTAAAAAAAATACTCTATCTGATCGAGCATTATAATAAAATAACAATCGGATCAGTTTGGAAAACTAGTGCGAGAAACTCAAGTAATATGGTGAACATATAATAATTCTATGAGCTGCTAAACACAAAACAAGTTTTACCTTACAAGAACAACATATATAGATGAAAGAATGGAAATAAGTCAGAACAAAATCAAACTTGAAAGAATGGAAACAAAAAATTCAACATCGAGAAGAACTCCACGCACTTCTTGACGCAATTAAGAAAACGATTCAAAGATTTAAATCAAATAAGATAAAGGAATTTTCCACCAATGACTAGGCGGGTGTCCCTCCTTACTAAAAGTATACCTCTAGAAATATACTTAAGAACTACAATGGCTCTAGGATACCTCCAAGCCAGACCCCGCCATCCTTACTGAGAATCCAAGTATTTCACATCTCAATGCCCATATAATCAAAATCAATCTAGAGTACATATGAAAATACCCTAATGAGATCAACCCTTTATAGTTTGGCCCCACTCGCTCTTTTGTTTTAGTCATTATTGGAAAAGGATATCAATGTTTAAAAGAGCAACAAATCATCATGAATAAAAGAAACAAAAAGTAGATAATAGAATCAAAATTGATAGTCTATAGTCAACTATCGGAATAAAAAATGACCGTATATGGAAATTTAATCGCATACACTTACCACCGATAAATGAGTCAAGCTTTTAAAACATTTGAACTCACACTTGTGCTTGATTTTTACATCACAAATATTTTTAAAATACTTTAAAAACACCCTTTAAAAATATTCTTTTCAAAGAGGTAATTATATTTCTAAGCTTATTAAAAAGAAGGGTAAAAAAATATCATTAAAACATTATTTACTATAAAGCCAAAACAATTTAACTCGGTTATATTTTCAAAGAATTGCTTTTAAAAGATTTTCTCATTTATAGACTATCATTTATAAATTTCAAACAACATTTATTCTCCTAGAAGATAAATAAATCAATTAAAATGCTTTTATAAATTTAAAAAATGCTAATCATCCTGAAAGATAACTGTTATAATTCTTTTATAAATGTAAATCCAAATTAGTTATCCCAAGAGACGATTAATCAAATTTGTAACTCATTTAATAAATCAATTAATCAACTTTAAACACCTTTTTTAAATCAGTTAAATATGCTATAATCACTTTTATTAAAGCAGTTAGTTAACTTTAAAACACTTTTATTAGATTAGTTAATTAACTTCAAACATCACTAATAAATTTTTTAATTAATTTTATTATAGTTAAATAATGATTAATAATATTATGGAAGCCAGTCGTGGCTGTACCTAATGTTTCTTACTATGCTCGTGATAATCTAGTATAAATGAAAATTATGATGTAGTTTGTGTTGCAAACATTATGGAAATGATGGTGACAGTAAATGAATTTATTGAAGAGTATGCTACTTCGCCTTGTGATGCTAGGCTGATTTCTAGAATTAATGATACTAGAAATAAGACAATTATTTCATAACTTCTTGTCTAAAATCGGTGAAATTGACTTTCTGGAGATTGATAAAATAGCTTTGTTGATACTGGTTTTGTTGTGGTAGACTCCATGAATCTAGGTGGCAATTCTGCCACTCATATGCAGGTCTTTCAGGTTGTAATTCTAATAGTGCTTCCTGTCTTAAGCAACGCAATCAATCTAGTTTTTTACGCCCTAATATCCACATCACTGATGTTGAAATGCTTGCCCATTTTCCAGCAGCTAATACCACATATTCTAGCTATATTCCTATCCTTCATTCAGCATCTATAACTAAGGACATGAACAAAAAGAGTTGGGATTCTCTTTTCTTGTCAAAACCACATAATGTAGGTAAGTTCTATCCGTGCTCATTTGATTTAAAATCTGTTAACTGTACCAATATTCCTTCCGTAGAATTCACTGACGAAGGTTTTGATTTTTGGCATGATCTACTCGTTGGTTTTTTCTTAATGAAAATCTGCCATTTGTGGTTGTTAAATACAGCTTGATGAAAAAGCGGAGATTGAAAGGTAAAATTAAAATGAGAAGTGATAATTCTATGTTTTACGTTCAAATTTCATGTCCGAAGGATCATCTTGAAATCCTAGAAGCATAGCCAACTATTATAGTAGGGAAACCATTTATTATTACTTATTGGAATCCTTCAGTGGACTCTGCTAAGGAACTAGTTTTATCCATTCCTGTTTGGGTTCAATTCACCAAAACCCCTTCAGTATTACAATCATTAATAGGTAATTAATTGGTTGGCTAACCTTGTCAGAGATCTGGTTTGTTTTGATGTTGCAACGGTTAGTAGGGACACGCTTGGCTATGCTAAAGCGTTGATTGAGATTATGCCTGGTGGCTTGTTGCCTTACTAGCTGAACCTACTCCAAGTCAAGTTGCAATGGTGTAAGTAAATTATAAGTGGTAAACTTCTGCATGCACTACTTATTCTTTTGGCCATTTAGAGATTCTTGCAAACATCATGCAATGGTTTCAGCCCCTATCCCATTACTGATGAAAGGTATTGAGATTCCACTACCTTAGAAAATTCCTTTGCCAAAGGTGGTGAAGCGAATTTTGGTTTGCAAGATTCTAGTGCCAGACCTTGGTCCTATAGGCCTGACATTGAAACTCCTTCCATCCATGTTTCCAATATGTCTCCAAATATGATATCTTGGTATTCTAATGAGCAGATATGGATTCATGTAGACAATCAATTTTGTTACTCCCCCACGAGAGACTATTATTATAGATATGTTGCTGATGTGGTATGCGAGCATAGATTTTTAATCAATCGGGTATTTGGTGATTCTCTTTCCCTATCGTGGGAGGGTGAGAATGGGGAATATAATAAAGTTATTCTTCAACATGCTAGTTGGGACATGGTTTTCTTTTACTCTGAGGATTCCTTGGATTTTGTCCTTTTGCTTGGGAAGTTTTTTAATTCATATGTTCATGTGATTTGGTCTAATTCGTCTAATGATGGGTCATCCTCTTCGGATGGGGCTTAGCTTTGTATTCCTATTTAGAAGTCTGGCATTCTACCATACTCCTGTTTTAAATGCTTTATAGTAGTTTTGCGCATGTGCAGAACACATGTTACAAATCTGATTAATGATATTGTCATGGCCCGCTATAAAAGCGAGCTAGCCTTGCTAAAAAATAATTAAGAATATATTTAAACCTCCAGATCTTTCAAATACTTATACAATCCTTACAAACCCATTTGAAAAGAAAAATATTTAAGGTACATAACCTTTATAAATTTAAACATCATTAATTATCCCAAAAGACAATTAAATCCAATGTATAATCTTTTATACGTTTAAAACGACATTAATTGTCTCAAAAGATAATTAATCAAGTTTATAATCTCTTTATAAATTTAAAACAACGTTAATTCTCCTAGAAAGATAATTAATTAAATTTATAACTCCATTTATAAATTTTAATCAATGCTTATCCTTTATTTTCCAAAATTCTCAAAATACTTGAAAATATAGTTTAAACAACTTTCAAAGTGCAAAAACATGACCAAACATTTATTTTGTAAACATATAAGCTCAAGTTCAACACATAACAAGGGTTTACGGGGATGAAATTTCATAAGTGACGGTATAGCAATAATCGTTGTAACGATACTTACACAAATCAAACAGTATGTCACAAATATTTCAACCAACATCAGTAAAAGCAACATAAGAATATAAGTAAGATGCATATAACAATAAATTAATAATGGCGAGAAACCCCTTAGGATCTCTCTACAAAAGTCCTCTACAAAACAATAATTATTTATGCAATCCTCTTTTCAAGCAGGAATTCAAATCCAAACAAACAATCAAAAAATAATAGCAAACATAGCGTTATCAACAATTAACAATCAATTAGCTAACATATCTTTTATTAATTAATTCACATATTCATTAATTCCAAAAATAATCTTTTTACTTTGCAAGCATAGGACAATGATTTATTCTGCTCGGTAGATGTCCAAAATAATCTATTCTACTTAATTATAGCAGAACAATGTTTTATTTTGCTAAATAGATACCACAAATGAAGTATAACTAATTTAACTACGTTAAATGTAATTAAATTGAATCACTATAATTTTATTATTAATTTACACTTCATCAAAACTATTAACTGTTATCTAACTATTTAATAATAATTTATAGCAATATAGATATCATATAATTTATTTAAAGGTGAGTAAACTCATCGAAATTTTAGTCGATGTTTTTGCATTTTCAGTTTGATCGGTTTAAAATTCCAATAGCAACAATTTCAATGAATCATATTCCAACACTAATAAAACGTCGATATGAGTCCAATTCAACTGATCGCATTCGAATCCGACCTCGTGTGCGCAAGATTTTAATTTTATAAGATTTGGAACTTAAAATATTATTAAATACTTAATTACTTTTATTAATTCAATCATCCACACTTTACCTCTTCCCTCCCAATCTCCTAATTCTAGGTCGTGCGTTTGATATGCACAAACCAATCATTCGATCCCTTCATTCTCGATATCTCTCACATCACTCCATGAAGCACTGCCCCATTAATTCCATTGCGAAACATGACACCAGAGCTTCACACCCTATACTATAACTTTGAGCGTAGATAACTCATGAAAAACGTGACCTAATAGCCCGATCATCGCAACATGAAATATCACACTCCTTTACACTTAATCGAACTTCATGAAAATATGGGGAAAGATGCTATTTGACACGGGAAACCCCAAACTACACTTTAATTCACCTAATGCCTCTTATATCTTCCTCTAGCCTAAACCCAAGCCATGCTTCCATATGTCAGTCAACGCTAAACCCAATTGCACACGGTTTCCTCAATACGATCTCAAAGAAACTTGTTCTATAATTCTTAGTGGGGCAACTCCTTTGATTTTGATTATATAAGCTTGAGGCCGTTATTTTTTTAATTGGAAGTTAAAAATGGAAGAGAGGAGGGAATATTGAAAAAAATAATGAGGCTAAGAAGGGAAAGTTGAAAAATATTTTACTTAATTTATAAATAAAACAATTGCATTACTTCAACCACAAGTTAAAAAATAATTTCAAGCCTCTAATCACATCATGTTGAAAATTTTGAATTTTGATTTGATTTAAAAAGTTTTGAGAAGAAGGTTTTGCGGTATTCCGCTACACAATATTTCGTTCGTGTACGAACCTCAAACGATAGAAATAAAAATACAACATGATCATAAATAAAAAATAAAATACACATATTATTTTATTATGTAAAATTTCAAAAATACCATCGTTTGCCAAAAAATATGGAAAAATAAAATTTAATTATTTTTCAAATTAAAATTTATGGAAAAACCTTATAAATTAAATTAAAAATACGTCAATAAAAATCAAGTCATTTTAATAACAATCGATCTTATTATTATTTATTCAAAATATTTATTATTATAAATAGATTTACAAAATGAGTTTACTATTTTTATTTATTAATTAAAAGGAGTTAAATAAGGTATTAAATCCATTTAATTAATATTTAATTCATAATTCAAATATTTAAATAATCACTATTTTTGAATTCAAGTTGTTAAACTTTAGAAACCAATCATTTAAATATTTAAGATTAATTAAATATTCAAAATTAAAACGATAAAATTCCATAATATTACACAGATAGAGGTAGATAATCTAATGGGAAACAAAAAATGATAGCCAATTCACAACCCGAAGTTGCTGGTTACAATACTACAGTGCAAACGGATATACGAGAAGATACTACTTCAACCAAGCCTGTCACTCAACAAAGTAATACATTTATTTATGAGGATAAAGATACAAGTATGAATGAAGCAAGTTCCAATTAAGATATGAAATTACCTACAAATGTAGATATAGTAGAAAGGTAAAAGCAATAAGATCAAATCATTCCCAATCAATCTAAGCTTATATTGTTTAGGAGGACAAGGAAAGAGGATACTTCGTTTGAGTTCAAAGCCACTGTAACACAAAATGTCATATGTAATCTAATTTTGAATAACATGGTGTAACAAGTCAAATTTGAGAGTATGAAAATGAAAAAGTCTAAATTTCTTGGTGGGTCCATTTCTACCCTTGAGCAAAGAAGTGATTCATCCTTATCTTCTTAATGTATAAGCTCTTTTGGAACATAAGAGGGATGAATGTAACCCATAAACAACTATACATTAAAAATTATTTGAACTCTAAATTTATTTTTCTTAAGCCTTCTAGAAATAAGCTTTCGGCTTGGAAAATTGTAGAAATTGAAAATTTGATTAAAACTGGATGTGCAATTGAATATGATAATGACGATCAACATAAGGGAAGAAGTTTAATTCTTTGGGATAAAACCAGTCGAGCAATACTATTGTACATAAGAATGAGCGGTATATAACTTGCGAACTAAAAAGCTGGAGGTTTTGAATTTATTTGCACATTATATATGCTCATAATTCTACATTAGAGAGGAAAGCTATTCGAGACTACATAAAGATTCAATCATCTCAAATCAACTACCCATGGGTCTTAGCAAGGTATTTCAATGCTACATTATATAATAATGAAAGAATTAATAATTATTTTCTCAACACATCCTTTTATGATTTTTTTTCAACTGTGCTATTAACTTATATGAATCCATATTCACTGGCAAATTTTTTACTTAGAGGGGGTAAGAGATTATAACAATCATAGCAACATCTGTATTTTGGTAATTTAGTAAGATATGATAATCGATCGAACTTAAAAGTACATTTTGATAATCACTCCACAAGTGATCACACACCACTTTTATTTGAAATCCAAATTGGTAAGGTTTTTTTCAAGTGAAAGCCCTTTAGATTTGACAAATTTTTATATGCCTCGATATCCGGTGTATACTCCCCTATGTCTATATGGGGTTTAATTCATTTAAGCCTTCCCTTTTCTTTATACATAATATGTATATATCCTACTATCAGTTAATCATTTTAATTAGGATTAAATATAACCTTTATATTTATGTAAAGTTAAAACAATTTTAACTTTTCATTTTATAACTTCTTATAATTGTGATATTTTATTAAATTTAAAACAATTTTAATTTTAATTTTAATATTCAGGTACACTTATTTGAATCAATCTAAGGCGCTTAACACTTTTGAGCATTCCAATAGGTTAACCCATGAAAATGGACCATTTTAATGAGCTAATTAAAGATCAGGAGCATGATTTTCCGATCATAAGAATGTTCCTTAATTAGAGTATCCATCTCCTTGATTAAACACATTTTTCTTAGATACCCATCTAGTTGGAGTTTCCAAGTAATCGGCTAATGTGTTAGTTGTTTCTATGTGAATACAATGCGATATGTGATATTACTGTTGGAGTAGGTTCAATGGCCGTAGGGTGAAAATGGAAACTTCAAAAATATTTCTCCTATTAGTTTGCATTAGATCATATTTTGTGTTTACGTGAATACATATTTTTACAAAATCATATTTAGTGAATATTAATGAATGAGTTTATCATTTTAATTTTGATTTAATCAATTTTAATTAAAACTTTTATGTTTGTAAATTATGATTTTTCCTTATTAAGATAATGTACTTATTGCTATTTTATTTTGATTTTATTTAATTTAGTGCTTAATTTACAATATGTTTGCATTCACAAAGTAGACATTATAACCACAATTAATAAAGTAGACTAACATAGGGTGTACATAGATGAATAGTTGTCATGTATAAAATAAACACTAGGATCAATGGTTATTGCATAAGGTATATTGTTAAAGGGGTGATGACTATGTTCGTATGTTCATATACATATATAGTACAATGTCAAGGGATGATAATTATGTTCACGCACACATATTGTTATTATGACCATTATATATTTACTAACATATGTTTACATTTGTTTAAATATATGCATCAAATAATATTTACCTTTTGGAGCAATGAATATATATATATACACACGTACTCGTAGATTTACAAATATATATATATATATATAAATTTATTAGTATGTATTTTAAATTGTATATATACATATGTGGTTCTGTAAAATATATGCACATTTATATATATCTATGTGTGCGTATTGAGTATTTCATCTAGTTTAAAATTAGAATTTCATATTTACTTAGATAGTTTGAAATATTTAAAATTCAAAAATGAATTTTTATTCTTATTTGGTCAAAGCAAACAAGTAAAAAAAAAATATTTAAAGAATATATACAATATATTCATTTAAATTTGTTTTTATGTTTAAAGGTCATGGATATTAAGAATTATGTAAAAAAAACCATGAAAAATCAATTTTTTTAATAAACATAATACCAGAAATAAAGTTTGTAATACATACGTATGTATATATATGTATATGTACACAGATCTTAGGCTATACACAAATATTTTCTTTTATATGCAACATACATATACATTAACTCAATTTTAATATATGCGCAGATGTTATATATATATATATATATATATATATTATATATATATATATTCTATTTTAGTTTTGAAATAAAATGGAATTTTTTTATTATTTTATTTTGGCCGAAATAAACAATGATTAAAACACACCATGAATAAATTATTATTTTTGAAATGAAATGTGTACTTTTTATTTTGATCATCTCGATGTCTACATCTTGGTTGCTAGCAACTCCTCTTTGAACTCCTTGCCCTTTATCCTTGATAAGAAGTTGCAAAACTATCCTCTTGGGCCATGGGATAGAAATCACTATCCATATTTCTCTTCATTTTGATGAATGATTTACCATAAATTGATTAGAGCACATTTAGTAATAAACACTTCACCCCTTCCTCTTAATGTTAAGCCGACCACTTCTATGGCGAATTATGGCCTTCATGCCTAATTAATTTAACAACTAATGGTTATTTAATTTATTTATTCCAGGTCATGTTTTTATTAAATCAACAAGTAACTATTATACATCGTTTTAATTAATTTTAAATCCATAAATAATTAAAATGCCCAAAAATTTGATACAACTTTTGTATTAATTTTATTACTAATTAATAACATTTTTGAATTAAGTTTAAATTGGTTGAACTTGAAAATTAGCTAACAACGAGAAAATGTTGACTCCCTAGTGTGAACTCGGCCCTTAGTTAATGTTAAATGATTTAAATAGCGAATCCTATACGGACTTTGTTGAAGTACAATATTCGGCACAAATATTGCCGTTTATAAATTATTTAGGCAAAATCGATTTTTTAATCTTTGAGTTGCACTTCATATTAGTTATCGCTGTATCATTTAGGTCTACCTAGAGTTTGGCCTGATAGGGTAAAGGATGTACCCTAGGGGAATTATGTGATTTAGTTATATAGACCTAACTCTATAAATAATCTTGTTTATAAGTGCTTTTGGTTTTGTTTCCTACTATACGTGTTATTATATTGTGATACAAATAATGAATTGATTGCATTAAACATATATAAGTAAAAAATCCTTAGGAGTGGTGTTTTATCGATTATAATTACGGATGTATTTGTAACCATGAGTATTGAAACGATATACACAAAATACTAACTTCATAAATGTACCCGGTCCAGATTCATCAAGAAAAGGACATCGATACATCTATTGAGACTAGTGTATGTAACACTCTTCATACGACGGATAATGATTTTCACATGACCGTTGAGAGCATGAAGGAGCTACGTACTTGTGGTTGTTTGGAATAATCACATAATGACTCAATAAGAATCTATTATAAGTTAATATAACTAACTCAAAATAAAAGATCTCATGGTAATGACATACAAGTAGTTTTTTGACTTGAGATACTGCCATCTTAAGCTAGGATTACTTCTATTATGGTTAAATACTTGACATGGCGACCTTGTAAGACACAACGCAAAGAGGATCAACTCCTAAATTATTAATGGTTAGTATTAGCATGTTTGGTCCACGACATAAAAGTAAAAATATCTAAACAGAGTAAATATATTATTTGATAATTGTTATCAAACTACATGAAGGACTTAAGTTATTCCTGCAATTAAATATAGCTAATAACAAAACCTTTGATAGTGGACCAAAATTTAGATACCTAAGTAATATATTGATGATGAAACTAATACGTGTTGTTAACCCAAAAAATGGTACAATGCCCTGGATTGAGTGTGAAAGCACCGGCCATATTCTACCAGAGCAATAATATAGAAAATAAATGTAAAAGGAGGAGAAACAGTAAAAAGACAAGAAGTTTTTATAGTGGTTCAGCTGTTAATGAAGCCTACGTCCACTTTATAACTTTCTATTAACAAACTGCTGTTACAAATTGAATCAGATAATAATATAATTCAATCTTCTAAGTTTGATCAAGTCATAAGTACAAGAGTTCATCGGAGAATCACAGTGAACCCATAGATGACTATTGTATGGGAGGAGAAAAGTGAAGAATAATCTTTGTAGAGTTCTAGTAGCCAGCCCGAAGGTCCTCTTCATGCTGTAGATAGGTGAGCATTTATAAGGGAATTCAGCGAGTAATGGGCCAGAGTCCAAGTGCAGAAGAGTCCAGTTGTTATTTCAAATCATCACCGAAAATCTCAAATCAATCTGATTCATTTCTTTGGATCGCTAGCTCCTATCTCTAGGAACCTGGGACTTTGCTGCTCCATTTCAAGCTCTGGTTTTTTCAATGATGTATGTTTCCTAACTGTAATTTAATTCCTCCAAGTTGAAATCGTCATCCAATGTCATTCTATATACATATGCTGGAAAGATGCGTCATCGTCGTCTTTTTCTAGAGTGAATTCTTCCAAGTCAAATGTTGATACCCTAATCATGTATCGATTTCCATCTCCAGAAAATCATGCATGGATGAGTCAACTCTATGAATTTTTCCTTGATGTTGTGAATCTCCAAAACAGCATGAGATGCAAATGGTAGGGCTGAAGATTCAATCAAATTCTTACTTCTGTTTCTGTAAGCTGATGTATCGATAGTTTCATTCTAGGGGTTTCTTCTTAGCATCACCAAACTTTGGGTAATGGAAAATTCCAGCAAGTTGGAACCAAATGATCTAGTTATACTATAAGTAGGTCATCGATCCTTCTCGTCATTGCCAGACTATGAGCGATGATTGATTTTTGAACATTAAATCCTTTATTTCCTTTGTTGGCGATTTTGTTATCAGAATGATCTATTTTGCAATACTGAACCATTATCAAACCAACCTCACAGTTATTCATGTTTGAACTTTGCAACATTTCTTTCGATCAAGTATCTGTGCATCTATCCTTGCTCGAGGGACTAGCTATGTCGAACTCTTGTATTTGGGTGATTGTGAGAGATGGAGAGGCTTAGGACAAATGATTCAACTGCCTCTGGTCTAGCTTTCAATCCTATTCTAGGATTGAGGAAGTCCAATGGTTTTAGTTTCGACCTTCCATGACTATCCCTACATGTCATTAGTTACTCATGCTTTGCTTGATTATTGTCGTCATGGAAGTTCAGTTCATACGCCAATTCATGTCTTCAGGAATTGATAATCTATATGCTTGGTTCCAAGAAACATTTCCTCAATTCTTTCCAAATTGAATTCAAGAAATTCGGTTGTGTGCCAGTTTTCATTGCTACAAATTATCATACGAGCAATTTAATCCTGGGATTTCCTTTCGGCACTACCTTATTCTTGTGCAGTAGCAGATTCCTATAATGAAAGGTCGAACCATCCGGCTGACCTATGAAATGTTATGTCTTCCTATTATTGCCCATTTTCGGGCGATGGTAGTTTTTTGAAGACAAGGGTAGAATTTCAATTGAGGACCAACTTCTATCTCCAGAAGCTAGTGCATTAATGGTTTACAACAATGAGTGTTTCTCATCGAAACTGTAGATTAAAGTTTTCCTGGCATTGCCAAGGAAACACTGGTACATAGTGAATTGCAAATTTCTTAGAAATGTTGGCACTTAGAAAATAGAGGGTTTCCCAGTGTTACTGGGGGAACCTTAATACTTATGAAATAGAGAGTTTCTCAACGTTGTAGGGAAACATTGGTACTTAGGAAATGAGAAAAGGCCTTAGTGTTGCCAGGGCAACGCCAACACTCAGGAGGTTGGGTTCAATTTTCTCCGCTAATCCGGTAATGCTTTTAATCCAAATGGGCACTAGTTTCGATCTTCGAAAACTTACACTTTGATGATTGGATTGTAGAAATCTTTTCTTAGTGCTGCCTGTCTTCGGACAATGTTAAAGTGATCTTAGTTAGGATTGAATCATTCATCCGATCCTGTATAGTTGGGTAGATCGCTTTTAACCCAATATGATTGTTTTTTTCAATGTTGCTTAACTTCAGGATATGCCAAGTTCTGGAAGGATGGGAGTCCCAGGCGTTTCTGTTTCCTACCTTGTTTATCACTGTCAAGTGTTACCCTGGAAAATGCAAGGTTGTTGCTTAACCAATTCCATGGTTATTCTAATTCATGAAAAAATGGATTTCCTCCAATCAGTTTTTGTTATGATTTGACTTTTATTTGTGGAAACCTTCATTTCTAGGAGGAAGCCTTCATTTCTAAGCATTAAATTACAGGTTCTTATAGAAAATTAGAAATCGTGGAGTGAGTCGTCATATTGCCCTCGGTACGACCATGCTCATTCCAGTCCTGATCGCGGAGCGATAGAGTTTGGTAGTGTTTGTCTTGAATCCATGAGACTTAACCTTGCTTGTTTCAGGCTATATGCATTATGCTGGGCCGATAGCATTATTGTGGATATAAACCTTATTCGTTGGTTCAAATCTTTAGGAATCAATGGTTTAGCAACTTGATTTCAAGTCTTCTCATTGTCAATCCTCAGAGAACATTTGGTTTTCTACAAGTTGGGGTTGGAGGCTTCAGTAGAGCACCTTCTTCTGTCATTAGAAACTCGTACGTTGATGATTTGATTCTGAAAATAACTTCCACCATCGTCTATTTCTAAATGATCGTAAGTTCCTCCTTTTATTGCAAGTTGGTGCAATTTTTTATCCTAACCAGGTGTTAATGTGTTATGTGCCCCTCAGTCCATAGGGTTGATTATTTTGAACAATTGATGTGAGACTTGATGTTCTGGGCGGCTCCCTGGATGCCCTCAGTCAAATGTGCGTCGCAACTCCTTTCTCTGGGAACTCGTGACTTGAATGTCTTGAATGTAGACATTTTATACATAATTTTGGTCGAAGATCAGAATTCTTTTCCTACTTCTTGGTTTATGAACTTTGTAGCACTTACGGAGCAATATCGGTTTTGAAAGATAGCAGGAGTTGATCCCTGTTAATCCTGCAATAGACAAGTATCTTGGTGTTGTCGGGACAATACCCGTGCTTAGAAAATCTCCATGGTTTGTTGATGATGCCGGAGCAACATCAAGAAGTGCTTGCTCGGCTTATGAAATGCACGGCTTTAAAGAGTGCGTAGCTTACAAAATGTGCAGCTTTTAAGAATGCGCGGCTTACGAAATGAATGGTTTTTAAGATTGCGTAGCTTCGAAATGCATAGCTTTTGAGATTGCATGGCTTACGAAATGCGTAGCTTTTAAGAATGGGTGGCTTATGAAATGCACGGTTATGTATAACCCATCTATCCAAAATGTTTTCGAACTTATTGACTTTTCCAATCTTCGAGTAACGTAAGGAGTTCGTGCTTCGAGTGCATGGTTCCATGGCTCAAGAAGTGATGTACGACTTATAGGAGTGTGCAGCTTATGGGATCGATACGACCTATCGATCCAGAATGGTTTGGAACTTCTCGACATTGCCAATCTTCGAGTAATGTAAGGAGTTGGTGCTTCGAGAGTGTGGTTCCGTGGCTCAAGAAGAGATATGCGGCTTATGGTAATGCATGACTTATGGGATTGATACGACCCGTCAGCCTAGAATGAACTAGAACTTTCTTGATGCTGCCAATCCTCAGGAAATTTGAGGAGTCGGGCTTCAAGAACGTGGTTCAATAGCCCAAAAAGTGATGCGCAGCTTATAGCAGTGCATGGCTTATGGGATCGATATGACCCATGATCCAAAATAGTTTGGAACTTCTCGACGTTGCTAATCTTCGAGTAACACAAGGAGTTTATGCTTCAAGAGTGTGGTTCCACAACTTAAGAAGTAATGTGTAGCTTGTAGGAGTGTGTGGCTTATGAGGTCGATGCAACCCATCAATTCGGAACGCTTTGGAACTTCTTGACTTTGCATATCTTTGGGTAACATGAGGAGTTCGTGCTACGGAAGCATGGTTCCATGGCTCAAGGATTGATGCGTGGCTTATGGAAGTGTGTGACTTATGGGATTGATATGACTCGTCGATCCGGAATGGATTGGAACTTCTCGACGTTGCCAATCTTCGGGTAACGTAAGGAGTTGGTGCTTCAAGAGTGTGGTTCCATGACTCAAGGAGTGGTACGTAGCTTATGGCAGTGCATGACTTATGAGATCGATGCGGCCTGTCGATCTAGAATGGTTAGGAACGTCTTGGTGCTTCTAGAGCGACATTGGTTTTGGAGGAGACAGGGATCAAGTTTCTCTAATCCAACGGTTTGAGTTGATTTGACCCCATCGACTTGGAAGGTTATTTGCTTAAACATAATTTTATTGGTTCAAGTAGCTAAGTCTGGCCTTACGGGACATGCACAATGGTTTGGGCCTTCCCAATGTTGGTGGAGTGATATCAGTTCTTAGAAGGTAAGGATCGATTTTTCCCATCAATCGACGATTTAACTACACTGGAACATGATTTCATCAGTTCTAAGAGATAATTGGTTTTTGGATCGGGTAACCATGGCTTGGATGACCCTCTTGTATTTTGGGAAGATTTGCTTGGCTAAACAGGTAAGGTTTCCATGGTGGAGAGATCTACAGCCGATCACATGGAGATGGTTATGAAGAAAGAGCTTGTGGGAGCTCAAGGCGAGACTCTAGGTTTTTGGTCCAAACCGCCTTTAGAGAATTGGTCTTTGACCAGCATACAATCTAGTAGGAAAAGGAACTGGTCACCAAGGTTGGTAAAGGAAGAGTTGGGAAGAAGTAAGCAAGTATTATGCTTCTATTTTGTTTTTTGCACTAGTTGGGTCGTTAAGTCCATAGTTGTCAGCATGCCAGAATTTTCGATCGGACATAAGAGAACTATGGTATGATTAATCTTGGCTTTCCTTGTAGCTATTCAAGTATGTGTGGTGCCCCCCATGCCATAAGGTTGTTCATGCGCTTAAACTATATCCGTGGTTTTTCTACAACACATTTGGTTGCACGCAGTCCAGTGGATGCAACTGTGTCTTCTAGATGATTAAAGCATGGGAAAGCCTTTATCTTCAGAGACTTATATATTAGGAATTTGAGATAGTTGATTCTCCTGAATGCCGAATCTTTGCTTGATTCGAGTTGGCCTCTGACTAATCACAAGATCGGTTCAGTTCTGGTTTACTTTCTTTGAGCGACTTTGAAGCTCTGGAATTCAACACTATTTGTCTCATTGGTCGTTGGAAGTGATTCTGTTAATTTTGTGGAGTAAATAATGTGATTGTCGATTCATGGCCCTAGAGGAAGACTTCACTGACTTTGGGCAGTTCTGGATGAGATGACCACCGATCTTTCAGTTGGCCTTTGAGAAGCTTTAATTCATGAAGGATTTTTGGGTCAAATGACTGTTGATCTACCAGTTCGTCTTTACGACAATTTAGTTCGTGAAGGATCTTCACAACGCTTTAGTTCATAAAGGAGTTTTTGTAGTCTGATGTCCGACGACCAGATGGCATTAGAAAGATAATTTATCGATCTCGAGAGGAATTTTGGTTGGATTTCAAGTGACCAGATAGGCCTAAAGTGATTATTCATCAACTCCAAAAAGAGTTTTGGGTCATGTGCCCGACAGCCTGACAATCTTAAAATGATGATTCATCGACTCCAAGAAGTGTTTTGGGTTGTGTGTCCGACGGTTTGATGATCTTAAAGCGATGATTCATCAACTCCAAGATGAATTTTGGGTTGTGTGTGCGACGGCTCGGCGATCTTGAAGTGACGATTCATCGACTCCAAGAAGAGTTTTGGGTCATGTGTCCAACGACCCGGCTGTCTTAAAGCGATGATTCATCGACTTTAAGAGGAATTTTGGTTGGATGTCCGGTGACCAGACGGCCTTGGAGCGATAATTGATTGACTCCAAGAAGACTTTCGGGTGATGTGTCTGATGGTCCGGCGGTCTTAAAGCGATGATTCATCGATTTTAAGAGAAATTTTGGTTGGATGTCCGACGACCAGACAGCTTTGGAACGATAATTCTTCGACTCCAAGAAGAGTTCTAGGTCATGTGTCAAACGGCTCGATGGTATTAAAGCGATGATTCATCGACTTTAGAGGAATTTTTAGGATTCGGATTGCAAGAATACAGTTCTTGGAGACTATGGGGTTGGATCTGTTTGTTCAACGATCCTTTAGACAAGCTATCTCGGTGCTATCAGAGCAACGCCGATTCGTAAAAGAGGGATCGACATGACTCGTTGAGGGCATAGAAGCATTGCTTTCACTGTTCTTTCTACAATTCCCCTAGCATCCTAGTACGTCTCATTTGGAAAAGGAATGTCGACAAGGATGGATGAGAAGGCACCGCTTTAGTTTACTGCCTCATTACTTAATAGCCAGCCAGCCAGAATGTTATTCAATAGTCATCCTTTCATCTGATTTCGTCAGTTATCCAGGGTACTTTTCTACTGGATCATAGTAGCCTTGCTTGGGGCCCCTAAGGTCATGTAGCCCCTTCGTCGTTTGGTATGTTCTTTGGAAAATTTCCAGTTTTGCCTTTTTCCAATTACACTACCTCAAGTCTCTAGAAATGTTTTGCCTTCGCATAGAATTCTTTCAAGGTAATAGGTTGTTTCATCTTTTAATAATTCCTAAGGGCCTTACAGTAGACTGCATCCATTACCCTCATTTCGTCCACATGTTAGTCATACCTGTAAAAAAGCAATTTCGAATCAGTTGTATAGTTGTAGGAAGGTATAGTTGGCGTGATAAATTTCTTTGGATGTTCTGCATGCAGAATGAATTTAGTGAATGGGTTTCGATTGGGGAAGATGCTCTAATCGTTGTCAGTCCAGTCCTTTTTCAAGTCTTGGCTATTTATAATGCTTGAGAATGATATATATGCATGATTGTCCTATGCTTGAATGATTGGAAATGCCGATTGAATGAAAAATCACTTAGGATGGAGTCATGGATCAGTTACGATCCCCAAAAAATATTGAATATGTGAGATTGGTTTGGGGTGACAAGGAAGGTGCCATAAGATTGCATTCTAAATTTCAAGGCATTTGGAGTTCGCATGTTCGAGTTATAGGCAAATGAAGGTGGACTGGCATTGATGGATTGATGGTATTTTACTTGGAGTCCGATCCGAGAAAATTCGCCATTTGCTTGGAGTCAACACATGGTTTGCTTGGAGTCATAAAATTTGAAGTGTTGGGTTGGTGAGAATGGTGCTTGAAGTAATTTTCATATTTGCTTGGAGAAAATTTTAGTTTTACCCAAGTGTGATTTCGAGCCATAATTTCCTAGATTTGCATTGAGTCAAATCGATGATTATCCGAGTGAGACTTCGAGTTAAGACTTCTAAAATCTGCTTCGAGTCAAATAGACACTTAACTCGAGTTTGACTTCGACTCAACCTTGAAATGAGTTTTCAAATTACCATTTTGATGATTTTTGATGATTTTCGATGATGACCATTTTTTATTCGATGATAGGAGCTCGATGATGGGGTTGGAAGCTAGTTAGCTGGGAGTGGTCACAGTATACTATGGGAGCTTGGCCTTATGATCAATCCCTGTTTGTGTCATATCTTCTTGGTTGTCCTGCCTCCGGGAGTACCATTTGAGTAGCAGTTCCCCGTCCATTGCTTGGCACTGTGTTGCGGCATGGGATTTAGAGCTTCTTTTAGCGTTTTGTATGTTAGCATTTTCATCCAATTTGTCTTCCTCAAATAGTTAGTCATCTTCAGAGCTGGAGAGAGCCATTTTACATCTCCCCGTGGGATTTTCGCCCCTGAATTTGAGTTTGTAGCAAGTGCTTTCGCAATGGGTGGAGCGTTAACGTTTTCTTCCGTCGTGATTCTTGGAGCTCCGCCCACTACTTCCTTTTGTTTTTGCCTTTTGTTTCTTTCATTCAATCCAAAAATAGAAGCATGCTCTTACTCCATAGTAGCCACGGCTTTAGGCACCGTTCTGGGAGTAGTTAGCGATTGGAACACCAAGAGAGCATCTATCTTTTCCATAAGATCCTTTGATTGTTTGCCATTTTTTGGTTAGTTCCATCAACCATCTTATTCAAATCTCCCTTGGTCACATGTTTATGTTGTATGGAGGATCCTTGACCATCATCTCCAGAGTTAGCCCCTAAAAGCAGGTGTTAGAGTTGTTAACTTTAATTTGTCAAGAGTTTGTTTCTTCTTAAACAATGGTAGCTCCTATGGATCTTTCGGAGGTAGTACTCTTTCTTCCTGTTTCTATTGATTCTCAATAGAAAATCTTCTAAGCAGAGATTGAGGATTTAATTTTTGAATCTATTTGATCCAAAATAGATAGCTAGATCCAAGCTTGAGTTGGGTTCTCAATAAAAGCACCAAAATATTAACCCAAAAAATGGATCAACACCCTGAATTGAGTATGAAAGCACCAGCCCTATTTTAACAAAGCAATAATATAGAAAATAAATATAAAATGAGCAGAAATGGTAAAAAGACAAGAAGATTTTTGTAGTGGCTCGGTTGTTAATGAACCCGGCAGAAATGAGAGGAGAAGAGTAAAGAATAATCTCTGCGGAGTTCTAGTAGCCAGTCCTGAAGATCCTCTTCATGTTGCAGATAGGTGAGTATTTATAGGGGAATTCAGTGAGTGTTAGGCCATAAGTCCAAGTGTAGAAGAGTCCAGCTGTTATGTCAAGTCATCATTAAAAACCTTGAATCAATCTGTAACACCCCATATATTTGTTAACATTATTTAGGATATTTAATTAATTAAATTAAATAATGTGTTGATTATGGGGATTGAGATTTCATTTTTTTTAGTAAGGGTTAGCCACGCCATCTAACCAACGAATTAAAATAAGAGTTAAAATAAAACAGAGGAGGGGTAAAATAGGAAAGAGGGCATTCTTATACCCTAAACCCTTGGCCGGGTATCCCATACACGTTCATTTTCATTTATCAAAATTTTAAAAGCTTAAGGCAGGCCACCATTAACAAGAGAAAGAGGAAGAAGATTAAGAAAAGCTGAGGGAGAAGCTTGCTCAAATCAAATTCTTTCACATCTCAATCTCCTTAATCTCTAAAGCTAAGGTGAATAATGCTTACATCTCATTTTTCTTTTGTGTTTGATTTTAAGATGAAATCTGAAATATTTTGCATTAATTTTCCATGTTTTGAATGATGGAATGATTATACGTACTTGTTGATGATTTATGGTTGTTCATATAGATTTTATGACATGTTTTGACATGAAAACCCTATAAAATGACATCCAAATGACTTGCGAATTTTTATATAGACCATAAATATTATTTTGAAGATAAGTTTCAAGTTTCAAAATTTTATTAATTTTTTTGGAATTTATAAAAAATTTCTAATGAAGAAAATGTTATTTTGAGTTATAAATTACTTACGGTCAAACAGTAATTAGTTTTGGTCTGAAATAAATATATGTTAGAAAACATATAAAAAGTGATTTTCAAGAATTTTTATAGAATTTTCCTAAGTGTTTTAATGAATATCTAAAATTATTTAAGGTATGGGACTTAAATATTTTATATATTTATGAAAAGGAGAAGGGACTTTTTGTAAATAAATTCAAATTATTAATTCTGGAAAGTCGACAGTACTTTTGGAAAAGAAAACTTGCAACCAATCACAATTTGACAAACATGGTAGGTTAGGTACAAAGAAATAGTTAAAATGGACTAATCTACATGTGTTTCACTGTTTCGATGTTTTCGGCACCGGATTTTGCCTCCTTCTTCACCTACTACACTATCGAAACTAATGCACATGGTATCAGTGAACTACTATGTAGTGAATATGATATAGGCAGAAGGTATAGGATTGAAACCAGGGGTTTCGAAGAGGTTGAGGCATTACTTTGCTTTTAAAAGAAAATGTGCATGCTTGCTTTCGACAAAGTAGCTCTCGAATAGTTTGGCTTTCGACCAGGTCAAATGGTTTTAAAGGAAATGGTTTCGATTGGGTTGCGCTTTTATTTTAAATGACTGCTTTCAACTAAGATGAAACCTTTCGGCTGCAGCTTTCTACCTTTCGATTCAGATGGGTTTCGAAAGGGTTGTTTTGCTTTGTTCTGCTTTTTAAACTTGACCGCTTCTCCAAAGCTTTCGAAGGGATGGTTTCGACACCATCACTTCTTTCCTTAGGAATGATTAAGAAAGAAATGTTTTTTACTTTAATGGGTTTCTGATTCTTTTGCTCTACGTGAAGGCATAAGCCAAATGGTTTCGACTTAAACAATTTTCAAAGATTTCGAAGAATTAGATTTTGAATGGTTTCGAAAGGTTTCCATGTGTTTTCAATTGAACCCAAGGGCTTTCGAAAGGATTATTGTTTGATGCATTTGAAAGGGTTTTAAATGAATGTTTCGAAGGGGTGGTTCCCCAATGATTTCGAAAGGTTTTGAAGAAAGGTTTTCCTATTGTTCGAAAGAGTCGAAAGGGAAGATTTTTCTGGTTGTTTCGAAGGATTAAATGGAAAGGTTTCCAAAGGCTTCGAAAGGAAATGTTTAAAGGTCTAAAAGAAAGATGTCTAAGGTTTCAAAACTTTCGTAGGAAAGATTTTCAGTGGTTTCGAAAGGGTTTTGAGAATGGTTTCGAAAGGAAGGTTTTGGCCTTTCGGCCTAAATTAAATAAAGGTTTTATTTGGTTTAGAAAGAGGTACTTTCAATGGATTCGAAAGGGGACTTTCAAGGGTTTAATTGTTTTAATCAACTAAGATTTGAGTAAATATATATAACATTGCAAGGTGATTTTGAGTAAAGCATATATGTAGATTTTTCCTTGTTTGAGTTTAATTTAAAGCTTTTAAATCATTTTGAAAATGTTTTCAAGAAAAATTATGGGAAGAGATCCCTAAGTAAAATGGCTCAGATGTTAGAATACTAGATAGGACTGGTATAAGGTTGCGTTCTATACATTAGCTATTCGCCTCAGCTAATTTGTTCAAAATTACAGTGTGTAGGGCTATGTCACAGGTAAGACTAAAATTATGATTACACACAGGAAGGAATATATGTTTGTATACTGATAGGTTATTGGTGAACCCGCAAAACCATTATGATCAGGTGACCCTGGGAGATGTTAAATTAGGGACAGATCATCCACAAGAGAAGTATTTAATAGATAGTTAAGGATAGACCGTCCAAAAGAGGAGTGTCTGATGGATGTTAGATAAATTTTGATATATTGTCTGGTAGGCCCGAGTCAGCCAAATGTTAATGGTTATCCACACAAAACGATAACGTTCGAATAGATATTTCATTTATTACCTGATATGTATGTTTACATAATGGTGCTTTGCAGATTTTAACCAGTTTTGGTTGGAGGAAAAGATTTGCAAAAGATATGTTTTAAAGGATGTTAGTGAGGGGAAACCCGTTCCGCTAAGCGACGTGGTCTAACTTAACATAAAATAACCGAGATGTATAGTATTATTCACACCAGGCTTTATGCCTGACTTGAAGTTTTTGTTTTCCCCTCGAACTCTTGGGTGCTCAAAATTGATTTGAGTGGCCTGAGGGTTGAGGTTTTCAGATCTTGGTTATTATGGCGAATAAAGCTTTCGGAAATGAGCAGGTCGCTGATGGATAGCTAATAAGGAGTTATAGTTTATTCTATTTGTTTCTTTTGTATATTAAGTCAAATATGATTATATTGACTCTGATCAACCAAGGAAGCATCGTCATATGTCGCTCTTGGCCTATTTTGTAACTAATACTTTATCATTGTCTGGGAAATGTTAGGGGATTATGTTACTTGGATATGAATAATTGTTTGAAACCTGTGATTTTTTTCATATTCAAATGCTTCTGATATTATGGATACCATTGGTATTACCGTATGTTTCTACTAGAAGTTAATATTATAGATGACTACAACATCTGTAGCACTTAGCTTTTGGCCTCCACATATAGGATGTTACAACTTAGTATCAGAGCAAAGGTTTATGAATAATTTTGAACTAAAAATGATTTTGAAAACATATCCTTAGGAATTAGAGTAGGATTGGGGTATGGGATAACGCTATAGTAACATACTTGCATTTGTTATATATAAATGTACGCTTTATCTCTAGTCTTCTATCTTTATTAGGTTATTTTCTATGTCTTATGAGGTTTGAATACAGATATGGATGGTGAAGAGGAAGAATTAACCCAGGAGGGGAGGGCACCCGATGGGATGCCAGACCTAATGCGAGGAAGACCCAAGGCCAAGCACAAGCAGAGAATGTGGGCGTTGAACTCCCGTAAGTTAGAACGGAAGCCATGTATCAGTTTTTCATGAACATGATGCAAGCGGGTGTTGCTGCTGGAGTAATGGGAAGAGGAGTTCAGGAAGCTCCAGCTGTCAACGATTATGCTAAGTTGAGCGGAGATTATACTAAGCTTGGAGGGAAGCCATTTATTGGGACTGAGGATGCTATCAAGGTGGAAAATTTGTTGTTGTACTATGAGAGAATATTTGTAGACTTAAGGCTCAATAATGAGCAGAAGAGGAGGAAGACAGGGAGCAACTTTTTTTGGTGGAATAGTGCGACTGTAGCAGTGGATGAGGAGACCATGACATGGGCATAGTTTAAAAGGAGGTTCCATGAGAGGTTCATGTCAGTGATGGCGCGGTATGTTTTGATCTGTAAGTTTGTTGAGCTAGAACAAGGAAAAATGACTGTTCTGGAGTATGCTAGCAGGTTTGAAGAGTTAGCCAGATATGGTTATGCTACTGTGGACACAGTGATGAAAAGGAATGAGAAGTTTATCAGAGGATTGAAGCCTGAGTTGGCCAGGGCTACCTTACCGCACATTAGAGATCCTTGTGATGTGGTTGTGGAGATGGCATTGAGACATGAAGTGATGCTTGCTTGTTAGGAGAAGAATAAGGTGAAAAAAGTCTAGGTTGGGCAAGGTTAGAAGAGGAAGTTCTTTCACAAGAAGGATGCTTTGAAGGGTGGAGCTTCCAAGAAAGGAAAGTCTGAGGTGATCTGTTTCAAGTACGATAAGAAGGGTCATTTCGCTAATGAGTGCTGTACTGGGAAGGCTAAAGAAGTGATCGAGAAGAAGAATGTCAGATGCTTTAACTGCATTCAGATAGGCCACTATAAGAATAAATGCAAGGAGCCCGCTAAGGATGGAAAGGGCAAGGTGTATGCATTAAAGTCTGCTGCTTCGAAGCCAACGACTCCAGAGAAAGGAAAAGCTGTTTTGGAAGGTACGCTTTAGATTCAAGGTATGTCTGTTAGCGTTATATTTGATACTTTTGCATCGCATTCTTTTATATCTATATGTTTGATAGATAGCTTAACCTAGAACCCACATCTTTAGTTACTTCCTTACGAGTTGCGAGTCCATTAGGAGGGTATGCATCTCTAGGGTTGAGATCTAACCAATTAGAGTTTGAATTGTTAGGTCATGCCTTTGTTTGCAGTTTGTATGTGTTTGATTTTGTGGCGTTCGGGATTATTATTGGGATGGATTGGTGAAGTGAGTACGATGCTAAGATATTTTTCCATGATAGAAAAATATCGCTTAGGTACCCTGATTGTAGTGATAGGTTATACTGTAGAAGAATCTAGCAATGAGGTGAACGCTTTGCGGCTTGTTATGGAGATATATGATGAGCTGAATCGATTTTTCATGGTTAGAGAATTTATGGATATTTTGGAGCCTGTGATAGGATTGCCACCAAAATGAGCCATTGAGTTTTGGGTAGATTTGGTTCCAAGAGCAGAACCAGTAAGTAGGCCGCCAAGTGTGATGATCCCTATAGAGATGAGGGAGTTGAAGGTGCAGTTGGTGGATTTAGAAGGCAAGAGTTTTATCGGGCCGAGTAGCTCACCTTTGGGTGGGGGGCAGCCGTAGTGTTTGCTAAGAAGCTAGACGGATCATTGAGGCTATGTATCAATTATCATAAGTTGAATGAGAAGACGACAAAGAATCGATATCCATTGTCAAGGATTGATGATTTATTTGATCAGTTAAGTGGAGCCAAGATATTTTCTCAGATAGATTTCGAACAGGTTTCCATTGTCTCAAAGGATATTATGTCTTTGACGGTCTTTAGGACAAGACATGGGTCATATGAATGGTTATTTATGTCGTTCGGACTGGCTAATGCGCCGGCATTATTTGTGGATTTGATGAACCAAGTTTTCCTAGAGCACTTGGATAGGTTCGTTTTCATTTTCATTAATGATATCTTGATATACTCTAAGGGTGAGAAGGAGCATGAAGTTCATCTTAGAGCGGTGATTGAGACATTGGGGCAGCATCAGCTGAAGGCGAAGTTTTTGAAGTATCATTTTCTGAAGAAGCGAAGTGAAGTTTCTTTGTCAGTAGGCTCAAAGAAAGGGTTGTTGGTAGATCCAACTAAGATTGAAGCGGTGAATAGTCGGAAGAGACCCGTGATAGTGATTGAGATAAAGAGCTTCCTTGGATTAGCTAGTTATTATCGGAGATTCATTAAGGATTTTTCACGGATAGCGGCACCTATGACCAATCTAACAAGAAAGGATGTAAAGTTTGGGTAGATCGATAAGTGTGAGGAAGCATTATAGAGTTTGAAACACTTACGGACCCATGCACTAGTGTCGGTTGTTCCAGAAGGGAATCAGGATTTGGTAGTTTATAAAGATGCGTATGGAACAGAGTTAGGAGCTCTGCTGATGCAAAAAGGTAAAGTGATTGCCTGTGCTTTGAGACAGCTTAGACCGCCTGAGATCATGTATCCGACACATGATTTGGAATTGTCTGTAGTGATTTTCTCGTTGAAGGTGTGGAGACATTACCTTTTGGGAGAGGGGTTTGAGTAATATACAGATCATAATTCGATGAAGTATTTGTTCTCTCAGAATGAGCTGAATATGAGACGGCAGAGGTGGTTAGAGTTCATTGATGCTTATGATTTTGGGATTGAGTACACGCTGAGGAAGGCAACAAAGTTGCAGACACACTTAGTAGAAAGCATCAAAATGCAGTGTTAGCAATGGTTGTTGAGTGGAAAGATTTGGAAGCATTGGCAGACTGTAGAGTGCAGTGGAGAACTGAGGCTGGGTTTAGCGGAGAAACCGTAGTATTATATTATTTGGAAATTCGAATAGTGATGATCGAAATGATTGCTTCTAAACAGGTGGAGGATCCAGTGTTAACTGAATGGATCAGGAAGATAAAAGATGGAACCGAGGGCGACGACTTAAAGGGTTTTAGTCTTAACCAGAATGGGTGGTTGAGAAAGAAAGGGAGATTATGTGTTCTGAGTGTAGGAAACATAAGGAAAGATGTTTTGGAAGAATGTCATCGTTCGAAGTTCAGTATTCATCTACGAGGAACTAAGATGTATTCGGATATGAAGAGAAGTTTCTTCAAGGAAGGTATGAAGTGGGATATTGGTTATGGGTAAAGTAGTTCTTGAATTGCGAACTGGCAAAAGCCGAACACCAAAAGCCAAGTGGATCACTTCATCTATTAGATATTCCAGTTTGGAAATGAGATTCCATTTCTATGGATTTATTGATGGGTTTCCAAGGTCGAATAGAGGAAATGAAAGTGTATGGGTTATAGTGGATAAATTGACCAAGAGTGCCATTTCATTCCAGTTAAGTCAAATATGACGACACCTGTTTTGGCAAAATTCATGAAGAATGTAGTTAGACTGCACGGAATTCCTAGTAGTATAGTAAGTGGTAGGGATTCCTTATTCACTAGCGAGTTCAGGAAGAGTCTACTGGATGTTTTGGGAACCAAGCTCAAGAAGAGTACCACTTACCATCCGTAGACAGATGGACAAACAGAAAGAGTTAACAAAATCTTGGAGGACTTGTTGAGAGCTTGGGTATTAGATTTCGAAGGATCATGGGAAGATCATCTACATTTAGTCGAGTTTTCATACAACAACAGTTATCAGACTAGTATTGGAATGGTCCCGTTTGAAGCTTTTTACGGATGGCCATGCAAATCTCTCGTTTTTTGGTTAAAGACCGAGGATAGGTTGGTTCTTGGCCCAGATTTGATTTGGAAAGATGAAGAAAAGATTGAGGCCATTCTAGCTAGAATGAAGAGGCTTAGTCTAGGCAGAAGAGTTATGTAGATAAAAGATGGAAGGATTAAAAGTTCTCAGTTGGAGATTAGGTTTTTGTTGAAGTATCATCGATGAAAGGTGGGACTAGATTTGGAAAATCGGGGAAGTTGGCACCGAAATTCGTTAGACCTTTTTCTATTGTTGAGAGGATCAGGAAACTCGCATATAGAGTCAAGTTACCGAGCAATTTGGCAAGAGTCCACGATGTTTTCGATGTTTCTCATCTCAGAATGTGTGTTAGAGACCAGAGGCTACTATTGCACCGAATGTGCTAGACGATTTAGTGGTAGAACCGCACTTGACTATATAGTGAGAAAGCTGATTCTTATTGTTGCAAGAGATGAGAAGAGGCTTAGGAACACGACAGTCAGATTAGTGAATGTCCAGTGGAGTGACAATGAAAGAGACTGTACATAGGAGACTGAAGGCAGGATTAGAGATACTTATCCTGACTTGTTTAATGGTATGTTTTACCTCTTTGATTGATGTGTAGCGTACTTTATCGTAATTTGGAGGATGAAATTTTTTAAGGAGGGGAGTTTGTAAAGCCCCATATCTTTGGTAGCATTATTTAGCATATTTAATTAGTTAAATTAAATAAAATAATATGTTGATTAGGAGATTAAGATTTGATTTTTTATCAAGGGATAGCCGTGTCATCTAACCAATGAATTAAAATAAGAATTAAAATGAAATAAAGGAAGGGTAAAATAGGAAAGAGGTCATTCTTATACCCTAAACCCTTGGTCGTGTATCCCACACACGTTTATATTCATTTAACAAAAATTTAAAAGCTTAAGGCCGGCCGCCATTAACAAGAGAAAGAGGAAGAAGACTCTGAAAAGCTAAGGTAAAAGCTTAATCAAATCAAATCCATTCACATCTCAATCTCTTTAATCTCTAAAGCTAAGGTGAATAATGTTTACATCTCATCTTTCTTTTTTTGGTTTTAAGATGAAATGCAAAATATTTTGCTTTGATTTCCTATGTTTTTTAATGATGAAATGATTATATTACTTGTTGACGATTTGTGGTTGTTCATATAGAATTTTATGACATGTTTTGATATGAAAACCCAATTAAATGGCATCCAAATGTCTTGTGAATTTTTATATAGACCACAAATACTATTTTGGAGATGGGTTTCAATTTTCATATTTTTTTGAATTTTTGTGGAATTTACAAAATTTTCAAGTGAAGGAAATGTTATTTTGGATTATAAATTATTTACGGTTAAATAACAATTGGTTCAGGTCTAAAATTAATATATATTAGAAAACATATAAAAAGTGATTTTCAGGAATTTTAATAGAATTTTCCTAAGTGCTTTAATGGATATATAAAATTATTTAAGGTATGGGACTTAAATGTTTTATATATTTATAAAAAGAAGAAGGGGCTTTTGTAAATAAATTCAATTTGTCAATTTTGGAAAGTTCATAGTACATTTAGAAAAGATAAACTTGCAACCAACCGCAGTTTGACAAATAAGGCAGGTTAGGCACAAAGGAATAGTTTAAAAAGGACTAATCTACGTGTATTTCACTGTTTCGATGCTTTTGGCACCAGGTTCAGCCTCCTTACCTACGTCTTCGACACTGTTGAAACAAATGCGAGGAACTGGTATATAGTGAATTTGATGTAGGCGAAAGGTATAGGATCGAAAATAGGGGTTCCGAAAGGGTTGAGGCAATACTTTGCTTTTAAAAGAAAATAGGCCTGCTTGCTTTCGACTGAGCAACTCTCGTCTAGGTTGGCTTTCGACCAGATCAAAAGGTTTTAAAGAAAATGGTTTTGATTGGGTTGCGCTTTATTTTAAATGGCTGCTTTTGACTAAGACGAAACCTTTTGGCTGCTACTTTCTATCTTTCGACTCAGATGGGTTTCAAAAGGGTTGTTTTGCTTTGTTTTACCTTTTAAACTTGACCTCTTCTCCAAAGCTTTCGAAAGGACAGTTTCGACACCATTACTTCTACTTAGAAATGATTATGAAAGGAATGTTTTTGAATTTAATGGGTTTTTTATTCTTTTGCTCTACTTCTAGGCATAATACAAATGGTTTCGATCGAAATGGTTTTCAAAGGTTTCGAAGGAGTAAATTTTGAATGGTTTCGAAAGGTTTCCATATGTTTAAATTGAACCCAAAGGCTATTGAAAGGTTTAGTTTTTAATGCATTCGAAAGGGTTTTAAACGAAGGTATCGAAAGGGTGGTTCCCCAATGATTTTGAAAGGTTTTGAAGAATGGTTTTCCAAAGGTTTCGAAGGAGTCGAAAGGGAAGGATTTTCTGGTTTTTTCGAAAGGATTAGAAGGAAAGGTTTTCCTAAGGTTTCGAAAGGAATTGTTTAAAGGTTTTAAAAGAAAGATGTCTATGGTTTTAAAGCTTTCAAAGGAAAGGTTTTTAGTGATTTCGAAAGGGTTTTTAAAGTTTGAGAATGGTTTTGAAAGGAAGGTTTTGGCCTTTCGGCCTAGATTAAACAAAACGTTTTACTTGGTTTAGAAAGAGGCACTTTTAATAGATTCGAAAGAGTAACTTTCAAAGATTTAAATGTTTTCATCAAATAAGATTTGAGTAAAGTATGTATGTATGTATATAACATGGCAAGATGATTTTGAGTAAAGCATAGAATATATATATATATATATATATATATATATATATATATCCTTATTCGAGTTTGATTTAAAGGTTTTAAATCATTTTGAAAAGGTTTTCAAGGAAAATTATGGGAAGGATTCACAAATGACTCAGATAATAGAATACCAGATGGGACTATTATAGGGTCACGCCCTATACATTAGCTATTAGCCCCAGTTAATTTTGTCCAAAATTCCAGCGTGCAGGGCTTTGTCACAAGTAAGACTAAAATTATGATTACACACAAAAAGGAATATATATTTATTTACAGATAGATTATTGGTGAACCCGCAAAACCTTTAGGATCAGGTGACCATGGGAGATGTTAAGTTAGGAACAGATCGTCCAGAAGAGAAGTGTTTAACATATAGTTAAGGACAGACCATCCATAAGAGGACTGTCAAACAGATGTTAGATAAATTTTGATATATTGTCTGGTATGCCCGAGTCAGCCAAAGGTTAATAGTTAGCCAAAAAACTATAATGTTTGAACAGATAGTTCATTTATTACCTAATATGTATGTTTACATAATGATGCTTTACAGATATTAACCAGTTTTGGTGGCAGGAAAAGATTTGCAAAAGATATGTTTTAAAGGACGTTGGTGAGGGAAAACCCGTTCCATTAAGCGGCGTGGTCTCACTTAACATAAAATAACCGAGATGTATAGTATTATTCACACCAGGCTTTATGTCTGACTCGAAGTTTTTGTTTTCCCCTTAAACTCTTGGATGCTCAAAATTGATTTGAGTAGGCTGAGGGTTGAGGTTTTCAGGTTTTAGTTATTATGGAAAATAAAGCTTCCAAAGACGAGCAGATATCTGAAGGATAGCTAATAAGTAGTTACGGTTTATTCTGTTTATTTCTGTTGTGTGTATTAAGTCAAATATGACTATATTGACTCTGGCCAATCAAGGGTGCATCGTCATATGTCTCCCTTGGTCTATTTTGCAATTGATATTTGATCATTGCTTAGGAAATGTTAAGGAATTATGTAACATGGATATGAATTATTGTTTAAAATCTATAATTTGTTCATATTCAAATGCTTCTGATATTATGGATACTATTAGCATTACCGTATTTTGTCACTAGAAGTTAGTACTATAGATGACTGCAGCATATGTAGCGCTTAAATTTTGGCCTCCAGATACGGGATGCTACACAATTTGAGTCATTTCTATGGATCGCTAGCTATCCACCGGGGATGGATTGTTAGCTATCCATAGAGGATGGATCGTTAGCTATCCATTAGCTTAGCATATTTTTCTATCAGAAGCCTTTACTTAGTGCTACGAAGGAGTTTGGAAAGTTTGAGGTCGATCACATGATGGATCTCTAGCTATCCATAGGAGATGGATCGCTAGCTATCCATCCACTTAGAATATTTTTAAGTGATCTTAGTTTGGTTACCATTTTATATTCTATTTATGTGCCTTGTCCAAATATCAAGTCGTTTGGAGTTCGTTTGATCGTCCGTCTTCATGGGTCATCTGGTTCAGAAGAATCGTCCATAACTCACTCAATACTTAAACCAAATCATATGAAACTTCACATATGTAATGTAGATGAGTAGGAGGCCCTCCCATATGGATCATAGGTTATGGCGCCCACTTCTCATGGGTCGGACCTGATGGATCAAACTAGCCCAATTTGGAGAAGAATCGTCAATAATTCGCTTAAAACTTAACGAAATCAGACAAAACTTTGCATACTCTCTATGGGGTGTGTGGGACCTACCCTATAGATTTCATGTTGTAGGGCCCAACCTACATGATCGTTAGCGATCCACCTAGTTTGGTCATAAGTGATCCATCAAACGACCTCCAAATGTTCCCATTTTGTAATAAGACTTCTTTTATGTCTTCTAAGTGTTTTACCAAAATTTCAAGTCAACCCGACTCCGTATTAGTTCTCTAGATCCATTTTAATTTAGCTGCTTTTGGTCAAATAGCCTGAATCAGACGAGTCTTCACTTCTTGAGTTACAATGTTTGCCATGCTACGAAACTTGGCAAGTATTCTTGGATGCGGTAGCAGATTATGATGCAAGAGGCTTTGACAACTTATGATGCTTCTTTTTGGATCGCTAGCGATCCATGGATGATGGATCGCCAGTAATCCATCTACTTAGCGGATTTTTGGCATGTTTCTCTTAAGTTCCATTAGCTTGTTCTTTTAGATGCCTAGTTATTTTTTAAGTCATTCTGGCTTAGTTTGAATGTTCTAACTCCTGTTGAACTCTGCTAGTTTAAAAACCCAATTATTACATGTATAAAATGTTATTATTGGGCGAGCTTATTTTAAATAAAAAATTGGATTTTGCCTAAAAGGTCTATAAGCATTGAACTTGGCCTGATACCTGCTTCAGAAGTCCGTATAGACTTTAGTATTTAAATTTCTTTTATATTGATCGATGATCAAGTTCACACCAGAGAGTCAAATAACCACATTGTTAATTATTTTTTAATTTAAAAAAGGGTAAAATAAATTTATGAATGTTAAGAATTTGTATTAATATTTTATGGCAATTTTAATTATTTAAATCTCAAAGTCGGACAGAACGATGTATAAAATTTATATGACAATTCAGTCAATTTAGGAGTTATAAATTAGATAATTAAATGATGATTCAAATAGGAGTCGAAGGCTTATTGACTATGCTTGGTCGTCTATCGAAGTTGACCCTAATTTTGAATTGGGGAAATTAGGTAAATTCTTCAAGGGCTTAGGGAAAAAAGGGAGAGAATGGTGCTAATTGATGACTTTAAATACTCTTCCCTCTAAACCATTTCCATGACACTTTTATGCTCTCCCTCTAGCTGCCAATAGCCTTCATTGGCCAAGCATTCATTTCAAAACTGCAAACTGAAGTTGAAGAGGAGGTCACGAAGCTCCAAGAGAAAGTATAAAACAAACAACGTGCAAGACTCTCGGCATGACTACTTTTGTAAATGTTATATTATTAGTATTCCATATTAATATACAATTATTTATTCTTGATCACCTTGTCCCCATATCATATTTATTCGACCATATTTATATTCATAAAAAAAAATTTCATATACATACATATGTATGTATGTATGTATATGATTTAATAATGATTTATAGAAACTACAACTATAATATATACATATATTAAATTGGTTTCTATAAATTTTATTACAGACATATCAGATCTAAACATATGTTATATATGTATGTGTGTGTTAATATTTTTATGCCAGAATTTGGCACAATCACCCTAAAGATTTATAGAATAGAAATAAGTGAAGAAATAAAATGGAAAACAAGAGGAAACAACACATAACAATTATAGTGGTTTGGCAAATCATTGATCTACGTCTACTTGAACTTTGTTATTGATTATGCATAGTTTTTTCAAACATGATCTTAGGGATCGGTGATCTATGACGATCCAAGAAATTACAATATCAGCACCAAAATTTAGAATGCAGAAAAAAGGATCTCCAAATAGTGTATATAGTCCCCTACTTATAGATGAAATCAATGTAAGTATCTCTACCACATTCTCCCCACATTTCCCACGTCCTAAAGAAGGTCTTTGAAAGAATCATGGCCAAATCAGCAACTTATATGGACAAGTATCGATCTTAGAGCTATGGATCGATATTGATCCATCATGATCGCTTGTTGGCTTTTGTCTTCTCCTCCGAGGTTGACAGTTGACTTGTATCTTCTTTTGTATGATTTGAATGTCTTAGTACGGGCTTGAATCATAGAGAAGTTCTTGGTTCATTAATAAACTAATGGCATTTGACTGTGTGGCCATGAATTCTAGACTTTGTACTTTGAAATTAAGCCAATAGATCATAAACGTACCATTCTATATTGCACGCAATGACTAACAACCATACCGCCTAGCGGCATGACGTAAACAGTGACCTTTGGAGGACTTCAAGGATTGTTACCGAACCATAGTGATCGTTTGGTACTGATCCAATACTTTGGCTTGAATGTTGGCTTTTGGCTTTCCCATTTGGAGTACTTTGGCATATGGGCTATCTTCTGAGGTGATTGGTAGATATATGGTTAAATCTTTGGACTTCAACTGGAATTTGAATCATGAACTATCACACTAGATTTTTATTTTGCTGTCTGGTTTTTGATCGATCCGACCTTCCAAATATTGCCTGATCATAAATCTGTATAACGTTCGCCCCATAAAATATACCTTAACGAGGTACGCTTTGGATCAATACTAACCATCGATTTTAACTCATGTATTTCGGAACCAATTCTAAATAGATGCTATTATCCTGCAAACTACTCTTATAAGTCATTGCATCTCTTGCCTTTCATCATATCACTTTAAACATGTTTGGATATGCAACCCTTGGGGAATATAAGAACTAAAGCATGTTGTTTGAGTTTTCCATTTTGGTTTTGGAAGGATCTCAACAACATTTTCTTCTAATCGTTAAGGTAGGATCTTATTGTTTAGAACTGCACTTGGCTTTGTATGGTACTTTAAGTTATCTTTCATCATCCTTTCCCTTTTCATTCTTCTTTATTATTGTGTGTGTATGTATGTATGTATGTATGTATTTTTTGCATATTTTTTTTTTCTTGTTCTTTTTTTTGTCATGGATTGGTACCAATTCAAAGGTTATGGATTAGTACCTTATACTTGGCGATTCCTCTGCCTATTTTATCGATTCGCTTATGTATAAGTGTAACCCATCACTTAAACCATTATTACTTGTTTTCACGTTCTTCTATTTCGAGACTATTGTGGACCGATCCACCACACTAAAGCATAGCAATCGAACCTTTATTTCCTGTCTTTTCTTGTCCCCGTCACTCTTGACTTCAAATCGTCGCCACTCATTACCTCAACAACCATCATTGTTCGCCATTTTTTAATTAACACACAAAACTTAGATTTTTGTCTCTACTTGTGTTGTCCCTCCAACTAGATCTATACTTTACCTCCTTTGATTTGATATAGGTAGGCGGTGGCGTTGCCTTGAGTTCACTGGCACTGCCATAGATAGTTGCCTTCAACTTGCTTGCTCTCTCTTTATGGATTGGTGCCAATCCAACACCTAATTTTTAAAGTTTTAATAACATATAAATATTGCTCTAACTCTCAATAAGTTCGACTTGGAATTCAAGCATACCTAAGGATTTCACTTGCAAAACTCAAGCTAAGACTTTGAACTTTTCCTTATACAAATTTTCTAGGCTGGCTTTGAGTCAAACCCAAGTTCGGTTCGATTTTTTCAACTGAAAAATGAAATTTCACAAAATTTCTAAATAAAATATTATGTCGCAGAGGTTAAGTTAAATGGGGTTCGAAGGCAAGTTTGGTCAAATGGTAACTGATAATTATGATCAATGAGACGATTTTTGGTAACAATCACGTTGAATGCACTTAGTTATTTGGATGGGTCATTTGCTAATCTTTTTTAATTTGCAGTAACTTGTCAGATAATGATTTGAATTGTAGCTCTTAGACATCAGACACATGCACTGCATAGTTGGCATTGCATAGTTTGGCTTATGCGCTATTGCCCTCATCGGTGTATTAAATCTGATTGATCAACACGCATTGGTATTCGTTGGGTCTTATTTGTTAGCTATACAAGGATATCTATTCATCATGAAGGTTAGAGTCTTTATCCTGCCCGATATCCATTATATGTGAAGCTTTTGTTGGTTATGGATAGTAGATGTTCCTCGCGTCTCTCTACAATAGCAGTAGGCCCATCAACATCCAAATGCCTGAGTCCAATACTGAATCTAGTTCAATGACAGTGCCTTTTTCATGCTCTAGTTCTATACCTTCTCAACCTCAATCAACCTTTCACCAAACGGATCAACCTTTGGAGATATTTCCTTCTATGCCAGCTGAAGAACTCATCGTAGGGATTGCCTTCGATATTGACATAGGCAATGCCGTTATTTTGACAAATCCCTTGGATTCTTCGACTTCTAAAGTAGATGAGGCATCTCTTAAATGAATATGTGAGAGACATAGGATTCCCTTTGATTATTTGTTAGTTCCTGCACGTTATCAACAAGCACGTCTTCTGCCAGAGGGGTATACAGCTTACGATCGATATATGTGTACAATTGGGTGTGTTTCACCTTCAATCATTTTATTCGTATTGTTCTATAGTTCATGAAGCTTTCCCCAGCACAATTGCATCCAAACATCTATGCTTTCATAAATAGTGTGTATATGATATTTGTTTGACATTTGAACCAGGTTCCCACTACTGAAGAGATCTATTACTTATATAGCTTCAAGCACCAAAAGGAGTCTCCTTTACTCATTTCCTTAGAACCTGCCAAGGGATGCCGGATAGTGCTAGGCCTTTGGAATAAACTGATTTAATTTATAAATTAATTCTTTTTTGTTCATTGTCCACCTAGCTTTGCTCAAAAATAGTTATCTGGACGTAAGTTTTGTAGTCATCCCTCTTACTAATGCTGACATCATAGCTCTGATTGCTAAATTCATTATCTTTTATGTTTTTAGATGATTTAAGAAGGTCTAGTAGTACAACCTTAATCAAAACCTTTACAGCCCTTTAAAAGGTTCTAATGAAAGATAGAGATATGATATTTCTTCTTACCAATGAGAATTTACATGTTTGTAATCTTTTGAGGGAAAACCGTAGCGTAGGCTACGTGCTTGAGTTCAAGAGGATGTTCATCCTATACAGGAACCTAAAGTTGAAGTTGATGCTGGCGAGGATCAAGAAGTGCACCTTGTACAAGATCTTATTACCAGTCCTGATATAACTTAAGGGGACGAAGATAGTGGCAACGAAAGAGGAAAGCATGCTGAAGAAAAAGGGAGCGATGGAGGAGGCGATAAGGATGTTGATTTTGGCCATAAGTCCTCTAGTAACGAGAATGATGACACTCATGTGCCCCTTGTACCACAATGGCCTAAAATAAAGACTGTTTCATCTTGATCCTTTAAACTGCCCCCATAAGCCTTTGCAATCGAAGAAACTCACATCCCTCTATCTAGGAATATTTAGAGATCCCTTAGGAGTGTACCAATTCTTTTGGCCTTGGAAACATTTGTATTGGCGAAATTGACTCTCCTATTCGTCTTTTTGTTTATGTGCCTATTACTAGTGTCGAGGAAATAGCCCCTATTACCAAACTCCAAGTCCACGTTCCCTAGGGCCAAGGATACACTAACGCTTACATGATACCTCATTTTTATAGTGCATGTAGTATTTTTCGCTTTGCATGCACTAAATTGTTGGTGTTTTATTTTCAGATTCCATCAAACATAAGCATTTGTATGATACTCTTACAATTTAGTCAAGTAAGTATAAGAAGCTTGGAATGTCTGATCGCACTCATAAGTCGTCCCACAAATCAGATTCAGGTTGAAGCCATTGGCGGGATTACATGAGACGAGATAAAGGCTATAGGTCCCATGATGAGAGCAAGGAGGAATCAGAGAGAATTCCATCTCTCGGACGTAGATCTCGTTCACCTCTGCCATGAAGTATGGACAGATTCTCAATGATACCTCATATTGTTCTGTCTATTGAGGTACCTATAGCTCTAGTTTTAGTTCGTCCCACTACATAAGCAATAACATCTTCCCATGCGCCATGACGATCTGAGCAGCCATCTACGCTAGTGTCTTTTGATAATCCCCACCAAAGGCCTAGGAAAATATAACTTCATGCCCTCATTACGACTATGGAAATCAAAACTGTTTCAAACCCTCATGTAGCTACTATGAAGAGTGTTTTTCTGAAGATATGCTTCGATTATGTTGTGTTTGTTCCTTATTTAAAGGATATCCCTCCAAAAGTCGGCTCTGACATCGTGTCTTATGTAAGCGATGTGTATGATCAATATTTTAAGTGGAAGAGGATAATTGAAGCCATTTCTGAAGTATCTTACAAAATAAAGATAGAACTCAAAGAGATGAAACAACTTGAACAAGATGATAAGCATGTCATCAAAACCCTTGATAAAGAGGTTGAAAAGCTTAAGGCTTCATTGGATGAAGCTAAGAAAAAAATGGAGGTTTAGACTAAGTCCTTTGAAGAAGAATTTCAAAACTAGCTGAGGTGAGTTGAGGCTGATCATCATAGGGGTCCCAATATTTCATTGGAAAATGAAAAACTCAAGAAGACTATGAAGGAACAAACCTCGAAAACAACGATATTAAAGGAGCCACCACAGGTCAAAATGAAGGAAAAGGATGATACACTCGCCCAGGCTCAGGATTATTACAAGGAATAACTAGACACTTGTAAGGTGAGAGATAACGCTAAGACCCAAGTGAAGACGGATGATGAGACAATTAAGGATGTGGAGGATAAAGTTATATCTGAACTTGAGCCCCTTCTCGTGAAATTCTATGCAAATGTTAGCAAGTTTGAAAACTTAAGATAGTTAGAAGAAGGGTATCCTCAGGCTTTAGCTATGGCCTAGGTTGAGATTTTAAAACAAGAGCACTTTGATGGGGCTGAGATCGATAAAGTGGAGCTAAAGCTCAACCTTCTAGAGGAAGAAGACATAAACGTGCTAAAGATTGGCAAGCTCCTTGTACATCCTGAAGTATCTAATGGGGCCCATCCGAGCTAAATATAAAGGATTTCAGTCAGAGTTCTGGTTCTGTCCCCTAAGGATCCGTAGTAGATAATATTACACTTTTTACATCAGGGCTGCTAGCTACTAAGACCATTATTCCTCCTTCTAGTTCCATTGCTATTCCTGCCATCGGGACGACATCTAACATTTCAACTGATTTGGTATTATCATTGGAGGCTCATTGTGATCTCGAAAATCCTAGGTTGGCAGGTACGGGATCATTTTTGAAGCTGCTACCTTATCTCTCATTCTGTAGGGAGGCTCTACTAGTACTCCAGCTCATATAGAGTCCTCATCTCCTGAAGGTATATCATTAATCTTGGCTATGTTCGAGATGGCTCATATGACATCGATTGATGTCACTAATCTCTACATTACCATTTTTCAAGTTTAAGGTCAACCTTCCATTGTCCATTTGCATGAAGGAGGCTCATCTTTGGGTCCACAAGCTACAGTAACTAAATCAGTCATTATATCCGCTCCCACTTCGACTTTAGCCTTTCTAACGGGTAGCGCTTCGGGTCCCAATGCTGAAATGATACATGCGTCGGATGAGGAGGCCATAAGCAATCCTCATGGGATTCAAAGAGATGAAGACATTATAAATACTGGAGTCACCAAACACATGCCAGGACCTTCGATGTTGAAGATGTAGTGATCGCAAGCCATGTTGGCCAAGGAGATCAAAAAGAAAAAGTTTTATGCCATTCCTCCTCCTTTATCATTTTCATGGCCTTCGATTCTAATTTCCATTCCCACCTCTACCCCTTTTTCTGGCGATATTTAGCGTGAGGCTCCTGAATCTCTGATAAGTGACTACTATTAGGAAAATAAACCAAAAGGTTACCTTCCAAAGGAGAGTAAAGGCAAAGGAAGGAGCAGAAGGAAACCTAGCAAATTTCGTACCCATTCCTTCGAAGAGGCAAAGAAGGAGAAAAGGAGGAGGAAGAAGGCCTTGTTGCAATTTTTTTTTCTTTTCTGTGTGCATAAGCTGATGTTGTGTAGTATAACCTCCATGTTTTGAAAAGGTTTGTTGATAAAGAATAAATCAGTTTATCCTCAGACTTTACATTTTTCTGCCTATGTACTTAATTTTTTGTGCTGACTTCAGCTGCATCCGGGTTTGAGTAATACTATCATCCACCACATTCCCATACATATGGACAACTTCCTTATTATTACTTAGTTAGCATAATAGTTTAACTTGCTTATCTCCAGTCAAGTTTCATTTGACTAGTGACAAGACTGGATTTTTACATCACTCTCTCTGCCTTCGAAGACTAGTATCTTAGATATATGTTCTATACATCTATGTTCGATCCTGCCCATCTCCAGACTTGGTCGAGGTTATCTATCTCGAGTGGTGGTTTGAATGTCTATTTCTAGATGTTTTTTACAGCTCTAGGTGTTGATGATATATGCCCTATGTACGGGGCTAAGTAAGACAGAAACCTAACTCTAGGCATCGCCAACGTCTATCTTCGAATATTTGTATCAGATCTCACCTAACTCCGGACGTTGATCATTGGGGTGCATTGTTTCATTTGATCCATGTGTTTTTATACTTCGAAACCTAGGTTATGGGTTAAAGGAGTTAATCAACATTTATCTCTGTATACCTAGAACGGCTATGTTCCTTAAGTCTAATCACAAACCATAAAATTCAATTAGTACTTATCTCCGGGCACCTGCATACTTATATTATAAAAATGTAGATTGTTTGATTTTGTTGTTGTTCAAAGCGCATGGTTAGGCTAATGAGCACACAAATTCATCGATGCAATAAGCTAATTCATTCATATCCATAAGAATGGAAAATCCTACCTTGTTATATTAAAACTTAAGCATATACAAGGATAGCTTTAAGCGAAACAGCGTCATAAATATTCGTTATTTCATGCTCTCGGAAGTGAAATTCCGTCAACAGTTACTAACTTGAATGTTCCGTCTCCAAGTTTATGTTCAATAGCATACAGATCTTCCCGGCTCGGGTCCTTATTCGTTGGACCAAGGAAGATTCGTCTAAGGACGAGATCGTCGATTTTGATGGTCTGATTCCTGAGCTTTGCATTATAATGTTGAGCCACTCGTTTTCAGTGAGCATCAACCCTTAAATCAGCTTCATCACGCTTTTCATCCACCATATCGAGGGACTCAAGCAAGAATTCCTCATTTGCTTTACGATCATAATGGATCTTCCAATGAGAAGACACCACTAATTTGATTAGAATCAAGGCCTCTGATAAAAAGGCCAAAGGGAATGGAGTGGGACTAGTTGGGGACTTATGCGTCGATTGATAAGCCCAAAGCGCCAATGGAAATTCGTCAACCCACTTGCCTTGGACTTTATTAATTGTTTCTTCACGATGGATTTGATTATCTTATTTATCGCTTCTTCTTGCCCATTCGCTTGCGGGTGTGCTACTGCTGCAAATCTTTTCTCTTTGATACTTGTTGCGGAAATTCTTGAACTCGACGTTGTCGACTTGGGTTCCATCATTAGAAATGATGGTTTGCGGAATCCCAAATGAATAGATAATGTTTTTAACTATGAAATTAATCAACTTCTTTATGGTGATTATGGCTAATGTTCCACTTTAGCCAATTTCTTAAAATTGGCAATTATAACAATGGCATATTTCGCTCTTCCTTTTGACATCGGTAGGACACCGATAAATTAATCCCCCATATCGCAAATGGCCAAGGATTGACCACCTATGTAATTTCCATTGATGGAGCTCTATGAAATTTCATAAATCTTTGGCATCTATCACATCTTTGAGTGTAGTTAGCCGCATCCCGGTTGATGTTTGGCCAAAAATATCCATAATGAAGAATCTTACTTGCCAATTTTTTCACCTCGGTGTGATCGCCACAAACTCCTTCATGTATGTCTGCAATGATTCTTTTAGCTTCTTCATTGGTGACACATCGTATCAGAGGAGCCGAGAACCCCCTCCTGTATAATACTTCCTCATGGATAATGAATTTGAAGCTTTGCAACTGAGCTTTTTTCGTTTATTTCTTCCATTAGAAAGGGTTCTTTTCAAGAAGTACTCCTCGATCAAAGTCATCCATGATTCCTTTTTTAGTTTAGCCTCCATTATCTAATTGATGTCCATCTTACCGATGATTGAAGCTAACAATACCTCTACTGAATTAAACCCATGAGTTGTGCATCTCGGAGCTAACCAGCTTAGTTAGTGAGTTGGCCTTTGTGTTCTTTTCCCTAGTGACGTAGATTATCGTGTAATACTCAATATCATTAAGTAATTCCAGAACTTTCATCAAATAAGGGTCTAACCTTTCTCCCTTGGCTTGAAAATCTTTCCTTAAGCAGACCACCAATTATGAGTTGTTATATATGTGTAAAGTTTTGACGCCTGATTCCTTCGCAATCTTGAGCCCTATGATTAGTGCTTCTTATTTGTCTTAACTACTCCTTCCCCCAAGTAACGTTCATTGGATTCCTCGTCCGCGTATAACTTCTATTGTGCACTCCGCTTTGTATTTCCTCTTTCTCATCATCTTGAGCGGTGAACTCTGCATTGAAATCAACTAGTGCTTGTCCTAGGATGCTCCCTTAGCATGATATGATGTATCATATTGACCTAATTTAATTTTCCATTTGAACAATATTCCTGAAGTTTCTACTCTTTGGAAAACCTGTCATAAAGGTTGGTCGGCTGCCACCTTATTTGGATGGGCTTGGAAGTAGGGATGGAATTTCCTTAATGCAATTAGCAAGCAGCAAGCTAGCTTTTCCAACTTTGGTTAATTACTTTCTACTCTTGCTAATCATTTACTGATATGGTATAATGGCCTTTGGATCTGGACTCTTTGCGTACAAGGGTAGCACTCAAGGCATGAATAGATACTGCCAAATAAACCGACAAATCTTCCCTTTCAAAAGGCTTTGACAAAACGGGTGACTTATTAAGTGATTGATTAAAGCTTGAAAAGCATCCTTATACTCTTACGTTCAAGAAAAATTCTTTTTCCTACTTTAAGAACATTGAAGAACAATATATATTTGTCTGTAGCCTCTAAGATAAATCGACTTAACTCAGCAACTTTCCCATCTAGACTTTGTACCTCCTTTATTGCCTTCGAGGCCTCAACATTCCTCAATGCCTCTTTCTTCTCTAGATTGGCCTCTATGCACCCTGAATTTACTATGAAACCCAAGAATTTTATTGGTGCGGCTCTGAACAAGCATTTAGTGGGTTAGGTTTCATTCTATATTTTTGGAGCACGCCAAACATTTCTGATAGGTCTTCCAAGTAGTTCATTGGTCGATGTGACTTCACCAGCATATCATCCACATAGACCTCCATCGTATTCCCGATTTTATTTCTATCCAGTGAATTTATTAGTCTTTAGAAGGTTGCTCTAACATTCTTTAAACCGAGCGACATAACAAGGTAGCAATATAATCCCTCATTAATTATGAATCTGATATATTCTTGATCTTGGATGTGCATTGGAAATTTGTTATAGCTGGAATAAGCATCCATAGATTATAGCAACTCGTGGTCGACCGTTGAGCACATCAACTGGTTGATTTTTGGCTACGAGAAGCTATCTTTTAGGAATTCCTTATTAAAGTCTAAATAATTGATACGCATCCACCACATCCTATTAGGCTTCTTGACTAGCACCGGGTTGGAGACCCATTCCAGATATAGAACATCATGGATAAATCCGTTAGATATTAGCTTATCCTCTCCTTATTTCAGCGTAGCAAACCACTCTAGACCTAGGTTATGCCATTTTCGCTTCACAGGAAGACATCCAGGGTTCCAATTCAATGCCCAACACACTATCTTTAGCAATATTCCATACATGTTGAAATGCATCCAAACAAACACATCTATGTTCGCTTGGAGGAACCCTGTCAGCTTCTTCATCTTCATGCGAAGCCGAAATCGATCATCAGGAACCTAGTAGGATCGTCCTTATTGACTAGTATGTTGATCGTCAACCCGGTTGGGGCCTTCCTTGCATCCTCTATTTCTATCCTTGGAACCATAGCTTTGTGGAATCTGCTATGCTGATCGAGCCAAGGCATAGGCGGTGGTTGCTATTCGTCAATTGACATGACGCGGAGAGCCTTCTCCATGTCATTTTCTTTTTCACATCACTTTACTTCTCTCAGCTCCATGACGTAGCATTCATGTCCCACATTCTGGTCGTCTCAAACGACCACAACCACGTTCTCTATGGATAATTTCATCATCATGCACCATGAGGCAAGAGCCACTTGGAAACAAGCGAGAGTTGGTCGGCCAGAAATGGCATTGTATGTAAAAAAAAAAAATATGTCCATCACCATAAAGGTCACAGCCCACACTCTCTTGTAGTCACCTTCACCTAAAACCATCGGTAAATCCATGCATCTAACAAGCACTACAACCTCTATAGTAAATCCCTGAATCCGTGGTTCACAAGGCTTTAGGTCCTGACCGTCCATCATCATCCGGTCATACGATTTTATAAATAAGATATTGACAAAATTTCGACAATCGACAAGAACTTTGTTCATAGTTGTTGGCCTAATTATAGTCATTATCACCAAGGGATCAAGTGCAGGTGCTTTGATCCCATTCGTATCACATTTCTGAACATATTGATGGAAAAGCAAATTTCTTGCATTGTATGTTTTAAAGAGCTTCTGTACCTTTCCTTCTCATTCCATATTTTTTGGACGGATGGGGTCCACCGGTTATCGTGCTGATGATAAGTCTTTTTCCAAGATACTAGGCTCATCATCACTAGGCCCGGCTTGGCCTATTTGGAGTGACTGTAAATACTTCATTATCCTTTATTACACAGTGCTTTCATATACTGTTGGAGTTTTTTCTTTCAAATTAGATCTTCAATCACATCTTGCAAATGTCTACACTCATTTGTATTATGACCATGCATTTCATGGAAATGACTGTACTTCTCGGACCTCTTCTCTCTTTCAATTGATTCCCCTTGAGCTGATTTCTTGTAAAGTTCGGTACCAACCATTGTAAGGCAGATGCTCCTAACCATATTATTCAACGGCGTGTAATTCTCATATTTTGGGAACCGTGGGCGCTTTTTGGAGTTTAGCTTCTACCTTAAATGCTTTGGTCTCTCCTCTTATGGTTACTGTTTTTGTTTTCCATGTTTACAACAATATCCCTGAAACTCTCATCGGTTTGTTTCATAACTATGTTACTCTGAACCACCTTGGTCAATTATCTAGCACCAATTTTTCCAGTAGTTTTGTTTGCCACTTCCAAGCACCAATACCGAGTTTCTTTTATACAAAACTCTTCCATAGTTGGTGGGGGTTTCATTTTCAATCACCTGTCAAAATTGGTATTTAGATGTATTCTTTTAACCAGAGCCATCAAACCAGTGTCCTCAATGGCATTGCTAACCTCAGTCACGGACGTGTGGAATCTACTCAAATAGTCTTTTAGGGATTATACAGAATACTAAAAGAGGTTCGATAATGACATTATGTCTTTTGGATGGGTTGCATGAAATTGGAACTACTCAATAAATCTCCTAGCTAGCCGATCGAACGAGGATATAAATTTCGACGAGAGCCGAGTCAACTACATTATAGCAACACCCACCAAATATTGGGAAACATCGACATCTAACAGTATCCATCGCCCTTGTTGTGTCCATATGTCTTTCATATTTTAACAAATGATTTCTAGGGTCTATGTTCCCATTATAGGATGACATTATTATCATAATAAAATTTCTTGGGTATTCTTCTAACGATACCTCCTGCGTAAACGGAATCCTAATGGGAGAAGAGCCCCAACCATCATTATTCTATGATGTTTTTCGCTCACTAGTTTCATTACCATATCCGCCAAACTTTGGTTCTATTGGATCCACTGAATGACAATAATTATATCTTGGCCCAAGTGATTGACTACGCAAACTGTCTCGGTTAGTCCCATAATATCTAGGTTCTCTTGTCTCTAGGAGAATTTTTCGTCTAGCTGTTCCATTTCTATGATCTCTACGCGAATTGTCAGCAACTTTTGCTTGAATACTAGCATTCTGGCCATTAATAACTAGATGATCTCCAACACGAACATCACCATCCAAGTCAATGACACCCCCAACACCTAAACCATAATAACTAGGATCGGAACCGACCTAAAGAGATGGATCGGTACTGATTTGTGCTTCTGTGTTCTAAACTTTGTCCAATATATCTTTCATGGTTCCAGTATCTTTCCTTCTCATTGCTTCCCTTCTCTACAATTTTCACCAAATGATATCCTCTTATGAATCGAAAGGTGATGACTCCCCCGTGTCCCTTCTGCAACCCCGAGATAATTGGGTCGTCAAATCTAGATTTTCCTTTATTTATTTCCTCATTTCATCCTGATTTTCGTGCAATTTTCATTCGGCCCTTTCATCATCTTATCCATCTCAAATCGAGTAATCATATCTGAAGCACTCTGAATTTTAGCGATGTTGGGCTAAGTGATTTCTTCAACATTTTCAACTTCATTAGTGGGTCGAAAGCTTTTAAATTTTCCTTAGTATTTCTTGGGATCATTTCTTCGGTTGATCCCGTGATAAACTAAACGGAGTGTTTATAATCATGGATCTTAGAAACAGAATTAATATATCTATTTCATGGATTAAGGAAATCCAAAAAATTGAAAATAAATCCAAATAGTGAAAGATTGATACGTTCTCAGTGAAAGCACCAAAAAAATTATGCCAAATGTTGGCATAAACACCCTAAAATTTTTGTAGAATAGAACTAATTGAAGAAATAAAATGGAAAATAAAAGGAAACAACACACAACAATCATAGTGGTTCGAAAAAACATTGGCCTGCATCTACTTAAACTTTGTTATTGATTCTACAAAGTTTTTACAAACGTGACCTTATGGATCGGTGATCTATGGATCGATGATGATCCAAGAAATTACAATATCACGATCAAAATTTAGAACACAAAAAAAAGATCTCCAAATAGTGCCTATCATTCCATATTTATAGATGAAATAGAATTATCTCTACCATGTTCCCTGCATCCTAAAGAAGGTGTTCTGAAAGAATCGTGGCGAAATTAGCAACTTATGTAGATCGGTTCGATGGGGCTCTCTATACAATGAATTGATAAAAATACTTCTTCCAAGGATTTTAATACATTTAATGAATTAATATCATTATGTTTATGTTTATATAACAAAACATATAATAGAAATGTAAAATCAAAAGCATACTTTAATTCGAACAAAGTTTTCTTACAAGAATAAGTAATTAATATCAAGGGTCACTAGCTCAACTGGTTAGTGGTATGGGGCTCTAGACTTAGATTTTAAGGCCATGTATTCAAATTCATGTGACATCAAAAATGAATGCTCAAGGCTTCCTTCTATAAATTCAGCTTGTCTGCTATGTCTTTTAAAATGGAAGATTGTTCATATATCCAAACTTGTAGCAAAGACATTGTAATGATCCAAAATTCTTGACACTTCGTATTTAAATATTTGAATCTTGGATTAAATATGATTAAATTGATTCAATAGTATTTTTAACCTTCTTTTAATTAATAGCTAATGATAAAAAACTTGTTTTAGAAAATGTTTACGAATATAAATACTTTGAAGAAATATCGATAATGTGAACAAAAATTGTTTTATCAATAAACACCTTTTTACTCTTCAGAAATTGTTCAAACTTCATTTACATACACTTATTTACTTAGAAAATCAATACTATGAAATAAAAATATTTTATCATTTATGGAAAGAAAATATGATGATGTCATGGGTGATGTCCTAGGAAGATATTTTGTGTGTAAGGGTAAAAACGTAATTCGCTAAGGAAAATGAGGTGTCAAGTAAAATAAGCATGCAAGGCACATGAGGGTCTTGGTCATGTAAATGGGGTGCTTATTCATGTGTGTTTATTCATTATCTCCTAAAGCTTGAAAAATAACAAAGGAATAAAAATGGTGGAAGTGGATTAGCACTAATCCATTTTGTTCTTCACTAACCTTTCTCTAATTAGTTCAAATCTTTTTCAAATTCGCCAAACATTCACCAATAGCTTAGAAAATCATAGGAAGCAAAGTCAAAAGTGGAAGAAGCAAAGAGGAGATGGGGTTTCCATCTTAGGCCATGAGCATGAGGAAGGAAGGGGAGGCTTGGCTTGGCTTGGCTTGGCTTGGATATGTTATAAGCTGGACCTTTATGCTTTTGCAGAAGGTAGGAAGTGGTTCTTGAGTTTAGATGTGTTTGAGCATGTGTCTGGCTTGGATTTGGTGAGTTGTCCCACTATCTTATATATGTATATTGTGTGTGTATGCAATTATGTAGTTAAAGTGACATTAACTAAATAAATTTATAAACTTTAGACCCTCTTGCTTTTGAAAGCAAATCAAACTTTATATCATGTAACATCACTCTTATTACCTTCTATAACATGTGATATGGCCTTGAATTGATGTTTAAACGGTTGTTTGGATTATGTGTTGAATTAAGTATGTTTGAAAGTGTATGAAGCGAGAATAGCCGCTACAGGTGCACTTTGTTATCCCTTAACTCTAAATTGTGTAAATGGAAGATTTATGATCTTAACTAAGGATTATTTGATTTGTTGTCTATAAACATATTTTGGTGTATGATATAATAAAATAATGGTTTGGAAAGTCATAGTAATCATGAAACAAAATTGTGAAAGTTAGAAGCGAAAAGGTTGCTATGGATGAACTTTGAAAATGAATTCTGTTCGGCGATTTTCAAAATCAACTTTGAGTGACATCCTAGGAACATCTTTTCATTTTTGATAATTACTATAAGGATACTTTTTACTGGAAAAATATAGAAGTTTACATAATCCATTAATTGTGAAATAAGTTGCAAAAAGTTGTAGCGAGAAGAAGGTCGCTACATTAGCACCTTGAATACCTTGTTTTTGGGAATTATTGTAATCAACTTGAAAGGCTTTTTATGGGTTTCTTTTCATTCTTAATAAGTATTATACAACTAATTATTGCCAAAAAATCAAAGTTTAAAAGGTTTTAGAAGTAGGGCTAAAGTTAGAGCAAAAAGGTGGATATAAATACACTACGGAATAAATCCTGTTTTCGGGAATTTTTATTAATGAATTGGGAATTATTCTTAGGGTTTCTTTCTATGGATTTTAAGTATACATACTATAAAAAAATTAAATGCTAAATTATTTGTTTAAGTGATTAAAATTTGTTGTAAAGATCGTGTTCTTCTATGTTGTTATTTGTCAAGGACTTTTAACAACATTTATAAATGTTGTAGCAAGCTGTTGAGGTTTTAAGTGCCCAGAAGTGATATTTAAATTTGGTGTTTTCTCTTAATATTTTTAGTTATGTTTTCTAAAATATCATTTAGTTTTTTAAAGTTGGTTTGAAAATTAAATATATTTTTGATATTTATTTATGATTTTTGAAGTAAAGAGGTTTCATAATATAAAACATGTTTTTTAATTATTTTCGTCAAATTATAAATTAGTTATTTTTAAGTAATATTTTACATAGATATTTAAAACATGTCAATAAGTATTTTTAAATTATTTTTACATATATATAAGCTTGGAAAAGTGAGTTAAGTGTTCTATAAAAGAATAAAGGAAGCTTTGAATTATGAACTTATGTTATAATAAACGATTTTACAAAGTTACGTAAAAGTATACTATCGTGTTAATAAGTATACTTAGACCTTTAAAAAATATTTTAAAGAAAATGACAAGTATGTAATGGTTTTGAGTTTGTTGTGATAATGTGTTAATAGTGCTTATCTTTAATCGTTTTTAATATACTTATGAACATAAATAGATCTTTGAAAAGAATGTTCTAACGATCAGAATAAGTGAAATAATTTTAGGTTTTAGTGACAATGATTAAGTATAATTTATCTTAAACATTTTGAAATGGATTTTTGAATGCTACTAGACCTTTTAAATGGATATTTCAAACGTATCAAAAAGTATGGAATATTTTAGAAAAAGATATACAAAGTAAAGTTTTAAAATAAGAAATCTTATAAATGATTTGTAAATATACTTATCCATTTAAGATAAGTATGTGAATACTTTTTGAAGTATTGAAAGAGTACAAATGAATCGTAAAAATTGATAAATGGAGTTTTATTAAATAAAAAAGTTTTACTAATAAAGAAAATTTTGATCAATAAAGAATAATTAACTAAAAAGAGGATTAGAAGTCACTTATGTGGATTATTCGTGCTTTGTGTGACTTAATCGCGCTTTGTTTGTTTACTCCTTATGGAAAGTATTTAGTCGTGTATTTAGCATTAAAAGTCAAGGAAGTTGGCTTGTCTATCTGTGAGAGTTAAGAATTAAGGTCTAGGCGAGGCTTTGATGCAACCAATGCTCTAACTTACTTGTCTTCATTTTTAACCGAGGGATAGTGTAAGTTGAAATGTTCGAAAATGTAATAAGTATACGAGACTTAGTTTCCATATATGATCATTTTAATTGTTGTTGAAATTAACCAAGTGTAACGGTCTAGAATTTCCGGCACTCGGTTGCTTGGCACTCTATACAATGAACGTGTTAGTGTCGAAATTTCGAGGTCTAAAATTCCAGATCGTTATATCTTTCAAAAATTCCGGGTCGTTACACCAAAAGTCGTCAAATTAGTTTAAAGAGACTAGGATTGGTAAGTGTTTTACTTATCGTGTACCACTTCAAAACTAGTTGATAGGTTCTATGTTTTGTAAGCGATTATGAAGTGGAATGCTATAGAGTTGAACTGTCCATCTTGAGGTTAAGTCCAAGGAAGAAGTCAGCGTTAGCATTCGTCGGAGGACATATGCAGGAATCTATGCGGAGATTCGAGATCTATTTAAGATAATGGGATCCATTTGGAGATTCGTGTTCTGTTCAAGTGATGAAGACTCATGTGAGAGATGTCCAATGTGACCTCGACATTGTAAATGGATAAAGACAGAGTATGACGCACAATCTTGGGTTTTTCTAAGCCACGACTGGAGTATGTCAACTCCAAATCTAGAGTATGCTTAATGATGTTGCGTGTGGGAGTTGACGATACTTGGTTCCACATGGTTCATACCAATGTTCATGCGTAGGCTAGCTGTGTTTGCCTTATAGTATATTTTACCTAAGGATATACGATGTTTAGAAGGTAACTTGTGCATGGAGTTCAGATCCAACTTGACAGGAGAGATCTTTATGGAAAATTCATTATGTGAACGTATCTTAGTGGTTTTAGATGTACTTCTAATATTGTTGTGTCATGAGATGCAAGTGGCACAACTATTTTCTAATTTCTATTCTTCACCTTAGACATAATCTATTAGATCACCTCATGTATTTATTAAATGGGTTATTCTTTTTAGGGAATAACCTTTATGGCATTCTGTATAGTCTTAAAAGTACTGTTATATGTTGATCACATATTTCTTGAGTTTCTGACACCACACTTATGTCTGACATGCGGTTTTTGTTTATCCCAAATTCCTCACGTGCTCTTTCAAATAGATTGAGAAAGGCTGTTTTGGTTGGATGTTCATTGGAGCTCGAGGAGACAAGCTGGATGTTTCACCTACCATAGTATTCTTATTTCCATTGCATTACTGTATTGTAAATATCAGCATTTGTGAGGACATGTTGTTATAACTGTTCAGGCTGATAGTAATGTTTAGAAGTGTAACCCTAAAATGTTTTGTATCTTAAAGTGATAGTTTTGTGCTATCTTCTAATATTATATATTTTCATTCCAGTGTGAGATTATGATATTGTGTTCCTTCTTTCTTGTTCTACTTCTTTTTCTTTTTATTTTACTCTAACAATCTATCTTTTCGACACTTGGATGGTTGGTACAGGAATACAGTGGATGTATTAATGTTGATGTTTAAGGGCCGAAAAGGGTGATTGGTACAGATATAGATCCAACAATTTGATGAACATTATTCAAGAATTAAGACCTAGGTTATGACAGATTCAACTAAGACATGCAATGCCTAAGAATACTTATTCACTTCATCCAAAATTTTCAAATAAAAATAAGAAATGTTAGAACTTCAACCCCAACTTGTCACCATACAAAGCACTGCATGTTACATACAAAAGGTTCTCGATCATAATCCATTGAACCAAAAATTCTCTCATTACTATTTTAAACTTATTTTTCTATCAGCATGTAATACCTCAATAACATTTTTATTGTTGATACTAATTCTCTCTTTAACTAGTTCATATATTTCTTTCCATGTTTCTTTTCAAACTCATCTTCCCATTACAAATTTACCATCAATTGAAATACCTAATATATTTGGTACATCATTAATTATGATTGACATTTCATCGAAAGGTAAGTGAAATGTATTTTAGGTGATAACATTTAACAAACGCATTTATAAAAGTTGTCTATTTTGAGATGCAAGCAATCAGTGAAGTTCATAACTCCAAAAGCTTTAACTATTTGTTTCACTAATAAGTGTTCATCTTCTGAATTCCATTTATTGAGGGTCTCAAGATGGATATGAATAGTAAGCATACATGAATTATACTTTGGTTCCCATACAAAAAGCAATATTTAAAGAACTAATCAAACAAATAAAGTAATTTTAAACTAGTGTAGAATAGAAACCACTTTACCTCATTTTCTCTTATTTCTTTTGTGATGTGATCTTTAAAACCAATTGACAGTAAGGATCTTATGGAGAAGGATCAATGGTATCATCTTACTCCTGTATTACTTTTCTAAATTGATCACCATTATCCTCATTTTAATCGCTATCAATTCTTTCTGTACTAGCATCACCATAGTTACTTTCAACTCCATTAACACCTTCACTATCATCGTTATCATGATGAGTGACTTCATAATCATCCATATTATCGTCAATAATATCATCACTAACTCTATCTTCATTACCATTTTCGTCTAAATTTATTTCCTTCTTTTCATTTTGAAAAATAAAATTTAGATTTTATTCTACAATACTTTTTCCCTTTACCAAAAGTTTCAATTTAAGTTATTTCTTTTCTTCCATCTCTCTTTGTTCTACAATTATTCATTGATTAGGAGCAGTAGGGGGAACATTTGGGAATCAATGGTCACAATTCTATGTATGTATGTATTTTGGGAATTTTTGCCCACAAAACGACTAATGTTAAAAGATGTTAAATAACATAGAAACAACAGAAAGGTCTATGATAAGAGCATCATTACATGATTACAACGGCAAGGCAAAGAAACAGGAGGATCAAAAGATAACTCGAAGAAAACCAAAAGAGAAAAGAAAGTTTGACAGTCAAGTAAATAGTTTGGTAACAGTAAAATAGAAGGTTCGTAGAAATTAATGGGAAACAGTTTGATGAGCATCAACTGCCAAATAGGAAAATTGGTTTGGCAATTAACATAAAAATCCATCATTCATAGTACCAAAAAATTCATACACAACGACACCTAAATCCCCAAGTACCGACAATGAAGGTTATTATGGGTGGTAAAAAACCAAATATAGCATATATATATATATATATCACAGGTTCGTACATAACTCAAAGTAGAAAGATAAAATATGACATGTGTACGTGCAAGCCTATTCATTATCACAATAATATGAAGATAATAAGATCCATCATCATAATCATAGTAATATAAACACCTGAAGCTCAAATGACACAACATCCCAAATAATATGTCTCATATACAAGATAAATTCTGATATTTTTATATATAAAAATATTGGATAGATAATCATAACAATTAATAGTTATGGCCCAATAACCTACTCTAGTTGGAAATGTCTTCCAACCTCTTATCTATACTTACTCAAGGAATATATACAAAGGAAATTGTAGAGAGGGTTAGACATTAAGTCTGGTTAAAATAAAATATCACTACTAAACCTGCTATCTGATATACTTATATGTCATGAGTAATATACTACATGGTGTCCCAAAATAAACATCATATGTAAACTAGTGCACATATAACAAGTAAGTAAGAGCTCTAGGGTAACGTTCTATCATACCCAGCCATGCTCTTCCCCTACATCCAACAAGTTAGCATAATTAACAATAATGCTAGTATAACTACAAAGATATCATGCTAGGCCATATGCAAGCCCAAGTGTACATGATAATGAGCCAAGGCTCCAAAAAATCGTCGTATTGTGCCCATAAACAGCCTTTTCTCTACTATATGCTAGATAAAACAAAGTGGTTACCACTCATCAGGACGATAACTAATATTGATGAGCATCTCGATCTCTCTCCAACTATCATATTCGGTGAAACCTATGGCTGATCCCTACCAGTCTCTATGGAAAATAATAATGCCTAACCGTAGCTATAATCTCAGGTGTAGGTAGTATTATATTGCCACTATCCTCATCTATGTGACTTCGACACCCAGATAACCGGATACCGAAGTCATTCCAAATGATGAAATCTCTCAAAAGTGGCACCAAAACACCACTTAGTCGTCTCCCACATAAGTCATGTGAGTATCTTGAATTATGACTCACATCCTAACTGTACTTTTGATCACCTCCTCGTCTTATACTTCTCATCGACCGTACACCATAATACATGCCACCAAAGCCTCAACCATAAGCCATGTGTGCCTATATGCCAAAGAAATCAAAATTATTGCTCCATAGTCACATCATACCTCGTGCGCATCGTTTTAACTTCCAAGTCTCGTTTGAATGTTAAAAATTCAAAAATACATGATCCTAGATCTAGATCCCGATTAATAGTCGATTGATCCCTCTAGGGCAGTCAACTAATCAACGGTAGCCAAAAATGGCTATAGAAAAACATTCAAATCAATTAATTGATTAACCTCTTGGTATTCTACTAGTTTGACTTCTCCACTCTACTGCTTAGGCCCAAAATGATCCATTTTCTTTAGCCAAAACCTTGCATTTTCTACTTCGATCATTCGATTGATGCTCATTGGCTAATCGACTGTTTGGCTATAAAAATGAAGATTTGAACCTTGATGGGGATAGTTTACTGGGAAAATTTATCCACCTTTCAAACCCCCACACGATCGTCATCTCGGCTTCCATTGCCCTAAAGTTGTGTTCCGTGCCATTGCAGCCTTACTCTTTCCACTATATCCCACATTCGAGTTCGTATCATAGACGATCCATATGGGATGAATACCCCTTTTTAAGGCAATTCGATGAACTATACTTGAACTTTAACAAATTATTATATGAGTATAACGTGCTCAACCATCCATTTGGTACAGCCATAAACCAACAAGAATCATTTCTAAACAATACTAACAAGTAATGATATCATTCATCAATTTTGTTTAGGGTAACTCAATTATTTATACATAGTTTAAGTTTATTGTTTTATCTCATCGCTCATTCAACTCACTCAAACATATTTTCAAATATCCACGCAATAACCAACTATTCAACAAGAGGGAAAGCACCCATGGTTAATCACTAACCCAGCATATCAATTAACATGTATAAAAGCAAAAAAGGAAATCATATTAAGTAGAGAGTCATTCCTGTTCATCACCAGTAGAACTTTCCCAAATTAGCTTTGCAATCAGCACTTGTAAATCCCTATTTCAAAAATTCCGAAATCGACTCTTCATTTCTAGCAATTTCGGCTTATGGTTATTGTAGAGGACACTCTTACTTGGATTGAGAGTATTTTGTGTGATTTTAGGAAAATGAATGGAAGAGTTATGAAGAGAGGAAAGGAAGATAGTGCTTGGAAGGAGGATAGATGTAAAATCCCCCATTTGAGGTCCGAAATTAAGTGCTACGAATACTGCAATCATCCATGGTATTAATTTCTGGTGATAAAATAAGATCAGGTAATAGTATCATTAACATCAGAAGCACATGAATATGAAAATTTTCAAATACATTTTAAAGATAAAATTTTCCATTACATTAATAAATTTCTATATTCGTTACATAATCCCAAATGTTGCCTGGGGTTCAGATAAAATATTATTATTACAAATACTCCAAGGGTAACATATGAAGATGCCTCCTTTATTGATCAGAGTTTGGTACTAGACAAATACGACTTCTACCATTGTATACATTCGAATAAAATGATAGCATAATGGACATAAATAGACTCCTATATAGCTATCTCTGCCTCCTGCACATCTTCGAAAGGTTTACTCGCCAAACCTAAATAACTTGAAAACCTTACTCTTGAACTACTCAAACGAGTACCCTAGAGTTTAAGAGAAAAAGAAACTTCGTGTCAGACAAAAAGTCTGGTGTGAATAATAATATGCCATCTCGGTTAATGGATATCTAGTGAGACTACACTGCTGAGCGGAATGGGTTTTCCCCTCATTAGTACCCTCTAAAATATGTCTTTTATAAATCAAGCACCTACAACCGCAATCGTTAAACCAGATAATATAAAAAATCATATGCATGCATGCAACCTGGATAACCATGACTAATCTGTCTAAATAAATGGACCATTTGTCCCACATCATAGTTTTCTCAAGGTAACTACAAACCTATATAGCTGACCTAGGCTTACATGATATATCAAATTCTCTAACTTATTATTAGAAGGAAACTGGATGGGTCTATCCGAAACTTACTATTCCTAAGGTCACTCCGATTCTAATTGTTTTGCTGGCCAACCAATAACTTATCTTGTCTTTGTATATTCCTTTTTGTGAATAAACCTACTTCTAGTCTTACCTTTAAGAAAACCCTACGCACTGGAATTTTGGACTAATATCAGCTAGGGGCTAACAACTGAAGTATAGGGCGACCCTACACTAGTCCCATCCGATTTTCTAATCTTTGAATCAATTCATCCTATCTCAACTTATCTAAAGGTGATAAGAACTATATTCTCTTTAGGATGGGCTAATTATCCTTTTTATTTCCTTGAAAACATGGGTCTTTATAATTTAATATCACCCTTGAAATCAAACTTTAAAACAAGGAAACTATAGCCCATTCTTTATCCAAAATATAATGCCATGATATATATGCTTTATAAAATAATATTGATGTATTTCAATACCACTTAGAGGTTGTCACATCTCAAAACCTTAGGCTATGAAGCCATATACAAAATAACATTTATATTGATAAAGTGTGGCATTGATATTGCCTATATGGGTTATCACAACCATTTGTATCCAAATCATGTTAAAGCATTTGATTTATAAAACATAAGGCCATGTGGTCAAAACCATTTATGTTTCCATATAGATTGTCGAAACAAAGAAGTATAGAATTTGGTTTGCGTAAAATATAGGTTTATAACCTTATTAAGATAATGTCAAAATCATGACCCAGCATCATCATTTTAAAATAATCAACGTCAAAAATGGCCTATAGCGGTATTATGGCTAAACACCACGGCATAAGAAAATAGCAGCATCATTGCCTCTTTATAATTAATGTCGAAAATAATAATAGAGAAATTACAACCATAATATTGTCAATGGTGAAAAGGTAAACTAGCAGCATAGACGATATGCGGCATTGAATCATAAGGAATTGAAATTGAAAACTGGCGGCATCATGGACATCGCTATAAACTTGTGGCATTATCAATGTTACAATAAAACATGCAGTATAAAACAGGCGGCATAGAATACCGGAGTTAAACCAGCGGCATTTCCAACGTCGTAGGCATCAATGACATCGTTAAAGCCCTAACTTTAGTCGAATCATTGCATACCAACAAAGATGTTATAGTATGCTTCCCTATTGGTTAGATACGACATGTGACATGGATGGACTACGTCGTTGAGTAATGACGTGTGGCAATCTTATAAATAATATAAATTTTGTTTTATTTCATTAAAACGCAAAATCTTTTTACCAACTCCAATTCTTTATCAAATTCTTATTGGATAATGGTTACCTTTACCAAATCCTTTTCAGAAAAACTGCTATATATCAGAAATTACGTTCCTAAACATTTTTGCAAACCATAATTTTATATTAATATTTTAATATAATTATTAAGCCTTTCTATCCTAATAAATTCATATAAAATCATAAACACTTAACTCACAATAAATTAGAATCATCATATTCTTTAACATATAAAAATTTCAAGGCCAAAAACATTTTTTAATTATTGTAAATAATTAAAACCCAAAATAAACCATTTTCTTCACTTAAGAAATTCATAAAATATTCATACATAATTGGAAAATTATGAAATTGTAAATTCATTTCTAAATAAATATTTCTAACATCATATCATCATTTCAAGTCAAAAGGATGTCATAAACTAGGTTTTCACTCTTAAAACCTATTAAATAATTTCGTAATAAATCCAAGAATTCATCATTCAAGCGTATATTCAACCGATCATTTAAAATGTGGCATAAAACAATCATATGGTTCGAGTTTAATTATAAAACTGAAATTAAGTAAGAAAATTTGAGGCGGACTATTATTATTCACCTTGTTTGGATAAAGAGATTGAGATTTAAGCATTTATTAGATTCCCCTTGGCTTTACCTCTGGTTTCCTAATCTTTTATCTTCTTTGTTTTCTTAGCAATGACCGGCCTTATCTTGTTTAATTTGTTTGTACGAAATGATAGTGGAATGGGGATAATGAGAGAATAAGGGTTTATTTTAAGAAATGAAGATCTATTTCTATTTTACCCCTCGCTTTATTCCTCTTTTCATTCTATGGTTTAATTAATCTCATTAACCATTCAGTTTAGGCACAACCCATCTAATTATCAATCTTATTCTGCTTATCTCAATACATTATTTCATTTCATTTATTTCGTATGATTTCCCAAATAACATTAGCTGACACTAGGAGTGTTACAATGGAGGAAGACGAATACTTAGTTAAAATGTAAAGAAGTAAGGATTCAAATTTCCAAAATTACATCTCTAAAGGCACTTCCCACTTTATTTATAAGTTTGCCACTCTCCATCCCGGCCTGTCGCCTATTCATCGATTTTTCAAGTTTTAAATGTTTTTCAAATGTAAACAATATTACAAACACAATGGAACTAGTTTCAAGTCATAATTCCATCATTTTCAAAATTCATTCTTTAAGTCCAAAATCACCATTATCCAGCTTAACTTTATTTTAATTCATCAATAAATATTGGTCAATTATTTATCTTGTTTAAAAATCAGGGTCATTACATTCTTTCCCTCAAAAGGATTTCACCCACAAAATTAATAAGAGTGAAATAGTGTAACTCTCATTATAGTATCGCTAGCATACAACCACAATAAGAAAGAACAATCAAACTAGCAAATAGTTATGGATGGTAATCCCGAACTTCTTCCGATTACCAAGTGGTATCACTAATGTTGTCACTCCAATGAATCTACACAAGCTTGACCACTTCCTCCTAAGCCGCTTTGTACTATGCCTAACAATATAAATATGCCATCTTGGTCTAGTTGCTTCAATTTCATTGTTCATATCTTTAAGTTAGCTCAGCTCTATAAGGACACTAGAATCATGCACAAACTTGTGCAAATAAGGTATACGAAAGACATTATACACCATAGCCATCCTTTTGGTAAGTGTAACTTGATATCAAAACTTACCAATCTTCTCAATAGTAGGGAAAGGTCCAACAAAATCTCAATGCCAACTTACTCGAAATACCAAATCCAACCACATTTCTCAATGGTGAAACCCTCACAAAGGAAAAAAAAAAAACCTTACTACAAACTCTAAATTGGAGCACCTTCTATTGGCATAACACTTTTGTCGATCTTGAGACACTTTCGTTCTCTTTCGAATTAAATCAAACTTCTATAAAGTCTATCAGATCATATCCAACCGAAGAATCATTCGATTTGTTGTCTCCCACCAGCATGATGGAAACTTGCACGGCCTCCCATATAAGGCTTCAAACGACGTCATGTACATACTTGAGTGAAAACTATTATAACATATGTGAATACTACTAAAGGCAAGTGATCATCCTAAGATTCCTCAATCTAATACGTAAGACCTCAATAAATTTTCAACTACTCCATTACACTCTCTGTTTTCCCATTGGTTAGTGAATGGTATGTGGTACTCAAATTTAATTCCACGACCAAACCAAGTTGAAGTTTAGCTAAAACTAATTGTGAATAATGGATCTCCATCACTCATAATACTTTTTGGAATCCCAATCGATCTCACAATTTCTTTCACATACAAAGTAGCTAGACACACATCGGTTCTTGATGACATAACCAGCACAAAGTAAGCACTATTAGTCAAATGGTTAACAATTACCCATATGCTCTAATTACCTATTTTACTCTTGGATATCCATCAGTAAAATCCATGGAAATTTGTTGTCCTTTCCATTTCGGAACATCTAGCAATAGTAGCAAGCCACTTGGATTATTTTGCTCTGCCTTGGCTCTTTGGCAAGTCATGTGCTTTGCATTACATTTCAAGACGTCAAGATTTGTGATTTTCTAATAAAATGAACCATTTATATCATTTCAATATCTGTATTTAGAATATAGGCCCTCTATAGGCTTGATTCCATAGCAAGCTTTGACATAATAATAGGACGAATGCTCCGACTTACTCTTTAATGCATAGAAAAACCAAATTTTTCTATGTGTAGGCTGTACATACTAGCCAAAATAGCGTATCCATTGCATCGGAGTTGAAAGGAAACTATCTTAGAATAAAAACTAAAACACTTGCAATCCAGGTGCAATGGGAAGAAATGACACCTATTAGGCAGTAATGTCAGTTGTAGGCCATATATCCCTCGAGAAGGGCATGAGCCTATTGATCGAGAGATAGCATAAGCATATCCTCCTAAGGTAATCTATGAACCTAAGTATAGTATCCAACTTCCTATGGAGCAAAGTAGTAGAATCAACATGATCTATTAATAGTTTCGATGTCCTGTAGCTTGCCATCAGGGTCATGCGAAGTTAGGATGGTTGGTCATAGCAGTGGAGGATGAGCTAACCATATTAGTGGACAAAGAAGTTGGAAACATGAAGGGCTAAGTACTGTTATTCATTAACTTTTCTCCTTGGATCCTTGATAGCTTATCTATTATGGTCTTCTATAGCTTTGTTATTCACGATAGCCTCAACTTTGGCCTTCAATAGCTATATATATATATATATATATATATATATATATATATATATATATATATATATATCGATGCACTATGGCTCTATACCTTGGCAAGTGATGCTATAGATCTTGTCATGTGATGGCTTAATACCTTGACATGTGATAGCTCTATGTGTTGTCATGTGATAGCTCAATATTTTGACATGTGATTACTTTATACTTTAACATGCAGTAGCTTCATACTTTGACATGAAATAAATTTGTATTTTGACATGCGATAACTCTATACTTTGACATGCAATAGCTCTATACTTTAACATGCAATTGTCCTATATCTTGTCATGCAATAGCTTTATATCTTAACTTACGATGGCTATATCCATGTTGTTAGATAGCTATTTTCTTCTTAGCACACTATTGCTCCACATTGGCCCATGATAACTTTATACCTTGTCCATCGATAGCTTTCCACGTTGAACATCAATAGCTCCTTGTTAAGCTTGCTCCTCCATTAGAAGTTTGCTTACGTTTTAGCATAAGTAGACTTCAACTTTAAGCTTTTTCTTTTCTTTTTGAATAATTTTTTCTTCTTACCCCGTTTTTCATTAGTCTGGCGGATTCCTTTTGGTGGATGCAGTTCTTACATGGCTTTAGACTGATTATTTTTCTATTTGGATGATTGTTCTTTATGTGGTTGTTTTGGTTAAGCCTAGAGACGGGACCAAAGGCTTTAGTTAACTACCACCCTTACGATGATTGCTTTAGCCAGCTATGGAAGTGGGATTAAATGCTTGATTGACCATCATCCTTTGGATTATTGCTTTGGCTAAGCCTAGAGGCAAGACCAAAAGATTTATTTGACAACCACTCCTTTGGTGGTTGCATTAGCCAGACCCAAAGATAGGACCAAAGACTTAATTTACCATCACTTCTTGGATGGTTGCTTTGGCCAGGCTCAAAGGCGAAACCAAAGGCATTATTGACTAGCATTCCTTATATGGCTTTCTCTAGGCCTAGAGGCGGGACCAAAGGCTTTATTACCACTGCTCTTTCGGTTGTTGCTTTAGCTAGGCCCGAAGGTGAGAACAAAAGTCTAAATAACCATCATTCCTTGGATGGTTGCCTTGGCCAGGCCCGAAGACGGAACCAAAGGCTTTATTAACCATCACTCCTTCGATGGTTACTTTGACTAAGTCCAAAGGCACTACCAAAGTCTTTATTTGTCCAATTGTAGTATCCTCCATATGGAGGCCCAAAACTAACTACTATGGATGTTGCAGTCATCCATAGTTATTAATTCTCGGTGACCAAACGCGATAATGTTAGATACATTGATATACCAAAACACATGGATATGAAAAAATTTAAACTCAATTTTTAAAAAAAATTTCTCGTTCCACTTCAAATCACATTTCAGATTCATTACATAATCCCATACGTAAGCTATGTTCAAAGAACTTATAATTTATTACAAAAAACGCGAAAAGTGACATATGAAAATGCCCCCTTGGTAGATCAAAGTCAAAATATAGGCAATTAAATAACTTTGCCATTACATCCAAAACATAGCGGAATCAAAAAAAATAACTCTTAATAGCTAGCTTGCCTCATGCATGTTTCCAGAAGCTTATTCATTTAAATGGGAACCTAAAAACCTTAACTCTCAAATGACTCAAAATCAATTGAACACTCGAGAGTTTGAGGGGAAAGCATAAACTTCGAGTCAGACAAAAAGTATGGTATGAATAATAACCTACCATATCAAACCATATAAATATCCAGTGAGACCACAAAGCTTAATGGAATGAGTTTTCCCCTCACTAATATCCTAGCCAATTTATAATAACCATATACTGTGCACCTGCATCCACAATTGTTAAGACATAACGTAGTAAAATGCATCATAATGATATATTAACATGCAATATGCTCTGGATTTCCCATCCCCATTTACCAAACTACCTATCTTAAGTTATAGTTTCTATGGTTACTATTAATCTATTAGTCTTCATGGGCTGACTAATAACCTGTTTCAAACTTAAGGACTATCTGTCTGGTTTCATAGTTTTCATAGGATCACTGAGAACCTATTGGTGTCTACCAATAACATCATCTAATCATAGTTTTCATAGGGTCACCATGAACTATTGGATTCTTTAATACATCTCTCATGGCATAGTTTTTATGGCATCACTATGAACCTATCGATTTCTTTCAATAACTTATTCCGGACAAATTTTTCATGGGATCACTAAGAACCTATTGGCCCCTGCCAATAATAATTTCCATACAAAGTTTTCATGGGCTTACTAAGAACCTGTCTAAACCAATAATCCTTTGATCAGTCTTTAGGAATCCTATATAATATTGGTCTGACTAACCTCCTGGATGCACTTCTACTTACATAGAAGTTAACTCAATGTATATTCCCTACGGGATCAACCTAACTGGTTATTCTAACCTTAACACCCCAAAACGCAGTTATGGGTAAATTATGGAGTAAATATGTTTATAGAAGCATACAAGATAACTAAACATAATAATGTAAACATCTATGATTTAATTCCTTGTAATCATTTCCTAAGGAGACATGGTTAATACCCTTAACGCACTATCTTTAGCAAGGAAATCTTCTACAAAAATTTTAAAGTTAAATTCCATTTCAAAACACTTTCATATTGCCATGGATTTACCTTTAAAAATGAGATTGGGTTTCTTATTTGAAAAATAAGACTTTGACTAGATCCTTCGAATCATAGTGACATCATGAGCTACCCTCTGTCACTCTCCCATTCGTTAGCATTACTTAAAATCATAGACCTTCTCTTTCGAAACCATTAAAATAGCACATTTCGAAAGAATTGAAACCTTACTTTCGAAACACTTAAAGATATACCTTTCGAAGGCATTTAGTTGAAGTAGAATTTATGGAGCACGGCTTCCAAAAAATTTGAAAATGTCTCTTTCGAAATCACTGGGTTTAACATTAAATATAACTACCGGGTCAAAAAGAACAAAAGCGAAAGCTTTGCTTTCGAAAGCATTAATCTTAATAAAAAGAATTGGGAAAGAGGATAGCCTTGAAACGATCCTTTCAAAACCATTATCTCCGAAGCCGTTTATAAAAGCGGCTAAAAGGACCCTTTTGAAAGCATTGGAAAGGCGGCTTCAATGTTAATAAAACGAAAGCCTTCCTTTCGAACTCATTGTTATAAGGCTATAAAGAAAAGTGGCCTTTAACCAATTCGAAGGTATGAATGCGGCAGTTGGGTATCGAATGAGTTCAAAATGCGCCAACTCTTTCGAAAGCTTTTTTAAAAACAAAGGCAAGTTGGATTAATCCGAAAGCTTATAAAAATGGCTTCAACCCTTCGAAAGCATGCCTTCGACATAGTCTCTTCTGCCTTTCTCCAATACATTACGTACCAATAACTTGATACCATATGCATTGGTTTCGAATAGGTGTGAAAGGTCATTAGCAGAAGTATGTGACGGAGGATAGCAATTGCAAGTGGAAAAGTTATAAATCGGAACAAAACTGATTTTTATGCCTTTTAAAGTAATTTCTTTTTACCTAACCTAATTTGTCAAAATTAGTTGATTGTCGGCTCTTTATAAAAAAATCCTTTTCAAAAAGGCTGTCAAATTCATCAATTAACAAACAAAATCTTTTTAACAAGTAAACCCTTTCCTTTAACAAAACGTTTATGTCCTCTAACTTAAATAATTTAATAACCATAATAAAAAAATTAGGAAAAATCCCAAAGAATCACAAATATTCGCTTTTAATATGTTTTCTAACATATATAAATTTCTGACCCAAAAAACATTAATAATTGCCTTAAATAATTTAAACCCAAAATTATCTATTTCTTCCATTAAATATTCATAATAAATTATCCATAGCTTGGAATATTTTAAGAATTTAAACCTATCTCCAAAATAATGTCTTGCATAACATATTCAAACATCATGGCATTCAAAAATCAATTTGCATGATTTTAACCTTGAAATCAAATTATATTATCCTACAAAAGTCCTTTTTTAAATTATAACATGGCATATAATCAAGGTATATCATCATTCATCCATCTAAACGGTTTTGAATCTTAAAATCGAATTTTAAATTTTCAAGAAGACATATGGTATGGTTTATATCATTATTCACCTTGATTGGATAAGGAACTCATGATTTGTTCTTGCTTTAATCTTTCTAACTTGAATCTTAGCTTCTAATTTGATTTTTCACTTCTTCTCCTTAGGGTTATGGCCGGTCTTGTTTTCCTTTTGTTTATGTTTTTGTTTTTGTAATGAGAATGAAAAGGTCGTAAGGGTTTTTGGAGTTGTTTGCACCAAAATTGGGCAACATCCTTCGGAAGTTTTTGAAGAGATAATAAATGAGGAAATTAAATTGAAAATGAAGATTATCTAACAAAAACTCCAAGACACAGAAAAGTAAATTGCACAGAAGACAACGATTTAGAGTGGTTCGGCGATTTGCCTACGTCCACTATGAAGTTATATCACTTTATTGATTGATACTTGAAGATTACAAGTGTTCTAAAGCGAAGTACAGCAGATAATAAGCTTAAATTCGAGATCAGCAGCAATCATAATGGTATGGAGTGATTCTGGCAGCGTCCGGGCGTGCTTTTATCTCCAAGAATTCTCCGTCCCCTTTTCTAAATGACCAGAGGCTCTATTTATAGGCGTAGGAGGCTGATATTTCGCCTAAAATCCGGAAAGACCGCTTCTGGCACGTTAGGGGGGCCCACACGCCCGTCCGTAGGAAATTGGGCCCACATTGGGATCGATTCGAAGTAGGGTTCGAATCGATCAAGAAAGCATCCAATCGAGGTGAAATTTGGTGTGGGCATTCTTCAACATGTATATAAGCTCCTGTGAAAATTTCATAGCATTTGGACTTGTAGATCTCGAGTTATGATCGATTCAAGATTGCGCTTCCGGTCAATAAGCTAGGTTCGAATCGATTCCTTAGGGTCGAATCGACAGGGTCGAATCCATAGGGTTGAATCGACAGGGTCGAATCCATAGGGTTGAATCCATAGGGTTGAATCGATAGGATTGAATCGATAGGGTCGAATCCATAGGGTCGAATCGATAGGGTCGAATCCATAGGGTCGAATCCATAGGGTCGAATCGATAGGGTCGAATCCATAGGGTCGAATCCATCATAACTTGAGCATACGAACTCGGATTGACTTGAAATTTGAAACGTTGGCTCTTGTGGCTTTGCTAGTCATGTCCCATCAATTGCAGCTCGATTCAGATTCGAATTTTTTTTTACCGACATCCATAGTTGACCTATGTATAACTGATCTTCAAGACGAACCGTCCTTGGTTTCTAGTCGAGTTCTTGGTGTCACGGCCTTGGCAAAAGGCGGGATAACATTTTCCCCCCAAAGTACGTTTTTGTGAACATGACGTGCTTTGAAAACTTCCATCTTCACTGTGAATAGTTCCATTTAACTTGTTTCTGAATAGTTCCATTTAACTTGTTAAACAGTTATCGTCTTCTTGTTGGAAGTTGTGATCCTTGACTGATTTTTTAGTAATATGAACTGTTGACTACCAACTGGTGTGCCGTTGTAACCGATTGGTGTATGATAACGATTAGCTATTTGTTGTTGTAATTTTCATCAGGTGGGCACTCGACCTGCGGATTTTTAAAATTGAAAATTAGTTCAACGTACCTGCATATACGTTAACCTGACTCTTTGTTGACGTTCGCACATTAACAAGTCGTTGTCGGTCTTCTCGTATCGAATTCTGTATCGATCCTCTCCTGAATCGATGTGAAATTCGAGTTGCAACAATACTTGATGGTTGTTTTGGATTCATTCCTTCGCATCGATCCTGTCTTGGATTGATCTGGCATGCGCTAAGGTAGACTTCGTATCGATGGTTACGTAATATTGGGTCTCACATTGGTGGATTCAAAAGTAATGCTTTGTGTCGTTGGAGTCGAACGATCCAGATGTAATCATGCAGTGATGCTTCGCGGAGGATATGCCATCTCTCATTCCCTTATTCAATAAGAATTCCCTATGGTAAATAGTCTTTGATAGGAGTCATCCATGATCCCTTTCCTGGATCCATCTCTAAGATCTAGTCGGTCTTCATCTATCAGTGCTTGGAATAATAAGTATTTCAACTGGGATAAAGTCTATTTGTTGCGCATTCCCAGAACTGGATAGCTTGGCCATTGATTCGGTCATTTCGTTTTGCTCTCTGAGGATTTGTGTAGTGGTGTAATTCTCGAAGTCAGCTAGTAGCTTTTGGCTTCAGCTAAGGGAAGGAACAAGGCGTTGCCCCCTAGCCCGATAATCCTCCCCGCCTTAGCATACTGCTAATCAGAAATCACAAAAGATATGTAAAGTTTCCACTCTTAGCTTTCTTGCAGGCCTCAGCGTGGCGACCAAGGCTTCATACTTAGCTTCGTTATTTGTTGCAAGGAAGCTGGGTTTCAGAGTATAGAAGATCGATCATTTTTCAAGTGCCATTAACACGACTTCGATGTTAGAAAGATGATTATTGGGAGTTCCATTTATGTATGTTCTCCATCGATTGGACGGTTCTCTACTGTTCTTTAGATAATCGTCTGATGCAGTGAATTCAGATATGAAGTACGCTAATGTTTGACCATGGATAGCTCTCTAAGGGAGATAAGTGATATCAAATTGGCTTAGCTTGATATTCCGTTTGAGTAACCTTTGAAATATCTAAGGTTGCCATTGGACCTATCATAACAGTTGGTTGATACAGACATTAGCAGGGTAAGCTCGTCAATGGCTAGCTTTCATCATATACTGGTCTTTGGATTAGTTTCTCTTCACTTAGCATTGCAATGCTTATGGCGTGTGTTGACATGACCTAATTAAGGTATAGATCTTCATGATCCAACATCTTGGGTAAAATGGGAGGCCTCTCTGAGCGATCTATCAGAGCTGCTTGGTTTCCTCCATATATGGATGACTTTAATCTTCAGCATCTTCTGAAATTAGCCTCAATCCTACGAGAATTGATGACGAAACCCGAGAATTCTTTTTATACAACGCTGAAAGAGCCTTTCAAAGGATTAAATTTCATTCTGCAGTTGTTGGATAGCACCGAATATCTTTGCCAAGTGATCGATGCGGTCGCTTGATGGTCGTGATCTCACGAGCATATTAACCACATATACATTCATTGATCGGCCGATCTGATTTTTGAATGATCAATTAATCGTCTTTTGGTAAGTAGCATAAGCATTCTCAAGTTTGAATCCATGGATTGCAGCATAGCACTATAGGCTCGGGTCAGTAACGAAACTGTTGTATTTCTTGTCTGGGACATGTTTCAATATTTGATTTTATTTGGTATTTTGCGTACACGGATGAGAGTAATTCATGTCTGGTGATCGAGTCAATTAGTTGGTTGATCATTGGATGTGGAAAGCTATGCTTGCCATGCCTCGTGCAAATCTGAGTAGTCGGCGTACGTCCGCCACTCTCCATTTGTTTCTTTCGTAAGTAAAGGATTGGATACTCATTTTGGGTAAAGGGCATCATGGATAAACCTATTGGTTTTGAGTAGATTCTCCTCCTCCTTTAGTGTAGCAGATCTTTCTAGATCTGTGTCGCTTCGTTTTTATTCACCGAGACATGCTTCGAGTTGACATTTAACGCAAGGTTCTCAATAGTTGGTGAGGGTCCATATATATATATGAGATCGAGTCCAAGCAGACATATCAAATTCACCTGGAGCAATGCAGTTGACTCTTGCATCATCCTTGCGAAGAGTTATGATTTGATCTACAATACCTGTGATGGGTTGTAGGCACTTCATATGCTTATTTGCAATGGTAAATGATCAGGCTCATAGGGATGTGGAATTAAAGGCATAGTAGAGTTTAGCCTTGTGTCGCATGCTGCATCATAGCTAGCTCCGGCTATGAGTTGGAATCTACTTGTGTTTCCGAGCAATGCGCTTTCCATTCAATGTACTTGCAATCCATTGCTCATCGGAAGGGTTAGAATGATGATTAGTTTCCCATAAGTCCAGGCGTCGATCTGATGATTCTATCTTCTAAGCATCCTTTCGGTCGTAACTTAAAGTTGTTATGAATATTAGGCACGAGCTATAGGATTGAGTAGTTGTATCCAGTTCTTGGATGATCACAATCATGCCCCCAGTCTCGGGTTGATGGATGTATTATGCGAATGATCGAGCCTAACTTCTGCTGTGTTTATACTGTAGTCCAAGCCGTAAGAGCCAGAGTTGTTCGACGAACGATCAAATTATTTTCATCTTAATTCTCATGCGTGCCCCCAAGTCGGGGGAATATCTCGATAAGCAGCAAGGTAGATAATGTCCGCTTCAATTTCGCATTCTGTCCCATTGAACCATAGGATCGAGTTAATCAATGGAAAGCTAAGTTGTGCCTTATCCTGCATTCTGTCCAAGTTCTTTCCTCTAGGCAGAATATCTCGTTGCCTTATCGACATTCACTTTGCTGCCTATGTTTTCATACTCGGGGAAACATACGAAGAATAAATTGTCCAGTAAGATTCAATGCAGGATTGATGCTTTCTCGAACCGAGGGTAAGAATCAGTGCGCGAACATTTAGGTTGTACTTGTTTTGAATTGCTCGTTTTGTCAGATTTGGTTAAGAGCAAAAGAATGAATGGTCGCATTGCATTCTTTTGGAGTTAGGTGATCAACTACGTCCGTTTCGATTTACGTTCTCCCGTCAGATCTAGGGACAAATCCAGCTCAAATGCAGTCAGGTCATGCTCATCCAGTCTCATGTACTTCCTGGCGGATTGATGGAAGGCGACGGAGGACGAATGGTCAAGTCACACTCATTCGTGGTTCTATCCATGCTCTACTGGTCGAAGGTATTCGATGGGTGCTCGGGTCACATCGAATTGTAGTCGAAGAGGATCAATATTGGCCGTCGATTTAGCGACACAATGTAGAATGTACGGACCTCATTGCCTATCGATCCTTTGGTATGATATGACAGGTGCAGATCGATATTGCCCGTCGATCTGGCGGTACGATATAATTGGCTTCTTGTAACTTCGAGCATCATTCTGATTGATTAGCACTAAGGCCTCCTTGCAGTCGTTGCCTTAAGTTGTAAAGGAATCTGAATAGCTAGCAATGTAGCGAGTTTCATTTCTCTTCTTTCAATGATTTGTTCTTCTGCCCCCAGTCTTGGGTTAGCAGAGTTAGTTTGTGGACGGTCCAATTGCATCTGTAGCAAGTTTATACTCCTCTCGTCGACTTTAGGTCGGAGTTGGTGAATGAATGGTCGAATCACATTCTTCATCTGTCTATGGTCGCAGTCGCACTCTGGGGACTAGAGGCAGTTGAAGGGCCATTAGTCACACCTAATTGATGTTCATACCCATGTCCCCACTCTGGGGACTAAGAATTTTAGCAGAAAATGGTCAACCGCATTTTCCTCGATTGATTCCTCTGGCACTTGTCAATGGCGAAAGTCGAAGTGTAGTCGGTCACATTGCGGCAACTTTAATTTGATGTTTCTCCTACTGAATTGGAGGAAGGAGTTGATTGGAAGATGGTTGGGTCACATCCGTCCACGTTGCATGCACAACTCGCTAGATCGTTGGCTAGAGTTAGCGGATAAACGGTCGTGTCATGTTCATTTGCGGTAGGATGGGTAGTTACATCCATTTAGAATAAGGCGTTCAGCTAGGTCCGTTTTGCGAATCTACATCTCCCTGTCGAATCAAGGAAGAAATCTTGTCTTGCTGGGTGGAGTGCATCCCTAAAAGATTATGTTATAGGTCCCGTGCCGAGAATAAGTGTTGATGCATGAACGGTCATGTCGTGCCCGCTTAGTGCTAGATAGTCGGATCACAACCGATTTTTTATGATAAGTGTTCCCTCATGTCAGGGGAAGAGTTGGAAAGAAGAAAGTCTAACCACATCCGCTTTTTGTACTACAGAACTTGCTGCGGAATTAGAATTGATAGATGGACAATAAAATCGCATCCCTTCTGGTATTTATATTCCAATCCATGCTTCGAGGATTGGAGTTGGTTGATGGGTGGTATGTCACGCCCACTAGGTCTTTATACTTCAGTCTGTGCTTTCGGGACCAGAGTTAGTTGATGTTTACAATACATCTCACACTCTCGGAATCTGGAATTAGTTGATGGGTGGTTAGTCACACCCATTTGGCATTCGTGCTCCGGTCCGTGCTCTCAGGACTTGAGTGAGTCGTTGTTTTATATTCCAATTCATCCTCTGGGAATCTGGAGTTTATTGATGTTTATACTCCAGTTCGCACTCTGGGAATCTGGAGTTAGTTGATGTATGGTCGATCACACCCATTTTAGTGTTTATACTCTAGTCCGCACTCTGGGGACTTAGAGTTATTAAATGTTTATACTCCAGTTCGCAACTTTGACTTGGCATTCGCACTCTAATTCACACTCTGGGAATTTGGAGTTGACATTTGTGTTTTCCGGTTCGCCCTCCGGGAACCTGGAATTAATGTTAATGCTCTGATTCACGCTCTGGGAACCTGGAGTTAGCATTTGTGTTTTTGGTTCGCACTTTAGGAACCTGGAACAGATGTTTATACTCCAATTCATGCTCTGGGAATCTGGAGTTAGCATGGATGCTTCGGTTCGCGCTCCGGGAACCTGTAATTTATGTTTATACTCCAATTCATGCTTTGGGAACATGGAGTTCGCATTGATGGGTTGGTTCGCACTCCGGGAACCTAGAATAGATGTTTATACTCCAATTCACACTCTGGGAAGTTGGAGTCAGCCAATAGATGGTCAGTCACACCTATTTGGGCTTTTTAGGAATTCGTTCACACTCTGGGAACGATGGATTTGGTGTTTATACTCCAATTCGCACTCTGGGAATTTAGAGTCCGTTCACACTCTGGGAACGATTTATTGGATGTTTATACTCCAATTCACACTCTGGAAAGTTGGAGTCTGTTCGCACTCTGGGAACGATTTATTGGATGTTTATACTCCAATTCACACTCTGGGAAGTTGGAGTCCGTTCACACTCTGGGAACGATTTATTGGATGTTTATACTCCAATTCACACTCTGGGAATTTAGAGTCCGTTCACGCTCTGGGAACGATGGATTTGATGTTTATACTCCAATTCGCACTCTGAGAAAGTGGAGTTAGTGTTTATACTCCGGTTCGCACTCTGGGAACCTAGAGTTGATTGCAGGACTGTCGTGTGTCGGTCCAGTTCGGCCATTGATGCGATGGCTTTCCCCCAAGAGGTGGGTTTCGCTTAGCAAATGATCGGTGGGATCTCGATTACTTTCCACTTATCTGCCATCAACGAAGGAGGAGACTTAGTTTATGGACGAATGAATCGCGTCCGTGTTCATTTGGATCCCGCTTCTGCCAAGCCTAAGGAGTAAGACTAGTGTTCTGGCAAGCTTTGAGCTCGAGCAGAGGAGAGGATGGCTGAACTACATCCACTTTGAGTTGTGTATTTTCCCTTAAGTTGGGGACAAGAGTTGGAGAGTAGACGGTCGAGCCACGTCCACTTTACGCTTTGCGCTCTTCCAGTCGAGTTGAGGAAGAGAGTTGGAATGATGGCTCATGATGATTAGCAAGTAAGCAGTCGGTTGTTGATGACTATAAATTGAGGGTTGGCCCCGGATAAAGTCGGTTTGAGGCATGATTGGTTTGTCGAATCATTGATGCAAACTGGGAGTGAATGGTCAAACCATATCCGCTATAAATATGTGCTCTTAAAAAACCCCAAGTGTCCAATGCAGGATTGGATGCATGGACGGTCACGTCACGTCTATCTTTGGTGTGATTTCGATTTTACTGGGCATCAAAAGGAGCATAAGTATTTTGGCGAGCTTCAAGTAAGAGATGGAGAGTGCATGGTTGGGACATATAACTCCAAGTCTTTCTCAAATCTCCTAATTAACTTGCATAGGCATGTGAGTGGATGGTCGGTTGCATCCACTTCGTATTGGAGCCCTGAACTTGTCTGTCTCTTCCGCTTTGATGGCCTGCCCCCAAGTCAGGTGCATAGAGCAGCCAGCGAGTGGTTGAATCATGCTCATCATGATGATACCTAAATGACTTTATCATAGTCCACGGAGGTTATTTTGCACCCATCCTTAAGTACTCAGTTACCTGCATCATTTGCAAGTAGTTTAATTCAAGTCGATTATATTTTGTAACATAAACGAAATAGAAATAGAAATAATTCAAAAGAGATCGGATAAAATCTCATTGATAAGTGAAGCGGCGTCGTATGCTCGCTATTGCACTTCGGTCCAGCCTTTCACAGTTGGGAGTCTAACGCAAATGGTTCAGTTTGATCAAAGTTCTGATTGAGATCGTGGGTTCCTGGCTCTTCATTTTATGGGGCTTGAACATATTGCCAGAGCTATCCTTTCTGGAGCAGCCTTATGGCATTGGCATCCATGATAGTCATATAAAGAAGAGGAGCTTCCCGATTTAGAGTATGGAGTAGGTTCCCTTTTATGTCGCCAAGTTGATCCTTCGTCTGATTCATCAACGTAATGTTGGCCTGGACACATTGGTGTAGTCGTCGGCGGCTATCCACCAGTTCTGTTATCAAACTCTGGAAATAAGCTTTTATGCTGATTTCATTTATTAGTGTTGGCAGCAACGGGCTGTGGATTTTGATCAGTTCATTGGCTGCCAGCTTTTTTATTCCCTTTAGCAATATGAGAAGTAGAAATGATATGCCTAACTACGATTAACAGTCTTCTTTGAGGAATAGGGGACACAACGCATTTGATGGCATTCATCACTTTTCGTGGACTCCATTCACCATTCTCACTTCATGAGGTAGTGGCGGAGGTTGAATTTCCATAGTACACTGACATAGTCACCGTGCTGAATTTTTGCTAGAAATTATGTATGTAGGATGATTTCGATGAATAGGCCCCTATTGGGAAAGATACTCCATTCAATATTATCAAGTCCATTTTATGGCTACATGGTCTTGTAATACTATTGAATGATGCATGCCTGATTGCCCAATGTTTGAATGGTTGGTAACACTGATTCGATGTGAGTTGGTTAAGATGGGCTAACAGATAGGAGACCAGTATAGGGTATTAAGGAAGTTCTCTGGAGGTTGTATGCCATGCTTTAAGTCGTATAGATGTGGAATGATTAAGATGTGGGCATTTGAAGACGATTTAGTGGTGTCCAGCTATGCTTTGAATTGGCAGAGTTGGCAGTGTAGAGCAGATGTCATATTAGCCATCATACCATAGTTGTCAATTCAGGAGTTTTAAAAGCTGGTCAATTGGAGGGAGTTGCAGTCCACCTTAGAAGCATGATATATTAATCAACTCCAGTTCTTGGCATATTAGCTAGGTTCTTCGGCCTCTGGGGGCACTAGTTGAGTAGTATTTCAATACCCATTCCTCGATTGCAATTCAACAATTGTTGTTGTAATCTTCTATGTCCCGTCCAGTCATGGAACGATTAGAATGTTTCTTTACTAAGTTGAGTTTTTAGGAAATTTGGATCGTACCCGAAAACATTTTTTTTTAAATTCCGTATCCATCAAGCAACCTGAAAAAGTGCTTCTTCGTATCGTTCTTGTTCGAATGCATCAGATGTGCTCGTCTTCATATCGATCAGAGGAATTGCACTTTTCGTATTCATTAGTTGAAAGACCCACTTCGTATCCATCCAGAGAATTAGCTCAAGTAGCATCGATACGAAATGGCTAGATCGATACGAATTAGAGGCAGATGGATGGATACGAACTGCATGTGCGTATCGATGCGAAATGGAGGCAGACGGATGGATACGAAGTACATGTGAGTATCGATACGAATTGGAGGCAGATGGATGGATACGAACTGCATGTGCGTATCGATACGAATTGGAGGCAGATGGATGGATACGAACTGCATGCGATACGAATTGGAGGCAGATGGATGGATACGAACTGCATGTGCGTGTCGATACGAATTAGAGGCAGATGGATGGATACGAACTGCATGTGCGTATCGATACGAATTGGAGGCAGATGGATGGATACGAAGCAGCGCCTCCTGATGGATACAAAGTAACACCTCCTGATGGATACGAAGTAGCACGCCCTGATGGATACGAAGTACTAGCGCCCTGATGGATACGAAGTAGCGCCTCCTGATGGATACGAAGTAGCGCCTCCTGATGGATACGAAGTAGCACTCCATGATGGATACGAAATAGTCAATAGGTGATCGACACGAAGAGAGACTATCTGCTGATGGATACGAAAACCACCACATTTACTGGATACAAAAGCATGGATACGAAAAGCACCACATTTACTGGATACGAAAGCATGGATACGAAAATCACCAAATTTTCTGGATACGAAAACATGGATACGAAAATCATCACATTTTCTGGATACGAAAATCATCACATTTTATGGATACGAAAACATGGATACGAAAATGATCATATTTTCATGGATTCGAAAATATGGGTACGAAGAACAACATATTTTCTGGATTCGAAATATGGGTACGAAAAACTGCATTTTTTCTGGATTCGAAAATATGGGTAAAAAAAATGCATTTTTTCTGGGTTCGAAAATATGGTTACGAAAAACAGCATATTTTCTGGATTCGAAAATATGGGTATGAAATTCATGATGAATGTGGTTCCTCTTAGATATGCAGCAATCTGAATAGAATAGAAGGAACCATTGAACGATAGATCTGGATCTTCTCCTTAGATTTATGCAATCCGATATCGAGAGTAGATCCAAGGAACGGGAGAAAAACTGGGTTTTTCTCAGTGAAAGCGCCAAAGTGTTTGCACCAAAATTGGGCAACACCCTTCGGAAGTTTTTGAAGAGATAATAAATGAAGAAATTAAATTGAAAATGAAGATTATCTAACAAAAACTCCAAGACACAGAAAAGTAAATTGCACAGAAGACAACGATTTAGAGTGGTTCGGCGATTTGCCTACGTCCACTATGAAGTTATATCACTTTATTGATTGATACTTGAAGATTACAAGTGTTCTAAAGCGAAGTACAGCAGATAATAAGCTTAAATTCGAGATCAGCAGCAATCATAATGGTATGGAGTGATTCTAGCAGCGTCCGGGCGTGCTTTTATCTCCAAGAATTCTCTGTCCCCTTTTCTGAATGATCAGAAGCTCTATTTATAGGCGTAGGAGGCTGATATTTCGCCTAAAATCTGGGAAGACCGCTTCTGGCACGTGAGGGGGGCCCACACGCCCGTCCTTAGGAAATTGGGCCCACATTGGGATCGATTCGAAGTAGGGTTCGAATCGATCAAGAAAGCATCCAATCAAGGTGAAATTTGGTGTGGGCATTCTTCAACATGTATATAAGCTCCTGTGAAAATTTCATAGCATTTGGACTTGTAGATCTCGAGTTATGATCGATTCAAGATTGCGCTTCCGGTCAACAAGCTTGGTTCGAATCGATTCCTTAGGGTCGAATCGATAGGGTCGAATCCATAGGGTTGAATCGACAGGGTTGAATCCATAAGGTTGAATCCATAGGGTTGAATCGATAGGATTGAATCGATAGGGTCGAATCCATAGGGTCGAATCGATAGGGTCGAATCCATAGGGTCGAATCCATAGGGTCGAATCGATAGGGTCGAATCCATCATAACTTGAGCATACGAACTCGGATTGACTTGAAATTTGAAACCTTGGCTCTTTTGGCTTTGCTAGTCATGTCCCATCAATTGCAGCTCGATCCGGATTCGAAAAAATTTTACCAACATCCATAGTAGACCTATGTATAACTGATCTTCAAGACGAACCGTCCTTGGTTTCTAGTCGAGTTCTTGGTGTCACGGCCTTGCCAAAAGGCGGGATAACAGGAGTTATAGGGTTCGGCTATTCCCATATTACCCTTGCCCTACTCTGTTAAGCATTTAACTTATAATTCATTCTTATAAATCCATTTAGTTAAGGAATGACCATAATTAGATCTCAAATCTCGATTCCTTTATCATTCTTGTCTCTACATTATTCTGTTAAATTTATCTACTTAAGTCTCATGAATAATGCAATTTAAAATTAAGGGTGTTACAGACTCCCCTTCTTAAAGAATTTCATTTTGAAAATTCAATAAGGGCTATATACTAAGCATAGCAATCATCTGTAACATCTCCTACTAATGTACTAGCTTGCCTGACTAGGAAACAGTCTTTATAAAGTAAATATAGAAGATACCCTTAAAGAAGATTCGGATAAGTACCTCTAATCTTGTCTTCTATCTCTCAAGTACAGTCATTCTCGTTGTCGTGACCTTTTGAAAATTTATTATTCTATATATATATATATATGTATATGTATGGTTTTATAAAAGATGTTACCAAGCTAAAAACATTTAAAACTAAATTTTATTCAAAACATTTCAAAACTACATTTCACTTTAGTATAATTCAAAATAGTCTTATTCATTTACTTAACAAAACAGTTTCAAACTTATTTAAATCATACTACTTCATACTTAAACGTACAAAATTAAACTTATATACTTTATCAAATAATTTATACTTTTCGAAATTACTTACCTTTGAAAATTAAACCTCGATTTGGAAGTGTTCGAACATTCAAAATAGTCGAAGAAATCAAATTTCCAATTCAAGAGTTGGAAATCAGCAACCAGTCCATAAATTAATTACAATATATAGGGTCATACCAAAACAAATCCGAAACTCGGGGACTGAACATCGGGCTTACTTCAAATATTTTCAAATATATATACATATATCTTGTGAATATCTAATCATACTTTGTAATTTTGAAATCAAAATTAGTTTCACAAAATCAATCGCATAGCAAAGCTACTAAAGTGGCCTCTCCCCCACTCTTGAAACTCAAAAATCAATGTCGATGGTGTATGCACTCATCACCGAAATTATTCTCCAACGACGTAAGTGAGTTCTGGACTTCTATTTTCTTGAAAACTTCTTTGAAATTTCTCCGAAATCATTGGAACTCATTTGAGGTTATTTGAAACATTTCTTATTCGAAAAATACTTTCAAATCATATTATTATATATTTTCAAATCTTAAAACCAATTTTCAAATTACCGGAGTTCAATTCCTCAAATTTCCGATTTAAAACCCTTCAGTTATAAATCATTTTTATATAAATCAATTTTCCTATAAAATTTTCAAAATTTCAAATCCTTTCGAAACTTCAAATTCTCGTTTTTTAAGGTATATAATCCTTATCGAGAACATTTTCACTTTTATAAAAAGAATAAAATCACACTTATCAAAATAATAATTTCGATATATAAAATAATTTTTAAAATACAAACAAACACGATTTTTCAAAGGGGGATAAAACAAAGATAGAGATTCAAGTTAGACAAATAGAAATCTGATTCAAAGATAGGCTTGAACGAAGATGAGATAATTAAATTTCAAAATAGAAAAATGGATATACTTATATAAATCGCTGACGACCTTAACCGGGTCAACCGTGACTTCAGGAATATGGTCGATGCGGAATTCTAAGGCAAAGCGACATCGATCTCCAGAGATAGAATTCAGCATCGCAAGAGATAGCAGCATCTAAACCGAGGGTATAGAAATCTCCGGTGAATCAATGCTAATTGTAAAGGAGTTTTACCCCTTTACAAATCATTCAAATATTGGCGAGATCGTTGATTTTTATAGAGATCATTCAAAGTGGAGTTATGGGATGCTCTAGAATCAAAAGAATGCAAATAGGGGAGACAAGAATGGATTTCAGAACAAGTGGGAGCATTCTAAAATTCAAAGGAAACCGATTCAACGAGGAAGAGGTTCAAGCATGAACAAAAGTAATTCTATAATTAAATCTACTACATATGCTAAGTTTTGCCTAAAACCAGAGATTTGATACCAACTGTAACGATCTGGTATTTTCAACCATTCGCATCCGCACATGTCGGACTTGAATTGCTCAAAATATAATATTGTTAATTTATTTTTGGCAAAACTCGGCATATATAGTAAATAAATCAATCAAAGAACCACAGACACATAGTAATATAATAATAAAGCAACGGAATTGATAAATAGTAGTTCATGAAGCTACTATATAAACATTAGAGTTAGAAATAAAATACAGCAGAATTTCTCAAATACGATGAAATCTCGAATACAACAGATGACATCTTTGAACAAATCAACTGGAAAAGCTGAAAGCTAAATCGATAGTTGGATCTTCAAGCGAAGCTCCAAACTCCAAAGGCGAGTCTCAAATGTTGTGTCACTCAATCTGACTCGAGCGTAAAGCAAAACGCAAAACACTCGAGTCGGGATTAACATTCTTATATAAATGGATCCAACTCAAGTGAAATATCAACTCAAATACAAGTAACTTAAAGGATGTTTGGGATAACCATCCTCTAAGGATCCATAGAACTATCTACTATGTAGAAATATACGCTATTATCAACCAAATGTCATTATAACACCGTGGTCATTTCAAAATAATTTATCTTCAAAACCGAAATATTACTTCCATTTCAAATGTCATTATAAGCACTTCCAAAACTAAATTGATAATATTATATATATATATATATATATATATGTATGTATGTACATGTATGTATGTATGTATGTGTGTGTGTGTGTATCTTATTTTAAATTTATTATATTTGGTTTGAAATGTTCACTTAATAGTTCCATTATCATTTAAATAACCTTAAATTACATTAAACTAAATATTTTCTTTGATTTATTTAAAACTTGAAATGTCCATTTAAATCACTTTAAATCAAAATCAAGTTATAAAATCATATCTTAAAACCCTCAAATTTAATAAGTTTCAAATCGATTTAATTAAACAAAATCCTTAATTAAATACAATTTCGAAAAATCATCGTCCTTGTCTGATAATCATAGGAAAACTCAACTAAATGTAGCAGATCATCCCATGCTCCACCAAAATTTAGCACACAAGCCCTTAACAAATCCTCGAGTACCTTGTTGACTCTCTCTGTTTGTCCATTTCTTTGAAGGTGATAAGCAGTACTCATCTTGAGCTTGGTACCTAAAACATCCTATAGACTCTTCTAGAAGTCGCTAGTAAATAAAGTATCTCTAGCAATTACTATACTACTAGGAGTTCTATATAGTCTAACTATGTTTTTCATAAATAATTTAGCTAAAACTGGTGCCGGCATGGTTGACTTAACTGGAGTGACATGGGCACTTTTGGTCAATCTGTCCACTATGACCCATATGCTTTCATTTCCTCGATTCGACCTTGGCACCCGTCTATATAATCCATGGATATCGAATCCCCTTTTCAAACTAGTATCTCCAAAGTTTGAAGCAACCCACTCGGCTTCTAATGTTCGGCCTTCACCTATTGACAGTTCACACACTGCTTTACCTATAAGCCAACATCCTTCTTCATGCCTTCCCAATAGAAACTCCTCTTCATGTCTTAATACATATTGGTTCCTTCTGGATGAATCATAAATTTTGATCAATGACATTCCCTATGAAATTCTCTCCTTGAGTCCCCGACATTCGGAACACACAACTATCCCTTCTTTCTCAATCAACCTCTTTGGTCAAGACTAAATCTTTCAAATCATCAATCTCGATTCCGGCCTCTAGCCATCTAATCTTCTCGACTGACAGTGGATCCTCTTTTTTCTTAGAAGAAATCCTTTCGATCAATACTGGCTGAACTTCCAAGCAAGATAACATGGCAGTGCACTGACTAGAACTAGAAGTTGATCCTAACTGCACACTTCAAGTAGTCAAAGCCTCAAGGTCCTTCAATTCTGTTAACATAGCTAACACCATATTCTTATGTTTCATGCTAAGAGCATCTGCTACTTTGTTTCCTTTTCCAGGTTTATACTCTATACCAAAATCATAAGCTGCTAAAAATCAAGCCACCTCTGTTGTATTCAACTCCTTCTGAGAGAATAAATACCTTAAGGACTTATGATCTGTGTATAACTCAAATATCTCCCTTAAGAGATGATGTCTCCATACTTTTAGAGTGAAGATCACCACTGCCAACTCTAAATCATGAGTAGGATATCTCACTTCATGCGGTCTAAGCTGTCATGAAGCATAGGCAATAACTTTACCTTTCAGCATCAACACCATACCTCATCTGGTTCCACATGCATCGGTATATACTACTAATTCTTGATTCTCGTCTGGAACTACTAACACAGGCTTATTGGTCAACATATGCTTTAACTTAAGGAATGCTTCCTCACATTTGTCAGACCAAATGAGCTTTACATCCTTCTTGGTTAGCTTAGTCAAAGGCGCTGCTATCCGTGAGAAATCCTTAATGTATCTCAAGTAATAGCCACCGAGTCCAAGAAAACTTCTGATGTCAACCACCGTCTTTGGCCTCTTCCAGTTGTCAATGGCTTCGACATTATCTGGATCAACTGATAAACCCTTCTCTGAAAACATGTGACCAAGAAATTTAACTTCTTTCTTCCAAAAATGACACTTTAAAAACTTCTCTTTTAGTTGACGCTGCCTTAGCATCTCAAACATTACTCTAAGATGAACTTCTTGCTCTCTATCATCCTTAGAATACATTAAAATGTCATCTATGAATACTAATACGACTTATCCGAGTGCTCTTGGAAAACTCGATTTATCAAATTCACAATGAAAGGTGGCACATCCGTTAACTCGAATGGCATGACTAACCACTCATACGAACCATACCTACTCAGAAATGTCATCAGCGGAATACTTTCCGCTGCCACTCTTAGCTGATGGAAACCAATCGCCAAATCCAATTGGGAAAATACTCTGGCTCCACTCAACTGATCAAATAAATCATCAATTCTCAAAAAAGGATAACTATTCCTTGATCGTCTTCTTGTTCAGCTTACGATAGTCGATACATATCCTTAACGACCCATCCGGTTTTTTATAAACACCATGGACGGTCCCCAAGACGAACTACTTGGTCTAGTGAAATTCTTTCCTTCTAAATCCACTTGATGCACCTTTAATTCCTTCATCTTGGAAGATGTCATCCTACTAGGTAGTCTAATTACAGGTTCTTCTTCTGGCACAAGATCTATTTGAAGCTCAAGGTTCACTTCAATGGTAGTCCTATGACTAGCTCAAAAACATCTGCAAACTCTCTTGCTACAAACACTTGATTCAACTTTTCTTCTACTTCCATAGCATTCAGCAAAGCACAAGCACTTGAATCTGACTTCTCCACTGAGTATGTAATTCGGTTATGACTATTGGGGTGTCTTACCAATATTTCCCTATCCTGGAAAAATATCCTAGCATCATACCTATCTAATCAATCCATACCCAAAATGATCTCGAAGCCTATGAAATCAAAAACATACAAACTACATGAGAACTTATGACCTAACAATTCAGGTTCTAATTAGTCGCATCTAATTCTTAGAGTTGTATACCCTCATATTGGATTTGCAACCCGTAAGGAAGTAACAACATATGTGAATTCTAAACATAACTTATCTACCAAACACTAACATATAAATGAATGTGATGCACCAGTATTAAATAGTACCCTAACTGGTATACTATGAATCAAAAGCATACCTTCCATCACAGTTTTTCCCTTCCCAGTAGCAATTGGTCTAGAAGAAGATGGTTCCAAAGCAAAAACCTTTCCCTTGTCCATTCTGACTAGTTTTGAACAATGATTCTTGTAGTGTCCAATCTGGTCGTAGTTAAAGCACTTCACTCCTTTCTTATCTAGGACCTTTTCCTCTTTTCTAGTTCGACATTCATGAGCATAATGTCCTTTCTCGTCGCACTTGTAGCAAATTATATCGGCCTTCCCTTTCTTGACAGCTCCTATTTTCTTAGCTTCTTTTTTCTTAAAGTATTTCCTCTTCTTCGCCTGAGAACCTTGGGTTCCAACATGCTTCTCCTTTCCATAAGTAGAAAGCATCTCTTCATTCCTGATTGCCATCTCCACTACAACTATATTTGGATCATGGAGGTGTGGCATATTCGCCGTAGCAATCTCGGGTCTTAATCCTCAAACAAACTTCTCGTTTCTTTTGATGACGGTGTCAATGGTAGCATATCCGTATCTGGATAACTCATCAAACTTCATAGTATACTCAATCATCGACATTTCACCCTGCACTATCTCCATGAACTTTCTCAAAATACAGACTTGGCAACTTCAGTTAAGAACCTCTCTTCAAATCTCCTTCGAAATTCTGCCCAAGTCAACTCTTCCTCAGGAATTCCCACCAATAAAGTGCTGCTCCCTACCAAGACTGGTATAATCCCTACTCAGCTTAGCATAGTTATTGCCAACTGGGGTCACAGGATTAGCTCCTCTAACATTCACAACATTTCCCTCAGCTACACATGCAGCTGATCCAGCTTGCATCAGATTGACAAAGAATTGATATGTCATACCCATATCTACTGGCGAGGTTCCAGCACCTACGTTGGCATTTGCATTTGGATTAACACTTTTCTGTCGACATGGATTCCTTCTAGTGTGGGTCGAGCATTTTCATTTATTGTGGTGCTTCCTCCACCTAGATTTTCTTCTCTATTTCCTACCTCTATATCTTTCTTTCTCGTAAATCCGTATTGGAGCCTTAGTAAGATACAGAAGAATGGTTTGAAAGGGAGGAATACGTACATATATATACGTATATATCATATTCAAGTATGTTACTATAACGTTAGCCCAAACCTCGTTCTTAATTTTCTGATTTATTGGATTATGTTTTAAAATTCTTTTAGGTTCAAATTTATTTTGAATTGCATAAACCTATGTTCTGATACCAACTTGTAGCATCCTCCATTTGGATCCCCAATACTAACTGCTACGAATGTTATAGTCATCCATAGTTATTAATTCTTGATGATTAAATGCGGTAATGTTAGATACATTGATATACCAGAACAAATGGATATGAAAAAAATTTAAACTTAATTTTTAAAATAAATTTCTCATTCCACTTCAAATCACATTTCAAATTCATTACATAATCCCATACATAAGCCATGTTCAGAGAAATTACAATTTATTATAAAATATGTCAAGAGCGACATATGAAGATGCGCCCTTGGTAGATCATAGTCTAATATAGGCAATTAAACAACTTTGCCTACATTTAAAACACAGCGGAATCAAACCAAAAGAACTCCTAATAGTTAGTTTGCGCTTGCACGTCTCCGAAAGCTTATTCGTCTACAGGGGAACCTAAAAACCTTAACTCTCAAACTACTCAAAATCAATTGAGAACCTGAGATTTTAAGGGGAAAGCATAAACTTCGATCAAAAAAATTCTGGTGTGAATAATAACCTACCATATAGATATCTAGTAAGAGTACTCCGCTTAGCGGAATGGGTTTTCCCCTCACTAATATCATAAACCAATTTATTATAACCATATACTATGCACCTGCATCCATAATGATTAAGATATAACATAGTAAAATGCATCATGTTGATATGTTAACATGTAATATTCTCTGAATTTCCCATCCCCATCTACCTGATTATCTGTCTCAAGTTATAATTTTTTAGGTCACTATTAACCTATTAGTTTTCATGGGCTGACTAATAACCTATTCCAAACTTACGGATTATCTATCTGGTTTCAAAGTTTTGATGGGATCACTAAGAACCTATTAGTTCCTACCAATAAAATCATCTAATCACAGCTTTCATAGGGTCACTATGGACCTATTGAATTCTCCAATAACATCTCTCATGTCATAATTTTTATGGGATCACTGTGAACCTATTGATTTCTTTCAATAACTTATTCCAGACATAGTTTTTACGGGATCACTAAGAACCTATTGGCCCCTTCCAATAGCAATTTCCATACATAGTTTTCATGGGCTTATTAAGAACCTGTCTAAACCAATAATCCATTGATCGTTCTTTGGGCATCCTATATAATATTATAGTCGAACCGACCTCCGGGATGCAATTCTACTCACATAGGAGTTAACTCAATGTGTATTCCCTACGGGGTCAACCAAGCTAGTTATTATGCTCTTAACACCCCAAAATGCAGTTATGGGTTAACTATGGAGTGAATATGTTTACAGAAGCATACAAGATAACTGATCAAAACATAACAATGTAAACATCTATGATTTAATTCCTTGTAATCATTTCCTAAGGAGATATGGTTAATCCCCTTAACGCACTATCTTTAGCAAGGAAATCTACTTCAAAAATTCTAAAGTTAAATGCCATTTCAAAACACTTTCATATAGCCATGAATTTTACCTTTAGAAATGAGATTGGATTTCTTATTTCAAAACTAAGGCTTTCGACTAGATCCTTCAAATTATTATGACATCATGAGGTACCCTCCGTCACTCTCCCTTTTGAAAGCATTACTTAAAATCTTAGAACTTCTCTTATGAAACCATTAAATTCATACCTTTCGAAAGCATTGAAACCTTCCTTTCAAAAACTTAAAGATATACCTTTCAAAACACTTAAAATTTACCTTTCAAAGTCATTTACTTCGAGTAGAATTTATGGAAGCGTAGCCTCAACACCATTTCAAAGTATCTCTTTCAAAATCATTAGGTTTAACATTAAATATAACTACTTGGTCAAAGAGAACAAAAGCAAAAGATTTTCCTTTGGAAGTGTTAATCTTAAGAATAAGAATTGGGGAAGAGGATAGCCTCGAAACCATCCTTTCGAAACCATTGCCTTTGAAACCGTTTATAAAAGCGGCTAAAAGTCCCTTTTGAAAGCGTTGGAAAGGCGGCTTCAATGTAAATAAAATGTAAGCATTCCTTTCAAACTCATTATTATAAGGCTATAAATAAAAGTGGCTTTTAACCAATTCAAAAGGTATGAATGTGGCAGCTAGGTAACGAATGAGTTCAAAATGCAACAACTCTTTCAAAAGCTTATTTATAAAATAAGGCAAGTTGGATTGATTCGAAAGCTTATAAAAATGGCTTCAACCCTTCAATAGCATGCCTTCAACATAGTTTCTTCCGCCTTTCTCCAATACACTACGTACCAATAACTTGATATCATGTGCATTAGTTTCGAATGGATGCCAAAGGCCATTAGCAGAAGTATGGTGACGGAGGCTAGCAATTGGAAGTGGTGAAGTTGTAATTCGAAACAAAACTAATTTTTATGCCTTTCAAAGTAATTTCTTTTTACGTAACTCACTTAATTTGTCAAAATATAATTGATTGCCAGTTCTTATAAAAAATCCTTTTCGAAACGGCTACCGAATTCATCAATTAGCAAATGAAATCTTTTTGACAAATATGTCCTTTCCCTTAACAAAACATTTAAGTCGTCTAACTTAAATAATTTAATAACCATAATAAAACACTTAGGAAAAATCCTCGAAAATCACAATTATTCACTTTTAATATGTTTTCTAACATATATAAATTTCTGACTAAAAACCATTACTTACTTGCCTCAAATAACTTAAACCCAAAATTATCTATTTCTTCCATCAAAAATTCATAATAAATTATCCATAGCTTGGAATAGTATAAAAATTTAAACTCATTTCCAAAATAATATTGTACATAACATATTCAAACATCATGGCATTCGGAAATCAATTTGCATGATTTTAACCTTAAAATTGAATTATATTATCCCACAAAAGTCCTTGTTTAAATTATAACATAGCATATAATCAAGGCATATCATCACTCATCCATCCAAATGGTTTTAAACCTTAAAATCGAATTTTAAATGTTCAAGAAGACATATATGATATGGTTTAGATCATTATTCATCTTATTTGCATAAGGAACTCGAAATTTGTTCTTGCTTTAATCTTTCTAGCTTGAATCTTAGCTTCTAACTGGATTTTGCTCTTCTTCTCCTTAGGGTTATAGCTGACCTTGTTTTCCTTTTGTCTATGTTTATGTTTATGTTTTTGTTTTTGTAATGAGAATGAAAAGGTTGTAGGGGTTTTAGGGGTATAGGGTTCGGCTTTTCCCATATTACCCTTACCCTATTCTCTTAAATATTTTACTTATAATTCATTCTTATAAATCCACTTAGTTGAGGCACAAACCTAATTAGATTTCAAATCTCAATTCTCATATCACTCTAGTCTCTACATTATTATATTTAATTTATCTAATTAAATATCCTAAATGATGCTATGTAAAATTAGGAGTGTTACACCCTTGTAGTCCATAAGATATGCTTCTGCTTAAAGAATCTCAATGGCCTCATAAGGTCAGCAGTTTCACTGAACATAATGCAACTCAGCTTAGGGGCTATTTGTTTAAATTTTCCATTGATAAAATTTTTGCAAAATCATTCCATAATCAATTCTAAAATTTTTGAAAATATCTTTCCACTTAGATCCTAAGCATATGATTGGGAAATTTTATTATTCTTCAAAAATTCATTTTTACTGAAAAAAATTTGTTTTCAGAAAGTTCCCTTTTTGATGAAATCCTGCTTTTATAACACTTTTTGCAAATACTAATTATAAAATGAATCTCTTGTAGTCCCTTTTCTCTTGATTCGTCCAAAGTGTGAAATATGGTTTTAAATGCTCAACATTTCATGTTCTTGCACCATATTTCCATCAGGTCTACTTAATCGATGGGTTCGTGGCGGTAATACTTCATGAATGATGAGAGATGCTTCCCAGTTTAGGCCTAATGGTCTATCTATTAGGGCTTGGTATTTTCCACTACTCTTCTAAGTACCAAATCACCTTTTTGAAACGCTCTTTTTCTTACCCTTGAATTATATACTTATAAATTCTTCATTGATACTTTTTTTACATAACACGGCTTGATCCCTTAACTTATTGATTAAGTCCAAATATTCCTTTTAGATACTTGGTTTTCTCGATAGACATATGCGATTATTCGATGTGATGGGACTACTACTTTAACCTATAGCATTATTGCAAACCCATAAATTTGTGAATATAGGGTATTCCCAATGGCTGTTTTTGAGGAAGTCCTATATAACCATAAAACAATAGGAAGATCTTCTACCTAATTTCATTTTCCTTCCCTAATTGCTTCTATAAGATGTTCTTAATAGTTTTATTCGCAGTTTCTACTGCTCCATTAGATTTTGGATGGTCAATAGATGAAAAACTATTAATCATCCCATTCCTTTCATCAAAAGGAGTGAACTTCTAACACTTGAATTGAGAGCCATTATTGGAAATAATTTCGTCCAAGGGTCTAAACCCTGTAACAATGATTTTTATTGTGAATTTAAAGGCTTTTCCTATAGTTATGTTGGACAATGGCGTTGCCTCCACCCATTTGGTAAATAATCAATTGTCACTATTGCAAATGTCATGCCTCCTTTTGAGATAGGTAAAGGTCCTATTAAATCAATTTCATATACATCAAGAGGCCAAAGGCATGTGATAAGAGTTAACTCACTTAGGGGTAAGTGTCGGATTCTTGAAATCCTTTGGATCTATCACATATTTTGACGTAAGCTATAACATCTTCAATTATTCGAGGCTAATGATACCCTTGTCTACTTTCATTAATAATTTTATGGCATTGGAATGATCATTGCATAACTATTCATGGGCCTCCTTTAGTAGCTTTATTCCATTTTCCAATGTATGCATCTTAGATATGGCATCGAGAATCCTTTTTTATACAATACCCTATTAATCATGATTAATAGTGTAGAAAGGCACTTGATACTTCATCTTCTTTGACTAATTCGTATCTCTTGGCAGCATTTCTTTTTCCAAACACTTTACTATCAGTATATTATTCCTCATGGCTATCCATATTTATCTCCTCACACAATGGCTTGTGATTGTTACTTTCACCATAGTCCTCTCCATCATTTTGTAGTTGTTGAGATTATGAATGAGTTAAAACCAAAATTTCCTTACCCGGTTTTTTTTCTTAAATTCAAAACTTGGATTTTGTTGAGATTCGATAAGCATATTTCACTTTAGGGCTTTATATGAGCTTGCCGATTTTGTTAGTGAGTCTGCTTGTACATTCTTCTCCCTAGGCATTTGGTATTAGAAAATCTTTAAACCGAGCTAACATCTCATGTATCTTCTTAACGTATTTGATCAACCGAGAATATTTTGTTTAATAAGTTTTATTTAGTTAGTTTGCCATTAACTGTGAATCACTAACCAATTTATTTTTTGGAATTTTTTTGGGCTAAAGTTAATCTAGTTATCATAGATTCATATTTATCCATGTTATTGATTATTGTAAATCTCAACTTCACAACAAAATGTAACTGATGTCCATCAAGCATAATTATCAGATATCCTGCCTCAGCTCCTAGTTCATTCGAAGCGCCATCTACAAATAACATCCATCTCAGTCCGGATTTCTTTTCCTAGTTGCTCTTTGATGAATCATGTACACTCAGTTACAAAATTGATTAAAGCTTGCCTTTTATTGCTACTCGAGTAGGTACTCAATATCATATTGGCTTTACTCCATGCCGCCATTTTATTAATCTTCCAAAGGTGTCTGGGTTACTAAAAATTTACTTGAGCAGTAATTGGTTAAGACATTGATCGAATGCGTTTGGAAGTAAGATCTCAACTTTCATACTGATAACACTAAGTAGTAAGCTAGCTTCTCTTTACTGGATAACTAATTTTAGAATCTTTTAGCATTTTGCCAAGGTAATATACTGGCAGTTAGATTCCATTTTCTTTCCATATTAGGACCAAACTGATAGCATATTCAGATACTGCCATATATAAGAATAAACCCTATCTATACATAGAGCTAGAAAGTATCGGTTGGTTTTCCAAATGGTCCATTAATTCTTGGAAGGCATTTCGACATTCCTTTATCGATTCAAAAGCATTTATATTTTTGATTACATTAAAAAAGGGAATATATTTGTTGGTTGTCTTCAATATAAACTGGTTAATTACGACTCGACCATTTAAGCACTTTATATATTCATTTGTTTTAGGATCTGCCTTAACTTGAAAGGAATTTATTCGATCATGATTAGCTTTTATTCCTAGTCACTTACTATATATCCTAGAAATTTCCTAGATTTGATCCAGTGGCTTCAGCTCCATCTTGTACTTTCACAACACCCCAACACCTCATCGTGGTCCCTTATGTGGTCAAATTTCTCTTTGGATTTCATCAACATATCATTTACATGTACTTTTTTATCCTGATCCAGTTTTTAAACATTCGATTCACCAATCACTGATATGTGGCTCCTACATTCTTCACTCCAAAAAGCAAGACCTTACAATAATATGTTCCCCAGTAATGGAATCGAGTCGGTTTACAGCGGGTGGAGTAGGTAGATTTCATAAGATTTCCTTATTTGTTTCATAGTTAGACTATGAAGTATAATGAGTTTCACTCAATCCAATCTAATTGTTAAATAAAATCATATTTTCTTTTATTTTATTTTATTTTACATTTGTTAATTAATAATATTAACTAATTCAACAAAATATTTTAATCTGGATGTATCAAGTATACGGTCGGTAACAACATATGGTATAATCTAAACAAGTATATATATACATGTAATAAATTTCACATGCATATCGAGAATATAATATCTAAGTATATACATATGTTTGGATATACTACAAAATATGTATACGGTATACATACACATATTATTAATACTATATATAAATAGTTTATACATATATATACACATATTTGTGATATTTTACTGCTACTTATATATTTTAATATATATGCATATATGAAATTATGAAAATAAATCTATATAAAATCAGACATTTCAAAATAGGAGAAAACTAGAAGAATGAAGATGAAAATGAAATTTTATGTTAGAATTAGATCTAGTCAAATCAGAATTAAAAGGCAATAACATTATGTAATATGTTATACTTTTTTTTCAAACATTACTACAATAATACATTTAATACCAGGCCTGCCAATGGCACAGGTTTCAGTTCGAGCCCAGCCCAAACTCTCCCTATTAATACGGGTACGGGTTTTGCCCTAGCCACCCAGGCCCGACCCGGTTACTATAAGGGTCAAGTATAGTTTTATCAAAACCTAGTTTGGGACCGACCATGTTATTTTTTTTATAGCAAAGCTAGTGAGGTTGAATGGACCCCTCCATTTTATTAAACACCAAAGAAAAAGTAAGCACAGGAACCAAGTACAGAAAAATACAAGAAAAAAACACAAAAAATAGAACAACACAAACATAGAAGGACTACTTATCAACCAAGCCCATTTCCAAAGCCCATCTCCTATCAGTAGCAGCTAATATTAAGTCCATTCTTTTCTTCTTAATTTCCCTTTTTAATCTAAACATACAACCATGTAGAACAGTTTCTTAACTAGTATGTCTTCTCATGAAAACCCAAGCATTTCTCTCTTTCCAAATCTCATAAACTACCAGTTTTAGAGCAATTAAATACTAGGAAGTTAAGAAACACTTTAATCTAGTTGCCTTGAAAATAAGATACCACTCATCATCAGAGTTAGATGCAACATGCCTGTTATCAAATAAAGATAGAACTGTAGACCAAATGAAACAGGAATATCTACAATCGAAGAAGAAATATGCAGTAGATTCTTCTGCAGTATTACATAATGGGCATATAACATCAGTATTAACACTGCTTGCAGCAATGTTGACTTTAAAATGTATACCAATTCTCGATACTATCCATAACATAAAACACTGTTTTTGAGAACCGGAGCTAATTTAAATTCCTGAGTTCCACGGAAAATAAATGCTACCACTATCTTTTTTAAGAAGTGTATACACATGCTTTATAGATTTATTTTCCCTCACTATAACAAGATATCCTTGTCGGTATATTTAGAAGTGAGATTTTGAATGATATTCTAGAATTTTTTTACATTAGCATCACAAGTTCAAGGAAGAATAATCTTACCACTGCTCATATATTTTCCAATAGACACAGCTATAGGGATACCGGTCTGATGCATTAAATAAGGAGATAGAACCCCAGAGAGAATTAGCCTCTGTTGCACCTATGGATCATGCCAAAAACTAGAGGTGGAATTATGTGTAGGAGATATTTGAGCATAAGGACCAAGCATGTCTCTACATTTGAGAATATATTCGAACATCCAACTATATTTTAAACGGATTGGCATAATCCAGAAATTAGAATCTTTTATATAATGCTTTATAATATATTGAGCCCATGGAAGTAAGGATCGCAATAGGGCGGGTATAGGGTCTAAACTCGACAGACCGGCCACTATTTTAACTCACCAAGACCCGCCCCATTGGGTCATTAGGGAGGATAGACTCATTACCCGTTCTTAAGAATTTTGGGTCTAGGGTCAGAGATTGGCTGAGCCGCCCCAACCCGCCCTCACCACCGAGATCTCATTAAATCTTTTTATTACTATAATAATGATTTGTTAATCCTTTTATATATAAGCAGTTATAACATGAATATTCAAACGTTCCATTAAATAAATAGACGATTCTTATAATATTAAGTTATATCACTAATTATTACATGTTTATGTTGAGCCATTATCATACACCTCATTCTTATTACATAACCTATCATTGTAAACACATTAATATCTATATTTATTGTATCATTTAGTGATAATCCCTCTTACAAATAAAATAAATAAATATATGTACATTAACACATAATTTTGAATGAATATGTAAAGTCTCACCAGGTCTTGGGATGTGGCGGTTGAACCCTGACCCGTATAGGTTTCGGGTATAGAGCGAAAGTTCAAACCCACATCGGGTCTATGAGGCGAGTCTAAGGCAGGGTTTAAAAAACCGAAGCGGGTCTGGGGCATTGAAAACCTGCCCCATTTCCATCTCTATATGGAAGTGCTCCTTTGAACAATGATGGAACGAAGATAGGACAGAACAGCTTTATTCCAAGTGTCTATATTTATGATTCCTAATCCTCCCTTATCAGTAGGTTAATGAAGTTTCATAAAGGATATTGGTATTATTTTTCTAGATTTATAGTCACCACCCCATAAGAAATGATTCATGGCTTTATAAATCATATGCAGCAACTTCAGTGGCAAAGAAACATTGTAGACCAGTATATGTGCATAGAAAAATATAACAGATTATAATATAGCGAGCCTTCCAACTTGACTTATGTACTTACTGGTCCACATATTGAATTTGGCAGTGATTTTCTCATACAACAGTAAGCAATGAGTAGCATTTAACCTTGTGGATATTAATGGAATCCCTAAGTATATCATACCTTCCTCGAGCTTGAGTGTTCTAGAGAATTAGATAAGTGCGTTAGAAGTAGGTAGAGGTAACCCAGCCACAACTATAACTGATTATCAGTTTTCTGTAGTATAAAAACATGAGTGTTTATATAATTTGTTTACCATTTTGTTTGTTTGCATGTAGATTTTTTTGCTTACTTTTGTTGTCAACTTTACATTGTTATCCAATTTGTATGTTAACATTGTTGTGTTTAAATTTTACAAAAAATTGCTAGTTTAAAGTATGATTTTAACATAAATATTATTGATTTCAATGCACGGGTATAATCCAGTTGGCTTAAAAAGTTCGACGGTCAGGTAGTATTAGTTTTGAAATACCCTACAGGTTCACCCCGGGCTCAGGTTTTGATTATTGTAAGTGGGCTCGGGTCTAGGTTTTATGATACCTGGACTGAACCAGAGCTGTTGACGGGCCTATTTAATACCATATAAAATTTATACTTAATCATAAAAAAAACCAAATTCTTAAAATTGTAGATCTGAAATGCACACAATAAATATAAAGAACACACATATATTTATATAAATATATGTATATAGTAAATTGAGATTTAATTTTAAAACATATACTTGACAAGCAATGGAATTGATTAAACTAATTTAAAACAAATTGCTCTAATAAAAGGTTTAACTTGATATTAGTTTAGAATCAAATATGATTTAATAATTATATACATATATACATGATTCAATTAATTAAAATATTAACACATAGATTATAAAAGAATTAAACTGAAACACCAACAGTAAATTTCACTACAGTAAATCAGATTTACAATAACAAACAATCTCAGATGCACTAAAGGGGAAAATTAATTTAGAACACAAATGAATCGATCATAAATTGGCTTTATTCAGACAACTAATTAATTAATTGCAAAAATAAAAAAATTATAACAAAATCAAATCTATCACAACTATGGTTTCATATCCAATCAAAATGATATATCAACACTTAAAATAAAACATATATAAGGTAGATTTTGCATCTAATCACAATTCACAAAATAATTTTAAATAAGATTCAATAAGTTGCAATGAATACACATATATGTTAACCAAATTAGATCTAAACATCATGAATGAATTTAAGATGAAAATCAAACCTAAAAAGCCATGCCCTTTGTAACACAATCTGTAATTTTTACTCAAATGTTTAAGTACCTTGCTTTATAAGAGAAGGATGAACCACTTATTTTTTATTCTATTTTACGTTTTTCATTTATTTTGGAGTTTTGTTTCATAATTAAAATGGAGGAAGTAATTTTGGCAATGGTAAGAGAGAAGAGATGAAGAAAAACAATTTAGGTAAGAAAATGAATGAGAAGATTTGTTTTAATGAGAGAATAAAAACCTTTCCTATTCTCTATTTAAAACTTCCACTTTTAATTCTTAACTAATTTTCGGTCAAATCTCACCCGACCCATATCCATCCCTCTCTCTAGTATGGTGGGACACATCATTCACATGGATAATTAATTTCAAAGGCATGTTTAGCATTTAACTATATTCAAAACCCATTTTAATAAAGACCAATATTATATACAGATACTGATAGAGTTACGGTATGCCCGAAAGGGCAATTAGATTGTTTGTTATATATATCTAACTCGATAATCAATCTTATTCACAGTAAAAAGTGTTTTCTTTCTATTATATACTTGTCATAATATGGTATAATAAAGTAATTAATTTAAAGTATAATAAATAAAAAAATTCTTATATAATATGTTATGTGACAGTATTATAATGTGTTATAATCATGAGAACTTTATTACATTAAAATGGCATATTGCTTTAAATATTCATAGTCAAGATGTTTAAAGACTGGATACCAATACATCCACTGAGACAAGAGTGCATAATGCTCTATAAATGTTGGACGGTGTAGTATTCATGGTTAGTGCAAGTACCAAAGGGTAATATACTAATAGTTGTTGTATAGCTACGGAATGACTTACTCGAGATTTTTCTATTGGGTGATATAACTAAGGTCAAATAGAGAATCTCGAAGTGAGGATGTTACAGAATTCTCTCCACTTGAGAATACCGATGAAATTAAATGTGGACACTCCACTTTGATTATAGTTAAATTGTGGCATAATCTCCATCGAACGACTATAAATGGGCCTGAGTTGAAGCATTGGAAGTGAGACACTATTCAATAAAGAATTCATCTTCTCGGCTATATGAGGTTCGGATCATGGTCAACTAAAAGTCAAAGTCTTTCCCTGAGGCACTATGGTTAACATTAATTGTAATTATTGAACCAAGGACTTTTTTGGACTATTCAAGTTGAATGTAGGTGATGTTGGAATTTTGATCAAAACCAAATTTCATAAGTCCTAATGTCATATAGTGTTGACAAAGAGAATTAGAGTAAATAGCCAATGTTACCGGATGCTACATATAATAAGTAAAATGGAATTTACCAAAAAAACCATGTAAGCAATAAATTCAACCAAAATGTCACCGCACTACCTAAGATGATACCTAAACGTTAATATTCAAATTGTTCGATATTAATCGCTAACTGAATTACGTCTTTGAGTCGCATAACCAAAATGATGAATACTCTGAATGAACTGGATGAATTAATAAATTTATAATCATTATAAATTAATAATTAATATTTATGAAATATTAATTAATGAATTTTATTTGATTTTTTAAATACCATTAATATTTAATAAAGGGCGTATATAAAGTTATAAACGCACGTATCGATATGCAATATCAGTAGATTATTTAAATTCGATTTAAATAGAATAAATACTAAGTTAGATTTTGAACAAATTTAAAAAAATTATGAAATATTAATTATAATTTTTTTATTTGATTTGATTTGAATGCATTTTTTATTTAACAGAGCGCATATATAAAAGTTATAAACACACATTTCGATATACGATATCGATGGAATGTTTGAATTGGATTCAAATAGATTAAACGCTAAATGACATCGTTAGGGCAATGTAGCACCTATTATGCTAGCCATAGGTAATAAAGAAATAAAGATGATTTGGTGAGATTTAATTAGAAATTAAATAGAGAAAGTTTTAAAGGAGGTAATTAGAAGGTTTCTACTTTAAACATATTCTCTCTCATTTGTTACTGATGACTCTTCAGATAATTCATGTTTATTTTTTTCCTCTTCTATCTCAGCCAAAAATAAAGGCTTCCAAAGCCTAAGGAATTTCAGAATCAAAATCAAATAAAAACCAAAAACAAAAGGGGGTTCTCATCTCTTGATTCTTGCAAATTTAAGAGATTGATTATATCAAGTCTAGGAGCTTTTAAATCGTCGTTTCAAGGTGTGACTTATAGCCAATATCCAAGGTAATTCCTAAATCAATTTACTTATATCATTTGTATGCTTGTATGTTGTAAGATTCATCCTATGTTTAATTGATCATTTTGTATATGCAAATCAAAACCCGCTTCAATCTCAATTGAATATTAAACTATTGTATTGTTTTAATTCAGATCTACATATATTTTTAATCCCTTCATAAAATACATTCATCTCTAATTGATATGTTTAGATTCATTTTCATCTTTGCTAACTTATTGTCATTCTATGTCTTGCTTTGATCTATTTGTTGTAATGTCGAATTTACATATACTCGACTTATCCAATTTCTTTTCTTTTGTTTTGATAATTTTAAAATATAAAAAAATTGGAAGCTAAATTTTATTTAGATCTATTTTTTACTTCTATAAAAATACATATATGGTTGAAATGAATTACACATGGCAATTTTTTATTATTCCATGAAAATTGATTTCTATAATTATATGTCTATGTTTTATTTCAAACATTTTGAATACTATTCATGTAAGAAGGAAAGTTTTTTTGGGTCTAAATCGGCATATGTAAAGGGGAAATGAATCAACCGCGGTGTAAGTCCCAGCTCCTACATATGTTCCTACTAACCATTTACACATTTGATTTATAGCAAATGTACTTCACACGAACAAATATATTTGATATACTTATGAACTAAACGAAAAAATAAAAAATAAAAAATACTTTTGAATATAATTAAATAAAATGAAGATTTTATTTAAAACATTTAGATTGGATCTAAAATCTATTCAAGCTTCGTATACTTAACTAAGATTAAAATGGAGTTTTTTTTAATTTAATCATTCAACCCGCTTCTCGCTGGCCCCATTCCTTCAATACACTCATATATAGCTTTTATAAATACATTCAAATAATTATTAATAACACCAAAACATCAAAATAAATTAAATAATAATCAATATTTCTCAAATATTAACCAATTTAATTAATTTATAACATTTTACACATTAATTAAATCATGTAGTTTTTTAGAGGATTTGCAAATACTGTTGTGTGACTCAGAGGTGTGAATTCAGTCAGCGATTAATTTTTAACAATTTAGATACTGAAGTTCATACTTCACCTTAGCTAGTTGTGTGATAGTTTGACCGAATTCATCGCTTACCTACCCTTTTAGTAAGATTATATTTTATGTTTTCTTTAGCGGTACCTTTTAGTAACGATTATTTCCACATGTTCTCTACCTCAACACAGTATCACTTCAAGATGTATGGAATTTAATTTTGGTCAAAATTCCAACATCATTCACGTTCAATTTGGTTAGTCCATAGTAAAGTTCTTGGTTAAATAATAACATTTATTATCAATCATACTATAATGGTTAAAGATTTTAACCTCGAGTTGACTACAGTTAATCGTGATAATAACCTCATATAATTAAGGAGACAAATTCTCCATTGAATAATTTTTGACTTTCAATGCTTCATCTTAGATTCAATTATAGTTGTTCTACTATAATTAATATAGAGTGTCTATAAGTTCAATAGTATTCTCAAGTCGAGAGAACTGTGTAATATCGTCATTTCAAGATTTCATGTTTGACTTAGTTATTATTAGCCAATTGGAAACTTTCGAATGGTTCATTCAATAGTTATCCAATAACTATTAGTACTTAACCCTAAGTGCCCCCCCCCTCATTATGTGTAATACACTGCCCAACATTTGAAGAGTTATATAATATAGTCTAAACGGATGTATTGATATCCTTTTTTGAAATAACTCGACCAGGATTATTTAAAATAAATGTTATTTTATATTGTGATTAATTATTCATGATTAAAATTTACAACTACAATCACATAGCTTTTCATTTAAGGATATTCATATTTATAAACTTTAAATTAATTGCTTAATTAATTATATCACCATATAACAAAGTGTTGAATATGCAAGTATATGATTTTTTTGATGATAATAAACATACATGTATTCATTTAAATGTATTTCTTAATGTAATATTTTATTTTCACATAATTAAATAAATATTTGCTGAATAAAATAAGTAATACAGAATTTTAACTCAAACAGATATTTTATCCAAACAAATATTTTATCACAATTTTTGAATATTACAAATTTGAACTCTTACTATATATATATATATACAATTTTTTATTACAATACAATTTCGATTACATCATAATTTTTAATTTACATTTGCACCTCACTACATATCACTCATTCGCTCGTATTTATCTTCAACTCTATTCCAGCTTGAATCCAGCATCTAAGTTATCTACAAAATACACACTGACGCGTTAAAATTGAAAAAGAAATATTTTTGCAGTGGAAAGTAAAATGTATTTTGAAAATTTTATTTGCCTCTGTTATTTGGGTTTTTCGTCATCATTAAATTTTGAATTCATCAAACACGAACAGCTTGTGACATGCACAGTGTATATGTACATGCCACAAGGCCGTACACACCGATATACACTTGATAAAACTGAGGGACAAGTGAGTACAAGGTCAAACCCGAGCCGAGGATGGATTCAACTCAGGTGCGATACAAATAACATCACAAAATTATCGAGTACAAAGTTCTCAAGCAACACAGCCTCAACATTCAAATGGGTCAACTCAAAAGGCAAATGAATAGTACACATGACTCAAACCGGTGCCAAAACATAACTGCAAATTGTTTTTAAACACAAGAGGCATAAATAATAATGACCTCATATGGATCTCTTTTATTTTCTTGCCCGGCAACATGAAAGAAAGTTAAAACAGCATATTTCAAAGGCACAAGAACATGTAGTCCAGTTCAAATAATCATGACAGCATAACAGAACCAAGGCAATACTCAAAGCATCACATGAAGTCAGCAACAACAGAGGCTAGACAGTCCAACCAGACTTAAAGTACAAAGCAACAAGGTATATATGCACAGATAAAAAGTGGTGAACGTGATACACATGCAATAAAGGTGAAAACAATGGGGAATGAAATAAATCCAGGCACCAAGTATACACAGCAAATGATCATAACAACATGTGTATATACATTAATGTATGTATGTATACAGGTGGAAATGACTAGCTCACAAAAATACAAACAGCTCGAGTGTTCAGATTCAAGAAAATGGCCAGAGGAAACTTCAAGCAAACTACATGAATAACACATTAAGCATGCAGGTTCAACTCAATTAATCAAGACTTCAAGCATGCGTATACAAGTGCAGACCATAAGTACACAAGAACACGAATGCAATACTTTTTGCATGAACATTAGCACAATGATCAGGCTCAACAAGGAAGTGAACAGGAAAACCAGACATGCATATATATAACAATGAAATAGTAGTAGGTTGAATCAGCATAAGCAAAGTGGACTGTGCAATCAACCAAGTGTATAGGCATACAAATGAACACATATGAGCAGTGCACCATACCAGGACAGTACAAGTATAAAGAAACATATATATGAAATGAAGCAATAAATTATCGAACCAGTCAATACAAGCAACTGAACAGTGACAGTAATCAAGTGCAAACAAGCTACATAAAGACCAGCAAACTACAAGATATCCAGCTACAAAAGGAACCAGTAATATAGGTCAATGATCAAGTCGAATTCCATTTTTATCAAAGTTAGAAATTTCAAAATAAGCAAGTCATGGATCAAAGCAGTTTAAAGAATTCGATTGTTGCCAGCAAAGAGTATATTCGAACGAGAAAAAAAAATCAAATTCCAAAGCAAATCAAAGCCATGGTGATCAACCAATTAGGAAAATATATGAATTGAACAAGTCTAAACAAATCGTATACACTCAAGCAAAATCAAACGGCAGAATAAAATATCAGACGAATTCAATTCGAATGGAAATTAAGGGAATTAAACCCTATTTAAACCCAATCATCATCCGCATTAAGATGCATTTGAGTTCAAGCAACAACAGAGAGGAATAAATTATTCAACTCGAATCAAAGTCGAGAGTAATCAATAATCAGTAAAAGGCATTCACGTACCAATTCACGCATCAATTCAATCTTGACGAATTAAAGCTACCGAGTGTAGTAAACAGCAAAACGATAGATCAACAAAGCAACGCGAGAACATCAATTGATCAACCATCAGTCAAAAATTTCAATTTCCAAAGCCCTAATTTATTGAAGAGGAACGAAAGTTTTTGGGCAAAAGAAAAGAGGCAGACAATTTCACAAAGGAACGGGCCATAGAAATAAAAAGAAAAAAGGGGGACATTTTCTTATCACTACATATTTGAATTGCATCGGTTTCTTTTATATTGGGCTTTATTTATTAAATTAGGGTTTTATTGCTTTTAAGTTGTTTTTAATTTGTATTTCTTTTAAACTTTTGTAAATTCTAGTCGCGTGACTAGGGGACGAACTACGGCGGTGTAGTTCAAGAATTCACAACACAGTGGCTGAGTTGTGGCAAGGTTTTGAGCGTAGAGTTAGGTTAGTCGATAGCGGGTGGTGTGAGTTTACGTTTGTAAGCGTTTGACTACTTAATTTCTAGTAGAAACCTTGGGGCAACACGTAGGCAGGGTTTTGCCGAAGCTAGGTAAATATGTGTATTCTATTTTCTACTTTTAATATTCTGCTATTATCCGTGCTGCTATTATTCTGCTATTATCAATGCTGCAATTATTTTATACACTTTCGCATTAAATTTTTATAATTGATAGTATCACCCTATTCACCCCCCTCTAAGGTGAAATCGATCCTGCAAGTGGTATCAAAGCTAGGTACAAAAGCCATTTTTGTTTCAATTTTTTTTTTCAAAATCCAATTTTTGTTTTAAAAATTTTAATTTTTTAAATGGCTTCTCTTAATAATGTTCTTGTTGTGGGTCAGTAATGATCCTGTTTTTGGACCAAATTTAAATTTAGTAATTAATAAAATTTCTAGAATTAATTTGAATTTAAAAAAAAGATAAATGTTTGATTTTATATATATATATATATATATATATATATATATATGAATAGATTGTAATTTGAATTTAAAATTCAAAGATAGAAATCTTAAAAATATTTGGATTTAAAATAATATATGTGTGATTTTTATTTGTATATAATTAATTTCATAATCATTTTCTTTTAAGATTATATAATAATAAATAAAGGAAATGTCTTTTTAAAAATAAGAAAATGTAATATAAAAATTTATTTAAAATATTTATTCATGCATAATACAAGTGTAACCATTTTAATATTGGAATTAACAAATGCTAAGATTTTAATTCATATATTAAACAAGTGTCAAATTTTATCATGCATAATTAACAAGTGTCCCAAAAAATTTAATTTTCTTTTATTTTTAAAAATGACAAAATTTGGCTATATATACATCTACTTCTACTCTTTCTATTTCCTTTCATAAATTTCAAAAACAAAAAGCCTGTACAAACTAGAAACAAAAGAAAAACAAAACAATCTCCTCAAATTTTTAAAACTTGAAGCAAAATTCAAACATCTTTTACAATTTCAAATCTGAAGTTTGAGATCATCTCAACCATCAAAGCAATCAAGTAATTGAACAAAATCAAAGATTCAAGTTCAATTTGAATCAAAGCAAGTTGAAGATTAGATTCAAATCAGTTTTAGATCAAAGCAAGTTCAGATCAAAACCAAACAAGTTTTTCCAGACTTTCAAAAGCAAAAACATTTTTCCAAGTTCTCCATTTCAAAACAAAGGAGAGTAAACCTCTCTTGATCTAATCTATAAACTTGATGCAGCTGTGATAAATGTTTGCTTGGGTGAAATTATGATTGTTTATATACAAATATGTATATATATGCTTGTGCATGTCTATACACATGAATATCCCCTCTGCTCCAGGTTTACAGGTTTTAAACCTGTTTCAAAAATCAAATTCTCTTTCTTTGATTCTTGGTAGGCTTTATGATCTAAACAAAACTTGTTTGTACAATCAAGATCTAAGTTTAAAAAATATTTTTGAGAATAGTTAGCTTAAGTTTATTTGTAAAAACTAAATATACAGTAAAACTTTAAAAACATGTCAAATTCGAGTCCTATGATTTCTTGATTCACCTACATCAACCTGTTCGTCTTCATAAACCATGAATTTTAAAAATAGAATCAATATTTTTAGTGTCGTATTGATTGAGAAATTTGAGGATGAACGGTTTTGGGTTTTGTGGCGAAATTCTGGTGATCGGTGAAAGTTGTGGTCTTGAGTTTATCACTGAGGTTAGCTTGGAGGTTGGTGAATCTAGGAAAAATACTGGGAGGATTTTTAAACCACTGTGGTGGCTAGACTTTGATGATGTAGGGTTCTAACTCATGTTTTGGTGATGGTCCGAATTCGATTAACTACAGCATCGTCAATGGATCGAAGGTGATCGGGGCAAGGGGAATTGAAACATTGGACATTGACGAAGCTTTGGATACGATTTCATGATCTATGACGGCCGACGGTGGCCATGCGAGGTGATTGTTTGATGACCAGTTTGTTCCAGTAGGTAGCCTAAATGCTCGATTTCGATTTGCATGTAAGTTCGTCGATCTGGGTAGTCTGAGGGCATGAGTAGATCATCAATGACTCATTGGTGACGGCGAGGTTGATCGGAGTTCGTTGGAGCACTTGTGCATGTGCACTGTATCAAGTTTGTGTCAGTAGCTTGGATTTGAGGAAGAAAGGTTTTGACTCAAAGTTAACCTCGTGGAATTTGTCTGATGGCTCGAGTTTTGGTTCGGGTGTTTGCGAGTACGTATTGGGTTTTAAAACTTAAAACAAAAAATATAACGTGGCTCAGGTTGGACTCGAAGAAATTTGGTCTGGGCTCGGGGGTGAACTCGGGGTTGTCTCGGGTTGGAATAATAACGGTTTCCAAACTTTAAACAAAATTCAAATTTAAAACATTTTTAACTCACTCTTTCAAAATGATTATTTTATTCAAAGATGGGATTAGTTTAAGGTTTTAAAATTAATCATTTTCAAGTAATTAATTTTAATTTATTTAATCATGTAACTATTTTTTTTATAAATTAATTCTTAAGTTAATTAAAATAAATTTAATAGCGTAATTAAAAGTTATTAAGAAGAAATGTTTTCAATTATTAATTAACTTAAATATCTTAAGTTAATTTATGTGTTAACGATAATTAATTACAAGGTTTATTAATTAAATTTTTTAATGATAATTAAGTAATTAATTATAAGATGGTTTATCTTTTAATTAATTAAGATCTTAAGTAATTAATGATTAAAGTTAATTAATGGAGATAATTAAAAGATAATTACTTAAAGAATAATTACTTAAGGTCGGTAATTAAAGAATAATTAATTTATTTATTAATTTATGATTAAAGGTAAATTAAATAAATAATTAAAGTATAATTAACTAGTAACTAAGGATTAATTAATTAATTAATTATTAAGGGTAATTAATCATTAATTAAGGATAATTAATGAAAGTAATTATGTGATTGATTAATTATAATTAATTAAAATGATTGTAATTACTTAATAATAATTAAGCAGGACTTAAAAGTAATTAATTTAATTATTTGGAAATTAAATTGAATTAATTGGGAATCGAACAACTAATTAGTCTTGATTATGAATGATAGGATTATATTGGGTGCTTTGGATTGATTGATATCTCTGATATGTGATTGTGATACTTTGTGATATGAATTGCTTTGTTTTGAGCTGTGACATCTGTGACATATTGCTTGTGATTGTGAACTTCTAATTGAAGTAAAATTGTTGGCCTTTAAAACCATATTTGAATTTCGATGTGACCAGGGGTCGGATTCCAAATGGTTATCCGAAAACCAGATCGAATCTAGAAGGTGAATCTTTTGTTTAAAAGATTATAAATGGAAATTTGTTATGATTTTTGTATCAACGTGTTTTTAAAATAAGCGCTCATTATTCGGTTGAGCCTATCGATAGTCTCTGCACTGAGTTACTCCGGCATAGAGATCTCCATATATAATGGGGAATCCGGTCGGGATTGTGGATATCTGAATTTGCAAGGGCTTCTTCCTTTATTGGATGAAGTGCCTTCGGTTCCATTCAGACCTAGGATGGAATTGTATGGATGTATGTCTGGCATTACACTTTGAGATGTAAAGCTGATTTCTATCAAATACATTTTTGTTTGGTGGTGGAGAATTTATTCTCTTAGCTTAACACCCTTCTCTAAGACGTACAAGCTCAGAGGTTATGTAGTTGATGGTTTTTAGTGATATATTCCAAACTTGGTAGTGTGGCATGCTAAGTGTTGATCATTTTTTGATCGAAGCATGGTTTTTATGAAAAGCGTAGCTTTGTGGGATGAGACTTCATCGAACCTCACACCCGGCAAATGGTCGAAACAAGAAGGATGCGGCAAGGTTACGGGGGTCGCTCCTCTTAAGGTATGTGCATTTCCTTCTGAATAAAAAGTGGTATTCTGTTATGGAGTCCAGATACTTAACTTATGTGGTTTTTGGTTGTTGCTTTTGGGGCCCCGGATAAAGGTCGGTTACGACCGAGGGATGGAATATTCGTGATAGTTAGTTACCTAGTTACAAAGGTAACCCGGGCGTGTGTTGGTAGAGATCCGGTTAGGTTCTTAGGGTGTCCTTCCAGAGGCATTGTTCGTCGACGGAAATTCTATCGGTTTAGAAACCCGTCGAACGAATTTAGATTTAAAAATAACCGCAAGCGCACGGTGTATGAATGTAGCACGCGGCGAATACGGGTCGATCCACAGGGAATTGTTGATTTAAATTTCCTACTCAATCAAATTATACCAAAATCGAGAGTGTCTTTAAGCTAGAAAATGAGAATATGAACTAACTAACAAAAAGAAAAGAAATGCAAATATGAGAGTTAAATGACAATTTAGAGAATAAATCCACTCTCTAGATCATGTAGTTCAACACATGAAATCATGATCTCTCTTTTATGGTCATTAGTGTTTTAATTGATGCGTTTATCATAAGTATGACATATTTGAGCTATTGATTAGCCAACATAAGCCATCAAAGTATAACACACCCCTTAAAACACTTACTTACTTTCATGAAACTTGACAAAGAAAATGAAAATGAAATCTATTTTAAGTATGGCCTATTAACTATTGATTAGAAACATAGACCATCAAATTTTAATTTCAAATCACTTTCTTTTGCCATAATCATATTTTGATGAAGAGGCAATTAGTGTTAGTGATTGTTTAAGCATAGCCTATTTGGTGTCAACAATATAGGCTATCAAAATTCAAAGCAAAAACAACTAGTAAACCATTTCCATCATCATCATTAAGCACAAAAAGAGAGCATGAATTGACAAAATGTTGAAGCTACATTAATTAGAAAGCTTCATTACCCCTAAATTGAAGGGGTTTAGCTTCTCATATTTGTTATTTTATTAACAAATGTAGCTAATAACATGAAAGCAAAATGAAGAGGAAAAAGAGAGCAAAATGAAAAGATAAACTAATTAACTTGCATAAAAGAAAAGAGATCTACACTACAACATAAAAGTAAATGAACATGAAAAGGAATGAGAATGTATCAAATTGCATAAAATAAAAAAGATTACATAAAATAAAAATGGCTAAGTGGCCATGAAAAGAAAAAGAGAGCTTTCCTTTATTTTCTCTAAACTAATACTAACTAACCAAGAGGAAGATGGCTACATGAAACATAAGGGGTATTTATACAAGTTAGAAACCCTAATGCATATTTTTGGGGAGTACCCAAAATGCCCTTGGAGGAAGTGTGGTGGCCAAATTATCATTAGCTTTAATAATCCCCCACTTAAATGTACATGAACCTTTAAATGTCTTTTAGCATGTGCATTAGCCTTTAATTTGTACATTAAGTAGTGGGTAGGTGGGGTCCTCCATGTTCTTCACTTTGAATTATTCCCATCTTTATTCCTTTGTATTCATTTTGTGCATCTATATTTCTTCATGAACCCACTTGTAATTGAGTGTATTTTCCTACAAAATAATATAAAAAATTCCAATTAAATGTTCTCAAATTAATATATGCACAAAAATGACCATTTTGCCCCTGGATGAAGATAAATATGTGACAATTTCAAATAATATGAATTTTGGTTTAAACAAGTTAAAATACCCAATATGATCATTTATTTAATTTAAAAAGAATAAATATGGTGGTTAAAATATGCACATTTACATGCACATCAAATACCCCCACACTTATCTTTTTATTCGTCCTCGAATAAACTAAAACTAAGGTAAATCCGTTTTCGTAAGGAGCACGATTGCATTGAGCGTATGCAATAAGCCGTTAAACCTCTGGGTGTCCCCAGTAGGACGAGTGTTGTCTCGTGAGGGTTTTCAGCAGATACTACCCACAAAATCCAAATGCATGATGAAAATATTTACAAAATGCAAGATTTATTTACAAAGAGATGAATGCAAATTTTTGAAAATATTTACAAATGAAGGATTTATTTTTAAATTGACACAAATAAGTTAAATATAGGTTTTGGTTATTATCTTGAAAATTTATATCATTTACTCGTCAAAATTTTCGACAAAAATCAAGTTATCATAACAAATAGACAATAGTTTAATTTGTTGTTTCGGTTGATAACAAAGTGTAATTATAAAATGGATCCTTAGTTGATTATCAAAGTTTATCAAAGTGGCATTTTCATTTCTTTTCAATAACAAATCAAATCAAATAAGTAAAAATAGTGCTAGGATTTCAATTGCTTGCTCTCTCATTATTTGCAATAAAAATTACACACCTAGCTTAGGTAAACTGAGGCCAGATATACCACCCATGCACTGCCTTTCGGGCTTATGTGAGGGGAGTACAGAGCATGGCGAGTGCACACACTTTCATGCATACACTATCGACCGTATGTGGTTTTTATTAAGTCTTTTTTTACATGTGTTCCATACATCATAACTGTGAGGACTTTTAAATGAGTATGAAAGCACATAATCAAAAATTCCAAGTAATCATCCATGCATAACCGTGAGGACTTTTAAATGAGAGTGAATACTTGGATGTTATTATTTTTTATTTTTATATTTTTTTGAGTGGGATTTTTGCAAAATTATCTTAGCACCATTTAACTTAGAAGACAAAAAAAATGTTATATCCTTTACTTTAAATCAACCACTTTTTAAAACAAAGATTTTCAATTAGGATGTACTTCATAATTAACACGTATGAATCTTCCTATATACTAGTTAAACCATTATTATTTGTAATCAAACTTCAATTTTATTTTTGTTAAGACAAATAAATTTTCAAAAATTTTAATTTAATAAACCAAAACCATATATTTATCCTATAGTGTTTCTTTAAAAATAAATCAAAAACGCTAAAAAAAATCTTCTTTTTGTTTTTGGATTTTTTTTTGAGTTTTTGGAAGAAAAATGAAAAATTAATCCTGAAAAATCAAGAAGAAGACGAGTCTCCCCCCACACTTGATTTTGACTGTGTCCCCATAGTCAACCCAAGTGAAAGGAACGTTTATTATTATTTACATGAAAATGAAATGTATTTACACGACATCAGAAAGTATATTGCCAAAAATAAATGAAACAGTCTTCTAAAGACCGATTCATTTGTCTCATCAAGTATACGAGATACAGCTTAAGCACGAAAAAACCAAATCGTAAAAGAATTTGAAGTTGATTGTCTATTTGAAAAAACGAATGTCGTTTTATTAAAAATCGTACGAGTTGTTTTATTTTCGATGATTTTCAGGGTCGACAAAACAATTGATTGAAGTTCAAGTTTATTTTCACCAATTTGAAATTCAAGCTTATCATTGAAAACATTTTCACAATTATTGATTTCAAAATCAAAATGGTGATTTTCATCTTCCCCTTCGGAATTTAACAACTCGTCATCCAAAAGTCCAAAAAATTCATGTTCATTAAACTCGTCTTCCTTTATTGGATTATCAACAGCTTTATTACATGTCTCAAGTTCAAAATTCAAAGTTGGTATATTCAAATTTTCAGAAAAAGGAAGATCGAAATTGAAATCGAGTTTCTCACCCTCAAAAGAATTGCAATCCAACATAATTATCGTCTTTTCAACAACTTCGTTAAGATCATCATTTTCAGTTTCAAAAGTTGTTGTTTGAAAATCATCGATTTGGGTAAAAGATGGATTATCGTTTGACTCGTCACACATTGAAACTTGATTTTGTTTCTCACGAAAATTTTCCAATGTTTTAATCAACAAATTCGTGTGATCATCGTAAATTTCATTCATTTGCTCAACAAAGTCAAATTTGTAATTATTAACTTGAAAATTTTCGATTTGGACTTGTTGAGAACAAGAATTGTCAATTTCGATAAACGGTAGATTATTATTTGATTCTTCGTGGGTTGAGATTTGATTATGATTTTCACGATAAGTTCTGTATTTTTTAAGTAAAAAATCCCCGTTATCTTTTTCCATTTCGTCAAGAAAATCAAATTCATGATTATTAATTTGAAAATTTTCACTTTGAATTTGTTGATAACCAAAGTTTTCAATCGTATCGCAATTGAAACTATTCCCATTGCCGTTTGAAAAGTTGTTCCCATTTTCATGTTGAGTTTGAAATTCATTTTGGAGTTCGAAATTAAATTGGCATGGGTTATAATCGTAATCGTTTGAATTTTGAATTGAATTCAAATTTTGAAATCCTTGACTCGAGTTATTACACAAATAAGAATTACATAAATCATTTATCTCTTGATTTTTTCGTGTAGAAAGTTCGAGTAAAGATGAAATCATTTCAATGCTATTTTCAAGAGTCGAAGGTTGGTCATCGTTTTGAAAATTTTGTTGTTCGAAATTTGAATTATTTACACAAAATTTGTTGTTAAAATATCCATACGAATTTGGAGTAAACTCATACCGATTATATTGATTTTCACCGTTAAATTCAAGTGAGTAAGAAAAAGGAAACTCGGACATTTTCAAGATTTCTTTTTTTTTGGTTATTTTTTATAAAGAAAATATTTACAAGTAGAATTTATTTTTCAAAATGGAAAATTGATTTTTGTTTTGTTTTTCAATTTTCAATTTTTTTTTGGCTTTTGAAAAGATTTTATAATTTTTTTTTTGGATTTTTTTTTCTAATTTTTCTCGATTTTTGAAATTTCAAAGGAAAAGGATTTAAAAATTTCAAAGAAAAAGAAAAGGAATATTTAAAAAAAATTAGTTTTGGATTTTGAATTTTTTTTTTTTTTTTTGTTTTTTTTAAATATGCATGAGCAAATGCAACTAAATGAATGCAAGGGTTAATTACAAATGATTTATCCTAAGTTAACCCAAAATTGTATATTCACAAATTGTCTTAGATAAACAAAATAGTTCTCAGCCAGGTAACGGGCAGGATTTATCGGTGCACCACGAATCACCGTAGCAATGCAACCGAAGGTTTAAGTACCTTCAAAGGAACAACCACTATAATATTTATGAATCACCGTAATATTTATAAATGGTTATTACTCTGTCGTAGCCTAGACACCAAGAAATTAAATTGTTCAAAAAAAAAGATAAATTGTCAATATACAATTAAGTGTTATCGATGTCTAACCGTTATTATTAATCAAAATCTAAGATGAAATGCAGAACAGAAACTAAACGTGTATTAACGATGCAACTACGAATGAATTTTTTTTATTTTTTAAAATGCAAATGCAAGCAACCAATAATTAAATTCAAATAAAACTAGAAATGAAAGCAGAATTTTTTAGCAAGCAGAGCAATTTATTTTGGCTAGCTAAGGAAGCAATTTTCAGCAAGCTATTCTTCCTTTATTTCCTGTTTTGGCAACCTGAAAATTAAAAATTAAGATATATACAATATATATCTTTTTGGTTTTTTTTTAAAGGAAACTTAAAAGTAGGGTTTTACTTTAAAAAAAAAAATTTAAAGAACACAAAGATAAACGTTCAAATAGTTAACATACTTAGCCCACAAAAAGGTGCAATCTAGAAACAATTTAATCTACTCACTCAAGCCACATGAACTCAAAATCAGTTGACCATCAAAGTTTAAAATCACGCCCAATTCCAATTCATTTTTCTTAGCACAAACCAGGTCGACCACCAGAATTTAAGAAAAAAAAACTCAAGAAACTTGCAGAAATCAAAATTACAGAAATTGAAAGCCACCGCAACTTGTGATTGAACTCAAGTAACTCGCAATCAAAAATTTGCTCAACCGAGATTACTCAATTTGCAGAAATCAAAATCAAAAGCAACACGCGAAATCGAAATCCTGTATTCAGTTGGGTTGATTCAATTGGATAGCTAGTTGGAGGAGGTCGCGATGGGTGTTCGATTGCCTGATGAAGTTGCGGTGGTTGAAGGTGGCGATTTGGATTTGCAGTGGTGGTCAGGGTGACTCGGTCGCGGGTTTGAGGGAGTTTGGATGATGTCGATTGCTGAGTTGTATGCGTTTGTCTTCGTGGTTGAGTTTCAATGTTGTGGTGGTGTAGAAGAGGGGTGATTGGGGTTTCGGTCGCTGGTGTTCGATTGCTGAGTTGTAGGAGGAGGCTATGTCGGCGATGGGTTGAAGTGAGGAAGTTTTTAGGCAGTTTGGTTCACTTTGGAGTGACTGGAAGGGATGTTGACGCTGGAGTTTCTCGGCAGTGGAAGTGCTTTGGTTGCTGTTTGATTTTGTGATGCAATGTATGCTGCAGGGATGACCAAAGGTCAGTGGGAAGAAAATGGAGCGGTAGTTGAAGGGGGGTGGTAGTGGAAGGAAGAAAATGTCACTGCTGTTCGTGTTGATGATTGTGGAGATTCGATTGCCGGCAGAGTTTGGGCGATTGGTCGTTTGGGTTTGTGGATTTGGGTTCAAGCAATTTGTCAGGCGAGGCGGTTCAAGTTGGTTAGTTGCCGTAGCGTGGTATGTATAAAGCTGTGGAATTTGGGGAGATGTTTCAAGGTATGTTCAAGTTTGTCAAATGTCAGGGGTTGGTTGCGTTCTTTGGGCAGTGAGTGATATGAGGATCTGTTGCAAGACTGTGGTACAGTGGTGGTTTGGAAATGAAATGATGGTGGATGTTGTGAAGGTTTGGTGCAGTACACAGTGGTGTGTTTTGGTGAAGGTGAAGAGCGGAGAGAAACTGTCGGCAGTGGTGTTGACTGGAGAGGTAAATGGAGGTGATGGTTGATGTAGTGCAGTTTGAAGTTAATCAGCAATGAACTGTGATGAAGGCTTGTGGAGATTGTTGTATGTAGGCAGGAGGATTTTTTATACAATAAAGGGTGATGTAACAGTTTTGTGGGTGTTGTTTTTGATGTACAAGATGAAGAGTGAAGAATGTGCTGTTATACAGTGCACAGAGGGTTGTGCACTAGAGTGTGACAGTGTAGGAAGGTAGAAGAAATTGAAATGTAAAATAAAATGTAAATGAAATGAATTTTTTTTTTTTTGGAAATTGAGGATGTGTTTTTTTTTCTTTTGTAAATGCAAATGAAAAAGAAACTAGCAAACTACAAAATCAAAATGCACACAAACACAATTTTTTTTTCTTTTGTTTTTTTGTTATATGTACAAAAACAAGCAAAACAAACACACTAAAATTAAGCAAAAATAATTCAAAGAATAGAAATTTAAATCAATGCAATTCCCCAGCAACGGCGCCAAAAACTTGTTCGTCGACGGAAATTCTATCGGTTTAGAAAACCGTCGAACGAATTTAGATTTAAAAATAACCGCAAGCGCACGGTGTACGAATGTAGCACGCGGCGAATACAGGTCGATCCACGGGGAATTATTGATTTAATATCCTACTCAATCAAATTATACCAAAGTCGAGAGTGTCTTTAAGCTAGAAAATGAGAATATGAACTAACTAACAAAAAGAAAAGAAATGCAAATATGAGAGTTAAATGACAATTTAGAGAATAAATCCACTCTCTAGATCATGTAGTTCAACACATGAAATCATGATCTCTCTTTTATGGTCATTAGTGTTTTAATTGATGTGTTTATCATAAGTATGACATATTTGAGCTATTGATTAGCCAATATAAGCCATCAAAGTATAACACACCCCTTAAAACACTTACTAACTTTCATGAAACTTGACAAAGAAAATGAAAATAAAATCTATTTTAAGTATGGCCTATTAACTATTGATTAGAAACATAGACCATCAAATTTTAATTTCAAATCACTTTCTTTTGCCATAATCATATTTTGATGAAGAGGCAATTAGTGTTAGTGATTGTTTAAGCATAGCCTATTTGGTGTCAACAATATAGGCTATCAAAATTCAAAGCAAAAACAACTAGTAAACCATTTCCATCATCATCATTAAGCACAAAAAGAGAGCATGAATTGACAAAATGTTGAAGCTACATTAATTAGAGAGCTTCATTACCCCTAAACTGAAGGGGTTTAGCTTCTCATATTTGTCATTTTATTAACAAATGTAGCTAATAACATGAAAGCAAAATGAAGAGGAAAAAGAGAGCAAAATGAAAAGATAAACTAATTAACTTGCATAAAAGAAAAGAAATCTACACTACAACATAAAAGTAAATGAACATGAAAAGGAATGAGCATGTATCAAATTGCATAAAATAAAAAAGATTACATAAAATAAAAATGGCTAAGTAGCCATGAAAAGAGAAAGAGAGCTTTCTTTTATTTTCTCTAAACTAATACTAACTAACCAAGAGGAAGATGGCTACATGAAACATAAGGGGTATTTATACAAGTTAGAAACCCTAATGCATATTTTTGGGGAGTACCCAAAATGCCCTTGGAGGAAGTGTGGTGGCCAAATTATCATTAGCTTTAATAATCCCCCACTTAAATGTACATGAAGCTTTAAATGTCTTTTAGCATGTGCATTAGCCTTTAATTTGTACATTAAGTAGTGGGTAGGTGGGGTCCTCCATGTTCTTCACTTTGAATTATTTCCATCTTCATTCCTTTGTATTCATTTTGTGCATGCATATTTCTTCATGAACCCACTTGTAATTGAGTGTAATTTCCTACAAAATAATATAAAAAATTCCAATTAAATGTTCTCAAATTAATATATGCACAAAAATGACCATTTTGCCCCTGGATGAAGATAAATATGTGACAATTTCAAATAATATGAATTTTGGTTTAAACAAGTTAAAATACCCAATATGATCATTTATTTAATTTAAAAAGAATAAATATGGTGGTTAAAATATGCACATTTACATGCACATCAGGCATACCCATCCAGAAAGGAAGTTCCTTAGCCTTGGCCATTTGTTGGAAATCCCATCACCAAATACGAGCCCTTTATGATTGTAGTTGTATAACCTGCCACCTTAGGTGGTTGCTATAGCAGGCATAATATAATGGTACATACGCTGGCTAGAATTTATATTATACATTCGAACCGTTTTCACACTATGCACTAATAATAATATCAAAAGAATTTTCACGTATCAAGCATGTTTGACTATCATAAGGAGAAATCTCCCCCAAGTGTGCAATTGCATTGTGTGTGTGCAGGGAGGCCTTATGGTAGTTTCATTTTCCAAAAAGCATAATGGATTTCTTTTTATAATCTGATTTTGTTCAAACAACTGTTTTTTGTTTACTCATACCCGTCCCATGACTGACCCGGAGTTTATTATTCCTTTTTCTAAACTCTAGGTGCCCATAATTTTCCATACGGGCAGCCTAGAGTCGGGTTATCCGTGTTCTGGAGCTAGTTCAGAATTGGCTCTAGAAGTCTTTTGGAGTCTTTGGTTTGAAAGCCTTCAGTCCTTGAAGTCTTTGGAAGCTTTTGGGTTTTGAAGCCTTTTGGATCTGAAAGTCTTTGGAGTTTTGGAAGACCTGATCGAAATCGAAGTATGTTGGATTCTTTTGAAGACCCTATTGTTGTTCTGCTATGTGTTATTGTTCAGTTGTTGTATTATAAACATTGTGCTTTGATGTTGGTGGTTGATGTTGTATCTATGTTGTATCCATGTGTTGTATCAATGGAATTCATTTTTTTCCGCTGTGTTGTTATTCATCTAAAGTTGTTATAAGCTCCAACGAAATGGATTCCAACGTTGAATCTTCGGCATTCGAATACAAGTGACGTATTGGATGTCCATTTTCGAATGCTGGATTCCAGGTCGTCACAAGTGGTATTAGAGCTGAAGGTTGAGTAAGTACTTTAGCATTGGAGTATAACAAATTAGGTGACTCATTAGAGATAGGGTTAGAAATGCCCTAGAATGAGTATATCCTTAAGATATCTCGTCTGTATGCCTAAATCAATTTTCCTACTATTTATAGATAGTGAGAATGAGCGCAAGAAGAGGACGAGGTTGGGGATGGGGTAGCACCACTACAACTGGTCAAGACCCTGCAACAACAGCAACGGAAAGAGCAGCTATTCCTATCCAACCCCCGTCGAATCTACCAGATTTATATCGAAGTTTCTCAAGACTTGGAGGGAAGCCATTCACAGGTAAGGAAATTATTATAGAAGCACAAGCATGGATTCGATCTTACGAAAGGATTTTTAAAGGATTGAAGTTGGAGGATGATCAATTGAGGTTGATAGCTTCCTGGCAGCTCCAAGAAGAAGCTTTGGCATGGTGTAAGACTATTACATTAGTTGAGCCGGAGGATGAACTTATTCTGGATCGATTCAAGGAAGTGTTTGAGCAGAGTTATATGCCGTATGCTGGTATCTCCAGAATGTACCAAGAGTTTACTTACTTGAAGCAGGGGAGTCTATCTTTTGAAGAATACTTGAACAAGTTTAACGAGTTATCTCGGTTTGGTCCGGAGTTGGTGAATACCCCTCTCAAGAAGAATGAGAGACTTATCAGAGGGATGAATAAGAAGTTCCATGAAAGAATGACAACCCATGTGGAAGAATCTTTTTCTAATTTGATATATATGGAATATAGATAAGCTACACTGGATAAACAAGAAGTTTCAAAGGAAAAAGGAAGCGGAAGCAATTAAAATTGGAAGAAAAGGAAGTTTGGAGAAAAGAAACCGTGGCAAGGCAAAGAAAATAAGAATAATCAGGTGAACAAAGCGAAGGATGTTACTTGTTTTAATTGTTTGAAGAAAGGCCATTATTCGAGTAGTTGTAGAAAGCCCAAGAATCAAGGAAGGATCAACCTATGAAGACAAGTCAAGGAACTAGGGAATGTTATTATTGCCATAAACCAGGACACATAGTTAAAGAATGCCCGACAATGAAGCAGGCTCAGGTAGCAAAGGTGTATGCAATCAAAGATGACCCATCAACCTCAAAAGCGGGTAAAGGAAAAGGAGTTTTAGAAGGTAACCTTTTTATTTATGATAAAGTTGTTAGAGTTCTATTCGACATTGGAGCCACATATAGCTTTATTTCCTAACAAGCTGTAAACGAGTTAAAACTTGAACCCGAATTCATAGATGAACCCATTCGCTTGAAGAATCTGGTTGGTGGCCTTGTGAATCTTTATCTACGTTGTAGGAAAGTTCCTATCTCATATTCTCGTCATCAATTTCCTATCAGTCTTTTTGTTCTCGACTTTAATGAATTTGAAATTTTACTTGGGATGAACTGGTTAACGAAATACGAAGCTAAATTAGATTGTAACAATCGAACGATTTCGGTTGAAACCAAATTTGGGAATTTTATCATGATTTCTTGCGAGGACCCAAGTCCAAAAAGGGATAAGATAATGTATACTTTGGGGTATCCCGAACCTAGTTTGGAATCCATACCTATTGTTCGGGAATTTCCAGACGTATTTGAAGAAGTTAAATCTTTACCTCCGCATAGGGGAATTGAATTCAAAATCGATTTGGTTCCAAATGCTTGTCCTGTTATGCATGCAAGTCGCAGGATGGCACCAAGGGAAAGAATAGAGCTAGTCAAGTAAACCCAAGATTTGCTGTAAAAAAGATATATACGAACCAGTCGTTCCAGTTGGGGTTCAGCTGTTGTATTCGTCGCCAAGTCCGGTGGATCCTTAAGGTTGTGTATAGATTACCGAGATCTCAATAAATTAACTCTTAAAAATAAATTTCCTTTGCCCAGAATCGACGACTTGTTTGATCAGTTGCATGGCGCTCGATTCTTTTCAAAGATGGATCTAGCCCAAGGATTCCATCAGCTGAGAATTGCTGAAGATTGTATTCGTTTGACTACTTTTTGGGGTCCAGATACATTCTGCGAATGGTTAGTTATGCCCTTCGGACTAACCAATGCCCTTGCATAATTCGTAGACTTGATGACCCGAGTGTTTCGAGAAGTGTTGAATAAATTTGTTCTTGTATTTATTGATGATATTCTGATCTACTCCAAAACTGAAGAAGAGCATGCCGAGCACTTAAGAATTGTTTTGGAAATATTAAGGATGAATATTCTATTTGCCAAATTTTCTAAATGTCATTTTTTGGTCAAGGAAGTTAGATTTCTCAGATGTATTGTTACTGAAGAACGAATTTCTGTAGACCCTAGTAAGATTTCTGTTATCCTAGACTGGAAGCAACCCACAACTCCAAAGGAGGACAGAAGTTTTTTGGGATTAGCCGGATATTAAATAAAGTTCGTCCAGGATTTCTCTAATTTATCTAGTCCATTAACTAAGCTGACTATGAAGAATGCCAAACTTGATTGGACTCCAAAGTGCGAGGAAGCGTTCCAGGAGTTGAAGAGAAGGTTGACCACTACTTCCGTTGTTACTATTATTAACAGGAATCAAGGTTTATCTATTAATACAGATGCGTGTAGTGAAGGTGTGGGTGCTGTTCTAATGCAGGAGGGTAGACTAATTGCCTATGCGAGTAGACAATTGCGACCACATGAGAAAAAACTACTCAACACACGATCTTGAGCTTTTGGCAGTTATTTTTGCTTTGAAAATTTGGCATCATTATCTTCTGGGTAAAAAATTCGAATTGTTCACCGACCATAAATCTTTGAAATACCTCTTTACCCAGAAGGATTTTGAATCTAAGGCAACAACGTTGGTTGGAATTCCTAGCGTCATACGACCTAGATATTCAATATACACCTGGTAAGGCCAACATGGTAGCCGATGCTTTGAGTAGAAAACATGATGTTCTTGCTTATCTTGTTGTCACTCCTACTCTTCTTGAGAAGGTTGCTAGTAAGCAGAAAGAAGACAAGTTTCTTCATGAAATTTATGAGAGAATACGTCGAGGTGAAGATACCGGCTTTGAAGTCGATAATAGTAAAATTGTAAGACTGAAAGATAGGATATGTGTTCCAAACATCCCAGATCTCAAACGGGAAGTATTGGATGAGTGTCACAAGTCCAAGCTTAGCATCCATCCAGGGGTTAACAAAATGTATCGAGATATTAAAAGGACTTTCTAGTGGAAAACAATGAAGAGAGATATTTCCATTTATGTTAGTCGTTGTGCAACTTGTCAGCAAATAAAAAGTGATCAGGTGAAGGTGGCGGGTTTACTCCAATCATTGGAAGTGCCTAAATGGAAATGGGATCAAGTGTCTATGGATTTCATGGATGGTTTGCCACGAACATGGAAGGGTAATGAGGCAATTTGGGTTACTGTGGATCTCTGACCAAGATTGCCCACTTTATCCCAGTCAAATCAACCCGAACAGCAGCGAGTTTGGCATAATTGTATGTGAAAGAGATCGTTCGACTCCATGGAATACCAAGCAGTATAGTGAGTGATCGTGACCCGATCTTCACTAGCAAATTTTGGGAGGCATTTCAAGCTGCACTAGGAACCAAGTTAAACTTCAGTACTGCTTACCACCCACGGTCTGATGGGCAAACTGAAAGAATAAATTGAATACTGGAAGATCTTTTGCATGCTTGTATTCTTGGCTTTGGAGGTTCATGGGAGGACCATTTGCATCGGGTTGAATTTTCATATAATAATAGTTATCAGGCCAGTATTAGAATGGCTCCTTTCGAAGCATTGTATGGTCATCCTTGTAGATGAGCTGCGTGTTGGACTGAGTCGGGTGATAGGCTTATTTTTGGTCTGGATATGATAAGGGAAGCTACTGAGAAAGTTGATTTTATTCGGAAGAAATTGAAAACGACCCAAAGTCAATAGAAAAGTTATGCCGATAGCAGTAGAAGAATTTTAGAATTCCAGGGTGGAGATTCAGTTTTCCTAAAGGTTGCTCCAATGCATGGAGTGTTGAGATTTGGAAAGACTGGTAAGCTGGCACCACGATATATAGGTCCTTTTCCTATACTTGAGAGGATTGGTCCTTTGGCTTATCGAGTGCAGTTACCCAATTGGCTAGCTGATGTACGTATTGTGTTTCATGTTTCACACCTTCTTATGTATGTGCACGATCCAGATCATGTTATTGAAGAGGCCGCTCAAAAGGATTTGGAAACAACTCCCAACTTGGTAGTGAAAAGAGAACCATTGAAGATTATTGATCGAGATGAAAAGAAGCTGAGGAATAAATTGGTGAAATTGGTAAAAGTACAATGGAGAGGTGATCCAAATGATTGTACTTGGGAAATAGAGGAAAGCATGAAGAAGTCCTATCCCAATTGTAGAGTGGATATTTCGGTTGATCTGGTAAGCCATTTCTATATCTTTTTATGTGTTCTTATATATTCTTTACTTGTCTCTCTTTCTCTCTCTTTCAAATTCGAGGATGAAATTTTCTTAAGAGGGGAATCTGTAACGATCCCGTTTTTAAACTAAATTTAAATTTAGTAATTAATAAAATTTCAGGAATTAATTTGAAATTAATTTCAATTTTTCAAAACAAATAAGATAAGTGTTTGATTTTGTATATTTATATATATATATATATATATATTGTAATTTGAATTTGAATTTAAAATTCAAATATAAAAATCTTAAAAATATTTAGATCTAAAAATAATATATGTGTGATTTTTATTAGTATGTTATTAATTTCAAAATCATTTTCTTTTAAGATTATATAATAATAAATAACGAAAATGTCTTTATAAAAATAAGAAAACGTAATTTAAAAATTTATCTAAAATATCTATTCATGCATAATACAAGTGTAACCATTTTAACATAGAAATTAACAAGTGTTAAGATTTTAATTCATATATTAGACAAGTGTCAAATTTTATCATGCATAATTAACAAGTTTCCCAAAATTTTTAATTTTCTTTTATTTTTAGAAATGACAAATTTTGGCTATATATACATCTACTTCTACTCTTTCTATTTCCTTACATAAATTTCAAAAACAAAATGCCTGTACAAACTAGAAACAAAAGAAAAACAAAACAATCTCCTCAAATGTTTAAAACCTGAACCAAAATTCAAACATCTTTTACAATTTCAAATCTAAAGCCTGAGATCATCTCAAACATCAAAGCAATCAAATAATTAAATAAAACCAAAGATTCAAGTTCAATCTGAATCAAAGCAAATTGAAGATTAGATTCAACTCAGTTTTAGATCAAAGCAAGTTCGGATCAAAACCAAACAAGTTTTTCTAGACTTTCAAAAGCAAAAACATTTTTCCAGGTTCTCTATTTCAAAACAAAGGCGAGTAAACCTCTCTTGATCTGATCTATAAACTTGATGCAGTTGTGATAAATGTTTGCTTGGGTGAAATTATATTTGTATATATACAAATATGTATATATATTCTGTGCATGTCTGTACACATGAGTATCCCCTCTGTTCCAGGTTTACATGTTTTAAACCTGTTTCAAAAATCAAATTCTCTTCCTCTGGTTCTTGGTAGGCTTTAAGATCTAAACGAAACTTGTTTGTATAATCAAGATCTAAGTTTAAAAAATATTTTTAAGAATAATTAGTTTACGTTTATCTGGAAAAATTAAATATAGAATAAAACTTTAAAAACATGTCAAATTCGAATCCTATGATTTACTGTTCGTCTTCATAAACCATGAATTTTAAAAATAGAATCAAAAATTTTAATGTCGTATTGATTAAGAAATTCGAGGATGAAAGGTTTTGGGTGTTCTGGCGAATTCTGGTGATCGATGAAAGTTGTGGTTTTGAGTTTATCACTGAGGGTAGCTTGGAGGTTGGCGAACCTAGGAAAAATACTTGGAGGATATTTAAACCACCGTGGTGGCTGGACGTTGATGATGTAGTGTTTTAACTCACGTTTTGGTGATGGTCGGAATTCGATTAACAGCAGCATCGTCAGTGGATCAAAGGTGACCGGGGCGAAGGGAATCGAAAAGTTGGACGTCCATGAAGCTTTGGATACGATAGCGTGATCTTTGATGGCCGGAGGTGGCCGTGCGAGGCGATTGTTTGATGACCAATTTGTTCCAGTAGGTAGTCTAAATGGTCGATTTTGATTTACATGTGAGTTCATCGATCTGGGTGGTCTGAGGGCTTGAGTAGATCGTCGACGACTCATTGTTGCCGGTGAGATTGATCGGAGTTCATCGGAGCACTTGTTCATGTGCATAGTATCAAGTTTGTGTTAGTGGCTTGGATTTAAGGAAGAAAGGTTAAGACTCGAAGTTAACCTAAGGGAATTTATGTGCTGGCTCGAGTTTTGGTTTGGGAGTTTGCGAGTACGTATCGGGTTTTAAAACTCAAAACCAAAAAATTATAGGGTGGCTCGGGTTGGACTCGAAGAAATTTGGTCTAGGCTCGGGGATGAACTCGGGATTGTCTTGGGTTGGTATAATAACAATTTCGAAACTTGAAACAAAATTCAAATTTAAAACATCTTTAACTCACTCTTTTAAAATAATTTTTTTATTAAAAAATGGGATTAGTTGAAAGTTTTAAAGTAAATCATTTTCAAGTAATTAAGTTTAATTTATTTAATCATGTAACTATTTTTTTATAAATTAATTCTTAAGTTAATTAAAATAAATTTAATAGTGTAATTAAAAGTTAATTAAGAAGAAATGTTTTTAATTATTAATTAACTTAAATATCTTAAGTTAATTTATGTGTTAATGATAATTAGTTAAAAGGTTTATTAATTAAAGATTTTAATGGTAATTAAGTAATTAATGATGGTTTATCTTTTAATTAATTAAGATCTTAAGTAATTAATGATTAAAGTTAATTAATGGAGGTAATTAAAAGATAATTACTTAAAGGATAGTTACTTAAGGTCAGTAATTAAAGAATAATTAATTTATTTATTAATTGATGATTAAAGGTTATATAAATAAATAATCAAAGTATAATTAATTAATAATTAAGGATTAATTAATTAATAATTAAGGATTAATTAATCATCAATTAAGGGTAATTAAGGATAATTAATGAAAGTAATTATGTGATTAATTAATTATAATTAATTAAAATGATTGTAATTACTTAATAATAATTAAGCAGGACTTAAAAGTAATTAAAGTGATTAATTTAATTTATTTGGAAATTAAATTGAATTAATTGGGAATCGAACGACTAATTAATCTTGCGTATGAATGATTGGATTATATTGAGTGCCTTGAATTGATTGATATCTTTTTTTAGCAAAGGCTAGCAGGGTTAACAGGGCCCCTGCCTGATTTTATTACAACAAAACAATAAAAAACAAAGTTTGTTCACAGAAAAACAAGCAAGAGAAAAGCACACAAGGATGAACTAGAGAATACATGCACACGCAGAAAAAAAACTAGAATAAAAGGAAAAGATAGACATTACGTGAAACAGACCACCAGCTGCCTCCAAGAATCACGCAAGGCAACAGGAAATATAGGCAGAGTCATCATAGCAACATATATTTCATGCTTTAAGAATTTCCATAAAGCCTCCCCATCCCTCCTCTTTTTTTCAAAACAGATCATATTTCTTTCTACCCACACAATATTCATATATTTCTTCAGGCAAAAAGTAATACATCTTGCTTTCAAAGTTCTCCACCTAGTAGCTTTGTATATCATGTCCAAATCAATAGGCCTAAGATCGGACAGTAATTTACTTCCAGCAAGCTGCATCAATTTTCTTAAAAGAATCTGATTATAGCTACATTCAAAAAACAAGTGGTGCGTGGTCTCAGGAAAGTTAGAACAGAAAACACAGGAAAAACCAAAATCAAGACCCATTTCCATCATCTTACTTTTAGTTAACAATGCATTTTGAACAACCTTCCAAAGCATTAAATTATCCTTGGGCACAGAATCAGTAGACCATATGATTTTACTTCATTACAAGACTGATTACTACTGTAATGATTAAGTAATTTGTATACATAAGAGACAGAGTGAGGCTTGGCACTCCAGTGAACAACATCTACCTCAACAGGAGGGTAGGTTTTTCTCTGTATTTCATTCCAAACAGTCGTGATGTATTGATTAGAGGAGTAAGGTAGCAGTAATTCACCTTGGCTAATATATTCAACTGCCTTAGCAGTTTTGGGAATTCCAACTTGGTTTGCTTGATGATAGCTGAAAAGATTATGCAAAATCACACCATTGTCGACCTACGGATCAAACCAAAAATTAACTTCAGATGAGATAGCCATCCTATGAACGATCAGGGGAAGTAATGAGTCACGCAAGCCAAGCAACTTTCTCCAAGTCCAACTACAAGTTTGTGGAATTGGCAAACTCCAGAAACTAGACCTACCAATTCTATGGGACCAAACCCATTTTACCCACCCAGTGTTTTTCCTGGCAATTATTGAATTTAAATGTGTACTGAAAGCAGCAACATTCCATTTCATGATATTAATAACTCCCAACCCTCCAGAATTTCTTTCTTTTTCAAAAAGACTGAATGAGCAGGGCAGTGGCTTCCTATTATTAATGGAACTAGTCCAAAAAAATCTTAACATTGCACCTCTAATCAGATATAAAAGTTTAGCAGGCAAGATAAATGCTTTTGACCAATAAACCACCATCGAAAAGGCTACGATTTGATAAGAACTAGCCTTCCTTCCTGAGATAAGTGTCTGTTTGACCACCTGTCTAGTAAGGAAACAATTTTGGAATAGAGAGGAAGGAAATCAGCTATCTTTAATCTAGAGGTTAAGAGAGGGAGGCCAAGATATGTCATATTTGAGACCATACATTGAAGCCCAGTAATTTGGAGCAGGGTCTAGGATAGTTGGGAGGTGATTCCAACAAATGATATACTAGATTTTGAACAATTGAGCAGCAAACCAGTCATATTGTAGAAATCAGACAAAGTACTAATAACACACTGAATCGAAGGAAGATGTGGCTTAGTAAATATCATAATATCATCAGCAAACATAAGTGTTGTAACATTTGTAAGCTTACACTTAGGATGGTACCTGATCTGACCAGAAGTGTACTTGGTTTTCATATATCTGGTGAGGACATCCATCACTAAGAGAAATAAATATGATGAGATCGGATCACCCTGCCTAATTCCTTGCCTGCTCTTGAAATAACCAACATGACGGCCATTCAGAACAATAGAGAAGCTAGGAGTTGAAATACATTCATAAACCCAACCAACAAAAGGCTTAGGAAAATTCATTAAGGCCATAATACGAACTATAGAGGACCAGTGAATCGATTCATAAGCTTTCGTGATGTCAAGCTTTAACATTGCAGATGGAGTAGCTTTGATCTCTCATACCCACAAAGAAGCTCTTGGGCAAGAAGAATGTTGTCAAAAATACTTCTGCTAGGAAGGAAGGCAACTTGGTTCTGGGATATAATCAGAGGGAGGACTTGCGTTAATATAGTGGCAATAATTTTGGATATACATTTGTACACCACATTACAGTATGAAATAGGTCTGTAAGAAGATACAGCGCTAGCATTAGGACATTTTGGGATTACGACAATGTTAGTAGAGTTGACTTCAGATAGAAGTGAGCATTTATTAAAAAAAATTGTGAACTGCTTTGCAGAAATCAAATTGAACAATTTCCCAGCAAGCAATAAAGAAGTGAACATTAAAGCCATCAGGACCACCACTCGATTTTCTATTCATGGCATAAAGAGTATGCTTTATTTCCTCATCAGTAACCTGATCAACAAGCAAAGAAGACTGCAAACCGGATATAGTAGGGAGGGAAATATCGTTCAACATATCAAGGTCCGGACTAAAGTTAGAGGAGTTACCAAGTAAGTCTTCAAAATAACTAAGAAAGGCAGCATCAATTTGCTCAGGAGAGGAGACATGAGTACCATCGAGAGTTCGTATCGTGCGTATATTCTCTTTAGCTTGCTTAATTTTGATAGAGGAATGAAAAAACTCAGTGTTACGATCACCAAATTTAAACCACTTACAGTGTAACTGCTGTTGTTTCATCCTGCTTTCAATATCAAGGGCTTTGTTAAGTAGTGTGCAGAGCTTTCCTTCCTCCTCAACAGCAACAGGGTCTCATAAATTCTTGAGCTTGTTTATACCTGATCTTCAATATAGTTGTCTGCTTAGTACCATCATCGTACTTTTCTGCTGCCCAAGTTCTCAAATGATTTTTAACAAGTTTGAGCTTCCTACAAAGAATAAACACTGGGTTACCATAACAATGAGAGGACCATGCTTTACCAACAACTGGTTTGAATTCAGAGGAGATAGTCCAATCATTAAAAAATTTGAAACTTCTTTTTTCCTTTTTCATAGAGGGACCATTTGAAAGAATCTATGGGGAGTGGTCAAAGAGGATTGGGTGAAGAAGATTTACAGTGAGGTTAGGCCAAATAGTGTGAGATTTTAAATTGCAGAAAGCATGATCAATAGTGGAGAAACTTCTGACTCCACTCCTACTTCTATTATTCCAGGAAAATCTAGCACCAGAAGTTTGAATTTTGAGGAGGTCAGAATCAGATATAGCAATGTTTAAAGGAAGGATATGCTTTGGGAATAAGGGCTGGCCACCAAACTTATCATCAAGCTGAAGGCGGCTATTAAAGTCCCCATGACCAGCCATGGATGTGATTCTTGCCTAAGAAATGGCAAGAAGTCAAAGAGTTTTTGTCTTGAAGCAGTAGAATTATCCGCATAAATAAAAGTAATGTAGAATGAAGTTTTAGTTTGCTGACAGGTGATTTTTGTGTGAATGTATTGCCTAGAGGATAGAATAGATATTATGGAATATGCGGTAGGATCATAAAGGATTAAAATCCTACCATATTCAGAATCCGAGAGATTATGGAGATGTTTCCAATTAGGGTTAATGTAATTAGCAGCCCTAATAGATAAAGAGAGGTTGGGTTTAGTTTCGAGAATAGCTATTAATTTAAGATTATGAGAGAGAATGAGATTTTTAACTTGAACAAGTTTCAAATGACAATGAGCACCCCTAATGTTCCATACTCCTATATTTTGTATCATCATAAAACTAGAGGGATTGGTGGATAGTGTTTTTTCTGCTCCTAGTTGCAGGAGATTGAGAATCTGCTGGACCAGATTTGGAATTATTCAATTTCTTAGATGTCGTTCTTTTATTACTATCATTATTCCCATGTACTGAATCATCGCACAATTGTTTTCCTTTATCATACCATCCTGGAATAATAGAATTATTTACATAAGGAAACTGAGCAGAAGCTGAAGGAGTAGAAGAAGACATGATTTGAGTAATGTGGGGAACTGAAGTTGATGTAGATTGAAGAGAGAGTATTGTGGTTGAAGCTGAAGGAACATTTTGCATGGAGAAGGCAAGATCGAAAATGATATTTGCATAAGTGATGATGATGTTTGATTCTGAAGAAGGAGAACCTTGCAAATTTATGTCATTTGTTGCCACCATTTGCATTTGATCATAATTAGATTGAAAAAGCGTAGATTGTTGATTGATGGTTCCAGAGGTGATATGCACATGCACAGGTGAAACACCATGCACAGAGTTTTTGTCTTATATTTTCCCACTTTCAGTAACTTGGAGGCATTCAGTGGGATTTACCATGCCAACTTCGAGCATCTTTCCCTCCTCAATTCCTACTACAACATCTATTGCTTTTTCCTTGTCTTCCTGAACTGCTTCCTTAGATACACCATTTAGATCATCTGCAAGCACTTGAAAACTATTCACCATACGCTTATCTGAACCAAGAAGGTACACTGGATTTTGTTTATCTTTTTTTGCTCTTTACTTGGTACAACCACCTACATTAACAGTAGTACACTGAAAAGACTCAGTGCCAACTAACTCACTTTGGTTTTCACCAACTTCAATAAGACTGATTTCCTTGTTCTTGTTTTTATTATAAGTTACTTTTTGCCAAACCTGTTTCTGATTTCTAGTCTTGCTCAACACCTCTTGGTTGTCTTTACCTGACACATTAACAGTTGGAGCAACTATTTCATCATGTTTAGAGACCTCAGAAACTTTTGATGCATATAAGAAGTTAATATCAGAATGTCCAAACTCCCTACAAAAAACACACACTTCTGGTTTCCATAAGTAATCAACTGTCACTAGTTGGTCACTGCCATCCATCAGTTTTACTAGAAAATTATTAGCTAGTAAATTGTCTGGTTTTACTTCTACAAGACATTTTACATAAGTTATCCTTTCTAACCTCTCAGTTGACTGATCCATGCACAGAAACTTCCCCACCCTTGATGCCAACCAATTTATACCGTAATGAGACCAGGCATAGAGAGGAATATTATATAATTTGATCCAAATAGGGACAGATCGTATTGTTCCACAACTATTACCAACTGTAACATCCCACGGCTTTAAGATAAAAAGTTCGTTCCTCATTATAATTGGATCTGCCTCAGCGAACCAATGTTTGTCATCAGCAGACGAAAAACTGAAGAGAAAAAGAAAACCATCAGACTTAACATTTACTTCACCTTTCAGCTTCCATACTTTCTTCAGATGATATACTACAGTAGCATAAGGAAGAGGTTTATCTAGGAAAAACCCCACAAGGCAGTCCTTCCAAACATCAATACCAACCTTGATTATTTCACTTGATGACAATAGCACATCACCAGAGAACTGAAGAGGAATTTCCTAGGGAATGTAAGTGTCTGCATTACGTGTCTTAGATTTGAATAGAGAAGTCCAAGGCAATAAGTTTAGTGCATAAGATTGGATCAAAGTAGGTATGGTTCTTTGGAGTTCAGAGGTAGTCAAGCAAGGACGTTGAGAAGACTGCTCAGCAACTGCTTGAGGTGGAGGGTCAGGAGAAGGAGGAGGAAGTATGGGAGGGGTAGCTGAGAGAGGGACGGAAAGTTGATGAGACAAGGGAGGAATGGGTAGGACAGACGGAGGAACAGGAGTAGGAATGGGAAGGACGGGAGGTGGTACAGGAGAAGGCAAGGGAATTATGGTCCCCATGAATCAAAACTGTATTGTTTTTGATTGATTGATTGATTGATTGATATCTTTGATGTGATTGTGATACTTTATTGGCCGTTAAAATAGTATTTGAATTTCGATGCGACCGGGAGTCGGATTCCAAATAGTTATCCGAAAACCACATCGAATCTTGAAGGTGAATCTTTTGTTCAAAAGATTATAAATAGAAATTTGTTATGACTTGTGTATCCACGTGTTTTTAAAATAAGCGTTCATTATTCGGTTGAATCGGGAGAGGACATTAAGTCATAAAACCCATTCTGAATAATGATACGATGAAATGGAAGTGCATTTGAAGACGTTGGTTGAAGACCAGGTATTTTTGAGAACGAAAGGATTACCTGTTGCTTGTCTCTGCACTGGGTCGCTCCGGTATAGAGATCTCCATATGTGATGGGGAGTCCGGTCGGGATTGTGGATATCCGGATATGCAAAGGCTTCTTCCTTTATTGGATGAAGTGCCTTCGGTTCCATTCAGACCCAGGATGGACTTGTATGGATGTATGTCTGACATTACACTTTGAGATGTAAAGCTGATTTCTATCAAATACATTTCTGCTTGGTGGTGGAGAATTTATTCTCTTAGCTTAACACCCTTCTCTGAGACGTACGAGCTCAGAGGTTATGTAGTTGACGGTTATTAGTGATATATTCCCAACTTGGTAGTGTGGCATGCTAAGTGATGATCATTTGTTGATCGAAGCATGGCTTGTGTGAAAAGCGTAGCTTTGTGGGACGAGACTTCATCGAACCTCACACCTCGAAAATGGTCGAAACGGGAAGGATGCAGCAAGGTTACGGGGGTCGCGCCCCTTAGGGTATGTGCATTTCCTACTGGATAAAAAGTGGTATTCTTTGTATAGAGTCCAGATACTTAACTAATGTGGTTGTTGGTTGTTGGTTGTTGTTGTGGTTGGGGCCCCGGATAAAGGTCGGTGACGACCGGGGGATGGCATACTCGTGACAGTTGGTTACCTAGTTACAGAGGTAACCCGGCCTTGTGTTGGCAGAGATCCGGGTAGGTTCCCGGGGCGTCCCTCTATAGGCGTATCCATTTGGAAAGGAAATTCCCTAGCCTTGGCCATTTGTTGGAAATCCAATCACTAAATACGAGCCCTTTACGATTGCAGTTGTATAACCTGCCACCTCAGGTAGTAGCTATAACAGGCATAATATAATGGTACCTATGCTAGCTAAGCTTTATGTTATACTTTCGAAATGTTTTCACACTATGCACTAATAATAATATCAAAAGAATTTTTACGTATCAAGCATGTTTGACTATCATAAGGAGAAATCTCCCCAAGTTTCGATTGCACTGTGTGTGTGCCGGGAGGCCTTATGGTAGTTTTATTTTCCAAAAAGCATAACGGATTTCTTTTTATAATTTGTTTTTGTTCAAACAACTGTTTTTGTTTACTCATACCAATCCCATGACTGACTCGAAGTTTATTGTTCCCTTTTCTAAACTCTGGGTGCTCATAATTTTCCACACGGACAACCTAGAGTCAGGTTGTCCATGTTCTAGAGCTAGTTCAGAATTAGATCTAGAAGCCTTTTGGAGTCTTCGGTTTGAAAGCCTTCAGTCCTTGAAGTATTTGGAATCTTTTGGGTTTTGTAGCCTTTTGGATCTGAAAGTCTTTGTAGTTTTGGAAGACCTTATCGAAGTCGAATTATGTTGGATTCTTTTGAAGACCCTGTTGTTGTTCTGCTGCGTGTTATTGTTCAGTTGTTGTATTATAAACATTGTGCTCTGATGTTGGTGGTCGATGTTGTATCTATGATGTATCCATGTGTTGTATCAATGAAATTCATTTTTTTTCTAATGTGTTGTTATTCATCTAAAGTTTTTATAAGCTCTAGCGAAATGGATTCCAACGTTGAATCTCCGGCATTCGAATATAAGTGAGGTACTGGATGTCGATTTTCGAACGCTGGATTTCGGGTCGTCATAGGGTCAGTCCATACTTAGACATCAATGATCAATGGAGAATACACGTATTGGAAAAATAGAATGGAAAGTTTTTTGAAATCCATAGATGCTTGGAATATTATTCAAAGGAGTTATAGGAAACCAACAATTATGATAGATAATCAAGAAATAGAAAAACCTTTGAATTAATGGACAAATTCTGAAATTAAACCGCTAACGGCTAGTACCAAGGCTATGAATGTTATTATTTGTTCTTTAGACCAAATTGAATTTAATTGTGTTTCACATTGTTTAATTGCACAGGAAATCTGGTATACACTTGAAGAAGTTCATGAAGGAACGTCCCAATCTTGTTTTGAAGGACTTAGTAATGAATATAATCAGTGTTTCTCGGGAGAAAAAAATGACAGTGAAAGTGAAGAACCAAATGAGATGTGTTGGCAGGCTAAGGAACAATAAGAAAGGTATCTAGATTCCGGTTGCTCCAGGCACATGACAGGCGACAAATCAAAGTTTCTTAGCTTAGAAAAACACAAAGGTAGGAGAGTCATTATGGGCAACAACGATAAATGCAAGATTATTGATAAAGGCAAAATAGGTAATGGTAAGTTTACCTTAAACGGCGTATTATATGTTGAAAATCTACACCATAATCTGATCTCAATTAGTCAGTTATGTGATAAAGGAATGTTGCTTTTGATTCAGAATTGTGCAAAATTGTTGACCAATCATTAAAAGAAATCTTATTTTCAGGTAAGAGGAAAGGTAACATATACGCTCTATCTTTTGATGATCTCACTCTTTCAAAATGTTTGGTAGCTAAGGATGTAGAAGTAAATTTATGGCATAGACGATTAGGGCATGCTAGCATGAATCTGTTGAACCAATTGAAAATAAAAGATTTAGTAAGAGGTTTGCCATCACATGATTTCGAAACAGATTTTTTTTGTAAAGCGTGTACTATGGGAAAACTTAAAAAATCATCGTTCCATGCGAAGAACAATATAAGCACTTCTAGAGTTCTTGAACTAGTTTATATGGATTTGTTTAGACCTAACGATATTGCAAGTCTAGGTGGTAAGAAATATTATTTCGTGTTGGTTAATGATTACTCTAGATACACTTGGGTATACTTCTTAGCTAAAAATCATAAACTTTTTCCTACTTCACAAAATTCGCAAAATTAGTTCAAAATGAAAATGTAGTTTCTATTATTTCACTAAGAAGTGATCATGGTGGAGAATTTGAAAATTATGAATTTGAAAATTGTTGTGATGAAAATGGATTTAGGCATGAATTCTCTGGCCTACGTACTCCACAACAAAATGGAGTAGTCGAGAGAAAGAATCGAACCTTACAACGGTTGGCTAGATCTATGATCAACGAGTACGAATTACCCTTGTCTTTTTGGGCAGAGGCAGTGAATACAGCCTGTTACGTAATGAATAGAGTCATGATTAGGCCAATTCTTAATAGAACACCATATGAATCATGGTTCAGCAAAAAGCCAAACATTACATATTTCAAGGTTTTGGCTGTCCATGTTTCATTCTTAATATAGGTAATCAACTGGGAAATTTTGAGGCAAAAGCTGACAAAGGCATGTTCATGGGACACTCATCCAGAAGCAAATCCTATAGATTATACAACAAAAGAACGAGAACAATCATGGAGTTAATAAATGTGAAATTTAATGAAGGTATTGATGATCAAAATAAGGAAACAATCAAAAGCAACATAAAAGAGGAGAATGAGAAAAATGAAAATGAAAAACCAAAAGAAACCACAACCACGAAAGAAGTCCAAAGAAATTTGGATCTAGAGAAATTGAAATTCAAAGCAGATCATCCTCCAGAGTTGATAATAGGAAATCCAATCGCAGGTATTCAAACCCGTTTCTTCTTTAGAAATTTGTGTGATTTGTGTCTATATAGTGGATTTATCTCATAAATTGAACCCAAAGACATAGATACAGCTCTTAATGATGAAAATTGGTTTATGGCTATGCAAGAAGAGCTAAATCAATTTAAGCAAAATAATGTTTGGACTCTATCACCTAGACCTAATGATTATCCATTTGTAGGAACAAAATGGATTTTTAAAAATAAATATGATGAATTTGAAAATGTGATTAGGAATAAAGTTATGTTAGTTGCTAAAGGTTATAATCATTGAAGGAATTGATTATGATGAAACTTTCGCACCAGTAACAAGATTAGAGTTCGTTAGGATATTGTTAGATTTTGCTCGCTATAAAGGATTTAAATTAAGACAAATGGATATTAAAAGTGTTATTCTTAATGGAATTTTGAAAGAAGATGTATTTATTGAACAACCAGATGGTTTTGAAAGTCATGAATATCCTAATCAAGTATATAAACTTAAGAAAGCATTATATGGATTGGAACAAGCCTCTAGAGCTTGTTATGAATGTCTTAGCACTTATCTCCTTGAAAATGGGTTCAAAAGGGGCTATGTAGACACCACGTTATTTCTATTGCATGAAAATGACGATCTTTTGATTGTTCAAATATATGTTGATGACATTATTTATGGCGCCAGTAACCATGTGTTGTATGAGACATTTGAAAAAGTTATGCAGGAAAAGTTTGCAATGAGCTTGGTTGGAGAATTAAAATTCTTTTTAGGATTTCAAATCAAACAAAGAGATAAAGGTACATTCATCTCTCAAACGAAATATATTAGGGAACTTGTCAACAAAATTGGATTGAAAGATGCTAAACCTGCAAAAAAAACCATGAGCACAACAATTAAACTTGATGAAAAAGGTAAGGCGGTTGATCAAAAGCAATATCGAGGTATGATTGGATCACTTCTTTATCTTACCGCTTCTAGACCTGATATCGTATTTTTGTCTGCTTATGTGCACGATTTCATTCTACCCAAAAAGAATCTCATTTAAAAGCTGTTAAAAGAATTATAAGATATTTGTTGCACACCCCATGGTTTGTTCTTTGGTATCCAACTAAAGATAACTTTGAATTAAAAGGATATTCAAATGCAAATTATTATGGAAGTCTAGTTGATAGAAAAAGTACTAGTGGAATGTGTTTTATGTTAGGACATTTGTTAGCTGCATGGTCAAGTGGAAAACAGAATTGTATTGCATTATCCACCATAGTGAAAGAGTATATTGCTCTAAGTGGTTGCTCTGCTCAAATTATATGGATGATACAAACTTTACAAGCCTATGGTCTAAATTTTAAACATGTACCACTAATGTGTGATAGAAAAAGTGCAATTGATCTCACAAGATTCTCACAAATAATCTTGTACATCATTCATGGACAAAACATATAGATGTTAGACATTATTTTATTAGAGATCATATTTCCAAAGAAAATATCTGCATAAATTTCATTTCAACCGATTCTTGGATGGCAAACATTTTTACGAGACCCTTTTTAGAAAATAGTTTTTGTCGACTTCGTCTCGGTTTAGACAATTTAGAAATTTGATTCTATTTTTTTGATTATGACCTTAAATGCCTACATTAACTAATCTGACTCCCTGCTGATTATCCAAAAGAAAAATAGTGATTGAAAAAGTGATGAGTGTTGATATTAATCATATATTATAAATTGAGATAGTATAATTAATAAATTTCTTTAGAAATTTAAACAAAAGTTATAAAAACTTTTTGTTGGTAAAAAATTCCATGACCATCTCTTATTCTATCATATTTCTATCGACCATCACTCATCAAAATCCAATATAGTATGTTAATATGTGGTATTTTAATTGGGAAGTCATTCGTTTTCAATTTATTATATTTTTAGCAATAAAAACATCCAAAGTATTCACTCTCATTTAAAAGTCCTCACGGTTATGCATGTGTGAATTACTTGGAATTTTTGATTATATGCTTTCATGCTCATTTAAAAGTCCTCATGGTTACGCACGTATGGAACACATATCAGAATTGATTGATTAAATAGACAAATTGATTCTAATTCCATTTAAAAGTCCTCACGGTTATGCGTGGTTAGAAGATACTTGAATTCAATTTGTTTTTTAAATTTGAAATACTACTAATCTTACTTAAAAGTCCTAATGGTCATGCGTGGTTAGTAGATATTCAAATTTCTGATATAAATATACCACAAATAGACACAGCTATATGGTTTTGCATCATCCCTATCATTCTAAGTGGAATATGCGCCTAACAGAGTACTTATGGTTTTTGTTTGATTTTTTATGAAATTTAATAACTATATTTGATTGAGTATTAATGTGTATTAATGTCTATCTCTTTATATCTATTTTTCTAACACTGTTACTCTTTTGCGGCTAACAAAAGGGGGAGAGAAAAGTTAAGGTTTTGGCAAATAAAGGTCAAATATTTATTTGTATTTTCCACTTGTATCTAGCTTCATTTGCACATTTTTATTTATTTTCATGCATATGAAGGGGGAGGTTTGTGTAGAGAGGGAGCATTCAAATAGGGGGAGCAAATTGAATAATCAAATACATCAAATAAGTTCAAAATCTTAAATATATGTTTTTTATCATCAAAAGGGGGAGATTGTTGAATATGCAAGTGTATGATTTTTGTTTGATGATAATAAACATATATATATATATATATATATATATATATATATTCATTTAAATGTATTTGTCAATGTAGTATTTTATTTTCACATAATTAAATAAATATTTGCTGAATAAACACAAAATTTTAATTCAAACAGATATTTTATCCAAACAAATATTTTATTACAATTTTTGAATAGTACAAATTTGAGATCTCACTATATATATATATATATATATATATATATAAACAATTTTTGATTACAGAAAAATTTCGATTACAACACAATTTTTAATTTACCTTTGCGCCTCACTACATTCACTCATTCGCTCATATTTATCTTCAACTCTATTCCAGCTTGAATCCAGCATTTGAATTATCTGCAAAATACACACTGACGCGGTAAAATTGAAAAAGAAATATTTTTGCAGTGTAAAATAAAATGTACTTTGAAAATATTATTTGCCTCTGTTATTTGGGTTGTTCGTCATCATTTAATTTTGAATTCGTCAAACACGAACAGCTTGTGACATGCACAGTGTATCACTGTACATACCACATGGCCGTGCACACCGATATACACTAGATAAAACTGCAGGGACAAGTGAGCACAAGGTCAAACCCGAGCCGACGCTGGATTCAACTCAGATGCGATACAAATAACATCACAAAATTGTCGAGTACAAAGTTCTCAAGCAACATAGCCTAGACATTCAAACGGGTCAACTCAAAAGGCAAATGAATAGTACACATGACTCAAACCAATGCCAAAACATAACTGCAAACTGTTTTTAAACACAAGAGGCATAAATAATAATGACTCCATATGGAACTCTTTTATTTTCTTGCCTGGCAACATGAAAGCAAATTCAAACAAGCAGATTTCAAAGGCACAAGAACATGTAGTCCAGGTCAAATAATCATGACAGCATAACAGGACTGAGGCAATACTCAAAGCATCACATGAAGTCAGCAACAAAAAAGGTTAGACATTCCGACCAGACTTCAAGCATACAGCAACAAGGTATATATGCACAGACAAAAAGTGGTGGGCATGACACAAATGCAACAGAGGTGAAAACAATAAGGCGAGAAATAAATCTAGGCACTAAGTATACACAGCAAATGATCACAACAACATGTACACATACATAAATGTATGTACGTATACAAGTGGAAATGACTAGCTCAAAAATGCAAACAGCTCGAGTGTTCAGATTCTAGAAAATGACCAAAGGCAACTTCAAGCAGACAACATGAATAACACATCTGTGGGAACGATTTCACTCTAGAGGAGGGGTGAATATGGTGATGCTATTAATTTCAAAAATTATTGTGGAAGTCTATAAAATATTTTCACATGGATATATTAGAATAATTGCAGCATAGATAATAGCAGAAATAATAAATGCAAAATAGAACAACACAGAATTTACCCAGCTTCGACAAAGCACTGCCTACGTGCTGCCCTTAAGGTTTCTACTAGAAATTACGCGGTCAGACGCTTACACACGTAAACTCGCGGCACCCGCTATTGACTAGCCTTAATTCTACACTCAAAATCCTACCACAACTCGGCACTGAGTTATGAATTCTCGAACTACACCACTGTAGCTCGTCCTTAGTCACATGACTAGACAATACAATTGTTTAAAAGAGAAAATATAAATTTAAAACAATTAAAACCAAAACCCAAATTTTAAAATATTAAAGCCCAATAAAAAAAGCCGGCCCAAAATTAATCCCTTTGCTTGTATATTCCTTCAGCCCGTATCTCTTTCGATTCTTTGAGTTAAAACATAGCTGCTTCTCTTTGTCGTTCCTCTTTTCTCTATGCGAAAACTAAGGCTTTTGATATCGAAGTAGCCTGCTTGAATGTTGATCGACAATAGTGGATATTGCTTTATTTTGCTTCGATAGTCGACTCTCTATCTCTCATTTGCTTCCGACTACTTTAATTAGTCGAGATTGTACGATGCTTTAAATTGGTACATTTTTCCTTTTTCAATTTATATCATACTCGACATTGATTCGACTTCCTAATTAATGCTATTCTCTATGGTATTTCTTGAACTCGAATGATTAATTTTGGCCGATGATGATCGGGTTTATAGGATTGGAATTCCTATATTTTTGTTCGTATACATTTGTTTGAATTCGTCATTTAATATAGCTCGGCCATTGATTTTCATATGGATGATGGTGACTTTTTCTGACTTGTTCATAATCGTATATTTCCTGGTAGCTTGATTATCACGGTGTTGATTTCTGACTTGGTTCGTTTACTTAGCTATCATGGTTTCAATCTTTGGTACTTTGAATTTGCTGACAAACTTGGTTGACTTGCGGCTTGATGGTCATATCCACTTGCTGTTGGTCTTCACGTAGCTACTGTTTCATGGCGATTTTATTCTGACATGTTCGATATTATCTGACCAATTTTGAAATTATGTTGACTTCGGCATGATCACGGATTTGATTTTGGTTCCATGAATTTTTCTGGTTATCACGGCTCTGACTTGTGCCTTTTTATAACTATTGTTTCATGATATATGTATACTTGCTGTTCACTGGTCTTCGAGCCAGTTCATGTAGTCTATGGTCTATATGCACTAGTGATTTTGTGGTTGCTTTTGTTTCCAGTCTTTGTTGTACATGGTTGCAGCTTTGAATATAATCTGGCCTTGATCTCTTTATAGTCTGGTTGCTCTGACAAATGTTTATTCAAGTCTGCATATATATGCATACATTCATATGTATGTGTGAATGTACATATTGTTGGATTTGTCTGAGCTTGAGTTGTTTTCATGTGTACTTGAGTGTAGATTTAAGCTTTGTTTTTGTCTTTACCGTTGACTGTTGCATTGCTCCATGTATTCGTGTAGTGTGGTTAGCTTATCACTGTATTGCATTGAACTTTGAGTTGCTGCTTTATGTGCGGTCAGTGATCATGTAGCTTTTCTGTACTTGCATTGTCTAAGTTGTAGCCTCGAGCTCTGTCAATGTCATGTTGATGTTGTACTAGATTTTGTCTTCTGTCTTAGTTCGACTGTTGAACTAGTCTGTAGCATTTTGTAACCGAGTCTGCTTTATGTTGCATAGTCTGTTCGTATGGTCTGCACATCCATGTCGCCTCCTCTGTTCCATTTTTGTTCTTTGTATATTTGTTTGTGTCACTGGTATCTTGTTTTATTTGATTCAATCAAGTTTGGTACCTTTTGTAGCATTGTTTTGTGATCTGGTTTCGTCTTGAATTGTGTAGTCTTGAGTCTTGTACATGTCTTCACCGTGTAGTCTGCACATATTGATTCAGTTGAGCTTGCACCAGTCTTTGATGATGTTGTGATCATTAGCTTGGTAGCAATCCTCATAGTATTTGTGAAATGCTGTGACTGTTCTTCGTTTCACTGTGCACTGCTTGACTCGAAGTCTAGTTGCCTTTTTGTGATGATCGTCACTTCTGCATTGTGTATGGGTCATTACGTTGTGTATTCATATAGTCTGGTGGCTTCATGTGTATGATGCATGTTGGGTTGTTGTCGATTTGTGCCTGTTAATCTTCACTTGTACACATATGTTGTTCACTTGATCTTTTGCTTTTCACTATTCTATTTGTTATCACTTCAGTCGTGTACATTTTGATTTTGACCTCAGAAGGTTGCATTGTGTAGTGAGTTGATGTGCATGCTTTGAACTTGTAGTTTTCACCGCAACCATATTGAACTAAACCCTGTTGAGGCTGTCTTGACCATTTTCTTAAACTTGTATTTTTTAGACTGTCTAGCCTCTATTTTCATGTGTACAACTTGAACTTTGGTCGAGGCTTGATTTATGTGTCTTGACCATTTCATTTGAATTTGCACCTGTGTTGAATCCAGCTTGCAGCTCGGGTTTGACTTTGTACTCATGTTGTGACTTTATTTTTATAGCACTTGATTTGAACCCAGCTTTTGATTGGAGTTTGACCTTGTGCTCACCTATCCCTGTAACTTTATCAAGTGTATATTGGTATGCACGGCCATGTGGCATGTACAGTGATACATTGTGCATGTCACAAGCTATTCTTGTATGATGAATTCAAAATTAAATGATGACCGAACAATCCAAATAACTGAGGCAAATAATATTTTCAAAATTAGATTTTATTTTAAACTGCAAAATATTTTCTTTTCAATTTTACAGCGTTGGTGTTTATTTTTCAGATTGCTCAGATGTTGGATTCAATCTGGAATGAAGTTGAAGATCAGTTTTGAGTGAACGCGTGATATGTAGTGAGAACAGTTATGTAAATTGAAAAACTATGATGTAATCAGATTTGTATTGTAATTGAAATTGTACATATATAGTGAGAGCTCAAATTTGTACTATTAAAAATTGTAATAAATATTTTTTGAATAAAATATCCATTTGAATTTAAACTTTGTGTTATTTATTTTATTCAGCAAATATTTATTTAATTCTGTGAAAATAAAATAGTACATTAACAAATACATTTAAATGAATACATACATATATATATATATGTTTATTATCATTAAACAAAAATCATATACTCGCATATTCAACAATCTCCCCATTTTGATGATAACAAACATATATTTAAGTTTTTGAATTTATGAAATGTATTTGATCTTTGATAGACTCTATTTGCTCCCCCTATTTAAATGCTCCCTCTCTGCACAGGCTCCCCCTTCATATATGCATGTAATATATATGCATGTAAACAAAAATATGCAATTGGGCCTAGATGCGAATAGAAAATATTTGACTTTATTTGTCAAAATATTAACTTTTCTCTCCCCCTTTGTTATTAGCAAAAGAGTAATAATGTTAGAAAAATAGAGATAAAGTGATAGACATTAATACAACATTAAAACTCTGTCGAATATAAATATTAAATTCCAATAAAAAAATCAAACAAAAATCATAAATACTCTGTTTGACGCCTATTCCACTTTGGAATGATTGGGATGATGTCATCATATAAAACCATATAGTTGTGTCTATTTGTGGTATATTTATATCAGGAATTTGAATATCTACTAACTATGCATAACCGTTAGGACTTTTAAATGAGATTAGTAGTATTCCAATTTTTTATAAAAAAATGAATTCAAGTATCTTCTAACCACGCATAACCGTGAGGACTTTTAAATGAGATTAGAATCAACTTGTCTATTTAATTAATTAATTTTGATATGCATTCCATACATGCATAATCTGAGGACTTTTAAATGAGCGTGGAAGCACATAATTAGAAATTCCAAGTAATTCGCCTGTGCATAGCCGTGAGGACTTTTGAATGGGAGTGAATACTTTGGATCTTTTTTAAAAAAAAATATAAAATGAAAACCAAATGATTTCCTGTTTAAAATACCACATATTGACAAACTATATTGAATTTTGATGAGTGATGGTTGTTAGAAATATGATAGAAATAGAGATGGTCATGGAATTTTTACCAACAAAAGTTTTTATAACTCTTGTTCAAATTTCTAAAGAAATTTACTAAATATACCGTCTCAAGTTATGATAAATGATTAATCAACAGTCATCACTTTTTCAATCACTATTTATCTTTTCGATAATTAGTAAGGAGTCGGATTAGTCTATGTAATCATTTAAGATCAAATCCAAAAGTAATTATAAAATCAAATTTTCTAAGATGACTAATCTGAAACAAGGTCAAAAAATGATTTTCTAGAAGGGGTTTTATGAGAAAAATGTCTGCTATTTGAACATTATTTCAAGTGAAAAATATGCAGATATTTTCTTCGAAAAAAACGATGCAGTTACTGAATATCTCAACATAAATCACATTTCACTAGTAATTTTTCTATCAACTAGATTGCCAGTGTAATCTGCATCTGAATTTTTCTTTCACTTGAGATTATCATTAATTGGATGTTATAGACCAGATCGTGAAGTGTGCAACAAATTCCATAGAATCATTTTTAACAACTTTTAAATGAAATTGAATTGAAGCCGTGCAAGTTTACATACAGTGACCATAGTGTCAGTAGTAAAGTAACCAATATATCCACGTGTGTCAAGAGCAATCATCGTCAATAGTCCAAATAGTTCAAAGATGATTGGTTAACAATTTTGAGTAAGTCGGATTAATCATCAACATTTATTTCATTATCACATTACTGGCTGATTTAATTTAGATTACGGTGCAGATTATCACATTTAATATATCGTTCGATATACCATTACCTGTTTTACCCTTATGATAATTTTTCACTATCGCCCGTTGTGATTCTGTCACCTTTATACTAGGCTAAGGAACTTTGATTTGTTGTCCGTTGTGCGTCTGGAACAGCCAAAATTCAGATGACACTGATGTTGTTCCTTACTGCCACCTCACCTACACGATAAAAGATTTTTGTGACCTATTTGTTTTTATAGGTCCACTATTGTTAGTGGCAGAATATTTTGAAAAATATGCTTGTAGAGACCCAAAACTATTTATATATGTTCCTTTCGGCACCCAGATTTGTTTAACTTTGAAGGATTTTATATTCATGCCTTTTGGAACCCAAATTGGAATTGTTTTCACATGTTTGGGTCTATACCAACAAATGTTTTGATTGTGTACAATTTTTCTACAAATTATGCACTCGGATTTTTCTTGATTAATTTTTCCTTTAACACGTTCAGAATGATTATACCCAAGTCCTTGTCTAACAATATTAACACTTTGTTTCCTTAATAGCATATTCAGTGATTTTTCACTTTTGGAGAATTTTCCTAAAGGCATTGATAGTTGTTGGACTTGTATTTTAAGTGATTTATTTTCATTCAATAATCGTGTGCACTTTTTAATACAATTCACTCTCCTAATATTTTCACTCTTCTTCAAAATCAGAATTTCATTTTCAAGCAATTTAATTTTGATTTTTGATTTTTTAATCTCTTCTTCGAATGCTAGATGCTTACAACACTTAGGGCTTCTAGTTTGATAGTTTTTAACCAATTGATTAAGATATTTATTTTATTCTATCAAACTATCTCTTTGTGATTCAATTTCGGCATATTTTTCCCTAAGTCGTTCAAAACAGCCATTTACTTTGGGGAAATATATAAGTAATTCTGAGTGAGTAAGTTTTGATACCTCGCTTGGTTCGTCAGCATCGCTATCGGTTATATCACCACGAAGGCACAGATTTGCTTTCTCACTCTCACTACTATCGCTTTTGTTCCACATGACTGCAAAACTTCTTCTTTTTTATTACTTTTTTTGTCGAGTTGAATTCGGGGACAATTGGGCTTGATGTGTCCGGATTTGTTGCACCTATGACAGACGACCTCCTGTTCTTCTGGGTTGTCTAGTGCTTTGATTATTCTACTTATCAATTTTTGATTTAGATAGCTCAGCTGCTCCATCATCATTATCATCACTAATTCCTTTTTCAAATTCTGCTAAGCACATATCTTTAATTTCTGATTTGATTAAGGGGGATCTCTCATAGTTGTTGACTTTTGCACCATATATTGCATCAAAAGTATTCCAAATTTCTTGTGCACTTTCACAATGAGAGATAAAGTTAAAATTATCTTCATTAATATGAGAATATATTATATGCATAGCAAGAGCATTAATCAAGATAATTTTCTCGTCAGTTATATCACACCCATTTTCAATAATATCTCAACATTTAACATTAACCTATTTTAAATAAAATTCCATTTAATTTCCAATTTAAAAAATCCGTTCCAGCAAAAATAGGAGGGATAATACTTAACCGACACTCAGCAAAAGTAGCCATTTTGAAATTTTAAATTTTAAAAAAAAAATTCTTTGAAAAATCAAATCCCTTTTAAAAAAACAAAAATGGCTTTTGAACCTAGCTGTGATACCACTTATAGGATCGATTTCACCCTAGAGGGGGGTGAATAGTGTGATGCTATTAATTATAAAAATTATTGCAGAAGTTTATAAAATATTTTCAATACACATACATCAAAATAATAGAAGCACAGATAATAGCAAAATAATAAATGCAGAAATAGAACAACACAGAATTTACCCAGCTTTGGCAAAACCCTGCATACATGCTTCCCCGAAGGTTTCTACTAGAAATTAAGTAGTCAGACGCTTACACACGTAAACTCACGATACCTGCTATCGACTAGCCTTAACTCTATACTCAAAACCCTGCCACAATTCAGCCACTGAATTGCGAATTCTCGAACTACACCACCGTAGCTCGTCCCCTAGTCACACGACTAGAAAATACAATTGTTTAAAAGAGAAAATACAAATTTAAAACAATTAAAACCAAAACCCTAATTTTAAAATACTAAAGACCAACAAAAAAAAGCCAGCGCAAAATTAATCCCTTTGCTTGTATATTCCTTCGGCCCGTATCTCTTTCGATTCTTTGAATTAAAACATAGCTGCTTCTCTTCGTTCGTTCCTCTTTTCTCTGTGCAAAAACTAGGGCTTTTGATATCGAAGTAGCCTGCTTGAAGGTTGATCGACAAAAGTGGATATTGCTTTATTTTTCTTCGATAGTCGACTCTCTATCTCTGATTTGCTTCCGACTACTTCAATTAGTCAAGATTGTACGATGCTTCGAATCGGTACGTTTTTCCCTTTTTCGATTTATAGCATACTCAACTTTGATTCGAGTTCCTAATTAATGCTATGCTCTATGGTATTTCTTGAACTCGAATGATTAATTTTGGCTGATGATGATCGGGTTTTATACAATTGGAATTCCTATATTTTAATTTGTATACATTTGTTTGAATTCATCATTTAATATAGCTCGGCCATTGATTTTCGTATAGACGATGGTGATTTTTTATGACTTGTTCATAATCGTATGTTTCCTGGTAGCTTGATTATCATGGTGTTGATTTCTGACTTGGTTCTTTTACTTGGCTATCACGGTTTTGAATCTTTGGTACTTTGAATTTGCTAACAAACTGGGTTGACTTGCGGCTTGATCGTCATATCCACTTGCTGTTGGTCTCCATGTAGCTACTATTTCATGGAGATTTTATTCTGACTTGTTCGATATTATCTGACCGGTTTTGAAATTATGTTGACTTCGGCATGACCATGGTTTTGATTTTGGTTCCGTGAATTTCTCTGGTTATCATGGCTCTAACTTGTGCCTTTTTATACCGTTGTTTCATGATATATGTATACTTGATGTTCACTGGTCTTCGAGCTAGTTCATGTAGTCTCTGGTCTATATTCATTAGTGATTTTGTGGTCGCTTTTGTTTCCAGTCTTTTTTGTACATGATTGCATCTTTGAATCTGGTTTGGACTTGATCTCTTTGTAGTCTGGTTGCTCTGACAACTGTTTATTCAAGTCTGCATATATGTGCATACATTCATATGTATGTGTGTATGTATATATTGTTGGATTTGTACTGAGCTTGAGTTGTTTTCATGTGTATTTGAGTGTAGATTTAAGCTTTGTTGTTGTCTTTACCGTTGACCATTGCATTGCTCCATGTATTCATGTAGTCTGGTTAGCTTGTCACTATGTTGCATTGAACTTTGAGTTGTTGCATCATATGCGGTCAGGGATCATGTAGCTTGTCTGCACTTGCATTGTCTAAGTTGTAGCCTCGATCTCTGTCACTACCATATTGATGTTGTACTAGATTTTGTCTTCTGTCTTAGTTCGGTTGTTGAACTAGACTGTAGCATTTTGTAACCGAGTCTGCTTTATGTTGCATAGTCTGTTCATATGGTCTGCACATCCATGTCGCCTCCTCTGTTCCATTTTTGTTCTTTGTATATTTGTGTGTGTCACCGGTATCTTGTTGTATTTGATTCAATCGAGTTTGGTACCTTTTGTAGCATTGTTTTGTGATCTGATTTCGTCTTGAATTATGCAGTCTTGAGTCTTGTACATGTCTTCACTGTGTAGTCTGCACATATTGATTCAGTTGAGCTTGCACCAGTCTTTGATGATGTTGTGATCATTAGCTTGGTAGCAATCCTCATAGTATTTGTGAAATGCTGTAACTGTTCTTCGTTTCACTGTGCACTGCTTGACTCGAAGTCTAGTTGCCTTTTTGTGATGATCGTCACTTCTGCATTGTGTATGTTGTCATTACTTTGTGTATTCATATAGACTAGTGGCTTCATGTATATGATGCATGTTGGATTGTTGTCGATTTGTGCCTGTTAGTCTTCACTTGTACACATATGTTGTTCACTTGATCTTTTGCTTTTCACTGATCTATTTGTTATCACTTCAGTCTTGTACATTTTGATTTTTACCTGAGAAAGTTGCATTGTGTAGTTAGTTGATGTGCGTGCTTTGAACTTGTAGTCTTCACCGCAACCATATTGAACTAAACCCTATTGAGGCTGTCTTGGCCATTTTCTTGAACTTGTATTTTTTGGACTGTCTAGCCTCTGTTTTCATGTGTACAACTTGAACTTTGGTCGAGGCTTGATTTATGTGTCTTGACTATTTCATTCGAATTTGCACCTATGTTGAATCCACCTTGCAGGTCGGGTTTGATCTTGTGCTCGTGTTGTGACTTTATTTTGTTAGCACTTGATTTGAACCTGGATTTTGATTTGGGTTTGACCTTGTGCTCACCTGTCCCTGTAACTTTATCAAGTGTATATTGATATGCACGGTCTTATGGCATGTACAGTGATACACTATGCATGTCACAAGCAGTTCGTGTATGATGAATTCAAAATTAAATGATGACGAACAACCCAAATAACTGAGGCAAATAATATTTTCAAAATTAGAATTTATTTTAAACTCCAAAATATTTTCTTTTCAATTTTATTGCGTTAGTATTTATTTTGCAGATTGCTTAGATGCTGGATTCAATCTGGAATGAAGTTGAAGATCAATTTTAAGTGAACGAGTGATATGTAGTGAGGACAGTAATGTAAATTGAAAAATTGTGATGTAATCAAATTTGTATTATAATTGAAATTGTATATATATAATGAGAGCTCAAATTTATACTATTCAAAATTGTAATAAATATTTATTCGAATAAAATATCCATTTGAATTTAAACTCTGTGTTATTTATTTTATTCAGCAAATATTTATTTAATTCTCTGAAAATAATATAGTACATTAACAAATACATTTAAATGAATATATATATATATATATATATGTTTATTATCATCAAACAAAAATCATATACTTGCATATTCAACAACATCAAGCATGCAGGTTCAACTCAATCAATCAAGACTTCAAGCATGCGAATTCAAGTGTGAACCACAAATGCAACCATATGTGCATACATATATATATATATATATATATATATATATATAACGATGAAATAGTAGTAGGCTGAATCAGCATAAGCAAAGTGAACAGTGCAATCAACTAAGTGCATAGGCATAAAAACGAACACATATGGGCAGTGCACCATACCAGGATAGTACAAAGTATAAAGAAACATATATATGAAATGTAGCAATAAATTATCGAACCAGTCAATACAAGCAACTGAATAGTGACAGTAATCAAGTGTAGACAAGCCACATGAAGAGTAACAAACTACAAGATGTTCAACTACAAAAGGAACCAGTAATATACGTCAATGATCAAGTCGAACTCCATTTTTATCAAAGTCAGAAATTTCAAAAATATCAAGTCATGAGTCAAAGAAATTTAAAGAATTCGATTGTTGCCAGCAAAGAATATATTCAAATGAGAAAGGAACGGAATCAAATTCCAAAGCAAATCAAAGCCGTAGTGATCAAGCAATCAGGAAAATAAACGAATTGAACAAGTCTAAACAAATCGTATACACTCAAGCAAAATCGAATAGCAAAATAAATTATCAGACGAATTCAATTCGAATGGAAATTAGGAGAATTAAACCCCATGTAAACCCAATCATCATTCGCATTAAGATGCATTCGAGTTCAAGCAACAACAGAGAGGAATAAATTATTCAACTCGAATCAAAGTTGAGAATAATCAATAATCGGTAAAAGGCATTCACGTACCAATTCACGCATCAATTCAATCTCGACGAATTGAAGCTGCCAAGTGTAGTAAACAGAAAAATGATCGATTAACAAAGCAACGTGAGAACATGAATCAATCAACCATCAATCATCAATTTCCATTCCCAGTGCCCTGATTTATTGAAGAGGAATGAAAGTTTTTGAGCAAAAGAAAAGAGGCAGACAATTACACAAGGGAACGGGCCGTAGAAATAAAAAGAGAAAAGGGGGACATTTTCTTATCACTACTTATTTGAATTGGGCCGGTTTCTTTTATATTGGGCTTTATTAGTTAAATCAGGATTTTATTGTTTTTAAGTTGTTTTTAATTTGTATTTCTTTTAAACTTTTGTAAATTCTAATCGTGTGATTAGGGGACGAACTACGGTGGTGTAATTCGAGAATTCGCAACTCATTAGCTAAGCTGTGGTAGGGTTTTGAGCGTAGAGTTAGGTTAGTCGATAGCAGGTGTCGCGAGTTTATGTGTGTAAGTGTCTAACTGCTTAATTTTTAGTAGAAACCTTGGGGGCAGTACGTAGGCAGGGTTTTGCCGAAGCTGGGTAAATCTTGTGTTCTATTTTTTGCTTTTAATATTTTGCTATTATCTGTGCTGCTATTATTCTGCTATTATCAGTGATGCAATTATTTTATATGATTCCGCATTAAATTTTTATAATTGATAGTATCACCCTGTACACCCCCTTCTAGGGTGAAATCGATCCTACGCAAAGTATACAATAGAAATCAATGACCTTTATTATGAACAAAATCAGTCGTAGAGTTAGATATATGTAACAAATTACATAAATATCCCTAGGGCATATCCCTGACTCTATCCATCTTCCATTTGCACCTAGGTCAATATGTAATCTTGTTCCCATTCCTTTGATCGGCTTTCTCAAAACAGATTGAGTTAGTCCCTTAGTTAGCAGATATGTTATATTCTCTTAACTATCTACTTTGCCAGTCAACTTTCTTCAACGCTAATGAGTTTCCTTTATCACATGGAACTCTTCGGAGCATGTTTCTCAAATTCCAGTGAGATCTAGGTTCTTTCGCAGCCTGTATTGTGGCATTGTTATCGCATAATAATATTATGTAATTCCCAAAAATTAGAATTATGCCCAGCTCGGCTATAAATTTGTGCATTATACAACTTTTATTGTGGTGCCATTTAAGACAATGCACTTTGCATTTTGGTCATCCACCAGATTTCGTTTGGAACAATTCTAACTTAAAGCTACTTAGTTAAGATTTGATCATGAAATTGGGATCGACATATTATACTCGACATTACTCATGCAGTTTAATTCTTAATACTCCTTTATAAGGAGTTCATTGTTTATATGAATAATTCTATAGTATTTAGTAAATACATTAGAACACTCTAAATTATCAATTAATGATCTTAGTTTGGATTTTATACTTGCTTTATGTATCAAATATGTACGCGAAATGCGATATTATAGACAATACAACATGTACGATAATTCCTATTGTCAATGCATAAGTAATCCATTATACATGCTCCACATTAAGCATTTTAAGGTATTTATGTACAACATTTGGGATATTCCTAATATCCTTTTATACCAAATATAAAAGGTGTCCTTTCAAATTCAATAATGAGAATTAAACAACCAAACCATAATGATTTTAACATAGATACGTCTATAACAATCATAAGTCTATTGTGCACTTACAGTTTTTAGAAATATTCTAGTACTTTTATAGTTCTTTCTTACAGACACACGCTTCCTTTGAATTTTGACTGAAATTCAAAGTGTTTTATCTTTTTGTTAAAATCTTCAAGTTAAAGTAGTTCAAGGTACTTAGATAAGAGACCTAACTCTTAGGCAAGCATGTTCACGGAAAAATAGTTAAATACGCAAGTATACAACTAAACAAATGTTCAAGTCCTTAGTCAAAAAGTCACGATATGGTTTTGACATACGATCATTTAACTACCAAATCAAGCTTTATTAATTTCCTGATTACAAAATGAAAATGAGGAAGGAGAGTAGTTCAGAATTTCCCTTACTTAGTTGGGGGTACATGCCTATTTGTAGAAAAACTTTGACCTCGAATCTTTAACATGTGGCAACTATTGAGCTTGGACGTTTGAAATTTTATTGACGTGACACGTTAGTGATATAACATGTGGCATAGCTTGTTTTTACTTTTTTAAGATGATGTGATATGGATGGATCAATCAGGAGTCACCACATGGCAAGTTTGAATGACTCTTATTCTTATTATTAGACATTCAATGGTTGTATTCCTTGAGCTCGATAGCACTTTCCTTGCCATTCGACAATTTTTCTCCCTAGACCCTCTATAGCTTATTCATTTGGGTCTTTTATAGCTTTGTACCATGATTCATGATAGCCCTAACTTTGGCTTTCGATGGGGGTATACCTTAATGCACTATCGCTCCATATCTTGACATGTGATAGCTATACGTCATGCGATAGCTCCATACCATGACATGCGATAGCTCTACGTGTTGCCATACGATAGACGGTGGAATTGAGTCAGCCAGCAACTGAATAATTGGGTAAATTTCATTTTTTTACTTGTTTGGATCTTTAATGGGCCTATGTAGTCTAATTCATTTACAACTTTTACAAATTTTATGTTAAATAAAATCAATATTTTATTTGAATTTATACATAATTTGTATTATATATTTTATATACATATACATATATATGTATATGTATCATATACACATATATGCATGCGTGCTAGTTAATAAGATAATATGTACATGATTTGATATGCCTACGTATAGATGTTGTGATTTACACTACAACAGACACGTTAGCCCCTCTTGTATACGAATATATTATCTATATATATATATATATATATATATATATATATATATATTTGAATCACATTAATATATAAGTAAATGTATATATATGTATATATGTATTGTATGTATACTAAATGTTAGCTGTAAATAATTTATATATAAAACATTTTTACATATACATATATATATTAGTATGCAAATATGTATATAATAATTAAGTTACCAAATTAATTAAATAATAGTTTATAAAATAATTTTAACACATACATACATATGTATATATAATATAAAGATGTGAATAAATTATTAAAATAATATTTCTTTTTTTATTTTAAATTAGTTTTTACAATACATATAAATATATATAATTAGATGTGTGTGTGTATCAATATAAATAATAAATTAAAATTCTATAGAAATTATATTCCTGCAAATTTTGCTCATGGCCAAATATAACATTTATTTATTTTTATCAATTTCTTTACGATTTTGCAAATTAAATCATTTTAAATTGAAAATCCATGTAACAAAAATAAAATAAAATAAAATACAAAAATATTATTTTGAAAGTATGACATATAAAATTTTATTATTTGTAATATATACACATACATAAATATTTAAATTACCAATCTATTTTAAGTTAAATAAATAAATAAATATATTTATTTGAAATAATTTTTTTACTAGCGAATGCATTTTATACATGAATAATTTTTTTCAGAATTTAAAACATATGATATATAATATTACAATTTTAAGTATGAATTTTAAGTAAAAAAATCATTTAATAATATTATTTTAATAATTTTTTCAGGGACGTGAGCATCAACTAAAGAAACATACATAAAAACTACATATATATATATATATGCATTCATATAAACAACCATCCGATGTGATAACATATCGATATACAAATTCGTCATATGTATACCATCTAATAGATATGTAATAATCCAGGAGTTAATTTTCTAATTAATTAAGTTTAATTATGGTTTATTAATTTTAGCAGTGATTTGTGAAATTTAAATTGTGAAATTAAATCTAATTTTAGGAATTATTGATTTGATTTATTTAAGAATTGAGCTTCATTTTTTAAATGGGATTTCAATTCCAACCTGAGATGTTAATTTAGGAAATTTGATTAGGAATTTTATTTGGATTTTTGTGAGTTTGGAAAATTGTGAAAAAAATCTTATATTTGAGAAAATGGATTTATTTAGATTTAAAATGGTTAACTTTTGAATTTTTCATTTTATGTAAATAAGAGGTTGTCTCTATTTAAATATTAAAAAGAATGTTAAATAATTGTTTAAATTTTGTTTCTTTCTTTTATTTAGAAGTTAAAGACTGAAGTATAATGTAGAGTTTTATGTATAAAAAAATATGTGAAATATAATTTTAATTGAGTGTTTAAATGAAGGAAATAGGTAGAAAATAGGGTTTTAAGTTATTTAATTAAAATATGGGTTTAGACCCGAGAAATTATCAACACATTAGTGCAAATAAGAGAAACCTTATCTCCTAGACAACTCAAAATGAACCGTACGCTCATTAGGAAATTTCAGTAAACAAATATTGGGTTTTTCTCAAAATCAAGAAACCCTAAACCTAGAGAGTAAAATTCTCAAAATAAATTTGGAAAAATTGTTAGAAAATCCAAGAGAAATAGAGTAAGTGTTTTAATATCTCCACCTTTTAGATCCATAAAAGAATGATTTCGTTCTCTTTTTTAATCAAATCGCTTGTTGGTTGGCTTTTGTTCTTGAGTTTTTTGGTGAAGCTAGGAGTTTAGCAAGGCTTAATTAAGGATCTAATAAGCTATCGAAAGTTAAAAAGGTGAGTTTGCCTCACCACCTATTTCTAAATTTATGTGCATATGATTGTTGGTTGCGATTTGGATTAAAGTGGATGAATTTTGGTTGTATTGTTCATGTTTATTCAATTCATTTTCTAAAACTGCTGAACCCTAGTCTTTGATATCATTTGGTTAATGATTATAGCTTCCTAGACAAATGCATGTTAGTTTCCGAGGTCATATGGCAGATATCAGTCGCCAAGACGAACTGGAATCATGCCGAAAATTGATGAAGTTCTTCGTAGGGGGAAATGGTACGTGGAACTCAAGTTCTAGATCCATAACCGGTGGATCGGTCATGTAAGACTGGTGCATCGGTTGTTGCTTGGAACGTGAGTTCCAGGTGGACGCAAGCCCCTCTCTAACCGGTCACTTGAATCTGAATTTCGCTATCCCTTGTTTGTGGATTTCCAAGTGTTTTATTGGTTGATTTTGGAGGTATGAATTAGTGTTTTGGTAATTCAAATTGGATTCAAAGTTTTGATGTTTATTTACTTATTATATATATATATTCAATTTACTAAAAGAAAACGATCTTATTCTCTTTAGTAAATGATTTTAAATAAGTAAATATATTTATTAAGTATTGTAAATAGAAGAGATTATGGATTGGGAATATGGGTTTTGGAAATATAAAACCTAAGTTTGTTTTAAACAAATATATGATTACAAAGATGGGTTTGGAATAAGAGATGTTATGGATTTTAAGTAAATGGTTACTCAAATATATAGTCATTAGGGAAAATTATTTGTGAAAACATATATATATATATATATAATTTTTCATTATTATACAATATTAACGATTATTTGATATATTTAAGTATCATAAATATAATCATAAAATATATCGTTAGTGTCATAAATATATCAAATAATCGTTAATATTGTATAATAATGAAAAATCATATATATATATCATATATACTTATGACACAACTCATAACTATCATAAATATAAAAAAGATGATATATATATATATACTTATATAAAAAAGATGATATATATATATAAAAGATGATATATATATATATACTTATATAAAAAAGATGATAAATATATACTTATATATATATATATATATATACTTATATAAAAAAGATGATATATATATATACTTATATAAAAAAGATGATATATATATATACTTATATAAAAAAGATGATATATATATATACTTATATAAAAAAGATGATATATATATATATATATATATAAAAGATGATAAATATAAATATATCATATATATATATATATACTTATGACACAACTCATAACTATCATAAATATAAAAAAGATGATATATCATAAGTATCATAATATAAATATATAATCGTAAATAGGTATAATAATGAAAAATATTATATATTATGTTCTCTCTGGATTTCTCTTTTATATAGAGATTTGAAATATTTAACATAAATTGGAATTATGGATTATTTTATTTAAGGATATATATATATATATATATATATATATATATTTGAGAAATAATCGAATTACAAATTTTTAAAATGAATAGTTTGAAAGTAATTATGTAAATAAAGGGTTATAGAAATCATTTTCTATATGTTAAATTATATTATTTATTTTCAAAAACCAAAAACTCTTAACGGATTTTTATTGGATTTAACACTTGGTTATCTATATACTATTTTTGCAATTTTGTATGGCTTTTGGATTTGGAGAAGATTTTAAAAATAAAATGTTTTGGGAACCTTAATTATATAATTTAGGGAATGCTAATAATTCACATAGCATTATTGATTGGTTTAAATGCTTTTAAATAACGCTTCGTCGAATATTTTACAACTCACTGAATCAAATGATTGAGTGGCACATACTAGCCCATTAGCGGATACTCGAATTTCACCGGGTAGTATGGGATGCCTTAGTTCAATTCTTATGATTGCTATTAGAATGTATTTAACAATTTAGAGTTGTATTCTCCTTTGGTGTTTGGTGGGACCAATAGATCCTTAAGAGAATATAGTTAAGGTTTTCCAATGGTATCTGGAACATGTGAGATTTACTATCATCTAGTAAATATTTGAATTTCACCAAATGGTATGAGATGTTTTGGTTAAGTTCTCATGCTTACTAAAGGTGACAGACTAGGCACTTTATAGTTTACTTTCCTTTGGAGTGAGAAACTCATGGATTTTTATACGATCCTTGTTATCGGAATGAGTTATGTCTTCTCCGGTCTGGTTTTCATGGGTTTTGAGATTCTGTTTTCATAGTATGGATGATCGTTGGTATCTGATCAGTATGAGTGATAGCACCACTGTTTTCCGACGGTATAAGTAATATCATTGAGATCATTCTTGCGTTTGATTTTCTTAGATTTTGAGATATTCTTCTTTGGTTTGGAATTTTTGGATTTTTGATTTATTTTATGTTTTTGATTAAATCTGTGTTTTATGATGGATTTGATGACTGTGATTTACCTTGCGTTTTGTGAATTTGGTATTCTTGTGTCTTAAGATGTGATTAGAATTGGACTATTTCATTGACATGTTATATATATGTATGTATGTATGACACCTATATTTATCTACATGTCAGATATCCTTATGTTATATCTTGTTCTTACCCTTTTGGATATTAAGAGATAGTTTGACCTGGGTGTTATTTTAATGCTCGGGTCAAGCCGAGACTTTTCAGGTCACAGGATAGGTTGACCTTTGGATGGCTAGCAAGCAGATAAACATTTTTGACTTTTAGTTTATCCCATTTGGGACTTTGAGTTTTGTATATGAGGCGTACAATTGAGATAAAGATTATACTAGATGTATATTATGTGAGTCTAGTTTTATATTTTGTAGACCACTGTTTGTATATGTGTATGAGGTTTATTATTCTGTTGTCATCCATGATTACTGTTTTATATGATATATTGTTCTGATTCTAAGAAACCGATGTGTTTATTGCTTTGAACTGAGATTATACACATCAAATTTTATATCAGATATTTAGTAGAAAGATAAGGATGACGTGTCAGTGTTAGTTTAAAGTTATATTCACATTTTGTCGCCCTTTACAAGTCGTATTCTCCGCATTATCATACAACATTAATTATGATGTTCTTTAATAATATGGGTATAACGGTGGAGCTGTTATAGGTTGGTGTCAGAGCTAAGACAGAACATTATAGCATATAAAATCACTGACCTAGACCTAGTGAGACTTAGAGTCCTGTCCCTTGAAGTGTGTGCTAGATAGTTATGTTAATTATCTGTATAGGTATAGGAATATAAAATGATTATCGAAATGATTTGGGATGTATTTTGATTTAAAAAATTTATTTAAATAAGTTTGGATTTGTGACAATCAAATTTTGGAAAGTGATGTGTTAGAATCCTTTAGAGTTTGGAAATTTAATTTTGGATTGTTGGAAAATTAATTTTAAACTTTAAAGAGACAAATTGGAATGAATTAATTTAAAGTGAACTATTTTCTTTTAACAGAAAATATGGAAAATTTGAGTAGATGAGTTTAAAATTTAAATAATCAGGGTTGAGCAGCGAAATTTTAGAAGTAGAATTGTTCCGTTGTAAATGACTATTTAGTTTTGGTTGATTGGTTGTTAAGAATTGGTGGCTTGGTTGTATTTATTTATACTATATTCTCGGATGCTTGTGATAATAAAATAAATATAAATAAGGAAAACTGTGATTATTTATTATGTTGACTTATCCAGAAAACGTTTAGGACTTTGATCGATACGTGGGATACATTCTTATCGATAGGAGCTCCTAAACATCGAACGAGACATTTTGACATAAGAAATAGTTAAATTGGGAATTTGGAAAATATTAGAGTTAAGATAATTTAAAATAATATTTTAGCCATCGAATAAATTATGAAAAGAGGAAAGCATGGCGAGACAACATTGATATTCTTGGCAATCAACATTGCAGCCAACTGGAGAAATGAATCACTAAATTTCTTGGCTTAACGTTATTTTATATAACAAAATAAGTTAAGGTAAATGTTTTAAATTTGGGAATTGGTATATATTAAAGTTAATTAGAATTTTTTTGAAAAGATAATAATTAGAAATTTACTTTCATTTATGAATTTAACTTTTAAATTCTTTGGTTTAAACGGAAGTAAATTATTATATATAAACCTTAATTAATAAGAAGTTAAAAATTAAGAAAGTTTGAAAGCAATTTTTGGAAGTAAAAAGATATTTGGTGGAAAAGTATGTATACTTGTATATACAAAGGTGATAATTTTTTTTTGGCAAGGCCGACCGGTTTTATAGTGGACCGTCCACTTTTTATTACGAATGTAATAAAAATTTTAGATACAAGAGTAAGATAAAAACACCTTAACTGCTATGAAAAGGAAAATAGAGCACTGGAGTGTGACAAACATGCCACGGCTACAAAATAACGCCTAGACTACGTCTCCTCCGCGGTTGGAAAAGTACCAACATCCACAATCACATGGGAAGAAACTAAAGGGACATTCCCAAAAATACCAGCATAGGGGCGGAAAAGGACTACAAGACATGGATCATAAACCATAGCATCAGATGAGCATATGAAGGAACGATCCCAAGTAGAATCAGCAAGCAAGTCAGTATTCAAAGCCGCATACGGACCATCCACATCGAGAACTAAGGAGTCACCAGAAGGCTTGTAATAAAGGCATCTAAGGTCCAAATGATCATCCGAAACAAATCGAAAATAGGAGTCATCCAAGGGGTTCAATCGCATATCAGAAATGTGATCAACCCAACATCCCTCGGACTCGTCCCAAACAACTGGCAAATGAGGAAGAACTGGAATAGGAACCGTAGAAACATCAGAAGGAGCCACAGAAGATGAAGGGGAAGCAGGCTGAGCATCAGAACAAGGAGGCGGTTCTGGGACATAAAAAGGAGTAGGAGGAGGAGCAACCTGAGGAGAAACCTTAGGAACCCATTTCCTAAGCGGAGGCCGAGGAAGAGGGATCTTAGGAGCCGTCGCAAAAACATCAGAATGTGAGCAGACGATTGCCTGGTGGCCAAAGGAGTGACAGGAGGAACAAATGTCAGGAACCCAACCGTAGTGAACCCGGACTTCCACTACGTGCCCAACAACTAACTGAACGGGAATAGAGGAAGGGAGGGGCTTAGAAGGGGAAATCTCGATCAGAGCCTTAGCGAACATCAATTTATCACGTGCAACCGTATTAGTGTCAAAACATTTCAATTTACCTACATTACAAGATAGCCAATTCAAACCAAGTAAAGGTTGAAGAGCAGAGGGGATATGGGAAAAGTAGACCCAAACAGGGATAGAGAGGACTTGCTCACGAGCACCAGCAACAGTCGGAGACCAAGGAATAATAATAAAAGGTTGCCCACCAAAAAAATAAGGCTCAGCCTTAAGAACACGACAACGATCGTCGGCGGAGGAGAATAAAAGGAAATACATGGAATCAACCAGCCTAACACGAAGATCGCCATGAAGTCTCCAAACCCTACGACAAACCGAACCCGCATCAAGCAGGCGATGAGGTGGGTCTAGAAAGAATCCAACCAAGTAATCTGACCAATAGTCCAAACCAACTTGCATAACAATGGAAGGAGGGATCATCACTCCATTTTCCTCAACAATTTCAAAATCAATCGGATTGTAATCACCCGCATCCGGGGCAATGAGGTAAATAGCGAAGACCAAGATTTCGAACAGGACAGGGAGGGAGCAGCAGGAGGCTCCACGTCAATAGGTCTATCAACAGCGGCAGCTTGGTTAGATTCAACAGAAAACTTATCAAAGAGAATGGGAGCACAGTTCTCAACAGCATTAAGTCGAACACAAGGAGTGCATCGAGCAAGACACGAACGTTCAGAAGCAGCTGCATGCAATACTCGGCCAGACAATCCATACTCCACCCCACCAACACAAGAGTCATCAACCTCAGCCACACGCGGTGGCAAACCATCGGTGTCAGATAGACAAACATCACCTGAAATAGGGGACGATAACACAGTTCGCGGGAGTGAGCCAACAACAGCAGCTACGGATGTAGGAAATGAGGGCAGAGGAGGAAAATCAGCGTCGGCAAGTAAAGAAGGCACAGGGCAAGAAGTCGCTGGAGGCAAGACCTTAAATATTCTACCAGATCTAGTGGAAGATGTCATGGGGGGCGGGGGATAGGGAAGGATGGGAAGTTGAGGAGAGGCAGGCATGAAGGGGACAGAACGGAAAGGGCAGGCTGGTCGCAAACGGAAGCTAAATGAAGCAAAAATTCGAACGGAGAAAAAGCAAAGGCGAAACAGACGATGCCACTAATTGCCTTTTCAAATGAAACTTATGTGCTTATTTCGAGCAAGTACAGGTACATGAAGCTATTGGATGAAAGGTGATAAGTTTTAAAAGAAAATATTAATTAGAATTTTGATAAAAGTATTATGTAAATGATTTAAAACTTGATATTATTATTTGTGGGAGTAAAATATTTTTGTAGAAAAATATTTTAGGCAATAAATTTAAAAGGGAAATTTATCTACTAGTATATATGCTTTTAAAAATTTAGTAGTTTAGAAAATAAAAATGGAGTGCATTATACACACACACATATACACATATATACATAAAATTTTGGATGATATGTGCAGCCACATTAGCAATAACGGAGGTCGGTGGCAAGGCCATGTTGACTTCACGGTCAACTTTGCGGCAAATTAACAAAGTGATTTGCTATAAATAGATGGCAAGGCAACATCATTTTCTTATTTGATCTTTGTAAAGTATGAGTGTTTATTTTAAAATAGACGCTAAGATGAATAAAATTTTATATTTTAATTTATCATGTATAACATTTATGGTTTAGATGGGTGATAATATTTTGGAAATTTAATTTACAGATTTTTTTCTGTTAAGGAAATTACGGAGATGCAATTGCTTTAAAGGGGAAGTTAGCAACAACCCTATTGTTAATTTCCAAATTAATTAAGTTTAATTATGGTTAATTAATTTTAGCAGTGATTTGTGAAATTTATATTACGAAATTAAATCTAATTTGGGAATTGTTGATTTGATTTATTTAAGAAATGAGCTTCATTTTTTAAAAAGGATTTCAATTCAAACTTGAAATGTTAATTTTGGAAAATTGGTTAGGAATTTTATCTAAATTTTCTAAATTTGGAAAATTGTGAAAAAAAATCTTGTATTTGAGAAAATGGATTTATTTATATTTAAAAATGGTTAACTTTAAAAAATTTAGTTTTATAGAAATAAGAGATTGTCTCTTTTTAAATACTAAAAATAAGGTTAAAATAATTGTTTAAATTTTATTTCTTCTTTTATTTAGAAGTTAAAAGATTGAAGTATAATGTAGAGTTTTATATATAAAAAATTCTATGTGAAACATAATTTGAATCGAGAGTTAAAATGAAAGGAATAAGTGGATAACAGAGTTTTGATTTATTTAATTAAAATATGGATTTGGGCTTAAGCAATTATCAATCCATTAGTGCAAATAAGAGAAACCTTCTCTCCAAGACAACTCAAAATGAACTATGCGTTTATTAGGAAATTTCAGTAAACAGAAATGGGTTTTTCTCAAAATCAAGAAACCCTCAACCTAAAGAGTAAAATTCTCAAAATATATTTGGAAAAATTGTTAGAAAATCCAAGATAAATAGAGTAAGTGTTCTAAACCCTATCTCCACCTTTTAGATCCATAAAAGAATGATTTAGATCTCATATTTGATCAAATTGCTTGCTGGTTGGTTCGTATTGTTCAGTTCTTAGGTGATTTTTGTGAAGCAAGGAGTTTAGAAGGCTTGATTAAAGATCTAGTAAGCTATATGAAGTTAAAAAGGTAAGTTTACCTCACCAATTTATTTACATATGATTGTTGGTTGCTGTTTAGATTAAAATGGATGAATATTGGTTGTATTTTTCATGTTTATTAGGTTTAATTTCTAAAACTAGTGAAATCCTAGTCTTTGATCTCATTTGTTTGATAATTATAGTTGCCTATATGAATGCATATTAGTTTATGAGGTCCATGGTAGATATCAGTCATTGCAACGAACTGGAGTCGTATCTGAAATTGATGAAGTTCATTATAGGGGAAACCGCAACTAGAACTAGCTTTCCAGGTTTGTAGCCAATGGATCGGTCGTGTATGACCGGTGCATTGGTCGTCACCTGGAACGTGAGTTCTAGGTGACTGCAAGCCCCACTCCTACACGTAGCTTGAACCTAAGTTTTGCTATGCTTTGTTTGTGGATTTTCGAGTGTTTTGTTGGTTGATTTTGGAAGTTTGAGTTAGTGTTTTGGTAATTCAAATTGGATTCAAAGTTTTGAAGTTTATTTACTTATTATATATATATATATATATATATTTTAAACAAACAATTTTACAAAAGAAAGCAATCTTATTCTCTTTAGTAAATGATTTTAAATATATATATATATATATATATATATATATATATTAAGTATTGCCGATAGAAATGATTATGGATTTTGGAATATGGGCTTTGTAAATATAGAGTCTAAATTTGCTTTAAATAAATATTTGATTGCAAAGTTAGGTTCGGAATAGGAGACATTATGGATTTTAAATAAATAACTACTAAATATGTAGTCTTCGGGGAAATTTATTTGAGAATTATGGATTTCTCTTTTATATAGGGATTTGAAATAACAATATATATAAGTATCTTTGATATAAATTAGAAGTAGGGATTATTTTATCTAATGATAAACATATATATACACACACACACATATAAATATTTGAGAAATAATTGAGTTATGGATTTTTAAAATGAATAGTTTGAAAGTAATTATATAACTAAAGGTTTCAGAAATCATTTCTATATTAAATTATATTATTTATTTTCGAAAACCATAAACCCTTATCGGATTTTTATTGGATTTAACAATTTGGAGAAGATTTTAAAAATGAAATGTTTTGGGAACCTTAATTCTATAATTTGGGGAATAGAAATAATCAACTTGCCGTATTGATTGGTTTAAATGCTTTTAAATAACGCTTTGTCGAATATTGTACAACTCATCGAATATAATGTTTAAGCAGTGCTTACTAGCCTATTAGCGAATACTCAACTTTCACCGGGTAATATGAGATATCTTGGTTAAATTCTTGTGATTTCTATTAGGAAGTATTTAACACTTTAGAGTTGTATTCTCCTTTGGTGTTTGGTGGGACGAATAGATCCTTAAGAGAATATAGTTCCGGTTTTCCAGTGGTATCCAGAATGAATGAGATTTACTAGCTTCTAGTAAATACTTGAATTTCACCAAACGGTATGTGAGATTTTGGTTATATTCTCATGATTACTAAAGGTGATAATATTTGGCACTTCAGAGTTTACTTTCTTCTGATGTGCGGCATAGGGCTGCTGAATCCTTAAGAACTAAACTCGTGGATTTTATACGATCCTTGAGATCAAAATGAGTTATATCTTCTCCAGTCAAGTTTTCATAGGTTTGAAGATTCTGTTTTCATGGTATGGACGATCATTGGTATCTGATTAGTATGAGTAATACCGCCTTTTGTTTTCATATGGTATAAATACGATCGTTGAGATCATTTTGTATTTGATGTTATTAGATTTTGAGATATTCGTCTTCGGTTTGGAATTTCTGCGTTTCTGGTTTATTTATGTTTTACGATTGAAATATTTTTGTATTTTATGATAGATTTTATGATTACGATTTATTTTGCGTTTTGTGAATTTGGTATTCTTGTATCTTAAAATGTAACTAGAGTTGGACTATCCCATTGACATGTTATATATATATATATATATGTATATGTATGTATGTATGTATGTATATATGATGACACGTGTATCTATCTATATGTTATATATCCTATATATCCTAGTGATATATCTTGTTCTTACCCTTTTGGATATATAGAGATAGTCTAACTCAAGAATTATTTTAATGCTCGAGTCAGGTTGAAACTTTTCAAGTTACAGGACAGGTTGACCTTCGGATGGTTGTACTAGCAAAGAGATAAACATTTTTGACTTTTAGTTTATCTCATTTAGGACAACGAGTTTTGTATATGAGATGTATAATTGAGATAGAGATTTATACCAGATGTATAGTATATGAGTCTAGTTTTATGTTATGTAGACCCACAGTTTGTAAATGTTTACGAGGTTTATTATTCCGTTGTGATTTGTATTTACTGTTTTATATGATGTACGGTTCTTTAATAACATAGGTGTAGTAATGGGATCATTAAAAAATGATATATTAAATAAATTTGAGATTATTAGGTCGGATATGAACCCTACACCATTACCTGATATGAACACGTTGAATGCAAAATAGTGCTCCTTGAGTCTAATTCCAATTCTGAAGTTGCTAACTCCTGATCTGCCTTAGCACCGACGATCATATCGAAACGTTTTGATGTAATTTTGTACTTGGATTTTTGGAGCTTAGAGAGGGGGAGTGCTGGCAAAAATATGCAGAGAGGATGGAGAGAAAAAGTATCAAAAGAAATGACTTAAAAGGTAGCTTATAAAATGGAGGTCAAGAGAGTGAATAATGGATCACATCCTAATATCTCCCTCTTACCATTTCCATCCTTTTTAACCATTTAAAATCCTCTCTTTTTTCAATTATATAGCCGATCTAAACATGCCTCCTTATAGCCGTAATAGCATGTCATTTGGGCCTTAAATCTAGTCCAAGTCCGAACAATATTTAATGGAATTTTAAGTCTAATTTAAACACGTACCAATATCGTATATCGACCGGTATATTTATAACAATTATAAACACGCCATTTAATATTGTTCAATACATCAAATAAAATTTCATAATAATATTTCGTAAGTGTCAATTAGTTCATACAATTTATAAGTGAATTAAATCGAGAGGTCAAAGGAATGTTCAACATTTCGATTGTGTACCCTTAAGTGTAAATTTAGTCAGCTATTGACATTGAACAATCCAAATATTAACATTCACATATCACTTAGCAGATGGTGTGACATTATAAAAAATATTGCTTATTTGATTTTAGTAAATCTCGATTTTAATTTATTAAACGTTACCGTTAGCGACAATTATTTACACTAATTCTTTTCGTCAAACTATATCACTTTGGACTAATGCGAATTTGGTAATGGTCAAAATTCCAGTATCATCCATATTTAACTCTATAGTCCAAACACAAAATCCTTGACTTAAATAATAACAACAACAACGGTTAGCCGAATTACCATAGCCAGAGATTTTGACTTTTAGTTGACTTTAATTGACCATGATACTAACCCCGTATAACTAAGTAGACGAATCCTCTTTTGAATAATGTTTCACATTCAATACTTCCACTCGACCCAACTATAGTCGTCCAATGGATACCATGCCATGATTCGACTATAATCAAAGTAGAGCTTTTATATTGAGGATCAACATGATTCTCAAGATAAGAGAATCGTGTAAATTAGTCACTTTGATATTTTTCATTTGAACTTAGTTATATTAACCAATATAAACTATCGAGTGAGTCAATCCATGATTATCCAATAACTATCAGTAAATAAACCTTTGGTTGCCTCCTAGTAGTCATGAATAATACACTGTCCAATATTTGGAGAGCATTATGTACTCTAGTTTCAACGGATGCATTGATATCCAGTCTCGATGCATCTTGACTAGGAATATTTAACATGATGTGTTTATTATATTATGATACAATACTCATGGTAACAAGTATTTGTAATTACTATCGCCAACAACCATTTATGTATTTTCTGTTAAATATATTTTAATTAAACATTTAATTATTTATAATATATTACAACAAATATACAATAGAAAGAAAACATTTTTGTTATGAATGACAATTGAGTACAGAGTTATTGATTTACAATAAATTATAGAATTGCCTCTAAAGCATACCCCTGACTCTATTAATAGCTTCATATGTTGACATGCTATAACTTCATACTTTGACATGCAATAGCTCTACACTTTGACATGCGATAACTCTACACTTTGATATGCCATAGCTCTATACTATGATATGTGATAGTTGTGTATCTCGTCGTGCAATAGCTTTATATCACAACTTATGATAGTTTTATCCTTGTTGTTCGATGACTCTTTTCTTCTTTGCATGTGATAGATCCACCTTGGCCCATGATAATTTTAGACCTTGTCCTCTAATAGCTTGCACCTTAACCTTCAATGGCTCTACTCTTTGACCTACAATAACTTTATTCTTTAATCTTCAACAACTTTTGTCATTACCCGATAATAACTCCTTGTTTTAACTTAAAATTTTTAAGATGTAACAAGTACCAATAGCAATGGCAGACCTAGTAATACGACGATATGCCACACCTGTCCATTAGTCTGCAAATTGACAACATGCATAGTGATAAGTGCAATATAATGATAGATATAAATTGCAATGATAAACATACGTGATAATCCTTGTATTACCATATATGAAGCCAACCAAAACAATATGTAAATCGATATGTTCACTGAATTGAAATGAACTTAATCGATCAAGCGCGACCCTATAGCTAAAGACACATAGTAATGCAAGCAAGCGATATATACTACTACTGGCTAATTATGCTAAGTAGTTATTTGACAAGCATCAAAGATATATAATTTATCGAAACAAAAATGGTATGTTAAATATTATCATTATGATGAAATAATGTTTGAGTATGCTAGCACGCACACATTCTTTGTAGTCAACTTGACGTGAATGTTTACTGCAATAGCAATCAGTACCCCCTACAAAGTTCAAGAAAAACCATATAAGTATTCGATTCGACAATTAGCTAGAACCAAAACAAATCATGTCACGTGTTTAGGATGTTTTCTATGTCCCATAACATGCTCTAGGCTTGGGAAAACTACTAAACATATTGTCGCTACATACTATTCCGAAAAACTCTAGTATTACCCATCCAAATATCCAATATAGCTCGGCCATGGTCGGCCTTCCTAAACTAGCCAGAACTTCATGCCCAAAATCAATAAATTACCCTAACTTGGTGTTAGGTTAACATAAAATAGGTTTAATTAGCACTTCATAATATTTCATAAAGTTTAGCCAAAATCCCTAAATCTGTCATGAACACCGAACCTAGCTCAAATGGTTCGTCTTTGTATGCAACAATGCATGGAATTATGGAGTAAATTGATGAAATTGTGTATGGGGTGGTGTCTTAAGTCATTACCCGATGAAGTCTTAGAGACATTTTCTTGAAATTATGAAGAAATTGCTTCAATATGGCACGACAACTAAAGGTAGACGAAAGGTTTCTACAAATGGAAAATGAAATAAAGTGTTTGAGGATAAGTTGGGCATTGTGTATTTATAGTGTTTAAGTAATTGGTTCAGCACAAAATAAAATTACCCAACCGACCAAAAACACGCCGAGCCAATAACACATCGAACCGTATGAGCTCTTTGAAGAATCTTGGGTTCCGCGACTTGAAAGACGTTACTAAGTGCTAAATTCTTAGATGTTAAAAAATGTTTGAGAAATTTTCTCAAGATAAACAAGACTTCACAATGACCTTACCGAAACAGACTAAATTGCAAATGGAACCACTTAAAGTTTGAGATAATAATTGCAATAAAGAGAGAAGATATTGGATGAAGTAAAGCACACTTCATATTCACGAAATTATGGTTTAGAGGCAAGTGTTGTGGGAAATTTTGACCACAATACGTTGGATGTGAAAAGATATTAGGGAGAACAGAAACAACTAGAAAGTCTATAATAAGAGTTCCATTACATGATTACAGGGCAAGGCAAAGTGAAAATTGGATAAAAAGATAACTCAAGAAAATCAGGAGAGAAAACCAAGTTTCATGGTCAAAGTAAACAGTTTGGTAATAACCAAATTGCATGGTCATGTAGCGATTAAAGGAAAATGGTTTAGTGAATATCAACTATTGAATAGGAAAATTAGTCTGATAGTTAACACTGCCGAATAGGAAAATTGGCTCGACTATAACTTGTTGAACCAAGAGAAAATAAGATCAAAATATTGAACATACCGAGATTTACCAAAAAAAATAGGTCAAACATGGATAGTGCCAATTTTTTAGAAAATGTCGAATCACTTCATAACCCATTTATATAAATAATCCATGGACGAACAATAATAATAGAATATTTATGAGAGAAAAGAACCTTCGAATTGAATATAATCGAACTGAATATAACCGAACAGAATCTCAAAATTAATATTTTTTATTTTTCTTGATCGATAATCCACTATATTTCGTATTTACGCATTGTACTCGAGATTTAATAGAAAATAAATGATACTTCACAGTGGATACAGACAAATCTTCAGCCGATCCACCATAAATTTATGTGTTCTTTACTTTTCACATTATATTTACCAGTGTAATGACCCGTATTTTTAGGTCTTCAAATTTGAATATTTAGTTTATTTAAGTACTCAGATTTGAGTTTAAATTATGATAAATTATCTATTTCGAATTTAGATTTTATTTTTAATAGCGTATTTTTAATTTAATTTTTATAATTTTTCCATAATTTTTAATTTGAAAATTAGTTTAATTTTTATTTGATGCTTTTTACAGCAAAATGTCGATACTTTTGAAACTTCATAAGAATAAGTTAACTTGTGTATTTTATTTTGTTTTGTGATCGTGTAACATTGTTATACGCGATTGTACTTTATTTCCATCAATGGCGGTTCAGGTTCGGACGCGATCTGGTGTGGTAGGGTACCCTACAACTTCTGGAAATAAAATATATAAAAAGATATCACGTACAAATCAGATATTTTGCAGCCAAAATGCCTTCATGCTTCTTTGCAATCGTATTCGACTGTTGTCCTTTAGAGGAGCTTACATTCATAGTTTTCATGACGTGTCGTGCCTCGAACCGTGATGATTGAAGGTTTAAGGTTTTGATAGTTCAACCGGTCGAACCGTCGAAACCGTGATCTATTTTTTCGAAAAATTTGCTCATTTAACTACAGACTATATATAAAAATATTGAAATAATAATGCTATGTACACAAGCTGTATATGGTCTTCAAGGTCTGTAACAGAAGTTGTATGTTGTTTAAGTGCATAACTACAGCTTTGTATATAGTAGAGTAGTGCACAACGATAGAAGTTTAATGACGACAAACTTGACGAATCTTATAATGGTATTAGAGGAGTTTGTAGCAGCGAAAAACAAAGTGATGAAGTTAGTGGCTTAGATTTTGGAACGATTATGATTTTTAATATATATATATCTACTTATTTTCTTCAAAGCAATGCAAAAGATGAAAATGAGAGAGAATTGCACAATGAGAAAATAGGAAAAAAAAACAAAAGAACCGTGGTTCAACCGGGTAAAATTGATGGTTGGACCGTTGATTTGAAGGTCCGACCAAGGTTCATGAATGAATGAGGTCCGATTGAGTTCCGGGCCGTGGTGGTCCAAGGTTCAGGCTTATTCGAGGTCGGACCGAGATAGGGTACGGTCATGAAAACACTGCTTACATTAATGTTAGTACTTTTTGTTCCCCTAGGCATGAATGAGTTTCTACTAATATACATACATACATATATATAAACATACACACACATACATACATATATGTATGTATGTATGTTTGTGTGTGTGTATGCTACTCCTCGTTGTGCAGGGGATCATATTTACAATCTCCTCGATTACCTGCACTCTCCTATAGTCACTTCCTACTCCCCCATAAAAACTTACCCCGGTAATACTCCCCTTACCTCTAAACTGCTTCAATATTCATCCACGTGGACCTTGGATAAAGTTTGATTCCAACTGATTCAAGACAGCACCCTTTTCGTTTGGTTAAAGTTAGCAGTGCTTCACATTCAAGCATTCTATTTTGATAAAAGAATCGGATCGGATGTTTGGTGGCCAGATAGACTCTGATGGCTAGTGCGCAGCCTCCATGAAGCAGCCGAGGCATTTGAAAATCATGCTTCCCAGCTTTGTGTTCTTGCTGAAGACTGTGACCAACCTGATTAGGTGACGTTGGTCAAAGCACACTGCGCTAATCTCAATGTGCACTTGGTCGCTGCCTAAGTGCTAAAACTTTATGAGAGTGGGTTGTTCAAGCATGTGAAGGAGGACATGTGCAGAGCAGGGAGCATGTGAATGTAGGTGCATGGTATATTTATATGCGTAGGGAAAAAAGGGAACGGGAGGAAGAAGAAGCGGTTGACGCGGATGTGGCTTTGCAGGGTAGTGAGAACATGCGTGTGTTAGCGCATGAAGGAAGGTGGATATATAAGGGTGGGACGCATGCATGGGAAGGAGTAAGGTGAGTAATGAGTACAGGCGCGTGTGAATAATGAGGAAAACATGTCCAGACTACAATGTGTAGGGATGAAACTCTGTTGCATGAAATGGAGATAGTAGGAAGATGATGGTGTGTGTCGCATGTGGGCATCGAGTTTGCACTGTGTTATCTGGGCCGAGCCCATATTCAAGTGCGGTGAGACACTACAACAAAGGCAGCGTATAGCGACGGCAAAAATGCGTCGGCGGCCGTCGGAAGCCGTCGCTAATTGTCGTCGCTATTCAATCCGTTGTCACTAGGAAAAGCAACGGCAATAGCGACGGCTCCGTCGCTAAAAAAGCGACGGCAAGCGACGGCAACGTACACGTGTCAACGTCACGTGGCAGTTAGTTTGTTTCCCGAAAGTCTGTTACTGGCCGTTACTAGCCGTCGCTATCATTTCCCAGAAAGCCGTTACTAGCCGTTGCTAGCCGTCGCTTTTCTAGGCAAAACTTGTTGTGCACACAGCAGCTATTCTTCCATCAAACCTCATCCCAAACCTCAAACCTCATCTCAAACCTCAAACCTCAATTATATCAACAATAACACATCTCAACAATACCCACAACATCAATATTCAACAATATAACCAAAAAAACACAAAAACCAACCAAACCAACATAATATACAAAACCAAACCAAGTATCAAGGTACAAGGATCAAATCCAAATATAACCAAACCCAAACATCATCTAAAATACCAAGTATCCAAGCCCAAGTATCAAATCTAGTCTAAATATGTACATAAATACATACCCACAAGAATAGTAAAACTATGCATCATCATCCTCCTCATCTTCAGCTTCCTCGTCATCATCCTCGGCATCATCAGATCCATCTCCCTTCTCCCCAGGCATAGAGCCATGCTCCTGATAAAATGCTGCAATGCGCTCATCTATCTGCTGTGCTAATTGGCCCTTTTGCCAATCGTTGAGCTCATCCAGCCGCCTCTGCATCTGAGCAATACACTCCTCCTCCATCGATTTGCTATAAGCTCTTTGGAAATTAACAGCCTGTGAAATAACTGAAGTTAATACGATAGGATTTTACATGAATTTTGAATGAATTAGATAGTATATAAATAATTCTTTTGATGTGAGAATAATGTGGATCTTTTAATATGAAGTTATATGCTTTGACTGTTGTCAAATTATAACAATAATAATTATTATGTGTATTTGGACTATAAAGTATGTGTCAATAACAATAATAATAATTATGCCAAAGTATGTGTAATTGGACTATAAAGTTGAATGTGAGCAATTTTGAAATTAGATCATTATCATATTCCATAAGTGCAAAATGATATCATTTAGACGAAAAGAATTGATGTATATAAATATCACAACTTACTAATGGCAATTAAATTAAAATAAGAATTTACTATACATATGTAAGCGACAAATTTAGGCACGATGTCACACGATGTGCTAAGTGATATTTGAACGTTAGCGTTTGGATAGTTTGACACTAATTATTGATCGAATTTACATTCAAAATTTTCACAGTTGAAACGGAGAATTCTTTTGAAGCCAAATAATTTAATTAGTTTACATTTATTTAATATTTATGAAATATGTAGTATAAAATTTGACTATGTTTTGAAAAATTAATGATATTGTATGTATTCATAATTATTATAAATTTATTGATCGATATGAGATCTAGATATGCAATTGTATCATATTTAAATAAATGTATTTGATTGGGCTAAAATAAGCTATTACTTCACAACATTGGAGGGAAATTTGTATCGATGTGAGAATAATGTGGATCTTTTAATATGAAGTTAGTGAAATGGTTTACCTCCTGATTGCCGAAACCATAACGCCTATTTCGAGTAGGCGGTGCAATAACGGAATCCCAAATCCTGTTGGACTCCTCAACTGCAAGCTCTGCTCTTCCACTCGCCTGTGTCAATGCCGATGCCTTTGCCTCATATCTCCTCAACTGTTGGACTCCTCAACTGTAAGCTACTAGGACCCGCTGCAGCTCCAGGAGACTGAGATAGAGAAGGTTGAGATGGAGAAGGCTGAGATGTACTACTACGTCTTCTATCAGCCATATCTGCCACAATCATATATTATATATAAAAGCATAATGATCAAATGAGCATCACATAATCATACAATAAAACGATAAAGCATAAATCAGAATAATACATCGCTCAGAATAGTACATCGCTCAGAATAGTACATTGCATAAGTGAATACATAGCTCAGAATAGTACATTGCCTAAGTGAATACATAGCTCAATATAACACACGACATAACTCAGAATAGTACATCACATAATACAACAAACGATGCCATCTGTGATCATTCTTCATCATCTTCTGATTCAGACTCGGTCTCGTACTCTATACCGTTTTCTTCGTTACTAATAAATGCATCTATTAAAACATTCGCTTCATCATTCAACGATCCTACATCGATGTCATCGGCTATTATTATTTCGGTATTTGGCTCAAGATCTGCTTGATACGCTGCTTCATCTGGAATATTATTTCCATCAAATGTAAATCTTGCCTTTGTTTTAAAAACAGCCCACCAGTCCGCTTTATCTTTTTTTAAGGATGGATACGGAGTAAAATAAACTTGTAATGCTTGCTTAGCTAACATGAAAGGATCATATTTATAGTAATGTGACGTATGCTTTATTTCAATTAACTTATAATCCTTATGTACGTTAATTCCAGAACCGGGAACGTTGCTAAACCAGTTGCATTTGAATAAAAAAAACTTTCTCTAGCGGTTGTGTATAATAAGTCAACTCTAAAATTTGTGTTAAGACGCCATAAAAATCTTTTATATGCTCTTCTGGATCATCGCTGCCTTTGACAAATACATTGTTGTTATACGTTGATTTTCAGCTCCATAATCTTTGGTGTTAAATTTAAATCCGTTGACGAAGTATATAGGATAGCTCTTCACATTTCTTCTTGGTCCGATAGCAAGGTGTCGTATTCCTTCGTCAACAACACTGTTATTCGGATCGTGAACATAGCTTGCAAACCACCAAGCAAATTGTTTACTGAAATCACCAGATGGATGTTGTGATTCGTATATGCTGCAAATAAATGTATTATATTCCCCTAATTATTAATATATAAATACACGTATAATTGAACTGTACAATCATTCAGTATTACCTGATAAATGGTGCAACTTCAACACAATTTAAAAGAACATATGTGTGTGCCACATGGTAGTCTCTATCATCTAACCATATTTCCACACATTTTCCAGCAGGTCTTCCATGTTGACTAAAAATAGATAACATTGTTTGAGAAGAATCATGCTCAACAGCTTCTTCATTACGGGAAACACTTACAAACGATAAGTTCACATCATCACTAAAGTATGTGAGAAAAAAAAGAAGCTTCCTCTTCAAGGTACGATTTGCAAATCGAACCTTCTACTCGTGTTTTTTGTCTAATTTTTTTCTTCAAATGATTCAAGTACCTATAACAAAAATAATTAATTTTGTATATTGGTACAAGAATATACATTTTCAACTAATCAACAAGAATATTGAGGAGTTTAAAATCACCTCTCAAATAGATACATCCATCCATATTGCACAGGACCTCGAAGGAGTGCTTCGGATGGCAGATGCACAGGCAAATGCTCCATTACATTAAAAAAACCGGGCGGAAATATTTTCTCGAGTTTGCAGAGCAATACAGGAATTTCTACTTCAAGTTTACGTAAATGATCTACCTTTAACGTGGTCGAACAAAGCTGTTTGTAAAACATACTTAATTTTGTTATAACACTCCGTATTTTTGTTGGCAACAGTTCTTTGAATATCACAGGTAAGAAATATTCCATCATGATATGGCAATCATGACTTTTCATCCCACTCAATTTATTATTTTTCAAGTCAACACATCTGCGAAGGTTAGAAGAAATCCCATCAGGACATCTTAGTCCTTCCACCATTTGAGCACGAGTTTTGCTTGCTTGTTGTCTAGCTCATAACATGCTTTGGGTTTTTTGTTATCGTCGTACAACTGAAGTTCGGGCCGCTTACAGAAATGTAATATATCACGTCTCGAATTCGCATCGTCCTTGGTTTTTCCCTTTACATTCAAAACTGTATTAAAAACGTTATCAAACACATTTTTTTCATTGTGCATGACGTCAATATTATGTCGCAGTAAGAGATTTTTCCAATAAGGTAACTCCCAAAATATACTTTGCTTGCACCAGTTATGAATGTCCGATTTACCCGGAATGTCGACCTGTTTCCCAGTTTCATGAATCTTAGGATAGTCTTTCACGATTTCATATATCTCTTCACTTGTCCAAACTTTAGATGGTAGCATATTCTCTACTCTGTTAGTTTAAAGTTCGTTTTATCCATTCTGAATTTATGATTAATATGTAGAAAACACCGATGACAGTCAAACCAGAAAATTTTCTTGCCGTACTTTAATGAAAATGCTCGTGATTCTTCCATACAATATGGACAAGCTAGACGTCCAGCTATGCTCCAACCTGAAAGCATGCCATATGCGGGAAAATCATTAATAGTCCATAATAAAGAAGCGAACATATGAAAATTTCTTTTTCTCGAAATGGCAAATGTTTCAACTCCTTCATGCCATAGTGTTTTCAATTCTTCGATCAACGGTTGTAGATAAACATCAATTCCTTGAGTCGGATCATCAGGACCGGGAACGACAATCGTTAAAAACATATATGGAGTTTTCATACACATCCATGGAGGTAAGTTATAAGGAGTGACAATAATAGGCCATGATGAATATTTACTACCAAATTGAGAGAATGGCGAAAATCCATCTGTACATAAACCGAGCCTAACATTACGGCTCTCTCGAGCAAATTCAGGATACGTCCTATCGAAATGTTTCCATGCTTCTCCATCAGCTGGATGTATCAATGTTCCTTCTACTGGTGTTCTCACGCTGTGCCATCGCATATGACATGCTGTAGCAGAAGAAGCATATAGCCGTTGAAGTCTGGGAGTAATGGGTAAATAATGCATTCTTTTATAAGGGACTTCTTTTCCTTTCTTTTTCCTTGGTTTGTATCTTTTCTCGTTACATATTCTGCATTTTCTAAGGTGAGCGTCGTCTTTCCAAAATAACATGCAACCTTTAACACATGTATCTATCTTCTGGTATGGCAATCCAAAAGCAGACATAAGTTTTTTAACTTTATAATGACTATCGCACATCAAATTATTGGGTGGCATGTGTCGTTTAGCAGTTTGTACAATTGCTGTAAACGCTGCTTCTGTAAGATTGAATTTTGATTTCATCGTGATGTATTCAGCGGTTACAGATAATTCGGTTCCACTTTCACATCCATCCCACAATGGTCTCTTAGCGGAATCCAATAAATCATAAAAAAATTTAGCTTCCATAGTCGGTTCTTCACCATTTTCGTTTTCAATGTCGTCTTGATCAATGGATGGAAACATTGGTCGGGCTGCATCTTGCACCATATTTTCTATTGGATTTGCCGCTGTATTATCATCCTCTTCCACTACAGGATTAGGTGTATATTGAACAAACTCTCCGTGACGATCCCATAAATAATAATTCGGTACAAAACCAAATTTATACAAATGAACTTCTACTACATCTGCCTTCCAATGCTTCAGATGTTTGCACTTAGCACACGGACAACGAATGTCTATGTTATTTCCATTATTAGATTTAGCAAATCTAATAAACTCGTGTACACCGTTAACAAAATGTTCTTTTATTGATCCTTTCATACCTTTTCGGGATTCATACATCCAACTACGATCGAGAAAATAATCGAACATATCTCCTGATTTGCAAAAATTATATTAGAAAATTCAAACAAACACTTCGCTGAAACAAATTAGACTGGACTTTAGTAAATTTTATTAATTTAGTAACTTTATTAATTTGACAAATTAGACTGAACTTTAGTAAATTTATTAATTTGGTAAATTAGACTAACTTTATTAATTTGGTAAATTTTAAACTAACTTTAGTAAATTTTAAACAAACTTTAATAAATTAGACTGAACAAATTTATTAGTTTCAAACTAACTTTTAAATTTTATTACTTTAGTAAATTGCACTTAATACATTATTTGCTTGTTTTATAAAATACAGATCATATACAACACTTGTTAATACTTGTTTAACGGCCGGTCATCCTACTTTCCATTACAAACACAATAACGTAATCATATTTTATAAATCATTTCAGATTAAAACGATTCAACAAAATTTCGACAGCACTTCCCTTTATTCCCTGTATCGTACACAAATGCATGTACACAGGGGAAAAAAGGAAGTGCCATCGAAATTTCGTTAACCGTTTAAACTGAAATGATTTATAAACGGCGATTACATTGTGTTTGTAACTTGTCCAATACTGGGACAAATCCAACAAATATTGTATCAGATGAATACAGATGTCCGTTCTGTATAAAAACGAACATCCATATAACGATCATATACAACACTTGTCAGACGGGGATAAAAATTGTCTAAGGGGTTCACACAAATAAAACAAATTTTCTAATTTATATTTTAACAACTATAAAAAATTTAATAATACGTTCAGTAAATATTTGTCAAGTAAATTTCACATTTTAACACGTACTTTAAAATTTGGCTAACTGAGTCAAATTTTAAATAACGAATTTTTTTAAATCAAATTAGAAGTTAGCACTTATAATAAATTGTATTATTTTTATTTTAAACTATATACGTTTAATTGGAAATTCCACAATGAGACAAAAGTGAATCATTGTAATTCTTTTAGGCTATGAGTACTTTAGCATGGCCATTGCAAGTGAGCATAAATGATATATTTGAACAAAATACACAGTTGTAGTGTACTTACACTTATAACTAACGCATGCTAAATAATTAAATTTCCACCTAATCGACAACCAACATTGCATAAACTTATCAATAAGCATCTTAAACATGTTATCACCATCTTAATCCAAATCACATCACCAATCATTAATTCTAAAATAACCAACATCATAATAGTATGCGTTAATCATCGTTTTCAACTTCGAAATAAAATGATTTTATTCTCAAATCAACCTACAATACTACTATCACCATACATATACCACATAACCACCAATCTCAAACCCATAAACGTGCAATTAACAACCAATTTTTAAACCCAATAAACATGCAAATAAACCCAAATTAAACCCTAATTGAATACAAAATAGGGTTAGAACACATACCTGATCAATTTGGGAGGTAGGGAGCGAATTTTTTAGTACTGAATCGACGGGGCGACCGGGGGGGGGGGGAGGGCGACGGGTAGGGTTTTTTTTTCGTTTTGCAGAATGGGGAAGAAGAAAGCTCGGGTTTGGCAGATATACAGGTCGAGCAATGGCTAGCGACGGCTAGCGACGGCCGCTTTTTTTAGCCATCGCTAGCCGTTTCCCCTGTCCGACGCTATACGAAGCGTTTTTTGTAGTGAGATATTTCTTTTACTAATTTCTTAAATTTTAAGATTTTTGTATGTTAAATTATAAAATTGGTTAACCGGCACATATGAGACCCGTCTGATACATGGATTTTTACATTGTACTTGTGTTGACAAGTACAACGTTTCAGTATAAGTTGTTGATTGCTTTGGCCATGTTTTAATTTATGACATTTGAACCGACGAGATTTAAATTAAGTTATTTTGATTAATAATGCCGCCTAAATTTATATACATTAATTATCGATGTTTATTTGGTCAAATATATTACTGTCAAGTAAAATTGGATTGAATATGTTAATTGGACCTCTGTTTGCGGAACAAAACACCGTTCCGCTAATTAAATAAATTTGACATTTAATTAGCAAAATAAATCCTTGTTCTGCTATTTTACGGATTTGGACATTCGATTATGTATCGTTGATTGATATTCTGCTTTTAACAGATGATGGTTAAGTGTTGAATTTATTTACATAGTCTTGGATTAGGTAAATATCTGTTATTGATTTGAAAGGTTATTTGAAAAATATGGTAGCTTGTTAAGCACCATGATAATCGTTAAGCCTCCTTCAAATTCCAAAAAAAAACTATTTACTGTTTTGAAGGGTACCTTAAGATTAATTACTTTTACGATAAGGTTTAAAGGTAATTATTATTTAATAATAAGTTTTAAGAAAGGTAATAATTATTTATTTATAATGGTTTAAAGATAATTTATAATTATTTTAACAATGATTTAAAAGTTAATTATTTATTAATATGATTCTTAAAAGTTATTCTCAATGTTATTTAAGAATGTTCAATTACTATTTAAAAGTTATTTAGTTATGGTCTAGAAATGTTTTAATTATATTTTAATTAATTATTTAAAATGATTATCTATATTTTAATAGCCAATTAAGGTTAATTAATTTTATTGATTAAAGTTATTTAATTATATTTAAAGGATAATTAATGTTTATATTAGTATTAGATTAAGGTTAATCAATTATTGTTTTAATAACGTTTTGAATTAATTAGTTATTATGTTAATATTATTTTGAAGTTAACTTATTAATATAATAATAGTGTTTGAAACTAATTAACTTATTATTAAATAGATTCTGAAGTATTATTTTAAATAATATTTAGTTAAAATGAAACAGACGATGTTTAAATAATAATTTGTTATTTAATGTTATTTTAAATAATTTATGGTTATCAAAAGGACCTTATTAACTTAAAGAGTCTATTAATGAGTTAGGATAGATATGGGAGAGTTTTATAAATGGCTTTGGAAAAATTATAAAAGAATTTGTATATGAGTTTACAGATCTGAGAAGGTGAAATTTTATGAAAGGGATTTGGAATTTATTAAGAATGTTTTATAAGGGATTAGTATTTTGGGTTTCTCCATTTAAGTGATATTTGGGTTTGATCATTTAAAATATGATTTCAAAATAGAAAATCTTTCTAAGTGTTGGTGAATATGCCTTCCAAGTTTGAAAGTGAGATGGTTAGATATACTTATACCTGTGAGACAAGTATATGGTTATTTTTTTCTAAGTGTCGTAAATATAGTAGTTTGTGAATATACTTATCCTGTTGAGCTAAGCATATGGTAGTGATTTCCAATTATTGGAATGTGATTTTTAAATAATGGAAATTTAATTAAAATAAGGCTTAATGATTTCTATTGAAAATGTAATCTTTGTTTGAATGGTTATTTATTAATAGTTAAATAACCGAATATCAAATCTAAACTAAAACATAACCCTGGAAATATCTAGGGGAACATGGGAATTATATGATACAGTTACAGTCGGTGGTTCTATAAACTCGTTTCGTTCTTCTAGGACGATGATAAGGAAATCCGTCCACAAACAGTTAGGAGGTGAACTCTGCCCTTATCTTTATCTGTTTATTTTCTAGAGAACTGGAGTTGAGTTTACCAAAAATTATCGAACGTTATTTCGAAGAGACCGAGATCGGATATGTCATCCGAAAACCACTTCGATCCAACGAATGTGTTTCGAAGTGAAGATATCGAAAAGAGCATGGAATCGAAGATAGAGATGTGAAGTGCGAGGGCTAATCGCTACTAATACTAAGAATGATTCCAAAATGGATGTAGTAGGAATAGTCCTTCGATTTCGTTCAGACCCAAAATGGACTTGTATGGATGAATGCTTTTAGCACATTATCATTGGAGGGCAATGAGCATTCGAAGTGTAAATTTCTTGAAAGGTAATCATAGCCTCAAGCCTCATCAATCGGGGATGACTGAAAATCAGGGGAGATGCAGCAAGGCTAAGTGGGTCGCACCCATTAGGGTATGTTGTCACCCTTCTAGATACATCTACATATTTATGGATTGGTTGTGCATGAGATTTCAATAAAAAGGGTTGCAAAGCAACCGGGTTGATGAAATATTCGATACTATCCAGTAAGGAGTAGGCTGGTCTTGTATTGGTAGGAATCGATAGGTTCAATCTCGGTACATTTTTTAGACATGTATAGTGATAGGTGGTACCCTAGTGCCTAGTCATTGCATGGAATCCATTCTCCAATAAGTGCCGTACAGTTTTGATTGTGCCCAACTATGTTGAAATGTGAGATGCAAGCATTTCAACTATTTTCATATTTTACCTTGACCTCTCGACATTATTATAATATCACCGGATTTTCTGATATAAAGGTTTTGGTTATCGTAAGGTAAAAACTTATCCGTGTTTATGTGTGGTGTGATCTTACGAGATACCTTTGATTTTTAAAGAATTTCAAAGGTTATAATAAATAAAATTTCTTGTGATTTAAGTTCTCATGCTGGTTTAACCAGACTGACTTGGGCGTTGTTTTTCTATAATGCTCAGGTCAGACCGAGCATATTCCTAGGTTTACTTGGATATTTGGAGCTTCAAGAGAGGAGCTGGAGGCCCAAATACGTATCCATATAGATGATTATATTTCCGTTGCATACATGGTTGTGTTTATCAACAAGTTGTGAGGACATATTGTTATAACTGCCCGAGCTGAATAGCTTAGTATACTTTGATTGATATTTGTGTGTGTGTGTATATATATTACAGTTTTGTTTTTGTGTAAAGATTTGTTATATAATATAAATTATTCGTTCCGCTGTGAGATTCTGCGTTGTTTAGTTTCTTCTTGTCTTCTTTCTTCTTTTTTTCCCTAACTATCGGGGCTTTTGACATTCGATTGGTCGACATGTAATATAGTGGATGCATATTAGTGTCGATTTTTGAAGGACGAAAATCTTGGTCGTTACAGTTGGTATCAGAGCTTAGGTTGACCGAACCCCTAGGCTTTGGCGGGGTTGACTCATTTGAGATAGGGTAAGTAAGACCCTAGGATGAGTTTTAGAGTATATATGAGAGCACGTATTTGTTGGTGATATAAAACTATTTTGTATTGTGCTGTTTGATCTGTTGAGTGGCTTACGAATTCTGGTCGACGCGTTTAGCCAACGTTATTGATAGTGATTTCCTAAATACCGGAACAAGACCAATTGACGTAGTATCATATTAGAATTGGATAAATGTAATAATTTTACCCAAAATTATATTTTTATATATAAAAGAATAATTTTTCATAGAAAATTAATATCGTTATACTTGAATGTGCTTGATTGTTAGGAACTGATAGTGTTCCATCATTACCTTCTAGAATTTGATTAGTCAGGCTTGCCCATTTCTGAGCTTTAATTATCATTGGTTAATCTATCTTAAAACTTTCTTTTTGACACTAGGTTGTGTAGATAGGATCTTTGGGAACATTGAAACAAATACCTTGTGAATTATTTCACAATTTGAATATAAGGCGTCCGTTGATAATTTTGACTTAAAATTTGATTTCTAAGGGTGTTTATGTAAAAAGAAAATTTCAATATTCTTGAATGAATATTTTAGAAATTAAAGATAAATGTGATTAAGTTTAGATAAATATTGTTTCATTAAATGAAAATTTGGAATATTTTGAAATAATATTCGTGAATGATTGAATATAAAGGTTGGTTGTAATTAATTAGGTTTTTATAAGAGAAGTTTATCAAAAAGAATGTATAAACATTTCCAAAATAATACTTGAAAAATGATTTATATAAGGAAATTATCATATTTTCACAATAGATATTTGAGAATAATTTCCTTTAAAAGGAGCTATTTTATAAATTTGATTTATAAAAATATGTCTTATAAATAATAGGAACCCGATAGTTTAAATCATGGTGATTTTGGCAAAATGATTTTTGAGGTTAAAGGGTTAATAATAGTAGTTGAAAATATTTTCAAGTTTCTTAATAGGAAATTGCTACCATTAGGACCCTAATAAAATAAATTTTGATTCGCTTCAGAAGTATGGTTTGATTTACTATAAAGTAAATATGTCTATTATCATTTCAAATGATTTTGGAGAAAGAAATATTAGTTTTATTTGGGATAGTTTCAGAGTATAAATGATGTTGGAAATGGTAATGATATTTTATCAAAATATATTAAAGTATGAATTCTTTGAAGATTTAAAAGAAATGTATATTCCTTTGGATTGGGTTCGGGAAATAAGTCCCGATTTGTTTTATGATGATTAGAATAATCTTCTAAGTGATGATCAGATATTTGCTTAGGTGAACGGTATTGTGCACCTAGTAGATTATTCCCTTTGTCATTGTACAATTAGGTGAGTTTGAATCTGGACAAATTCGAAGCAGGTTGAAATGGATAGTTTGTTAAAACCATTTATTTGGAAATATATTTGGTATGGTTTTAGAAAGGGGATTTTGAAAATTGGAAAAAAATTGTTTTCAGTTAACTAGTTCTAGGGGCTCAGAAATAACTAAAAATGGGTAAGAGATGCGTTCAGATGGTAAACGTTTATCATGAGTATTATCCTTCTAGTAAGGGAATATATGATACTGTTTGGTAATTAATACCCAGTTCCTTGGTATAATTTTGGGGTTACTCGAGCTATTTATAGATATATATATTTTTCTATGGATTAAAATATATAGTATTATTCAAAAAGGTATTTAATAAAAACTTGGGTGTTTAAAATTCTTAAGTGAATTCCAAAAATAAAAATTAGAATTGGATGGCTGTGCATGCCTTAGGGAATAATAGGTAATTTTATAAGTTTGATAACTTAAGTTGTGTTTTATGGAAATATTTTTCATAAATAAAGTTGTATCATCTAAAATATGTGAATCTAAGTTGGGATTTTTATCAAACATTTTCATAAATAATTTAGTGGTAATAGAATTAGCATTGAAATAACCAATTAAATAAGTGCAAAAGTGGACATAGATCATTTCTTTCTTTATATAGTTTTGATCAAATGTTCGAGTACAACAATTTGAAGTGTTTTACACCGTTCCAAATAAGGATTTATTGCTCGATTTTGACGGTGAGCACTTGTTGAAGGTTCTTGATATGCAATCAAGGTTTTCTATCATAGCTACAGCTATGCAAGGAGAGCAGAGGTTTCTAATCACGGAGCCTGACCAGGGTCCACACTAGTAAATCGGATGAACAATGCTGGTTTGGAAGTGGAGTCATGTATTCGAGTGATGATTGACTCCGGTTCTATTTATGAATGATCTATGGACATTATGCGGGCTTATGAACGGTATTGAATGTGCTTGTGCTGGAATTTCGAGTACGAAATTCTTTTTAAGAGGGGAAGAGTGTGATGACCCGTATTTTTGGGTCTTCAAATTTGAATATTTAGTTTATTTAAATATTTGGATTTAAATTTAAATTATGATAAATTATCCGTTTCGAATTTATATTTGATTTTTGATGATGTATTTTTAGTTTAGTTTTTAGAATTTTTCCATAATTTTTAATTTGAAAAATAATTGAATTTTCGTTTGACACTTTTTACGGCAAAGGTCGATACTTTTGAAAATTCACAAGAATAAGTTAACTTGACTATTTTATTATTTTGTGATTATATAACATTGTTATAGGCGATTGTACGTTATGTTCTGTCAATCGCGGTTCGGGATCGGACGTTGTCTGATGTGGTAGGGTACCCTGTAACTTTTGGAAATAAAATATGTAAAAAGATATCACGTACAAATCATATTTTGCAATCGTATTCGGCTGCTGTCCTTTAGGGCAGCCAAAATGTCTTCATGCTTCTATGCAATCGTATTCGGCTGCTGTCCTTTAGGGGAGCTTACATTGATGTTAGTACTTTTTGTTCCCCTAGGCATGTAGGAGTCGCTAACATACGTACGACGTACGTACATACATATGTGTGGGGGTGTGTGTGCATACATCTTTATTGTACAGGGGATCACATTTACAATCTCCTCCATCACCATTCTGCTACAGTCACTTCCCACTCCCCCTTCAAAACTTACCCCAGTAATACTCCCCTTACCTCTAAACCGCTTCTATATTCATCTACGCAGACCTTGGATAAAGTTTGATTCCAACTGATTTGAAGCAGCACCCTTTTCATCTTGTTAAAGTTAGCAGTGCTTCACATTCAAGCATTTTATTTTGTTAAAAGAATTAGATAGGATGTTTGGTGGCGAGATAGACTCTGATAGCTAATGCGCAGCCTCCATGAAGCAGCCAAGGCGTTTGAAAATCATGCTGCCTAGCTTTGTGTTCTTGCTGAAGACTGTGACCAACCTGATTAGATGACGATGGTCAAAGTACTGCGCTAATCTCAATGTGCACTTGGTCACTGTCTAAGTGCTAAAACTCTATGAGAGTGGATTGTTCATGCATATGAAGGAGGACGTGTGCAGATTAGGGAGCATGTGAAGGCAGGCGCATGGTATACTTATATGCGTAGGAAACAAAGGGAATAGGAGGAAGAAGAAGCGGTTGACGCGGAGGTGGGTTTGCAGGGCAGTGAGAACATGCGTGTGTTAGCGCATGAAGGAAGGTGGAATATATAAGGGTGGGACGCATGCATGGGAAGGAGCAAGGGAAGTAATGAGTACAGGCGCATGTAAAATAATGAGGAAAACGTGTCCAAACTTTGATGCGTGGGGATGAAGCTTCATTGCATGAAATGGAGATAATGAGAAGATTATGGTGAGTGTAGCATGTGGGAATTGGGTTTGCACTGTGTTGTCTGGGCCGAGCCCATATTCAAGTGTGGTGAGATATTTCTTTTATTAATTTCTTAAATTTTAAGATTTGTGTATGTTAAATTATAAAATTGGTTGAGCGGCTCATATGAGATTCGTTTGATACATGGATCGTTGTGTTGTACTCGTGTTGACAAGTACAACATTTCGGTATAACTTGTTAATGGCTTTGGTCATGTTTTAATTTATGACATATTTAAACGGACGTGATTTAAATTACGTTATTTCGATTAATAATATTGCCTAAATTTATATACATTAATAATCGATTTTTATTTGGCCAAATAAATTACCGTCGAGTTAAATTGGATTGAATATGTTAGTTGGACCCCTTTTAGCGGAATAAAACACTGTTCCACGAGTTAAATAAATTTGACATTTAATTAGCAAAATAAATCTCTGTTCTGTTATTTTATAGATTTGGACGTTCGATTATATATCGTTAATAGATATTCCGCTTTGAATAAGTTATATTTTAACAAATGATGGTTAAGTATTGAATTTATTTACATAGATGTGGATTATGTAAATATATGTTATTGATTTAAAAGGTAATTTGAAAAATATGGTAACTTGTTAAGTACCATGGTAATCGTTAAGCCTCCTTCAAATTCAGAAGAAAAAAAAAACTAATTATTATTTTGAAGAGTACCTTAAGAATAATTACTTTTATGATAAGGTTTAAAGGCAATTTTTATTTAGTAATAAGTTTTAAGAAGGGTAATAATTATTTATTTATAATGGTTTAAAGATATTTTATAATTGTTTTAACAATGATTTAAAAGTTAATTATTTATTAATATGATTCTTAAAAGTTATTTCTCAATGTTATTTAAGAATGTTTAATTACTATTTAAAAGTAATTTAGTTATGGCCTAGAAATGTTTTAATTATATTTTAATTAATTATTTAAAATGATTATCTATATTTTAATTACAGGTAAATAGACACAAGGAAGAAGTTGCAAAAAAATTTAGTCTCGGGAACAAGAAGTTTTCTTTTTAGTCTGAAGGACACTTTTTAATGTAAACTGAAAATGATAGTTACAACTATCATTCTGTGAATTACACTAAAAAGTGTCCTTCAGTCTAAAAAACAAACTTCTTGTCACTGAAACTAAATTTTTCTCTAACTTTTTCCTTGAGCCTAATAACCCCTTTTAGTTATTAATTAAGGTTCATTAAATTTATTGATTAAAGTAATTTAATTATATTTAAATAATAATTAATTTTTATATTAATATTAGATTAAGGTTAATTAATTGTTATTTTAATAACGTATTGAATTAATTAGTTATTATGTTAGTATTGTTTTGAATTTAACTTATTAATACAATAATAGTGTTTGAAATTAATTTAATTTATTATTAAATAGATTCTAAAGTATTATTTTAATTAATATTTGGTTAAAATGAAATAGAGGATGCTTAAATAATAATTTGTTATTTAAAGTTATTTTAATTAACTTATGGTTATCAAGAGGACCTTATTAACTTAAAAAGTCTATTAATGAGTTGGGATAGATATGGGGAGAGTTTTATAAATGGCTTTGAAAAACATTATAAAAGAATTTATAAATAAGTTTAAAGAATTGAGAAGGTGAAATTTTATAAACGGGATTTGGAATTTATTAAGAATGTTTTGTAATTAGGGATTGGTATTTGGGGTTTCTCTATTTAAGTGATATTTGGGTTTGATCATTTAAAATATGATTTCAAATTAGAAATCTTTCTAAGTATTGGTGAATATGCCTTCCAATTTTGAAAGTGAGATGGTTAAATATAGTTATACCGGCGAGATAAGTATATGGTTATATTTTTCTAAGTGCCGAAAATATAATAGTTTGTGAATATACTTATCCGGTTGAGTTAAGCATATGGAACTGATTTCCAAGTATTGGAATATGATTTTTAAATAATGGAAATTTAATTGAAATGAGGCATAATGATTTTTATCAGAAATGTAATCTTTGTTTGAATGGTTGTTTATTGATAGTTAAATAATCAATTATCAAATTTGAACTAAAATGTAACTTTGGAAATATCTAGGAGAAATATAAGAATTATATGATACAATTACCGTCGATGGTACTATATTATATGTATAAACTCATTTCGTTCATCTAGGACGATGATATGGAAATCCGTCCACCAACGGTTATGAGGTGAACTCTGTTCTTATCTTTGTCTGTTTATTTCCTAGAGAATCAGGGTTGAGTTTACCGGAAATTATCGAACGTTGTTTCGAAGAGACCGGGATCAGATATGTTATCTGAAAACCACTTCGATCCAATGAATGCGTTTCGAGGTGAAGATATCGAGAAGAGCATGAAATCAAAGATAAAGATGTGAAGTGCGAGGGCTAATCGCTACTAATCCTAAGAATGATTCCAAAATGAATGCAGTAGGAATAGTGCCTTCGGTTTCATTCAGACCCAGAACAGACTTGTATGGATGAATGCTTTCAGCACATTGTCATTGGAGGACAATGAACATTCTAAGTGTGAATTTCTTGACAGGTAACGTAGCCTCATCAACCGGGGATGACTGAAATTAAGAAAGATGCAGCAAAGCTAAGTGGGTCGCACCCATTGGGCTATGTTGTCACCCTTCTAGATACATCTATATATTTATGGATTAGTGTGCATGAGATCATGATAAAAAGGGTTGCAAAGCAACCAGGTGATGACATATTCGGTACTATTCAGTAAGGGGTAGGCCAGTCTTGTGTTGGCAGAGATCGACGTGTTTGATCTCGGTACATTTTCTAGACGTGTACTATGATAGGTGGTATCCCAGTGCCTAGTCATTGTGTGGAATACATTCTTCACTAAGCACCGTATGGTTTTGATTGTGCCCAACTATATTGAAATGTGAGATGCAAGTATTTCGTTTATTTTCATATTTTACTTTAATATCTATACATTATTATAATATCACTGGATTTTCTGATATAAAGGTTTTGGTTATCGTAAGGTAAAAATCCATCCGTGTTTATGTGCGGTGTGGTCTTGCGAAATATATTTGATTTTTAAAGGATTTTAAAGGTTATAAAAAATAAAATTTCTTGTGATTTAAGTTCTCACGTTGGTTTTACCAGACTGACCCGGGCGTTGTTTTCCTATAATGCTCGAGTTAGACCGAGCATATTCCTAGGTTTACTTGGATATTTGGAGCTTTACGAGAGGAGCTTGAGGCCTAGAGACGTATCCACGTAGATGATTATATTTCCCTTGCATACATGGTTGTGTTTATCAGCAAATTGTGAGGACATGTTGTTATAACTGTTCGAGCTGAATAGGTTAGTATACTTTGATTGATGTCTGTATGTATATAAATTACAGTTTTGTTTTTGTGTAAAAATTTGTTATATAATATAGATTATTCGTTCCGCTGTGAGATTCTGTGTTGTTTAGTTTCTTCTTGTCTTCTTTCTTTTCCCTAACTATTGGGTTTTTGGGCATTCGATTGCTCGGCATGTACTATAATGGATGTATTAGTGTTGATTTTTGAGGATCAAAAATCCTGGTCATTACAACTAGAGCCTACGATTTTTGTTTTTCTATCTAACGAATTACAAATTACTTATATAAAATAATTATGGAATACAATTAACAATATGTACATATAAATGAATATTCTATCTAGAATTATGCAGTAATTTCAAAACTACCACAACCAAAATATCGATATAATTTCAAAACAGGAAAATAAAGAGGAAAATATAGAATGGCCTTTTTGAACAAAAGACGTGACCTAAAAAAATTAGCATGAATGAAAAGTTGAGATGATGGTGATTTAATCATCGACGAAAATAGCAAGCAAACCTATGTTGGCGGAAAGCATAAAGGATCCAAAGTGAAGAAGGATTGCAATTTTCTTGAGTTGAAAACGACAATTTACAAAGCTACAAACCGAATTCGACATCCCGTTGGTAGGTAAATGGGCAACGGATGATGTTCCGATTGCTATTGAGGTGAACGATGACGACGATGTTGATTCTATGTTTCACTTGGGGATGAAAGTGATCGAGTTGTATGTTAAGAAGAATGAGGTGGTACAAACAACTGAACCGCAAGCTCATATCTTTGATTATGCAAGCCAACCATGACTAAGTAATACTACAGAGCGATGTCAAACGTATTATCCATACTATTCCTGCCAAACATCGAACATTTACGCACAAACAGCTAGGTATGATATCATGTGATGTATGTATGTTTCATTCACATTTTATGTAGTTAACACTCATATGTTTATTTACAGGTTGTATACACAGACATCCAACTATGGTTCATGCCATGTCCATCACCGGGGTATGGTTTATGTCGTATCCCCCACAGTCAATTCCAACTCCGAATTCAAACGAATACTTGCAAGAAATTGAAGACGAAGACGTTGAAACTTAAGATATGGAGGGTGGAAATGCTGATAATCAAATATCACATTTGGATAGCATGGAAATCACTGCTTCACTTGACGAAGATGAGACATAGATAGATGCTATAAATGTTAACAATGAGGCTCCTTTAGATGATATTCCAGAGGAAGTTGATGACATTGACAATCATATCGAGATGGAAGAACCGTTAGAGGATGACCAATGCAATGACACAATCATGTAAAGATCTATCATGCAAGAAGTTTAATTTACCGATGAAATGTTTGGACTAGAATGTGTAGAGAAAGGCCCTCGAGTCGGTATGATTTTTAAATCAAATGAATCTTTAATTGAACATATAAGTGAATGGTCGATAAAATGTTCAGTTTCATTTAAAAACATAGAGTCTCGTGCTAGAGAGTTCACCGCTATATGTGTTATTGATGCTAATTGTCCATAGCAGCTTCATGCTATTATTTCTAAAAGAGATTACGCTGGGTGGTAGGTGATAAAAAAATATGGTGGTGATCACACATGCTAAAATCCAATCATCAACTCGAAGCATAAACAAGCAACATGCAACTTCATCAATACCAAAATCCTTCCACATGTTCGATCGAACCCAAGTTACACTGCAAAATTTATCCAAGAGCTTATGGTAAATACATACAATATTCAAATAAGCTACACGAGAGCTTGGAAAGGACCAAGCAAAGCCGTGTCTAAAATATTTGATGATTGAAAATCTTCATACAATGACTTATCATAGCTTCTTTGTGCAATATAAAAATGCAATTCAGGCACTATTTATCATGTTCACACTTCATACAGAAGGCGTTCAATTTTGGGGGGCTTTCCGGGCATTTGAACCAAGCGTTGAAGGTTTCAAGCATTGTCGTCATATTCTTTCTATTGATGGAACACATCTTTATGGTAAATATTAAGATATGTTGTTCGTGGCTACAGGTGTTGATGCAAACAACTCTCATTTTCCTTTGGCATTTGCTATTGTACGAACCGAACCAGCGGAGACTTGGTGATGGTTTTTTTCATGCATGAGACACTTAATTCCATCTTAAATGCAAGATGCATTGCATTCATTTCTGATAGAATGAAAGGAATTCCAACCGTCTTGCAGGAGAAATGGAGAAGACCACATCATCGTCACTTTTGCTTTCGTCATTTGAAAGCAAACTTCAAAAAGGTTGGTTTGGTAGCAGAATTTTGCAAAACTTATTCCATGCTTATGTTGAAGCAAGAGACGGAGTAACATACAAAGAACTAAAAGAGCAACTAAAAAATGTAAGTCCGGTTGCTGACAAATGGATTGACAGAAGTCTCAAATATAACGATAAACAGTGAGCTCTTTACAAGGACAACAGCGAACATTTTTATATGATGACTACCAATACTTTAGAGAGTTTCAATGAAGTTCTAAAAGGTGCAAGATCATTACCGGTAAAGGCGTTAGTAGCACATACATTTTTTCGTCTTAATTGCTACTTTTACATAGAATGCACTGATGGACTGGAGTACACAGCTACGCTCACGCCAACGTATGAAAAAATGATGGAAAAATATGCAACATAAGCATGAAATATGAGCATTGACAGGTTCAACATTACAGAGTGGCAAGTAATAGGCACAAATGATTGTAACTACATAGTAAATATTACCAATGACAACTGCAACTTTTCATGCAACATTCCTATTATTGCCAATTTTCCATATTCTCATGTTTTGGCCGCATGTGCATAATGTAGAGGAGAAGCGAACAGAGCTTACCATGATCTTATTTCATCCTAGTTTACAGCAAATAGTTATAGTCATGGTTATTCTCCAGTTTTTTATCTTGTGTACAGCGGTAGATATTGTGACGTACATGAAATCCCAACTATACACCTGCCACCGACACGTAGAAATACAGGAAGATCGAGATCCATAAGAATTAGGGGGGTCATGGACGAAATGAGGGACATAAGACATGACAAATGTGGACAATGCGGTAACTTGAGTCATAAGAGAAGAATGTACGTGAAACAATAACTAATTTGATTGTTTTTACTACTTATGTCATTCATGTACTTTATAACTTCTATTTTTACTCTGTAAGCAACTTTGCTACAAGTTATCTTTTGTCGAACATTTATGTCAGTTGCTATGTTTTGTAGCTTTGATTTATTTTGTACTAGCTTTTGTACGTAATATCCACAATACGTAGCATGGAACAACAACAAAGTAACACATCAAACAATAAATAAACATTACAATCAAAAAACAAGGCAACATCAATTTGTGTGGGTGTATGGGTTGCTGCTGCCTTGTGCGGGCGTAACTATGAGTTGCGTTAGTAAGAAAAAACAAGGCGCACAACTCCTAGCTGCGCCAGTAATGAAATTAAATTTATTTGACTGGGCGCAACTATGAGTTGCACTAGTACGAAAAAACAAAGTGTGCAACTTCTAGTTGCGCCAATAATGATATTATAATTACGAGTGTTATGGCACGCGCTACGCGCGTGAATTGTTTTTCTTATAAATTGTATATGTTTAAATCAGTCAAAAAAATGATTTTTTTTTATTTTCATGTGATATTAATATTTGTAAAAAAAATATGTTGAATTTGTAAATGAAGTTTAATTTTAGATTCTATTTTTATAAGCCTTTTGAATTTGTAAAGCATGTTTAATTGTTAGATCTCACTTTTAAGGGCGTTTGGGTGTTTGAATTTGTAAAAGAAGTTTAGTATTAGATCATATTTTTAAATGACTAAGATTTGATAATACATAGAGCGGTGCTTTTGATAGTTCATGTTAATACCAAAAAAGTGTGACACCAATGCCATTACAACTATTATTAAAAATTTGAGTGAGTGCAAGTATGAGTTGCGCCGATACAAAATAAAAATTAGGCGCAACTATGAGTTGCATCCAAACGAGGCGGTTACAAATTGCAGAGTTGGACGCTGACTGGGCAAAAATTGATCTTTTTTTTTTTTGAAAACTCAGGAGAACCCGGTTGGCCGGTAAACTCCTGAGGATGGTATAGTAAAGCCTTCTGCTGATTCAAGCCACCATACCTCCGGGTAAATTTATATAGGATAGGGAAGCGCATAATAGGAATCGAACCCGAGGCAAAAGTTGATCTTGTTTGATAATAAGTTTCAAAACTTTGAAAACTGACCTAATTCGAAAATTTGTCCTTCTTTAAATTATGTGATCTCGGTCAGTTCTCCGCCGTTGTGTGGTTGCCCTAGTATTCCATCTAGACGTTTGGAAACTCTCTTTAGGTTGACATATTTTAATACTGCAAAACTTATTCCCCCACGCCGCGATGGCTGTTTCCTCGTAAATATTTTACGAAAACCAAATCAAGGATTCTGTTCTTTTTCTGTCGTGGACAAAACAGTAGATGGCATTTTCTGGAATACTTCGTTTTTTCAGGGGTATTCTCGTAGATAGTAAAATACAAATACACTTATTATGATCCTCGATCCTTACATATTCTTCGTTGTCCTGCCAATGTGAAATATCAAATTTTAGAAAAATATAACCAAGAGAGAGAAATTAGGCAGAGGGAGTAATAATAGCTCACTTTTAGGCGTTCTCTTCCTCATTTTGTTTCCAGTAAAATTCAGTTGAATAAACTTATATCATTCAGCAAAGAAAGAAGATACATTATGGAAGTTTTGTTGTGATTTTCGAGGATATTATAAACTTCTAATTTGGATGCAGCATGGTATGTAATCTTGCCTTTAGATAGCTGTTTGACGGGTTTGGGGATTTGTTGTAGTAGGCTTGTCGCTGTGAATTAACTGGTGCAAATGAATCGTTCCATTATTATTGTTGTAATATGGCATCTCAACATCCTAATACGGCAATTTTAAGTTGGAATTTGATGTTGGATACGAACGAAGGTGTTCTCAACTGCAATAGTTTTAACGCCAGTAATAAGAATCTAACAAGGGCATTTTGGTGGTTGTTGTTGTTGTTGTTGTTGTTGTTGTTGTTGTTGTATAACGTATACTTTTCCACTTAAATAGAGCAATCAGAAGGAAAAAAACTCCATGATCATTTCCTCTAAGTTGTTCAATTAACCTGTATATATGAACTGCTGCGTAGAATCTATAAGTCTTCTCCTATGCACATCGTGTTATATGAACTTTGACTCCATCTGAACTAATGCGACTATCTGTATCATGCATGTTCCCTTTAATAGAGTTAGAAGCACGTCCCTCGAATTAGATTCTGCACGTGTTGCATGTTTCTGTTTCAGTTTTTTTCTCTGCTACAATTCTTTGTACTTGCAATAAACCGAAGAACAACCCCTGTCCCTTCTCTTCTCCGTAGTACATATCTTTAAAATATAGTGCTGTGATCGCCTCTACACTGGTTGGAGAATTGTTGAATTTAAGTTACACTGATTGATCTGAAAGCTAGTTTATGTCTATTTTGGTCGTATATAATTATATACCAGGCAGCTAAAGGAAGTATGGTAGTGGGTACGCAAGTCTGGGTTGAAGATTCAGAAGTAGCTTGGGTAGAAGGAGAAATTACAGAAATTACCGATAACAATATCAAACTCTATAGTAGTTCAGGCGAGACAGTGAGTTCTCCTACTGATATATTTTATAACTTTTCTCTGTTAGAAGAAGTAAGAAGTTGCACATCAGCATTTTATGAATTATTGTATTAGTTTTATTTTGACAACCCTGACTCAACATAAGAATTTATTCACCTTTTGTTATCACTCTTTGGTTTAGAGCTATTACATTGAATTCTCTGGTTAAAATAATAAATTTAAACCTAAACTGCAGGTTACAGTTAATTTATCCAGTCTCTGTTTGAAGGATCCTGATGCACCACCTTGTGGTGTTGATGATATGACGAAGCTGGCTTATCTCCATGAACCTGGAGTCCTACAAAACTTAAGATCTAGATATGCAATGAACGCAATTTATGTAGGTGAAAAAGTCTTATTCAACAGTCTTAAATGAAATTGCTATGATGATATATTCACCAACTTGTAATTGTATTTCGATTTATGCCAAAAATCATTTGTTTGAACTTTGGTTTGTAATAGACATATACTGGAAGTATACTGATTGCCGTAAATCCATTTCAAAGATTACCTCATCTCGATGATCCTCGTTTGATGGAAAAATACAACGGGGCTGCATTTGGTGAATGTAACCCACATCCTTTTGCGGTAGCTGATGTGGCTTATAGGTACTCTTTAATTTGATTCTGTAAATTGCAATTCCAAAGTGTAGAAATATGTATTGGTAAAACTTCCTTTTATTATTACAGAATGATGAGAAATGAGGGTGTAAGCCAGTCTATTCTAGTAAGTGGGGAAAGTGGTGCAGGTAAAACAGAATGCACCAAGATGCTTATGCGTTATCTTGCCTATATTGGAGGAACAGTAGTTGCTGAAGGTCGCACTGTTGAGCAACAAATCCTGGAGGTAAACTAGTTTACTAATATCCTTTTTGGTATAATAACCGTGTATTGATCAATAAACATATCATAATTTTTTTATTAAAACCTTTTCCAGTCCAACCCTGTTCTTGAAGCATTTGGAAATGCAAAGACGGTCAGAAACAATAACTCAAGGCAAGCATGGATATATAGTTTTTCCAATTCATGATTGTGCAAAAGTGCCTTTAGTTACAAGAGAATAAATTCATAGCAAATGAAATCATTTTTTTAATGCCATTACAGCTAGGTCTTTCAATGGACCGAGTTCGGTCCGGGTATCTTAAAACCTGACCAGAACCTGGTTACAATAATCAAAATCCAATCCCGGCTCTTGAACCCGTTGGGTATTTCAAACCCAACGCCTTTCAAACCCTCTAGGTAACATCCATATACCTAACTTATAATACTCATGCTAAAACCATACTTTAAACTCTTAAATTTTGTTAAAAATTATTCACAGATGACGATAACATGCAAATTGGGTTGTAATGAAGCCAAATTCATAATAAAATTATGCAAAAACATCTACATGCAGAAAAATAAAATGGTGAACAAAGAAATAACCACTCATGTTTTGATACTATAGAAAACTAATGATCGAATCAGATCCAAACCATGCTGGGTTGTGATCAAACCATACTCGACACTAACAGTAACCGGGTCGGGCCTGGGAAGGGCTTAGATAGTTAGAGCTACACCCATACCCGCATTAATAGAGTTGGTTCGGACCAAAACCCATACCATTGACATGCCTAATTACAGCCCCTAATCAATCAAATATTTAATCCATCGGTTTAATACTCGTTGAAGGAGTTAGTGAAGCTATGTATAAGGCTAGGCTACCATCAATTCAACAGATTAACTGCAATATCTTGGCATGTTGTTACAACTTACAAATACTGATCTTCTTAAACATATTTGCAATCTTATTAGTCGTTTCGGCAAGTTTGTTGAGATTCAGTTCAAAGAGGGAGGGAAGATCTCCGGCGCTGCTATTAGAACCTATTTGCTTGAAAAGTCTCGTGTATGCCAAGTTTCTGATCTTGAGAGAAATTACCACTGCTTTTACATGCTTTGTGCTGCTCCAGCAATGGTAGTGAATTTTGGTCATAACAAAAATTCGTAAGATTTTGTCAGTTGTTTCTTTTAAATACAAAATTTGAATCCATATATAATAATCACATCTGTCATGTAATCCGAAGATGAAATCTAGTCGAATCAATATCATCTGCTACCGTAACATGGTATTAATATTTCTGATAATTCCGATGTCTCATGATAGCATCGATTAGGCCTGGTTTTGAACCCGTGCGAGCTAGGCTCAAGCACCGGCATAAAACTATGAAGGACAGATAAATCTGTCCACATTCCAATATCCTATGGCTCAGTGCTAAAATTTCTTATAATCCAATAAAAATCAAAACTATAACAAAAACAAAATAAACAACCGGAGTTTTAGATCTTCATCTTGGCTGAGATTTTTCCCAAGATCCCCTTTTTACACGCAACAGGACGAAACCTCAAATGTGTACTTTACATTGCTGACGCTCACATATTACAATTTCAGCCTGAGATGTCAGTTCGAGGTTTTGTTTGAAATCTGAGATTTGAAACCTTGGAAACAACAGACAAATAATGCCTTGAAAAACAAAAGAACCGTGACTGGAATCTTTTAGTAAAATTGGTAAATGATTTGGCACTCTCTATTAGCTTTTTTTCTAAGATTTCCAATTTTCGTCAATGATCAATCTTATATTCTAGTAAGACTATCTAAACATGATTAGTAGGTGGTTAGTAAGTTGACAGGCATTGTTTTTTAATAAAGAGTGCAAAGTTTTGTATTAACTATACTATGAAACATAATCATTATTGCAACCTGGAACTTTTACATTATGAATACATGTAAAACTGTTTGTAGAATGGACTATTAAGTTTGTGTGTATTATTCACCATTTTTAAAAAAGTGTCTTAATTTTAGTGAGCAGTGAACATTGTAGTTTATACAAAATAAAAGTCGTATAATAACTTAAATATAGATTATTGTTATGGAAGCACAGTGGAAAATGTAATTGTACTCTATACTATGTAAGCTTTAAAGACCAAGAAGTAATTTTCTTCAATTTTAGTAATTACAATGTTGCATCAAAGATCGAATATAGAGATATCATTAATGCCTTTTATTTTGAAAATGCAAAAAACATTTTCTTTACCATACTTTTGGTAAATGCAAAAGACAATTGAAATAACACTTTTTAAAGAAGTCATGATATTATGAAGAACATAATGGGATATTTATGAGATTTAGAAGGTAACGTGATATTTATCAATATTACCTTTTAAGACATCGTGATATTTAACTGTTATTTTGATTTGGAACAAAACTGAAAGTAAATTTCAAGATTATTTTGTGAAACTAATAATGCATTTTTAAAATTCGGGACATGTTTGTCTTGGGCATCAATATCTCCAGGACCGACTCTGGCATGATACTGCTGCTATCAATTGAACGCTTGATAATTTTTATGATTTGTAATGCTGTGAAAGTAAAAGTTCATCTTCTTTATTTGCCAGTTGCCATACTTCTTATTCAATTTGTTGCATGACAGTATTTCACCAAGACAATAATTCCTGTTCAATTGCTTTATCACCTGATTAGGTATATGATTCATTGATATCAGGACATTGAAAAATATAAATTGACTCATCCAAAGACATTCCATTATCTCAATCAATCAAGCTGCTATGAGCTAGATGGAATAGATGATGCAAAGGAATATCTAGAAACCAGAAAGGCTATGGAAATTGTCGGAATTGGTGCTGATGAACAGGTACCAGCTATTGCGGGTAATCGTTTGCTTAAAGAAAACCTGATTTTAATATACTAATCAAAACTTCGTTTTTTTTTCCAATCGCTTAGGATGCTATATTTCGGGTTGTTGCTGCTATTCTTCATTTAGGTAACATTGAGTTCACCGAGGGAAAGGAAGAAAATTCATCTGAGCCCAAAGATAAAAAATCGCAACTTCATTTACAAATCGCTGCTGATCTATTCATGTAATATATTTGTTGTCCCTTGTTAAACCTAATGACCTTCTTTCTAGTTTTGAGATATTTATTTTACTATATTTTCGAAACTTCAAGGTGTGATGTAAAAGCCCTTGAAGATTCTTTATGTAAACGTATCATGGTTGCCCGTAGGGAGAACATAATAAAAAATCTCGATCCAGGCGCTGCAGTGCTAAGCAGAGATGCCTTGGCCAAATTTGTATATTCTCGGTTGTTTGACTGGTATGTTTTTCATCTGCATTAACTATGTTTTCCGTTCTAGTCTCTCTCTCATTGTGCATGCGCGCACACGTGCGTGCATGTGGTTGATTCTTAACCTGCTAATATTACTTGTAGGTTAGTAAATAAGATCAATAGTGCAATTGGGCAAGATTCCAATTCAAAGAATTTGATAGGGGTCCTGGATATATATGGCTTTGAAAGCTTTAAGACAAACAGGTGCTCAACTGGTATGCTTTTGTGCAAATTCTTATAGATCCTGCATAAACCACCTTCACATGTAATATGACCATGTAGAGCTATTTTGTCCCTATATCTGCTTCCAAAGGACCTTACTACCACTTCTAAATTAATGCATTTCAAGTATATAACCAAATATCATGTGATTTACATTCAAAATATTGAATTACAAACCACTTTAGATGCATACATTTCACACACATTCTCTCTGTCTACTACGATTTTGAAATTAAATGTGTCACTACATCACATTAGTCTAATCTTTCTTCAGATTATAACATGCTATATTAATCCATTTTTTATCCTTTACCAGTTTTGAACAATTTTGCATCAATTTGACAAATGAAAAGCTACAGCAACATTTTAATCAGGTCTATTTTCTTTTTTAATCTGTTTGCATTGTTCTGTTTGGCTAGACTTGGTATTAAATAACTGCTAAAGGAATCTTAATCTGTTTAATAATACAGCATGTTTTTAAGATGGAGCAAGAAGAATACACAAAAGAAGAAATCAATTGGAGTTACATAGAGTTCATTGATAATCAGGATGTTCTTGATCTCATTGAAAAGGTGACTCTTTATTATTGTTTCAATGAAGGTATATCAGCTAAGCATTTGGTCATTAATCAGCTTTCAATGTCATTTATGTATTAGCATACGCACGTGGTTATAAATATCAGCTAAGCATTTGGTCATTAATTAGCTTTCAATGTCATTTATGTATTAGCATACGCATGTGGTTATAAATATGATCTCATCTCATTTGAAGAAAGCAAGCAATGAAGAAGTAAGAAAAATAAAGAAATTTTTTTTTGATGAAAATTCCTACTCTAACATAGTGCTATCAAAATCTCTTGTAACGACCTGTAAGATTTTAATAAATTTTATTGTTTTATTTACGTATTAAATTGGATTTTGTGAAAATTTAAATAAATTAAATGGCAAATAAAAAGTTAATATTTGGAATGCGTCTGAATAAACATAGCAAACTGTAAATTTTCGTCCAAAAATATAAAAGTCTATTTCGCGCGTATATTTACTTCAAATTAAATCAGTTAAAAAGTGACGGAAATAAAACGTTTCAAAACCAAATCTTTTTACTTAGAAAAATTCTAAATCCTCTTCTGAGCAAGGAGTCATCTCTAGTTTTTCAAAATTCGGACTTCTATAGCTCCGTCGTTCTTATTCTCTGCATTTTACTGCATTTTTCAGCTAGTAGAAAATCTGAATATTATAATTCAATCATACCACTGATATCTGTATACCGTTGTGATCGCCTCGTCGTGCTGATCTCAACAGTATATTTATTTCTGTATTTTGGAATCCGGTGTACAACGGAAGCAATAAATTTGTTCGTTGTAACGACACCACAAATTGTGCCTTCTTAACTTTTCTTTGCTTTTCAAAATTTAAAAACGTACAGTGGGGCCACAATAATTATTCGCTTTAACTTTCTTTGAATCATATCGTGAACGTTGATTTCCTTTATTACTTTGTTTTCTCCTGTCTGTTCAAATTTCAAACAGCTAGAATAAAACAGCCACTAGCATTTCATTTCAACTTTTATTCCAAATTTCAGCGGTTGCCATCCTGTACTGTTTCAATAAGCCTCAACGTATAAAACTTTATACGTTTTATATTATTAAATGTTTACAGTCATTTTATTCTTCCTCTCTACCTTCGGTTCACTTTTTTTTTTTTTTTGCAAGCTTCATTTTATACTGTGAGCCTTTTCCTTGATTTCAGGCGTTAAAAATTCTTTGCAGCCACTATTTATATAAATTTCACTTTTTCTTTTTCTTGTTCACCTTCCACCCTTCAGCTCCATTTTCGTTTGCCTGAAGCCAACTCCTCCACTCTCATCTTTTCTACCACCCTCCTTTACCTCGGCCAAGCACTCAAGCTCCACCACAAGCCACTCACCCAACAAGAAATCACGTCCTCCCTCTTTTTCCCATCCCAGCCGAAACCCCTCCTCCACCACGTGACCTCCACCCATTGCTCCTAGATCCGACCGCCCACCTCCTTGACCATACACGCGCCTGCCTCATCCACCCTGAAAACCTCGTCGCTCCCTCACTCTTTATCACGCGCAACAGCCGAGGCCAAACTCCACCCGTACCTCCTGCAAATACTAGCCGAGCCCACCATCCCTTACCACCTGCCAGTGATCGCCAGAGCAGCCGTGGCCTCCCATCCCTCTCACCCAATCATTCGACCGCGTGCAGCCTAGCCTAGGCCGAATCGTTCCATCATCCTCCGCCTTCCCGGTTCCTAGCCTTTTCTTTGCTTCCATCTCCTTCCAGTCAACATCTGTAAGTGTATTGCTTTATTTTATTTTTTTTATCATCCTATGCATGCGTTGGTTTATAGAAGTGGATTGTGTATTGATATCTGTTGCATGTGAGTATATTAGATTTAATAAGATATGTATATAAGAGACATTAGTCTGTTGAGATATATGTTTCATTAAGTACTATATATAGTAAAAACTTGAGTACAAGTTGATGCAGTTTATACATTTATAAGATAGATAGACACAAAGTTTTGAGGAAGAGATTTGTAGGGGTTAGCTTATATAAATTTTCAACATATAAACTTTGATTTCCAGAAACCATGGTCTGCCTTATTATGTTGGGTTTTGTCCTAGCTTGAATCGCCTGTACTTGTTATAGTTTGATATTACACTTAGGCTATATAGTGGTATGCATGGGTTATTATAATATATATAGGTTACATACATAAAAGTGTTTCGGCCATCTGATTTTTTTTGCCTGTAAATTTTATTTTATACGTCAAATATACATGTTTTAAGATGGGCTGAGAGTGTTTGTTTAAATGTTTAAATGGGTCAGTTATATTGTAAGTTTATTTTATACCGATCTAGTACACTATATATCAAATTTGACACTTTGATGGATATAGCAGGTCTGCATATTTTTCGTGTTGTGTACCTTTGTTTACCATTTTTCATGTAAGAGATTTATATATGTTAGTTGTAAATAAGGTGGTCTGCATATTGCTATACGTGATAAACATTCTACTTTCTCATTTATAATATAATCTAAAAGAGAGTATATGTTAGTGTTTGTAGATAGGAGCTGAAAGGTAGTTGATTTACACCTTAAATTATGTTAGTACAGTCCTTTAGATTTCTTTTGTACCGCATATAGCATACATTTTTACTAGTGGATGCATGCTTTATATATGGCTTTAAGTAACACTCGTATATACGGTTTTAAACATATAAGTTATTTATATATATAACACACGTATATTATTTAGTTGTATTATATATTAGTTGTACATGTTTTTTTGATATATATGTACATAGATTTTGGTGACAATATATAGATGAGAATATAAGAAAAAGGGAAATAAAAAGTTAATTTGGTATTGAGATGTATATATTACATAGGTAGGGTTGGATTTCAATATATGCGTTTTAAAAGTTATGTTAAAATGTACATATGGTACGTTTTAATTGCATGTCTTGATTTAAACATTTGTTTTTCGAATGTGAATAACAAGATAGTAACATAATATACTATTCGTTCTAATTTATCATCATCGACCAAATTCTGATTTGATTTCATCGATTCTTTTTTTTTCGTTATCAGTTTTGATCGTCGGATTCATGCCGATCTTTCTTCGCTTTGATTCGTAACTCAAATCAGCTTCGTTGTCCATCACTCTAGCCTCGAAAGGTGAGAAATCACTCACGATTAACGTTCTTTTATTTATTAAATTTGATTTCAAATTGAAACGAAAATTGAAATATGCTGCTGTTAGTTGTTTTACTGTTATGACTGCTATTATCTGTATCTGTTCACCTATGACACCTAACACCATTATCGGTTAATTATTTATGTGATAATAATACAGATTGGTTGATAATTGATTGTTTGATTGATTGTTGTTTAAATGGGATGTTAATTATTATTGCTAAATGATAACTAGTTGCTAGTAAAATTTGGGGTAGTATAGTTTACAAATTTAACGGATTATATATATGACGGACCTGGATTTATTAAAACCTGACCCCGCCATATGTGAAGTTTGTTTTGTTAAAATTTGACCCTTTAATTGTCGTAGAAATTGAAATTATACTTGAAATCGTTGAACGTAGTTTGGATTAATTGTTGTAGTTTCTAACCGAAATTTGAAAAGAACGACAAGTGAAAAACTATAATCTTTAATCTACATGAAATGATAGTGTAGATTCTAGAAATAATTATACAAATAACAATGTGAATAAATATGATTATTTCGAGGGTATTTGATTTATTTATTGAATTGTTATTGATTGTTGTTATTGCTTGTTATTTACTTTGACACCATCCCTGTCATCACACTGCAAGTTCCCTTTGTTATGTTTGTTATTGAATTGGAATGGATTGATAGACCCAAGCGGGTTTCATTTAATTAAATTTGGGATTACGGGTTGAAATGCTATCCACTCGTATACATTTAGTGTACGGCTGGAAATGATAATATCCGTAACACTGGGACCTTATGATAAGAAAATATGGTCTTATTAAATGTAAATGATTAAATACATAAATTATGGTAAATATTTATGAAAATTTTCCTCGGATAAATTTTGCAATAATATTGAACAATTAAGATTGGGAGATAAATTTGGGTTATTTTGAATGGTATTTAGATAAGGATTTATTTACTTAAATCAATTTAAAATTTACCAAATGAGATATTTCACGTTTAATTAAATATTAGAAATATTGAGTAAAATGAAATTTAAGGTCACTAAAATGATATTAAATCAAATAAAGGGTATTCAAGACCAAATAATAATGATGTAAAAATCAAGAATCTATACGAAACTGTAAATTTAAATTGTTATATTTAAGCTATGAGCTATATTGCAATTAAATGGTTTAGAGATTTGGATAGGTAATCGGAACCAAGATAGTTTAATTTGTTATTTTAGATAACGAATTGAATTAGATATAAAATTGAGGGTGAACTAAATTTGGATATTTTATTTAGGAAACTAGATTGGGAAAAATTTAGTTGAAATGTAGAATACTTAAAGTATGGAAACATATTGGAATAAAAGGGGTAATTGGGATATCAAATCCAAATTTGAGATTTATAAAAATTGAAGTGGATATTCTAGGAAAATTTAAATTGATAAAAATGAGATTGAATATAATTTATATGGTAAGGTCGGGGTGATGATTATGTTAAGTTGAGGGAGTTGAAATACTTTACTGAATACATTATTTAATATTTGGGATTTGAAGTATAAATTAAGTGAATGACCACGGTGTAATAGTATATATTTCTACCTTGTAGATAGTTTTATGGACCCTTAGAGGATGGACATCCCAAACATCCTTTAAGATATATTATATTTCAGTTGATATTTCATTTGAGTTGAATTTATTGATATAAGAATGTAAATCCTGACTCGAGTGTTTTGTGTTTTGCTTTACGCTCGGGTCAGACTGAGTAATACAGCATTTGAGACTCACCTTTGGAGATTGGAGCTTCAATTTGGAGATCCAACCATCGATTCAGCTTTCAGTTTCTAGTTGACTGCTTCAGAGTAGCCATCGGCTCGTACTGAAGACAATTTTGTATTCAAAGTATTCTGATGTATTTTATTCTAAACTCTGATGTATATAGTAGCTTCATGAACTACTATTCTTTTTCTATTCCGCTGCATTTTATTACTCTGTGTCTGTGATCTGTGATTGATTCATTTACTGTATATTTAAGTTTTGCCAAAATTATATTAACAATTCGGTATTTTGAATTATTCAAGTCGGACATGTACGGTTTTATTGTCGATTTGAATGGTCCAAAATAGCGGGTCGTTACAGCTGGTATCAGAGCTTTGGCTCTAGGCAAAACTTAACATATATGGTAAATTTATTTACAGAATCACTTTCGCTCGAGTTGAATCTCTTCCTTTCGACTCGATTTCCTTTGAATTTTGGAATGTCCCTCGATTCCAAAATTCATTCTTGTCTACCCCTATTTATATTCATTTGATTCGGGAGTATCCCATAACTCCACTAAATGTTTTGTAAAGGGGTGAAAACTCCTTTACAATTGGCATTAATTCACCTAGATTTCTGAAGTCACGGTTGACCGGCAGATGTCGCCCGCGATTTATAGAAGTATATCCACCTTCTACTTTGTAATAAAGATTTCCTCATTTTGTTCAAGCCTTCACACTTTGTTTCGAAACTTCCTTTGGTCAAGTTTCTCTTAGAATTTTGAACCTCTATCTTGTTTGATTTTGGACTCCTTGAATGATAGGAAACTATTTTGTAGATGGCAAAATCGGAAGAGCAGAAAGCAGCTCGTCGAGCTCGGAGAGCACTAGCCCGTAAGGAACGGGAGGAGGCAATGGAGAAATGGGAAAAGATATGGAGGGAAAGGGCCGGACCTGGTCCTTACGACCATGTCATCTGTTATCGGTGTCAGGAAAAGGGACATTATGCAGCCATGTGCGGGAAGAGAGATGAAGGAAAGAAGAGTGAGGGCAAGCGTTATCGATCCAAGATCTTCTGTTTTAAGTGTCGTAGTACGGGACACTTTCCCAGTCGCTGCCAGAAGGTGAAGAAAGTAAAAGTTACACCCACTACATCAGTCGACCAATCAACCATTTGCTATCACTGCAAGCTGCCTGGGCATATAGCCAGGAATTGTCCTGTGAGGAAGTACGGAAGGAAGGCTGCGTTCCCTCAGGTCGTTAGGGAGGATGGGCGTGTCGTGCATTTATGCAAGAAATGCAGAAGTTGGGGCCATATTGAGGGGGAGTGTACTGGACCCGTTGAGGCCCCACCCGGTAGAATTAATACCGATGCTTTGTTTATGTAGAGGGGTTCCTGTGGATCTGTTTGTTTTCAGCAGTTGTTTTGTTACTTTCGGTAAACTCTATTGTATCTTTTGCTTAACTGAAGTTCTCAAATAAAGTATTCATGTTCCTATTTTCGTTTGATGTGAAGTTTAAATCTCTATCTTTGTTTTGAGATCCATCTCTTGAATCACCCTTTGTAAAATAAAAATGAAAATAATGTTATTCAGTTATTCCAATATATCGGGTATATTTGCATTTGGAAATTTCTTTATATATCAAAATTTTATATACCTATATATAAACCAAATAAGTAATGTTATTCTATATAAAAGGTTTTGAAAGGATTTGAAATTTTGGAAAATTTATAAGAAATTGTTTATATAAAAATGATTTATAACGGAAGTGTTAAATTTGAAATTCGAGGATTGAATTCCGGTATATTGGAAGTGGTTTTGAGATTTTGGGAGATATATAAAAATAATACGATTTAAAAGTATTTTCCGAGTAAGAAATGTTTCTAATGAATTTTAATAATTTTGAAGAAATTTCAAGGAAGTTTCAAGAGAATAGAAGTCCAGAACTCACTTATGTCGCTGGAAAATAATTTCGGTGATGAGTGCACGCATCATCGACATTGATTTCGAGTTTCTGAGTGGGGAGAGGCCACTTTAATAGCTTCGCTATGCAAGTGATTTTGTAAAACCGTTTTTGATTTCAAATTCCAAAGTATAATTTGATATTTTCGAAAGATATATGTATATATTTGAAATTATTTAAAATATGCCGGTGTTCGATCCTCGAGTTTTCGATTTGACTTAGAATAACCCTACTTATAAAAATTGATTTCCAACTCTTGGATTTGAAATTTGATTTCACCAACTATTTTGAAGGTTCGAGCACTTCCAAGTCAAGGTTTAAAATTTTAAATCTAAGAAATTTCGAAGAGTATAAATGTTTGATAAAGCATATAAGTTTAGTTTTGGATGTTTAAGTTTGAAGCTTTTGATAAATAAGAGAATATGAATATTTTGAATTATACTAATATGGAATTTAGTTTTGAAATGTCTTGAAAAGAATTTTTTTTTTAGTTTGAATAATGGTTTTCAGAAAGGTAAATTGGATGTTTCAAATGGAAATAAATACTTTAAAGGTTTCAAAGGGATAAGTATAAATTTGGAACCATTTGGAGATAATTGATTTGAGAAAATAATTGGTTTTGAAATAAAATTGGAATTAAAACCAGTACTCATATGATGATTTTGGAAATAAATTTGTTTGACTTGAATCAGTTTAATTTGGAAACTGGGATTATCTTATCAGCCTATTTTTTTGGGACCTTGAAATTAAGAGATCTAAATTTGAAGAAAATTTGGTAAAATCATATTTGATTTCGAAACTGAATTGACATTGAAATAATTTGAAAATGAGCACCTTACATTATTAAGCACTTGATTTGGGAGTGGTCGAACTTATATAAAATGGATTTGTATAAGTATGAAACTGATTTAAAAATCTATTGATCTGAAAGGTACTCAATTTGGAAAGAGAATTGTATATAATCAAAGTCTATATAAGTATGATTTAATATACTACTGATTTGGAAAGTATTCGATTTGAAAATAGAATCCTATAGATATGGACTTTATATAAGTACAAAATTGAAAGTGATTTGAAAAGGTACTATATGATATATATATTTTCCAAGTAAAGATATGGAAAGTGCCTTCTGCTTGATATCCGCTTTGTGGCCACAGCGTGGATTCATTCTATTGATATTATTCTCTCTGATTTTTGGTTTTCCGGATGTAATACTCGAGTGTTCCCACCGTGGCGTAACCCGCGGTTTTTCTTTTTCTCTCGTGAATGCACAGCGAAATTGCCTGGCTGAGTCTTGCCTAGGGGTACGGATTGTTTCCTGGGGGAACCAGGCGTAACCATTGTGTATCCTGCAATCTGTGTAGGTCGCGAATAGTAGCGCAAGTGCCTGGCTGAGTCTTGCCTGGGGGTACAGATTGTTTCCTGGGGGAACCAGGCGTAACCATTGTGTATCTTGCACCCTACTAGTCATCATGGCGTAACTCGCAGGGCTGTGAAAGCTTACGGATATGGATTGTTTCCTGGGGGAACCAGGCGTAACCATTGTGTATCTGCGAACCATGATCGGACAAAGGTTTTGGTTTGATCGTTTTGTTTGGATCGTACTTTCCATATCTATTTTAAAGGTTTTTCAAGTATTTTCACTGGGTGTTGAAGCAAGTCTACTTAGTACTTGAAGAATTCTAGCTTTGCGCCTGATCAACGCATGGCCGGAGTCTGCAAGAACGACGATAAACTTGTTGAAACATCGAGTTATAAAAGTATTTTCGAAAGAAAAATTCATTTTGATATAATAGTATCTTATTATAAAAGATTATTATAAAGGTATTTTGTTATAAAAATATTTTTCCCAACAAAGAAATTTGCATTAATCTTTGAAATTAAATTCCTTTGGTAAATGGAAAATTCGTGCCCGATTCTTTTCTTTTGAATCTACTTTATCTGCTCAGTTTAGCTATTCACCTTGATTCTGTTTTTCCCAATCTACCTTCCTTCCTTGTTGGATTTATCCTTTAAAATATTGGCTAATTATATACTACTTTGTTAGATATAAAATTCTAGTGTTATAAATATTTTTGAAGTTATTAATTGAATGAAACTCTTTAAAGAGAATGATTATTAATTTATTTATAATATTAGAAAGGTATCTTGAGTTAAATTAAAAATCTCATAAATTTTGGATTTAATATTTTCAATAGGCTTTGTAAATATAAATAATAATGTAAATAATTGTTTCAAAAAGGAATTTGAAAAGTATTAAATATTAAAGAAAAAATTTAATTGCAATTGAAGTTTCAAATGAATATTTCAAGTAAAAATTATATAGTTTTAAATAAATTATCTACCCTTGACTTCCAATTCCTGGTTGTTCTATTCTCCTACCTCCTTCCTTTTCGGGGACGAAAAGTTTTGAGTGGGGGAGAGTGTAACGACCTGTAAGATTTTAATAAATTTTATTGTTTTATTTACGTATTAAATTGGATTTTGTGAAAATTTAAATAAATTAAATGGCAAATAAAAAGTTAATATTTGGAATGCGTCTGAATAAACATAGCAAACTGTAAATTTTCGTCCAAAAATATAAAAGTCTATTTCGCGCGTATATTTACTTCAAATTAAATCAGTTAAAAAGTGACGGAAATAAAACGTTTCAAAACCAAATCTTTTTACTTAGAAAAATTCTAAATCCTCTTCTGAGCAAGGAGTCATCTCTAGTTTTTCAAAATTCGGACTTCTATAGCTCCGTCGTTCTTATTCTCTGCATTTTACTGCATTTTTCAGCTAGTAGAAAATCTGAATATTATAATTCAATCATACCACTGATATCTGTATACCGTTGTGATCGCCTCGTCGTGCTGATCTCAACAGTATATTTATTTCTGTATTTTGGAATCCGGTGTACAACGGAAGCAATAAATTTGTTCGTTGTAACGACACCACAAATTGTGCCTTCTTAACTTTTCTTTGCTTTTCAAAATTTAAAAACGTACAGTGGGGCCACAATAATTATTCGCTTTAACTTTCTTTGAATCATATCGTGAACGTTGATTTCCTTTATTACTTTGTTTTCTCCTGTCTGTTCAAATTTCAAACAGCTAGAATAAAACAGCCACTAGCATTTCATTTCAACTTTTATTCCAAATTTCAGCGGTTGCCATCCTGTACTGTTTCAATAAGCCTCAACGTATAAAACTTTATACGTTTTATATTATTAAATGTTTACAGTCATTTTATTCTTCCTCTCTACCTTCGGTTCACTTTGTTTTTTTTTTTGCAAGCTTCATTTTATACTGTGAGCCTTTTCCTTGATTTCAGGCGTTAAAAATTCTTTGCAGCCACTATTTATATAAATTTCACTTTTTCTTTTTCTTGTTCACCTTCCACCCTTCAGCTCCATTTTCGTTTGCCTGAAGCCAACTCCTCCACTCTCATCTTTTCTACCACCCTCCTTTACCTCGGCCAAGCACTCAAGCTCCACCACAAGCCACTCACCCAACAAGAAATCACGTCCTCCCTCTTTTTCCCATCCCAGCCGAAACCCCTCCTCCACCACGTGACCTCCACCCATTGCTCCTAGATCCGACCGCCCACCTCCTTGACCATACACGCGCCTGCCTCATCCACCCTGAAAACCTCGTCGCTCCCTCACTCTTTATCACGCGCAACAGCCGAGGCCAAACTCCACCCGTACCTCCTGCAAATACTAGCCGAGCCCACCATCCCTTACCACCTGCCAGTGATCGCCAGAGCAGCCGTGGCCTCCCATCCCTCTCACCCAATCATTCGACCGCGTGCAGCCTAGCCTAGGCCGAATCGTTCCATCATCCTCCGCCTTCCCGGTTCCTAGCCTTTTCTTTGCTTCCATCTCCTTCCAGTCAACATCTGTAAGTGTATTGCTTTATTTTATTTTTTTTATCATCCTATGCATGCGTTGGTTTATAGAAGTGGATTGTGTATTGATATCTGTTGCATGTGAGTATATTAGATTTAATAAGATATGTATATAAGAGACATTAGTCTGTTGAGATATATGTTTCATTAAGTACTATATATAGTAAAAACTTGAGTACAAGTTGATGCAGTTTATACATTTATAAGATAGATATACACAAAGTTTTGAGGAAGAGATTTGTAGGGGTTAGCTTATATAAATTTTCAACATATAAACTTTGATTTCCAGAAACCATGGTCTGCCTTATTATGTTGGGTTTTGTCCTAGCTTGAATCGCCTGTACTTGTTATAGTTTGATATTACACTTAGGCTATATAGTGGTATGCATGGGTTATTATAATATATATAGGTTACATACATAAAAGTGTTTCGGCCATCTGATTTTTTTTGCCTGTAAATTTTATTTTATACGTCAAATATACATGTTTTAAGATGGGCTGAGAGTGTTTGTTTAAATGTTTAAATGGGTCAGTTATATTGTAAGTTTATTTTATACCGATCTAGTACACTATATATCAAATTTGACACTTTGATGGATATAGCAGGTCTGCATATTTTTCGTGTTGTGTACCTTTGTTTACCATTTTTCATGTAAGAGATTTATATATGTTAGTTGTAAATAAGGTGGTCTGCATATTGCTATACGTGATAAACATTCTACTTTCTCATTTATAATATAATCTAAAAGAGAGTATATGTTAGTGTTTGTAGATAGGAGCTGAAAGGTAGTTGATTTACACCTTAAATTATGTTAGTACAGTCCTTTAGATTTCTTTTGTACCGCATATAGCATACATTTTTACTAGTGGATGCATGCTTTATATATGGCTTTAAGTAACACTCGTATATACGGTTTTAAACATATAAGTTATTTATATATATAACACACGTATATTATTTAGTTGTATTATATATTAGTTGTACATGTTTTTTTGATATATATGTACATAGATTTTGGTGACAATATATAGATGAGAATATAAGAAAAAGGGAAATAAAAAGTTAATTTGGTATTGAGATGTATATATTACATAGGTAGGGTTGGATTTCAATATATGCGTTTTAAAAGTTATGTTAAAATGTACATATGGTACGTTTTAATTGCATGTCTTGATTTAAACATTTGTTTTTCGAATGTGAATAACAAGATAGTAACATAATATACTATTCGTTCTAATTTATCATCATCGACCAAATTCTGATTTGATTTCATCGATTCTTTTTTTTTCGTTATCAGTTTTGATCGTCGGATTCATGCCGATCTTTCTTCGCTTTGATTCGTAACTCAAATCAGCTTCGTTGTCCATCACTCTAGCCTCGAAAGGTGAGAAATCACTCACGATTAACGTTCTTTTATTTATTAAATTTGATTTCAAATTGAAACGAAAATTGAAATATGCTGCTGTTAGTTGTTTTACTGTTATGACTGCTATTATCTGTATCTGTTCACCTATGACACCTAACACCATTATCGGTTAATTATTTATGTGATAATAATACAGATTGGTTGATAATTGATTGTTTGATTGATTGTTGTTTAAATGGGATGTTAATTATTATTGCTAAATGATAACTAGTTGCTAGTAAAATTTGGGGTAGTATAGTTTACAAATTTAACGGATTATATATATGACGGACCTGGATTTATTAAAACCTGACCCCGCCATATGTGAAGTTTGTTTTGTTAAAATTTGACCCTTTAATTGTCGTAGAAATTGAAATTATACTTGAAATCGTTGAACGTAGTTTGGATTAATTGTTGTAGTTTCTAACCGAAATTTGAAAAGAACGACAAGTGAAAAACTATAATCTTTAATCTACATGAAATGATAGTGTAGATTCTAGAAATAATTATACAAATAACAATGTGAATAAATATGATTATTTCGAGGGTATTTGATTTATTTATTGAATTGTTATTGATTGTTGTTATTGCTTGTTATTTACTTTGACACCATCCCTGTCATCACACTGCAAGTTCCCTTTGTTATGTTTGTTATTGAATTGGAATGGATTGATAGACCCAAGCGGGTTTCATTTAATTAAATTTGGGATTACGGGTTGAAATGCTATCCACTCGTATACATTTAGTGTACGGCTGGAAATGATAATATCCGTAACACTGGGACCTTATGATAAGAAAATATGGTCTTATTAAATGTAAATGATTAAATACATAAATTATGGTAAATATTTATGAAAATTTTCCTCGGATAAATTTTGCAATAATATTGAACAATTAAGATTGGGAGATAAATTTGGGTTATTTTGAATGGTATTTAGATAAGGATTTATTTACTTAAATCAATTTAAAATTTACCAAATGAGATATTTCACGTTTAATTAAATATTAGAAATATTGAGTAAAATGAAATTTAAGGTCACTAAAATGATATTAAATCAAATAAAGGGTATTCAAGACCAAATAATAATGATGTAAAAATCAAGAATCTATACGAAACTGTAAATTTAAATTGTTATATTTAAGCTATGAGCTATATTGCAATTAAATGGTTTAGAGATTTGGATAGGTAATCGGAACCAAGATAGTTTAATTTGTTATTTTAGATAACGAATTGAATTAGATATAAAATTGAGGGTGAACTAAATTTGGATATTTTATTTAGGAAACTAGATTGGGAAAAATTTAGTTGAAATGTAGAATACTTAAAGTATGGAAACATATTGGAATAAAAGGGGTAATTGGGATATCAAATCCAAATTTGAGATTTATAAAAATTGAAGTGGATATTCTAGGAAAATTTAAATTGATAAAAATGAGATTGAATATAATTTATATGGTAAGGTCGGGGTGATGATTATGTTAAGTTGAGGGAGTTGAAATACTTTACTGAATACATTATTTAATATTTGGGATTTGAAGTATAAATTAAGTGAATGACCACGGTGTAATAGTATATATTTCTACCTTGTAGATAGTTTTATGGACCCTTAGAGGATGGACATCCCAAACATCCTTTAAGATATATTATATTTCAGTTGATATTTCATTTGAGTTGAATTTATTGATATAAGAATGTAAATCCTGACTCGAGTGTTTTGTGTTTTGCTTTACGCTCGGGTCAGACTGAGTAATACAGCATTTGAGACTCACCTTTGGAGATTGGAGCTTCAATTTGGAGATCCAACCATCGATTCAGCTTTCAGTTTCTAGTTGACTGCTTCAGAGTAGCCATCGGCTTGTACTGAAGACAATTTTGTATTCAAAGTATTCTGATGTATTTTATTCTAAACTCTGATGTATATAGTAGCTTCATGAACTACTATTCTTTTTCTATTCCGCTGCATTTTATTACTCTGTGTCTGTGATCTGTGATTGATTCATTTACTGTATATTTAAGTTTTGCCAAAATTATATTAACAATTCGGTATTTTGAATTATTCAAGTCGGACATGTACGGTTTTATTGTCGATTTGAATGGTCCAAAATAGCGGGTCGTTACATCTCTCTTCCCCAAAATATTTCTGACAAACTGCATCAGAGCCAGTGAAATAAAAAATAATAATTGTTTGGTTAGGATCGTTGTGAAATGGTTTTACATCAATGGATTGGAAGTGAAAAAGGAATGTACATTATTTACTTTCCATTTGCTTCATACATATACACACAGAAGAAGATATACGTTATAAGTGTTTATAGCTGTAAATGAAATACAAAGTCAAAACCGAGCAATGAAGCAGCAGCAGCAGCAGAATAGGTATAGCAGTAGAATGTATTCAGTACTCTAATATGCCTCCTCAAGAATGGTGTCGGGTAACGAGACCAATCTTGGATTTAAGTGAAAGAAAGCGGGATCCGGCAGGAGATTTTGAAAGGGTATCAACAAACTGGTCATCACTTGAAACATATGAAACACGTAAACTGCCATTCTGAACTTGTTCCCAAATAAAGTGAAAATCAATAGCAATATGCTTCATCCTAGAATGAAAAACTAGGTTTGAGCACAAGTTAGTTGCTCCAATATTGTCACAGTAGATTGTTGGAGAATGAGGAAGAATAACACCAAGTTCTGTTAAGAGCGAACATATCCAATTAAGCTCAGCAGCTGTAACAGCTATAGCTCTATATTCAGTCTCTGTAGACAACCGGGCAACCTTTCTTTACCTTTTTTGGAACCCCATGAGATAGGGTTACGGCCAATGTATACAATATGCGCACTAGTAGATCGTCCTTGTTTCCAGCCCAGTCCAAATCCGAGAAAGCATGCAAAGAGAGCGGTGAATTATGATAAAGTTGAATTCCATCATCAGAAGAACCGCACAAATAATGCAAGGGACGTTTCTAAGGAGACCAATGTTCTGTGGTGGACTGATGCATAAATTGAGAGAGCTCATTGACAGCAAAGGCAATGTCTGGCCATGTGATTAATAAGTATTGTAAGCTCTCATGTTCGATATTCTGTTGGATCCTTGAGAAGAGAGGCTGAGTGTAATGTAATAGAACTAGCAGGTAATGGAGTACAAACTGGCTTAGCATCCATCATATTTGTACATGAAAGAATATCGGTAATATAACGTTGTTGAGACAGCAGGACGCCTGCATCGTTTGAACTAGCTTCCACGCCAAGAAAATATGATAAGTGTCCTAGATTTTTTGAGAGAATTGACAAGAGAAAAGTTGCATAAATTTTTGAACCATAATATCATCAGTTCTCAAGAATGATGTCATCCACATAAACTAGAAGATAAAAAAGGTTATCACCATCATTCAAAATAAAAAGAGAAGTATCTGTTAATTGGCTAGCGTACTAAAACAGATAACAAATAACTATAAACTCGTCGCACAAGTTTATCAATTAGAATTCCACTACGCTGGAATTCTGTATTAGATAATTGTAACAATAAGTTACGTTGTAAATAAATTACAATAACAACGTTATACTATTGTAAGAAATAGTACAACTTACGAATGAGAAAGATTATAGAGAATCTAGCCAGTATATAAAGGAAATTCCTTCTGAGGCTTGTCGTAACAATTTCCTTAGGAATTTTATTTCAAAATTCCCCCAAGATACAACAGACGTATTCTGCTCGATATTGTAATGAGTATATCACCCTGTGATTTAGATTATAGTAGCAGAAGAGAAGAAGAAGATTCGGATTCTCAAAAATTAGTGAGGAAAGTGATCAGTTTTCCTTCTTATTTATAGTTGATCCGTATCTCTTTCGAACGGTCGTGTCTGCACCCGTTCGCTCAAACAGTCGCGTCTGTACCTTTTCGTAAAGTCACATCTGTTCACCTGCTCGTACCACCTGGTACTGTTTCGCACGCGCCTCTTCAGTCGGGTCGCACCCGCTCGCGCCGCATCTGTTCGTCCGCGTCCGCTTCAATCGGCTCACACCTGTTTGTTTCTAACGGGTCGCACCCGCTACTGTTCGCGCCTATTCAACTCGTGTCTGCTTCCGAACAGATCCGCATCTGTTCGTATGGCCTGCAACTGTCAGAAAGCCCGGTCCAGTTTGTAGTAAAATACGAGTATCATATTAGACCCAAACCGGAGCCCGACCCGATTCGATTCGGTCGGACGGACGGCGGCGGCGGCGCGCGCGTGTGGTGGTGATGCAAGATCTCCCTCCTTACAACGAAGCATATATTTGGGAGCCCCAGGCCTCCAACCTCCTCATGAGAAAGCCATATATATAAACCAATATAGCTCTCAACAATTTGGCGATGTGGGACTGTGTATATTTCAATTCATTTTATTTGTTAAGGAATTCCAACAGTATCAACATGTGAGTTGTGAAATCCTGAAATTTTCAAAGCTTGCAAACATGATGTGGGTTATCCAAATCAACAAAACCAGGTGGTTGTGACTTATAAACCTCATCTTAAAGATGACCTTAGAAATGCATTGTTTACATCTAGTTGTCGTAGAGACCAACCACGACCCACAACCAAACTAAGTACCAAACGAATTGTAGTAGGCTTCACTACACGACTAAATGTATCATGATAGTCTATTCCTGTGACGAACGGGATTTTTCGCGCTCGAAAATCGACATCCATACTTTACATCGTACTCGAATGCCGTAGATTCGACCGTTCAAATCCGAGTCGCCGGAGCTTATAACAACATTAAGTAAATAACACAGCGGAATAAAAGAATAATACATTGATATATAGCTTTGATACAGTATCTGATACAACATATGATCCAATAGATATCAATATACATCAGAGATATGATACAATAAAATAGTAGCGGAGAAGAAAATGATAACACCAGCAGCGGAACAAATAACTCTAAGATAGTCTCCAAGGAAAAACTCCAAAAACTGCAACTCCATTTCCAAGAACCAATCCAACAATAGCTCGAACTCCCAATAACGATGCACAAGGATAAGCAAGTGCATTCTGATCCAAAGACTGAACTAACTCCAGATAATCCACTGAACCTAACTATCTGAAAAACCCAAGTCTAAACTGCTCGTGCAGAAAAATTTTGAGCACCCAGAGTTTAGGAAAGAAACAATAAACTCCGGATCAGTCATGAGACTGGTATGAGTAACAAAAACAGTTGTCTTTTAAAACAATCAATAAAAGATTTTAAAGTCAATTCGCAATGCTTTTAGAAATGAAACTACCATAAGACATCCCGCCACACACACAATGCAAACGCAGAATTGGAGGAGATTTCTTCTTATAATAGTCAAACATGCTTGATACGCAATTTCCTTGATATTATTACTATAAGTGCAAAGTGCAGAAAAACATTTCAAAAGTATAATATAAATCTTAGCCTGCATACGACCATTATCGTATGCCTACTATAGCTACCATGTTCAATAGCAGGTTACCGCCACATTCCATGGCAGGTTATACAACTAATACTGTACAAGGCTCGTATTGTTTCTTTGGATTTCCGACAAATGGTCAGGTCAAGGAACTTTCCATTGCCATAAGAGAACACCTCTAGAAGGACGTCCTCGAGAACCTAACCGGATCTCTGCCAACACAAGGCCGGGTTACCCCTAACTGGGTAACTACTGACACGAGTATGCCATCCCCCGGTCGTAACAAACCTTTATCCGGGGCCCCAGCAACAAATCACAAAGTAATACATATATAAATCTGCGATATCGACATAAGTTAAGTATCTGCGCTCCATACCATGATGCCACTTCTATCCAGAAGGAAATGCACATACCCTAAGGGGTGCTACCCCCAATAACCTTACTGCATCTTTCCTGTTTTGACCATTTCGGGGTGTGAGGTCCGACAAAGTCTCGTCCACAAAGCTACGCTTTTCACAAAGCCATGCTTCGATCAACAAATGATCAGCAACACTCAGCATGCCACATTACCAAATTGGGAATATATCGCTGATAACCTTCAACTACATAACCTCTAAGGGTGTTAAGCTAAGAGAATAAATTCTCCGCCACCAACGGAAATATATTTGAAAGAAATCTGCTTTATATCTCAATTTGTAATATCATACATACAATCCATACAAGTCTGTTCTGGGTTCGAACAGAACCGAAGACACTTCCAAAGAAGTCCTTGCAATCCGGGCATTCACAATCCCGATCGGACTTCCCATCACTTAGGGAGTCTCTATACCGGTGCGACTCGGTGCAGAGACAATCGATAGGTCATTATGACCTATCGCTCTCGCAAATACCCAAGGAGGAGTCCGGAAATGAAGAAGAATTCGAGGAAGAATTCGAAGAAGAATTTGAAGAAGAATTCGAGGAGGAATTTGAAGAAGAGTTCGAAGAGGAATTTGAGGAAGAGTTTGAGGTGGAAGAAGAACATGAAATTGAGGTAGAGTCCCAAGGTGATGAAGCAATTTATTGGGATTTAGATAATGCCATAGAGGATGATGATGCCATAGAAGACGAGGAGCTAGATGGTGGAGATTTTATTCCGGTAGATTCTGACCCAGAGGAAGTTTTTGAGACAGACGATGAGGCTGAAATTATAGAACTGTCAGGGCCTGAGAGAGGAAGCTCTGATAGTGAAGATCTGTAGTTGGTTGGATCGACTTCTTTTGGTTAGGGCATGTTTATGTACGTGTTTTGGAATTAGAATTGTAACGAAGGTTGGATGTTAGTAGGGTTATGTATGACTATAACTTGTGTACTAATATTATGAGTAGCATGCATTTAATATAAGATATATTATTACCCGAAAGAACCATTGTGTTTACTAGTATAGTTGAATTGGCATTAGTCTATTCTGTGTGTGTATAATTCGAGAAACGAACTATGTAATTTCGAGTACGAAATTCTTTTAAGGGGGAAGGTTGTAACGATCCCGAATTTTTACTAAATTTAAATTGATAATTAAATTAATTTTTGAATTTAAATCTATAAAATTTACTAGTAAATTGATTCGAGTTTCCCTAAATTCAAATCAAAATATATATTAAATCATATGAATTTAAATATTGTACATATGTGATTTAGATTTAAATTTCAAGTAAATGGATTTTCAATAATATGAATATATATGTATATATGTACATACATTGAGTTTGAGTTATTGTTTTAACTAAGTGTTTAAAGACAAATTATAATGATAAAAATAAAAGTAAACAATTAATTGCTAAAGTTTTAACAACAAATTTAATATGGAAATTCAACGATATTATAAAATAAATAAATATATAGTTTATACAAAATGAAGTAAAGATGTAATTTTAATATCATAATACAAATAAAACAAACAATAATAATAAAAGTAGAACTTCATTGTATTTCAAAGTAACAAAACAAAGATAGCAAAATATATAAAATAGTATGAAAATATAAAACAAAGCAAGATCAGACACAAAACAAAAGAAAAGAAACATAAGTAAACTAAGTAATGCTAGCTAAAGCCATATCACTTCTAATATATAAATATACATCTCAGCCTCCACAATCATAAGCCTGCATAATAAAATAAACAAGAAGAAAGCAATACAAATATATACATATATTTTGTACAAGACATTAATGCAGCCTCCAAAACATGTATATCTGCAGCCATGCCTCTAATGCACCTCAAATATAATACAACATCACTTCAGCATGCTTAGCATTGTACTAGAAAACCATATTTTATCACCTGTACAACTTGTAACCCCTGAACACATCTTTTCTTTTATTTATACCAGCCTTCTCCTCTCAATTCGTCCACAAAGATAAGTAAATCTGAGTAAGTATCATCTATAATTTAAAAACAACTTCAACTTAAAAACAAAACAGAAGACAACATAAGAAGTTTCAGCTTGCTTCAGATTTTAATCCCAAAGCCTGAGATCAAGTGAAGACTTCAAGTTTCAGTTATTAAATTCAAAACCAGATTTCAACTTCAACTCCAACCTCAAAGCTTTAAACCATGATCTGGAAGGTGAGTAACCTCACTCTAAAAACAAATTTAAAAAGTGAAATTTTGATTTCATTTATGTATGTGGATGAGCATGCTTAAATTTATATATATATATATATATATATATATATATATATATATAAATGCCTGTGAATATTGGAAGCCTGTGTGTACAGGCTGTTACTCTTCTCTGTTCTCTGTTTGGAGTTTTCAAAAACAAGATTGTGATTTGAAAATCCATTTCTACTTGATCTATTAAACATTTAGACTCAGGATCAAAACAAAAGATGTTCGTTTGATCACAAACTAGTTTTTAAAAAAAATTATTTAAGTTAAACTATATTGGCTTGCCTCTGAGAATCAAAGAACTGAGAAAACTTGAATTTTTGCCAAAATTCAAACCCCTTAAAACATGAATTCAGAAACGCAGCTCGAATGCTTACATTTTACCATGATTTTTAAAACGAAGATTTAGATTTTTAGAATTAAGATTTGAGAGGAATTTGGGTTTGTCTGGAAAACTTGTTTTCGAGCATTTCCGGTGATCGCGAGGTCAAGGGTGGTCGGGGTTATGTGAGGTGGTGGAGGACCCTATGGGGGTGACGGGAAAAATGGTCGTAGATGGCCACGGCTACGGTGGCGACAGCGGCTTGTGTTTGAAATTTTTAACCCTAGTTTTGACGAGGGTTCGTTCTTGGATTCGTTCGGTTCCTCTGATGGATCGAGTGCGACCGGGCTTTGGTGGATGGTAGCGGGGTGGTAGGCGAGGCCGTGGCCGGAATTTCGTGAACTTCGATGGGAGCAGCTCGGAGAACGACGCCGTGACAGGTTTTGGGGTTGAAATGGTCTCGCGTTTCCAGGTTTTGATTTACCGTTCGAATTTCGATTTCTGGCCGATGGTGATGGTGTGATGGTTGAAGTGTGTTGCCGCGATGATGTTTGATGCGTTGGAGGTTGTGGCGAAGACCGGTGGTGATGGTCGGCGGTGTGCACGTGCACGAGCACGTTGGTCTGGGTTTGGGGGTGTTTTTATTTTTTTTGGGTTTGCCTGGGAAGAGCACGGGGGAGTCTCGCGTCGTACTCGAGTAATTCGAGTAGCATACTCGAAGCAAGGAAGAAGGAGCTCGAGTCAAAGTTATTTACAGGTTTTCAACCTGAAACTGTTTTCTGGTTTGGGAATTTTAAACCAAATTTTAAATTTTAAATCAAGGTTTTAAAACTGAGGTTTAAATCAAAATGTAAATAAAAAAAATTCAAGTTTAAATTGGAACTTAGTTTGTAAATAAAAATAAAGTTTTATATTCAATTTGGTTTAATAATTTCAAAGCAATTAAGTGTATTAAAGAAGTTTGAATTCAAAGATGGAATTGAATTGTAAATGGAAGATTTAAACAAGCTGAAATTTAAAAGTTTAAACCTGAAATAAATTTTAAACCTGATTTCGAGAATTAATTAAGTTTTATAACTTAAGTATTTAAAAATAAGTTTAAAATTAAATTGAAATTCAAAAAGGAAAATTTGAAATCGATGGTTTCAAACATATTGTGAATAATAATTAAATTATCAATATGGATGAGTTTACTTTGATTAGTGAAGACTAATGAATTCATAAAGGGTTAATCAATTTATCATCAATAATGATTAATATAAGTAAATTTCTTTAGAAAAGTAATTAAAGAAATTTAATAGTTAATAAAAGTCATTGGCTAAGATTATTGAAAAAAAAAATCAATGTGATTAATTTTAACAATAAATTTAGATTTATTTAAATTAATAACAGTCATTGTGTAATCGTTAAGTATGATTACTTAATATAAGTAATTGAGAAATGAATTGTTCAGTGTAAGCAAGTGAGTTAATTAATCTAGAACAATCATTTGACAAATTGAAAAAAATATGATTACTTGGAAAGTAAATAATAAGTAATGGGTGGATGTAGTGAATTGAATGAATATTTAGAAATTTGAGTATAATTATTTATTAATAATTAAAGAATTAATTAATAATTGTGATTAATTAAGATAAATTAATTAATTAAGGGTTAAATTGATTCATTAATTAAGATTGATTAGTTTATAATTAAAAAGTGAATTTATAAATGATAAAAGAGGATTTTATTTTAAAATAAATTGTAATTAACTTAGGATAATTAACCCAAATTTTTAATTAATACAGTTGATTTAAATTTATCAGTCAACTAATAAATTTTACTTGTGAATGTTTGAACTTGATTGAATAATTAAAATTGTTTGATATCCCTGATATTGATGCTTTGTGATATGTCTTGATTTGTGTTATGATCTGAAATATAATTTATTTATCTGAGATAAATGTAATTATTATCTGTGATATATATATCTGTGGTCTGTGAATAAAAGATAAGCGTTTATGGTTTATGCCGCTTATTAAATATAAGCGTTATAGTTTATACCGTTTATCAAATAAATTCCTGTATTTGATCTGTGATGGCTGAATGATTGTGCACTATTGTGTTAAACCCCTGGACCACACTAATATACACACAATTATGGATTTCACGAGGAAATCAGTTAAATCGCAGATTTTTGAAATAGTTTTAAATTTGAATTTTTAAATTCAAATGTTTTGGAAACGGAATCGGAATAAATGTGAAAAGCTTTTGGAATGGAATTTCAAGATATTTTTTTTTTAAATTACTTGATTAAGTTTTGGAATTTAAATAATTTGATTTAAACTTAGATTCAAGATTTGAAATTGAATTCTATGATTTGAAACTAGAGATTGACGATATTATACTAGGTATATATATGAGTCAAACCATTTTTAAAGTATTGTTCTTTTGGGAATTTGAATTAACCCAAAGATTTAACTTGTATAAATGAGATCGAATTTCTCCGAAACGAAAACTACTTGTTTTCAAATAATAATAGCTTTCATTTTAAAGAAAGGATCTCCAAATTGTGTGAAAAAGGTTTCAAATTTGAAATGGAATCGAAATGTTTTGAAAACTATGAAATGAGTCTTTGGATCGACCGAATGAATTAATCCAACTTGAATTGGAATTGTTTTTGAAAGGCTATGAATGAATCTTTGGAAACGAGTTTGAAAGCTATAAGATAAATCTTGATTTAAAGATTTAAATGAATTAATCCAATTAAGATGAAATTGTTTTGAAATCCGGGAATCAATCTTTGTGAAACTAGGTGAACTTTATGAGGTAAATCTTTTGTTTAAAAGATTTGAAATGGTAATTGATTTAAACCATTTGAAAGTAAGTTTTGAATTTTTAAGTTGTGACTTAATTGAAATCCCATATCCATATGTTTTAAATATTGCGCTCACTATTCGGTTTAGTCGGGAGAAGACCTTTGTGTCGTATAACCCATTCCGAATGTGTGATTCGACGTTATGGATAGCATTTGAAGACCGGTGGTGAAGACCGGGTATTTGCGAGAGCGATAGGTCATGATGACCTATCGATTGTCTCTGCACCGAGTCGCGCCGGTATAGAGACTCCCTAAGTGATGGGAAGTCCGATCGGGATTGTGAATGCCCGGATTGCAAGGACTTCTTTGGAAGTGTCTTCGGTTCTGTTCGAACCCAGAACAGACTTGTATGGATTGTATGTATGACATTACAAATTGAGATATAAAGCAGATTTCTTTCAAATATATTTCCGTTGGTGGCGGAGAATTTATTCTCTTAGCTTAACACCCTTAGAGGTTATGTAGTTGAAGGTTATCAGCGATATATTCCCAATTTGGTAATGTGGCATGCTGATTGTTGCTGATCATTTGTTGATCGAAGCATGGCTTTGTGAAAAGCGTAGCTTTGTGGACGAGACTTTGTCGGACCTCACACCCCGAAATGGTCAAAACAAGAAAGATGCAGCAAGGTTATTGGGGGTAGCACCTCTTAGGGTATGTGCATTTCCTTCTGGATAGAAGTGATATCATGGTATGAAGCCCAGATACTTAACTTATGTTGATATCGTAGATTTATATATGTATTACTTTGTGATTTGTTGCTGGGGCCCCGGATAAAGGCTGGTTACGACCGGGGGATGACATACTTGTGTCAGTAGTTACCCAGTTAGGGGTAACCCGGCCTTGTGTTGGCAGAGATTCGGTTAGGTTCTCGGGCACGTCTTTCCAGAGGCGTTCTCATGTGGCAATGAGAAGTTTTTTGGCCAGACCATTTGTCGGAAATCCAAAGAAACAATACGAGCCTTGTACAGTATTAGTTGTATAACTTGCCATGGAATGTGGCGGTAACCTGCTATTGAACATGGTAGCTATAGTAGGCATACGATAATGGTCGTATGCTGGCTAAGATTTATATTCTACATTCGAAATGTTTTTCTGCACTTTGCACTTATATTAATAATATCATGGAAATTGCGTATCAAGCATGTTTGACTATTATAAGAAGAAATTTTTTCAAATTCTGCGTTTGCATTGTGTGTGTGGCGGGAGGTCTTATGGTAGTTTCATTTCTAAAAGCATTGCGAATTGACTTTAAAATCTTTTGTTGATTGTTTTAAAAGACAACTGTTTTTGTTACTCATACCAGTCTCATGACTGATCCGGAGTTTATTGTTTCTTTCCTAAACTCTGGGTGCTCAAAATTTTTCTACACGAGCAGTTTAGAGTTGAGTTTTTCAGATAGTTAGGTTCAGTGGATTATCTGGAGTTAGTTCAGTCTTTGGATCAGAATGCACTTGCTTATCCTTGTGCATCGTTATTGGGAGTTCGAGCTATTGTTGGATTGGTTCTTGGAAATGGAGTTGCAGTTTTTGGAGTTTTTCCTTGAAGACTATCTTAGAGTTATTTGTTCCGCTGCTGGTGTGATCATTTTCTTTTCCGCTACTATTTTATTGTATCATATCTCTGATGTATATTGATATCTATTGGATCATCTGTTGTATCAGATATTGTATCAAAACTGTATATTAATGTATTATTCTTTTATTCCGCTGTGTTATTTACTTAATGTTGTTATAAGCTCCGGCGACTCGGATTTGAACGGTCGAATCTACGACATTCGAGTACGATGTAAAGTATGGATGTCGATTTTCGAGCGCGAAAAATCCCGTTCGTCACAATTCCCGACCGCTGATGAAAGGCTTTCGCAACCAAGCATGTTTGTTCCCATTGAAGGAACTATCATAATTACGCTTAATTAGGAAATCCACTTACATCCAATTTTATTGTGTAGGCGTTGATGTGACAAGTTCCCATGTTCCATTTCGGACAAGAGCATCATATTCTTTAGACATGGCTTGATGCCATTTTGGATCTTCAAGAGATTGAGTCACCGTGGTAGGTTCTACATTACAAGGCCGGGATGGTTGTGTGGAGAGGTTGAGATTTTGGATTGATTTTCGATTATTGTTTTTGGCTCTAGTGGTTATTGTATGCATAGGTGCTGGACGTGAAGATATGTTTTGAACCGGTATAATAGTGGTTGGTTGGGGTTCAATTATAGAAGTGGATGGTTGGGTCAGAGGTTCATGCAGTATGTGTGCGATTGTGTTGATAGATGAGAATGAAGCTTCACATGAGGGTTGTTCTTGCGGTTGAACTTCAGTTGGAGTGTTGAATGTCTGAGTGGAAGCTTGATTTGTTGTAATTGTAATAACACGAAGAATCCATATGAAAACGGTGACAGTTTAAGGAGGAGGATAATTTGTTGTTACAGCAAGAGAGGGAAAGATATATTGAACAAATTTGACTTGACGCGAGACATACATTTTGATGTAGGAGGATGGTAGCATAAATAAGCACTTTGAGTAAGAGACTAGCCAATAAAAATGCAAGGTTTAAAATGAGACTCAAGTTTGTGGAATAAGTATGGACGTAGCCATGGGTAGCACAAACAACCAAAAACCCTAAGTTTAGAATAGTTTGGAGGAGATTCAAAGATTTTTTTCATAGGGAGATGATATATTTAATGTGGGAGTTGGCATACGATTTATTAGGTATATAGCAGTGGCAAAAGCATGGCTCCAAAAAGTTGTTGAGAGTGATGCATGAGAGAGGACAATGAGACCGATTTCAACAATATGATGATGACGACGACAATCCAAATAGTCATTGTGTTCAGGAGTGTGTGGTGAAGCGGTCAAGTGAGTGATCCCGTGAGTAGAAAGAAAAGTTCGTAGAGCTAAATATTCACTACTGTTATGATAATAAAGTGTACAAATTTTATTTTGAAAGTGTATTTCCAAAATGACATCAACTCTTATGAATATGTATTTGACTTTAGATTTGTATTGAAGTGGAGATCAACAAAAATAACATAGTATTTAAAATCATCATGTGAGACAATAGGCGAAGTCCACACATTAGAGCAAATAACTTCAATTGGTATGAAGGAGGCACCAATAGGTTTATAGAAGGATAACTTGTGATTTTTATTACAATGCAAGCATTACAGATCAAATAAGAAGTCAAAGAAGAAGATTAATCTAAATTATAATGCGAAACGATATGTTTTAAAATAGAAAAAGTAAATGACCTAATCTATGATGCAATCGGATGTAGTAGTTCTGACACTTGAAAATGCTACTAGCGGAGATGTAGTGGAAGACGAGGTTGGCTAATCATACGCTTCATCCTTCGTATTATCCTTCAAAAGAATTTCCTTGTGTGAAGTTCCTTCACATGAAAAGAGGATGATAAGAATTCAATTGATACATTATTTGATGTACAAAATTGAGAAATTAATATTAAATTTTTCTTTGTGCTAGGAATATACAGAACATAGTCCAATTTAAATGATGTACTATGAATTGTAAAAGATGTAGAACCAGTGTGAATTATAGGTAGACTGGATCCATCGCCAATCATAATGTTATCAGTACCATTGTATGGTGCATGGAGAGAGAGATTACTTGGATCTGCAGTGACATTATGAGATGCGCTATAGTCCAATAAATAGTTGTGGAGATTTCGGATTGCTATTGGTTGCAACACGAGTCCAAGGTTGTCATGGTGTTGTAGCGTTGTTTGTTGGAGTCATTGGACCTATATATAGAGCTGAGTTGGCACAAAACGGAAATGACATCTTTTGGTGGTGTGCCCTTGTATTCCACAAATTTGACAACATCCAAGATAAGGCCGAGAAGGTGGTCGTTGGCCCCGTGATGAGTCCGGTCCAGTATTGAAAAATATGAGGTAGCGAGGTAGCGATGGTTGGTATTAGATGAAGAACGCCAACTTGAATTGTTATTACCAGAATGTGTTGGTGGACGTCAATTATTGTTAGTGTTATTAGACCAATGCCAATTTGAAGAGTTGCGATTTGCACGATTTGCTGAGGCTGGAAATTGAGGTGTTTAGATTTTGCACTTTGAAACGATGCTTCAAAATTTAGAACCTTGGTTCTCTGTCTCTATCTTGGTTTCAGTATTTTGTAATTTTAGAAATTTCGATCTAATTCGTAAATTTTGGGAATTTCAGTTGAATTTTTGGTTTCAAATTTCGTATTTTGTTTTTCATATAATATAATCACATATATTTGTAAATTAATTGAAACAACATGTGTAAGTTATCTTTAACTTAAAATAAGATACAAACGAACGATATTGATTAGGTGTAAGTATTTATAACACCAACAAATATTTATTTATTACTTTATATTTAGCCTTTTAGTTACACTATTCATATATTTTGCGATTTTACATATTTCCTGAAGTAATATTTTCAAATTTCAATATTTATATATTTAACTCAGATTAATTTTTTAATACTTTTCTTCTATAAAATTTGAATTTCAATAGTTTTTTATATTGAACCGGAGTTTCAGTTTGGTTTCGTTTTAGTTTGTACAAAAACCGGAATGGAATTCAGAGCCTTAAACCTTGATTTAGAAGAGGCTCATCAAAACTGATCCTCTTCTCACGTGCTTGAACCACATGTATGAGTTCCTTGTAATTGTCACTCAGAACATTAAAGATTTTGTCAACGAGATCATCTCCATCCATCGAAGGTCCAAGAACAACAAGTTCATCAACTCGAGATTTTGCGGATTGAAGAAAATCTGTAATAGAGTCGGATCCCTTGGTTGGATGTTTAATCTAATTCTTCGCCTGCTTGATACAACCTCAAGATGGCTTGACATATGTGTTTGCTAAAGATCGATCAAGCTTCCTTTGATGTTTTGGCTAAGGGGATAACTGTAGGAGAAATAAACCAACCAAAGCATTTAGAGTTAGTTGGTCTTGGTGAATCCATAGTAAGCTAGATTAGGTATTGTGTTGTCGTTTTAAGCGATAGTGGAGGATGGACAGGGTGTGGATCCATCTAGTATTCCAAGAGGTCGTGGCCAACAAAGAGAGGGTGGAATTGAAGTTTCCATGAGAAGTAATTGGTTGTATTGGGTTTGAGTGGAGCTTGGGCTGTTACATTTATATATAGATATAAGAGAAGTATTTAATTCATTTGTGTTGTTTCGAGTGGCAAGCGAGGAATTGGAATCGGTTGAAGTCATGATGCTAAGAGGAGAGGAATATAAATATTTATTGGCAAATTCTATTTCAACACAGATAATTACTTAGTAGGCTCCCTCTAAATAAATGAAATTTTAAAGACTAAAATACCCTTAGAAAGCTGTGTACTTTCTTTTTTTCTCAATTCTACTATCTTCTTAGGTCAGTTTCTTAGTGTCTAAACCACCGCTTCTTCAAAACCTTAGTTTCTAAATCAGTGAAGAAAAAATTTAATTTTTCACCGCTAAGTTATTTTTTGGGTTTAGAGACTTTTTTAATTGTAATTTTGAAAAAAATATGAATTGAGTTTTTAAATCAGTGAAGAAAAAATTCAATTTTTCATTACTAAGTTTCCAAATCAGTGAAGGAAAAATTCAATTATTTACGTTTTGCGTGATGGGAAGGGTAGTTCTGAAAATGGTAGGGGGCTACTAAGTTATTTTTTGGTTTACATACTTTTTTAATTTTTGGGGAACTACTAAGTAAATAGTCGGGTGGAAATAGAATTTACCATAATTATTTGCTCCTATACCATGAAATTATTTCACAACAATGGATTGGAAATTGTTTGCGCCAAAATTAGGCACAAACCCCAAATTCCGTGAAAGCACCAGTGTATGAACACAAACCAACGATATTCAAGCACAAATAACAGATCTCAGCAAATAACAAACAGCAAATCAGAAATAATGAACAGAGACACAAGTTTTATAGTGGTTCGGCTATCTCCGGCCTACGTCCACTCCAAAGTTTTATCCTTTTATTGATTATCCTTGATGATTACAGATGATTGCAGCAGTTACAAAGTCCAAAGCTTGAAATAAATAGCAGTAATGATGTTATGGAGTGATTCTGGCAGCGTCCGGGCATGCTTTCTCTCTCCAAATTCTCCGACCCCATTTCTGAATGACCAGGGGCTCTATTTATAGGTGTAGGAGGCTGATATTTCTTCTAAAAATCCGGCAGACCGCTTCTAGCACGTGAGGGGGCCCATACGGCCGAATTCTGGAGATCCGGGCCCACATCAGGATCGATTCGACCCTTGGTTCGAATGGATCAAGGAAATGTCCAATCGTGGTGAAACTTGGCGTGAACATTCTTCTATGCGTACGCGAACTCGTGTAAAAATTTCATTGCATTTGGATCAACGGTTTGGAAGATATGATCGATTCGAGATCAAGGCTTCGTGCGCCCTGCCTGGTTCGAACCCATGCTTCGAATCCATGGTCTTCGACTCGACCCAACATGCGTGTAACATCCCGCCTTTTCGCACACTTTAAACCGACACACGTGCCAATTCAAAGCATACGCAAGGGCGGATTGTTATGGGGTAAATAAGAAAAACAGAGAAGAAATAAAACAAAATAGAATCTCACAGCGGAAGGATAAAATATAATAATCAATATACAGTTCATGATAACTGTTTACAAAATATTTATTTTACTTATACAATGAATATCAGAGTTACACATACCAATACAATCAATGCAGCGGAAATTTAGAGTGTGGCGCAATACTATAAATAATATAATACGGATTCTTCGTCTTCGTCCTCCAAAGCTAAAATCTTCGATCCTGAAACGCTCGGACTGACCCGAGCGAATTTGAAAAGACAAAAACACTCGAGTCAGACTAAAAGATCTTATGTGAGTTAAATTAACAGAAATAAATATGAGTACAGTAACTCAAGAGATGTTCGGGATTTACATCTCCTAAGGATCCGTTAAACTATTTACTATGTAGTATATTGCGCTATTATAATAGTGTCTATTTATAAAATAAACTTACTTTTTAATAGCGTTAAGGGGTTACCCATATAGCCCTTAACACAAATAATGCCAATAGTCTATACAGTACCGTAATACCTCCTGATCGGGAAGCTACCAGAGGATACTCCATAGGTACGACACAAATAGAAACTCGTAGTAAAGGCTCGGTATGTTAGGTGACACGGCACAACTAGGCAATGCCAGGGTAGATATACCAATTGCTATCCAGGCTGGTGGAAACGCGTAGCCGCAGTTACCGCCCACCTCGGACTAACTCCCCAAAATCAAAATATAGAAGTGGCCACTGAATCAATCCAAAATCAAAGTATAATATCGAAGAGGAGGGTCCGATCAGAGGAATGACCTCATTGGCCCGAGAATCGCTCCTGTTTTAGCCACCTTATGCCAACTCACGGGAGTCGGGTCCACGTATTTACCTTACAGGAAACGTCGCCACCACCTACTTCATTCTGGAATCTCCACCGCGTACACGGTTAGTCAAAGTGGTTTTCGGTATCGACAGAGAGTATGTCCATATCCGATCCCGGTCTCTTTGCCAACCCATCGTTATTATAACACCGCGGTCATTTAAAAATAGGTTATACTTTAAAAATCAGAATAAACATTCCATTTCATAACCATGAATACGATATCATTTCAAAACCCAAAACCATATTTTATCACTTATCCCAAATATAATTCTTTTCCAAAATCATAATGTTTTAACTTCATAACGTCTGAAAATCAAATATTTCAAAGCATAATATTTTGAAAATCATAATTTAAAACCATAACTTCTAAAAACTTGAATGGTTTGGACATTCAACGGTGTATGAATTAAATGGTTTAACTTAAATGTTACTTTGTAAAGAAAATAGTTCTCATGGCTTTACAAATACATTTCTTATTAAAGTCTAAACCAAAATTTATATTATCTCTCTCAAGTTCCAAAACCACTTCAATTTATTTATACATACGTATATCCATTTTGAGTATCAATATTTCAAACTAAAGTTGGATTTTATGCTTTCAACAAATCAATTGTTCTATTTATTAGTCTTGAATATTCATATAAAATCCATAAATAATAAGACTTCAATTTCTAGTAATAAAATATATATATTTTTCCCAATTCAAATTATACTAGAATATTCATTTCAATTTATTTTGGGAAAAATCCAATTATAAATATCATATCTTAAAATTTCCAAACTTAACATTTAACCATATGATATAAATTATTAAACTCCATTTTCTTAATTTTCTTCCATTTTTAATAAAGATTTTTATACACCTTTTAATTTTCAAAATTTTCAACTTCATATGTATATATATATGGAAGAAAAATATTTATACAATATAAAATTTAAGATTATTATAAACCGTATTCCATCCAAACCATAGAAATCACATAAAAATAGTTATATATAGACCGCGGTGCCTGTATATAATTTTCTATCCTATGGTCAAGTGATACGGATATTTATCATTTCAATCCGCAATTTAAAAGATATAAAATTTTGCGGTTGTATATCATTTCAAACCACAATCCCGAATGAAAGGAAATATGCATGAAAATTTGCAATTTTATGAAATACAATAAAACATCCATCAACATCATCCAATCACAATCATCGAGCAATATCAATCAATAACAATTTATATTTGATAATATATAACAGGTAATAACTGGCAATTTTATTCAGATTAAATTTAACAACTATTAATCTAACAGTTTATATTCAGTAAAAATCTATATAACTATTAACTATCAGTTTATAGGCAAACAAATAAATTCTAACTATCAATTAATACGAAATAAATAAATTAAATTAACAGTTAAATTTAATAAATGCAATTCAACAAATATGAGTGAAATAAACATGCCAAATACTCATAAATAAATTTCTATTCATTTCTAAAATTAATTTAACAAACATAAAAGCTTCTAGTAGTTGTGAGTGGGTTAAAACACTCACCTTTTGAATTTAAATCGAATTTAAATTCAATTTAAACCCAAAAATTTGCCCGTCTCGGAATTCGTCCAAACCAGCGTCATCAAGTCCGGAATTAAATTACGATCCTAACAAAAAAAATTTCGTTTGAATCCGAGGTCGTATGAGAAAGTTATGGCGAAAAATGGTGATTGAATTCAAAATTAAAACTAAACAAAATGACACATATTAACATCTTACACGTCACTCCCTCACGCACGTGCTACAGCACTCCATCCTCTTCCCCCAACGCGCAAACATCAGGACCGAACGCAAATCGAATTTTGCTCCACATCCAACCGTTGATTCTCGAAACAAACTACATGGATCGACTCCCCTCAGTCCCCTCTCCAATACCCAGAAATGTTTTCCCGATCCGACAACTTTTGTTACGGCGATGATGAACGGTTGGGACTGTTTTGAATTTATTCTGGGTAAACGGTAACTCCAACTGAAAAACGAATTTCACCATGGGATTACGTGTTTCGAGAAGATCGACATATATTTTTGTGGAATTTTTCTGGAGATTTTGAATTTTCATTTTGTTTTTGAACTGACTGGATCTAGGGTTAACCCCCATTGAAGAAGAAGAGAAGCTTGAAGAAAATACGCGCAGATAAATGAAATTAGACGGAGGCTAGGGCTGAATAGCTGGGTTTATATAGAGGGTTAGAGGTAGCATAGATAGACCGTAGAATGAACGTGCGGAACAAACTATGGCCCAAAAAGCCCGCTATGTCTCCGGAACGAAATTTCGTAAATCTATATATCCAAATAGGTAATTTAAAATATTCTGAACGCGATGGAAAAAGTTTCACGTCCCAATTTGATCGTATGAAGAAGTTATGCTGAAAACAAAATTTCCAAATTGATTTCAAATTGATTTTATTAAAATTGATTTCAAGGCGTTTCACGCCCGTACGATCAAACGACAAGTCCGATCGATACGAAACTTGAAACCCTATAATAATTCACCGATACGGATCCGATGAAACTAGTTTCGTCGAAATCCGAGTCCGTGGCCAAAATGGCTATTTTTAATATTCATTAAATAAATTAAATAAATTATAAAAATCCAAATTTTATATTAAATTCTAAAATTGGCCAAATTTTATTTCTTATATGATTCGTAATCAATTGAAAAGATTTAACAGGCTTAGCTGTGAATTAAAAGTTGACAGTATATTAATTGCAATGTTAATTTCTACACTTTCTTATATTTAAGAATTTTATAAATTATATTCTCAAAACCCATACTTTAGATTTTTAAATCTTTATATTCTCAACTTTCACCTAAAATAAAGATGCCATAAACATTAGTTCCTGATTCACATCATTATTCTTTAAGTCTAATTTAAATCTCAATAACGTAGTATTTAACGTTAGAATCCATTTTATTATGCATAAATTCCAAATTTTACTGACCCAAATTTTCTTCTTTTCATTCCATATCAATTGTCAATCCTATAAGAAAAATTAACATTAGGTTCATACTTATTACAAATAACTCAAATTTCTTCCAAATAATAATTACATAACTATTAAATAATAAATCCATTTAATTGCAATAAATTCAATTGATTGCAATTAATTTCCAAATAAATTTGGATCTTTATTTGGTTATACAAAAAAAATCCGTTATCACTTACCTAACAAAGTTATTATTACTTAAGATCTCATTGCATCCACATTTTCACATTTTCATTCCTGGTTTCTTTACTTCATTCTACGTAAATTATTATAAATGGGATTTTCTTGGTTACATCTTATTTGCATTTAACATTACTCATTCACCAATTCATCTCACTTTAACTGCGGTAAATTGGCGGATAAATTGAATTTGATTCCCAAAATTTAAATTAACAAGCAACAAGAATAGGTAACACACAATAGTCGTTACGCTAAATTCTAGTCACCTAAATAAGCTTTTATTACTTTACAAAATGGAATAACTTTTAAACTCATAAATGTAATACCAAAACCGTTATAAATCCAATAAATTTCCAAGTTGTAGTTTGTACACATTTTACACAACTATTATGATTTCTCACAGAACGTTGAATTTATTAAATGGTCATTTATTATAATTTAATTCCCTTAATTGAATCAAATGCTTATAATTTTTACATTCTTACCATTCCTTCCCATTATAAATTTATTAACGGATTTACAAATCTCTATCTTCCAAATATTAAATAACCAAACTGATTACAACCACTGTTCTTATCAAATTTTCATAAATTTGTTCAAATCTATACTCTTTTTCCATATAAATAAATTTTATGTTACTACTAGATTTTTTTATCCACTACAGCCATTAAATTTTTACTATCTACACTTATTACATCTATGTATTAATGAATCACATTCAAGTTAATATTTATATTAATATTCACAAATTCAACATTTATATGTTTCTTAAAATTAACTTTCAACCAAATGTGCCAATTTACATTTCATTTCTATTCAATATATATTCATTTTATTCCGTTCATTCGGGTACTGCATTGAAATATTTTTATTCTCTAATACTAACGTTATTATCATTAAATTATGATTGGATTCCAAGTTTTTATTCAGTACCTTGAACAATAACTTACATATTAACCAAATCCTTCTTCTACTTAATTCAAATTGGATTATGTTCCAATTCCTATAACCTAGGTCTTGAGTCACCATTGACATAATTAAATTTATCGTTTATTTCAATCTTCATTTATAATTTAAAGTTCTACTAAACTAAATCACAAAACTTATGAAATTTAACAAATTTAATCCACCAATTAAATTTTTCTGATGTTTATATATTGCAATTCAATTCAGTTATTATTTCATTAATACCATTTTAATCAACTAATTATGACTTATAACCACAAACACAAATTTCCGTTATTCTACCTATTGCCATATAACATTTCAATTGTTAAATCTTTAATCTCAGTTACTATATCCAGCTCCTACATTTATTATAAATTAGATTAAAAATTATATTAAGTTAATCCATTTAATATTATCAAATTTAACGGGTCGTTACAATGCGTGTGCATTGATGACGTGTCGCGAAATCCCGGGGTTGATCCGCCTTTCTCTCCGAGTTTACTGGGTCGAATCCATGGTCTTAGTGGTTTTCCTACTGATGGATTCGAAGGAGCCTCTTACTTGATGGATTCGAAGGAACCTAGGTTGCCATCGAGTCGAAGCCCACTTAGCCTCTCCATCTGATCGATACGAAGACCATCGAGCCGTGTGCAAGCTGATCGATACGAAAGGTATCGATTCGAGTCATCACTTCCTAATCGATACGAGGTTTATCGATCCGAACCATCCTTGAGCCGTGCCTTCGATCGATGCGATCCTGATGGGTTCGAATCCGATGGATTCGAAACGAGCACCACCTTGACCCCCTGATGGATTCGAACAGCATGCCCTTCCTACCTTGCATCGATCATAATTCCTTCATATGAACTCCGATTAACCTGAAATTTGAAACATAGCCTTTCCTAATCCTTATCATCATTTCCAATCAATTTCGTCCCGATCGGAGTTCAACCAAGTTTTGACGATATCGATCGTAGCCTTAATTCCAATTGATCTCCAATCCTGATATCCATCATTCCTTGCCAATTTGTTGATATTCCAGTTTTGACCAAAAATGGGATAGCAGAAATGAAAAGGGAATATGTATTATTTGCTATTCAATTGCTTCATACATATACACACACACATAAGAATAACATTATAAGTGTTTACAACTGTAAATGAAATACATTGTTTGTTCTCACAAGGAGCAACATAATAGGTATAGCGGTAGAATGGTAGTTGTAGAATAGGTCTTTAGTACTCTAATACGTTGTTTGTTCTCACAAGGAGGATCATAAAGAAAAAATGGAGCACTACAAAGAAAAAAATGTTGATATCCGGAAAATAATGGGAACTCTTGAAAATGACTATGGATGGCTGAAATATTTTGAAAGCCTTACACAAATGATAAAGAAAACATTTGTAAGGTTGCTACATAATGATAGTTGTGCTCATATTATCATAAATGATAGAGTTGATGAAGTTGGTTCTAATCATATTTTTCGTATAAGATATGTAAAGATTAATGAAATTTATTGGAGAACGTATCTGGAAAGAAGGAGATAGAGAGAGAACAATTTAGTTGATGAGAAGAAGAAAAAAGCTTCGGAAGACCTGCTAAAATTTGTAGAAGCGATAAAAGAAAAAATCGAAACTGTGAAGATTGAAGAGCATACAAAAACAAAGGAAATGCAAAAGGGGACGATTAAAGAAGCTGAGACAAAAGAAGTAAAGAAGTATAACTAGGAGATTGAACAAAAAGATAAGACTTAAGACCAAAGAGCTGGCAGGAACAAAGGGAACAGAAAAGAAGACCGCTAAGGATGTAAAAAATGAAGATGTTGCGACAAAAATAAAAGAGGAATGAGAAATTGAAAGAAGCTAATGTTAAATTTCATGAGGTTGTCATTAAAGAAAAAATGTGTTACGGTTACAAACCGGCAATAATGAAACAACTATAGAGATTAGCTTGGTCATTTCATGTTGGAAAAAGTGAATAAAAAAGTTGATGTGATATCCGAACAAGAGAATGTGAAATCAAAATCTGACAAAGAGGGAAACAAAAATTATGCAATTTGTATTTTGAAAACATTACTTTTGGTTCGACGGTTTTTGGAAAAGTTGGTCAAAATAAAACATGGAAGGACAACACAAAAGGTACGAACAAAACTACAAGAATCACATACAGTGGATGTTAGAATTTTCACAATATGAAAAAGATATTTTATAAGTATAAGTGTAAATAAATTGCATGAATCAAAGGTTTATCAATTCTCTATGAAAATCTTAACAAAAGTTAATAAACTCCACATAATTTATGATAGTCGTATTCCTACTAAAACATGTACGACCAAAATTCACGAGCTATGTCAAAAAGTCGATTATTTTTGGTATTTTTTATGAAACGAATGTCTCGGTGAGAGTTGTTGGTTATTTAGATAATGAATTAGTTGAGATTGTATGATTGCAAAAGAGCATATGGTTATACACTTGATATTGGGAGTAGTGCAATATTTATGTATTCAAGAAATCAATGTTCAACAAGTTTTAGATGATGGACATTGAACTAATGTCTTACTTTCATATCGATCAATGAAGCATTTTAAGTGGAGTGGCAAGTGCCGGGGGAGTGTTGAACAATAAACTTGTCATACAATTACTTATCCACTGACAATCATGATATCAAATGGTTCACCATTTCATGTTAAATGGCTCTTCTTGGCTTCTTAATGCCTAGTTTAAGAGGTTTTTTCATTGCTTAGGTACTGATTAAGCGCTAAACGTTAAACTTGACAAAACTTAGATGGTAAATGCAGCGATGGATAGAAATTTGAGTGTTTGTAATCGTTGTTACCTTTATATATTGTCTCAATCAACGGAGATTGTAGAAGGTGTCTGATTTTTTTTTTCTTTCTCAATGTTGGATGTCATTTTATATATTTCATGTATTGTACATAATACAATGCACAAATGAACACATGCACATGCACATGAACGTGCACACCCCTAAGGAATTGATTTCAAAGTTCTTTCTGTATTGTTGTGCATGCAAATTTGTTGCCGCCATTATTTGTAATAAGCAACAATTGTTTTTCCTACTATAACTGAATTTTTCAAGAATTCTTCTTAACCACTTTCTATAATGCTAAATCCCCTAGTAGTTTCGCATTATAGATTGTCATGTGGTTCTAACTTCTAAAAGAAGAGGGTAAGAATTGTTTGTCTTGCATCAAATATTTGTTTGCATCTCAGTAGCAAAAACTTTCAAGGAGGTCAAATTTTCTTTTTTAGATCAAAGGTTCGACGATTCTTACTTGAAAATGTGATAGAAACATGACTTTAAGCGGACAATGAAAAATGATGGGAAAGTTTCTATGTGATGCGAACGTTTTTGATAGCAGAACTAAATTTGACGGGGAAAAATAAAGAGACGGCAAATTTAATCATATAATTTTTTTTTGTGTACTTTGTGCTTTTACATTTTAGATTTTGGAACTAGAATTGTAGAAAGTGATGCTAGCATTGATGAAGCTAGCTTATAATTCAGGAAGGCCACAACATGTCACAAATTATTAATATAATTTATTACTATTATGTTGACTTAATTTTGTTTGTGTTTTTAATTTATATATGATTTTGCTTGTAGGCAAGTTTGACAAAATTCATTGCATGCAACTTAAATAAAGTATTCATTATCTATATGTGTACATCAATAGTTGTTTATTATATTCACTTGATATAGTGTAATATCCAAGGTTTTATGTTTCCACTGAAACACTAAGGTAGTGTTTGGTTTAAAAGCGAATTTTGCATTTTCGGTTTTCAATATGTATGTCAAATATAAGAAAAATGGAGGGACGACGAAGGGGACGAAAGAAAGACGGATGGGAGGACGAATAGAACAGGAGGACGATGGAAGAATGTATTGTTTCACGTGCTTGTGTCATTTTTCAAAACACGGAAAATAAAAAAAGTTGTTTTCTATTTTGTACGTTAACTTCGTTTTCTAAATTGGTCGTTTTCGGCAATATACATGCGTCATATGCATTTTTGCATGGACGAAAATCCAAAACTAAAAACAACAAACCAAATACTACCTAAGATTCCGGTCGTTTCGTGTCGCTTTTTCCAGGGTCCGAAATGAACCAAATCAAAACTCCGGTTCAATAAAAACTATTACAATTTAAATTTTATAAAAGAAAATAAAAGGAGAATTAATCCAAGTTTCAAATATATAAATATGCAAAATCAGAAATTTTAATTTTGAAAACTTGCAAAATCACAAAATATATGAACAGCGTAGCCAAAAAAGTTAAAATACTATTTGCTAGTATTATAAATATTTATAATTAACCAATATTATTTTTTACATGTTATTTTCAATTAAATATAAATTACACATCTTGTTTCAATTAATTAAACAGATATATGTGTAATTATATGAAAAATAAATAATAAAATCTAAAACTTGAACCAAAATTCCTGAAATTTAATTAGATCGAAATTCTTAAAATTACAAAAGACCGAAACCAAGACCGGAACCATGATCTCGAACCTTGGTAATATCTCTTAAATAGTCATTCACATGTGAGCAGAAATATGTTCAACAGAAGCATTTTGTTAATACTATTGCGTAAGGATGCATATATCCATTAGCACTATATTCGAATATGATTTTTCAACGAAAATTCATAAAATTAAACTTCCATAAGAAGTTTGTTATCTTTATTATATTGGCCATCACAAAACAATTTTTGGGTTTCATCACTGAATGCTAGTATAATATATGTCGAATATATTTCTCTATCAAATTATGTATATTATTCAACTTTAATAATCAAATAAAAAAACAAAGCAAAAAAAAAGCTAACACCATGTGTTTGGTTGAATATTAAAATAATTATTAATCTTCATAGCAATGTTTTTGTATACCACTCGTTCTCAACTTTTGATTCCATTTTTATTTTTGTACTAGTATTCCTTTTCATTTTTGCTTTAGGCTTTCTAAGTGTGCATCATTGTGTAACATAAATTTGTAGATGTTAATCATGTTATCATATATTAAGGTATCATGTGACTCACGTTCTCTAGTTCTAACGGTCCACTATTTCTCTTCCAGAAACCTGGTGGGATTGTTGCACTTCTTGATGAGGCTTGGTATGTATGAACATGATAGTCATCAATGATATTTTCATTTGAGTAATACATTCATATGTTTTTCAACCCATCATTAAATGGATTTTGATGTTAATTTATGAATATAGCGTGTTGCCAAGATCAACATATGAAACTTTTGCCCAGAAATTATATCAGAATTTTAAAGACCACAAACGCTTCAGCAAGCCAAAACTAGCCCAGTCAGATTTTACCATTTGCCATTATGCTGGTGATGTAAGGGATATTTCCTACCTATGATCTCAGAAAGTTTTACCAGTTTCATATTTAAACTAAGAGCTTTCCTGTTTTTTTCCCTTCTTTTCAGGTTACATACAAAAAGTTTTTATATTTAAATTAAGAGCTTTCACTATTTTCCCCCATTTTCAGGTTACATACCAAACAAAACATTTCTTGGACAAGAACAAAGATTATACTGTTGCAGAACACCAGTTGCTTCTAAATTCTTCCAAATGCTCCTTTGTTTCAACTTTGTTTCCACCTCTTTCTGATGAATCTTCTAAATCTTCAAAGTTTTCATCAATTGGTTCAAAATTCAAGGTATATTTTGTTAGGTAATATGTTAATTTAGATTAATTACACCATATTTTCACCAATCTGTAACCACTCATATTTTAGAACTTATTACATTGATTAACACTAGAAACCTTCATCAGAGTTTAGAGAACAACAGAAGATTTATTACTCTTTTAAGAGGAGGTGCTGATGTAAGCTAATAATAAATAACGTGAGAATAATACATGAAAATAAGCTAAATATGCTTTCGTAAATTGAATTAACCCTTGCACAGAATGAATTGTAAATAATATATTCATGCAGCGACAACTTCAAGCTCTGCTGGAGATTTTGAGTGCAACGGAGCCTCACTATGTACGTTGTGTTAAACCGAACAACACATTGAAGCCAGGGATTTTTGAGGGTAATAATGTTCTTCAGCAACTACGAAGTAGCGTGAGAATTTTTGTTCACAAACATAATTAGTAACAAAAAGAAGATTGTATCATTTATAATCGACATTACTGTGATTTAAATTAGGGTGTGATGGAAGCGATTAGGATTAGCTGCGCTGGCTTTCCAACAAGGTGTTCATTTGACGAACTCATCGATAGATTTGGTGTTCTATTACCTAACGCGGTCAAAAAAAGGTGCATATGGATAGAGACATTGAAATGGATTGCTTATGCTGTGCAACATTTTTTTTTTGCCGATCCATTTGTTTAAGTTTATAGCTTATATCAGTTGTTTGACTTTTTGTGTCAGTTATAATGAAGCCACCATTTTAAGTAAATTGCTGAAATCAGCAGAACTTGAAGACTACCAGGTAAACATTACATATTGAAGATTCATTTCAGTACTTAAAAGCCTAATTAACCTAAAACAGCTGGTTATATGTATTAATGGTTAGACTGATTGACACTTTGAGAAACAGAAGCAGCGTTATATTTTACTGGAAATTAGGATTTGCTCTTTTTTTTTTCAAACTAAATACCCAAAAACCATTCTCAAAAACAAGTTTCACGGAAACCCTTAATTATTTTCAGCGAAAATGTGTAGTATATACTGCAAATATTTACGGTTAAAACAACAAATTTTTGCAGCACATACTGCACATATTTTCAGTTGCGGCTGCAAGTTTTTGTGAAATAAGTATTTACAATGTAGACCGTAAATATTTGCAGTATAGACTATACATTTTTGCTGAAAATAATTACAGGGAGTTTTCATGAAACCTGTTTCCCAAAAGGGGTAGAAGTGAATTTTAAAACTTATGAATGGTGTTTAACAAAACGTCCGAATATTTTATGTCTTGTTGTTTAATGTCCAATCTACATTAATTAGTTGGTTATCTCTCTTCATGGGCAAATATTTAGGTTAAAACAACAAATACATGTTATATGCGGCATACTTTGCTTTAACAAAGTCTACCACGAGCTTTATTCTCGGATGCATTGTTGGATGCGGTTTTAGCAGATGCTTGGCTTAATGGTCAAGTATTGGAAATAGTCTATCTAGTAATGTAGGTATGTCTGCATACAACTTGTCCATCCTATATCTGCTCAAACAGGAACCTTGTGCATTGGTATGTGTGATGACGATGAAGTAGTTGTATTATATTTGAACGACCAGCTTCTAACATTGAGGATTGCCTTATTTTATTTCAAACAAATCTTATTCTATCAGAACGTTGCATATTACCTTTCATACCTTAGTATATGTATACATAAAAAACACACGCACACATATATGTATACACACACATACACACATATATATGCATGCACGCGTGCGCGCACATACATATTTACACACACACATTATATAGGGGATTTTCAGTTATAGGACTTCTCAGGTAGGATAATAAGTTTCTAGAACAATACTTTAAAATAATTAGTTTCAATGACAGAGAATAAAAGAAAATATCATTTAAGTGACAGGAGTCATATGTCATTTTGCCATTTTCAAAGACAAAAATAAAAGAAATTGCATTTTTGATAGGAAAAAGGTACTTTCATTTGTCATTTTCCTATAAAATGATACTTTCTTTTACCTTTTATCATTCAAACTAATTATTCTGGAGGTTGTCCTAGAAACTTATTACATTGGGCCAAAAATTCCATCAACCTAATTTCCACTACACACACACACACATATTATTTGATGTTACGAATTTAATTGTGGTACTGAAACTCAAATACACAATGAAAGTGGATATGTAGAAAATAAATGAAGATCAGGATTTTACATGAAAAATACTTAAAACAAATTGGATCTTAGAACCATGGAATGTATCATAGGCCGAGATTACCACACTTTCTTTTTAAGATATGGAAAACACAACTGACACAATTTCTCTCTAATAATAGGGGAAGCAACACACTCTCTTTTCCCTTTTTTTTCCCACTTCAAAGATGGGATGACACTTGAAAAGAATAACTGACTGCAAATGAAGGCACGATCCTTTAAATAGAGAGTATAAGGCTGTTGGAAGACTTGTGAAGGAAGGAAATTACTTGGATAGGAAGTCGTTAATTCATTGGCCTTCAGAAATTTGCTTGACCGCCACACTATTCAATTTTGAAGGCAGCACAAATTGAATTGGCTTTACTGTGTAAAAGCTGCTGACATTTTATACTCTACCACTAACATTTCATGCCTTGAAAATTTCTAATTTTGTACTTCCTATTTTCTTTTTTCTAATACAGCAAACAACTGTTAGCTTAAAAAATAAATAAAAACAAAAAAAATTCTAATATATCATAATTTTAGGGACCTGTTTGTATTGATTGATTACAAAATTGGTTTAACTTTTGATCTTGTTGAATAATTTTTATGTATTATTATTATCAATTTTTGAATAATCTTGTTTTCAAGTTACAATTTATTCCTTTTTTTTCCATATCGTAAAATTTATAAAAGTTTTGAGATATCATTGTTTCTGGAATTGTCATTTTGTTTGAAAATGTGCAATAGGACGAAAATGATATTTTGGTCGTAAAGGATGATAATTGCATGTTTGTCAATGAATATCGAAAATTCGAAATTCGTCTGCATTCGTATCCGAAAGTATGAAAAATATTTGACATCCGACGGATATCAAATATCCGAGAAACAATTCGGAATCTTATTTTCCAGTTACAACTACATCTTCTTTTCCATATCGTAAAAATTTATAACTGTTTTGAGATAACTTTGTTTCTGGAATGATAATTTTGTTTGAAAATGTGCAATAGGACGAAAAAGATATTTTGTTCATAAAGGATGATAATTGCATGTTTGTCAGTGAATATCGAAAATTTGAAATTCATCTGCAATCATATCCGAAAATATGAAAAATATTTGACATCCAAAAAGCAATGCGGATATCAAATATCCAAGAAACAATTCGGATATAGATGCAGATATGATGGTATCGGTATCCAAAAAAACATATGTCCGATGTAAACTTAATTTTTTTTTTAATTTCAAAAAGGTACGTGGTTAAAAGGAATAAATCAAAGCTATACGCAAAAAGTATATTTTTTTTTACAAAAGTTTAATTGTTTTCAAATTCAGTTTAGTCTAAATTTTAGAGGAAATGCATTTGATGTTTAGTAAATTAATATTACATGTCTAGCGATTCAATGTTTCTAAGTAGCTTTTGAGAAAATTTATTCAAAATTAACAAGTTAGTATTAAATGTTTTTGACCATTCAATGTTTTCTAGTATGTTAACTTTGAATATACAAATTATTACTTGTGTCCATTTTATAGAAAAAGAGATTAATTCAGATTTAAATAAAGTTATACATTTTTATTGCTCTATGAGTTTTTTTTAATAATGTGTCGTAAAAAGTCTTCAATTTTAAAGTTAGGAACTGCATTTTTAAATGAAAATGTAGTCTCAAAATAAAAAACTCTAATTTTTGATTGAAAACTGTAATTGCAAATTAAGAAAATACAAATTATAAATTCAGAAATACAAATTTCAAATTAAAAACTTTTATTTTTAAATACATATTATAGGTTTTCATGTACGGATACTTTTGAATATCCAGAAGTACTTATTTTTGGATACAGATGTTATCGGATGTTTTTGGATATTCGGAATAATCCACATTTTTATTTCCGGATAGACTCTAAAAATATCCCCGGACGCAGATATGGATATGCACTTTCTGATACCCATGGATAGAGGGTATGGATGCAAATTATTATTTTTGGATTCAGTATCCGTATCCGTTTGCAACTGTTGACAGCCCTAGATAATACCTAGTGATAATAATGCATATGTGCTATAAAATACCTATTAAATCAGAAATAAATATCCGCACTTATCCACTATCTTTGGACTTCCATATCCATGTACGTGATTGCTTCACAACTCTTTATATCTATTAGCCACAAAACGATAGCTGTTATTTTCTCAATTTTCCAATCGGAATACATATCTGTTGATCGGTTCTGAATGCCACTTGGTGAATATTTTTGCAGGGCATGGATATTTTTAGTTGTAATTTTTTTTATGGGTAATCTTAAGACTGGTTAATATTCAGCGTAAAACGTGATTTGTCTCTAAAAACGTTTTGGGGAATGGACAATATATTTGGGGTTGAAATTAAATCGACCTTTATAGTAATAGTTTCTCCGTTTCTTTTATTAGGCACTTAAGATGACAGATTTTGGTACTTGTACCAGTCACTTTTACTTTTAAGAACGTTTCAAAACGTCATTTCATTTTATTTACCATGCTCCAAAAACATGCAAATCAATTGCAGCGAACATGTCAGATTTAAAAAGAATTGTAGTGTAAGTTAATATGTAAAGACAATAATAAGTGCTATACCACCAAAATTGTGCTACCTAATGTCTTCACAACCACTTAATGTAACTGTAAAATAACAACATGATCCTAACACAGTAAGCATGATATACCTTTTAGGTTGGGAAAACAAAAGTTTTTCTTCGGGCTGGACAGTTGGCTGAACTAGATGCTCGTAGATATGCTGTGCTAGGAAGATCAGCTAGTGTCATTCAAAGGAGAGTTCACAGTTACTTTGATCGTAAGAAATTCATCACTTTGCAAAGATCTGCTATATTGCTCCAATCAGTTTGCAGAGGTATTGTCGCTTCTCTACTTTAAGCGTTATTTCTTAGCTCGATAGTTCAATCTATGAAATGATCAACCTTTTTCTATGAAGGGTATGTGGCACGGAGGTATCATAATTACATCTGCAAACAAGCTGCTTCTTTGAGAATACAAACATGTTACCGTATGTATTTTGCAAGGAAAACATATAAAGATTTGTATACTTCGTCACTTGTAATTCAAGCTGGTTTCCGTCGAATGGAAGCTCGCAAGGAACTTTATATGAGGCATCAGACTATGGCTGCAACTATAATTCAGGTTTGTCCATCGTTATGTTATTATATGTGCACATTGAACGATAACTTATGTTTTTTTTCCTTGAAAAAAAGAGATAGTTTTGAAGTAAATTTTAAGGGAACTTCAACTAAACTATAATTGTTCTAAGATGGCATTGTCCTTTATTTTAAATTTACCATAATACCATTTTTCTTCTTCTTAAACCTAGATATCCCTTTATTTTCTCATTCAGTGTGCTGTTATTTTGAGCTCTAACCTTATTATTCATTTTCTTATCAAGCTGGTCAAATTTTAAGGGCACTTCAACTAAAGTATAATTGTTCTAAGATGGTATTGTCCTTTATTTAAAATTTACTATAATGCCATTCATTTTCTTAAACCTAGTTGTCTCCTTTATTTTCTCTTTCAGTGCTGAACTCTAATCTTAGTTTTCATTTACTTATCGAGCTCGCCGATTCAGCTCAAATTTTTTAAAACGAAGCTGTTAAAACAAGCTCTACCAACAATCAGTTATCTTCACCAAGTGGTAGTCGAAAAATGAAGTTAACTAGTTTATTGATTAATGAAATACGGGTGGTCATTGTGAGTAATAAAAATGAATTCAGTGGCTTAGCATCGTATTTCAATACAAACTCCCGTGAACATTAACCCTCTATCGAGTTTAAGCAAGACCGACGGCACGTCCCTATCGCCTTAACATACTTGACATGTCATTGTCAAATAATAAATGTAAATTTGATGGTCAAGCACCGCATTTCAATATAATTTTCAAGAACGTTAATCCCCTATCAAGTTTAAGCAACACGGATGACTTTCCATCATCGAACTAACATATACCACATGTCACCATCCAATAATAAATATAAATCTGGTGGCATTAAGTCAACTAAGTAGATACGAATATAGCAGACAATACTTATCCCGAATAATAAGGTTAAAAAGGTAATTGTAGTTTGTTTTTGTAAGAGGACTCCAATTTACAGTGACCCCCTTTTAACATTTACTAAATTATTAGAAACTAAGTCTTCCCTTAACCAAAATTGGAGTCCCTTTACCAATGTTTCAAAAAATATTCTCTCTTTCAAACCATTTACAATTAGGAATATTAGTGCATTGCTACACACAATATAATTAACAGACCGTGATAGAATTATAAAAATATAAGTTTAACTGACTATTCACTTCAACTCGAAACATAAGTAACAAATCTTGGAGTAGACATTTTGGGCTTGACCCCGACATCGTTGTATTGGATCAAACAAGTTTTAGAACCATAATTATGCTGTCATTGTGATATTTGATCATAAGTTATAATTATGTCAGTAACATAATTATCATTAATGTTATTATCCTATGTCTCAACTCTCAATATATAAATTTTTAGGCCTAGCTGAACTAATATTTATGGTCACTAGTCATTTTGTGGTAGGATACCTTAAAGGAGTAAAATGATAGCAAATAGTTGATTTAACTATAGCGATGGAAAAGCAGGTTTGACATCTACTGATGTGCTTCCACTGGTTGGGGATTTGTTTTCTGATATAGACTTTCAAAATATTTACTTCAAGGGAACAAGATGTTTCCTTCCCTACTTTCTGAGCCTTTTTTGGCTTTATCCAAGTGCCAATATTTTCCCCATATCTACATCACTTTTGATTCAATTTCTTATTGGTAATTTATGTTTCTTAATGACTGCATATACGTGTTATGGCAACTTTAAATTCTATCTCTTGTTTGTGTATTTCATTTGTAGAGTTATTGCCGCCGGCTTCTGGCACATTTATATTATACTCTGATGCGGAATGCAGCAATATCTACTCAATGCGCATGGAGAGGAAGGCTTGCGAGAAAAGAGTTGCGGAAACTCAAAGTGGTAGGTCTCTTTTGACTTTTTATGGATTAGACTTCCGTGTTGGGATTTCAGGAGTGCTTTTTGGTCTGAAGTAACTTTTAAAACTATGGGTTCATTGTGTACACACTTTATCCAGGTTTACTCACTATATCCAGGTTTACTCACTATATCCAGGTTTAATGTGTTTATGTTGTCGTATTATTGTGGTTAGTTCAACATGAAACTTGTTATGTAACAATTTACCTGTTAGACTAAACCAATAAGGAAATGACATTACCTTGTGATACTTTTTAAGAATTGTACTAATATACACAATATGTTACTTTTGGTGACGCCTGATTTTGGTGAGAGGTCATCCCTCTCAATTTTTTGAACAAACATGGAATATTATTGAAAGTTGAATTCCATATTTATAAGTAAACATTGTATATATTTTTCATAGTATATTATATAAAACCTAATAGCATTTATTTCATATTGACATATGTCCATTAACATACCTTCGAATAAACCGGTCCCTCTCAAGTAAATTGCTGGCTTCACAATAATATTAGTATTAGTTATATAATTATCTTTCTTATCACTTTAATTATATATTTATTGTATACTTTCAAATATAGAAAGGAGATTGAAAATTTTACTTTTGGATATTCGCTTACTAGCTGAGCCTTTTCCCACCTCAATATTTGTTCTGGCTATTAATTTAGGGCTGTTATGGTAATGGTTACAATTACCATTTTGCAAATGTTGTTACCATACCGTTTTTACGGGTACACTAAAATTGCTTATCATTACCAATTGATTGGTATACTGATAAACTGGTAACCGTTATACAGGTAATAGTAAATTACCGTTTGTCTAAAAAATAACAACTTGACTTATTTTTAATCTGTACCGATGCTTCATTATATATTTTATCATGTCACTTAATAAAAGACATCAATGAGAAATAAAAGAAGTGTATTTAACATCATTTGAGCTGAACTACTGAATTAAATTTAACCATTTTTCTGCATCTAAATACCTGTAACACAACATATTACATGTACATTTATGTATTATAAATGGACCGGTAAATTACTGTTACCGCTAGTTTTGAAAAAATATTACCGATGTTTTACTGTTTAAAATAGTAAATTTATCGTTACCATACCAATTATAATGGTATACCAACTTTACTTAAAAATGATGACTGGTAATGGTAAATTTACAGTTACCATCGCAGCCCTAGTTAATTATACCATTTTGTGTTCCACCGTACAATAATATGTTGACTGTAAGAACCCTCAGTATATGTATATATTAAAATAGTAATGTTATTAGTCAACTGTTGCCAATATTTCACCTCTCCAATGGTATCTACAGATAGATACTTCATAACTGAAATAGGTTCTTAACCTAAATAATGAATGATATCAAGACCAGCACTATTTTGTTTTACATTGCGTTATTGTTTTCTGATTCATATCCATTTTTTATGTGCATAATCAAATTTTACTCAAAAATATGGCAGCTTGATCTTAAATAATGGTTGGTGTCTGGCACCATGAGATCGGTATACTGCGTGGAAATTAACTACAACAATAAATTATTGTGCTATAAGTAGTAGTTACACCATGAAGGAAGAAAAAAAAAAATTGGTTTCTGTATATCATGATAAATAAATATCCCATTACGAGTTACCAACCTTCATCCAGTTTTATATAATTTGGCCATAATTTTATTTTAGTAGTGAATCATCCATATTTTCTTGTCGAAATAACCTATAGTATCTGAAAGTACTATGGCTAATAGGTGCACATATTTCAATTCTTGTATTCATAGGCTGCAACAGAAACGGGTGCCCTCCAAGCTGCGAAAATTAAATTGGAAAAGGAAGTGGAGGAGCTAAAGAAGGAACTACAGGTGGAGAAACGCATGAGGGTATGTATGCATTTTTATGTTCCTTTAAAATACCACATATCCAGGTCATGTCTGAGATCTGTAGTACTTGAATTAACTCAAAATAAATTAACTGCTAGTCAAACTGCTTTGGCAAAGCATGTTAGTTGTTTTATATCCATTTTTCTTAGTTATTGTTACACACATACACAAAAGCACAAAACTGTCCTACTGTAATTGTACTCCTTGATATAACTTTAGTTTTGTTCATTTGGGTACATGCTTATATATGCTTAGGACAGCCCCGTTCGAAACTTATTATGAAAATATGCCTTTTCTCACTATACAACATTTTTGAAAATGCGCATCCACAATTTTTTTATAAAAAAAGAAAGAACACTTGCGCACTTTGAGTTTACGCAAGTACAAAATGAAAATTTGTTCTTGCAAGTGTAAAATGCTGATAAGTAAATAATAGACCTATTTTCATCATAAGTTTCGAACGAGACCTATACTTGAAATAAGTTTTTTCCTAAGCATAAAACGAAAATTTGTCCATATACTTACTTTTAGCACTTTCAGTGTTTATAGTCTATAACCGAGTCCTTTGTTTATATGAAGTGGGTGGCTTTCTAATGCCAAATGTGTTTATCTTTTTATATTATAAGCACCAATCTCCGAGCTTAACTTACAAAATATACTACAACAGTACATAAACTGGCGGTAAAATGAAAGAAAATAAATGTAAGAACTCTGTATAACCACCAACATGCTTGTAGATCTTGACTTCCATTTAACCACCTGTAGGGGATTAGGAACCATGATTATTACAGAAAATTCATTTTATTTGTTAAAGGAAGACATGGAGGAAGCTAAAGCTGAAGAAATTGCAGAGCTCCATTATTCTCTACTGGAAATTGAACTACAGTTAAGAGAAACTAAGGAGTTGCTGATAGAGGAGCAAAAAGCTTCTAGGAAGGCTAGACACATTCCTATTGCTAAAGAGTTATCAGTTTTTAGTAAGACTATCATGGATACACTCGCTGCTGAAAATGAAAAACTTAAGGTGTGCATGAATTGCCTTTCCTGATTAACAAACACCATCAGAACTGTCATCTTTTGGAATAATGTTTTTCCTAATAATTCAAAGGGTATCTGTTTTGTATTAACATCCTATCTTCCTTTGACTGAATGCTTTACCCTTTACAGTTACAGCACCTATTTGATTTTTTATAACAAGGAACTTAAATCGTCCTGGTTCAGACGGTTTCCCTGTCACTGGATAAAAAATTACGTCTAGAGGGCCGAGCATCATATATTTAAGTGATAGAGTTGAGATACAAATTAGACATAGCACTAATGCTTTAATGTCGATGCTAACGTCTGTAGGATATGGTGAGTTGTCTTGAAAAGAAAATTGAGGAAACAACTAAAGTTAGTGAAGAAAGGCTGAAGAAAGCTATAGAGGCTGAATCAATAGTAAACAATTTGAATAATGTGATGCAAAGGTAGTAATACCCAATAGAGAGCTTTTGTGGCGATCTTTATTTGATTTTATCTAAGAAAACTACTAATGCTTAAGTTGATTTGTTCATCGTCACAGGTTTCAAGAAAAAATATGTCTTATGGATTCTGAAGACAAAATTCTTCTTCAGCAAATATCCGTACAGTTATCACATGTTCCTACCAAGACAAGAGTGAGCATTATTTAATTGATGGTTTTTTTGAACTTATGTTGCATATTTTATGCCTTTCCCGTGTTTCATTTTAAAAATATGATGTGGAGAATGGTCACCATGCTGTTTATGTACATCTGGTTTAGTTTTCATTTTCCTTTTCTGTATTTAGCAAACAGATAATCAGACAATGTATCATATGATGTTAAATTTTGCAGGATTATGATGCATCTCTTACTAATTCGGACCTTGGAAAAACCGATTGGCCAAGGATATCTCACACTAAATTGCATCATGTATACAGTTAGCATCTCTTAACTTGCAAGTACCATTACTTTCTGGTTATATTTACTATTTTTTGTTTTGTTTTGTTTTTTTGTTTTTTTGTTTTTTTTTGCAATATAGGCACTTTCCACACCAGAGAACATGGATTTCCTGATCAAGTGTGTTGGTCAAAATAATGGGTTTAGTAATGGAAAGCCGATTGCTGCAGTCATTATATATAAATGCTTGCTTCATTGGAGAACTTTTGAAGCGGAACGAACTAATGTTTTTGATCGTCTCGTTCAGATGATTGGTTCTAAAATTGAGGTGTGTATCGCCAATTTTAAGCTTTTTCAAAGGATGTTTATTGTTGCTGTTATTTGTTAAATTGTTTAGCCCATGCATGTACATAATTGATCAGATTAATGTCTTCAAAAACTCTCTTTATACATAAATATATAGAGTAGAACTGTTTATGTAGTTGAATGCTTTGATACTCACTAAACAAAAGTGTGTGTACCCCACACACACGCATATGTATGTATGTATGTGCATGTGTCTATACACGCACAGAGGGTGTGCATGCATACATAATTACATACACACCCACACACACAAATATATGGGTAAGGATCTGCTACACCTCTCTTTCTTTACACCTCATTCTACATCTATACGGTTTTTGGTGCTACACTATTCCAAATCAAATAAAACTTTTGGGATGTCAATCTACGCTAGAAACATCGTGTCCACAAAAAATTAGATCATTTCAAAACTCTTAACATGTTTAAAATGTTAAGTCGAATATCAACCGCTAACACACTTATTTTAACCATTGATCTAAAACATGATTTTGAACATGCTAGGATCACTCTAATTAAACCAAATTTTGTAGAGATGATCTTGAGTTATGTAAGCACGTTTCTACAAATTTCGTTTGTTTTCTAACCGTGTATGTTGAAAATGAGAGAGATGTGGATGAAGTGCAGCAGAGAGAGGTGTAGCGAAACCCTTTTCTATATATATATATATGTGTGTGTGTGTGTGTGTATGTGTGTGTGTGTATGAGGTAACGACAATTGAGACACAAATTTAAACACAATTATATCGAAATAATGAAATTTAGTTATTGGATCTTTATCAAATCTAAGATATAAAAAAGATCTAATGGTTGAGATCTATTGTGTCACCAGTCTCAATAGATTTTCCACATATGTTGCACATTGTATATACAGGGAAAGGTTCCAGTAGATCCCTCTTCGCTAATCCAATCTACACTCCCTTTGGATTTTCGAGCTACACAACTTGAAATCAAAACGAAACTTGTAGATATATTCTTACATGTCTTATAATCATCTCCATAAAACTTTTGATTAATTTGAATAATCCTAACATATTTAAAATCATTTTTCAAATTGATGATTAAAGCAAATATTTTGACGGTCGATATTGACTAAATATTTTGAACATGCTAGAAGTTCTGAAATTTATGTGGACATGATATTTATATTGTAGATTGAACATCGCTAAAGTTTTACTTGGTTTTGAATAGTGTAACACCAAAAGCATATGAGTGTAGCGAATAAGAGGTGTAACAGATTATTACACACACATACATGCATATACATATGAGGACACGAGGAGGATTCTGGATCCGTTCATAATAAATCCTCCTAGAATCCCTCCATTTGTTTAACACATCAAAATGGTTTAAAGTGAACCGATATTTTATAGATATAATCTTATTATGACCAAGATAATCTATGCAAAATTTGAATTGAATTAAGCCCTAAACTTTTAACTTGTTTAAAATTATAACTCAATATGAGCCATCGAAAATGTTTATGTTAACCATCGATTTGAAACACAATTTTGAATATGGTAGAAGTCTTGGAAAGATACAAAAACTTGTCAAGAAAATCTTGTTACTGATGAGACCATACTGGAAAAGAATTGTTTCATTTCAGGACTTTTTGGCACAAAAAGGCAAATAGAAATTTTTGGGCATAAACAATTGGAATGTGATTCTTTCCACACCCCCCGTATGTCAGCCATGTCCATTGGACGTGTGCAAAAATTCCGGGAGCAAATTCATTTATTGTGAAATAATGGTCATAGCGTAGATAGTACTTCACACAAATAAATACGTGAGCTAATTTCTTTTATTGTGAAATTATACGAACAAATGTGCACAGAACTCATTGCTATATTTATGTTCGTCAATTTGGTTTCTATGTAAATAGTAAATGGAAAAATATATACCGTAAGATTTATATTTTACTTCTTTTTATAGGAATATCCATAAGCTTATGATGAAATAATTTTATATAGGAATATTCATAAGCTCAAAATGAAAGCATGAACAAAAGTTATCTGACTCATTTTACATTCTTTGGTTATTTTATAAATTTATACGAAACTATTTTGGTATGATTTCTCAAATTCATTCTTCAATTTACTTTGAGAGAACCTCATTATATTTGAATATTCGACACCGCCGTTAAAATAAAAATAAAACATGATTCACTTGCACTATTTATTTTTTAAATGCCACTCGGTAAGCTCCCTGACAATCGAACACTGTACTATTTAACTTAACTTGTAGAAGTCAACTTTTTTTATAAATGAAAATAATTAAAAAAACATGTTCAATTCACACACACACACACACACACACAATACGGTGATTGTTATGACTAAGAAAAAATTTAAACAGAAGAAGAATGATAACTAAAGTAAAGAATTGATGGAGTAAAACGAGTGATCAAGCTGGTGCGGTACCTGTGATGAAGGCATGACATGTGAATAATTTGTTGGGATAAAAGGAGTGATAATACTATTAGATTCAAATAAAGAGTGCATACTCAGCTATCATTGCATCCTTCTTAAGCTTCAGAAAACTTTTGTACAACTTTTGGTTAGCACAGTCTCAACTACTACAAAACTTGAGGCTTCATCTATAATGATTCCAATCACCCACATTTGGTTAGTCTAGGATATGTATCTTCAAGTAATTCACCGTCCCTGGTGTGGGTAGCTGTAGTTGTGAAAATATTAATGAAATAAAATCAAATAAATAGGATGCGCAACTGAATTTGAAATGAATACCATGTGATAAGAACTACCTGACACACTTAATGGATAGAAATGATCTACTAAACATAGAAAACAACTAAATTCAAATAACTTCAACAGGCAAACTCTAAAATTTAGAAATGTTAAATAAGGATACATGCACATATGCGTGTGTGTGTTTGTATATAACAATACTAAAAATGTACTTTTCTTACTTGCATATGCTCCATATGTGGTCAGGATAACCATTTAAGGGACTTGTGTCATTTTATGCTGCTGCGTTTTTGTTACGATAGTACTACTTATGATAATCTTACACATATATTATTGAACTTTTGATGTTTAATTATTATTATTATTAGCCGTAGTCTGTAGTACGTATTATCATTTTATACCTGTAACTTGTAAGTTGTAAACCACAATTTCAAAGTATTCACTTTATTTCAAAATTTTATTTCCATGTAAAATGGTGAAACGTTTTCAATAACTCAATCAATCATAATATTTGATCTTTATTACTAATTTATAATCAGCATTATAAACTTATCAGTTTTATAACTACGTATTATACTGGTTTTCTAACAACTATTTTGCAATGTACAATGGATGTTAAACACTGGAAATCATACAAAAGTCGCTTACTAAGCGGTTTAAGTCACTTACTAAGCGGTTTAACATTCTACCAATTTTGGTTTAAAAAATATCATCATACACCATAACTGTGTATTTCTGATCACGCACCATAATCATATCAGTCAGTAACATCAACCAAAAAAAATATACAACCCCCTTTGTTTGAGGTTAAAGTACTATTAGAAAATTCATATTTACAAAGAAAAAAATAGGATAAAATCATCATTCAATCTCTAATGCGTCAAATATTTTTTTGGGTCATACGAGCACCTGGTGTTAATTTTGAAATGCAAATCTGCTTGACATGTGCTTAATCTAGAAATATGCCCAAAAAAACAACTTGCGTGCATAGAATCCAAAATAACCTTTACACATAATTTCCTAGTCTGCAATGCTGAAATTTTCCAAAATGGTCAGATAATAAATGTTTAACTTGAAGATGTGCCTATTTGTGTTTTTCCAAGAGTTCACATTTTAGCACATAACTTGTGTGCATAGAATCCAAAATAACCTTTATATGTTCCTTTTCTAATCTGTAATACTAAAACTATTCCAAAATGGTCATAATAAATGTTTAGACATTAAATGATCAGTAACAAAAAATATTTAATTGAATTGGATAATGAAGCATTCATGCTGTCGTGAGAATGATAATAAATTTATGGGTAAAAAAGATGAAAAAATAATATATGAAACATTATGCTCAGAATAAATTAAGTATAACTGACAATCAAGAACAACCTCAACAGAAACCATTTGTCCTTCCAATATTAGCTCTACACATATTATAGTAGGTAAATGTATATGGTGCGAAGTTCCCAGAGATGAAAATGGAGTGGAATGCATATAAGACTTAGAATTATGAACCATGTGATTTGGAGGTAGGTGGGTGAGATGATGAACAAAAATGACTACGCAGGAATGGAATGTGAAAGTGGAGTGAGTCGTGGCATGAATTATGGCAGTTCAAACATCAAAATAACGTGTATATTAAATATTAAAGGAGAAAAATGACGTGTATATAAAATTATAAATGCATATACTTCCAAACCAACATAACCAAGCATGCATCGAAATCTTCAGTTTCTTCACCATTTCCAAACCAGTATAACCGAATATTTGCCTCAAAATTCCTTTCTAATATGTAATTTTTGGATCTGGAATCCAAAATGAACAGTATTGGTTTGAATTGCCTGAAATGAGAACCAAGTATGTTCTGTTGTTTTATTCATGATGTTAGCAAATTTGCAAAATAAAAGAAAACGCAAACAACTTGGTTAGATTAATAAATATGATAAGAACTTTTGGACCTAGAAAACAAATTAGAGTAATAAATAAGATAAAAATTTGTAAACCTATAGAACTAATTAGGGTTTTGAAAACACCTATAGAGGATCATGACTAATTACTCAGAGATTTATGGTGCTTAAGCAATAACTTGTATTTCATAAGAATTAATAAAATGATATTCTGGTTGCGGAGGAAATTCGGATGCGAGGTAAATGCTAGCAGAACGACAAAATATCCCTTGTCTTGCTTGAGATTTAATGAACCATAAAGGGTAATATAGTAATTTTTATATATATATATATATATATATATGACGAAGACGTACACAAAGTGTTTTTGTGTGTTCATGCAACGTGTAAGCCTCGATACGTTGGAACATAAGATTTTGAGTAAACGTTGAGGTGCAAGTTAATATTCCTTGCTAACAAATATCAGTCAAGACTTAAACATATAAAACTCTGAATAGGCAAACACTTAATAACGTAAAACTTTAAACAAATAACAATGCATATAATGATTCATTCCTTATTATTGATCAAGCTAAAAGAATTCACTCTCAGTTCTCAATTTCGGAGGTAGGTAAGTATAATTTTATTTTATTTCATTCTATCCATTAATTTCGTGATAAAATCAATTTCATATAGGGAATCAATTTTTGAAATTGCTTCCAATGGAATTGATTTCAAAATTCGACTCTGTTTATGGAATCAGTACCTAAAATTGATTCCTAACTCAAATCAATTTTTTATATTGAATTAGCAAAAAGAAAAAAAAAAATACTTGCAAATTACGGCTTCAAAACCAATTTTGTCTTTTCAAGACGGCGACGTTTTTATGCTTCCAAGTTGCATGCCTCAACCATTGACGTGGAACCAATTTTATTTACCTACACCAATGACGTGGAACCAATAATAAGTTGATTTTGGCATTTGAATTTTCTCTCGAATATGACTTTTTGCACCTCTACAATTTTCTGCTATATCATCACTATATCCTTACTATAATTTTTTGCACCGTCGTCGTTACGGAACCGCTGAACGTTTTAACTATACATGTTATAATTTGATTTGATTTCATTTTAAAATCATATATACAACTCTAAAATAACATTAAGCATGTCGTTGTGTAGCATAAGGGGTGTGGCGCATCCTTACCCGTATGTATATACAGTGCACACACACGTATGTATGTTTATGTAAGTGCTTTTATAGACATGAACGTACGTAAATTCATCCAGTAAGCATCTTAAAATCCAATTTGACCTACTGAGCATCTAGAAATCCAAGTTTCTGCATGTTAAGCATCTTTATGTCCAAGGGGTTCGAATCCAAAACCTTTAGAACATGAGCAAGTGACCCTTGACTAAGGATTAAAAAATTCCTAATTAATACAATGTAAATGAAGGAAACTAGGTAATACAATTGGTCTTTTAATTAATGTTGCAATTAGCGGTATTCGTCAATCATTTTGAAAAGTTTCCTCGTCAATGTGGGTGTCGATTTGGACTTCTATTCTTAGGTAACTCTGAATAACCTGAGTGGCAATCATCATTTTGTTTATCGAGGTGATCATTATTGTTCCTTTTCAGGAGGTGACTAACGACAACCTTGCTTATTGGCTTTCCGTTGCATCTAATCTATTATTCTTGCTACATATAAGTCTCAAAGCTGGCCATAATGTTTGGAAACCTTCTCAACCAACATCGTTATTTGGTAGAATGACTCGGGTATGAATAATTATTTGCAAGATATACCATACGCAATCTACTTTCTGTCTCCAACATCACTAATTATATGTATTTTAGGGTTTGCATGCTTCTCCATCAAATGATGGGCTAAGTGTTGTACGTTATGTTGAGCATGCTAAACATCCTGCGTTGCTTTTCAAACAGCAGCTAGGAGCCTACGTGGAAAAGATTTACGGAATGATTCATGATAATACCAGAAAGGAATTGTCTCCTCTACTTTCTCTGTGCATCCAGGTACGAATGAAGATATAATTGCTTTAATCATTGTGAAAGCTATTGAAATATATGTTGTTTGACTTCAATTGTTGTTTCACTTGGAAATAAAGGCACCAACTGCTAAAGCAAACGCAGACCAACCTTGGCAAAACACTATATCAAATTTGAATAAGATTTTGCACACATTACAAGAAAATTTTGTAAGCGAAATTATGATGAATTTTGACTTTAATGATAAAAATAGCCGATTCTTACTGCAATGGTTGTTTTTGTAGGTGGCCCCTTTTTTGATTCGGAAAATATATACACATATTTTTTCATTTGTCAATGTGCATCTTTTTAACAGGTATGTAATGTTTCTACTATAATCTTGTTACTTATATATGTATGAGGCTGAGAATTGCTTTCTATCGTATCCATGTTGTTCCTGTAGTCTTCTATTGAGACGGGAATGCTGCTCGTTTATCAACGGGGAGTATGTAAAATCTGGTCTGACTGATTTGGAACTGTGGTGTGCACAAGTAAAAGTAGAGGTTGTCTGAGATCTTTGAATTTAATTTTATTATATTCTACTTTGTCTTTAAGTTTATCTAATGTATTTTCACATTGTAGTACTCTGGATCATCTTGGGATGAGCTTAAGCACATAAGGCAAGCTGTGGGTTTCTTGGTATGTTATTTGTCTCCTTCTTAACATTTTGTTAGATAAACATTGTTAATATGGTTGCTGGTTTATTGAGCTTAGGGATTCATAGTCCATCAAAAAATTTGGTTGACATTTCGTCCTACATATAGTGGATCATATTTTTGAAACGGGATACAATATGATACAAGCAAGGCAGAGTGATATTTCAAAGGATCGAGGACATAATATATGAGTAAAACATGTAGACTTAAATTAGAAGGAAAAACATTCTTTATTTTTAAGTTGTCATTTTTAAGCAACCGCCGGATAATAATGTATTTTAACTTTTGTAAAACACCCTATTTATGTATGGTAATTAATAACATGTTTCTGAGAATGGTTTTTCACCTATGAAACTTGAAAATAAACGGTAGATCCTAATTTCTATGTGATATATATACTACTAACGTTTTAATCACTATGCAAAGTTTAAACACAGCAACTCAAGCGAACTGGGCTTCCGCTCAATTGGCTTTCTCCTCTGAGCTTCGTATTGAGCACTCCTACCTAAGTCAAAAGGCAAGGATCAAGTGGGTGGTTGAAGGAGATTCAAACTCCAAATTCTTTCATTCCTCTATTAGAAAGAAAGCCAATCTTCTCTCTATTCGTGAGATATCGAGAGCGGACCTATCTGTGGCTACATCCCCCTCGGAAGTTATAGAGGTTATAGTTTCCCACTTCCAATCTTACCTCGGATCTCCGTCTGTTAATGAACCTGCTTCGGACATTATGTCATTCATTCCTCGTCTTATTCATGCGGATGACTGTGTAGGTTTAGGCTCCCCTCCCTCGTCCGATGAGATTCGAGCTTGTGTATTTGCTCTCAGCAAGGACAGTGCTTGTGGCCCGGATGGTTTTAACGGATCCTTTTACCGCTCTTCTTGGGATATTATCCAATCGGACTTATGCCTAGCTATTCAGCATTTCTTCTCCGGAAGTGACCTCCCCATTAGTTGGTCCTCCACAAACTTGATTCTTATCCCCAAGTGTGAAAAGCCAAGGTCGTGTTCGGAGTTTCGTCCTATCAGCCTTTGTAACTTCACTAACAAAATCATTTCCAAGGTTCTGGCCTCCCGACTGAGTCCATACCTTGATCGGATTATCTCTTCCTCCCAGGCTGGCTTTGTTAAAGGTCGTTTAATCACTGATAACGTCCTTTTAGCCCAAGAACTGGTTTCTCAAATCGATCGTAAGGTCAGGGGTTCGAATGTTATCTTTAAACTCGATATGGAAAAGGCCTACGATCGTATTTCCTGGTTTTTCATTATCAAGGTGCTCCGTGCCTTCGGTTTTCCAGAGGATCTTATCGATTTGGTGTGGAGGCTCATCTCCAACTGTCGGTTTTCTGTTATCATTAACGGATCTGCCAGAGGTTATTTCAGAGTAGGCAGAGGTATTCGTCAGGGAGATCCGCTATCTCCCACTCTATTCGTTATAGCGGCAGAGGCTTTCATCCGTGGTATTCATGTTTTATCCGTTTTCGGCCAGATTCAGCGCTTTGGTCTACCAAGTGGATGTCCTCTCGTTTCGTCTCTGTCCTTTGCTGATGACATCGTTATTTTTTCTAATGGTAATCGTTCTTCCGTCCGGCGGCTGCTTCGGTTCATCCACCTTTACGAGAGGTGTTCGGGTCAATTGGTCAACTCTTCTAAGAGTTGTTTCGTTCATGCGAAAGACATGGACCCCTCGCGTGTTTCTTGGGTTGAGGCCTACTCTGGGTATAGGGCGTCTGCTCTTCCGCTTCCTTATTTGGGCATTGTCCTCTATAGGGGTAGGAAACTCAATGCCCTTTTTGATCCCCTAACAGACAAGGTTAGGGGAAAGATTATCCGCTGGAACGCTTCTCTTCTTTCGCAAGCAGGTAGGTTGGTGCTCATCCAATCTGTTCTATGCTCTATGGGAACTCATATCTTTGCAGCTATGACCCCCACTTCTTCTTTTTTTCGATCTTTCCAATCTTTGGCTGCGTCATTCTTCTGGGGATCGAAGGGGGATGATCGAAGGCACCATTGGGTGTCTTGGAATGTTATCTGTCGCCCTAAGGTTGAGGGCGGTTTAGGTCTGCGCAATCCGAAGGATATCTGCTCAGCGTTTGCTTGCAAACTGTGGTACCGGTTTGCAAGTAACGATTCCCTCTGGGCAAAATTCCTTCACGCTAAGTACCGTAGGCTGGCTCCTGCTGGTTATTCCGGCACTCCTTCTTTCGCTAGTGAGACTTGGAAGCATATGCAATCGGTGAAAGGGCTTGTTGATTCTCATCACGGCCTATCCGGTTGGGATGGCGGTCCGTTCTCTATATTTAAGGCTTGGAATTCTACTCGGGCTCCTTCTCCTTCTCTTCCCATTTTTTCTCGCATCTGGGACTCGCGTATTCCTCCTAAAGTCTCTCTCTTCATGTGGCGTTCCTTCCACGGTGGTCTACCGGTCGATGTGAACCTCCAGCGGATAGGTTTACCGACTGTTTCCCGTTGTAGATGTTGTGGTCATGGGGATACAGAATCTGTTGCTCATTTGCTTTTTACGGGCTGGTGCGCCAGAGCTTGCTGGAATTATTTCGGCAATCTTCTGGGTGTTCGGGGCAACATCTCGTCGGCTATTGATTTATTGTCCACTTAGTGGATTCGCAGCACAGGTAAGTCTCTTCGGTCTATCCTGTATCGTCTGATTCCTTGTCTTATTTGCTGGCACATCTGGTGTGCTCGGAATAAGGCAATCTTTGAAGACTGCCCTATGGATCGTTTCTCTGTTATCCGTCGGGTTCGAAACGATGTTTACTTGGCCTTCCGTGGTCGCCCTTTCCGCGGTTCGGTCAGTCATCGCTCGAGTCGCTTTGTGAGCCTTTTATCTATCTCTTGCTCGCAATCTTCTGATCGAGCGGGAATTGGTTGATGTTGATGCTGCGGTTTGGTGTGTATTGCTTTGCAGAATCATGCTTCTTAGTCTTTTGCCACCTACCCCCCCCCCCCCTTTTAAACTTTAATGGTGCGCGTCTGTGATGTTTGCTTTCAGGTTCAGGCTGTGGTGGCGTGGTTTTATGCCATCTATTGCTGTCTCGTTCTGATATTGCTTTTGCCTGGTGCTATTGCTGTCTCGTTTTGCCATATCAGTTTAGTTTGGGATGGTAGCTTTGCTGTTGGTGGGGGTGATCGGCTTTTTCTTTCCATTGTCGTATCGGGTGGAGGGTATTCTTTATTCTATATTGTATGCCAACATTGTCTTCGGGCGGTGGCCTTGCCGGAGTTCGAAGACGATGCTGGTTGATCTTCTCTAGTATTTGGATCCTTGGTGCCAGTTTAGTGGTGCTCGCTTTTTTGTATTCTGTTACATTTGCCGTAGGTTCAGATCTGTTGTTTGTGGTTGTATAGTTCTTTTAGTGGCTATAGTTTTATTCTTCCTTGTTTGGGTTACCTGTCAGGCCTGTTGACAGCTTTTGATAAAGCTAAAGGAATAAAAGAGTCAGTTTAAAAAAAAAAAAAAAAAAAAAAAAAAAAATTAGTCTTCTTGTTTGCTACAGTAGTGTATGTTAGCTATAATGGATTTTTATATATGTATACAAGCTACATATTTTCTTTAAAAAAAAAAAAAAAAAAAAAAAAAAAAAAAAAAAAAAAAAAAAAAAAAACCCCACAGTAATGATAACAAAAAAAAAAGGGTTAAAACATCAAAATAGGCTGTTTAAAAATTTCCCTATGGACTCCATCAGCTCAGGAGACTTGTTTGCAGCCTGAGTCATTGACCTTTGCAGGTGTGTGCGCATTCTAAAATCCTACTCCTGGAAGTAGAGCTAAGGGATACAGATGGCATCAATCCCCCAAGCTATGCACACGGACAATACTTTTTAGTATATTTGCTTTCATTCATATGATATGAGAATGTTAATATTGGTTATTCATGACTAATTTTTTCTAAGCATGGTATAGATGTGGTTTAGCAAAAATTTTATTTCCACTGTTAAAATGTCAGCTCCTATCTGTAAAACTCACGTCTTGTGTTTTATCTTTATCAAGGTAACCATGTGAGTTTCCTTGCCCGATGTCATTCTAAAATGGTCTTTTCTTCTTCTGGTTAATAATGCAGGTGATATATCAGAAACATAGGATTTCATATGATGATATCGTCAATGATTTGTGCCCAGTAATCCTTTTTGCACTTTTCATTTGTACAAGAAAGCCGATTATATTATATTATAAGATATAGGCAAATTTAACAATTTACTTTTTCAGAGTTTGAGTGTGCAACACCTGTATAGAATTTGTACTCAGTACTGGGACGAAAAGTACAACACACGAAGTGTTTCATCAGATGTAAGCGCATTTATCATGCTATCTTTCCGATAATGCTATATGCATGTTATTTGATTATACTATCCATCTTGATACTGGTAATACAGAAAAGGATTTTGTTCCAAAGTGTCAAGATGCTTTACTTTGCTTAGATGTCCGAGAAAAAAACTTATTTCAACTTTAGATATTGTTCAAAATTTATTACAAAAATGCCTCTTTTTTCATATGATAGCATTTTATACTTGCACAATCCAAATTTGCGGAAGCACAAATTTTTTTTAAGTTACATTTGTGCAAGCCAATTTTTTTTTTTCAATTACACTTGTGCAATCCAAATTTGCACGAGTGCAAATTCTGACTTAATGAAAACTATGTCTATTTGTGTAATAAGTTTTGTTTGAGGCCTAAAGTTGAAATAAGTTTTTGTCTTAGGCCTATAAGCAAAATTTGTCCAAAAATTTACGAGGAAACTCGATGCGAATAAGTTACTAAATGCACCTTGTTTACATATTTTCTGCTTCGCTGTTTTTTTTTATTGACCTACTAAATGTCATTTTGTAGGTCATTTCTACCATGAGGGTTTTAATGACAGAGGAAAATTATGACGAGGACAACTTTCTGCTAGATGATAAATTAAGGTTTATACAAAAAAGTGACAGGATCATTGAATAGTGTGCCCATATAATGGTATGAAATATGAGATATAAATTGTATTTTTTTCCTTGATGCAGCATTCCTTTCTCAGTAGAAGAACTATCGGTGTCCGTACATGAAAAGGACTTCAAAGATGTGAGACCCATGTCTGATCTTCTTGAACACTCAGCCTTTCAATTTTTACAAGAGTAGGGCAACCGTAAATAATAGCGATAGTAAGGATTGAAAAATGTAGATGTGGATAGAAAGATTATTATGCCGTGATGTTTATTTTGATTGTTTTCTAAGGGTGAATGTGAATTGTAGCATGCAGAGAGAAATCAGTACAGAAACAGTTAAGTGAAAGTAATATGGTACAGTTAAATGAAAATAATATGTTATATGTTAAAATTGTTAAATTATCCAAATAAACCTTTTAAATCCACATGATTTTTAAGATGTTTGGGTAAAACAAGTATTTTGAATAATTTGTTTTGTCTTTAGCATGAAACCATCGAAGAATACATTTTTCTTGTTTTGGATTCTGGTTTTTCTTCTTTTTTTGGTCTTAGGTTGAGAACATAACATGATATAGAGTGAATGCATCTTGGAAAAAGTTATACATCGCCGAGGTGAAATGTTATATATATAAGCTTGGCTATGTAGGATTTGGTAAAATGGCAACAAAGTCTCGGTGTGGTGGATGCATCAAATGTTGAGACGTTGCAGAAGACGCGTGAATGGATGCGAGTTAAACGAAAATTTGTTGAGTTTGTAATTTTGCATATGTTCCCTTTTCCTTTTGTTGCGAGTATAGGATTTCAATGAAAATTGGTAGTGATATAAAATTCAATCAACTGATTTACATTTTTAGTGCCACTCAATTGTTGCCGTTAAAGGATGTTTAACCAAAGAGTTGCAGTAAGCGAACGGGGAACCGAAAAGGATATCTTGAACGGGACATTAACGAGCAAATTTGGCGAAAGAAAAATGAATTTTCCAGTTTTGGCCATGGAGGGAAAAAGAAAAAAAGAAAAAAGAAAAAAGAAGAAGCTCCGACCAGGTGAGATTAAAAATCAAATATCATAAAAAAGTAGAAAACAGAGCAGATTTGGTGGAACTCAAAATCAAATCCAAGAAAGTGAAATAGGAAACAGATAAAAATAGAGCAGCTGAATCAACCAATAGAAAAATCAAAAGAAACAAGGTGAAATTCGAAATCAAAAGAAATATACTATCCGTTTCGCATATCCACTTCTGTTTCATTTCTATCCTAACCTTAGGTTTTTCCCCCCTATTGGCGCTCAAAGTTAATACATATAATGTGCTATGAGTGAGTAGGCGAGGTTATAATTTATTACTTTAATCCTAAATGAAATAACTGGACAGAAATTTAATTTGAGCCTGCTTATGATGTCCAGTACTAAAATATAGTAATTTGCATGGGTTGGGTTCTTATTTATATTTATATGGCTGATATGAAAATGATATAATAATTGTGTGGATAATTTGGTATTGAATTTGATGTGTGTTATATATGGTTTTCTTGAAACTTTTATTATGTTTGTATAATTGCAAGGATAGTACATCATTTTATGTTAGTATTATATTATTTACTACCGGAATTCCCTAATTGAATAATTCTTCAAAAATTCCAAGATGAAACGAAAATTAACGAAAATTTAAAATTTACTACGAACTGAAACGGAAAACGAAATTTTGAATTTTTTTTAATAAATATTAGTAATGGATATTAAATTATACATTAATGTCAAAATCATGAAATTAGAAAACAAATACCTTAAAAAAGAAATTGGTCCATCGAGATTGGAAAATAAAGATATAACGAACTTAATACGAATACATGAAAGAACACCAAAATTGATAGTGAGTTATTATTATTTTTTAAATATCTTTCACTGTGCTGTGCAGGTTTGCCACCATGGAGGGGGTTGGCAACCGTCCTAGGTGGGGTTACGGGGGTGGGGTGCACGGCAGCACCACGTTGAAAAAAAAAATAGCATACGTATGACATATTTTAGTTTTATCAAAAGTCACATTCTTATTGATCTTGTTTTACCTTTTTATAAAACTATGTTAATTAATTTTATTGTTGTTTTTTCTAAAATTAATTTTTGTAGTTTTATAATCTATTTTTAAAATGCTATTATTTATTATTGTGTTTCTTAAAGTTAAAAATGAAAATGAATAGTGAATGTCACGTTGGACGTGTTCGACAAATCATTTTCAACCGTTCTTTTCTTTTATGGAAAAAACATAACAAATTTCGTTTCTACCCTATTCCGATGTCCAATGCGTCGAAAATTCAACCGACCAGGTAAAGCTTGCGAACGTATCCTTATGCTCGGAATACTAGCACTTAAAACAAGTAATCGTTGCTTGCACATTGTTTGGATGATCAATTTTTCCATCTTTAAATAATTATCCAATCCTTGGTTGGGTGATAAATTATTTGCACATTAACCAAGTTGTAATCAAGAATCTAACTCAAATATTTAAATCAATTTTTTTCCTCATATTCAGTTCCTAAATAAACTAAATTTATGGTTGCTATATGGTTTCACATATTTGAGATTCAACTGATAGAGGTAAGAGTATGCTTTAACGACAATTATGCATTTTGATTATGTACTTAACTTTATAACAAATTTGGTTCAAAATAAATGTATGCTTTCGGTTTTATTTTTTTGCATGTATATATATAACACTTTTTAGAGCATATTACAACATACAAGCATAAATATCTAAGCCGAAGTGGTTGTTTGAATCTTATGTGTGGAGACTTTTAATTATAGTCAATCATGTGATATTGTTTCATGTAATGACTTTTTTGGGTATGCATTGAAATACAAGAATTGAAACACTACTCAAAAAGAGTGGATGGGTCCAAATATTTGAGATATTTACGTGCCATGATAACAATGTCATGTTGTTCAAGTATCCACTATAAATAAATGCATAGGGGATCTCATTGGATACACACTTTCTTATCTAATATCCATTAAATTAGAACCTTTATTTTAATCTTGCAAATTAAAGCAGAGTTAGGAAAACAAATTTTTTAAAGGTGAATTTGATGGTTCAACGTGATCATTTCTATCATGCCCATCTAGAAGGTATTTTCTAATCATTTGTTATTTGTTTTAATATATATATTAATACGATACGACCGAAATATTTAAAAGAAATTATGTTCCAATTATACATATACATATACATATACGTATACGTATACGTATGCATGTTTAGCTTGGATTTTAAATAATATATACATAAAACTAAATCTAATATTATTTTATACACATGAATGAATTTTAAAAGTACTTTATTTATTAAAGTCACTTCAGATTTACTTTTGAATATATATAGACACACACACTTTGGTTCTGTATTAATAATAGTTTCTTAATGGAAAAAGATTTTGAAAAACATGGCTATGTTTTATTTTATTAATAATAATAACATTTTAGTACTAGTTATTATGGAAAAAAAATTTAGATATTGCTAAAATATATTTAAATATTAAAAACATAATTGATTTTTGCCTAAGGCCATATGAAAATAGGAAACTAATATTCAAATTTGAATTTCAAAATTTTATTATTATTAACGCGGAATTAATATATGCAATATTAGTTTATATGTGCATGAAAATAGGAAAAACAATTTTTAGTCTTTGAACTTAAATTTAAGTTTGAATTAAATATTGTTAATATTTATTTTACGCCTCACATTATTCACGGCCGTATTACTTCTATGTAAGTTTATGTATACAAGTATATATTCACACACACATACGTGTGTGTGTGCGCACACGTATATATTTGTAAGTATTTATATAAACACTCACATATATGTGTATGTTTGTGTGTTGGTATGTATGTGTGTGTATAATGTTAATATTACATATATGTAAGTACACACACTCCTCACTATTGATAGACATTAATGTGATATTTGTATCTATAAATGTATTCTTTTTTAAATGCTAAACATATGATGTTTATGTTTTATACAAATTGAATTATTGTTGTCAACCAATGCAATAATAGTAATTTAAGTTCATAGCAGGTGAATCGATAAATTTGGAAAAAATATATATCCCTTTTTGGATCTTAATGGTCCCATGTAGTCTATTAATTAGCATTAGATCCATATAATTATTAAATAAAATCATATTTTATTTATTAATTAACCATATTAATTAATTTAATTAAATTAATTAAATGTTTATTTGAATATATCATGTATATATTTAATAACTGACAAGATAGTATAATAAAGCATAAACATGTGCATGCGTGCGTGTATATGGACTGGCTATTTGGATACAAAATAAAACACAATCGGTGACATAAAAGATCTGAACCAGTGGATGTGTGTATATATGTGTGTGTATTAGGATTAATATGTATTGTATATACATATATATTATACTTAAATATGCATATTATAATTTCATATGAATATCATGAATATAAATGTCTAAGTGTATGTGTGTGTATGTATGTGTGAATGTATATATGGTACTATAAATATCTGTATACAAAAAATATACACATATTATATGATATTGTATAATATAATATGTGTATATTGTTTGTATATAGATATTTAAAGTACTATATACACATACATACACAATTTAGCCATATATATACATATATGCAATATCTATATTACTCGTTATATATATTAAAACAAATCAATATAATGAAAATCAAATATCTTCGAAATAGGTAAGTGCTTAGTGTTTAAGAGAAGAGGAATACAAATATATATTAGATACGAAGAAACCGAGCAAGCCCACAGTGGAGTTAAAGGGTAAATTTCAAAAAAAATCTTTTAGGATTTTTAGGCCTATGGAGCCTAAAGGGGATTTTAGATCCAATTTAAAATATTTTTTAAATAAAATCCTTCTTTTAGGATTTACATGAATTTAATATTTACATAAATTAGGGTATATCAAATATACACTTATATATGTATTTGTTTGTGACTGTTAGTTTTTTTGGTCAAAATTTCAATATCGTTCATATTCAACTTTATATTCCAAACATAAAGTTCTTGGTTCAATAATAAAAATTATTATTTACATCACTACTCTGGCAAGAGATTTTGATTTTGAGTTGACTTTAGTTGACCGTGATCCTAATTCCATATAACCGAGGAGAAGTATCCTCTTTTGAATAGTGTTTCACTTTCAATACTTCCACTCGATCCGACTATAGACGTTCGATAGACGTCGTGCCATGATTTAATTATAATCAAAGTGGAGTTTTGTATTGAAGATTAATAGTATTCTCAAGTCAAGAGAACTATGTAAATTAGTCACTTTTAATATTTTCTGTTTCACCTTAGTTATAGCAACCACAAAAGCATATCGAGCAAGCCATTCCATGATTATCCAACAACTATTAGTATGTAACTCTTTTGGTGCTCCTAGCAATCATGAGTAATACACTACCCAACATTTGGAGAGCATTACGTACTCCAGTCTCAACAGATGCATCGATACCTAATCTCGATACATCTTAACTAGGAATATATAAAATGGTATGTTTATTTTCATCGTGATAAATTGCTCATGGTTGCAACATTTTATAACCACCATTAAAAAACATACCATTTATGGATTTTCTATTAAATATACTTTTAATTAATATATACATTATGTCAAGTATATAATAGAAAAAAACTTTTTATTTCGAAGAAGGTTGGCTATCGAGTTAGATTTATATAACAAATTACATAATTGCCCTTGTGGATACTACTAACTCTATCAAAATCTCCTATTTGCACTTAAGGTCAATTATGAAATTTTATTCCAACTTCTCCAATTGGTTTCTTCAAAACAAATAAAGTCTATATACTCTAGTCTCAACAGATGCATCGATACCTAATCTCGAAACATCTTGACTATGAATATTTAAAATGGTATGTTTATTTTCACTGTGATAAATTGCTCATGGTTGCAACATTTTATAACTACTATCATAAAACATATCATTTATGGATTTTCTATTACATACACTTTCAATCAAATTATTTAATTAATATAACACATTATATCAAGTATATAATAGAAAGAAAAAGCCTTTTATTTCGAACGACATTAGTTATCAAGTTAGATTTATAAAAAAAATTACATAATTGCCCTAGGGCATGCCACTAACTCTATCTATCTCCTACTTGCACTTAGGGTTATTTACGGAATCTTCTTCCAACTTCTCCAATCGGTTACTTCAAAACCACTCAGGTCAGTCCCTCAGTAAACATGTATGCTATTACGTTTCAATTATCTACTATGAACTCTCTCCGAAGCCAATAAACTGCCTATATCATGTGGAATAATTCGAAGTATGTCTCTCGACCTCCAGTGAGCTCTAAGTTCTATTACAAACTATATTGTGATATTGTTATCTTATAACAACGTATCAACATTTAGAATCACCCTTCAGCTCAGTTATACATTTGTGCATTTGCTATGTATATACATTTCTTTTATTGTGACATTATTCAAGGCGATGCACTTGGCCTTTTATTGAGCCATCCCAATCTATTATCGGTAACATTTTCAATTTTAAGCTTCTTAACTGAGATTTGAATATGAATTTTATAATGACATACCATGCCCACTATCACATATGAAATTTGAGTCCTAATACTCCTTCATAACGAGTTCATTATTTCCGTTAACAATTCCCCTTTATTTTGTTCTTACACGAGAATACTCTAAACTAACATTTAGTGATCCTAATTTAAATTTGATATTTCTTTATGTATCAAATACATAGACAAATCATGATAATATAAACAATATAACATGTAAGATAATTCCAATTGTCATTGCACAAGGAACTCATCTTACATGTTTCTTATTAAACATTTTAATAAGATGTTTCTGCATATAGTCTGGGTCATTTTCAATGTCCTTTATACTTACTATAAAAGACATCATTTGCCAACGTCAAGTATTAAAACAACTAAAAGTTGATTTTAATGCAGGTACATCGTTAACAATCAACAGCATGTCCTTTTTTTATATTTAGAAATATCAATGTATCTTCAATGTTCTTTCTTATAGAAGTACGCTTCCTCTGCATTTTGACTGAAATCAAGCTATTTGATATTTCTATCGAAATACTTGGTCAATTTTGATGCTTTTTGAACGATACTTTCATATCGGTTCTTGGATCATATCAAAAACCCACAAACTCAATATCTCTTACACTGGCTTTGAGACACCTTGATTGTTATGTGCAAACAATCTAATCTAAATATCTATTTAGAATTTTCTATTTCAATACATATGTGCAAAAACACAAAGTCATACTAGGCGATACTTTGTGAATAAATCCGAATCAACTTGAGCACATTGAAAGTCAAATCTATTACGCTTATTTCAACAACTGAAATTCATGATGCTATTCTTATCTATACAGCTCACTATATTCCAAATGTATGCATCTTTCTCTTAAAGACACATTTGTGATCGATGGATCATATCTTTTTGGGTATAACTATCAATTGGTAATGTACTTGAAATCCTTTTCGGATTTTTGCATCGTACTATATCATAGAGTCAATACTTTTAATGGTTTAATTAAGCAATCGAGGATTACTTATTCTTGACATCGATAAGAAACTCATAGTTTCTCTTTGATGTGTAAGAATGTTCATTAGACATTCTAATGTGTTGTGTTCATTTAGGTTTGGTAAATTTCATTTCATCCCTTCAATCAATTTTAAACTTGAATGGTATCCATATCCATTTTACTGCCAATAATTTCCCAAGGAAATTCCTTTGCTATGAAGTTTGAATTTCTTGAAACAACAACTGTTTCTTATTGCAACAGAACGATCATTCATATAAATTTTATGAATTGGCATACACAAAACTGAATTGGTATTAGTTTACAATATTTATGTTCATAACATAAATCAGTTATCCAACGACTATCATCCCAAACTTCTTTTGGTGTGATTTAGACAATCCACCAACTATTACGTGCAGTCTTTCAACTTACACAACCCACCAACTTCTTAGCCTAGGACATGATGGGGTTTCGTATCTTGTATGATTTTGTATATTATTCTTTGGATGATATTAATTTACCACTCTTAAGTACATACCTTATAGTCGTGCTTTGTCCATCAAGTTCGATTAATCCTTACCATCGTTATGTATTTTAGAGAGGAATGACTCTTGGGACTGAATCTATATTAATTTTAGGTATGTTTAGAACTTTTTCCTACATACTTACATATTCTATTAAATCGATTCATTTTTTATGTTATTTTATTTTACTTCCGTTTTATATTCTGTGAACTTATTATAGACATATCTCAAATGTATCAAATACATACATTCATGCTTGCGATAATTCATCGGCGAATATAATGAAGTATGTGGAACCATTTTGGTATTATCAAACTTGTGATTGCATACATCTATATGTATCAAGCCGAAGAGTTCATCAACTCTTATAATGCTCCCACCAAATGGGTTCTTTACCTTTAATTATTCAAGGTATAATTAACTAGTACTATATGATTCATAATCATATGATCGAAGAATTAATTTTTAGAACCATGGCTTAGTCTATAATTTCAAAATAATTGTAAGTAATTTCAAATACTTTGGATTTTCCAATGCATCACTTTTTATATGAAAAAATACCATATTACAGTTTTATTTCATAATAAATATTCTTATTGAAATAAAACCATATCTATTCTTCATTCATCACCGAAGGACATATATTATTTCATAAATAATGTGCGGTACATCTTACCAAAATAATTTTCATTATCTAATGCAATCAATAAGTGTTATATGGTGTGCTCGCACTATTTCCGCCATTACTATAATATATACTGAATACGAAGGTTCATCATCCACTTAATATAGGCTACTTATTTCATATGCTGTAACTAGTTTACAGGTTTGGGGGGGGGGGGGGGGTTCTTTGATCAATTATCTTAAATCCAAAGAAATAAATCTCATTGAAATAGAAATAATATTTCTTATACCAATGTTAAGTATCAATTATTATTTTACAATTTTCGTTTTTAGTGTTTCTTTATGTAGCAGAAGTGACCATTCACTCTCTTTATCCCTACTGTACTTTAAACCACGTCTTCTCTTGTATGTTCATTTCCTTTTTAAATGGTCAAATCATTCAAAAGAAAAACCTTACTATAATATTATAACAAACTCTTCATAAAGTGAATTCAATCATCCTTAACGTTCAAAGACATCAATTATGTTGCACTTTACGTAAGCTAATCAAAACTATCATTTCAACGATCGAGTTTTTAGTTTCTTTTTGTAGCTTGGTCATATATTACATTTAACACAATATGATCTTCATTGTAATCAGTCAAATTGATCACTCAATCTTATAGTATGGTTTATTCACTTATTTCAAATGAACTAATTTCATCGAAGTGTCGTACATTATGAACTGTAACCATTCATCATATAACACTTATATGTGGTAGTATATGGATCAATATCCATAGTTTTATATTGCTTTAGAGTTCAAAACTCATAGTATGCAATAACGTTCTTAGCCAAATAAGCATGTACGTGATCAAATCATGAACATATTTAGTAGTTGTAAAATCAGGAGCTTGCGTTGGTATTGAAATAGTAAAATGCAAGAAGTATTTAATAGTAAGTATATATTATATTTCTACTTGTCAATCTTCAATTCTGTTCCTTTGTATAATTTAACCGATAAACATTTTATCAACCATACTAAATGCACAAATTTACCAATGTAGATTATTATAACATTAGATGTCGAATGTTCTTATATATTAGAAAGATTAAATATTACCATTTTATTTTTCAATAAGCCTCCCACTAGAATTTATGTTTATCAAAATCCTAAGAAAAACATAGAAATCATTTTATTTCTCTAATGGGTTTTAAGAGTTGCTTCCCTTGTGATTCTGACCTTGACAAATATCAACAAATCATAGGCCCATAAGCGATGGATAACACTTTGCCAGTTCTGTTAAATACAACTCATAACTCATGGTCATTGTCCTAATCCCATCTCAACCTTAAGGAATATCCACAAATTGAAAGAGATTATTCACTCATACCCACCATTTCACGACAACCTAAGTATAATGCACTTATCGTGAGGAATATCAACAAATACGCTCATGTATCTTACCTCATCTAGTCAATATACTAATAATGCTACACATAATATCTATAGCTTGATGAATATAACCAACTGAAGAGTATGCAAGTAATATATTAATATATAAATGGTGGAGGACAAATTTATATTAAAGATATATAATCTTTAATATATTATATTGAGTTATAACAACTTATGCAATAATGTATTTCTTATGAAATACCCTTGTAATTCAAGTATCAGACACATTAGAAATTATGGTATATGTACATTTGCGTATATATTTATTCCTAAAGTCTATTTGGATTTCTTTAATGTTCCAACTTCGATTTATACATCCATATTATATAACTTTAATTATTATATATGACTTTTATATTTCATTAACTTATATAATAATTTTATGTATAACATTATATTAATTAAATCTTATCCAATTAATTTTAATTAATCAACTCTTTAATTAATTTTATATTATTCCAGAATGTAGTTTTTATATTGAATATTTGTATGTATACTAAAACCTTTATAAGATACACATATATCTTATATATACGTATATATGTATGTATTTATATCTAAATTATTAACATTTAATTAATTAAATGTTTTTGATTAAATTATATTAATTTTGAAAATTGGTCTTATACACATACATGTCTACTTATGTTATCTTAAACACTTTAAAAAATAACATAATATATCTTAGTATATATAATGCATGTGTATAAGTATTAATCAATTAACTTATTTAACTTATTTATTTTATTAAATTTATTAATAAATTTTAAATTTCGAAATTGATACTTAGATATTTTCAAATATTGAAAATTTCATTACCTTTTCAAACATTTTGAAAATTTATGTTATATTATAACTTTTATATATATGTGTTTTTGTTTTAAATCTAACTTTTAAATTTAAAATCTTGTCTTAAGTTTCAAAAATATTTTGAGAATTAGTCCAAGTCCCAATTCAAATTGGTCCTTTTCTATTAGAGAATACCTCTATGCTCACTTCACCTTTCAGGCCTACTGGTAACCTGGTAGGATAGGATACTTGATTATCTAATTCCAATCCTAGACATTACCATTCTAGACACAGTACTAAATGGGCAAGCTTAATTAGTTAGCCCTAGCATGACTAATTTAGAGTGCATAGGCTATTGGGTTCTAATACCATTGAAGGAACTGGGCCAGCCCATAATGGTGTTAAGGGGAAATTTCAAAAAATTCCTTTAGGATCTACTTGGTCTATGAAGTCTAAAGGGGATTTTGGATCCAAGCTAAAGTATTTTTAAATGAAATCCTTTTTTTAAGATTTGCATGAAATTATGTTCATATAAATCAGAGTATATCAAATATACTCTTATATATGTATTTGTGTGTTACTTGTTATGGTCAAAGTTCCAATATCGTCTGTATTCTTCTTTATAGTCCAAACATAAAGTTCTTGGTTCAATAATAACAATCATTGTTAACCAAATTACTCTGTGCGAGTAAGCGGAACAGGGTTCTTAAGGCTAAATTAACACTAAAGGAGGGAGGGTGAATAGTGTTTAATGAATTATATGAATATTTTTCAAATTCTTTAAGATTCTACTTGAAATGATGTAATTAACAATCACAGAAACAATCACAAAATCAAAGTGCATATAAAAGTAAAGAATACACCAGGATTTTATACTAGTTCGGAGTTACCCTCCATCCAGTCCTGCAAAATTCCTTGTACGAATTTCTTTTCAACCAGTAAGTGCAAATACAATCTCGATTTTAAGGCTATGGAACATACCCTCCAAAATCTCGATTTCTGGGTAGAGTCGTTTGATTTTCGAGCTACAAGCATACCCACTAGATTTACGGGCTATTAAGCACACCTAATTGATTTTACTGGCTATAATCATACCCACAAGTATAGCAGTATGATTTGATAGTGTTTTACAATCTCAGACCTTCGATCTTAATTATAATTGATCCCTAACTCTTAAATGGCACTTTGATCTTGGTTTGAGTGAGAGAGTTGAGAGAGTGGATGTAGGAGAGTCGAACTAGTAATGATTGAATTTGATTCTGGTTGAATTTCGACAGAGTTCAGGTAATTTTAATTTAGAAAATAACAGAGTGAGAAGAGAGATGAATAGGAAAATGATGAAAAAAATTCGTTTGGAAGTCTAGTATTTATGGAGGAATAATGGTCATATCACTTCGTGAAGAGGTACGACGAAAAGACACTTCATTTAAAATTTAAATTTTGAAAAATCGGCTACTATGTTGACATACATACATAGTGTATGTTGACATATTCTTTTTAGAAATTAAAAATACTTTAAAACACTATTTTAAAAACTCGTTGTTTTTTAAAATAGTTTGACACTTTGTAAAATCATTTAAACATAGTTTATACATGTTTAATCATAATTAAACTTTATATAATGACTTTGAAAGTTTTAATATAATATAAAATATAATGTAAATAATATATACATATATAATCAATATAGTTATAATTTATTAAAGTATAAACAAAAATTCAATATATATAAACTTAAAACACTAAAATAATATATTTATAAGCATAAGAGACTATAAATCATTTTGAGAAATATTTTGAAAAGATTATTTTAAAACCAGGATATTTGAAAACTATTTGAAACAAAATTAGAGAAGGAGAGAGAGAGAGAGACCGAAAAAGTGCTATCAAGGTTTAAACATAAATTTTACGACTCTATAACTTATCTAGAAATCTTGAACTCTTAAATACTCACGTGTCTTCATTCTCCAACTCTTGAAACTCTATATCAACATATTGAATCTACTCTTGATATTGTACAGTCTTCTTACTCAGCACCTTTCTAATATCCTACACTATACACACACGCACACATAACTTGATAAAACATTAGTATCTACATTTTATATAATGTTCTATAGTTGTTATCATTAAAACCAATACCTAACGTACTAACAATCTTCGCCCTTTTGATGATGACAACTCTGTACATAAAATATAATATAACTCTCCCTGGGTTACAAAACTCCCCCTTAATCTATACCTAGATTATACATATTTCTCTCCCATTTTCATCAACAATAATAACAACCTAAAACTATCATAACACTAACTCTTACTCTAATTCTAACTCTAACTCCCCCTAAATAAATTACTAATTGATATATATAAGAATTATATATAATGATGATGAGAACGATTGTATAAAAACAATAAGCAGTATATAAAATTAGATAACCATGAAATAATCATAATCTATCTAAATATTCATCCAATCCAACGAAGATAATGTCACACACCATTCAAATAAATCCACAAAAATCAAATCAGTCAAATCCAAACCAAATCAAATATTATTATTCATATACATTCAAACATATTCAAACTAGACATTTCGAGAAACTTCAACCCATCCATCAACTCCAAAGATTGGATCCGCTTTGATAGCATCCCAATCTTCATCATCTTTGTTAATGGTACACTCTGGATTGGTTATTGGTTCTTCTTTGTTCACGGCAGAAATCATCCACCGAATCACATCGAAATTCCTTTCTTGCTCCTTGATCATTTGCATTTGACTCAATTCTAAGTGCCTCTGGTTTCTTAGGATGAAAGAAATAATGTGCTTGAATGATTCAAGTGTTTGTTCGAGGTTTTCGGTTAGCTTTTGGATAGGAGAATCCATTTAATTTTTATTAGAGTTTAGGAATGAAAAGGAAGAAGAAAGAGATTTGAAACAAATGATTCTCTGGTCTTAACCGGTATTTAAATGGGTGAATTTTTTTTGGAAATGAATAGACACTTAATGTCTATATAATTTTCAAAATTGAAAATTTTGAAAAGTTACCGTGGTATGTTGACATATATAAAGAAATTTTCAAAACAATTTTGTTTTGATATTCTAATGTATTTAGCTTATACGTTTATACTTATATGTTTTCTAAGGATTAAAAAAATGTATAACAGCAAGGAAACATATTTTATTAATATTAGATGATGATTACATAGCTCATACACTAAAATAATGAAAAGATACATAAGATCAAACCAAATTCAAACTAAAATGGCCAAATACAGCACATTCATAAACAACTAGATAGACATCAAACTAGAAAGATGTAGATGGAGAACAAGATTAAGATATTCGAAACTTGCGTTTCTCTTTTCCAAGGAATTTGTCCATTTTGTTGGAAATAGTGGTTAATTTCTTTCTAACGGAACGCTTGAGAATATTTTGATTTTCAACAATCTTCTTTTGATTGTTGAGAAGATCATTATTGGTTGATCGAAGAGGAAAATCAATGCTTTCTAAAGAGGTTTCCTCCTCCTCCTCCTCTTCAATATCCATACCTTCTCCTTCTTCCCCTTCCTCCTCTTGTCTAACTTCTTCCTCCTCTTCATAAGCTAACATTTCCTCTTTCTCCGCAAGAGTTTCATATGGCTTGAAAAAGGTGGAATTTTCATAAGAACGATGTTGGCTTAGCTAAAGACTTTATGAGAGACAAATTCCTCTCCTTTAAAGCCAACACCAAAGTAATTTAAGATTCGAGTAAGATGCACACTATGAAATACCATGTTGTCATGGTTATAAAGATTTTGGGGGTAAAATTTATCTAAAATAACTTGATTCCAATTTATGTTATATAGACCGTAACTGGTGAAAATAGCTTTTGTAATGACCCAGAATTTTGGATATTTAAAATGGGAATATTAAACCGATTTTTAATATTTAAAAGTTAAATTTTAACTTGAATTTCAAATATAACCATTTTTTGGATAATTAATTTATTGAATTTAATAATTGAATTTTTTTTAAAATAGTGAATCTTGAGTTTTAAGCTTGTTAAAATAATTTAAAGGATTATAAAATTTATATTGATAATAAAGAAGATAATAAAAGTTTTAAAATTTGAATTTAGAAGTGACTTGTTCAGTTTTAAAAATATATAATATAATTTGACATTTAAAAATAGCCTTCCGGGGTACAGTCTCAAATTTCAATGAAAACTAGTTCAATTAGATTCGTAATAGTATATTACTATCGGATTTTAAATTTTGTAGCGTTTGGAGTTACCGTTTGGTCGCAAGGAATATAAAAACACTGAGATTTATATCGAAAATTTAATATAATAATTGGGTCCAAAAAGCCGTCTTCTTCATACGATTGAATTAGGACTTAAAACCTTTTCCATTGCGTTCGGAATAGGGGTATAATGTTATAAATGCCTAGCGACATGCCTCAATAGAAGGTCGATATTTAAGCTACGAAATCGAGACGATTTAAATTTAAATAAATATAAATGTAACGACCGGGAATTTTGGTCATTTGATTTTGATCATTTAATTCATTTTTAAGTGTTGAATTTGAATTATTATTTGATTTTGAATATGGAGGTTTTGTTGGAATTAGTAAAATGGTTTAGAATTTCAAATATAGCGATTAACGGATTTAGTAAATAGTAATTTAATATTTGAAATTAGTTAAATATGGGAATCTGGAGTTAGATGTGAATAGAAATGATTTAAAACTCTATTTGACTTAGAGTGATGGTAATAGACTTTGAATGGAGTTAAAGGTCGATAAATTTAAGTTTGAAATTTATATATTAATTTAATAGTGAAATTTAATATATGGTAATAGTGTAAATAATGGAATTTTGTTTTAATATAAATCAAAATGATTTCTAATATGGATATAAATTCTATTTGAATTGTAATTGAGTTGGCAAGTTTTTAAAATTTTAATTTCAAGTAATTTTGTTGATTTTGAAAATCGCTCGATTAGTCGACGAGTTAATATAGCCTTCCGTGGCATGGTCTCATAATTCGACGAAACCAGTTCCATTGAATCAGTAATAGTGTATTATTATCGAATTTCAAATTTCATAGAGTTTGAAGTTATCGTTTGATCGTATGGGATAGAATCGCATTGAATTAAATATCGAAAATTCAATATTTAATATTTTAATTCAATTCGAAAAGCTATCTTCCATATAAGATCGAATTAGGCCTCGAAACAAGTTGTATTATATTCAGAATAGGGGTAAAACATTATAAACACCAGCCGGCATGCTTCGATTGGAGTTCATCCAAAATTTCGCGTGAAATATCGAAATAATATTAAAATAATAATGTATATACGTGTATATATACACGGTAACAGTAAAACCCTAGCCATAACGAACGCAGCCGCCTCCATTTCGCTCAATAGCCAATATGCAACAATCCTCCTCAATTTTCACCAAATCCACTCACTTATATCGAAACCTTCCAACTACAAAAGTGTAGAGCACCTCAAGATCTTCATCATCAACGGTTATGCTCTGAATCAGAGTAACATGGAGGCACGAATTGGCTTGATTCATGCTGATCTTTATGACGTTTTCACAGCAATGATGAGGATTTGAGGGGCTGGACTTTGGGTGATGGTGGATCCTGGGACGGCGCATTTGGTGGCATGGTTCGATCGAGTTCCGGGCACAGGATAGAGGCATGGAAAATCGAAGAGGGAGGCGGCCGATGGGTTACGAGCAGTGTGCGTGGATGATGAAGAAAAGGGGAATCAGTGGCCTTGATTTGCTGAAGGAAACGTACGGACCAGATCTACTTAGGTTTTATGTTAAAAGAAATTATTTATATAAATTATTTTCAAATCTTTAAAAATGTGTATCTTCCACATATGAGGTCGAAATTGGACAAAACAAGCGACGACGGAATCATGGCGACGAGCATTACGCTCTGGAATAGATCTGGAAACGTTCGGAGTGAGTTAAAATTTTAGGTTAAATCGAACGTGTTCGATTTAATTTAAAATCGAAACACTTGGCAAATTTAAAACTCATGGTGAGTAAATCTCACTATTTGGACGATTGGCATAAATTTTAAGTAGTTAAAATTAATTGTTGATTGATTGGATGATTTGATAATTATTATTATCTGTTGGATGTTACTATATATACAGTAGTATATATATTAGTAGTTGGATATATTTCCCACCGTTGGAGTGGATGAGACCCTATACACCCCGCATAATAGCGGATGATCCTATATACCGCGATATTCCACCTCGAAGTGGAATTGATATTTTTATGTTGTATTAACATCTGTGGATATAGGGAAATAGGTTGGAGGGATCCAACTGGATTCCTCAAAAATGTTGAATTTAATCTCATATATAGTGATATATGTTTTGTTTGAATAATTTGTGATAAATTATTGTATGATTTGAATTGATTCGATGTTATGGAAGATTTGGCCTAAATTTTGGTATTTTTAAATACCAATAATATATGATTTGAATTTGAAAAGAATTTTATAAAAATTTGAAGTAAAATATTCATATAAAGCTTTGGATTAATTAATAGGAACATAAATCAATTAGTGATAAAATCGAGAAAGATTTATAAATGTTAGACTGGCTATATTGGAATTGAAAAGGATATTTTTCCTAGAAGTTAAGTTTGTTTTAAAAAGAAGGATTTTTAATTATTAACTAGACAATTTAAAAAGGTTTAAGAATATTTCAGAAAATTAGTTATTTAGTTTTTTTAAATTGTTTAGAGTATATTTAATTATCAATTAAGTTGATTATAATGAGTTTATATGAAGTTAATTGTTATCTCAGAATGAAATAGTATTTGTAACGACCCAGAATTTCTAGTCGAAAATTTTGAACATTTAATTCATTTTAAATGTTAAATGTGGATTTTGAAGTAAAAAGATTTTGGTTAAATTAATAGAATTAGCAAAATTTCAAATACGGTAATTTGATTGGATTTAAATAGTAATAATATTTTAATATTGGAATTGGGATAATTGATGAATCTGGGTGTAAATAAATATAAAAATGGTTTCTAAATTTATTTTAAGTCTATTTGAATTTAAATAATGATGTTGAAATTTTGGATGGAATCAAAAGTTGATAAATTAAGATTTGGAATTTTATATTAATTTAGTAATGAAATTTAATAATATAGTAATGCAAATAATCAGATTTTGGTTCGAAGTGAATCAAAATAGTTTCTAATATAATTATAAAGTTTATATGATTTATAATAGAGTTAATAAAGTTTTAAAAATGAAAATTTAGATGATTTCGACGATTTTGGAAATCGCTCGAATTTATCGACGAGTTGAAATAGCCTTCCGGGCACAGTCTCGGAATTCGACTCATACGAACAAATTAGCCTCCGAAAAACGTTCCATTGTGTTCGGAACATGGGTAAAACATTATAAATGCCTGTCGACACGTGTCGTTTGGAGATCATGTGATAAATTTGCTTTAAAGTGAATTAAATATTAATATAATCTGGTTATACGTATACATATAAGCGTTTTACGCAAAACCCTAGCCTAATTTCAGAGCCGCCGCTTATAACGATTCAATGGCCGAAAAATAGCAATTTTCATCTTCAGTTTGCGATCAATCCATCATGTTATAGCGAATTCTTACAACTACAAAGTCGAAAAGCTCGTCAAGAGCTTCAGATCCAACAGATGATTCGAGCTATCGTCGTCGATTGGGGGTGCTATCTGGCTGCGTTCGCTGGCCGTTCGCGTGCAATTTCCTGGTGATGGAGGCGACCGAGATTCGTGCTTTTGCGGCCGTGGGTGGAGCTGAGGCGCGCGCCGACGTGGTGGCCTTAGATCAACCTATCGGTGAGCGACGAGGGTGCGGTTTTAAACCCTAGGCAGCGGCTAATGGGTTCTTCGATCTGGTTATTTGCATGAGGAAGAAGGGGAGAGGACGGCCATGATTTCCTGTGCTAAACGAACGATCACGATTTGTGGGTAGCAAATTTTATTTAAAATTTAAGGAAATTTTGTTTTAAAGTGTTATTCAAATTTTGAAAATTCATATCTCGTGCGTTTGTGATCAGATTTCGACGAATTTGGTGGCGCCGGAATCGCAGCGACGCGGTCTACGCAGTTGTGCAGTTTCAGAATTATTCGAAGCAAGTAAAAATTTAAGTTAAATCGAACACCGTTCGATTTAATTTAAATTTGAACGCTCGTCGAAAACCCAAGGTGAGTAATCTCACTCAAATTTGGATACCAGTTAATTTAAATAGCAAATATTTAAATGTTTGATTGGTTGTTTGGCTGAATATGATAATTATTATCAGATTGAATCGATATTTATTGGTTGTGCTAATATCTGTGGATGCAGGGAAACAGGTTGGAGGGATCCAACTGGATTCCTCACAAATAGTAATTTGATTTATATTCTATGATATATCCCATCGATAAATTTGTTTTATCTATGAATCTATGTATAGATAAGGGTTATGGGTTATACCGCTTATCGATGTTAATATGATTGAATCCGTGATGGTTGTTGTTATGCACTATTGTGTTAAACCCCTGAACTACACTATACACACACAAATATGGATTGCACGTGGAAATGGTTAAGTCACATTTTTTGAAATAATTTTTGAATTGAATTTTTGAATCCAAATGATTTTGGAAATAAATCAGATTTAAAGTGGAAAAACTTTTGAAAATGAATTTTGAAATAAAAAGTTATTTTGGAATAAATTAATTTGGCTTTGAAAGTTGTTTTGAATTTGAATAAAAATTTGAAATTAAATTCTATGTTGTAAGCTTATGATTTCAAAAAGATTATATAGGCTTACATGAACTTGAACCATTTTATAAAGTGTTGTTTTGAGGATTTAAATTAACCCAAAGATTTTAACTTGTATAAATGAAATCGGATTTTTCCGAAATAAAAAACTATTTGTTTTCGAACGATATAAGCTTTCATATAAGAAATGAATTTCCAATTGGTATTAAAGGAAGTTCAACTAAGTTGAATTGGAAATGGTTTTCCAAGTTAGGAATGATTTGGAAATTATAGTCTAAAAGATTATGCAAGTTATAAAGATGTTTATATAGGTTTTTAACCATTTAAAAAGTATGGTTTTGGAAATTTAAATGTAAACCCAAGTTTTATACTTGGATGGCTTTAACTGTGTAAATTGTAATCAATTTTCCCAAAACGAAAACTATTTGTTTCAAATAGTTATAGCTTTCATAAAAAGAAAGGATTTCCAATTTGTATCGAAAGATTTCAATTTGAAATGAAATTGTAAATAGTTTGGAAAAACTATGGATTAACCTTGGTGAAGACGACTAAATCTAGTTTTGAAATCAAGGAGGATTTTTAAATGGTGAATCCTTTAAATACAAGATTTGAATTGGAAAGGATTTGAGAGTTACGAATTAAATATTAAATTGAAAGATTGGATCCTTAATCCAATTTGAAATGGAACTATTTCGAAAGCTGTAAATTGAATCTTTGTGAAACTGGGTGAACTTTATGGAATAAATATTTTTGTTTAAAAGATTTAAAATGGTAATTTTTTTAAACCATTTGAGAGGAAAGTTTTGGATATTAAGTCGTGACTTAATTGAAATCCCATATCCATATGTTTTAAATTTACGCTCATTATTCGGTTTAGCCGGGAGAGGACTCTATGTCATATAACCCATTCCGAATAATGATACGTCGATATGGATAGCATTTGAAGACAGGTGGTGAAGACTGGGTATTTTCGAGAACGAAAGGATAACCCGTCGATTGTCTCTGCACTGAGTCGCGCCGGTATAGAGATTTCCTAAGTGATGGAAAGTCCGATCGGGATTGTGAATACCCGGATTTGCAAGGGCTTCTTCGGAAGTACCTTCGGTTCTGTTCGAACCCGTAATAGACTTGTATGGATGTGTGTCTGACATTACACTTTGAGATGTAAAACTGGTCTCTATCATATACATTTCTGTTAGTGGCGGAGATTCATTCTCTTAGCTTAACACTCTTCTTTGAGACGTACGAGCTCAGAGGTTACGTAGTTGATGGTTACTATGGTACATTCCCAATTTGGTAGTGTGGCATGCTAAGTGCTGTTGTGTGTTGATGATCATTTGTGATTGAAGCATGGATTTGTGAAAAAGCATAGCTTTGTGGATGAGACTTCATCGAGCCTCACAACCCGGTAATGGTCGAAACAGGAATCGTGGCAGCAAGGTTATTTGGAGGTAGCTCCTCCTGAGGGTGTGACCATTTCCTTATGGATAAAAAAAGTGATATCATGGTATGGAACCCAGATATTTACTTATGTTGATTTTATGAAAGTTGGTATCATGGTATGGAGCCCAGATACTTTACTGTGTGGTTGTTGGTGTAGGGGGCCCTCGGATAAAGGTCGGTAACGACCGGGGGATGGCATGCTCGTGTCAGTTGTTACCTAGTTACAGAGGTAACCCGGCCTTGTGTAGCAGAGAGCTGGTTAAGTTCTCAGGGACGTCTCTCCAGAGGCGTTCCATTTTATGTGGGAAGTTCCTTTGCCTGACCATTCGTTGGAAAATCCAAAGAAACAATACGAGCGCTGTACGGTTTTAGTTGTATAACCTGCCATGGAATGTGGTGGTAACCTGCTATTAAACATGGTAGTTATAGTAGGCATAAGTGCGAAATGCCTATGCTGGCTAAGATTAATATTATACTTTCGAAATGTTTTCCACACTATGCACTAATAATAATAATATCAAAAGATTTTGCGTATTAAGCATGTTTGATTATCATAAGGAGAAATCTCCTCCAATTCTGCGTTTGTACTGTGTATGTGGTGGGAGGCCTTATGGTAGTTTCATTTTCTAAAAAGCATAGCGGATTTCTTTTCTTTTTCTTTGTGGAAAATAATTGTTTTGAGATCTCACACCAGTCCGACGACTGACCTAGAGTTTATTGTTCCCTTTCTAAACTCTGGGTGCCCACCAATTTCCACACGGGCAGCCTAGAGTCAGGTTATCAGGTCAGTCTAGAATTCAGGAGTTGTTGTGAAGTTCAAGAGGCAAGCTGGATGGCAAGACGTATTATTTATTATATGTAGTATCTGCTGAGTTTGGGTTTGCGTGAGACAAATTTCTATGTAGGCAAGTCATTTATAACTGCCAGTGATTGTGTGTTGTTGTTGTACTTAGATGTTGTATTGTAATAACATATACATGCCTTTTGTTTTAAAGATATTCATTTATCTATTATATTTTTTCCGCTGCGATATGTGACATTCTGTTATTGTTTCTATTTCTTCTTCTATCTTCTTCTTCTTTAAACCCTAACGGTCAGGTTTTTCGGCATTCGACTGTGCGGCATTCGATACAATGGACGTATTGATGTCGACTTTCGGGTATCGAGAAATTAGACATGTTACATGTGGTATCAGAGCATTTGGTTTAGCAACAACCTTGGCTCTGTTGGGTGTTACTCATTAGAGATAGAGTCAGTAGTACTGTAGAATGAGTTTGAGTGTAATAATAGATATGAGCGCGTATTTGTTAGTGAATATAAAATTGTTTTTATACTGTGTTGTCTTATCGGTTGAGTGTTTATGAATTCTGGTCGGTACGGGAAGTACAACCGTATCGATAGGGTTTCCTAAACTCTTAAACAAGATAAACCGATATAGTATTGTTTTTAAAATGGGGCAAATGAAATAATTTTACCCAAAATTATATTTTGATATAAAAGGAATAATTTTTCTGAAAATATTATATATTTGGATTTGGATGTTTGGTTGTTAATATTATAATCAAATATAAGAATCTAAAGTTTGAAAGGGTTTATAACCAAATAAAATTCTAAAAATATGATTTATCTAAAGGAAGAATAATTAAATTTGAGTTAAACCAGAATTTAAATCCCGGGAATTTTGAAAAGGGTTTAAAATGAATTTAAAACAAAGGTTGGGAAATTAAAATATTGGGAATGTTTGAAATGTTTCCAAAGTGTCTGAATGCAACGATGGAGTATTATTTTTGAAAATATTTCTAAATGAGAATTGTTTTGAAATGAATTTGTGGGAGGGAGAATGCACTGAACTCACTTCAGTCGCTGGAAAATAATCCCGATGATGATGGCCACATCATTAGAATTCATTTTCGAGTTTCTAAAGCGATGGATTGCTTCCATAATAATTGGGTATGATATCTGCCTAGATTTGTTTGATATACAAGGTGTTTTTGAAATTTCAAAGGGGAAATTTGGTATGGTATAAACAAGTGTCTTGGAATCCGGAGATTTCATTTGATATACCAAGTGAGAATGTGTTGATTTCTATTTCAAAATGGTTTTGGAATAAAACCGGGCAATTGAATTCTGGAAACTCTATTTAATAGTGTAAAAGTTAAGGTAAATCAACAATTGAACCTATTAAGTGAAGGTGATATTAATAAGAAAGAAAAATGAAAATTTTACTCCTGAAATTAAAATTTAATTTGAGTAAATGGAGATGAATAGAATATATTTGCATTTAACTCAGAATAAGTTAAATATAAAATGAATTTGAAATTGATTAAATTGGATATAAAGTTGAAATGTAAAATGACTATAATTGAGTAATGAAAATTTATATCCTTAAGCTATTAAGCGTTATATAGATAATCTGGAATTGTGATTATAAGATGGAAATAACTCAAATGAGCAATATAAGCTTTTAAGTAAATAAGTTGATGAACTTATAAATAGAAAATGGAATTATAATCACAAATGGGAAATAGTTGAATGATATGGTGAATTCAAACTAAAACCTAAATGAATGTTAAATGTGAATGGACTTAAGTTAGTAAATAAGTTTCAAACTTATATATTAGAAAGAAAAAAAATTAAATTGAATAGAGAAATAAAATTGGACCGAATTGGATTTAATTTAAGTTAAAAAGAAATTAAGTTAAATTTGGATTAAATTGAAATCAAAATTCAGTGGTCTTATAAATAATATTGAATGAAATTCAATTCTTATTTAAGTAGTAAATAAAGTGGAATGAATTTAAGTTGGCAAAATAGAATTTAGTTAACCTTGAATTAGAATTAGAAAAGAATTGAATTGAAAGAAAATTTAATTAAGTTGAAAGGATATTGTATGAATAGAATTTTAACTTAACTAAATTTAAATGGATAGAATGAAGATAAATTTTATGTAAACTAAATTGAAAGGAATTGTATTGAAATGAACAATGGAACTAGATTATAATAGTGATGGTTTGAATTATAAATAAATTCCAATGAGTGAAATGATTTAAAGTGGTCTCATTGTTCATAAAATAAGTTTTAAATGGATTGAATAAGTGAATAAATTGAGTTAAAATTTGTAGTGGCTTGGAATTTGATGGGATAAGAATCAAATTTAAAATAAAATAAATATGATGCAAGAAGAAATTGAGATATTTTGTTACCGAAATAACTTAAGGAAATTGTGGAATGTTGTCGTCAAACTTATGAAATGGTCTTTAATGAAATTTGTTTAGATAATAAAATTTTAATGCAAGCAAAAGGATTTAATTAATTATTGTGATGAAATAAGAATGTACGAGTTGTATATAACCTAGAATTGAATGATGTAATATAAATCTAAATGGATAATGAATTTGAAATGTAAGAATAAGAATTTAAATTGATAATGGAATAAAAATGAGGATGTTTGGGTTGAAAACAAATGATGTAGAATTAATATAGTTTGGTTTGGAATTAATTTAAAATGGTTATAAACTTCAGTAATTGTTGTTTGCTTGAATGATATCAAATTTGCATTGAGATTAATCGTTTAGTTGTAAACAAAGCTAATAAATAAAGTGAGTTATGAATATGTTGATCATGTTGTAGTGATTTTAGAGTTGGTCGTGATAAATATGTATTGAATATAGCAAACCTGGTTGCAAATCTTTTTTGAGTAAAGTAAAATGAAATTTGGATGTATTAGGGAAATTTAATGGTGTTGAAACCTTGTAATTGCTTATAAAATATGGTTTACTTGTAGGATTTCGAAAATTGTTGTGTGGGCTTTGAAAATTGATATATTTGGTTTAGATTAATATATGAAATCTTGTTGAAAATCTCATATTATTGAAAAATCATGTGTTTTAAGTAAGTACAGATACGGAAAGCAATCGATAGAGTTGGAGCGCGTATATGCAATATTAATTAGCCGCATGCTTTTAAAATGCTAATAAAAGGTACATCTACGCAATAAAAATAGAAAATATGAACTATTTTTGGTTTTCCGACCGTGTGGGTCGATGTATATATATTTATATCTATTGTGATATTACAAAAGTTCCTCCGTACAAGGGGGATTCAGCCAAAATTTTCCGGAAATTTTGGGAGTTAGAAATTTTTTTTGAAAATTTTGAAACGTTTCGTTAACGACAAATGGATTTCAAATTAAAATTGAAGTAAAACGATTTTGGAATGGGAATCGGAACTAGTGGCTTCAATTGGAATTTAAGAGTGGATTTAAGAGTGTAGGCAAGGCGAATTTGAGATTTTTACTAAGTGAGTTTTGCTATTGAGTTTGAAGCATTCTTTCTATCTTAGTAATTTCGGGGACAAAATTCTTTTAAGGGCGGAAGGATGTAACGACCCAGAATTTCTAGTCGTAAATTTTGAACATTTAATTCATTTTAAATGTTAAATGTGGATTTTGAATTGATTTTGAAGTAAAAAGATTTTGGTTAAATTAATAGAATTAGCTAGATTTCAAATACGGTAATTTAATTGGATTTAAATAATAATAATAATAATTTAATATTGGAATTGGGATAATTGATGAATCTGGGAGTAAATAAATATGAAAATGGTTTCTAAAATTTATTTTAAGTCTATTTGAATTTAAATAATGATGTTGGACTTTTGGATGGAATCAAAAATTGATAAATTAAGATTTGGAATTTTATATTAATTTAGTAATGGAATTTAATAGTATAATAATGCAAATAGTCGGATTTTGGTTCGAAGTGAATCAGAATAGTTTCTAATGTAATTATAAAGTTTATATGATTTATAATAGAGTTAGTAAAGTTTTGAAAATGAAATTTTAGATGATTTCGACTATTTTGGAAATCGCTCGAATTTGTCGACGAGTTGAAATAGCCTTCCGGGGCACAATCTTGGAATTCGACGAAACCAGTTCCATTGGATCCGTAATAGTTAGTTATTATCGGATTTCAATTTTTATAGCAATCGAAGTTATCGTTTGACCCTGGCAGCTCAAAACGCATAAAAACTATTTTAATCGATTTAATTTAAAATTGATCGTTTATCTCCGTAACTCGCGCATACGACCAAATTAGCCTTCGAAACACGTTCCATTGTGTTCAGAATGTGGGTAAAACATTATAAATGCCCGTCGGCACGTGTCGTTTGGAGATCGTGTGATAAAGTTGCTTTAAAGTGAATTAAATATTAATATAATCAGGTTATACGTATATATATACTCGTTTTACGCAAAACCCTAGCCTAATTTTAGAGCCGCCACTTATAACGATTCAATGGCCAAAAAATAGCATTTTTATCTTTAGTTTGCGATCAATCCATCACGTTATAGCGAATTCTTCCAATTGTAAAGTCGAAGAGCTCGTCAAGAGCTTCATATCCAACGGATGATTCGAGCTATCGTCGTCGATTAGGGGTGCTATGTGGCTGCTTTCGCTGGCCGTTCGTGTGCAATTTCCTGGTGAGGGAGGCGACCGAGCTTCGTGATTTTCTGGCCGTGGGTGGAGGTGAGGCGCGCGCACGACTTGGTGGCCTTGGATCAACCTATCGGTGAGCGACGAGGGTGCAGTTTTAAACCCTAGGCAGCGGCTAATGGGTTCTTTGATCTGGTTATTTGTGTGAGGAAGAAGGGGAGAGGGCGGCCGTAATTTCCTATGCTAAACGAACGGTCATGATTTGTGGGTAGCAAATTTTATTTAAAATTTAAGGAAAATTTGTTCTAAAATGTTATTCAAACTTTGAAAATTCATATCTCGTGCGTTTGTTATCAGATTTCGACGAATTTGGTGGCGCCGGAATCACAGCGATGCGATCTACGCAATGGTGCAATTCTGGAATTATTCGAAGGAAGTAAAAATTTATTTAAATTTGAACGCTCGTCGAAAACCCAAGGTGAGAATCTCACTCAAATTTGGATACCAGTTAATTTAAATAGCCAATATTTAAATGTTGGTTGTTTGGCTGAATATGATAATTATTATCTGATTGAATCGATATTTATTGGTTGTGCTAATATCTGTGGATGCAGGGAAACAGGTTGGAGGGATCCAACTGGATTCCTCACAAATAGTATTTTGATTTATATTCTGTGATATATCTCATCGTTAAATTTGTTTTATCTATGAATTTGTGTATAGATAAGCGTTATGGGTTATACCGCTAATCGATGTTAATATGATTTAATCTGTGATAGATGCTGTTGTGCACTATTGTGTTAAACCTATGGACTACACTATACACACACAAATATGGATTGCACGTGGAAATTGGTTAAGTCACATTTTTGAAATAATTTTTGAATTGAATTTTTGAATCCAAATGGTTTTGGAAATAAATCGGATTTAAAGTGGAAAAAATTTTGAAAAGAAATTTTGAAATAAAAAGTTATTTTTGAATAAATTAATTTGCCTTTGAAATTTGTTTTAAATTTGAATAAAAATTTGAAATTAAATTCTATGTTGTAAGCTTATGATTTCAAAAAGATTATATAGGCTTACATGAACTTGAACCATTTTATAAAGTGTTGTTTTGGGGATTTAAATTAACCCAAAGATTTTAACTTGTATAAATGAAATCGGATTTTTCCAAAATAAAAAACTATTTGTTTTCGAACGATATAAGCTTTCATACAAGAAATGAATTTCCAATTGGTATTAAAGGAAGTTCAAGTTGAATTGGAAATGGTTTTCTAAGTTAGGAATGATTTGGAAATTATAGTCTAAAAGATTATACAAGTTATAAATATGTTTATATAGGTTTTTAACCATTTAAAAAGTATGGTTTTGGAAATTTAAATGTAAACCCAAGTTTAATACTTGGATGGCTTTAACTGTGTAAATTGTAATCAGTTTTCCCAAAACGAAAACTATTTGTTTCAAATAGTTATAGCTTTCATAAAAAGAAAGGATTTCCAATTTGTATCGAAAGATTTCAATTTGAAATGAAATTGTAAATAGTTTGGAAAAACTATGAATTAACCTTAGTGAAGACGACTAAATCTTGTTTTGAAATCAAGGAGGATTTTTAAATGGTGAATCCTTTAAATACAAGATTTGAATTGGAAAGGATTTGAGAGTTACGAATTAAATCTTAGATTGAAAGATTGGATAGTTAATCCAATTTGAAATGGAACTGTTTCGAAAGCTATAAATTGAATCTTTGTGAAACTGAGTGAACTTTGTGGAATAAATCTTTTTGTTTAAAAGATTTAAAATGGTAATTTGTTTAAACCATTTGAGAGGAAAGTTTTGGATATTAAGTCGTGACTTAATTGAGATCCCATATCCATATGTTTTAAATTTACGCTCATTATTCGGTTTAGCCGGAAGAGGACTCTATGTCATATAACCCATTCCGAATTATGATACGTCGATATGGATAGCATTTGAAGACAGGTGGTGAAGACTGGGTATTTTCGAGAACGAAAGAATAACCTGTCGATTGTCTCTGCACTGAGTCACGCCGATATAGAGATTTCTTAAGTGATGGAAAGTCCCATCGGGATTGTGAATACCCGGATTTGCGAGGGCTTCTTCGAAAGTGCCTTCGGTTCTGTTCGAACCCGGAACATACTTGTATGGATGTGTGTCTGACATTACACTTTGAGATGTAAAACTGGTCTCTATCAAATACATTTCTATTGGTGGCGGAGATTCATTCTCTTGGCTTAACACCCTTTTTTGAGATGTACGAGCTCAGAGGTTATGTAGTTGATGGTTACTAGTGGTACATTCCCAATTTGGTAGTGTGGCATGCTAAGTGCTTCTGTGTGTTGATGATCATTTGTTGATCATTTGTGATCGAAGCATGGATTTGTGAAAAAGCGTAGCTTTGTGGACGAGACTTCGTCGAGCCTCACAACCCGGTAATGGTCGAAACAGGAAACGTGACAGCAAGGTTATTTGGAGGTAGCTCCTACTGAGGGTGTGACCATTTCCTTCTGGATAAAAAAAGTAATATGATGGTATAGAGCCCAGATATTTACTTATGTTGATTTCATGAAAGTTGGTATCATGGTATGGAGCCCATATACTTTACTGTGTGGTTGTTGGTGTAGGGGGCCCTCAGATAAAGGTCGGTAACGACCGGGGGATGGCATGCTCGCGTTAGTTGTTACCTAGTTGCAGAGGTAACCCGGCCTTGTGCAGCGGAGAGCTGGTTAAGTTCTCGGGGAAGTCCCTCCAGAGGCGTTCCATTTTATGTGGGACGTTCCTTCGCCTGACCGTTTGTTGGAAAATCCAAAGAAACAATACAAGCCCTGTACGGTTTTACTTGTATAACCTGCCACGGAATGTGGTGGTAACCTGCTATTGAACATGGTAGTTATAGTAGGCATAAGTGCGAAATACTTATGCTGGCTAAGATTAATATTATACTTTCGAAACGTTTTCCACACTATGCACTAATAATAATATCAAAGATTTTGCGTATTAAGCATGTTTGACTATCGTAAGAAAAAATCTCCTCCAATTCTGCGTTTGCATTGTGTGTGTGGCGGGAGGCCTTATGGTAGTTTCATTTTCTAAAAAGCATAGCGGATTTCTTTTCTTTTCTTTTTCTTTGTGGAAAATAATTGTTTTGAGATTCACACCAGTCCCATGACTGACCTGGAGTTTATTGTTCCCTTTCTAAACTCTGGGTGCCCACCAATTTCCACATGGGCAGCCTAGAGTCAGGTTATCAGGTCAGTCTGGAATTCAGGAGTTGCCGTGGAGTTCAAGAGGCAAGCTGGACGGCGAGACGTATTATTTATACTATGTAGTATCTGCTGCGTTCGGGTTTGTGTGAGACAAATTTCTATGTAGGCAAGTCATTTATAACTGCCAGTGATTGTGTGTTGTTTTTGTACTCAGATGTTGTATTGTACATATACAGGCCTTTTGTTTTAAAGATATTTATTTATCTATTATATTTGTTCCGCTGCGATATGTGAGATTCTGTTATTGTTTATATTTCTTCTTCTATCTTCTTCTTCTTTAAACCCTAACGGTTTGGTTTTTCGGCATTCGACTGTGCGACATTCGATACAGTGGACGTATTGATGTTGACTTTCGGGCGTCGAGAAATCAGACATGTTACAGTATTATTGTTTAAAGGGTAAATTATTCAATATTGATATTATATAATAACTTTTACAAAAGGGTATTTGCCTAAAATAAACTTGGAAATATGTATAGGAATGTTATAAGTATTATTTTGAAAATTATTTAATAAAATTTCCGTAAGGTGATGGTATGCTTTCATTGGCGAAATCGGACGCAGTGAGTGCCTGTAGTTAAATTTTGGATTTCTCTGGGATAGAGACATAACCATTGAGCTGTGAATCCATGGTTGATACCGCAATGGTACTTTCGTTATCATTTTAAAGGTTTCAATATTTTGTAAAGGATAGTTTGTGAATATACTGAATTCGATAAGATAAGTACATGACTTTTGATAAGAGATATATCTAGGAGAAACATGGGGAATATATGATACAGTTGCCGTTCGAGGTGCTATACTATACGTATAAACTCGTTTCTTTCTACTAGGACGATGATAAGGAAATCCGTCCACTAATGGTTAGGAGGTGTTCTTCGATCTTATTTTCGTCTGTTTATTTCCTAAAAAACATGGTTGAGTTTTCCGAAAAATATCGAACGTTGTTCGAAAAGACCGGGATCGGATAAGTAATCCAAAAACCACTTTGATCCAATGAGTACGTTTTTGAAGGGAAAATAAGAGCATGGAGTCGAAGATGGAGCAGTAAAGTGCAAGGGCTAATCGCTACTAATCTTGAGAATTTTTTCAAAATGGATGTAGTAGGAATAATGCCTTCAGTTCCGTTTGGACCCCAAACAGACTTGTATGGATGAATGCTATCGGTATATTATCATTGAAGGACAATGAGCATTCTAAGTAAAAATTCTTTAAAAGGTAATCGTGGCCTCTAGCCTCATCAACTGAGAATGACTGAAAAGCAGGGGATGCAACAAGGCTATGTAGGTCGCACCCAATTAGAGTATGTTTATCATATTTTTAGATACCCTCAGATATTATTACTACGATACATGGAAGAAGCTTAGAAAAGGGTGGGAACACCCTGGGTGATAACATATTCGGTCTATCTAGGTTATAGGTAGTCCGGTCTTGTGTTATAGGGAATCCCGACGTGGTCCTCGGTACATTGTTTCTAGACATGTATCGTGTCCATTCTCCAATACGTACCCTTTACGGTTTTGGTCGCAGAGCCTAGTATGCTAAAATTTAATTAATGTGACAATTTCAGCTATTTAAATAAGAATTTGTACTTAGACACTATTATAATATTAGAGGATTTGATATGAAATTTTTTGGTTATCGTAAGGTAAAAACCCGTCATGTTTATGTATGGTCGGTCCTAGGAAATACCTTTGATTTTCATAGGATTTTGAAAACTTTAATAATTCAAATTGAGTGTATTTTCTCATGCTGGTTTTCTAGACTGACTCAGGTGTTATTTTATTATAATGCTCGGGTCAGACCGAGTATTATAGGTTCCGATTAGGATGTTATGGAGCTCAGGAGGCAAGCTAGAGATCAAGACGTATTCTCGTACTTGTTTATTCCGCTGCAGTGTTAGTTGAAAATTACCAAAAATTGTGAGGACATGTTGTTATAGCTGTCCAGGCCGGTAATTATTGATTTGCATACTCTGTTGTGAGATATGTATATTACAGTTTTGATTGGGGTAAAGAACTATTTAAAATTTATGTTATTCAGTCCGCCGTGAGATTCTTTTTTTTAGTTTCTTCTTTCTTCTCCCTACTTTCTTTTTCCTCAACAATATGTCTTTCCGACACTTGATCCTTTGGTACGTTATACAATGAGCGTATTTATGTCGATTTTCGAGGGTCGAAAGGGTGGGTTGTCACAATTGGTATCAGAGCTTAGATTTGGCGATATACCTAGGCTTTGGTGGGGATTACTCATTAAAGATAGAGTTAGAAGAACTTTAGAATGAGTTGAGTGTATTAATAGATATGAGTGCGTATTTGTTGGTGAATATAAAATGTTTTTATATTGTGTTGACTTATCGGTTGAGTGTTTATGAATTCTGATCGGTATGAAAAGTACAACAGTATCGATAGGGATGTCTAAACTCTTAAACAAGGTAAACCGACACAGTATGGTTTTGAAGTGGGTGAATGGAATAATTTTACCCAAACTATATTTTGTTATAAAGGAAATAATTTTCTGAAATTATTATAGTGTATATGTTGGGAATGTTTGGTTGTTAATATTATAATCAAACAGATTATAAAATTTTAAATGGTTATATATATAACCAAATAGAAATTTATAAGTACGATTATACAAGTGAGTTATAACTAGAAGTGGATTTAAACTAGAATCTGAATTTTAAATCCCGAAAATTTTGGGAAATGGGTTAAAATGAATTTAAACCAAGTATTTGGAATCTTTAAATCTTAAGGATTTTGGAAATGTTTGCCAAAGTGGTTTGTGAAGAATAATGGAGTACTATTTTGAGAAGTTTTTGAATAAAAATTGTTTTAAAATGAATTTGAAAGTAAGGAAGCACCAAACTCACTTCAGTCACTGGAAAATAAATCGGGTGATGATGGCCCCATCATCAATATTCATTTCGAGTTTCTAAGTGAAGGATTGCTACCATAGTGATTGAATATGATTATTTGTTCTGAACTTGTTTGGTAAACAAGTTTTCTTTTAGAAATTCCAATAGGAAATTGTTTTGGGCAAAACCAAGTGTTTTGAAAAATCTGAAAGCATGATTTGATATACAAAAGTAGATATATGTATATTTATAATTTCAAATGATTTGAAATAAAACCGGATGATTAAATTATAGAAATTCCCATTTAAATGATTTGTAAAGTCAGAGAAAACCAGTTATTGAACTTTTAATTTGGAGTTGGTATAGATAAGAAAGGAAGATGTAAATTTTAATCTTGGAATTAAAATTTAGCTCGAGTGAATTAAAGTGAACAAGATAGGTTGGAATTTTACTTAAGATAAGTTAAATAAAATTGAAATTGGATTTGAATTGAATGGAATGTAAAGCTGAAATGTAAAATGGTTATGTAATTATAAGTATTATTACTGAATGGGATGGTTAAACATAAACTATTAAGTGATGTTATAGTCCAGAGTTATGATTATAAAATATAAATGGACTCAAGTAAGTAAAATGGGATTTTAAGTAAATAAGTTTATAAACTAATGAATTGAGAAATGAAATGGTAAAACCTAAATGAAAATGGTTTGATATTATGGTAAAAAAATGGAAATTCAAATTTTAAATTTTAAATGGAGGGTGAATTGAAATTGAGTAAATTGAATATAAATGTGAATTGTGAAATGGTTGTATAGCTATATATTTTATAAATATTAAATGTAAATAAACTTAAGTGGAAAAGTATAAACAAGTTAAAAGGGTTAATAAATTTATAACAAGAAATGAATTCAATTGAAGGGTAAATGAATCGAATATGATTTGGAATACATATTTGATAAGATTGGGAATGAACTTAAGTAGCGGTATGGAATGTTTGTAATAAACCTTAGAAATTACTTTATGAAATAGTTTATAAATGAAGTTAGCATGGAATGATTTCCAAGTGATAATATGAATTGGATATACTAAGTAAATGGAAGCGAATAAATTGAATGAGATCAACTTAAAATGAATTAGAACATGATTGCAATGGAAACTTAACTTATGTGATGATTTATGAATAAATTAACATGGATTGAAACGTTGTTTCAACATGAAGTGAACAAAATTTGGTGAAATAACTTGAATAGGAATCAAATGGAGAATAGATAAATTGATTTAGAGTCAATTTAAAAGGAATAAATTGAAGTTGATAATATGGATTTCATATAATCGAAGTGAATATAAATGGAATGTAAATAAACTAATGGTGAATCAATTTATAATTGAAAAGAAGTGAATATACATTGATTGGAAATGGATAATTGAATATTGAACCTTGTACTTGTTACACATTCGAAATATACAGGTTATAATATGTTGTTTATGAAAAGCATGTGTTTAATTTTGTTAAGGAAATGGAATGTTATAAAATTTCATGTTTATGAAACTTATGTGCTTATTTTGAGTAAGTACATGTACCCGAAGACTACTGGGCTAGAGTTGGTTTACGCAAATGCATATGAAATAAGCCGCTCGCTTAATAACGCTAATATAAGGTATGCCTACGCAATAAAATAAAGAAATTTTATTTATTGATATATATTGTCTTTTCCCGACCGTGTGGGTCGATGTATGTATCTCTCTTGTCATATTGTAAAAGGCTCTTCGTACAAGGGAGACTCTGTCAAAAATTTTCAGAAATTTAGGGTGTTAAAAATATTTGAACTTTTTTTTTGGGAAAATTTTTGCTAACTAGAAAAGCTGATTTTTGAGCTGTATCAGAAATCAAGGTTTTTGAGTTAGAAATGAAAAAAATTGTTTTGGATAAAAACTAAAAGGGTTTAGAGAAGTGAATATAGGGTTTTAAGTAAGTGGGTTTTAGAAAAGTTAATGGGTTTGGGAGCATTTTTCCTACCTTAGCAATTTCGGGGACGAAATTCTTATAAGGGGGAGGAATGTAACGACCCAGAATTTTGATCGTTTCATTTTGAACGTTTAATTCATTTTTGAATGTTGAATTTGAAATATTATTTGATTTTTAATATGGAGGTTTTGGTTGAATTAGTAAAATGGTTTAGGATTTCAAATATAGCGATTAACAGATTCAGTAAATAGTAATTCAATATTTGAAATTGGGTAAATATGAATATCTGGATTTAGATGTGAATGAAAATGATTTATAAGTTGATTTAAAACTCTATTTGAATTAGAGTGATGGTAATAGACTTTGAATGGAATTAAAATTCAATAAATTTAAAGTCTGAAATTTATATATTAATTTAATAGTGAAATTTAATATATGGTAATGGGGTAAATAATGGAGTTTTGATTTAATATAAATCAGAATGATTTCTAATATGGATATAAATTCTATTTGAATTATAATTGAGTTGGTAAATTTTTTAATTTTGAATTCCAAATAATTCTATCGATTTTGAAAATCGCTCGATTTAATTGATGAGTTAATATAGCCTTCTGGGGCTCAGTCTCAGAATTCAATGTATATAGTTCCATTGAATCCGTAACAGAGTATTATTATTGGATTTCAAATTTCGTAGCGTTTGGAGTGATCGTACGGGATAGAAACGCGTTCAATTAAATATCAAAATTTTTATATTTAATATTTTATTTCGATTCGAAAAGCTATCTTCCACATACGATTGAATTAGGCCTCGAAACATGCTCCATTGTGTTCGGAATAGGGGTAAAACATTATAAACGCAAGGCGGCATGCTTTGATTGGAGTTCGTCCAAAATTTTGAGTGAAATATCGAAATAATATTAAAATAATAATGTATATACGTGTATATATATATGCACAGTAACGGTAAAACCCTAGCCATAACGAACCCAACCGCCTCCATTTCGTTCAATGGCCGATATGCAATGCCCCTCCTCCTTAATTTTCACCAAATCCACTCATTTATATCAAAACCTTCCAACTACAAAAGCGTAGAGCACCTCAAGATCTTCATTATCAGTGGTTACGATCTGAACCGGAGTAACTTGGAGGCGCGAATAGGCTTGCATTTATGCTGATCTTGGAGGAGTTTTTCACGATAATGATGAGGAATTAAGGGGCCGTACTTTGGGTGATGGTGGAGCCTTGGGCGGCTCGCTTGGTGGCATGGTTCGATCAAGTTCCGGTCACAGGATGGAGGCTTGAAAAATCAAAGAGGGAGGCGGCCGATGGGTTACGAGCAGTGTGTGTGGATGGAGAAGAAAAGGGGAAGCAGCGACCTTGATTTGCTGAAGGAAACGTACGGACCAGATCTACTTAGGTATTGTATTAAAAGAAATTATTTATATAAATTATTTTCAAATCTTTAAAAATATGTATCTTCCATATACAAGGTCAAAATTGGACGAAACAAGCGGCGACGAAATTGTGGCGACGAGCACTATGTTTTGGAACAGATCTGGAGACATTTGGAGCGAGTTAAAATGTTAGGTTAAATTGAACATGTTCAATTTAATTTAAAATTGGAACGTTTAGCAAATTTAAAACTCAAGGTGAGTAAATCTCACTCATTTGGTGATTAGCATAAATTTTGAATAATTAAAATTAATTATCGATTGATTGGATGATTTGATAATTATTAATATCTGTTGGATGTTAATATATATATATATGTACATATATGTAGTAGTATATATATTAGTAGTTGGATATATTTCCCACCGATTGGAGCGGATGAGGCCTCTATGCGCCTCGCATAATAGCGGATGGCCCTATATATCGCGATATTTCACCTCGAAGCGGAATTGCTATTTTTATGTTGTACTAACATCTATGGATGCAAGGAAATAGGTTAGAGGGATCCAACTGGATGCCTGAAAAATGTTGAATTTAATTTCATATATAGTGATATAGTTTTGTTTGAATAATCTGTGATAGATTATTGTGTGATTTAAGTTGATTGGACATTATGGAAAATTTGGCCTAGATTTTTGTAATTTTAAATACCAATAATATATGGTTTGAATTTGAAAAGAATTTTAAATAAAAAATTTGAAGTAAAATATTCATATAGAGTTTTGGATTAATTAATTGGACCATAAATCAATTGGTGATAAAATCGAGAAGGATTTATCAATGTTAGACTGGCTACATTGGAATTAAAAAGGATATTTTTTCTAAAAAGTTAATTTTATCTTAAAAAGAAGAATTCTTAATTATTAACTAGATAGTTTAAAAGGGTTTAAGAATATTTCAGAAAATTTATTATTTGGATGTTTAAATTGTTTATAGTATATTTAATTATTAATTAAGTTGGTTATAATGAGTTGATATGAAGTTAATTGTTACTTAAGAATTAATTAGTATTATCATTTAAAAGGGTAAATTATTAAATATTGGTATTATATAATAACTTTTATAAAAGGGTTTTGCTTAAAATAAACTTGGAAATTTGTATAAATGTTAGACTGGCTACATTGGAATTATAAATGTTAGGCTACATTGAAATTGAAAAAGATATTTTGTTTGAGAAGTTAATTTTATCTTAAAAAGAAGAATTTTTAATTATTAACTAGACAATTTAAAAGGGTTTAAGAATATTTAAGAAAACTGATTATTTAGATGTTTAAAGTGTTTAGAGTATATTTAATTATTAATAAGTTGGTTATAATGAGTTGATATAAAGTTAATTGTTACTTAAGAATTAATTAGTATTATCATTTAAAAGGATACATTATTCAATATTGGCATTATATAATAACTTTTATAAAAGGGTATTTGCCTAAAATAAACTTGGAAATTTGTATAGGAATTTTATAAGTATTATTTTGAAAAATATTTAATGAAGTTTTCGGAAGGTAATGATATGCTTTCATAGCGAAATCGGAGGTAGTGAGTGCCTGCTGTTAAGTTTTGGATTTCTCTTAGATAGAGACGTAACCATTAAGCATGTGTTTAATTTCGTTAAGGAAATGGAATGTTATAAAATTTCATGTTTATGAAACTTATGTGCTTATTTTGAGTAAGTACATGTACCCGAAGGCTATTGGGTAGAGTTGGCTTACGCAAATGCATATAAAATAAGCCGCTCGCTTAATAACGCAAATATAAGGTATGCCTACGCAATGAAATAAAGAAATGATAATATATTGATATATATTTTCTTTTCCCGACCGCGTGGGTCGATGTATGTATTTTTATCTCTCTTGTCATATTGTAAAAGGCTCTTCGTACAAGGGAGACTCTGTCAAAAAATTTCAGAAATTTAGGGTGTTAAAAATATTTGAACTTTTTTTTTGGGAAAATTTTTGTTAACTAGAAAAGCTGATTTTTGAACTGTATTAGAAATCAGGGTTTTTGAGTTAGAAATGAAAAAAAATTGTTTTGGATAAAAACTCAAAGGGTTTAGAGAAGTGAATGTAGGGTTTTAAGTAAGTGGGTTTTAGAAAAGTTAATGGGTTTGGGAGCATTTTTCCTACCATAGCAATTTCGGGGACGAAATTCTTATAAGGGGGAGGAATGTAACGACCCAGAATTTTGGTCGTTTGATTTTGAACGTTTAATTCATTTTTGAATGTTGAATTTGAAATATTATTTGATTTTTAATATGGAGGTTTTGGTTGAATTAGTAAAATGGTTTAGAATTCAAATATAGCGATTAACGGATTCGGTCAATAGTAATTAAATATTTGAAATTAGGTAAATACGAAAATCTGGAGTTAGATGTGAATAAAAATGATTTCTAAGTTGATTTAAAACTCTATTTGAATTAGAGTGATGGTAATAGGCTTTGAATGGAATTAAAAGTCGATAAATTTAAAGTCTGAAATTTATATATTAATTTAATAGTGAAATTTAATTTGTTGATGGTGTAAATAGTGGAATTTTGATTTAGTATAAATCGAAATGATTTCTAATATGTATATAAGTTCTATTTTAATTATAATTGAGTTGGTAAGTTTTTTAAATTTGAATTCCAAGTAATTATGTCGATTTTGAAAATCGCTCGATTTAATTGATGTAATATAGCCTTCTGGGGCACAGTCTCAGAATTCGATGTATATAGTTTCATTGAATCCGTAATTGTGTATTATTATCGAATTTCAAATTTCGTAGCATTTGGAGTGATCGTACGGGATAGAAAAGCGTTCAATTAAATATCGAAAATTTTATATTCAATATTTTAATTCGATTCGAAAAGCTATCTTCCACATACGATTGAATTAGGCCTCGAAACATGTTCCATTGTGTTCCGAATAGGGGTAAAACATTATAAACGCTAGGCGGCATGCTTCGATTGGAGTTCATCCAAAATTTTGAGTGAAATATCGAAATGATATTAAAATAATAATGTATATATGTGTATATATATACAGTAACGGTAAAACCCTAGCCATAGCGAACCCAACCGCCTCCATTTCGTTCAATGTCCGATATGCAATCCCCCTTCTCCTTAATTTTCACCAAATCCACTCATTTATATCGAAACCTTCCAACTACAAAAGCGTAGAGCACCTCAAGATCTTCATTATCAACAGTTACGATCTGAATCAGAGTAACTTAGAGGCACGAATAGGCTTGCATTCGTGCTGATCTTGGAGGAGTTTTTCACAGTAATGATGAGGAATTAAGGGGCCATACTTTGGGTGATGGTGGACCCTTGGGTGGCGCTCTTGGTGGCATGGTTCGATCTAGTTCCGGTCACAGGATGGAGGCTTGAAAAATCAAAGAGGGAGGCGGCCGATAGGTCACGAGCAATGTGCGTGGATGGAGAAAAAAAGGGGAAGCAGCGGCCTTGATTTGCTGAAGGAAACGTATGGACCAGATCTACTTAGGTTTTGTATTAAAAGAAATTATTTATATAAATTATTTTCAAATCTTTAAAAATATGTATCTTCCATATACAAGGTCGAAATTGAACGAAACAAGAGGCAACAGAATCATGGTGACGAGCACTATGTTCTGGAACAGATCTGGAGACATTTAGAGCGAGCTAAAATGTTAGGCTAAATTGAACATATTCAATTTAATTGAAAGTTGGAACGTTTGGCAAATTTAAAACTCAAGGTGAGTAAATCTCACTCATTTGGCGATTAGCATAAATTTTGAATAATTAAAATTAATTATCGATTGATCGGATGATTTGATAATTATTATTATCTGTTGGATGTTAATATATATATATAGTAGTACATATATTAGTAGTTGGATATATTTCCCACCGATTGGAGCGGATGAGGCCTCTATGTGCCTCTCATAATATCGGATGACCCTATATATCGCGATATTTCACCTCGAAGCGGAATTGCTATTTTTATGTTGTACTAACATCTGTGGATGCAAGGAAACAGGTTAGAGGGGCCCAACTAGATTCCTAAAAACCGTTGAATTTAATTTCATATATAGTGATATATTTTTGTTTGAATAATCTATGATAGATTATTGTGTGATTTAAATTGATTGGATGTTATGGAAAATTTGGCCTAGATGTTTGTATTTTTAAATACCAATAATATATGGTTTTAATTTGAAAAGAATTTTGAATAAAAATTTTGAAGTAAAATATTCATATAGAGTTTTGGATTAATTAATTGGACCGTAAATCAATTGGTGATAAAATCGAGAGGGATTTATAAATGTTAGACTGGCTACATTGAAATTGAAAAGGATTTTTTTCTGAGAAGTTAATTTTATCTTAAAAAGAAGAATTTTTAATTATTAACTAGATAATTCAAAAGGGTTTAAGAATATTTCAGAAAATTGATTATTTAGATGTTTAAATTGTTTAGAGTATATTTAATTATTAATTAAGTTGGTTATAATGAGTTGATATGAAGTTAATTGTTATTTAGGAATTAATTAGTATTATCATTTAAAAGGGTAAATTATTCAATATTGGTATTATATAATAACTTTTATAAAAGGGTATCTGCTTAAAATAAATTTGGAAATTTGTATAGGAATTTTATAAGTATTATTTTGAAAAATATTTAATGAAGTTTTTGGAAGGTAATGGTATGCTTTCATAGCGAAATCGGAGGTAGTGGGTGCATGCTGTTAAGTTTTGGATTTCTTTTGGATAGAGACGTAACCATTAAGTTGTGAATCCATGGTTGATACCGAAGTGGTGCTTTCCTTGTTATTTTAAAGGTTTCAATATTTTGAGAAGGATAGTTTGTGAATATACCGAATTCGATAAGACTAGTACATGACATTTGATGAGAGATTTAATTTATTAAAATAAATTAAAAAGAGGTTTAGTGTTTTCAATGGAAAAGGAAATATCTGGTTGAATGATCGTTATTTGATAGTTAAATAACTGACTATCAAATATGGACCCAAATTATAAATTTGGGAATGTCTAAGAGAAACACGGGGATTATATGGTATAGTTGCTGTTCGAGGTGCTATACTGTACATATAAACTCATTTCGTTCTGCTGGGACGATGATAAGGAAATCCGTCCACTAACGATTAGAAGGTGATCTCCGATCTTATTTTTGTCTTTTTATTTCCTCAAGAACCGAGATTGAGTTTACTGGAAAATATCGAACGTTCTTTCGAATAGACTGGGATCAGATAGGTTATCCGTAAACCACTTCGATCCAAACGAATACGTTTTTGAAGGAAAAACAAGAACATGGAGTCGAAGATGGAGCAGTGAAGTGCAAGGGCTAATCACAACTAATCCTGAGGATTTTTCCAAAATGGATGTAGTCGGAATAGTGCCTTCGGTTCCGTTCGGACCCGGAACGGACTTGTATGGTTGAATGCTATCAATACATTTTCATTGGAGGACAATGAGCATTCTAAGGGAAAATTCCTTAAAAGGTAATCGTAGCCTCTAGCCTCATCAACCGGGAATGACTAAAAAGCAAGGAGGATGCAGCAAGGCTAAGTGGGTCGCACCCAATTAGGGTATGTTTATCACCTTTCTAGATACCCTCAGATATTTTTACTATGATACATGGAAGGAGCTCAGAAAAGGGTGAGATCACTAGGGGTGATAGCATATTCGGTCTATCCAGGTTAGGGGTAGTCCAGTCTTATGTTGCAGGGGATCCCGGTGTGGTTTAGTACATTGTTTTTAAACTTGTATTGTGATAGGTGATACCCCAGTACGTAGTCATTCGTATGGAATCCATTCTTCAATACATACCCTTTACAGTTTTGGTTGCAGAATCTAGTATGTTGGAATTTAATCAATGTAACAATTTCAGCTATTTGAATAGGTATTTGTACTTAGACACTATTATAATATCAGAGGATTTGATATGAAATGTTTTGGTTATCGTAAGGTAAAACCCGTCGTGTTTATGTGTGGCGTGGTGTTACAAGATACCTTTGATTTCAAAGGATTTTGAAAGCTTTAAAAATTCAAATTGAGTGTGTTTTCTCACGCTGGTTTTCCAGACTGACTCGGTTGTTATTTTATTATAATGCTCAGGTCAGACCGAGTATTACAAGTTCAGGTTAGGATGCTGTGGAGCTCAGAAGATGAGTTGGAGACCGAGACTTGCTCTTGTACTTTTTTATTCCGCTACAGTGTTTGTTGAAAATTACCGAAAATTGTGAGGATAGGTCGTTATAATTGTCCAGGCGGGTAATTATTGATTTGTGCACTCTGATGTGAGATATGTATATTACAGTTTTGATTGGTGTAAAGAACTATTTATATTAGGGCTGTCAATGAGTACCCGAAATATTCGAAATCCGTCCGTATCCGTATCCGAAATATGAAAAATTATCCGATATCCGAAAAACGGATACGGATACAGATATGGCCATAACCGTATCCGATAATTATCCGTTCGGTTTTTATCAATATTATAGTTATTTTTTTATATATTTTAGTACATAAAATGACTGTCTTTTAATATTATATCCCAATAAAAAAATTAATATGTATATAAAAATCAAGTTTTACTACTTAAAATTATTTTTCTTTGTGTATTTATTATTTCTATATATTTAGTATAAAAACGAATTTGTAATAAATCAAAATTTTCTATTTATTTGTTTAGATTTATCGGTTGTGAACAGATCGAAGAATATCCGATAAATATTCGATATCCGTCCGCATCCGCGGATACGGATATCCGATACCCGAAAATGATTTCGGATACAGATACGGATATAGCACTATCCGTATCCAAAAGTATCCGTTTATAGGCCTAATTTATATTATATGTTATTTCAGTCCGCTGTGAGATTCTTTTTGTTTAGTTTCTTCTTTCTTCTACCTACTTTCTTTCCCCTCAACAATCCATCTTTTCGGCACTCGATCATTCGGTATGTTATACAATGAGCGTATTTATGTCAATATTTGAGGGTCAAAAGGGTGGTTTATGACAGTAGGGCGCTGCAGCTTTGCACACTTGTAGAGTTGGATTGTTGAAATTTCCCGATTGAGGAGTGATACTTTGTTGTAAGAGAAGGTTTAAAATTCTTACTTTTGGATGAAAGTTTCGATTTTTGGATTCAAAATCATTATCATCTTCAAAAATGCTGTACTTCACTGTAGCGACCTTGACTCGAAATTCAAAAATTGGCACCGAATACAACACTCGCACTCGAATGCCGTAGATCCAAACGTCGAATCTGATTCGCTGGAGCTTATAACATAATTAAGTATAACAACACGGCGGAAGAAAAGAAATGAATATCATTGATATACAACATTCGATACAACAATGATACAATATGAATCAATATCAGAGATACAAGATAACAATGCTACAGCGGAATAACAATATGATATAGCAGCGGAACCAAAAACTCCAAACAACAACAACAACTCCAATCCAATGCTCCAAAGCCAAAAACTCCAAACCACTAGCTCGAACCACCATCACGTTTCACCAAGATGAGCAAGGTCAGTCATCGAAGACTTCAATATCCAAAGTCTCTAAAGAATACCAAAGAGAAAGTTGAAAGCTACCAAATCGATATCTATATCTACTATCCGAAAAACCCAACTCTAGACTGCCCATGTGGAAAATTTTGGGCACCCAGAGTTTAGGAAAGGAACAATAAACTCCAGGTCAGTCGTGGGACTGGTATGAGCAAAAAAACAGTTTTATCTTTAAAAACAACAAAAGAATTTAAATTGAAAACCGCGATGCTTTTAGAAAATGAAACTACCATAAGACCTCCCACCACACACACAATGCAAGCGAAAACTTGGAGGAGATTTCTCCTTATGATAGTCAAAAATGCTTGATACGCGAAAACCATTTGATATTATTATTAGTGCATAGTGCAGAAAACCTTTCGAAAATATAATATTAATCTTAGCCAGCATAGGTACCATTATATTATGCCAGCTATAGCTACCATTTTAAATGGCAGGTTCTACAACTAAAACCGTACATGGCTCCTATTGTTTTGTTTAGATTTCCAACAAATGGTCGGCAAAGGAACTTCCTATATAAGAAAAATGGAACGCCTCTGGAGGGACGTCCCCGGACCCTAATCGGATCTCTACTACACAAGGCCGGGTTACCTTTGTAACTAGATAACTACTGACACGAGCATGCCATCCCCCGGTCATTTGCGACCTTTATCCGAAGCGCTTCCCAACCGACAACCACAAAGCAATAAGTTTGCAGCAACCACAAATTAAGTATCTGGGCTCCATACCATGATACCACTCATAATCCAGAAGGAAATGGACATACCCTCAGGGGGCGCTACCCCCAAATAACCTTGCTACCACGATTCCTATTTCGACCATAACCGGGTTGTGAGGTTCGATGAAGTCTCGTCCACAAAGCTACGCTATTCACAAAAGCCATGCTTTGATCAACAAATGATCAACAACACTTCGTATGCCACATTACCAAATTGGGAATGTATCACTAGTAACCATTAATTACATAACCTCTGAGCTCGTATGACTCAGAGAAGGGTGTTAAGCTAAGAGAATAAATCTCCGCCACCAAACAGAAATGTATTTGATAGAAACCGGTTTTACATCTCAAAGTGTAATGTCAGACACACATCCATACAAGTCTGTTCCAGGTTCGAACAGAACCGAAGGCACTTCCGAAGAAGCCCTTGTAATCCGGATAATTTCTAATTACGTCTGGATTCCCCATCATAAAGGGTGATCAAATCTCTATATTGAGGACCAGTCGGTGCAGAGACATTCGACAAGTCATCCTTTCATTTTCGAATATATCCGGTCTTCACCACCAGTCTTTAAATGCTATCCATATCGTCGTATCATTATTCGGAATGGGTTATATGACACAGGGTCCTTTCCCGGCTAAATCGAATAATGAGCACAATATTTAGAAACATATGGATAATGGGGTTTCAGTTAAGTCACAACTTAAAATCCAAACTTTTCTTTTAAATGGTTTAAACAAATTACCATTTCAAATCTTTTAAACAAAAAGATTCATTTCAACAATCTTCAAAGGCTTAAACAATTTCCACACTTAAATCTTTTAAACAAAAGATTCACTTTAAAACCCCCTTTCAATTTAAAACAAGGTTCACAAATCTTTTACAAAGATTCATTCATAGCCTTTCAAAACAAGTCCCACTTCAATCTTTTATATATAAAAGATACACCATTAAAAATCACCTTCAATTTCAAAATAGGGTTCAACTATCTTTCACAAAGATTCAATTATAGCTTTCTAAACCATTCAATTTCAAATTTGAAATCTTTTTATCATAATTATTATTTGAAACAACTTGTTTCCGTTTAGGAAAACCCGATTATAATTGCACGAGTTAAGGCTTTTCAAATATAAACTTGGGTTAAATTCAAATTCCCAAACCAATACTTTTCAAATGGTTAAAAAACCATATAAACACCTTTATAACTTGTATAATCTTTTTTAAGCCAAAATTTCCAAATTTTTGAATTCAATTTCAAATATTGAATTCAAACTCAAAATTAAAATATTTCAAATTTCAAACTAAATCAAATTATTTAAAATAACTTTTATCTTCAAAACTCCTTTTCAAATACTTTTCAAATTTAACCCAATTTCATTTCCAAAATAATTTGGATCCAAAATTCAAACTTTAAAACCATTTCAAAATATTAAATTCAAATATTTGTGACTTAACTGATTTCCTCGTGAAACCCAAATTTGTGTGTGTATAGTGTGGTCCAGGGGTTTTACACCATAGTGCACACATCAATCGTTATAGATATATCGATAAGCGGTATAACCCATAACGCTTGTCTTCGTTAACAAATTCATAGATAATGTAAATTTATCAATCACAAAAATTCACTAATATAATTCGATGTGGGTTTCGGATAACTAACTGGAATTCGACTCCCTGTCGCATCGAAATTCAAATGTCGTTTATGGGTTAAAGGGGTTTGCATATTCATATAACAATATATTCATCACAGATATAACAACTTAGCATAAGCATTACGTAGCATCACATCACATATCAAATATATCAATCCATCACATAGCATCCAATAACAATCAAACATCTATAATTAAGATGAATAATTTGGGTGATTTTTAAATTTATCAACCACATAATTTATTTCATCACTAATTTTTAATCAACGATTATTATCATTCATTGCAATTGATTAAGTTTTAATCACTTTCATTATTAATCATTTCTTTAATCAATTATCTTAATTAATTAACCCTTTATTGTAATTAATTTAAATCCTAATTACTTATTCCTTAATTAATTACTTTAATTAATAAACCTTTAATTATTTATTAATTAAATCTTAATTACAATTAATTATCCTTAATTGATTGTCATTCTTCATTTATTAACTTTAAATTAATTAATACCCCTACTTTAATTATCTTAATTAATCACCATTCGATTAATTATCATTTAATTATTTATCCTTTAATGATTTCACTAAGGAATTGGCTTTTATTTAATTACACAAGGTGATTATCTTCCATTTAATTACGCAAGGTAATTACCTTTAATTCACTTTCATAAATAATTTTATCCATTAATCACTTCCATTTATCAACTATTCTCTAATCACTTCCCATTAATGATTTCATTTATCACTCACAAATATGTTTGAAAACATTTATTTCAAATTTACCTTTAAAATTTCATTTTAAATTCCAAGCTTTAAAATGAACACCAATTTAACTTTAACAAAGTTTAAATCACAAATTAAAAAAAATCTTAATTATAACTAATTATCCTTTAATTGATTTTCGTAATTATTAATGAATTAATCTTAATTACAAATTGTTACTTACTTGATTATCATTAATGATATAAATCAACTCGCTCTTAAGTTAAAAATTTAAAACATTTGATTTTTATTTCTAAACCACTTATGAAGTTTCATTTAAAGTAATTCGTTACAAATATAAAACTAAAACTCAATTGTTTTAAAAAAATTTATTTCAAAGCTTTTAATTTATACTTTCTACTTACTAAATAGATCATCATTTATAAAAATAATTGTTTCAAAAATTCATTTAACAAATTCATTAAAATTTAAAACTGGAAATAAAAAAAAATTCCAGGCAAACACGAGTGTCTTCGAGTCGCTCCACCCCAGCTTTGAGTCGAACCCGGGAGAATTTCCCCACTGCCTGGGGTTTTCCAAAATTTGACCCGAGCGCCCCAAACTTAAAATTTAAAAAATTTCTAAGTATTTTTCACTTCGCACCAAATTCCTACTTCGGGTTATGACTCGAGCCACTCACGCTTTTCCCCGAGCTCATCATCGAGTTGCCCGTGATAGCACATCGTCTCCCCCCAAACGCAAAATCCACTGATACACATGATGCATGTATATGTGCACAGCCACGTTAACCAACACCGATCAACGTCGAGGCCACCAACACGTCATCGCTGACACCCCCAAGCATAGCGAGCACCTAAAACCCAATGGTTCGAATCAAAATTTGATCATTACGACCCCAAACCGGAATTGACCTAGACACCTAAATTCCTTCGCCGACGGCAAATTTCACCATCTGGGACCACACCTGACAACTCATAGCTACATCACATCCCACTACATCGATTTCCCCTGGTCTCATAGATTACGATCTACCATGGACGTCGCACGAATCCATTTTCTGACATCATCTTAACTATGTTAAAAACCCTACTCCGATCGATTGCTGCCACCACGACCTTTAATAAATTCCATTGCCATTTTTTTGTTGATCTCCACTACCCAGACTATCTCCAGCCCCAACCTCGAGATGACCGATCCTCACGATTGCCATAATTTCCCAAAAATTGCTTTTCTGTTCAACTATCATTTTCTCACAATCTCATAAACTAAAAATCTTAGTCCTTCCATTAAAATTCATAGTTTTTCAAGATGAATTCAATAATGTAGGTGAAACAACAAATTACTATGTTCGAGTTCTACATGGTTTTTAAATTTTACTGTAATTCATAAATTTCCGAGGTAAACTCTTAATATAAATTCTAGAAGTTATTTTTAAAAGTGACGTTACACAATTTCAATCATCTTTCTTTTGTAAATCAAAATCTAATATTGATTAAAGGATGAGATACTGAATTTCTTTTGATTTTGCAGACCTGTTATACTCAACAGAGCTACATATATACATATGTAAGCATGCACATCACTCACAGATGTAAATACATACATCCAAACATATTTCACTTCCATATAAACACATGAAGATCAAAAATTCAACCCATATTCAAACTTTAAAATATAGTTTTATCACCAGTATATGAAGAACAGAGAACCTGCTTGATTTATTTTGTTTGATGTTTTTTTTTCAGTATTTTTTTCTTTGCTTTCCTTTTTGATTTCTTTTCCTGAATTTGCTACATCCTGAGTTGCCTCTACTTTTGATCTTCTAGTTACCTGCTCCTCGCTTTGATTTTTCTCAATTTTGTTGAAGTTTTGGTTTTCAAGCTTGATAAGGTTTCTTGTTTCCAGTTTGAAGCTTTGTTTCTGGTTTACCAGGTTTTGATTTCTTTTGTTTTCAATATGGCTTTTGTTTTTAGTTTTAAGTTTGAGGATGAAAGAAAATTTTATTTCTTAGGCCTGAGAAGAAAACGAAGATAGCTTGGTTTCAAAAAAATTCTAATGTCATGCTTTCTATTTTTTTCCTTTTATATGTTATTTTACATTTTAATTTAAAAGAAAATTAATTTAAATGCCACTTGTTATCATCTATTAGTTACACTTGTAAACACATAGCTTAAAACTTTTACACTTGTTAATGTACGCTTTTAAAATAACACCACTTGTTAAAATAATAAAATTTGTGTTTAAGTCCTTTATTCCAATTAATTTAAAACTTATTTTGTTTTTAAACCTTGTCTTGATTTTATTTTATAACTCTTTTCATTTTTATATTTTTGATTAAATTTATCTCTTATGTTTCATAACTTAACATATGTATTACATTTTTAAATTTATAAATATACAACTATATTTATTCATTCCTTTAAAGAAAATGTATTTCAAATCCAAGCCTAAGCTACTATACTTATTTTAAAATTTTCATTTTAAACTTAAGTAATCATACGTATTATATTTTTGTTTCAAATATAAAATTTTCTTTAAGTCCAATTAAATTCCAATATAATAACATTTGAATTTCAAATTCACATTTTCAATTTATAATCTATTTATAAAATATTCACTTTTGAATCCTAAATCATTAATCTTTGTTTATTTTAAAGATAAAAACATTTTTTTTATTAATGAATCAAGTTATCAATTTGTTGAATTTTCAAATCGATTCCATTATTAACAATCTTTATATATATATATGTATGTATTCATTCAAATTTTCGAATTAATCCACAATTAAATTTGTAATTAAAATATTATTCGAAATATTTATTTCAGAATCTCGAATTAGAATTTCTATTTTGAAAAATCATATTCACATTCATTTATATTACTAAACAAAAAAATATCTATTAATTCTTGGAAAATACCAGATTAATCCATAATTTAATTCTAAAAATTAAATTTATTTCCAATTTCAATTTGATTTTAGAACGGGAATGTTATAGATTTCCCCCCTTAGAAAATTTCGTCCTCGAAATTTGAAAGTAGGGAGACAACCAAGAATATAGAAAGATCGAGAGATGAATCACCAGATCAAACTGAATATCTATTCTGCATTTGGTTTCCCAAATCAGAATATCAATAATAGATACAAGAACGAATCAAGATACTTGGGTCACCAGATCTATGAATATACAGAGGTATTGATTAGTTCAAAAGATAACTAACTGCTCGTAGAATATATCGAGACCCAACAGAATAAACAAATATATGGATACGATCCAAAAATTTTAGTTTAAACAACCAAAATATACTTATAAACCATAGCAACCAAAGCAAACAATTCATCCAAACAAACAATTCTGACCCGTCTGGAGTTTGTGTCCCATGAAAATATATCAAAGCTTCTTCCTGGAGCTGCCAGGAATCATCAAAGAATTGAAAAGACGAATCAAATGAGATTGATAGAGAAAATTGTTTCTGCTAATGCAGGGTATCGACCATCTGTAGTCGTACTCCCCTGTCCCCTATCTCGTCCTCTTCTTGCACTCATACTCACTATCAGTGGATAGTAAGAGAATTTATTGAGGTGTTTGAATGGATAACTTAGGGATATACTCATTCTAGGGTATACTTCACCCTATCTCTAACGAGTTACTTAATGTGTTATACTCCTGAGCTAAAGTTTTAACCTTCAGCTCTGATACCAAATGTAGCGACCCTGACTCGAAATTCGAAAATCGGCACCGAATACAACACTCATGCTCGAATGCCGCAGATCCAAACGTCGAATCTGGTTCGCCGGAGCTTATAACACAATTAAGTATAACAACACAGCGGAAGAAAAGAAATGAATATCATTGATATACAACATTCGATACAACAATGATACAATATGAATCAATATCAGAGACACAAGATAACAATGCTACAGCAGAATAACAATATGATATAGCAGCGGAACCAAAAAATCCAAACAGCAACAGCAACTCCAATCCAATGCTCCAAAGCCAAAAACTCCAAACCACTAGCTCGAACCACCATCACGTTTCACCAAGATGAGCAAGGTCAATCATCGAAGACTTCAATATCCAAAGTCTCCAAAGAATACCAAAGAGAAAGTTGAAAGCTACCGAATCGATATCTATATCTACTATCTGAAAAACCCAACTCTATACTGCCCGTGTGGAAAATTTTGGGCACCCAGAGTTTAGGAAAGGAACAATAAACTCCGGGTCAGTCATAGGACTGGTATGAGAAAACAAAAGCAGTTTTATCTTTAAAAACAACAAAAGAATTTAAATTGAAAACCACAATGCTTTTACAAAATGAAACTACCATAAGGCCTCCCGCCACACACACAATGCAAGCGCAAACTTGGAGGAGATTTCTCCTTATGATAGTAAAAATGCTTGATACGCGAAAACCATTTGATATTATTATTAGTGCATAGTGCAGAAAACCTTTCGAAAATATAATATTAATCTTAGCCAGCATAGGTACCATTATATTATACCAGCTATAACTACCATTTTAAATGGCAGGTTCTACAACTAAAACCGTACAGGGCTCATATTGTTTTGTTTGGATTTCCAACAAATGGTCGGGCAAAGGAACTTCCTATATAAGAAAAATGAAACGCCTTTGGAAGGACGTCCCCAGACCCTAACCAGATCTCTGCTACACACGGTTGGGTTACCTTTGTAACTAGGTAATTACTGACACGAGCATGCCATCCCCCGGTCGTTTGCGACCTTTATCCGAAGCGCTTCCCAACCGACAACCACAAAGCAATAAGTTTGCAACAACCACAAAGTAAGTATCTGGGCTCCATACCATGATACCACTCATAATCCAGAAGTAAATGGACATACCCTCAGGGGGCGCTACCCCTAAATAACCTTGCTGCCACGATTCCTATTTCGACCATAACCGGGTTGTGAGGTTCGACGAAGTCTCGTCCACAAAGCTACGCTTTTCACAAAAGCCATGCTTTGATCAACAAATGATCAGCAGCACTTCATATGCCACATTACCAAATTGGGAATGTATCACTAGTAACCATCAATTACATAACCTCTGAGCTCGTATATCTCAGACAAGGGTGCTAAGCTAAGATAAAAAATCTCCGCCACCAAACAGAAATGTATTTGATAGAAACCCGTTTTACATCTCAAAGTGTAATGTCAGACACACATCCATACAAGTCTGTTCCGGGTTCGAACAGAACCGAAGGCACTTCCGAAGAAGCCCTTGTAATCCGGATAATTTCTAATCACGTCCGGATACCCCATCACAAAGGGTGATCAAATCTCTATACCGGGGACCAGTCGGTGCAGAGACATTCGACAGGTCATCCTTTCGTTTTCGAAAATATCCGGTCTTCACCACCGGTCTTCAAATGCTATCCATATCGTCGTATCATTATTCGAAATGGGTTATATGACATAGGGTCCTCTCCCGGCTAAACCGAATAATGAGCGCAATATTTAAAAACATATGGATAATGGGGTTTCAGTTAAGTCACAACTTGAAATCCAAACTTTTCTTTTAAATGGTTTAAACAAATTACCATTTCAAATATTTTAAACAAAAAGATTCATTTCAAAAGTCTTCAAAGGCTTAAACAATTTTCACACTTAAATATTTTAAACAAAAGATTCACTTTAAAACCCCCTTTCAATTTAAAACAAGGTTCATAAATCTTTTACAAAGATTCATTCGTAGCCTTTCAAAACAAATCCCGCTTCAATCTTTTATATATAAAAGATACACCATTAAAAATCCTCTTCAATTTCAAAATACGGTTCAACTTCTTTCAAAAAGATTCAATTATATCTTTCAAAACCATTCAATTTCAAATTTGAAATCTTTTTATCATAATTATTATTTGAAACAACTTGCTTCCGTTTAGGAAAACCCGATTATAATTGCACGAGTTAAGGCTTTTCAATTATCAGTGCACACATCAATCATTACGGATATATCGATAAGCGGTATAACCCATAACGCTTATCTTCGTTCACAAATTCATAGATAAAGTAAATTTATCTATCACAAAAATTCACTAATATAATTCGATGTGGGTTTCGGATAACTAACTGGAATCGGACTCCCTGTCGCATCAAAATTCAAATATCGTTTACATGTTAAAGGGGTTTGCATATTCATATAACAATACATTCATCACATATATAACAGCTTAGCACAAGCATTACGTAGCATCACATCACATATCAAATATATCAATCCATCACATAGCATACAATAACAATCAAACATCTATAATTAAGATGAATAATTTGGGTGATTTATAAATTTATCAACCACATAATTTCTTTCATTACTAATTTTTAATCAACGATTATTATCATTAATTCCAATTGATTAAGTTTTAATCACTTTCATTAATTAATCATTTCTTTAATCAATTATCTTAATTAATTAACCCTTTATTGTAATTAATTTAAATCCTAATTACTTATTCCTTAATTAATTACTTTAATTAATAAACCTTTAATTATTTATTAATTAAATCTTAATTATAATTAATTATCCTTAATTGATTGTCATTCTTCATTTATTAACTTTAAATTAATTAATACCCCTACTTTAGTTATCTTAATTAATCACCATTCGATTAATTATCATTTAATTATTTATCCTTTAATGATTTCACTAAGGAATTGGCTTTTATTTAATTACACAAGGTGATTATCTTCCATTTAATTACACAAGGTAATTACCTTTAATTCACTTTCATAAATAATTTTATCCATTAGTCACTTCCATTTATCAACTATTCTCTAATCACTTCCCATTAATGATTTCATTTATCACTCACAAATATGTTTGAAAACATTTATTTCAAATTTACCTTTAAAATTTCATTTTAAATTCCAAGCTTTAAAATGAACACCAATTTAACTTTAACAAAGTTTAAATCACAAATTAAAAAAATCTTAACTATAACTAATTATCCTTTAATTGATTTTCGTAATTATTAATGAATTAATCTTAATTACAAATTGTTACTTACTTGATTATCATTAACGATACAAATCAACTCGCTTTTAAGTTAAAAATTTAAAACATTTGATTTTTATTTCTAAACCACTTATGAAGTTTCATTTAAAGTAACTCACTACAAATATAAAACTAAAACTCAGTTGTTTTCAAAAAATTTATTTCAAAGCTTTTAATTTATACTTTCTACTTACTAAATAGATCATCATTTATAAAAATAATTGTTTCAAAAATTCATTTAACAAATTCATTAAAATTTAAAACTGGAAATAAAAAAAATTCCAGGCAAACACAAGTGTCTTCGAGTCGCTCCACCCCCTGCTTTGAGTCGAACCCGGGCGAATTACCCCACTGCCTGGGGTTTTCCAAAATTTGACCCGAGCTCCCCAAACTTAAAATTTAAAAAATTTCTAAGTATTTTTCACTTCGCACCAAATTCCTACTTCGGGTTATAACTCGAGCCACTCACGCTTTTCCCCGGGCTCATCTTCGAGTTGCCCCTGATAGCACATCGTCTCCCCCCAAATGCAAAATACACTAATACACGTGATGCACGTATATGTGCACAGCCACGTTAACCAACACCGATCAACGTCGAGGCCACCAACACGTCATCGACGACACCCCCAAGCATAGCGAGCACCTAAAACCCAATGGTTCGAATCAAAATTTGATCGTTTCGACCCCAAACCGGAATTGACCCAGACACCTAAATTCCTTCGCCGACTGCGAACTTCACCATCTGGGACCACACCTGACAACTCAGAGCTACATCACATCCCACTACATCGATTCCCCCTGGTCTCATAGATTACGATCTACCATGGACGTCGCACGAATCCATTTTCCGACATCATCTTAAACTATGTTAAAAAGCTTACTCCGATCGATTGCTGCCACCACGACCTTTAATAAATTTCATTGCAATTTTTTTGGTGATCTCCACTACCCAGACTATCTCCAGCCCCAACCTCGAGATGACCGATCCTCACGATTGCCATAATTTCCCAAAAATTGCTTTTCTGTTCAACTATCATTTTCTCACAATCTCATAAACTAAAAATCTTAGTCCTTCCATTAAAATTCATAGTTTTTCAAAATGAATTCAATAATGTAGGTGAAACAACAAATTACTATGTTCGAGTTCTACATGGTTTTCAAATTTTACTGTAATTCATAAATTTCCGAGGTAAACTCTTAATATAAATTCTAGAAGTTATTTTTAAAAGTGACGTTACACAATTTCAATCATCTTTCTTTTGAAAATCAAAATCTAATATTGATTATAGGATGAGATATTGAATTTCTTTTGATTTTGCAGACCTGTTATACTCAACAGAGCTACATATATACATATGTAAGCATGCACATCACTCACAGATGTAAATACATACATCCAAACATATTTCACTTCCATATATACACATGAAGATCAAAAATTCAACCCAGATTCAAACTTTAAAATATAGTTTTATCACCAGTATATGAAGAACAGAGAACCTGCTTGATTTATTTTGTTTAATGTTTTTTTTTTCAGTATTTTTTTCTTTTCTTTCCTTTTTGATTTCTTTTCCTGAATCTGCTACATCCTGAGTTGCCTCTGCTTTTGATCTTCTAGTTTCCTGGTCCTTGCTTTGATTTTTCTCAATTTTGTTGAAGTTTTGGTTTTCAAGCTTGATAAGGTTTCTTGTTTCCAGTTTGAAGCTTTATTTCTGGTTTACTAGGTTTTGATTTCTTTTGTTTTCAATATGGCTTTTGTTTTTAGTTTTAAGTTTGAGGATGAAAGAAAATTTTATTTCTTAGGCCTGAGAAGAAAACGAAGATAGCTTGGTTTCAAAAATTTTCTTATGCATGCTTTCTATTTTTTTTCCTTTTATATGTTATTTTACATTTTAATTTAAAAGAAAATTAATTTAAATGCCACTTGTTATCATCTATTAGTTGCACTTGTAAACACATAGCTTAAAACTTTTACACTTGTTAATGTACGCTTTTAAAATAACACCACTTGTTAAAATAATAAAATTTGTGTTTAAGTCCTTTAATCCAATTAATTTAAAACTTATTTTGTTTTTAAACCTTGTCTTGATTTTATTTTATAACTCTTTTCATTTTTATATTTTTGATTAAATTTATCTCTTATGTTTCATAACTTAACATATGTATTACATTTTTAAATTTATAAATATACAACTATATTTATTCATTCCTTTAAAGAAAATGTATTTCAAATCCAAGCCTAAGCTACTATACTTATTTTAAAATTTTCATTTTAAACTTAAGTAATCATACTTATTATATTTTTGTTTCAAATATGAAATTTTCTTTAAGTCCAATTAAATTCCAATATAATAACATTTGAATTTCAAATTCACAATTTCAATTTATAATCTATTTATAAAATATTCACTTTTGAATCCTAAATCATTAATCTTTGTTTATTTTAAAAAAAAAAACATTTTTTTTATTAATGAATGAAGTTATCAATTTGTTGAATATTCAAATCGATTCCATTATTAACAATCTTTATATATATATATGTATGTATTCATTCAAATTAATCCATAATTAAATTTGTAATTAAAATATTATTCGAAATATTTATTTCAGAATCTCCAATTAGAAATTCTATTTTGAAAAATCATATTCACATTCATTTATATTACTAAACAAACAAATATCTATTAATTCTTGGAAAATACCATATTAATCCATAATTTAATTCTAAAAATTAAATTTATTTCCAATTTCAATTTGATTTTAAAACGGGAATGTTACAGATTTTCCCCCTTAGAAAATTTCGTCCTCGAAATTTGAAAGTAGGGAGACAACCAAGAATATAAAAAGATCGAGAGATGAATCACCAGATCAAACTGAATATCTATTCTGCATTTGGTTTCCCAAATCAGAATATCAATAATAGGTACAAGAACGAATCAAGATACTTGGGTCACCAGATCTATGAATATACAGAGGTATTGATTAGTTCAAAGATAACTAACTGCTCGTAGAATATATCGAGACCCAACTGAATAAACAAATATATGAATACGATCCAAAAATTTTAGTTTAAACAACCAAAATATACTTATCAACCATAGCAACCAAAGCAAACAATTCATCCAAACAAACAATTCTGACCCGTCTGGAGTTTGTGTCCCATAAAAATATATCAAAGCTTCTTCCTGGAGCTGCCAGGAATCATCAAAGAATTGAAAAGACGAATCAAATGAGATTGATAGAGAAAATTGTTTCTGCTATTGCAGGGTATCGACCATTTGTAGTCGTACTCCCTTGTCCCCTATCTCGTCCTCTTCTTGCACTCATACTCACTATCAGTGTATAGTACGAGAATTTACTGAGGCGTTCGAATGGATAACTTAGGGATATACTCATTCTAAGGTATACTTCACCCTATCTCTAACGAGTTACTTAATGTGTTATACTCCTGAGCTAAAGTTTTAACCTTCAGCTCTGATACCAAATGTAGCGACCCTGACTCGAAATTCGAAAATCGGCACCGAATACAACACTCATGCTCGAATGCTGCAGATCCAAACGTTGAATCTAGTTCGCCGGAGTTTATAACACAATTAAGTATAACAACACAGCGAAAGAAAAGAAATGAATATCATTGATATACAACATTCGATACAACAATGATACAATATGAATCAATATCAGAGACACAAGATAACAATGCTACAGCAGAATAACAATATGATATAGCAGCGGAAACAAAAAATCCAAACAGCAACAGTAACTCCAATCCAATGCTCCAAAGCCAAAAACTCCAAACCACTAGCTCGAACCACCATCACGTTTCACCATGATGAGCAAGGTCAGTCATCGAAGACTTCAATATCCAAAGTCTCCAAAGAATACCAAAGAGAAAGTTGAAAGCTACCGAATCGATATCTATATCTACTATCTGAAAAACCCAACTCTATACTGCCCGTGTGGAAAATTTTGGGCACCCAGAGTTTAGGAAAGGAACAATAAACTCCGGGTCAGTCATAGGACTGGTATGAGAAAACAAAAACAGTTTTATCTTTAAAAACAACAAAATAATTTAAATTGAAAACCACAATGCTTTTAGAAAATGAAACTACCATAAGGCCTCCCGCCACACACACAATGCAAGCGCAAACTTGGAGGAGATTTCTCCTTATGATAGTAAAAATGCTTGATACGCGAAAACCATTTGATATTATTATTAGTACATAGTGCAGAAAACCTTTCGAAAATATAATATTAATCTTAGCCAGCATAGGTACCATTATATTATACCAGCTATAACTACCATTTTAAATGGCAGGTTCTACAACTAAAACCGTACAGGGCTCATATTGTTTTGTTTGGATTTCCAACAAATGGTCGGGCAAAGGAACTTCCTATATAAGAAAAATGGAACGCCTTTAGAGGGACGTCCCCAGACCCTAACTAGATCTCTGCTACACAAGGTCGGGTTACCTTTGTAACTAGGTAATTACTGACAAGAGCATGCCATCCCCCGGTCGTTTGCGACCTTTATCCGAAGCGCTTCCCAACCGACAACCACAAAGAAATAAGTTTGCAGCAACCACAAAGTAAGTATCTGGGCTCCATACCATGATACCACTCATAATCCAGAAGGAAATGGACATATCCTCAGGGGGCGCTACCCCCAAATAACCTTGCTGCCACGATTCCTATTTCGACCATAACCGGGTTGTGAGGTTCGACGAAGTCTCGTCCACAAAGCTACGCTTTTCACAAAAGCCATGCTTTGATCAACTAATGATCAGCAGCACTTCATATGCCACATTACCAAATTGGGAATGTATCACTAGTAACCATCAATTACATAACCTCTGAGCTCGTATGTCTCAGAGAAGGGTGCTAAGCTAAGATAATAAATCTCCGCCACCAAACAGAAATGTATTTGATAGAAACCCGTTTTACATATCAAAGTGTAATGTCAGACACACATCCATACAAGTCTGTTCCAGGTTCGAACAGAACCGAAGGCACTTCCGAAGAAGCCCTTGTAATCCGGATAATTTCTAATCACGTCCGGATACCCCATCACAAAGGGTGATCAAATCTCTATACCGGGGACCAGTCGGTGCAGAGACATTCGACAGGTCATCCTTTCGTTTTCGAAAATATCCGGTCTTCACCACCGGTCTTCAAATGCTATCCATATCGTCATATCATTATTCGGAATGGGTTATATGACATAGGGTCCTCTCCCGGCTAAACCGAATAATGAGCGCAATATTTAAAAACATATGGATAATGGGGTTTCAGTTAAGTCACAACTTGAAATCCAAACTTTTCTTTTAAATGGTTTAAACAAATTACCATTTCAAATATTATAAACAAAAAGATTCATTTCAAAAGTCTTCAAAGGCTTAAACAATTTCCACACTTAAATCTTTTAAACAAAAGATTCACTTTAAAACCCCCTTCCAATTTAAAATAAGGTTCACAAATCTTTTACAAAGATTCATTCCTAGCCTTCCAAAACAAATCCCGCTTCAATCTTTTATATATAAAAGATACACCATTAAAAATCCTCTTCAATTTCAAAATACGGTTCAACTTCTTTCAAAAAGATTCAATTATATCTTTCAAAACCATTCAATTTCAAATTTGAAATCTTTTTATCATAATTATTATTTGAAACAACTTGCTTCCGTTTAGAAAAACCCGATTATAATTGCACGAGTTAAGGCTTTTCAATTATAAGTGCACACATCAATCATTACGGATATATCGATAAGCGGTATAACCCATAACGGTTATCTTCGTTCACAAATTCATAGATAAAGTAAATTTATCTATCACAAAAATTCACTAATATAATTCGATGTGGGTTTCGGATAACTAACTGGAATCGGACTCCCTGTCGCATCGAAATTCAAATATCGTTTACGGGTTAAAGGGGTTTGCATATTCATATAACAATACATTCATCACAGATATAACAGCTTAGTACAAGCATTACGTAGCATCACATCACATATCAAATATATCAATCCATCACATAGCATACAATAACAATCAAACATCTATAATTAAGATGAATAATTTGGGTGATTTATAAATTTATCAACCACATAATTTCTTTCATTACTAATTTTTAATCAACGATTATTATCATTAATTGCAATTGATTAAGTTTTAATCACTTTCATTAATTAATCATTTCTTTAATCAATTATCTTAATCAATTAACCCTTTATTGTAATTAATTTAAATCCTAATTACTTATTCCTTAATTAATTACTTTAATTAATAAACCTTTAATTATTTATTAATTAAATCTTAATTATAATTAATTATCCTTAATTGATTGTCATTCTTCATTTATTAACTTTAAATTAATTAATACCCCTACTTTAATTATCTTAATTAATCACCATTCGATTAATTATCATTTAATTATTTATCCTTTAAAGATTTCACTAAGGAATTGGCTTTTATTTAATTACACAAGGTGATTATCTTCCATTTAATTACACAAGGTAATTACCTTTAATTCACTTTCATAAATAATTTTATCCATTAGTCACTTCCATTTATCAACTATTCTCTAATCACTTCCCATTAATGATTTCATTTATCACTCACAAATATGTTTGAAAACATTTATTTCAAATTTACCTTTAAAATTTCATTTTAAATTCCAAGCTTTAAAATGAACACCGATTTAACTTTAACAAAGTTTAAATCACAAATTAAAAAAATCTTAATTATAACTAATTATCCTTTAATTGATTTTCGTAATTATTAATGAATTAATCTTAATTACAAATTGTTACTTACTTGATTATCATTAACGATATAAATCAACTCGCTTTTAAGTTAAAAATTTAAAACATTTGATTTTTATTTCTAAACCACTTATGAAGTTTCATTTAAAGTAACTCGTTACAGATATAAAACTAAAAATCAATTGTTTTAAAAAAAATTATTTCAAAGCTTTTAATTTATACTTTCTACTTACTAAATAGATCATCATTTATAAAAAAAATTGTTTCAAAAATTCATTTAACAAATTCATTAAAATTTAAAACTGGAAATAAAAAAAAATTCCAGGCAAACACGAGTGTCTTCGAGTCGCTCCACCCCCTGCTTTAAGTCGAACCCGGGCAAATTTCCCCACTGCCTGGGGTTTTCCAAAATTTGACCCGAGCGCCCCAAACTTAAAATTTAAAAAATTTCTAAGTATTTTTCACTTCGCACCAAATTCCTACTTCGGGTTATAACTCGAGCCACTCACGCTTTTCCCCGAGCTCATCATCGAGTTGCCCCTGATAGCACATCGTCTCCCCCCAAACGCAAAATCCACTGATACACGTGATGCACGTATATGTGCACAGCCACGTTAACCAACACTGATCAACGTCGAGGCCACCAACACGTCATCGCCGACACCCCCAAGCATAGCGAGCACCTAAAACCCAATGGTTCGAATCAAAATTTGATCGTTTCGACCCCAAACCGGAATTGACCCAGACACCTAAATTCCTTCACCGACGGCGAACTTCACCATCTGGGACCACACCTGACAACTCAGAGCTACATCACATCCAACTACATGGATTCCCCCTGGTCTCATATATTACGATCTACCATGGACGTCGCACGAATCCATTTTCCGACATCATCTTAAACTATGTTAAAAAACCTACTTCGATGGATTGCTTCCACCACGACCTTTAATAAATTCCATTGCCATTTTTTTGGTGATCTCCACTACCCAGACTATCTCCAGCCCCAACCTCGAGATGACCGATCCTCACGATTGCCATAATTTCCCAAAAATTGCTTTTCTGTTCAACTATCATTTTCTCACAATATCATAAACTAAAAATCTTAGTCCTTCCATTAAAATTCATAGTTTTTCAAGATGAATTCAATAATGTAGGTGAAACAACAAATTACTATGTTCGAGTTCTACATGGCTTTTAAATTTTACTGTAATTCATAAATTTCCGAGGTAAACTCTTAATATAAATTCTAGAAGTTATTTTTAAAAGTGATGTTACACAATTTCAATCATCTTTCTTTTGTAAATCAAAATCTAATATTGATTATAGGATGAGATATTGAATTTCTTTTGATTTTGCAGACCTGCTATACTCAACAGAGCTACATATATACATATGTAAGCATGCACATCACTCACAGATGTAAATACATACATCCAAACATATTTCACTTCCATATAAACACATGAAGATCAAAAATTCAACCCAGATTCAAACTTTAAAATATAGTTTTATCACCAGTATATGAAGAACAGAGAACCTGCTTGATTTATTTTGTTTGATGTTTTTTTGTCAGTATTTTTTTCTTTGCTTTCCTTTTTGATTTATTTTCCTGAATCTGCTACATCCTGAGTTGCCTCTGCTTTTGATCTTCTAGTTTCCTGCTCCTTGCTTTGATTTTTCTCAATTTTGTTGAAGTTTTGGTTTTCAAGCTTGACAAGGTTTCTTGTTTCCAGTTTGAAGCTTTGTTTCTGGTTTACCAGGTTTTGATTTCTTTTGTTTTCAATATGGCTTTTGTTTTTAGTTTTAAGTTTGAGGATGAAAGAAAATTTTATTTCTTAGGCCTGAGAAGAAAACGAAGATAGCTTGGTTTCAAAAAATTTCTTATGCATGCTTTCTATTTTTTCCTTTTATATGTTATTTTACATTTTAATTTAAAAGAAAATTAATTTAAATGCCACTTGTTATCATCTATTAGTTACACTTATAAACACATAGCTTAAAACTTTTACACTTGTTAATGTACGCTTTTAAAATAACACCACTTGTTAAAATAATAAAATTTGTGTTTAAGTCCTTTATTCCAATTAATTTAAAACTTATTTTGTTTTTAAACCTTGTCTTGATTTTATTTTATAACTCTTTTCATTTTTATATTTTTGATTAAATTTATCTCTTATATTTCATAACTTAACATATGTATTACATTTTTAAATTTATAAATATACAACTATATTTATTCATTCCTTTAAAGAAAATGTATTTCAAATCCAAGCCTAAGCTACTATACTTATTTTAAAATTTTCATTTTAAACTTAAGTAATCATACGTATTATATTTTTGTTTCAAATATAAAATTTTCTTTAAGTCCAATTGAATTCCAATATAATAACATTTGAATTTCAAATTCACATTTTCAATTTATAATCTATTTATAAAATATTCACTTTTGAATCCTAAATCATTAATCTTTGTTTATTTTAAAGATAAAAACATTTTTTTATTAATGAATCAAGTTATCAATTTGTTGAATTTTCAAATCGATTCCATTATTAACAATCTTTATATATATATATATGTGTGTGTGTGTATGTATTCATTCAAATTTTCAAATTAATCCACAACTAAATTTGTAATTAAAATATTATTCGAAATATTTATTTCATAATCTCCAATTAGAAATTCTATTTTGAAAAATCATATTCACATTCATTATATTACTAAACAAAAAAATATCTATTAATTCTTGGAAAATACCAGATTAATCCATAATTTAATTCTAAAAATTAAATTTATTTCCAATTTCAATTTGATTTTAAAACGGGAATGTTACAGATTTCCCCCCTTAGAAAATTTCGTCCTCGAAATTTGAAAGTAGGGAGACAACCAAGAATATAGAAAGATCGAGAGATGAATCACCAGATCAAACTGAATATCTATTCTGCATTTGGTTTCCCAAATCAGAATATCAATAATAGATACAAGAACGAATCAAGATACTTGGGTCACCAGATCTATGAATATACAGAGGTATTGATTAGTTCAAAAGATAACTAACTGCTCGTAGAATATATCGAGACCCAACTGAATAAACAAATATATGGATACGATCCAAAAATTTTAGTTTAAACAACCAAAATATACTTATCAACCATAGCAACCAAAGCAAACAATTCATCCAAACAAACAATTCTGACCCGTCTGGAGTTTGTGTCCCATGAAAATATATCAAAGCTTCTTCCTGGAGCTGCCAGGAATCATCAAAGAATTGAAAAGACGAATCAAATGAGATTGATAGAGAAAATTGTTTCCGCTAATGCAGGGTATCGACCATTTGTAGTCGTACTCCCCTGTCCCCTATCTCGTCCTCTTCTTGCACTCATACTCACTATCAGTGGATAGTAAGAGAATTTACTGAGGCGTTCGAATGGATAACTTAGGGATATACTCATTCTAGGGTATACTTCACCCTATCTCTAACGAGTTACTTAATGTGTTATACACCTGAGCTAAAGTTTTAACCTTCAGCTCTGATACCAAATGTAGCGACCCTGACTCGAAATTCGAAAATCGGCACCGAATACAACACTCATACTCGAATGCCGCAGATCCAAACGTCGAATCTGGTTCCCCGGATTTTATAACACAATTAAGTATAACAACACAGCGGAAGAAAAGAAATGAATATCATTGATATACAACATTCGATACAACAATGATACAATATGAATCAATATCAGAGACACAAGATAACAATGCTACAGCAGAATAACAATATGATATAGCAGCGGAACCAAAAAATCCAAACAGCAACAGCAACTCCAATCCAATGCTCCAAAGCCAAAAACTCCAAACCACTAGCTCGAACCACCATCACGTTTCACCAAGATGAGCAAGGTCAGTCATCGAAGACTTCAATATCCAAAGTCTCTAAAGAATACCAAAGAGAAAGCTGAAAGCTACCGAATCGATATCTATATCTACTATCTGAAAAACCCAACGCTATACTGCCCGTGTGGAAAATTTTGGGCACCCAGAGTTTAGGAAAGGAACAATAAACTCCGGGTCAGTCATAGGACTGGTATGAGAAAACAAAAGCAGTTTTATCTTTAAAAACAACAAAAGAATTTAAATTGAAAACCACAATGCTTTTAGAAAATGAAACTACCATAAGACCTCCCGCCACACACACAATGCAAGCGCAAAATTGGAGGAGATTTCTCTTTATGATAGTAAAAATGCTTGATACGCGAAAACCATTTGATATTATTATTAGGGCATAGTGCAGAAAACCTTTCGAAAATATAATATTAATCTTAGCCAGCATAGGTACCATTATATTATACCAGCTATAACTACCATTTTAAATGGCAGGTTCTACAACTAAAACCGTACAATGCTCATATTGTTTTGTTTGGATTTCCAACAAATGGTCGGGCAAAGGAATTTCCTATATAAGAAAAATGGAACGCCTTTGGAGGGACGTCCCCAGACCCTAACCAGATCTCTGCTACACAAGGTCGGGTTACCTTTGTAACTAGGTAATTACTGACACGAGCATGCCATCCCCCGGTCGTTTGCGACCTTTATCCGAAGCGCATCCCAACCGACAACCACAAAGCAATAAGTTTGCAGCAACCACAAAGTAAGTATCTGGGCTCCATACCATGATACCACTCATAATCCAGAAGGAAATGGACATACCCTCAGGGGCGCTACCCCCAAATAACCTTGCTGCCACGATTCCTATTTCGACCATAACCGGGTTGTGAGGTTCGACGAAGTCTCGTCCACAAAGCTACGCTTTTCACAAAAGCCATGCTTTGATCAATAAATGATCAGCAGCACTTCATATGCCACATTACCAAATTGGGAATGTATCACTAGTAACCATCAATTACATAACCTCTGAGCTCGTATGTCTCAGAGAAGGGTGCTAAGCTAAGATAATAAATCTCCGCCACCAAACAGAAATGTATTTGATAGAAACCAGTTTTACATCTCAAAGTGTAATGTCAGACACACATCCATACAAGTCTGTTCCGGGTTCGAACAGAACCGAAGGCACTTCCGAAGAAGCCCTTGTAATCCGGATAATTTCTTATCACGTCCGGATACCCCATCACAAAGGGTGATCAAATCTCTATACCGGGGACCAGTCGGTGCAGAGACATTCGACAGGTCATCCTTTCGTTTTCGAAAATATCTGGTTTTCACCACCGGTCTTCAAATGCTATCCATATCGTCCTATCATTATTCGGAATGGGTTATATGACATAGGGTCCTCTCCCGGCTGAACCTAATAATGAGCGCAATATTTAAAAACATATGGATAATGGGGTTTCAGTTAATTCACAACTTGAAATCCAAACTTTTCTTTTAAATGGTTTAAACAAATTACCATTTCAAATATTTTAAACAAAAAGATTCATTTCAAAAGTCTTCAAAGGCTTAAACAATTTCCACACTTAAATCTTTTAAACAAAAGATTCACTTTAAAACCCCCTTTCAATTTAAAACAAGGTTCACAAATCTTTTACAAAGATTTATTCGTAGCCTTTCAAAACAAATCCCGTTTCAATCTTTTATATATAAAAGATACACCATTAAAAATCCTCTTCAATTTCAAAATACGGTTCAACTTCTTTCAAAAAGATTCAATTATATCTTCAAAACCATTCAATTTCAAATTTGAAATCTTTTTATCATAATTATTATTTGAAACAACATGCTTCCGTTTAGGAAAACCCGATTATAATTGCACGAGTTAAGGCTTTTCAATTATAAGTGCACACATCAATCATTACGGATATATCGATAAGCGGTATAACCCATAACGCTTATCTTCGTTCACAAATTCATAGATAAAGTAAATTTATCTATCACAAAAATTCACTAATATAATTCGATGTGGGTTTCGGATAACTAACTGGAATCTGACTCCCTGTCGCATCGAAATTCAAATATCGTTTACGGGTTAAAGGGGTTTGCATATTCATATAACAATACATTCATCACAGATATAACAGCTTAGCATAAGCATTACGTAGCATCACATCACATATCAAATATATCAATCCATCACATAGCATACAATAACAATCAAACATCTATAATTAAGATGAATAATTTGGGTGATTTATAAATTTATCAACCACATAATTTCTTTCATTACTAATTTTTAATCAACGATTATTATCATTAATTGCAATTGATTAAGTTTTAATCACTTTCATTAATTAATCATTTCTTTAATCGATTATCTTAATCAATTAAACCTTTATTGTAATTTATTTAAATCCTAATTACTTATTCCTTAATTAATTACTTTAATTAATAAACCTTTAATTATTTATTAATTAAATCTTAATTATAATTAATTATCCTTAATTGATTGTCATTCTTCATTTATTAACTTTAAATTAATTAATACCCCTACTTTAATTATCTTAATTAATCACCATTCGATTAATTATCATTTAATTATTTATCCTTTAATGATTTCACTAAGGAATTGGCTTTTATTTAATTACACAAGGTGATTATCTTCCATTTAATTACGCAAGGTAATTACCTTTAATTCACTTTCATAAATAATTTTATCCATTAGTCACTTCCATTTATCAACTATTCTCTAATCACTTCCCATTAATGATTTCACTTATCACTCACAAATATGTTTGAAAACATTTATTTCAAATTTACCTTTAAAATTTCATTTTAAATTCCAAGCTTTAAAATGAATGCCAATTTAACTTTAACAAAGTTTAAATCACAAATTAAAAAAATCTTAATTATAACTAATTATCCTTTAATTGATTTTCGTAATTATTAATGATTTAATCTTAATTACAAATTATTACTTACTTGATTATCATTAATGATATAAATCAACTCACTTTTAAGTTAAAAATTTGAAACGTTTGATTTATTTCTAAATCACTTATGAAGTTTCATTTAAAGTAAATCGTTACAAATATAAAATTAAAACGCAGTTGTTTTTAAAAAAACTTTATTTCAAAACTTTTAATTTATACTTTCTACTTACTAAATAGATCATCATTTATAAAAAAAATTGTTTCAAAAATTCATTTAACAAATTCATTAAAATTTAAAACTGGAAATAAAAAAAAATTCCAGGCAAACACGAGTGTCTCCGAGTCGCTTCACCTCCTGCTACGAGTCGAACCCGGGCGAATTTCCCCACTGCATCGGGTTTTCCCAAAATTTGACCCGAGCGCCCCAAACTTAAAATTTAAAATTTTCTAAGTATTTTTCACTTTGCACCCAATTCCTTCTTCGGGTTATAACTCGAGCCACTCACGCTTTTCCCCGAGCTCATCTTCGAGTTGCCCCTAATAACACATTGTCTTCCCCCAAACGCAAAATCCACTGATACGCGATGATGCACGTATATGTGCACAGCCCCGTTAACCAACACTGATCAACGTCAAGGACACCAACATGTCATCGCGGACACCCCCAAGCATCGCGAGCACCTAAAACCCAATGGTTCGAATCAAAATTTGATCGTTTCGACCCCAAACTGGAATTGACCGAGACACCTAAATTCCTTCGCCGACGGCGAACTTCACCATCTGGGACCACACCTGACAACTCAGAGCTACATCACATCCCACTACATCGATTCCTCGTGGTCTCGTAGATTACGATCTACCATGGACGTCGCATGAATCCATTTTTCGACATCATCTTAAACTAGGTTAAAAACCCTACTCCGATCGATTGCTACCACCACGACCTTTAATAAATTCCATTGCCATTTTTCTGGTGATCTCCACTACCCAGACTATCTCCATCCCCAACCTCGAGATCACCGATCCTCAAGATTGCCAGAATTTCCCAAAAATTGCTTTTCTGTTCAACTATCATTTTCTCACAATCTCATAAACTAAAAATCTTAACCCTTGCATTAAAATTCATAGTTTTTCAAGATGAATTCAATAATGTAGGTGAAACAACAAATTACTATGTTCGAGTTCTACATGGTTTTTCAAATTTTACTGTAAATCATGAATTTTCGAGGTAAATTCTTAATATAAATTCTAGAAGTTATTTTTAAAAGTGATGTTACACAACTTCAATCATCTTTCTTTTGTAAATCAAAATCTAATATTGATTATAGGATGAGATATTGAATTTCTTTTGATTTTGCAGACCTGCTATACTCAACAGAGCTACATTTATACATATGTAAGCATGCACATCACCCACAGATGTAAATACATACATCCAAACATATTTCACTTCCATATAAACACATGCAGATCAAAAATTCAACCCAGATTCAAACTTTAAAATATAGTTTGATCACCAGTATATGAAGAACAGAGAACATGCTTGATTTGTTTTGTTTGATGTTTTTTTTAGCATTTTTTTCTTTGCTTTCCTTTTTGATTTCTCTTCCTGAATGTGCTACATCCTGAGTTGCCTCTGCTTTTGATCTTCTAGTTTCCTGCTCCTTGCTTTGAATTTTCTCAGTTTTGTTGAAGTTTTGGTTTTCAAGCTTGATAAGGTTTCTTGTTTCCAGTTTGAAGCTTTGTTTCTGGTTTACCAGGTTTTGATTTCTTTTGTTTTCAATATGGCTTTTGTTTTCAGTTTTAAGTTTGAGGATGAAAGAAAAATTTCTTTTCTTAGGCCTAAGAAGAAAATGAATATAGCTTGGTTTCAAAAAATTTCTTATGCATGCTTTCTTTCTTTTTCTCTTTTGTATGTTATCTTACATTTTAATTTAAAAGAAAATTAATTTAAATGCCACTTGTTATCATCTATTAGTTACACTTGTAAACATATAGCTTAAAACTTTTACACTTGTTAATGTATGCTTTTAAAATAACACCACTTGTTAAAATAATAAATTTTGTGTTTAAGTCCTTTATTCCAATTAATTATAAATTTATTTTGTTTTTAAACCTTGTCTTGATTTTATTTTATAACTCTTTACATTTTTATATTTTTGATTAAATTTATCTCTTATGTTTCATAACTTAACATATACATTACATTTTTAAATTTATAAATATACAATTATATTTATTCATTCCTTTAAACAAAATGTATTTCAAATCCAAGCCTAAGCTACTATACTTATTTTAAAATTTTCATTTTAAACTTAAGTAATCTTATTTATTATATTTTTGTTTCAAATATAAAATTTTCTTTAAGTCCAATTAAATTCTAATATAATAACATTTGAATTTCAAATTCACATTTTCAATTTATAATCTATTTATAAAATATTCACTTTTGAATCCCAAATCATTAATCTTTATTTATTTTAAAGATAAAAACATTTTTTATTAATAAATCAAGTTATCTATTTTTTGAATTTTCAAATCGATTCCTTTATTTACAATCTTTATATATATATATATATATATTCATTCAAATTTTCAAATTTATCCACAATTAAATTTGTAATTAAAATATTATTCAAAATATTTATTTCAAAATCTCCAATTAGAAATTCTATTTTAAAAAAATCATATTCATATTCATTTATGTTAATAAACAAACAAATATCTATTAATTCTTGGAAAATACCAGATTAATCCATAATTTAATTCCAAAAATTAAATTTATTTCCAATTTCAATTTGATTTTAAAACGGGAATGTTACATTGACGATTTTGATCATCAATTTTAAAAGATGTAAAGTCTATTCCTATAGATTCACATCCAAGAATGGTTCCCAAAAGTTCACAATTTAGAACTATTAAAGTTCCTTTTACACTACTCCACACTTCTCCTTCATTACCCTCGTGAAATTTTCCTTTCAAATTTGCATTAAACATTTTTACAAGTATGGATATCAAACAGAATCATTTGAGAGGCATCAATCAAACCTAGAATTCCATCTTGTAAACAAAGAGAATCAAGTTTATAAGTAGAAAAATCATTGAAATTGCAAATCTTCCCGTGGAAATCTTTCCAAAATTCATACAACTAATATAGGATTTCATAGCCTCTTGATCATTGAAGAGAAATTCTTAATATTTTGGGAAGTATCATAGATGAAGGAGTGTTTGAGGAAGCCATCGATGAAGAGTTTTGATGAGATAAGAGAGTTAATGAAATTTTGAAATTTAAAAGTGAAATGAATGGACAGAGATAAAGATAATAAATAAAGAATCAAATGACATGTTCTCTGGTCAAGGGATACATTTTCAGAACATAAAGGTAGGTAAAAAGGTGGAGGGAAAATTCAAATTTTGAATTTGAAATTCAAAATCTGCCAAAGTATGTTAACATATGCTAGGGGTGTATGTCGACATACAGGTCGAATTTTTCAAAAATAATTTTTGTTTAACTGTATCTTATTTTATTATATATATCTATTATAGTTATTCAATTTACGGAAAATTATTTTAAATATATTTTGTTTTATTAAAATATATAAATAAAATTTAAAATATAATCACACAATATTCAACCAATATTATTATTAATCAATAGGATATTCCTAACAATCAATAAAGCAACTAATAAAATTCATTTAAGAAACTAAATTTTTTGATATATTAAAAGCATAACTTTTTCTGATCCATTTCACCATTTTGTTCTAAATTGTGTATTTTGTGAAGCACATGTTAGCAATTTTTATATCTAATTCATCATTACTTAAGGATGTGTCTGAATCGTCTATTGTTGTAGTATAAGCTCTTCACCGTTTTCTGGGTGAATCGGTGTTTGGTGTAGTTTTCTGTTTATCGGGATGTGGACAGTCTCGTTTTAAATGGCCAGGCTCATCTCAGCTATAACATCTAATGTCGTTCCGCTTCCACTTCTGCTTCTTGGATTTTTGTTGTCATTTCTTTTGAAATTGTTCATCTTACTATATTTTTGAATTTTTTTGAAATTCCTTGTCAAGAAAGCAATTTCTTCATCTCATCGCTCTCTGAATCAAGATTATATGTCATTGTAATAAAAGCTATAGGTTTCTTCTTTATTGCTTTACTTTCTCTCCTGCCATGCATTTATGCTTCAAAAGACATTAAATTGCCAATTAACTCTTCAATTTTTAGAGTGCTAATGTCATTAGCCTCTTCGATTGCAAGAATCTTTTGTTCCCATTCAGGAGTAAGTGAATTGAGGATTTTTATAACTTGATCCTCCTGAGAATTTTTTTTACCCAAGCAATAAGTGATTGTACTATATCTTGGAATCTACTATACATATTAGATATTGACTTATTAAGGCCTCTTTTTAAATAATTGAAACTAGTTTGTTAACATGGAAATTTTGGTCTGTTTAACCTTACTTGTGCCTTCATGTGTAACTAGTTGTAGGATCGTTTTCATCCTAGATGGAGGGTGAATATGGTGATAACAAAATTAATGCAAAAATAAAAATAAAAACAGAAAGTAATGCAGAAGAGATCACACACAAATTTACCCAGCTTCGACGAAACCCTGCCTACATGCTACTCCCAAGGTTTCTACAAGAAATTAAGTAGTAAGATGCTTACAAACACGTGTAAACTTGCGACACCTGCTAACTTGACTAGCCTAACTCTAAGCTCAAAACCCTGCCACAACCCAGCCATTGAGTTGCGAATTCCCAAACTACTCCCCGTAGTTTGTACCTAGTCACACAACTAGAAGATTACAAATTTTTTAAAAAGAAAGATACAAAATACAAATAAAAAGCAAACAAAACCCTATTTATAATTTTAAACCCAATAGAATTAAACCGGCCCAAAGTAAATAATTAAAGATAACTCGTTTCCCCCTTTTCTTTTGTTAATGCTTCGACCGCTTTCTTTTCCTTTTCAAAAATTAGGATTTTGATCATTTGAGCCGTCGTTTGATAAATTGAAGCTCGAATCGTTCGCTGATGCTCTCAATTCACTTCAATGCTTCTTTGATCAGTTGAATTTGTTCACGGCTGCTTCAAATATGTCGAACATGAATGATATGAATTGGTACATGATTTTCTCTTTTTCGATTTTGATTTTGCTCGACTTCGATTCGAGTATAGCAATTTATTTCAAGGCTTTCTGTGGTATTTGCTTGAACTCGAATAAGAATTTGCCGATGATGAATTTGGTTTAAATAGGGAACGAAAGCCTAAAATCACGTTCATAATTTTATTTTGAATTCTTTAATTCATCTCCTTGGCCATTTGATTTTTTCTTGAGCGTCTGTGATGATTTTGACTTGTTCATTAGATCGAAGTTAATTCCGATGAATTCAAATTCGAATGAATTGTTTTGGGTCAGTTCCCATTACTTCGGCATTTGAATATTTGAGATAAACTTGTCTTGTTCATTTTGAAAATCCCTTGCGACGTTAAACTGTTTTTTGAATTTTGGTTGAACAGTTCAATACAGTTTTACGTTGACCATTACTTGTTGAAACTCCTCCTTTACTTGTTCGAACTGCTACTCTCTTTTTCACCCGAGTGATAGTTGCTTCGAGTCATCTGATCTTGTTAGCCCTATCTTGCTTCAAGTTCTATGATGGTCTCCATATATACATATATGTATGTATGTATATATGTGTGTGATTGACTTGATTTGCACTGGCTTGTTGTATATTTGTGTGTTACCTGCTGCTTTATACAAGTCTGGTTCCTTGTATTTAAAATCTGGTTGTTGTGTGTTCCTTTGCTACATGTGCACCACTTTTTACATGTGTGTTGCTTTCCATTTAACTTGAGTTTCCATTGTTTTCATGAGTATTACATTCTAATGCACTTGATATGATTCTGGTGCACTGCCCTGGTCTTGTTTCATTGGCTTGTTGAGACTGAGTGCTTGCATGTTGTTTGGTCTGGTACTTCATGTTGTTATATTCCTTGTTCTTGTGCATTTTGAAGTTAAATCTGGTTCTTATTTGAGTTGTTTCTTGTGACGACCCGGAATTTTTAAGCATTTAAAATCGAAATATTTAAATTATTTGAAATATTTAAAAGTTAATTTTGAACTTGAAGCTCAAATATAAACATTTATTGGATAATTAATTTTTGAATTTAATTATCGGAAATTGGGTACATCATTGAATTTGTAGTTTTAAGCCTGTTAAAAATATAATTTGAAGGCTTATAACATTTATATTAATACTGAAGAGAATAGAAGTGATGAACTCAAATTTAAAAATGGTTTGTTAAGTTTTGAAATTTTATAGTTTAAATTGAATTTAAAAATAGCCTTCCGAGGCGTAGTCTCGGAATTTGACGAAACCAGTTCCATTGGATCCGTAATATTGTATTATTATCGGATTCCAAATTTCGTAGCGTTCGGAGTCATCGTGTGATCGTACGAGATAAAAACGCTTAGACAATAATTTATCGTTTTAATTTAAATATAATATACTTTGTCTCAAATCAGATCATAGCCGCCCTACGTTTCTTTTGTCGACCTATTCTCCTCTGTCTTCTGAAGTAAGCCGATAATTTCCTTTATTAAATCGCGTATTGTCACCTCTTTCTTTCCAAATCAAATCTCCAGAAGAAAATCTCGTTCCAGTAAATGAAACAAACAAAATCAAAGTAATGGTCGAAGCCTGGAATCGATCCTCACATAAATTTTATCGTTCAAATCAAAACTTCCCTTCCTTCCTCACTTCAGCTCAATCAAAAAAAAATGTCGGCCGTCTTCTTATTCAAAACAAGTCGACTCGATGTCGAGAGGAACTTAATCGCGATGGTAAGGAGGGACGGCGGCTGCGAGGAGGTCGACTTCAATGCCGACAGTGTGGTGTGCAGGCGAACTGCATCGATTCACGTGAAGGCAGTTGCGGCAAGGAAATTCGAGGCTAGCGGCGGCAACTCGAGGCGATCAATCGATGGTCTCGATTCACGGCGGGATGGTCGAGCTGGGGTTGTGATGTTTGTTTCGATCCGGGCAGTGAGGTATAAAGCAATTTCTCGGTATTTCTATTTTTCAGTTTCCAATTCTGATGAGATAAGTATAGGCATGTTATATATATGAAAGAAATTAAATTTTATTTTAAAAAAATGTATTAAGTTAGGGATAGCAGCAGTTTTGTTGTTTTTAAAACATTTATGTATATATTATAGAGAATAGAAAAAGTAAATGTTTTAAAATTAAGTCCTTATTTCTACAAAAATATAAATATATAGATCTGTGTCTATAATTTTACAGTAAGGTATATTCAGTTAAAAATTGAATATATATGGATAGGAATAGAAAAATAGTTTATAAAGGGGAAATTATGTTAAATAAAATTTGTTGGATTAAATTAAATTTGTTAAACGAAATCAATTAACCGACTAGTTCAAATGTTAATAAATTAATAAACTATCAATTGTGTATTCAAGGTCAAAACAAAAATCGAGAAAGCTAAGGCAACATTGAAGTGGACTGCAAATATTAGCAAAGGTGAGTTAATCTCACTCAGTTAAATTTAAAATTTAAATGATTAAATTTAAATAATTGTTTGAATGGTTGAATTGATTGGTGTGCTACAGTATGATATATTTTGGGGATTGATATTTATGTTGTGCTAACATCTGTGGATGCAGGGAAAACAGGTTGGAGGGATCCAACTGGATCCCTCAACATTTACTTTAATTATTTAATACCCTCTGATGTGATTATTTTATATTTTGTGATGAATATTATTGATAATTGGAATATTGTATGTTATGGTTTACCTGAATATATTCCGGTGCATTAAGTTATCAAGATATATATAGAATTGGATTTTGGAAATAAAACGAAGAGAATTTGTAAGTAAAATAATTATAGAAATTTGAATAAATTTAAGAATCAATTGGAAAAGAAATAAAGTGCCCTTTAAAATTCTAATAAATAAATCTTGAGTTAGTAAGGGAAATTTGAATAATCAGAAGATTAATGAATTTTAAATTTTAGTGTTATTATAAAACACTTATTTAAAATTTAAGATTCAATTTATTGAAAAGAATAAAGAAGAAATTTGGAAGAAGCTGAAATTGGTATATTTCAGTTAAATGGTATAAAATCAAACGAAAAATAATAATAATAATAAATATAAAGTCCATAATTAATGAATTTTGAGATAAACTGATAAGTAGAGAAATTTATTTCAAATGGAATAAATTGGGAATCAATTTGGAAAATTGATTTAAGTGACTGAAGTTGGAATTCTCCCTGGATAACCAAGTACATTTTCAAAGTAAATTTTTAAATATAAATTAAAGATTAAAAGTTGTTTTAAAAAGCAAGTTTTGGAAAATTTCTTATTTTTAATATTTAAATTCTAAAGTAAGTATTTTCTCTTAATCTATTATAGTAATAATTATTTTAAGAGTGGCTTAGTATTTTATTTTTAAAAGTGAAAGTCTAGTTTTATATTTTATTAAGTAACCTTATTTCCAAATATTTATATAGTATGTATTTTCAACAAATTATTGAAGTAGTCTTATCTTAAATATTTTAGAGCATATTTCAAATTAAAATGTTTTAAATTATTTTAATAATCTAGTTTGATGCTGGTGATTTCAGTGGAGATAGAAAATATTTGGGAAAGTTTATTTGGGCAAAAGAAAGAGTGGTTAGAAACTGTTTTTTAAAGGGTTTTTGAAAATGGAAAATATATATCGTGAAGATATTTTGAAGTTAATAAATAATTTGGGAAATTATTTATTGTGTGATGGATGTTATGAATATTAATTGATAGTTAAATCACCGACTATCAATATTGGACAAATACGTTGATCGTTTCGAAGAGACCGGGATCGAAATTTATTTCTCGAAAACCACTTCGATCCGGTTTGTACGTTTGGTGAAACGTGTTCGGAGTCGAAGATGGAGCTATGAAGTACAAGGGCTAGTCGCTACTAATCCTGAGGATATTTCCAAAATGGATGTAGTAGGAATAGTGCCTTCGGTTCCGTTCGAACCTGGGACGGACTTGTATGGATGAATGCTTGCGAAACATCGTCAGGTGGATGATGAGCATTCTAAGGGATATTTTTTTAAAAGGTAACGCTTAGCCTCAAGCCTCATCAAATGGGAATGGCTGAAAATCAAGGGATATGCAGCAAGGCTTCGTGGGTAGCCCCCACTGGAGGGTGAGGTCATCCCTGTCTAGATGTCCCTTTTATTTCGGCTTAGTGGGCGGTTGCTAATCCCAACCGCGGGGTGATCTTGCTCGGGACTGTCCAGTAAGGGATGGTTCCGGTCTTGTGTTGCAGGGGAGTTAGGGTGGCTCCTCGGTACGCTGATCTAGACCAGGTACTGTGATAGGTGGTACCCCAGTGCCTAACCATTAGTTGGAATCCATTTTCCCTACGCACCCGTAAGGTTTTGATTGTGCCCAACTATTGCTGAAACGTGAGATGCAAGCATTTCAGCTAGATTCTATTTTACTTTCTATAGACACTATTACAAAATCGGAGAATTTTAATAAAAAAATGTTTTTAGCTATCGTAAGGTAAAAACCCGACATGTTTATTTGTGGCGTGGTCTTACGAGATGCTTTTGTTTTCAAAGAATTTTGAAAATTTAAAAAATCAATTGGGTGTGATTTTCTCACGCTGGTATTCCAGACTGACTCGGGTGTTATTTAATTGTAATGCTCGGGTCAGACCGAGTATTATAGGATACGGGAGATGCTGTGGAGCTCAGGAGACGAGCTGGATGTCGATACGTACTCTCGTACTTGCTTTTATATATATTCCATTGTGTTGAGTTGTTGTGTATCCATTTGTATGATATTGATGTTGAGCTGTGATTGATGTACTCTGATGATGTAATATATAAACAGAGATATTTGATTTTTGTGAAAAGATCATTTATTATCTATTATATTTTATTCCGCTGCGATGGTTAGATTCTGATGTTGATTTCTATTTTCTTCTTCCTCTTCTTCTTTAACCCAAATGGTTCGTATTTATATACAACTTGAGTTGATTTAGTTAGAATAGTGATGACTCAAGGGGTACGGATCTGCGGGTCGTTTCACTTGGTATCAGAGCTTAGGTTGGCGATAACCTTGGCTCTGGTGGGAATTACTCATAGAATAGAGTCAATAGTACTCTAGACTGAGTTAAGCGTATTAATAGATATGAGCGCGTATTTGTTAGTGAGTATAAAATGATTTTATATTGTGTTGATTGATTTATTGAGTAGTTTATGGATTCTGGTCAATACGAGTAATTAACGTTATTGATAGGAATCTCTAAACACTTGAATAGAATAATTCGACACAATATTGTTTTAAAGTGGGGTAAATGAAATAATTTTACCCAAATTATTTTTGTATATAAAAGGATATAACTTTTGTAAAGTATTATAGTATTTGGATGCTTGATTGTTAAGGAATGGTAATATTAAATTACTATCATTAAAGTGTAAAATTGAATAAGAAATTGAAACTTATAACCAAAGTTGAAGAATAAATTTATATAACAAAATGGAATGTGAAATATAGATTATAAATGAAAATTATAAATTGAAATAAACTTCATATACAAATGAGATTTGTAAATGTAAACTGTAAAGGTGATTATAATTTTTGAAAATAAAATTCCAGAGAAACATTTGAAATTGAAATGAGATAAAACTCCAGAGAATGTTTAAATATAGAATTAAAGGAATTGCAATTTGGAATTTTTGGGAAAATTTAAATTCCTTTGGATTTGGAAATGGTTTTCAAAAGTTTGGAGAAATAATAGTGGTATTATTTCGAGAATATTTTTGAATTGGAATTGAATATGGAGAGATTTGGAATTTAAAAATATTTGAAAGGGATTTTAAAGGGATAAAAGCATTTAATTCTCTTTCGATCGCTGGAAAATAATTTCGGTGATGACTGCAGCATCATCGATGTTCATTTTCGAGTTTCTAGAAGAGAAATTGCTACCAAATTGTTTTAAATTGGAATTGTTTGCGAACTGGGTTTGGTTTTGAAATTCAATGGGATAATTGAATTTACCAAAGGATTTCGAATATAGTTGATTTCAAAGTGATTTTGAATTTTGGAAAATTGTTTAAACTCTGGAATCTTGTTTTAAAATGTTTATGGAATAATAAAATATATTGGCTAAATAAAATGTATAATTGCAAAGTAAAGTGTAAAAGGTAAATGAGATTGATTGTAAATAGATGAAAGTATGGAAAATAAATAAGTTTGTGACTTATAAAATTTAGAAGTGGGATAAATAAGCCAAAATAAAATTGATTTGAATTGTGAGAAGTGAATGAAAATTCAAAACTTAAATTATAAAATAAATTGACCTCCAGTAGAATAGCTAAAGTGGTTTTGAGATAAAAATTAAATATTGAGAATAAACCTTGAATAAACAAATTAATAATTAATTGGTAATGAAATATGGAGATGGAACTTGAATTGGTTAAATGAAAGTCGAATACCAATTTAATGTGGCAAATGTTTAGTTTGCAAATAAATTATGAAATGAGTATTTGATGTAACCAATATGAAATGTTCCAAGATTAATAAATGGTTTTGAATAAATTGAATGTAAGCAATGAAGTGTAAATGAATTCAGCTTGGATTGTTGGTGAATTGAATATAATTGGAAGTATGAAATTCAAAATGGTTGACTGAATAAACTAATTTAAATTAGTTAGTAGATGAGATTGGTTTGGAAATTTGAAAATCAAATTAAGGGTTTAAATTGGAAAGTGCTTGTAAAATATATGTAACTTGAGTTTTAAAGTTGAAATAACTTGAATGGGAGTGGGAAAATGTAATAAGTGTATGACTTATAAAAGTCTGCAAGAAAAGTATTAAGCCTGAGTAAATTTGTTGGGTATTTTGGAATTGAAATAAAAATCCAAACCTAAGAGATAAAATAAGATTGGATAATAATAGTAATGGTTTGAAGTGCAAATAAAACTAAAATGAGTAGAAATAAATTGGAAATGGCCTTGTATTAATAAAATTTTAATTAGTCTTGTTATTAGTGAATAAGTTTAGAAATAAATTGAGAAGGTAAATTAAGATTTAAAATGGATAAAGAGTATGGACAAAATGAATTAGATGGAATTTGATGAGAATCAAATAAGATGGAAATGAAACTTAAGTTATGAAATTTAAATGATTTGAAGTAAATTAACTTAAGTTTAAAGTTAATAGAAGTTTGGCTTCGAGCAAAAGTGAAGGACCATAAAAGTCTGGGTCAAATTAATTTGGGAAATGGTTATAAATTTATATGTATTCAATGTGCCCAACTTAATACATTGTTTTCGAATGGAACAATTATGGAAATGAAATGAAATGCAAGTGAAGGGTTGTGAATAAATTAGAAATGAGATGAAATCAAATATAATAATGGATCGGGATTTAAATTGACATAGTTGTCAACTAAAATAGAAAGGAAGTGAATAGAAAGGAAATTGATATAATTGATTGTGGAAGTTATTTAAACTGCTTTTCTTTAGCATTGATGTGTTGTGGATGTTTAAATAAGAGAAAAGTTATACATTTCATATATATTTAGCACTTACTTGTTTAAAATTGAGTAAGTACAGGTCGTTGGAAGCCGTTTGACTGGTTTTGCCCGCGCTAAATGCTAAAACAAATAGCTGCTTACTTTAAAATGCTAAATAAGGTACGCCTACGCATTGCAAATAGGAAATATGAACTGTTTTTCTGTTTTACGACCGTGTGGGTCGATGTATATATATTTATCTCTTTTGTCAAATTGCAAAAGCTCCTCCGTACAAGGGAGACTCTGCCAAAAATTTTCGAAAATTTTAGGAGTTAGAAATTCTTTTTTTGAATCTTTTGAAAATTTTCACTAACGACAAATGATTTAAAATCTGTTAAGCAAATAGAATTATAACTGAATATTGAAATCTATTTTAACTGTGAATGTAAAGTAAGTGGAATCGAAAGGACTAAAGAAAATAAAGTTTGCAAATATACATTTAGTGTGAGATTTAAATTAATTAGTAAGTGAAACTAATTCGATATTCAAAGTGGAAGTCAAATTGAATTTAAATGGAATTGTCTGGGCAAAGTGAATGGTAATGAATATAAAATTCAATGGTAAAGTAAAAATAAATGTAAGAAGTATGTAAAATATTTATATTAAACTTAAGAAATGGAAAAATGAAATTCTTAAGTAAATATAGTATTGAGAAAATTATTCTAAGTGAATAATTGAATGGAAATTAAACTGAAGGTTGTGAATTTGGATGGTTGTGAATAAGTGAATGAAAATCAAAATGAATATGAATAAAGGAGAATTGGCATAGCTAAAAATCAATTGGGCTAATTACGTAGGATGTACGTATATTATTTTATTCGCATAGCCATTTGATTCAGATTCGAACACAGAATTTCGAGATAATTTTATTGATCTGAGTTAGGATTTTTTTCGCTCGATTTTCAACGGCGAACCCTGGATATGGATTTTTGATTGATTCTGGAAATTCTCTATCATAGTTTACGGCTATGCAAGGAGAATGACGGTTTCTAATCAGGAAACCAGACCTGAGTCCGCACTAGGAAGTCGGGTGGACGATACTAGTTCGGAAGTGAAATTGTGTGATCGAGTAGGTAATCGAACTCGGTATTGCGTACGAATAATATGGGTACATCGTACGGGCTTTAATGGAATGAACATTGGAATTTTGGAAAGAAGTCAAATAAAATGTTTTTGAATGTTGTGATTGTATATTATTATTAAACAGAATATGCAGGTATGAAAAAGGGGAAGAAAAATTGGTTTTTGATTTGAGATAATAAATTAGAATTGCTCGACAAAAAGGTATGTGTTCAAAATTATATATGGAATTTGATTGGGATTTTGGATTGAGCCACTTGGCCTTTTGTTTTCTTTTTGGATTTGGGAGGCCGTAGAGCCATTTTGTAGTTGTACCGAGCTAGCCGCGCAAAGGAGACGCTGGCGAAATTTTTCGAAAATTTAAAAAGTTAGAAAATTCTTGAGAAAATTCTGATAATTTTTAAATTTGATTTAAAATTTAAATTTGTACGATTGAGTAAGTAATATTGTTAGAAACTATGGGAAAGTTGGGAAAGATTAGTAAAAAAAAATGGTAAGGGGTCTTTTATAATAAAGGATAGTGGATAGAATGTTGAACAGTTTGGTTTTGGAAAATAATAACGGATATTGGATCATTCTTCCTAACTAGTAATTTCGGGGACGAAATTCTTTTAAGGGGGGAGGAATGTGACGACCCGGAATTTTTGAGCATTTGAAATCGAAATATTTAAATTATTTGAAATATTTAAAAGTTAATTTTGAACTTGAATTTCAAATATAAACATTTATTGGATAATTAATTTTTGAATTTAATTATCGGAAATTGGGTAAATTATTGAATTTGGAGTTTTAAGCCAGTTAAAAATATAATCTGAAGGCTTATAACATTTATATTGATAATACTGAAGAGAATAGAAGTGATGAAATCAAATTTAAAAATGGTTTGTTAAGTTTTGAAATTTTATAGTTTAAATTGAATTTAAAAATAGCCTTCCGAGGCGCAGTCTCAAAATTTGACGAAACCAGTTCCATTGGATCCGTAATATTGTATTATTATCGGATTCCAAATTTCGTAGCGTTCGGAGTCATCGTGTGATCGTACGAGATAAAAACGCTTAGACAATAATTTATCGTTTTAATTTAAATATAATATACTATCTCAAATCAGATCATAGCCGCCCTACGTTTCTTTTGCCGACCTATTCTCCTCTGTCTTCTGAAGCAAGCCGATAATTTCCTTTATTAAATCGCGTATTTTCACCTCTTTCTTTCCAAATCAAATCTCCAGAAGAAAATCTCGTTCCAGTAAATGAAACAAACAAAATCAAAGTAATGGCCGAAGCCTGGAATCGATCCTCACATAAATTTTATCGTTCAAATCAAAACTTCCCTTCCTTCCTCACTTCAGCTCAATCAAAAAAAAAATGCTGGCCGTCTTCTTATTCAAACCAAGTCGACTCGATGTCGAGAGGAACTTAATCGCGATGGTAAGGAGGGACGGCGGCTGCGAGGAGGTCGACTTCAATGCCGACAGTGTGGTGTGCATGCGAACTGCATTGGTTCGCGTGAAGGCAGTCGCGGCGAGGAAATTCGATGCTAGCGGCGGCAACTCGAGGCGATCAATCGATGGTCTCGATTCACGACGGGATGGTCGAGCTGGGGTTGTGATGTTTGTTTCGATCTGGGCAGTGAGGTATAAAGCAATTTCTCGGTATTTCTATTTTTCAGTTTCCAATTCTGATGAGATAAGTATAAGCATGTTATATATATGAAAGAAATTAATTTTTATTTAAAAAAAATGTATTAAGTTAGGGATAGCTGCAGTTTTGTTGTTTTTAAAACATATATGTATGTATTATAGAGGATAGAAAAAGTAAAGGTTTTAAAATTAGGTCCTTATTTTTACAAAAATATAAATATATAGATCTGTGTCTATAATTTTACAGTAAGGTATATTCAGTTTAAAATTGAATATATATGGATAGGAATAGAAAAATAGTTTATAAAGGGGAAATTATGTTAAATAAAATTTGTTGGATTAAATTAAATTTGTTAAACGAAATTAATTAACCGACTGTTCAAATGTTAATAAATTAATAAACTATCAATTGTGTATTCAAGGTCAAAAAAAAATCGAGAAAGCTAAGGCAACATTGAAGTGGACTGCAAATATTAGCAAAGGTGAGTTAATCTCACTCAGTTAAATTTAAAATTTAAATGATTAAATTTAAATAATTGTTTGAATGGTTGAATTGATTGATGTGCTACAGTATGATATATTTTGGGGATTGATATTTATGTTGTGCTAACATCTGTGGATGCAGGGAAAACAGGTTGGAGGGATCCAACTGGATCCCTCAACATTTACTTTAATTATTTAATACCCTCTGATGTGATTATTTTATATTTTGTGATGAATGTTATTGATAACTGGAATATTGGATGTTATGGTTTACCTGAATATATTCCGGTGCATTAAGTTATCAAGATATATATAGAATTGGATTTTGGAAATAAAACGAAGAGAATTTGTAAGTAAAATAATTATAGAAATTTGAATAAATTTATGAATCAATTGGAAAAGAAATAAAGTGCCCTTTAGAATTCTAATAAATAAATCTTAAGTTAGTAAGGGAAATTTGAATAATCAGAAGATTAATGAATTTTAAATTTTAGTGTTATTATAAAACATTTATTTAAAATTTAAGATTCAATTTATTGAAAAGAAGAAAGAAGAAATTTGGAAGAAGCTGAAATTGGTATATTTCAGTTAAATGGTATAAAATCCAACGGAAAATAATAATAATAAATATAAAGTCCATAATTAATGAATTTTGAGGTAAACTGATAAGTAGAGAAATTTATTTCAAATGGAATAAATTGGGAATCAATTTGGAAAATTGATTTAAGTGATTGAAGTTGGAATTCTCCCTAGATAACCAAGTATGTTTTCAAAGTAAAATTTTAAATATAAGTTAAAGATTAAAAGTTGTTTTAAAAAGCAAGTTTTGGAAAATTTCTTATTTTTAATATTTAAATTCTAAAGTAAGTGTTTTCTCTTAATCTATTATAGTAATAATTATTTTAAGAGTGGCTTAGTATTTTATTTTTAAAAGTGAAAGTCTAGTTTTATATTTTATTAAGTAACCTTATTTCCAAATATTTATATAGTATGTATTTTCAACAAATTATTGAAGTAGTCTTATCTTAAATATTTTAGAGTATATTTCAAAGTAAAATGTTTTAAATTATTTTAATAATCTAGTTTGATGCTTGGTGATTTCAGTGGAGATAGAAAATATTTGGGAAAGTTTATTTGGGCAAAAGAAAGAGTGGTTAGAAACTGTTTTTCAAAGGGTTTTTGAAAATGGAAAATATATATCGTGAAGATATTTTGAAGTTAATAAATAATTTGGGAAATTATTTATTGTGTGATGGATGTTATGAATATTAATTGATAGTTAAATCACCGACTATTAATATTGGACAAATACGTTGATCGTTTCGAAAAGACCGGGATCGAGATTTATTTCTCGAAAACCACTTCGATCCGGTTTGTACGTTTCGTGAAACGTGTTCGGAGTCGAAGATGGAGCTATGAAGTACAAGGGCTAGTCGCTACTAATCCTGAGGATATTTTCAAAATGGATGTAGTAGGAATAGTGCCTTAGGTTCCGTTCGAACCCGGGACGGACTTGTATGGATGAATGCTTGCGAAACATCGTCAGGTGGACGATGAGCATTCTAAGGGATATGTTCTTAAAAGGTAACGCTTAGCCTCAAGCCTCATCAAATGGGAATGACTGAAAATCAGGGGATATGCAGCAAGGCTTCGTGGGTAGCCCCCACTGGAGGGTGAGGTCATCCCTGTCTAGATGTCCCTTTTATTTCGGCTTAGTGGGCGGTTGCTGATCCCAACCGCGGGGTGATCTTGCTCGGGACTGTCCAGTAAGGGATGGTTCCGGTCTTGTGTTGCAGGGGAGTTAGGGTGGCTCCTCGGTACGCTGATCTAGACCAGGTACTGTGACAGGTGGTACCCTAGTGCCTAGCCATTAGTTGGAATCCATTTTCCCTACGCGCCCGTACGGTTTTGATTGTGCCCAACTATTGCTAAAACGTGAGATGCAAGCATTTCAGCTAGATTCTATTTTACTTTCTATAGACACTATTATAATATCAGAGAATTTTAATAAAAAAAAGTTTTTAGCTATCGCAAGGTAAAAACCCGACATGTTTATTTGTGGCGTGGTCTTACGAGATGCTTTTGTTTTCAAAGAATTTTGAAACTTTAAAAAATCAATTGGGTGTGATTTTCTCACGTTGGTATTCCAGACTGACTCGGGTGTTATTTAACTGTAATGCTCGGGTCAGTTAGAGGATACAGGAGATGCTGTGGAGCTCAGGAGACGAGCTGGATGTCGATACGTACTCTCGTACTTGCTTTTATATATATTCCATTGTGTTGAGTTGTTGTGTATCCATTTGTATGATATTGATGTTGAGCTGTGATTGATATACTCTGATGATGTAAAATATAAACAGAGATATTTGATTTTTGTGAAAAGATCATTTATTTTCTATTATATTTTATTCCGCTGCGATGGTTAGATTCTGATGTTGATTTCTATTTTCTTCTTCTACCTCTTCTTCTGTAACCCAAATGGTTCGTATTTCTGTACAACTTGAGTTGATTTAGTTAGAATAGTGATGACTCAAGGGGTACGGATCTGCGGGTCGTTTCATTTCTGAACCTGCAAACTGGTCTGGTTCATGTTTTCATGTTAGTCTGGTCCAATATGTTTGGGTGTGGTTTGTATGCATGTACATTTGAGCATGTAAAGTGTAACCTTATTCCACAGCTTCATTGTGTCCATGCCTGAATTATTTGCTTTACACTTAAATTGTCTAAATGCGTGAACTTGTATTTGTCTGATGCTAAACTTTGTACATGCATCTGAACTGGTCTGGTCTAGTCTGAATGCATGTTGAGTTATTTTGGTAGAGACTTCATGTAGCTTTGAGTCTGCACTTTGGTTTACTCGAGTCGGTCTGTTTTGTTCTTTCCTTTGTCCTTTGAAACGTTATTGTTGTGAGCATTTTTGTTTTTTACTACACATATTGCTATAGTCTGATCTAGTTTCTGTTGCTCCTGACCATTTCATTGAACATGTACACTTGTGTCTGTACTGTTCATTCGCTTTTTGTTCCAAACTTTGAATCCTTGTACTTATGCTTGTACTTGATCATTCTGTGATGTTTTGTTTTTATACTACACCTGAGTTGAATCCAACTTAGGCTTGGGTTTGACCTTGTGCTCACCTGTCCCTGCAATTTTAACAAGCAAGTGTATATTGGTGTGCATGGCCTTATGGCATGTACAATGATATACTGCACATGTCACAAGTTGTTCGTGTATGATGAAATAACGAAAAAATGATGACGAACAAACCAGTTATCCAAGGCAAATATTATTTTCAAAACACACACTTCATTGAGTACTGCAATTTTTTCTTTCAATTTTACTACGTTAGTGTTTATTTTTGCAGATAATTCAGATGTTGGATATAGGCTGGAACGGAGTTGAAGATCAAATACGAGTGAGAGTGAATATGTAGTGAGGTGAAAATTTTGTAAATTGAAAATTGCGTTGTAATTGAAATTGTATTGTAATTAAAAATGTGTAAATATAGTGAGAGCTCGAACTTGTACTATTTGAATTTTTAATTAAATATCTGTATGAATATGAATTCTAAGTTATTTATTTTATTCAATAAATATTTATTTAATTATGTGGAAAAATAAAACATTACACTAACAACTACATTTAAATGAATATATATACGTTTATTATGATCAAACAAAAATCAAGGCTATTGTATTCTACACTTGCAAAGTTCCCCAAATTTCGAATGCAGACTTACATATAGATACTCTATTAAATTCATTTCTATCTAGTGAACAAAATAATATATTCGTAGCCATAGAGTTACTTTGTGTAAATGCTTTTTGGTCAGCAGTCCACTATGCAAAATTAGTCACGGGTTCAGTGTATTCAGTTTATGTGATATTCCAAGTGTCTAAAACAATTGACTGTAAATAAATTTTCATTCTACATGACCAATATGTGTAATTACTGTCATTAAAAAGTGGAGGTCTAGCAATAGATTGTCCTTTGTCAAATGAGTTACTAACAAGTGTACTAATAGTGTTACTAACAATACTATTGCTAGTGTTAGTAGACATTTAAACATTTTCAAAAATCAGATGGTGACTACTTTGAAAACCTATGCTCTGATACCAAATGTGAGTCAGCGGAATGGGGATCTTAAGGCTAAATTAATACTTGAGGGGGGAGGGAATAGTGTTTAATGGATTATATGAATATTATTCAAATTCTTTAAAAATATATTTGGAATGATGTAATTAACAACCACATAATCAAAGTACATATAAAAGTGACTGAAGTAAAAGTAAAAGAATTTTTTTATATTGGTTCGAAGTTACCCTACATTCGTGCCGCATAGTTCCTTGTACGAATTTCTTTTGAACTAGTAATTGCAAATACAATCTTGATTTCAAGGCTATGAGACACACCCTCTAGAATCTCGACCTCTGAATAGAGTCAGTTCGAGCTACAAGCACACCCATTAGATTTACGGGTTACTAAGCACACCCAATTGATTTCACGGACTACAATCACACCCATAAGTATTGCTGTATGATTTGATAGAGTTTTATAGACTCGGATCTTCATTCTTGATTACAATTGATGCTATAACTCTTGAATAGCACTTTGATCTTAGTTTTAGTGAAAGAGACGAGAGAAATCGTAGAGTAGGTAAAGGAGAATCAAACTAGTGAGATTGAATTTGATTCTGGTTGAATTTCGACAGAGTTTATGTATATTTTTATAACAACCTTATTTTAAGTTATAATATTAAATTAATTTAATTAAAATAAAAGTGTTTGAATTCGAATTTTTGACAATTCAATAAAGGATTTTGTTATAATATAATTTAAATAGTTAATAATTCCTTTTAAGATAATATACTGAAATTCTAATAGATACTTTGATCGATATAAAATGTTCTAAAGTGTGAACAAATTTTATACCACTAAAATAGTTGGTGAAAAATAAATTTATTTTAGGTTAATATGCTAGATAGAGAAAACACTATTAGATTGAATAGAATTGTGTAGTTTAAATAAATCAAAATGGGTTTCTTAAAGAAAAATAAAAACAAAACAAAACAATACAACATATTCCTTAACAATAAAGCCCAGCCCATACCTTATTCCCAAACCCACTTCTCAGTATCCTTAACTCCAAAACCCATTCACCCCTTTTTCCAGAGAACCCTAAATCAAAAAATTGAAAGCTCCACAATCTCATTGATGAAGAGAGAGAGAGAGAGAGAGAGAGAGAGAGAGAGAGTAAAGAACTTGATTATACATTCAAATGGGCAGGCAACGAGAGAGGGCTTTGACAGCGGCATTGCGAGGGGAGCACGACTTAAGATTGATGTCAACAAGGTCATGGCAGTGATGGGGGAGGCATGCTTCGTGCATTCATTAGCGGCATGCAAGGCGATGCCGGTAAGAGCTAAAGGGAGGACACAGAGGCACAACCTACTGCATACAAGGTGACGTGGTCACGTTTTGTTCATTAAGGGCTTGCATCATTCTGTAAATGAAGGAGTGGATGCTGTAATTGCTGGATAAGGGTGGTCACTGGCAGTTGAGTGCATAATACAATGGACTCAGTAAGTTATTTTATAACTCACACACCTACATCAATGCAAGTTTATTCCCTACACATGCTTCATTTGAAATCACATTAATAATTGGTGGTGAATGATTGAATTGCATAAAATTTTAGTAGCGTTTAGATTAAATTATTGAAATAAACTGCAAGCTATGTGTTCAATTTGTTTGGTAAATGAATTGATTGGATTGTGCATTCTAAATATTAGATTTGATTGCATTATTGATTATAAAATTGCATGATTTTGAAAACCATCGAAATCTATTTAATCAGTTGTAGCTAAATTATATGGTTGTTATGCATTATTTATGTGACAGAGTTATCGAAAAACAACTCAGGTCGTTAAATAATTCCATATTATGCAAACATATTTTATAGAGCGATGTTGGCTCTAGATGTTGAATATTCGATGGATTTATAATTTGAATTGTTTAAATGTTTTTAAAATGATCCTCAAAATGAGGTTTTGAAGTTTATAAATAATTATAGAAAGTACAATATACATATAACTATTACGTATATAAAGAGTTTTATTTAAAAAAAATTGAGAATAAAGTTTTAGGATTTGATAATATTTTATGAAGTGTGTATGTATATATATAAATTTTGAAAGTAATTATACATATCTATATAGATTTCTAAACAAAGAAATTCTACTTTTAAGTATAACCCTTTTTACTCTTTTGCTATTAAATATGAGTTTATGGATTAAAAAAAGTGAGAAGTTTGAAAGTGAATTATAGATAAAATATTTTAGAAATCATTTTCTATATGATAAAATTATATTAATTGCTTTCAAACTATAACTATTATTAGCCTTTATTGTATTTAGCTTTTGGCTATTTTTATGCAAGATTGAATTAGATTTCTATCGAATTTTATGATTTTCTATGAAACAAAGAATTTTAATAAACAATTGAATTGTCAGGTGGTACTAGACACTTTGTACAATTCTTTTGATTATTAATATAATTTGTTAAGTAGAGTTTGAGTGGATTTTTTTTTAGTGAGTACTTGAACTATCTAGTATGGGACAGTTAGTTAAATTCTTGTGAGTGGCAGTAATTAACACTTTAGGGTTGTATTATCTTACGGTGTTTGGATTTTATTTGAGATCCCCGAAAGACGATGACTCATTTTTTATCGACCCGAGAGTCGATTCATTTTTAGATTTAGGTAGGCAGATTATTTGTTGGGGTTAGGTATGTTCTGGTATAACATAACTGCCCTTTTTGTTGTTTGGTCAGATGTCATATTGTAGCTCTATCAGTTTATTTATAGTGGACCAAGTTTACCTATTTCTTGGGGTTAGGTAAATTCATATAACCAATCTATTTCTTGGGGTTAGACTGTATCCTATTACTTGTGGTTAGGTCTGTGATGGGGTCACTTTCTTGGGTTTAGACTCCGTGTCGCACTATTTTATACTAATAATTAACTATCATAATTATTTCATTAGTAATGATTATTTCTTCGGAGATTTTGGGATAGATATTTAGTATCTTTTGGCTCTGGAGAAATTTTGAATCGTCATCACCATATTTTTTATGATAGTCCATTTGAGACTTGATATGGATTTGTAAAATGGCGATTGAGATTAATATGCCTTAGTATTATATGATTTTGGTTTCGGCATATTTGTTATGGCTTATTTTATTGTTAAGTCATATACTAATATGGATTTTAAACCACGATTTGGGTTAGTATGCCTTATTTTGATTGATTGGCTTTAGGAATATTTGAGATGATGTAATTTACAATTAAATCATAATTGGAATTTGGAATTTTTGATTCTATTTGATATGCCTTTTATTTATTATTGAGGTTAAGCATATTTGAGTTGACTTAGTTATGATTAAGTCCTATATTCATGATACAATATCTCAGCATTTTATTTAGATATAGTCTGATCCGTTTATTATTTTTAATAATACTCGGGTCAGGCCGAGACCTTACAGGTACAAGGACTAATTGACTTTGGATTTTGTGCTAGCACTGGAGAAGACTATTTTTACTGTTTTACTTTACTTCACCATTTTTTATATTGATACTTAAGAGGATATTTCATGTATAACATTTAGTAGTCACCGTGCACCAGATACTGTATTTGATGCGATGTATATATTTATGTAGGTCTAGTACTGCTATTTTGTAGATTCATATTTTATTATATTATATGACGTATATTATTCCACCATGATCTATTATTCTGATTCTAATATATTTATATTACATACTATTCTGAATATGTTTAATCGGTGTGTTTATTATTTTGCATTAATACTGTACGCGTCAAATTTTTTAGTTTAGATCTTCAAAAGGGAGTAAAGACATGTTAGTGTTAGTACAAGATATATTCACATCCGATCGTCCTTAATCAGCCGTATTCTCCGTGTTATTAGACGAGATTACTTGTAAATATTCTTTTATAATATGGGTATAGCGGTGGGGTCATTGCAGCTTGGTATCAGAGCTATGTTCAGAACATTATAAAATATAATTAGCACATAGTCGAGATCTAAATCTAGTGAGATTTAGAGTCCCGTCCCTTGGGCGTGCAAGGTAGATTCTAAAATTTATTTCCTAATTTGCATATAAATATAATAGGGACGTATTTGTAGAAAATTTTGAAGTAATTTAAGAATTTGATTATGAAATTGATTCTAAAATCGGAACTTACTTCTGTAAAGAGTGAGATTTAATGGATATTATAAATAAGTAGATGAATTAGAATTAAATTGTTGTGTCCTGATTTGTTAGTGATCATAATGTGCTGTGGAAGCTGGAAAATAGCTTTCCGCCGAAGGCAATTGTTTGTTTATTTGATTAGAATATTTATTGTTTGCATTAATGTTTATTTTTGTTTATGCTTAGTTTAAAATGTGCAATCGAATAAGAAATTATCACTCTAAGAATTTATAATCCTATATGAATCTGGATGAACCCAATTATTAATAAAAGCCAGCTGTTTCTACAAAATAGATATGCTAGGGAATAATAAAATGCGTAAGCAATTAATAGTTATAAAATATAGAATGGTAAATAATATGCATCTAATTAAATTTGAAATTGGAAAATATACTTAATAAATAAAATAAGAAAAAGAATAGATTGGTTGATAGAAGCTTGGTTGTTTTAAAATTGTAAGTGATTTAGAAAAATTAATATTGAATATGAATCGTTATCGAGAGTTGAAACTTGCTCAATGATAATAATAATAATAATAATAATAATAATAATAACTTAGATGTCTTTAGAAGTGCGGTTACTATAAGAAATATTGAAAATTTAAATTTATAGGGAATGTTGATTCATGTGTGATTATAATTAAGATGAATTAAAAATTTGATGTTTGCTTGGGCTCTAAATTTTTGAATGCATGTGTTATGGAATTGTTAGCAGTAAATAATTATTTTATGATAACATTAAGATTGATTAAAAGAATTTTGATGAAAGCAAACATCTATTTGAATTAAAACCTATATCAGATATAAATATATGTGAAATTTAATTATATTTATTATAGACAAACAAATATTTTGTAAAGGCACAAAGTACTAAGAGATATGTTTATATCATATTGAAATTTAATATTGTGTTAAATTGCCCATTGAGTGTTTTAAGAATTCTGGTCGATGCGCCTGATCATTGTTATCGATAGGGATTCCTAAACACTAGTACGGGACATTCGAACACAACGTTTTGGGAAATAAAATATTTTTATAAATAATATTTAGTACTACATATAATATTTTTGAAAAGAAGATATAATTTTGAAATAAGTTAAATATTTTACAGAATAAAGAGAATAATTTTGGAAAAGTATTTTAACGGTAAAATAATATTTTATAGAAGTGTATAAATTATATCTTTGAAAGAGATATCTTGGGATTTTTGATAAATAAAATAAAGTATGTCAAATGAGAGTAGGATTTATATTTTAAATAAATGTAGCATTTATAAAATCTTATATATTCATTTACAAAGAGGCATGTTAAACAAATTAGGTGTGGTATAAATGTTTTTGAATATTGTATTGGCGTTGTAATAAATGTTAGGATTTTTATTTATATGAATTTCTAATTTAAGTGAAGTTTTAAATAAAATTATAATTCGTTCATCAATATAATAAGTTATTAATTGTTGAATACTTTGATTTAGTAGATAAATATTTTCTCAAATATGAGTTCGCAAAATAAATACGATTTAATAGCACTTTTATAAAGTAAAGATAAGAGAGAATTTATTATTTTGTATAAGGACATGCTGTACAAAAATAAATAAATAAATACAAAGTAACACCTACGACTATTCATGTCTAATGATTTTGAATCACTGCTTAACAACATTGTTTTACCAGCCTATGTAACATATTTTGAATTGTAGATTAAGGCAAGATGGTATCCGCAATTCACTACTAAGTGATATTTGGTTGAAATTGTTCACTACCATTCTTTTCCATGATAATGCATGGTTCAGACTTAATCTACCATGCATTTTACCTTTTAAAACTTTGTGTGATTATATAATTGAATGGTTTTGCAGGAATATGCTCTTTAAATATATCATACCTTACATAGACATGATGGAAAACATTTTATTTAAATCCAATTTTTATATTCTGTGAAACTAAATCATATTGTCTGGAAAATTAGGTTTTGATCATGATGGTTGACGCTTGATGCACTGAAAGTAAAGCATTATGGTTTTGTTTTCTTTTGTTGAAAAAAAGTCATTTAAATAATGGTATGTATTTTCCATAAGAAATCAGAGATGGTATAAATGGTATATATGTATGTTTGATACATATCTCTTTATTTGTACTTAAACTTAGTAGATTTATTTTACTTTACTTGTTGCGCTAAAATAGGTTATGAGTTTCATCACTTTACCAATTTTTCAAATTTAAATTAGCAAATGAAGTTAAATTGACTTATTTGAATTTATTAAAAGAAGGCATATGTTCTCTTTGCTATTTGTTGGAAATGTATCAATACACCTATCACAAAAGGATGTATATAGTCGCCTTTTCCCTCACAGGCTAAAACTGAAACCTAGGTGTAGGACCTGTAAATGTTTATTGTACCAGTTAGAATTATAATGGTGTAATATATAAAATTTTAAAACTTCAAGCTATATATAAAATGATAATCTATATAATATTCAATGCTGGTTGCCTATTTCTTAGAAGAAAACTACATGAAGAGGAATAACCTCTCTACTTAAAATTTTCATATAGGCAAAGTGTTGTATGATCTCCCTACTTGAAATAATATCAATAGGCTTGTAGCTTGATACAATTGTTTGCCATTGGCCTGTGAATGTTTGAAACATTAGAACTTTTAAACCCTACGCATACATTTTTGATTGCACTTGCACAAAGCTAGAAATTACTACTAGTGATATTCATACTTATATAAGCTTGATCAATACATTTGGATATGTTATGAAGAGCGAAAAAATGGCTGCTACCACAGAGCATCAGCATATGAAAATAAAAGGCTGCTGGCATATGAAAAAAATTAAAAAAATAAAGTGGTTGCTGCAACAGAGCTACAGCATACGAAAAAAAATTAAATTGAAATGTTGTGTGTTATATTGAAGTCTAACCCGCATCACACTTATAGTTTGACTGTAAAAGCCAAATATAAGAATTAAGATGGTTATTAAGCATGTTTGTATAGGATTGTTACATAACATTTCATATTAGAACCGTTAACGTAAATGCAATGTCTGTGATTACTACTGTCGATGCACTTAGAACTACAAGTATCTTTGTATCTACATAGTCCTATTAAGGGGGATAGTTTGCGTGAAGGTTGATCATTGTCTGTATGGTGATCATTGTCTAACATATTTCAATTTGTTAAAATGAAGAAAACATAAAAGGATACATAACGAAGAAAGATAACGTTTACATATATTGTGGTTTGGTTTTATCTTTGATAATTTTTGTAAATCCTTACTAGTTAGTTGCATTACCTTATGAATACATGCTTAGGTGTTTGACTTGAGTTAAGTATAGGTACTTAGGAAGGCACTAGTGCGACTATGCAATGGTTTTAGCTTGGTTTTGCTCGCAAATTAGTAAGGTAAGTTGCTTTAAAATGCTAAAATAAAGGTACACCATCAGGTTAAAAATATTATTATATTTTGTGTTTTCAACCGTGTGGTCGATGTATATCATATATATTATATTTATGAAATTGTGAACGACTCTCCATACAAAGGAGGCTCTGCCGATTTTTTTCGTAAATCTGAATACTTAGAAAGTAAAAAAATTCATATGCGAAGGAATAAAAGTTAATTAATGAGTTTATTTTAATTTATAACACATGACATGATTAGTTCAGGTAATAATTACTTAAGGAATTGAGTGAATTTCAATTTGATTGTAGATTTCAAATTAAGTTAGTGCTTGTGTGAGAATGACGTCTCCTTATAAGAAATTGCGAGGACGCAATATTCACAATGGGAGAGATATGTAACAACCATGTTTTAAGTTATAATATTAAACTAATTTAATTAAAATAGAAGTGTTTGAACTCGAATTTTGACAATTTAATAAAGTATTTTTGTAATAAAATTTAAATAGTTAATAATTCCTTTTAAGATAATATATTAAAATTCAAATAAATATTTTAATGGATATAAAATGTTTTAACATGTAAACAAATTTTACACCACTGAAATATTTGAACGTCCATGTGTCTTCGACGACCGTCTAGAGACGTTGGGCCTACTGTGGTAGCCGTCAGAAATGTTATGATGAAGGCTATTGGAAGCCGTCGGAAAAACTGTTCGGCGGTGGGTTTACTTGCGATGGCTTTTTTCGTTAGTTTCTGACAACTATCGAAAATTGTACGTTTTCTTGTAATGTTAAGGAAAAAAATAAAAATAAAACAATACAACACATTCCTTAACAATAAAGTTCAACCCATACCTTATTCCCAAACTTTCTTTTTAGTATCCTTAACTCCAAAACCCGTTCACTCCTTTTTCTAGAGTACCCTATATCGAAAAATTGAAAGCCCACAATCTCATTCATGAAAAAAAAAGATAGGATAAAGAACTCGATTATGCATGTAAAGAAACCTTTTATTTTGAACAAGATTAGTTATCGAGTTAGATTTACATAACAAATTACATAAGTACCCCTAGGGCATATCCTTAACTCCATAAGATCTAAATCTAGTCAAATCAGGATCTAAAGAGGAAAGAGAAGAAAGGTGACACATTTAATTGTTAACATCTTCCTCTTTTACAAATACCAATATTTAGTGGAACAAAATTTAACATTGTTTTGATTAATGACAAGCTATATAAAATATTTGTGTGTACTAATCATTTATGTAGGAGATTTGTTGCAGATTCAAATTCAGAGTGTTTGAAGTTGTTACTTTCTAGTCTAGAGTCTGTATATCATTTAGTAATTTGTTAAAATCTCTCCTACATTGATATATATATATATATAAAATCGTATACACACATGCACAAGTATGCACAGCAGGCTGAAAACAGTCAGCTGAATGCATTCATTCAAATGGCTGAATACTAAAACAAATTTATCGTTTCACAATATTCAGCCAGCTGAATGAATAAATTCAGCCGGTTGAATTAGGCTGAAATTAGCCTATTTCCTTGCTGTCTTCGATTTAATTCAATTCGGAAGGCTGAATTTATCCAACTGCTATTTTCATGAACAGACATTTCTCTTTATTGACGAGTAACGTCTTCAAAATCAACTGTTGCGCCTGTTTCTTTTCAGTATAATTTTTCATCTATGGTTGCAACCTTTTAAATTCTATAAATAGATTTCAGAATTCAACAAATAATTTAACCAAAACCGATTTTAATATTCTTGAATTCTTATCTATTATCTATTTTCAAACTGCACTCAAACTGCTTACATCCTCTGATCGTTGATCACTTTATCTTCCTCAATTCTCAATGCATATTTATCATAAAGGAGAAGATTATAGAAAGATTGCACTTAATTGACTAATCAGTGCTATTTAAAGAGCATACTGCAGTCAGATACTTTTGTTATTTGTAAAGATGTCCTGTTCAGTTGCTCAGGTAGTAGAAGTCCTATTTGGTTGCTTAGGCGGTAGAAGTCCTATTTGGTCGCTCAGGCGGTGTAAACCTATTCCTTGGGGTTAAGTGAGGGTTGCTAGTTTAATTCCAGAAGGAGTCTGGGACGGAACGTAGAATGGGAGTTCAAACTAGTATAAAAATATCCGGTGTCATTTACTTTACTGCTTTTACTATTTACTTACTTATTCCGCACATATAGTTTATCCATATTAAATGATCCTATAGCACAGTAACTTACATTTGGTATTAGGGCATAATGACTATCATTTGGTATCAGAGCAAAGCAATCATATAACCATAACATAATTATCTGATGTTGTTTTAATATGGAAAACAACACCAGTACGATTTCTAACACTACCTTTTTAGAAGGTCAATCTACTGCATGACCACCCCTATTTAATGGAATGAACTATAACTATTGGGCTACTAGGATGAGAATCTTTATACAAGCATGTAGTTATGAAACCTAGAACATTATGCAATTTGAATATATTATTCCTACTACTGAATATTCAACATGGTCTAACACAAAAAATTAGATGCTACTGCAAATGCTAAAGCTATGAATATGTTATATTGTGCATTAGACAAAAATGAGTTTAATAGAATAAGTATGTGAAAAACTACTCATGAAATTTGGCTACACTTAAAGTTACACATGAGGGAACTAATAAAGTCAAATAAAGTAAAATTTCTATGCTCAAAAATTAGTTCTAAAATTTTAAAATGAAGCAAGATGAGACTATAAATGAAATGTACTCTAGATTTCAAGATATATATCATTCCTTGATAGCATTAGGAGAAACTTACACAGATTTTGATATTGTTTCAAAAATCCTCAACTCACTAACGGATGAGTGGGAATGAAAAGTCTTAGCAATCGAAGAAGTTAATGACAAAGCAAGTAAGAAGAAAAAGAGAATTCACGACATATCTTCACATACACTTCATATACTTAAGGATTTGATTATAGGAGGTTCGTACTATCAGTGACAAATCAGTGTTATTAAGAACACACAGTGTCAGATATTATTTTGTATTAGTGAAGTCCTTTTCTACAGCCGAGGCGAAAATCCTGTTTAGTTGCTCAGGTGTCTGTTCTGCTACTCTAACTGTATATACCTATTCCTCCAGGTTAAGTAAGGGTTTTGTAGTTGAAATTCCAGAAGAAGTCTGGGACTGGACGTAGAATAGGAAGTTCAAACCAGTATAAAAATTCCTGGTGTGCTTGTTCTATTTTACTTATTTCCATTTATGTTGCTATTATCATCTGTTTCCACATTTAGATTTAATTATATTCATTACACGATCCTACACACTTTCATTTGGTATCAGAGTAAGGAATCTTATAACCGTTACACAGTTATCTGATATTTTGCTAATATAGAAAACAACATCAATACTACCACTAACACTAGTTTTATTAAAGGTCAATCCACTGCACGACCTCCATTTTTCAATGGTCTGAACTATAATTGTTGGGCAATTCGTATGAGAATCTAAATCAAATAGCTTTGAATCATGGAATATTACACAAAATGAATACACTCTTCCTACTGGAGCATACTCCACTTGGTCAAACACACAAAAATTAGATGTCACTGCCAATGCTAAAGCTATGAACATGTTATTCTATGCACTAGATAGAAATGAATTTATTGTGTTAGCATGTGTCAAACTGCTTATGAAATATGGAGCACATGTAAAATAGAACAAGCACACCAGGAATTTTTATACTAGTTTGAACTTCCCGTTCTACGTCCGGTCCCAGACTCCTTCTGGAATTTCAACTATAACAACCCTCACTTAACCCGGAGAAATAAGTATATATAGTCTGAGCAGCAGAATAGACACCTGAGCAACTGAATAGGATTTTCGCCTCAGCAGCAGAAAAGGACTTCACTAATAAAAAATAATATCTGACACTGTATTTTCTTAATAACACTGATTTGTCACTGATAGTACAAACCTTCTATAATCAAATCCTCAAGTATATGAAGTGTATGTGAAGATATGAAGAGAAGATAATGCTAAGAATCAAAGATTATGAAAGTTATTTGTAGATCAAAGCAGTAAAAACAAATGTTCGCTGTTTGAATGCGAATATTAAAGCATAAGAAGAGTATTAGAAAGTTAGAATGAAAATCGGTGAATGTGAAGTGTTTGGGAGTATGTATATATAGTAGTTGAAGAGTTACTGCCATTGGTGAAGACGAAGAGGAGCATCTGTTTTCGTTCAGAGAAGGGTTGCTTCCTTTCACAGAAGAAGATGTCTTTTCCAAAATATGGCAGTTGGTCTCGGGTCAGTCGACGGACTATGCAATAGATTTAAAAAATAAACAGTGCATGTCGTTTACGTACACAGTCTGTCGACTGGATGATTTCAGCCAGTCGACTGGCTGAGATATTTTTTGCATATTATGATTCTGTTTTGTTTAATTATGGGAAACATGAAGTGCAGACTACTTGAGGATAGATTATAACAAATTTCTAAGACAGTGAGGACATAGATTAAAAGTCTTGATATAGCCATAGTCCTTTGATTATCTCTTTTTGTCATGAATTCTCTTTTTCTTCTAACTTGCTCTGTCATGAATCAAAACTAGTGATTCAACATTCTCCCCCTTTTTGATTGATGACAAACCTGTATATAAAAGTGCTAGAGAACAAATATAAAAACTCCCCTGAATATATGATACTTCTTGTACCTGCATAAAGATGATTAGGACAATTCTTCTCCCCTTTTGTCATCGACAAAAAGGTGACACTACACCAAATCAATCATTTTGCAACACTTATTTCGTTGGGATTTGTATATAACCGTTACAAACTACTAACAATTGTTTTTGTTGACTTCCTTTGTCACATTTATAACGGTTAGAATATTTGGTACTCTGGTAAATAAGATGATGTAAGGAGGGCAAGCCAGTAATTTTTCTTTACATCCTAGTTCTATTGTTTCTAACGTATTAGCAAACCCCTCTCTCTCTCCTTGTACGAATCTAGGGTTTGTTTCTTATTTCGCCTCCTTCATTCAATTTTTTCGCCAAATCGAATCTATTTATTTAAAGGAGCTGCAGTTGCAAACTGCAATTGTCCGCCACCTTCGACGGCGATTGTCCACAGCATTAACCCTAACTTCCTCTCTGCCTTCGACGTGCTTCTTTCCTCCTCCGCCTGGATCAGGTACTCTCATATTTTTTGCTTTTTGCTTCTTGCTAATTCTGCTCCATTATTGAGTTGTCCTCAACCTTCTTTCTGCTAATTACCATTTTACTTATCGGCCATCTGCACGTGGACATAAACTCCAGGTGAGAGAACAGTACAATGCAGAGCAGTGAATGCCAACTTTTTGTAAATAAAATAAAATGATATTGTTATATTTTTCTATCCAGCAAGTAAAATTTTTATACCTTGTTGGTGTTATTACCGATGTCCAATCTTTAATTGCAGATATGGGGGAGTGCAAAGGTGAATTGCAGGCTGCTGCTGCTGTTGAAGTGAGTTAGAACAAAATTTAAAACCAAGTGAATGAGATGCAAGAATTGCTGCCACTAGTTTGGGGATCATCCCACCAAGCAATTTTGATGCCTTTTTATGTCGACATCATGAGAAGGATAAGACACTAAGGATTTGGACGTCACCATCCAAGTGCATTTTAGATAAGGCCAGCTTCCAGTTTTATTATTTATTGGTTTCAGGCATTAAACTAGAGATTTCATTTTATCATTTTTTGATGTTATTACAATAAAACATGGGTGTTATCAGTAATTTATGCTAACTACGTAGCATTAAGCTATAATTCTTTATGTCTTTGTGGTAGTTTTAACTGTACAATGCTATTGTTCTGTTTGTTTGTTCTTTTTAATTTTACTTTTCTACATATCTTATGCTAGGTTAGATATGTAAATCAATACAATTTATGGAACCATTTAATTGTGGCATATTTTTGGGCTCTACCAAACTTCAAGATTAATTTTGATTTTCATTTTTTAAACACTCTTAATAACTAGCATGTTACTGAGATTAATGTTTTATACTGACATCCAATTTTAAGACATTCATGTACTTCAGGTTATGTATTTGTTTCGCTTAGCTTATCAGCCAGTTGCTCTTGAATTGAAAGGTTATAGAATTAGTTAAACAATATTTTTGCTTTCTAAACTAATAGTTGGTCATTCATCATTCTTTTCCTTCATATTCCCATTCATAACTAACTATAAGTTGGAAGGATAAGAGATGGCCATATAATATCGTAGTTAAAATAAAATGTCCCCGGCTAGAAGTGAAATTAGTTACGCTAACAGGTAAGGTGAAATTAAACTGACACCTTTCTTTCTTTTCTATGAACTTGACTTCTCTTGCCTATGATCATCATCTTAAATGGTAATGCTTGCAGCTTGAGTTGTTGCTAGGTGTTTGGGTTTATCCCCTAGAAATACATTAATATTCATTCATTTATTTATTTATTTAAAAAAGGAGAAATTTGACATCTCCTTTTGTACTAGATTATGTTCGCGTGATGTACCTTTTACGACCACACCTTTAGTATTAATGATTGTTCATCAAAAGAATACAAAAGAAAGAAGGGAAAAAAAGAAAAGAGAAAGCATCAAAAAGATGATACGAGATGGATGAAACTAGATGTAATAGCTGTAGGACGTATTAAGAATGTGCAACGGTTTGGTACTTTGGTGTTGATTTAATATTAATGTTAAGTTACTATGCTATTTTTAATTAATTTTTTCACTTTCATATTGGATATTGAATAACCAGGTAGTAGTACTTACACCATGTGAATATTGAAGTAGTTAGATTTGGGGAATTTAAATTTTTGTAATTACACAGTAATAGAGAAGTCTGTGCTATACTTTTTATAAAAGATTATCGTAGTGGAATTAAAAGAAGTGTAGAAATCAATGCCACAGTAAACATGAGAGTAGAAGAATCAGATTTGGAATGACTGGAAGAAAATGGAGGACCATTGCTTCAAAAGTTGATGACTAAATCAGTTTCGGATGAGAAATTTGGTTTTCAGAATGGATCAAAATATACATTAGAAAAGTTTGAGAAATACGCAGATGTCTTTCGGAAGCATTATTTTGGCGTAAACAGTAGAAATGATGAGAGACTTTCGATTGATGAAATTGAAGGCAAATATTGGTGGTGGATTGTTTGTAAGGTGCACGGTGGGTTTGCCTTGGTTGTTTTAGGTGGCATGGTAGTTGATTGAGATGAAGATGGAGAAGTATGAAACAGACAATCAAACAAGATAACTAAATAAATAAAGAAAACTGAAATAAAGGAAATAAAGATAAACTTGTTCATTTGACTTCATTCATGGCTTCTTCATGCTTACATAGGATGCTATATACTATTTAAATTGGAAAGGAGAAACCAAACTATTATCATTGGGACAAGTGTATTCTATTAGTGTTCTGTTCGCTTCAGGATTAGTGGACTTCAAAAGAATTCCCAATAATTCATTTTTTTAAAGTAGTAAAAGTATTTTATTCTTATTCCTTTTTTTTAAATGAAGTTTCTTCTCATTTTTAATCCCTTTTATAGAAACTAACAAATATTTCGTTATCAAAGTCCCAGCCACATCCAATAGTTTCATTCACAAATCAACTTCATTTACCATGAAAGTGAGATTTCTTTTTTTAGAGAACTGCTGCTTCTTCCATCTTTCGATATCAAATCAACATTATGGGCAATGAAATCAAAACTTGAATTTTAGTACCAAATCTTTTATTTATCGTTGTCATCGCTGCAACTTCGTACACGTCTACAAGAATTGGATTTGGTGACAAGTCAGAAGTACTATTTTGATGTCTTTAGATTTGATGTAGCTCTCCTTTAGTCTCATGTGTTGGTAAGACTGTTACTTACTTTTCCCCCAAATTTACTATGTTGCACTCTTATTTTGAGCCTACTACCTATGTTTCGTTCCATATTTTTTTATATGTTGTAGTTGACATGTTTGTTTGGTTTACTATGTTACTTTTAAAGTTATATTTAAGGATGTAATTATGACTAAAGAGAAGCATCATTTGGAAAGTGTGAGATTTGGAGAAAAATTAAAGGGGGTACAATGCATGAAATTTTGTATATTCAAAGAAACACCGATATGAGATCGGACTTAATCATAAGAATTGCTAAAGTATCTGAAGTCGCCATTTCACGTCTCATAAGTAAAAAGGAAATGTTGCGACTAGGGTTATGAGTTTGAGATAATTGTCGTTTATTCGGTGGGTTGTTGAGTATAATATACTGAAGTTATACATAGTCGGTAACTACAAATACAACAAATTTACACTGATTATCAGATACTCGGCATGGCTCTGGCCGAATCATCATAAGCAGAGCATTCAACTCTCTATACTGAATTCTATGTTCATGCGTTGCTTTATTCTGCACTAAAACTTGCTATGTTCATCAATTTACCCTGTTTTTCTAAATAAATATATAAAGTTCGGAGGGTTATGAGAAAGACAATGATGAATTTAATTTTTCTCCTTACATATTGTTCACTATAAAACATTCAAATTTATTAAAGTTAGTATAAAACATTCACTTATGAACATCACTATAATCTTAATGGTACTTGGTCTGCATTCAACATGGTACCTAATTTGCATTCACAGTGGTACTTGATTTTCTTTGTACAATAAAACATTCATGGTGGTACTTAGGATGTTGACTTCTAGATTGTATGGGTATAATTTGGAAGATGATAATAATAATAGGTTGAAAGAGATCAAATGGAAGTAAGAATTTTTTAGAAAAGTATTTTATTATAGCACGGAAATACATATACTATATACATACACTTTAACTAGCTACTAGGCTTGCATGATAAAAATCTTCCAACCTTACATGTTTGCATTATTTTCCCTCTCAATTTTTTGACATAAGCATACATCCAGTGAAAGGTAAGCATACATCCATAGAAAAGTATTAAATTTATGAAATGTCGGTTGAATTTGATTTTAGTTCAGATTTATGGGTCATTCTGTTATGTGAGAAGCGGTTAATTTTCATAAACATCCACCATAAGTTAGTAGTTACGCACCATAATCTTATTTATTCTACAATTTTAATATGCATAACATTGCAATACAAGTGGAAACTGGCTAGTGCTAATAGACTTAAACCGTACCTTCAAAAATGAATTGTAACCATTAATGTTTGTTGATTTATGTGTTATATTATATTTTAGGGACTTGAGCTTATACCTTCTAAGAATTTCACGTCAGTGTCAGTTATGCAAGCAGTTGGATCTGTTATGACAAATAAATACAGTGAAGGATACCCTAGTGCTGGATACTATGGAGGAAACGAGTATAATTCTAGTACTGCAAATTTCATAGATTTATTAATAGAAGTAAACATGAAAGTTTAGTGGTTTTCTGCGTTTTCTTGATAGATATATGGACATGGCAGAGACTCTGTGCCAAAAGCGTGCCTTGGAAGCTTTCCGTTTGGATGATGAAAAGTGGGGAGGTAACATATGTGCACTTTTGTTTAATACTGATGAAGAGAAACCAAGATTCACATTTTTTTACCCTTTGTTTATTTTGGCACCTATATGATAGTTGTCATGGAACAATTCAGATCACATGTTGTTAGTGAAATGAGATTCTTTAAGAAGTCTATTGCCCTAACAAAAGTACATCATTTCAAACATAGGATTGTGCTGCAAAAATTCTTTTCTCACTTTATGGCATGTGACTACTACAAGTGAAACACTCGGTATTTTCCTCAAATTGAATAACTATGGGAACATCTTATTTTGACTTCCAAGCATCTGTTATAGCATCGTAATCATGCAATTATATGTATTACTTAAATGTTTGCACTTTGCTGTCTTGTTTCTTATCTTTAGAAATGCATACTGTTATAGTTATGAACTCACCATTTGTATCTTTTTATGCGTTCCTACTTTTTTCACCCCAATAGGTTCTTTTCATACTTTGATAGGTTTTCAACAATATAAATCGTTTGTCTCTCATGGATCTTGCAATGAATGTGCAATCGTTGTCTGGATTCCCTGTAAATTTTCAAGTATATACAACACTTTTGAAGCCGCATGAGAGAATAATGGCACTTGATCTTCCACATGGTGGGCACCTTTCACATGGGTATCAGGTATGGTGGGTTTGGTAGTCATCATCAATAGTTCTTAGCTGCTAGAATCTTTGCATATCCTTGTTACTATGCTTGTTATATCTGAAACTGTGTTTTAAAGTTTGTTATATATACTATGCTTATATGCCATAATTTGTGGTGTTGGTATGAAGTATCCTTTGTGGTGTTTGTATGAAACATAAATATTTGGTGTTGTTCTAATTATTGATCGTAAGTTTTCTTAATGTTAATACTATATATTTTTTGTATAGATTGTTTGTAGCTGTAATAAAATATTGGTGCTATATAGTTTGTTTGATATTGTTTTAGTTATCACGGTTATAAGTGTTAGAAAATAACCGTTCGTAATGGTTATAACTGTGATATAATTTGCATTTGTCACGGTTATAAGTGTTAGAGTTTCCTTTTTGGTAATGGTTATAAATGTTAGAAAATATTGTTCTGTCACGGTTATAAGTGTGATACTATCTAAATTTTCCACGGTTATAAGCGTTAGTAATAACCATTTTATCACGATTATAACTGTGAGTAAATACAGTCCTGTCACGGTTATAAGTGTGATAATATCTAAATTTATAATGGTTATAAGCGTGAGAAATTACTATTTTTATCACGGTTATAACTGTGAGCAAAAGTGTGACTGAATTTGCCCACGGTACCTATTTTAAGGGTTATAACCCTAACAAATTAGTTTTGTCACGCTTATATCCGTGAGGAAATTGCCTTTCTTGTGTTGTGAGATATAGCAAAAATAATTTCTATATAAAGTACAAAAATAAATATCAAGGTGAGACTATTTAGTACAAGTCTCAAAAGATAAATAATTAGCAAGTTTCAATATGTTTAAATTGACAATAAAGTTACAGATAAGCAAATAGTTCATACCATACTCACCCACCAAAAAAAAACTATTCATCAAGATCCCAATTGTACTCTCCCTCCGGTCCGGGCTCCTTTCCTGGTCTAGAAGCGCCTTGAGCACCACTGCCTGCTCCACTAGTGTCGCTACTAGTATGCTCCTCTGATGTAGACCATGTAAATCGAGGTGCTGGATGTTTTCCTTGGGCAACAGACATGGCAGCAATTGAAGCAGAACATAATAATGCATTCCATAATGTAGAAAAGAAGCCTTTGATTTTATTAAGCTTCTTATCCATTTTCTTGAGCCTAGAATCCAAAATAAGTTGATTGTGGGAGATAATTTCTATGGATTCACGGGTACTGGAGGAAGTAGCTAAGCGAATATCACCTTCTTCGTTTTTTACTTCCTCCAAAATCCTAGCCCCCATTTTTCTTTCAAAAAAATCCTCAAAACCACCAAATTAATGGCCCCTCCAAGATCAAAATGCTCAAAACAAGGTTCTTCATCCTTTGTTGATACTCATGTTGCTCGTTGGCTATATGATGCAACTGCAATCGAATGATGGAGAAGATGAAAAACTCTAGAGTTTTTGAAGGCTCGTTCATGGTTTATTCTGATTTTGGTGCTTACTCTTGATGCAAGGGTATAAGAATTGTCCTAATCATCTTTATGCAGGTACAAGAAGTGTCATATATTCAGGGGGAGTTTTTATATTTGTTCTCTAGGACTTTTATATGCAGGTGTGTCATCAATCAAAAATGGGGAGAATGTTGAATCACTGGCTTTGATTCATGACAAAGCAAGTTAGAAGAAAAAGAGAATTCACGACAAAAAGAGATAATCAAAGGACTATGGCTATATCAAGACTTTTAATCTATGTTCCCACTTCTTGGAAATTTGTTAAAATCTATCCTCAAGTAGTCCGCACTTCATGTTTTCCATAACTAAACAAAATAGAAGCATACTATGCAAAATACCTCAGCCAGTCGACTGGCTGAAATCATTCAGTCGACTGACTGTGTACATATACGATATGCACTGTTTATTTTTTAAATCTATTGCATAGCCAGTCGACTGACCAAGAACGACCAGTCGACTGAACCGAGACCAACTGCCATATTTTCGGAAAGACATCTTCTTCTGCGAAAGGAAGCAACCCTTCTCTGAACGAAAATAGATGCTCCACTTCGTCGGAACCCTTCGCCAATGGCAGTAACTCTTCAACTACTATATATACATACTCCCAAACACTTCACATTCACCGATTTTCATTCTAACTCTCTAATACTCTTCTTATGCTTTAATATTTGCATTCAAACAGCGAACACATGTTTTTACTGCTTTGAATCTATAAATAAAATTCATAATCTTCAATTCTTAGCATCACCTTCTCTTCATATCTTCACGTACACTTCATATACTTAAGGATTTGATTATAGGAGGTTTGTACTATCAGTGACAAATCGGTGTTATTAAAAACACACAGTGTCTGATATTATTTTGTATTAGTGAAGTCCTCTTCTGCTGCTGAGGCGAAAATCCTGTTCAGTTGCTCAAGTGTCTGTTCCGCTGCTCAGACTATATATACCCGTTCCTCCGGATTAAGTGAGGGTTATTGTAGTTGAAATTCCAAAAGGAGTCTGGGACTGGACGTAGAACGGGAAGTTCGAACCAGTATAAAAATTCTTGGTGTGCTTGTTCTATTTTACTTATTTCCATTTACATTGCTATTATCATCTGTTTCCACATTTAGATTTAAGTATATTCCTTACTACACGATCCTACACACTATCACATCATTAGAAAGTGACTCGGACAATGATTCAGAGCAAGCCAACATTTGCTTTATTTCTACAAAAGATGAGGTAAGTGATCTAACTTCTAATGATCTTTTGGAAATCAATTTAGAATTATTTGAAAAATTAAAATGCAAAATAGAAAGTATAAAGAAGCTCTTGAAAAATTGAATAGAACTGAAATCAAGGTTAAAATGCTAAGAGATGAAAAGAAAATTTTAGAAGAAGAACTCCAAGTTACTTAAGGATCTTGTTCCAATATGACATCTCAACTTTCTCTGCTAAGTCAAGAGATAGAAATTCAGAAAGAAAAGAATGATGCTTTATTAATTGAAAATCATGACCTTAAATCAAATATCAAAATTTTAGAATTAGATAACTCTAGCTTTAAAACAATGTTAGAAGACATTACTAAAAATGTTTCTAATTTTAACAAAGGTAGAGAAAATCTTTCAAAAATTATAGAAAATTCTCAATCTATTTCAAATAAAAGAGGACTAGGATATAAACAATCTTCTAAAATCATTCCAAAGAAAAAGACTTCGTATAAAAGGAATAATAAAATGAGAAACCTAGTTCTAAAATTTTAAATTTTACCACTTCAATTAAAATTTGGGTTCTTAAAACAAATAATTCTTCAATGAGAAACAAGTATATAAAATCTTTTATAAAAACTGTTCATAAAAACAAAGATTTTATTTTCAAAAGAAATTCTGAACCCTCTTGGGTTTGGCTTCCTAAGACCTAACTCTTAGGACCCAAAATAAAAAGGTTGGTACTAATGTTAATTCTATATTTTGTAGGTACCATCCAAAAAGAGAGGAAAATGGATACTAGACAGTGGTTGCTCAAAACACATGACAGGAAACCAAGAGATGCTAACAAACATTAACTACTTAGATGGAGGCTCTGTTACATTTGGAGATAATTCCAAAAGATATGTCATTGGTAAAGGCGATGTGAGCAATAACGGTATATCTAATTTACCACTTATTATAGATGTTTTATTAGTTAATAATTTGAAACAAAACTTACTTAGTATTAGCCAATTGTGCAACAAAGGATTCACTATTTCTTTTTCTGAAAATAAGTGTAGTATTTTTGATCAAAATAAGAATCTTATTTTTGAAGGCTTTAGAGATAAAAATATTTATGTTTTAAATATGAATATACAAATATGTGTTTAATAGCCAAAGAAAATGATCCTTGGTTATGGCACAAAAGATTTTGTCATATTAATTTCAAAACTATAAATAAATTATCTAAAAATGATTTAGTAAAAGGTTTATCAAAAATGAATTTTAAAGTAAACCAATATTTGTGATGTGTATCAATTAGGAAAACTATCAAAATCATTTTTTAATCAAAGAAATTTTTTTCTACTATACAACCATTAGAACTATTATATTTAGATCTGTTTGGTCCAACTCAAATTCAATCAATAAATTTAGTAAATATGTATTTTTTTATAGTAGATGATTTTTCAAGATTTACTTGGACTATTTTCTTAAACAATAAAAGTGATACTTTTGAAAATTTCAAGAATTTTGCGAAAAGAATTCAAAATCTAAAAAATTTAAAATATTATAAATGATCATGGAGGTGAATTTGAAAATGAAGCATTTGAACATTTTGTAACAAAAAGGGAATTTACCATAATTTTTCTTTTCCTAGGACACCACAACAAAACGGTGTTGTACAAAGGAAAAACAGAACGTTACAAGAATGTGCAAGAACTTTGTTAAATGTAAACACATTACCAAAACATTTCTAGGCAAAAGCTGGAGCAATTGCTTTCTATGTTCTAAATCGTGTTTCCATCTGACCTTTAGCAAAACACACTCCATATGAACTGTTTCATCATAGAAAACCAAACATTTCTTATTTTAAAACTTTTGATTCAAAATGTTTTATCTTAAATACAAAAAATCAGCTTTGGAAATTCGATCCAAAATCCGATGGAGGAATATTCATAGGGTGCTCAAATCGAAGCAAAGCTTATCGAATTTTCAATAAAAGAACAAAAACAATCGAAGAAACGCTTCATGTTTCATTCGACGAAAATTTCAAATTTAATGAAATTTTTGATGATATTCTAAGACAATCATAAATATGGTTACTCAAAATAATTTTGAATAACATGAAAAAATTTCTAGTAATATTGAACAAAATAAAAACGTTGATCATAATGAAAATGAATTAAGATCTCCTCCTAGGATTTTACGAGATCACCCAGTAGAAAATGTTATAGGACATGTTAGAACTAGAAATCAACTTAATTAATTGGGCCATGTAGCTTTTCTTTCTAAAATCGAACCTAAAAATGCAAAAGAAGCATCTACTGATCACCATTGGATTATAGCTATGCAAGAAGAGCTAAACCAATTTGAACAAACCGAAGTTTGGGAACTAGTTCCTTGATCAAGTGGTCAAAGTCAGTGGTACTAAATGAGTTCTCAAAAATAAAGCAGATTAACATGGTAATATAACTAGGAATAAAGCTAGATTAGTTGCACAAGGATATAACCAATAAGAAGGAATCGACTACGAAGAAACGTTTGCTCCAGTTGCATGACTTGAAGCAATACGCATCTTACTGGCCTTTGCATGCTTTCATAATTTCAAACTTCATCAAATGGATGTTAAAAGTTCTTTCTTAAATGGGTATATAAAAGAAAATGTTTTTTTGAATAACCTCCGTTATTCAAACATGAAAATTTTCCAGACCATGTCTATAAACTTAAAAAAAACCCAATACAGTCTAAAACAAGCACCTCGTGCTTAGTACGAACGTCTTATAAGCTATCTAATAATTTTGGTTTTGAAATTGGGAAGATTGATTAACCTCTTTTTATTAAAAGAACTAAAAAGAATATTTTAATTATTCAAATTTATGTAGATGGTATTATTTTTGGCTCTACAAATGAAAAATTATGCTAGGAATTTTCAAAAATTACGACTAAAGAATTTGAAATGTCATATATGAGATTTCATGAAATTTTTGGATTTTGCAGTTTATTGAATTAGAGAATTGGCGTAGAAATTCCATTTTGATAATCTGATAGGGTATGCTCCAAATAATTTCAAAATTAATCATCTTTTGATCAAATTCTTTCTTGCTAATCTAAATTTGGATCACCATAATCCACAAAATCGTCAAGATTGTGCTTGGTCAATGGTTTGTGGCAATAAAATTTTCTTGCCTTTACAAAGTTATAAAATATTCTCAATTGTCCATATCAAGGTATTGATGTTGATGATGTTGAAGTTGATATGGATCATCGAGACGAGGTTTCACATCTTTTGTTGTCCGATCAACTTACAAATTTGAATGCTTTAAAGTCTAGCACCTTAAGGCCTCAAGCTTGCCTTATTCATCATGCATTGATTTGTTCTCTACAACCTATAATAGGGAGTTATGAAAAAGTTTATAAAACAAACTTTCAAGCTCTTTATTCTATCTACTCCAACCAACATGTGAATTTGGGAAAAATCATTTTAGATGAATTTCAAGACATCACAATCCGAAGAAAATACAAGACCATTCACTATGGTGCTTATATTATGCATATCCTTCTTAACTTCGACATTCCAATGCCCGACTCCGAATTTTCAAGCATTAGTGAGTTAGTCACAAAAACTTTAGGATTGATGGGTCTTCCTCACCAACCTCCTCTATAACAAATCATCTTCTTTCAACAATGGTCTCAAACTATTCAACAAGGTGCTCCACAATCTCGTGACACTTGTATTGCCACCTCTTCTCATACTCAACCGGAAGAAGAAGAACTGGACGATGATTTAATTCAAGAGGTTGGCCCTGACACTCCGTTCAGACAAGCTATCATCACTCTCTCCCGAATCAATCCAAACTTCATCGAGATATTAAGGCTCTTGAAAAAAGATGGGAAAGAAATTCAACTCAATAAAAGGTCTTCTTAATAAAATATGGGATAAAATTTCTTGTTCCAGGTCTACATCCACTGAATTTCACAATCCATCTTCTTTTCAATTGTCATCTTCAAGTTCGAATTCCAATGATGATCAGCCTTCTCTCTACCTAGTTTTAATTATTATGGTTTCTACTATTTTAATCAATCTTCTATGTAAAGGTAAGGATTTTCGACTCCTGAAAGTCGACATTAATACGACCACTGTATCAACTGCCGAGCAATCGAAGGCCGGAAAACCGTACTGTTAGGGTTAAAGAAGAGGTAGAAAATAGAAGAAGAAAGAAAAGCAACAGAACAATATCAAAATCTCACAATCACAGCGGAACAACATATAATAGGTAAATGAATTTCTTTAAAACAAAGAACTATACCAGTTATTACATTACATCACATTACATTACATTATCAGAGTTTACAACAACAAACAGCGGAAAAGAAATACTATATACTAGTTGACACGCCATGCCATCCAGCTTGCTCCTGATCTCCACAGCAACTCCTGAATTCTAGAATGACCTGATAACCTTACTCTAGACTGACCGTGTTAAAATTGGTGGGCACCCAGAGTTTAGGAAGGAAACAGTAAACTCCAGGTCAGTCACGGGACTGGTGTGAGAACTTAAAATAGTTTATCTTTAAAAATAAACAAAGAAATATCATAAATTAGATTCGCAATGCTTTTTAGAAAATGAGACTTCCATAAGGCCTCCGCACGCACACACAATGCAAACGCAGAATCGGAGGAGATTTCTCCTTATGATGGTCAAATATGCTTGATATGCAAAATTTTCTTTGATATTATTATTATAAGTGCAAATGTAGAAAAACATTTCGAAAGTAGAATATAAATCTTAGCCAACATAGACATTCTGAACTATGCCTACTATAGCTACCATCTAAACAGTGGTGACCACCATAAGTAAATAGCAGGTTCTACAACTAAAACCGTACAAGGTGCGTATTGGAGTTTGGATTTCCAATAAATGGTCAGGCCAAGGAACTTTCCATTGCCACATGGGTACGCCTCTAGAAAGACGCCCGAGAACCTAACCGGATCTCTGCCAACACAAGGCCGGGTTACCCCTAGCTGGGTAACTACTGACACGAATATGCCATCCCCCGATCGTAACCGACCTAAATCCCGGGATTCACCAACAACCACAAAATAATAAGTTTGCAGCAACAACATAGGTTAAGTATCAGGGCTCCATACCATAATACCACCTCTATCCAGAAGGAATGACATACATAAAGGGAGCGCGATCCCCTAATAACCTTGCTGCATCATTCCTGTTTTGACCATTTTCAGGGTGTGAGGTCCGACGAGGTCTCGTCCACAAAGCTATGCTTTATACAAAAGCCACGCTTTGATCAACAAATGCTCAACAGCACTTCGTATGCCACATTACCAATTTGGGAATATATTACTAGTAACCATCAACTACATAACCTCTGAGCTCGTACGTCTCAGAGAAGGGTGTTAAGCTAAGAGAATAAATTCTTCGCCACAAATGGAAATATATTTGATAGAAACCAGCTTTGCATCTCAAATTGTAACGTCAGACACACATCTATACAAGTCCGTTCCGGGATCGAACGGAACCGAAGGCACTTCTAAAGAAGCCCTTGCAATCCGAATATTCACTAATCACGACCGGAATTCGCATCACAAAGGGTGATAAAATCTCAATATCGAAAATCAGCCGATGCAGAGACATTCGACGGTAATCCTTCCGTTTTCAAAAATATCTGGTCTTCAACACCGGTCTTCAAATGCTATCCATTACGACATATCATTATTCGGAATGGGATTTATGACACAAAGGTCCTATCCTGGCTAAACCGAATAACGAGCGCTTATTTTAAAAATAAGTGTAGCATTCTAATTCAAGCAAATCACACAAATACCCATTTAAAGGTAAAGATTGATAGTCGGTTATTTAACTATCAAGGCCAACAAACGATATCCAACACCATAACAATCACTAGGCCTTTTTTATGAATCTTCCATAAATTAATAACTTGCCAGATATTTACTTCAATTTATCTTTGAAAAGATATATTCTCTAAACCCTTTCAATTTCTTCATTGGAAAACATTTCCAAATACTTATTTAATAATAAGTAATTCACAAATCTATTTATTTTCAATACTTAGAAAATATTCAATATACTCAAAACACGATTAAGTATATATTTCATTCTTTAAGGAAAACATTTTCTTAAACACCTTTATTTGGGTCCAAACGAATGTTGCGTAAAACATCGCTACGGCAACCGAAAACCACAAGTATAGGGATTCGAAATTTAGATAGATGTATAAATCCCAATACTATATAAAACATTTCCTTTTGAAAATCATTTACTATAACAACAGTGTTATAGTCCGCCATTTCCTTATTTCTCGAAAACGTCTATTTCAACAATGAATGTTGAAATCTATGGTTTCGATACTTAATACATTTTAAAACATCTTTAAATCGTTTTAATTCCATTTAAAAGACCACTTTCTAAAACATTTCTTCAACATATCATTCACCGTCCAAAATCTTGAATATACTTCGCTAACCAAATTCAACGTTTCTACACATTTTATTTTTAAAGGATTATCAACTGTCCAAAATCGTGGATAATCTCCTTTGATAATCTAAAATAATTGACCTATCAAAATAAGTCGATTTCGGATTTATAAAACAAGGTTTATAAATTCACATCTATACATATATTTTTATAAAGACTTCAACTTATTAAATCCCTTAATTTAAAAATTCTATTTATATCTCATTTAAATGCCAAAATCCGATTTATAAGTTAATTACTTATAAATCTTTTATTTTACAAAATCTATTCATTTTATAACTTCCCAATTTATAAATCTATAAATTCCATTCACTTATGAAATCCATTTATACTTCATTCTAACACTTATAAAAACTTGTTTTATAATTCCAATATTTTAATTTATAAATATCAATTTTATAAATCTTTTATATAAACCGTTTATAAAATTTCAAAAATATCAATTTAAACTATTTTACAAATTAATCAACTACTTATTTCAAAAAAATCACATTTCGGTTATATTTCACAAAAATTATAATGTTTATTTATTTAAAATAAATCAATTCCAAAATTCAATAAAACGTATACTTTCAAAAAATCACTTGAAAATCCTTTTAAATTCGAAATCGTTAATTTAACATTTTTAAACCTCCAAAAATAGGCCCAGTGCTGCAACAACACTAAATATAACAATCACGACATCCAATACATCATATATCATATGAATAATAGAATATATCACAATATATGTAAATAAAGCAATACGGGTGGGAATCCAGTTGGATCCCTCCAACCTGTTTCCCTGCATCCACAGATGTTAGCACAATACCGATCCCGTTCAAATACGGAATATCGCGGTATATGGGATTTATAAAATATTATCCGCTATTATGCGGCGCAATAGGGTCTCATCTGCTATATAATGCGGGAAAAATCAACTTCAAGTACATATATAATACCAATTCCAATCAAGATGGAATATCGCGGTATGTGTTTTTAATAAATAACATCTGCTGAATATACGGCGTATAAGGTCTATTTAAAACAACAGATAATAATTTATCATCCAAGCATGCCAATCAAGCAATTTTAAATCTAACTATTCAAAATTTAAATCGAAACAGATTCGATTGAGTGAGAAGTTCTCAACTTGCTTTCAGTAACAGTTGCAGTGCTTTATTTTGAATAAAATTAAACGCGCGTTTAATTTTACCCAAAATTTTCACTAGCTCCAATCAACTCCAATCCAGCTCCATCGCGTAGTATTCGCGAATACGAAGCCAACACATTCGTCCAATTCCGACCTCGTATGAACAAGTTACAGTGTTTTAAAGTTTACACGAATTAAAATATAATTAAATTTACAATTTCTTTTTATTTTATAACCTTAAACCAATCTGGGCCGTCCATCCCTAAGCCTAGAATCTAGGCCGCACCCCTCTTCTTCCATAATCACGTTCGTTCCCAGGTCCTAGAACCTATCGGCTGCCCTTTAAATCGAATTATCGCGCCATATCCATGCGACTTGAAGACGATTGAACAACGGCCATTCGAATCCCACGACGTGAGCTACCCACGCCCAAAGAGTTGATGAACTCAGCTGCACCTTTATCTTGATTTTCGTGCTTGAAACGAGCACGAATGCGGCCACTTTCCCGTTGATCCACCGCCTCGTTTTCGATCACAGCCATTGAACTTGTAGTACTCGTTGCCCTCTACGATTTCTTAGTCCGAAGTTTTTGATGATAGTGAGTGGATTAGAAGAAAAAGAGGGATGAATTTCGATTATTTTTTGCCATTAATTTCGTATGTGGCGGCTAGGGTTTCTGGTTAGGGTTTGATGTAAAAAAGATATGAGGTTATTTTATAGAAAATTAACGAACACTATTCATCCAAAAAAATTTCGAACACCGAACGAAGCCTGCCACCTGGCATTTATAATGTTTTACCCCCATTCCGAACGCAATGGAATATGTATCGGGAGCCAATTCGATCAAATTTGAAAGATAAGTTTTTGAATCGAATTATTTAAATTCAAAATTCACTCGAATCGATTTCTACGTGTTTTACCTTGCCCCGGACAAACCGTAAATTCGATTGACACGAAATTTGAAACCATACAATAATATATCATTACGGATCCGATGAAACTAGTTTCGTCGAAATCCAAGACTGTTTGAAAAATGACTATTTTTACTCGTCAATTAAATATTAAAATATTCAATTTCTACAATTTAACTTTTAATTCAATTTTAAAAGTTCTATAAATCGCTCTAACTCCAATATGATTTGATATAACTTTATAAATCATTTTTAATCTTATTAAACTAAATTTCCAATTATTTCAGTAATTTCAAACATTAAATTATCGATTTAATTATCCAATTAAATCTCTATATTCAAAATTCAATTTATTCGACTTACAAATTTTACTTGTTAAAAAAAATCAATTAAATATACGAATTTCAGATGACAGAAGTTCTGGGTCGTTACATTCTATGATGCTCTATCTACTTATTTATGTAATGGTTATATGAATATTGTTATTTTTAGTAATGACATCTCAAGTATGAGTTATTTATATAATGTAATCTTTATTTGATTCTATGCATCTCTTTCTTTTTGCCGATGACAAAGGGGAAGAAAGTTAATTAAATATTTGTGCATATTAACAGAAGGAGTAACAATGTTAAGGTAAGTACCTCTTTAAATATAATATTTCTACTTATATAGTTGTCATCATCAAAAAGGCGGAGAGTTTGGAACTTAGTTTAACATTGTTTTGATTAATGACAAGCTATATAAAATATTTTGTGTGTATTAATCATTTATGCAGGAGATTTGTTGCAGATTCATGTTCAGAGTGTTTTGAAGCTGTTATTTTCTAGTCTAGAGTCTGTATATCATTTAGTAATTTGTTAAAATCTCTCCTATATATATATATATATATATATATATAGAATCATATACACACATGCACAAGTATGCAAAGCAGGCTGAAAACAGCTGACTGAATGCATTGGTTCAGTTGGATGAATGCTGAAACAAATTTATTGTTTCACAATATTCAGCCGGTTGAATGAATAAATTTAGCCGACTGAATCAGGTTAAAATAGGCATATTTCCTTGCTGTCTTCGATTTAATTCAATTCAGAAGGCTAAATTAAAAAATTCAGCCGGCTGAATTTGTCCAATTACTATTTTCATGAATAGACACTTCTCTTCATTGAAGAGTAACGTCTTCAAAATCAACGGTTGCGCCTATTTCTTTTCAATATAATTTTTTATCTATGGTTGCAACCTTTTAAACTCTATATATAAATTTCAGAATTCAATAAACAATTTAACCGAAACTAATTTTAATATTCTTGAATTCTTATCTATTCTCTGTTTTCAAACTGCACTCAAACTGCTTACATCCTCTAATTGTTGATCACTTTATCTTCCACAAGTCTCAAAGCACATTACCCTATATATCATAAAGGAGAAGATTATAGGAAGATTGTATTTAATTGACTTATCAATGCTATTTAAAGAGCATACCACCGTCAGATATATTTTTTATTTGTAAAGAAGTCCTGTTCGGTTGCTTAGGTGGTAGAATTCCTATTCGGTTGCTTAGGCAATAGAAGTCCTGTTCGGTTGATCAGACGGTGTAAACCTATTCCTCCAGGTTAAGTGAGGGTTGCTAGTTTAATTCCAGAATGAGTCTGGGACTGGACGTAGAACGGGAGTTCGAACCAGCATAAAAATCTCAGGTGTCATTTATTTTACTGCTTTTACTATTTACTTATTTATTCCACACAAGTAGTTTATCCATATTATACGATCCTATTGCATAGTAACTTACAATACTTTATCAAATCTTTATATGATAAATGATCAAATATTTATTCATAATCAAAATTATCTTATCTTTAACATTTCAGATTTGAATATCACATAAAAACATACGTAACAAGATTATTATAAAGCATTGTCATAATTAATATATTGATTCAACAACATGATTAATTAGTTCAAATGTTCTATATATATTAATTTAAAATTTAAATTTCAAACTCATATAGTTGATTTAATACTAAAATACCGAATATATTGGTTTGAAAATAAAATTAGCTTAACATTGTTTTACTAACTGAATAACATAAAGATGAATATACATACAATTCGATTATTTGAATATCAAACGCACAATTATAAATAAATTAAATTGTCAGAACATATGTAAATTTTATTGTTGCAAAATCAAAATTACATTAAAAAATAGTTTGAGATTCAATAAACATTAGCAATACAGAAATTTAAAATCGAAATTAAAATTGGTTTTATGTTCAAATGAAAGTACTCCAATCGTTTCAAATCAAATCTAATAAGTAGTAATACAGTGTATGTGCGCGTGCGTGCATGTGTGTGTATGTATATATGAATTTGGGTCAGGCTTAAACATTATAAATGAATAAATTAAAAATTGAGTATGGGGGAGTTCTACCCTATGAAACACCTTGATTTTCAAATCGTCTCTAGATTGCTTAAATCGCCACTTGACCTTACTAAAATCAAATGAACCATGTGGTTTAATTTTGTTCGATGTTATTTTTTTTGAAAGAAATTCAGCCCTAGAAAATAATGGAGGGAGGCCATAGATCGACGAGCAAGTCGAAAAAGAGAATTAAAAATAAGAAATAAATAAGAGGATTCTATTTAAAAATAGAATAAAAGCCTTTCAGGTCTCTCTTTAAACTTCTGCTTTTAACTCCCCAATTAATTCTCAATTAGATCTCATTCAAATTATTTCACTCTTTAGTATGGTTGACTATGCCTTTCTATCATATGGATCAATACTTTCAAAAGCCTATCTAGTAATTAGCTATATTTAAGACCAGTCTAAATTTATATTGAAATCGTATATCAATATGCATATATATATATATATATATATATAACTTTTATGTACACATCAAATAATTACTAACAACATGCAAAACATCAAATAGATTAATAATTGATAATTTTTAACTGTTAATAAATTTAATTAATTGATAACACTTTATAAAATAATTAAATCATGTGGTTTTTCGAAGAATTCGCAAATACGGTTATGTGACTCAGAGGTGTGATAGTTATTTGAATTAATTGCTTAAAAACCTTTTCGGTAAAATCATATTTTATACTATCTTAAGTGGTTCCAATAGTGATAATAATTTATAGACGTTCTCTTTGCAAACATTATATCACATTAGGATATATAGTGTCAAGTATTTGTTAAAACTCCAATATTATCCACATTCAACTCGATCAGTCCATAAACAAAGTCCTGGTTCAATAATAACATTTATTATTAGCCGTTCTATTCTGGCTAGAGAATTTGACTTTATGTTAACTATAGTTTACTATGATAGTAATCTCTGATAGAGGCAATTATGTAATTTGTTACATAAATCTAACTCGATAACCCATCTTGTTCGAAATAAAAGGTGTTTCCTTTCTGTTATATGCTTGTTATAAAATGTTATAAATAATTAATTAGCTAATTTAAGTATGTTAGGTAATGTTACTCATGGTTGCTAGAGGCACCAAGGTGTTACGTACTGATAGTTATTGGATAACTATGGGATGACTCACTCGAGAGATTTATGTTGGTTAATATAACCAAGGTTAAAAAGAAAATATCGAAGTGATTAATTTATACACTTCTCTCGACTTGAGAATATATTAATCTTCGATATGAAAGCTCTACTTTGATTAGTTAAATCATGGCACGATGACCATTGAATGACTATATTTGGGTCGAGTAGAAGTATAAGTGAAACAAATCCAAGAGAGGATTCGTCTTCTTAATTATATAGGGTTAGTATCACCGTCAACTGAAGTTAACCCAAAGTCAAAATCTCTAACCAGAATAGTTTGTAAATAAAAACTATTATCATTGGACCAAGGACTTTCTATTTGGAATATAAAGTTGAATATGAACGATATTCGAATTTTGACCATTACCAAATTCCACTAGTCCAAAGTGATGTAGTTTTGACAAAGAGAATCGGTGTAATTAATCATCTCTATCAGGTACTGCTTATAATAAGTAAAATGGATTTTACCTAAAAAATGTGTAAGTGATAAATTCAGTTAAAATGTGACACTCCTAGCTAAGGTTATGTGCAAACATGAATTTTTGATTTGTTCGATACTAGTCGCTGATCGAATTTACATCTTTGAGTCGGACAACCGTAATGATGAATACTATGATTTAACCACATGATGTAATTAATTTATAAGTTATTGTAAATTAACCAAATTAATTAATATTTATGAAATATTAATTATTAAACTTTTTATGATTTGTTTGGATACCATTAGCATTTAATAAAGTGTGTATATAAAAGTTATAAATGCGCGTATTGATGTACAGTATCGATAAAATATTTAAATTTGGTTTAAATTAATTAATTGCTAAGTAATCTTGGGATTTTTTTATGGCTCACGTGCATGGTGATAAAGGGGAGAGGTTGCAAATGTAATTTGAAAATTCAAAGGAACAATTAAAAGAAGAAATCAAATCTCCATCCTTCACTCCTCTTTATGACTCACTCAAATCCCATTTATGAAATGATTTTTGCCATTTTCTCTTTAATTCTATTTCTTCTACTGAAAATGAAGAGAAGGGAGATGATTTAAGGAGATTTAACTAGAAATTAAATAAGGAGAATTGAAAGGTTTCATTGCTTTCTTCAAAACATACGCTTCCTTGTTAAATCCATTATTCCTTTCCTGACAAAAAAAAATCTTATTTCCTTTCTCTTGCTCTCGTCTTCTCCCTTAACAGTCTCCAATATTAAAATTATCTAAAATAAATTCAAATAAAAATCAATAACATTCAGGGTGATGTTTTCCTCTACATCCTTGCAAAATGCAGATGTTGATTCAATTAAATAGAAGTTTTATTCTTCATTCAAGGTGCAAATCTTAGGTTTCATCTTTAGGCAATTCTTATTTTATTATACATTCACCATGTTAATGAAGTATAAATCCTATACAGCTACATCTAGTCTCATTATTTATTCATTACGTTGACTTAAAGTTTAGATCTGACATATGTTAATTGATTGCATATTCATCATGATAATATATTAGATCCTACATTTGCTAAAAAAAATTCATCATATGTTTATATTATATGTATAGTTTAGATCTAACTCATTTTACAATGAATTTATGTATTCCTAAGTTGTCAAATCTAAATTTGTCGTTGCTTTATAAATTATTATTTAATATAAGAAAGGCAAACAAACAAACAATTTTAGATTGAAAACTAATTTTAATCAATTGATGCATTTTGTACCTCATTATATATACAAATATAAATTAAATATACATGTAAATTATTTAAAATTACTTTAGAGATTGAATGCATGTTTCATATATTTGTTGTTTTGAATACAATTATGGTTGTTGTTGACTTTCCTTTCATAGTTGTGTTACATCATTTTTCCAGAACGAAAGGAAGCTTGATGCAATTACCGAGCCAGAAGGACTGCTCTCACCACAAGAGTTAAAATAAGAAAAAGAAACAAAAACGGAGTCCAGATGGTGCCGCTCCAAGATAATATGAAACTGCGACAAGATTGAGGGACTGGCCCATAATAAAAGTCAAGCCATGAAAGGATGCAATGACAAAATCCATGTAATGTTGCACCAAAGCACTAAAGATAGAACACAACGTAAAAAGCTTCGCTTCCCATTAAATATAGATATGGTACTTCAATATTGTGTCGGAAATTTAAAGTACCCCTAAGGTATGAGGGCTAATCCAAAAGCATGACTCTCACTCCTAGCAATGTAAAACCGCGGTACATCCTCCTAAGCGTTTATATGCAAGTGGAGATATGCCATAATCTTGAACTACAACAAATAGTGGCAGGTCTGCATCGCATTTATTATCAAAAAAATAACAAGGAAGCGCTATCATCTTGATGTGACAAAATATCTCCACAATCCTACAAACTCTGACCTCAAACAAAAAAATTCAAGGGATAGGGTGATGAAAAGAAACTACTTCGCAACCAAGAGCTAAACCCTCACACCTCGAAGGCAAATCAAGAAGATCCAACTTCATCTTCTAAGATTGTTGGATCTGACTCAAAGGCAAGAGCGATGATGCAGTCCTCCAATAATTGAAAGCAGTTTAGAGTAGAATCACACGAGGCAACCACCCTCAAAGATGGCATCTCTATCTCGTCAGCTTAGCAATGTAGCCCAACTCTAACCATCCTCACATTGTGATTTGTTAACATCGCAAGTAGATGATGCAGTACACCTTTGGATGTTTTAATGTAGTTCTAAGGTAAAATGGCATCCTAATACTCAATGACGAAAGACAAAATTCTAAAGTACTAATGAAGATATAAGCTATCCCTAAAAAGAAGGTTAACACCTCATTGCAACCTATCCACTTGTAGGAGAAAAACATAGGCTTGGGGCTTTGTAGAATTGGAAATGTACAAGCAATTCAAATATTGAGTTTTCCCCATCTCAATCGAAAACACTCCCGCTAAAATTTCAAGTTTCCTGCCTAAAGACAAAAATCCAACTGCTCAAATTACAATTTCCCTCTGGAGGCTACATTAGCAATCTTACACACATCAAGCAAACGAGATGGACGGTCAACATGTGGCACAATCTAGGGCATAAATTAAGAGAGCGGAAGAACATAATGACGTTGACTGTCCATGTGCATCTCTACACTATAAATCGACAGGACCTGTAGCAAAGAAGTGGGATTTTTTTCATTTTACTCTTTGAGGAACGAAAAATAAAAACTTTGTACTCTCTTTTATTATTTTTTGTACTAGGAATACAAAGAGAAGAAAGTGATATTTTACCTGTGGATGTAGGATTCCTTAACATCCGAACTACGTAGATCCTCCATATCCTTTATTTTTAAGTACTTTACTCTACAGTAACCTTTTTTATTCTATCAGCTCTAATATTGAAATAATGAATTGATTTTGTGTACTTTAAATTTGTGCCCTTGTAATATCGTATGCATTAAAGTAATTTAACTCCTTATTAAGTGTAACGACGTGGAATCGGACACTTCGTATTTAAATGTATGAATTACTTAAATATTTGAATCTTGGATTAAACGTTATTAAATAATCTTGTTAACCCCCTTTTAATTCATAATTAATGATGGTAAAAAAAATTTAGAATAATTTTAACAAAAATATGTACTTTAAAGAAATATTGACAATAAGACAGAAAATCATTTTAACGATAAATAGCCTTTTACTCTTCAGAATTTTGCTTAAACTTTTTTTACATACACTAAAACACTGAGAAAATTAATAATATGAAATAAAAATATTTTTCCATTTATGGAAAATAAAACATGATGATGTCATGGGAAGATATTTTGTGTGTAAGAGTAAAAGGGTAATTTGCTGAGGAAAATAAGCTGTAAAGTTAAAAAGCATGCAAGGAACATGAAGGGGTGGTCTTGGCCATGTAAAGGGGGAGCTCTGGCATGCATATTCACTCATAATTCACAAAAGCTTGAAAATATCAAAATGAATAAAAATGGTGGAAGTGGATTTGCACTAATCCACTTGTTCTTCACTAATCTTTATTTAATTAGCCCAAATCTCTTCTATACTCCACCAAAATTTAATCAACACCTCAGAACACCTTAGAAAGCTTAGATTTAAAGTCAAAAGTGGAAGAAGTGAAGAGGATAGGGTGGTTCCATCTTAGGCCATGAGCAATGATATTGGCGGGGAGGCTTGGCCTGGCTTGGATATGTCAAAGGTTGGTTCTTTAGGCTTTTGGTGATGGTAGGAAGTGATTATTAAATTTTTGGGGTATTTATGCCTACGTTTGGCTTGGATATAAATGAGTTGTTTCACCATCTTGTATGTATATATTGTGCGTATATATAAATATAAAATTAAAATGACATTAACTAATTAAAGTTATAAACTTTGGACCATGCTTGCTTTTAAAAGAAAATTACAACTTTATATTGTATAACATAACTCCTATTATTTTATATAACATATGGCATGACAATGAATTGATTTTTTAAATGGTTTTTTGGAATGTGTGTTGAATTGAAGTATGTTGAAAGTGTTTAAAGAGAGAGTAGTTGCTATAGGTGCACTTTTATTTCTCTTAACTTTAACTTGTGTAAATGGAAGATTTATTATCTTTACTTGGTACAATTTATTTTGGTTGTTCTGGAAAATTATATAAATTGTGAAACAAAGTTGTTAAAGTTAGAAGCGAAAATGTCGCTATGAATGCACTTTGAAAATGCCTTGTGTTCGGCAATTTTCAAAGTCAACTTTAAAAGACATCCTAGGGGATTCTTTGAATTTATAATAAGTAATGTGAGAGCATTTACTACTAGAAAAATACCGAAGTTTAAATCATTCATTAACTTGTGAAACAAAGTGGTAAAAAGTTACAGCAAGAAGAAAGTAGGAATATGAGCAGTTTGAAATGCCTTATTTTTGGGAATTTATACAATTAATTTAAAATACATTCTTAGAGGTTTATTTGCATTTTTAATGAGTATTACATGTGTTATCCCTCCTTTTAGCAAATCTATGACACCGAAAGATTAATTGGAAATCGAAGACAGTTCTCCTCGATTGCTAGTTATGTACAGATCAGATTTGGATGTCGGTAAATTTTGTCCGAGTTCGGATCAAGCTACAATTGACAAGACATGACATGCAAAGCTGTGAAAAACTAAGTTCCAAATTTCAAGTCAATCCGAGGTCATATGCTCAAGATATGATTGCAAGCATAGGGAATCAATTCATTCGCCTCCATCTGTTCGCATCCATCAAGCTTCATCTGTTCGTATCCATCAATTTCCTCCATCTGTTTGCGTCCATCAAGCTTTATCAGTTTGTATCGATTAATTGCCTCCATCTGTTCGCATCCATCAAGCTTCATCTATTCGTATCAATCGATTGCCTCCATCCGTTCGTATCCATCTTTTCGCATCCATCAAGCTTTGTGTTTTCGTATCCGTCAATTGGCTCCATCTGTTCGTAGCCATCTTTTCGCATCCATCAAGCTTCATCTGTTCGTATTCATCAATTGTTTGCTTTTTGTATCCATCACATACACCCAACTCCATATCCATCAATCCATTAGATGGTCGAAACGAATAGTACAGTGATGATCGATACGAACAGTGAATTAGATGATCGATGCGAACAGTACAACGATGATTGATACGAACAGTGCAACAGTGATCGATGCGAACAGTGCAACGATGATCGATGCGAACAGTGCAACGATGAATGATGCGAAAAAGGAAGAGGTGATCGATGCGAACAAGATACACTCCAATGAAAGACTTAGTCACTCGGCATGAAAAGTGGATCGATCCGAGAAGTTAGCGCCATGTCAACATGCAAACACGTGCCCAAAAAGCGATACGAACAAATTGATACGAATGGGATCGATATGAACTAAACAACCTACATAAAGCCCAAATTTGCATCGATCATAATTCATAATCTACAAGTCCAAATGCCACCAAATTTTCAAACGAGCTTGCATACAACCTAAAGAATGTTCGTGATCGATCTCGACTCGATTGGACAAGATCTTGATCAATACGAATTCATTCGCATCGATCACGGATCGAGCCAAAATCATATAGGATCGATGGTATGAGCCCCTGAACCTGCAAGATGAGGCCTTCCAAGATCTGAGCGAGATATTTGCAGCCTACGTCTATAAATAGCATCCCAAGAGCTTTAGAAAAGGGGATTTTCTAGTTCTTCTACGCTGCCACTCTTCCGGAATTGTCACTACACTTCAATTGTACTGTTGTAATCAGTTGCAACTCATTGTAACCAGCGAGCAAAAATCAATAAAGCAGCAAACCTTCAAAGTGGACGTAGGCTACAACGCCGAAACACTATAAATCGTGTGTTTCTACTACTTTTCTTTGACATTTTGAGTGTTATTGATATTTGCATTCTCTACATACTTGTTATCTGAGATCTGTAATTGTAAACGGGTGCTTTCATCGACAATTGGGTGTTTGTGACCATTTTTGGCGCAAATACTTTGATACTTTCACCGAGAAGGCTAGCATTCAGTGATTCTACGGCCTGTACCTTAGACTTGAAGATTTAAAGACTTGGATCTCGAAAGCCATGGTTAGGCAATCAACCAAAAAACAAAGGACCGAAAGAAGCTAGCGTGAAGGAAGTCAGAAGGCTTTCTCGGGAGCGAATCAAGCCTCAGTCTTCACCATCCAATACAAGATGGAGATGATGATGGAAGCTATGCAAGAGGGAATGCTGAAAAGACAGGAAGAGATGATGCAGAACCTACTCCAACAAGCTGGAATGCAGAATCAAGGAAACACTACGGGAAGAAATGCTAGAGACAGAGATCAGAAGCATGGAGCAATCAGAACCCAGAATAGAGTGGGACCATCAAGAGCGGCCCCAAAGCTAGGAAGCACTCCCCAAGAGCATGTTGATCCAACCTCGGGCAGGATACCAGGTGGAGCTGTTCAACACAGTATTGATAGAGGAATCGACGCCCATCCGGAAAAGTAGAATCCAGGATTCCCTCGCACACTTGGGGGGCAGATCGGAGGCAATAGACAAGCACTATAGCTTGGTGACGGTGACAAATTGGCGGAGATGGTCAGACGAGCCATGAAAGGTAGACTAGTGAACAGAGATTTGGAAGATGTTAACAGGATCCCCTTCGCTCCCGCAATTAGGCAGGCCAGGAATCCACCTGAATTCAAGCTACCGACATTGGAGACATATGATGGAAGGACAGATCTAGCTGTTCATCTGACAAGATATATGAGACATATGGAAATGCTAGGGGCATCGGAGGAATCATGGCCCGGGGTTTCCCATTGTATCTGACAGACATAGCAGCATTCTGGTTCAGGCAATTGGGTAGCAGCTCTGTTGGATCATGGACTGAGTTGACTGAGAAGTTCATGAGGTGGTTCAGAGTTCATATCTTGAGGCCCAAGAATGTGATAAGTCTAGCAGCACTGAAGCAGAAGACCGAAGAATCTTTGAGAACTTCTTAACTCGTTAATGTAGCATCAGCATCAGTGGATCCCCCAAATCTATCCATGGTCTTAATGGCAGTTGTATTTGGCATAGCTGATGCAACAGAGTTCAAAAATTCACTAACAAGGGATCCACCTATAGCTTTAGGGGAATTTTATCATAAGGTCGGAGGATTTCTACGACTAGAGGATGCAAATGCTGAGAGAGAAGAAGGAGAAGGAGTTGATCTTTACGCAGTCAAAAGCGGAGATCCGCTCGGAAAAGATTCAGGCAAGGATAAAGGAAAACGAAAAGCCAAGGATGCCGGCGATGAATCAAAACGACCGCGAAAGGAATCGAGATTATCTCTTGTACAGGATTGAATGAGACTTTAGAACGGATCTACCAGGACACTAGGGGCAAGTTCCTTATCGAAAGCCAATGAGGAGGGATCCAACCAACAATGATAGGAAATCAGACAAGTACTGCTTATTCCATGAGCTAAGCCACCATAATACCAATGATTGCAGGCACTTAAGGAATGAGATAGAAGGGGATGTTTGGAATGGCATGCTATTAAAGTACGTAAGGAGGCGAACCGCGATGGTGGAGCAAGAACTACCACCACCTACATCAACTGGGAACGATTCAGGATCGAGGCGTCAGCTTTTTATTAACTGATTAAAATAATGACGAATAAGTGGCAAACACCACACCGATGCGATTAAGTCATTTACATATGTACAGGACTGCGAGCGATCCTCAGGCATGCTCTGATACGACTACTAATCATATCCGTGTAGGTTTTTGCACTTTGACGTCTCTGTGTTGCTTTTGTTTTCTATTTCTCATGTTTGGATTTGGCTTTGTTGGACATTTTTGTTGAAAGAATCAATTTGAATGTAAATCTTCTATTTGTGATTCCATAATGACTAAGCCACTTACGCATGTATGGGATCACGAGCGGTCCTCAAGCAGGCTCTGAGGTGGCGATAAACTGACATAACAAATAAGTCAGAAATTCACTCGAACGTGAAATCTGACATTAATGAAACTAAGTCCGGGCCCCCCGGCACACACAGCTCGCCTCGAACGACACCCGGCCGCGAACGATCACAACTCGCCTTGAACAACACCCGACCACGAATGGTCATAATTCGCCTCGAATGACACCCGACCGCGAACGGTCACAATTCGCCACGAACGGCGAATACCATTCACCGCGAACGACACCCGACCTCGAACAGTCACATACCACTCCAAATGACATATTATCTCAAATGATCGTCACGATCAGGTAAGGTTATCAATTTCTTTGCATGTCATTAATAGGATACGAACATCTAGCTTATGGCACTACAAAACACACCTTCCTATCACAAGGCATGTTATGGAGGGCAAGTGTTATCCCTCCTTTTAGCAAGGTTATGATACCAAAAGATTAATTGAAAACCAAAGACAGTTCTCCTTAATTTCCAGTTATGTACAGATCAGCTATGGATGTCGGTAAATTTTGTTCGAGTCCGGATCAAGTTACAATTGACAGGACATGACAAGCAAAGCTGTGAAGACCTAAGCTCCAAATTTCAAGTCAATCCCACATCGTATGCTCAAGATATGATCGATGGAAGCCAAGGGAATCAATTCGTTCGCTTCATCTGTTCGCATCCATCAAGCTTCATTTGTTCGTATCCATCAATTACCTCCATCTGTTCGCATCCACAAAGCTTCATCTGTTCATATCCATCGACTGCCTCCATCCATTCGTAGCCATCTGTTCGCATCCATCATGTTTCGTCTGTTCGTATCCATCAATTGTCTCCATCCGTTCATATCTATATGTTCGCATCCATCAAGCTTCATCTGTTCGTATCCATCAATTGTCTGCTGTTCATATCCATCACATACGCCCAACTCCATATCCATCAATCCATTAGATGATCAATGTGAACAGTACAACGATGACCGATACGAACAGTGCATTGGATGATCGATGCGAATAGTACAACGATGATTGATACGAACAGTGCAACGATAATCGATGCGAACAACGCAACAATGATCAATACGAAAAGTGCAACGATGATTGATTCGAACAGTGCAAGGATGATCGATTTGAACAGTGCAACGATGATCGACGTGAACAGTGCAACGATGATCGATGCGAACAGTGCATTGATGATCGATGCGAACATGGAAGAGGTGATCGATGCGAATAAGATACACTCCAATGAAAGACTTAGTCACGCGGCATGAAAAGTGGATCGATTCGAGGAGTTAGCGCCATGTAAACTTGCAATCACATGCCCAAAAAGCGATACAAACAGATCGATACGAAGGGGATCGATACGAACTAAACAGCCTACATAAAACCTAAATTTGCATCGATCATAACTCACAATCTACAAGTCCAAACGCCACCAAATTTTCACAGGAGCTTGCTTACAACCTAAAGAATATTCTTGATCGATCTCGACTCAATTAGACAAGATCTTGATCAATACAAAATTCGTTTGTATCAATCACGGATCGAGCCAAAATAACTTGGGATCGATCGCATGGGCCCACGCATGTGCAAGAAGAGGTCTCTCAAGATCCAAGCGAGATATTTGTAGCCTACGCCTATAAATAGCATCCCAAGAGCTTTAGAAAAGGGGATCTTCTGGTTCTTCTATGCTGCTACTCTGCCAGAATTGTCACTACACTTCAATTGTACTGTTGTAATCAGTTGTAACTCATTGTAACCAACGGAAAAAAATCAATAAAGCAGCAACCCTTCAAAGTGGACGTAGGCTACAACGCCGAACCACTATAAATCATGTGTTTCTACTGCTTTTCTTTGACATTTTGATTGTTCTTGATATTTATGTTCTCTATATACTTGTTATCTAAGATCTGTGATTGTCAGTGGGTGCTTTCATTGACAATTAGGTATTTGTGACCCATTTTGGCACAAACAATATGCATACTTATTACTGGTAAATAATTGGAGTTTAAAAAGTTTTGTAACTGGTCAAACAGAGTGGTTAAATTTTGGAGTAAGAAGGTCACTATACGAACATTTCAATAAATAGTTTGTTTTTGGAAAATTTTTATAGTTATTCTTAGGAATTTATTTACATGGTTTTTAAGTACCCTAAGGGTAGTACTTATAATAAAATTTCCAAATATTAAATCATTTGTTTGAGTACTGAAAACCGGTCACAAAGTTCATGCTTTTCCATGTTATTCTTTGTACAAGACTTTAACAACATTTATAAATGCAATAGCAAGTTGATCGAAGTTTTAATTGTCTAAAAATGATATCTAAATTTGGTATTTCCCCTTCTTTTTAGGGAGTTTTCTAACATATTTTCAGTATTTTAAAGTTTATTTGAAATTTAAATATATTTTTAATATTTATTTATGAATTTTCAAAGTAAATAGGCTTTACAATATAAAAAATATTTTTCGTCAAATTATAATTTTGTTATTTTAAGAAATATTTTGCATATATATTTAATTTATTAGTATTGTTAAAGTATATTTATACATACAAGTTTGGAAAAGTAAATTAAGTGTTTTTATAAATGGACAAGAGGTAATTGTATTATAATACTTATATTATAATAAATGATTTTGCAAAGTTATTAACAAGTATATTATCTTGTTTAATAAATGTAGACATAATTAGATCTTTATTAGAATGTTTTTAAAGAAAATGACAAGTATGAAATAGCTTTGGGTTTGTTGTGACAACATGTTAACAACATTCATTTTTAACCCGTTTTGATTATACCTATTAATGTAAATAGATCTTTAAAAAATGTTTTAAAGATAAGCATAAGTGAAACGGTTTTTGGTTTATAGGACATTGTTTAAGTAACATTAGTCTTAAACCTTTTTGAAATAGATTTGTGAATATACTTATACCATTTGAGATAATTGTATGAATATTTTTTAAAGTTTCGAAATAGTACAAATGAATAGTAGAATTAATAAACTAAGTTTTATTAGATAAAAGAAATTTTTATTAATAAAAAAGGTTGTATTTAATAAAAGTAATTAATTAAATAAAAGGGGATTAGTAGTCGCTTATGTGACTTAATCATGCTTTGTATGACTTGATTGTGCTTTGTGTGTTCACTCGTTCATGGAAAACATTTAGTCATGCACTTAGCACTATAAGCCGACGAAGTCGGCTTGTCTATCTATGAGAGCTAAGAATGAAGTTTCTAGGCATGGCTTTGATGAAGCTAGTGCTTTAACGTACCTGGCTTCACTTTTGACAAAGGGATATTGTAAACTGAAAAGTTCTAAAACGTGATAAGTATACAAGACTTGGTTTCCATATGCGATTGTTTATTTTGAACTTGATAGTGATTATACGGCTATCCAAATTGACCAAATTAATTTAGGAAGTATCTAAAAGCTTCACGGTTTCAACAATTTAAGAACCCCTGGAAAGGAGCATTTGTATGAAACATCTCTAGGTTTAAGAACATATTTGTGAGAGATCCTTATTAACCGGGTTTTTAACCTAGCAGAATTCAAAAAGTGTTAGAATATTCAAATTACACCAGAATAAATTGAAACTTGACCGAAAGACTGAAAAGTACATGATAAAGAATACCCAGAATTCGGACTAAAAATACGCCAAGTATTTGGATCGACACCGATCCGATCCAATTTGATTGGCACCGATCCAAATTATTGACCTACAAATTCTCCAATCCACATGCATTATATGCCTACATCTCTCCTAAACTTATCTACCAAGTTTGATAACATTCCCAGCATCTGAGTTGAAGAATAAGACTTATCCGATTCGAATTATAGTTCAATCTAATTTGCAGGTGAACCATTGCCAAAACAAGTCAACAAGCTATGAAATCACATGGGGAATCTCGCATGGAAGAAAAGAAGCCAACGAAGAAGGAGTTGTGTAAATTTTTTACAACATTTCAGATTGGTATGGATCCACAAAGCTAGTTCGAAATCGCCCCAAACTTTACGAGACTCCTCCTATGGATAACTATAAGCTTTTGATACTCTGGTTTCGATCCAAGTGCTATCTAAATCCTATAAATACCATCCTATCTTCAACAGAGAGGGGGCTGGCTGCTCCGATTACTGGCGAAACTTTGCTATTAGGATTCTTCAACCTTCCTCCTCCTCACAATGGCTGCCATGAGACACAATTAAAATACTTCCTTTTGTCTCCGTCAATGGTGGTATGATCTTTGTTCATTCAATTGTGAGAATTGTAAATGGATTGTACTTGTGATCAATAGTCAATTTATCAATAAAATCTATAAAGTAGACGTAGGCTTCGTTAACAACCGAACCACTATAAAAATCTTGTGTGTTTCTACTTTATTTGGTCTTTTCTGCAATTTGGAGAGTGTTTAGCTCTTTATTTATCCCGATAAACAGGGCTGGTGCTTTCATAATCATATCAAGGTGTTGATCCATTTTTTGGGTTAACATTTTGGTGCTTTTAGTGAGAAAACCGAGTCCAAGATTGGATCTAGCTATCTTCTTTGGAGCAGATATGTTCAAAAGTTAGATCCTCAATCTCTGCTTAGAAGATCTGCTGCTGAGCATCAATAACACTGGGAAGAAGGAGAACTTCTTTCGAAAGATCCATAGGAGCTGTAATTGTTGAAGAAGAGATAAACCCTCAGCAAATTGAAGTCAATGGTGCCAACATAAGAGATCAAGTGCTAGGATCCTCTATTCAGCGTGAAGTTGTCACTAGAGATGAATTAAATAAAATGGTTGATGAAATTAATCAGAAGATGGAAAACGACCAAAGAGCTCACATAGACAAATTGAATGCTTTATTGACTTTACAGTCACATGCTGCTCCATGATCCATGACAGTGTTTGCGGTTACCATGGAATAAGAATTTTTTTTCATCTTTGGCCTAAACAATAGAAATGAAAAGGCAATAGTAGAAAGAAGTGATAGGTGGAACCATAGGAACTAATATGGAAGGAAACACAAGCACTCTACCAACTACGAGGCAACCTGCTACAAATTTGAATCTTGGGGCAGAAACCCTACGTAAAGATATAGCAATGGATCTCTTCAACTCAGAAGATGGTGAGCGACTCGATGATGACAAGGTGGAAGGAAATACTAATGCATTCCATAATGCCAGGGAGATCCAAACTACCCCTACCAGACCAACCGAAAGCTAACGGAACTTTGAGGGAGTGTCTCTCAAGAAAATAGGAGATCCAAGGCTTCAGCCAACTTACCAAGATTATTTATAAAATCAAACACTCTGTGTAGTCGTAGACAGCCAACTCGTAGATTACCGAATATCTGGGGCATATGTCACGGACATGGTTAAGCAATGAATGAATGAAAGCAAAGATAGAAGGGATGATGAATGGGATCCGCTCCAAGATGGAATCCCTTCACTAATGACATTCTGAATGAGCGGTGCCCTAAAATGTTCACTATGCCAACTGTTACGTCTTAGGATGGAACAAGAGACCCGAAAATCCTACTTGTATAAGTACAGTTCGTACATGAACAGAGCAAATTCTTTGAATGCCGTTCAATGTAGATGTTTCTTGATTTTCATATAGGGATTTGCTTTCATGTGATTCACCAGGCTTCCGCCAAGATCCATCTCCACCTTTAATCAACAGCGATCAGATTCCTTGATCAATTTAGGCTTTACGCAGCACAACCAAAAGATGTGATGACCTTATCCGACCTATTATAGGGATGAAATGAATATCTAAAGTCCTTCTTGAATCGGATCAACACTGCGGTAACTGAAGTAAGTAATCCAAATAAGGATATGGTTTTCATGGCCTTGGCCATGCTATCCACCCCAAAACTGAATTCGATAAATGGATAAAAATGAAACAACCTACCACTAGGAAGGACTTCAACCGAAAGATGAGACATTATTTGAGATTGGAAGAGGCACATGAATTAGAAAGGGAATATGCTAATTTACAACCAACCAACATTAGGCAGAGTGGTATCGCGACAAACCAAGACATAAGTACCTCTGAGATCTCCAAAGGAAATGCAGGAAAAAATGGAAATCAGAAAAGGAAGAACCAGAATTCCAATAACCGAAATGGAAGTAACAAGCAACATAAAGGTTTAAGGCCCGAAGATTACACCCTACTCAACAATATTTCGGAAAACATCTATCTCGCGACGCAGGGGATGGAAGAGTACAAGAAGCCGCCTAAAAAGGAAGCAACTGAATAGAAAAATAATTTTGAAAAGTACTGTCGATTCCATGAAACACATGAACACAACATGAATGAGTGCTGTCACTTAAAGACCTTGATTGAGGAGCCGATTCGGGAAAACAAGCTTTGAAAGTATGTGAGGAAACCACAGAATCTAGACCAACCCACAGCGCCCGAGGCTCCTAAAGATCAAGGGAATCAAGCTGAAACCAACGAAGAGAAAACCCAGATGGACTGACCAAAGACTCATCATTGGAACAATATCTAGAGGACCCTATCCTGCACAGAGGAGTCGGGGAGAAATGGAGCAGTATGCGAGCACACTGAAGCACCCTTCGAAAGATTTGTGCTTTGCAATCGACTATGGAACCCCTGCTAAGAAGAAGAGAACCCTAAACGATGGCATAGTATTCTAGAATTGAGACACCGAAAGGATAGAAGCTCCAACTCTCAACCCCATGGTCATGATAGTAGGAACCAGTCCTGCCATGGTCCGACAAGTATTGGTAGACAATGGAAGTTCTGTGAACATCCTTTTCAAATGCACCTTTGCAGACGAAGATCGGTATGAAAGATGTATCTGCTTGCTGAATGAAGATCCATGGATTCACCGGTGAACCCAAACAACCTGTTGGAACAATTGATTTACCCGTAGAACTTGAAGAAGGCGACGGAAGAGTCACCCTCATCCAAACCTTTATGACCGTAGATGAAATTTCGCCCACAATGCCTTCCTAGGGTGGCTCGCCTTAGCAAATTTTAGAATTACTTTAGATCAATGGTCTCTAATTATGAAATTTTTGATGGAGAATGGAGTTGTGGTGATCAAATGAGACTAAAGTGCCACTAGAGAATGCTATATCACGACCCATGCAAATCTATAAGAAAACAAAAGGGGAAGAATGTGGGGAGAACTCTCCAAAGCCTACCGAATAACAACTACAAAGCCACCTTTGGCTTCGGGACCATATCTGATTCGATAAGGCTTTGGACCCTAGAAAGAGGTGTTCAGGGAAGAAATGGGCAGACCCAGTAGAATTGATGATGCCTATCCCAATTGATATGGAAGACCCAACACGGGTCCTGAAAATCGGATCACACCTTGGAAACAAGATGCGACCGGAACTAATCAAATTTCTTCGTGCCAATCAAGATGTATTTGCTTGGACACATTACGATATATGCAAGGTGTCACCGAAGATCGCATGCCACATACTTAACATTGATCCTAAGTATACATTAATGAAGCAGAAAAGGTGTAGTCTAGGACCTGAGTGGTCCAAAGCTCTAAGAGAAGAAGTAGACAAGCTGATGGTGAATGGACTTATTCATGATGCAACCTACCCTGAATGGGTATCTAACCCGGTCTTTGTCAAGAAGTCCAATGGAAAATGGCGAACTTGTATCGACTACTCAGACCTGAACAAAGCTTGTCCAAAAGACAGCTTTCCTCTGCTTAGAATCGACCAACTTATGGATGGGACAACTTGACATAAACAACTATCATTTATGGATGCTTGTTTAGGGTTAAAAAAGTTCATGATGCATGAACCTGACCAGGAAAATACAAGTTTCATTACTGATCTAGGACAATATTGCTACAAAGTGATGCCATTTGGCTTAAAGAATGCTGGGGAAACCTACCAATGAAGACTATGGAAGTTTATGTAGACGATATGTTGGTTAAATCGCACATAGCTGCATATCACTTGGACAACCTCATCGAAATGTTTGAAATACTCCGCAAATATGGAATGAAGCTCAATCCAGTTAAATGTCACTTCAAGGTGACCTTTGGAAAGTTCTTAGGATTCATAGTAAGCGCCAAAGGCATCGAAGCAAATCCTAACAAATTACCGCTCTATGGGAAATTGAGGCCCTGAGGAACAGGAAAGAGTTACAAAGCTTGAATGGGAAGGTTGCAGCATTGGGCTGGTTCATCTCAAAAGCAACCAAAAAATGTATAACATTCTTTGTTGCACTAGATAAGGGAAAGAAGATCTCAAATCAAATCAAGCTTGTTAAACTGCATTCGAATAGCTGCCACGACATTTGGAAACCTTGCCAATCCTATCCAACGGTAGACGAAGAATATTTATACATCTACATAGTAGTCTCGCCCCATGCATTAAGTGTTGCGCTTATACGTGAAGAAGCTAGGATCCAGCGACCTGTATATTACATCAGTAAACGAATAATTGAAGCCAAAAAGAACTACCCGAAATTGAAAAGCTAGCATATTGCCTCTTAATCGCATCCAAAACTTACTACAAGATTTACAAGCGCACCCAATCGAAGTACTATCAAATCAACCCTTAAAGCAAGTTTGTAATGCCCGAAGACCTTCGGTGTAACGACCTAGAATTTTCAAACCCGAAAATTCCAGATAGTTATAAAAAGGAAGACAGAGATAGAAGAAGAAGAACAGAAACACCAAACATCTTACAATCGCAGCGGATAAAATATAATAATAAATATTAACAGTTTACAAAAGAATACTATATCTATCGATTACATTTAATATACATTAGGGTTTCACATATATATACAGTCACTGAATACATACAATTATCATGTCTCAGATTAACAATAATATAAATACAGCGGAAATATTTTATACACTCCTGCCATCCAGCTCATCTCCTGAGCTCCAGTACGTATCTTCCTGGAAATCTGTAATACTCGGTCTGACTCGAGCATTACATCAAAGTAACACCCGGGTCAGGCTGGAAACTAGCGCGAGTAAACTCAACTAACATGGAATACCAAGGAAAACAACATATATAAAACCCGGGGTAACTCGATTCAATTCACAAAGCCAAGTTAGTTATAGATATAATTAATTCCACACATCCATATCCTAAGTACCAAGGCTTAGATTTAAATAGTCCAATTTCCTTTAAATCACTTCACTCTAGCATATAGATTTCACATATCAATCTATAAATTTTCGAAAGGGGTTTCGGGTATTTCCTAATACCCGACCCCGGCCTCTTCGAGACTTGCGTCATCCTAACCCACATTTCAAAATAAAGTACACAACATTTCATATCAGGAATATCATCTCATTCAAGCATCCAAAACCATTCAATCATTCATAACAAATTTGATCACCTCCAATTTAATTCAATTGATCCTAATTGAATTTCTAACCTCAATCACTTAAATTCCTTTATTCAACATTAATTAATTCCAAATCAATTAATTAGTCAATCCTTCATTATTCACCTTAATTAATCACCCTGGGTTAGTTATCCTTCAATTTCATTCAAGAAATTATCATTAATTAACTTCAAAATATTTATTATTCTTAATCAAATTCAATAAGTAATCTTTAATTACTTCATAAATTAATTAATTAATTCATAAATTATTTATCTATATTAATTACATTAATTTTTAATTTCTTATAGTAATTAATTTCTCATAAGTCATTGTTTACTGAATTGATTTAGTCTTAATTAATCAATTTCTAATTACATCAATGATTTTCTAAATTAATGATTTCCAATTATATTTTAATTTGTCCTAATCTAAATTAATTACTTTTATTAAGCACAATATTAATCATTCTCGATTTATCTCAACCTGCATTTAAGTATCCTTTTATCTACTTCATTATTTGTGTCAAAATTGGGCACAACACTCGTCGAAAGTTTTTGAAGAGATAATAAATGAAGAAAGTAAATTAAAACGTGGATTATCTAACAAAAACTCCAAATAGCAGGAAGTAAATTGCACAAGAGACAACGATTTAGAGTGGTTCGGCGTTTTGCCTACGTCCACTATGAAGTTTTGTTACTTTATTGCTTGATATTCGGAGAACACAACTTTTTAATGTCAAAGTACACCAAGTAGTAAGCCAAAATTCGAAATCAAAGTCAGCAGTGGTGCTCTGAAGCAATTCTGGCGGCGTCCGGGCGTTCTTTTACTCTCAAAATTCTCCGATCCTCTTTCTGAATGACCAGGGGCTCTATTTATAAGTGCTGGAGGCTGATATTTTGCCTAAAATTCGGGGAGACCACTTCTGGCACGTGTGGGGGCCCACATGGTCGAATTCTGGAAATCCGGGCCCACATTGGGATCAATTCGACCCTTGGTTTGAATCGATCAAAAAAGTGTCCAATCGTGATGAAACTTGGCGTGGACATTCTTCTATGTATATGCAAGCTCCTGTGAAAATTTCGTAGCATTTGGACTTGTAGATCTCAAGTTATGATCGATTCAAGATTGCATTTTCAGTTGATATACGTGCTTCGAATCGATCCCTCCGAATCGATAGGGTCGAATCGATCGGTCGAGCATGCGCCTGGTGACGTGGCGCGCGCGCTTCTTGGGTTGACCCACCTTTTTCTCCGAGTTTACTGGGTCGAACCCTTGGTTTTAGCTGCTATGACTTGGTGGATTCAAAGTTATGGATTCGAAGGTATCCTCGTACGTTCCCTTCGTATCGGTCAGAGCATTTCATAGTTGGTCAATGCGAAGACTTCTCCGCTTGATGGATTCGAAGGATTTTCATGGGATGGAGTCGAAGATGGGAATACTTCGAGGGATTCGAACCAAGGTAGGTGTGGATGGATTCGAAGCGTGGCTACCTCTGATGGATTCAAACGAAGGCATGTCCCTGATGGATTCGAAGCAGGGAGTGCTTTGGATGGATTCGAAGTGAGGGCTTGCCCGATGGAGTCGAAGCAAAGGAGCTCTTCATGGATTCGAGGCAAGGCTCTGGGAGGATGGATTCGAACGAATGCATGGTTTATGGGTTCGATCGTGAGGCTATCTTATGGATTCGAACCTAAACTTCTTCTGATCGATTCGAACTGAGGTTGTCTCCTCCACTTTCCATTGGCGATAACTTGAGCATACGAACTCGGATTGCCTCGAAGTTTGAAACGTTGGTTTCCACAGCTTCGCTTGACGTGTCTTATCAATTGTAGCCCGACCCGAACTCGGACAAAATTCATCGATATTTGTAGTAAACCAACAATCATTCAAAATTGAAGACATGTGACCCTTATTTTCCAGTCAGTTCCTTGGTATCTCGGCCTTGCCAAAAGGTGGGATAACATTTGCCCCCCAAAGTACGTCTTGTGTAAACATGGCGTGCTTTGAAAAGCTGCAGTTTCACGTTGGACAATCAGGACATGCTCTTCTAAAAGTCGTCAGTCGTTGCAACCATGACGAGGTGAACATTTGATCCCTGTAAATGTTAAAGATCAAGTGTTAGTTATACACATGTGCATATATGTACCACTTTGGTTTTGGTTAACGTTGCGCGATTGCCAGTCGTTGTCAGTTTGGTTTGTTATCGAATTCTGCATTGGTCCTCTCCTGAACCGATCTTGAGATTCGAGTTATCACACTGTTTTATGTTTGTCTATAATCGTCCTCTTGTATCGATCCTCTCCTGAATCGATGTAAAAGGTAGACAAGTAATTTTCACATTGAAATGATTTCGTCCATTTTCATCGGTTGTCTTTGATGGATTCGAAGCTATGTTTGTTCGAATCGATGGCTTTTGAATCGATGGCCCGATGGACCTCGTGTATTGAGTCGATAAGACCTTCAATCCAGCCTCTATTCGATTGTTCCTTCGTATCGATGATGCTTCGTATCGACACTGCATGGATGGATTCGGAGTATTGATGGATTCGAATGCGATGGGTTCGAACGCGATGGGTTCGAACGTGATGGATTCGAACGTGGCTTGTTCGAATCGACCAGCGCGTGACCGGTTGGGGTCGGTCATTTTGATCGGGAGACGAATCATCCCGTTTCCTATGTGAGACCCATATAAATACGTGAAGCCGGTGTCACTTTCACTTTTTACTTTTCACTGTTGCTATAGCCTCCTCTTCGAATCGATCTCTCCAGGGCCAAGACAAACGTGCTTTTCTTGAATCGATTGAACCCCTTCACGCTTCCATCCGTAACCAAATCAACTCAGATAATCAAGGGATCGATTCGAGATGAGAATGATAGTACTTAGAACTTTTTTGGCATCGATTCAATCTCTTCTTCTTGAAAATTTTGAGGAGTGGTGAGATCTGGACGAAGTGGGTTGACTCGACGGAACTGAGGAATGAGGCCATTCGAGTCGTATCGATCAGAGTGTCGTCTTTCATTGCTTCGCATTGATCCAAGAATGAGCGATCCGAGTCGATTTTGAATGCATAGCTTCGAATCGATGGTTATAAAAGAAAAAGCAAAAAGGCTCATGGCGATCGATTCGAAGGAGCTTAATATTGATCGATTCGAAGTAATGATATGTTGATCGATTCGAAGGAGCTCAACTTTGATCGATTCGAAGTCATGTAGGGCTTCATGGATTCGAACTGCTCCTCTGTCCCAAGGTCTCATCGAGTCGAACTACATGGAGTTGGGGCGTACCGATTCGAAGTTCATCGATTCGACTCGTGTCGATTCGAGTCGATCGATTCGAACGTTCTTGCTTCTGGGACTCCCACTCTTCTGATTTGCTCCAATATCTGAACTACGACCAATTTCAAGTTGAACTTTAACGAACTCACTGAACTTTAGCATACTTGACTCCGGCGAGCTTCGGCCTTGTATAATCGAACTTGACTTGACCTCTTTTTTGGAGCTCGTCGATGGCACCATGACTTAAACAAAATATAATGAATTTATACTTGAATTGGTCAGTAGCATATGGGTGGCGTGAAAGTGACGGTCAGCGATGACCGTCATTTTCATTCTCAAATTCCAAAGTTTCGTCGTTCGGACATCTTGTTTCAACTTGTAAAATCTGCTTAAGTTTTTCATAGCACTTGCACTGCACGAAATACTCATACACTTTACACCGGGGGAATGCATGGGCTTTTTATGTATTTAACGCCGCTTTCTGGTGAGTTAGTTAATTATGGAATCTTCGAGTTCTCAACAACAAGAAGTACAAAGCTCGCCTCTTCCAGCGCTTGAGATTCTGGAAATCCCTCCTGAAGTCATAGATCCGGCTCCGGATGAGTTGCCGGAGGCCATATTTATCGAAGATCCTGTCGATTCTGTCCAGTCCAATATCTCGGAGTCTCAGTTGGGTCGGATATGTTCGAAACATAACATATCCCTGGACGATGTTTTATTACCTAGTGCCAGTGACAGACCACATAACCCACCTGAAGGATATACTGCCTTTTACCGTCATGCCTGCGCGGCTGGATCTCTTCCTCCTTTTAACCAATACATCAGAGAGATGCTGTCGTATTTAGGAATCGCTCCTTCACAACTCCATCCCAACGGGCATGCATTACTGAACAGCGTCTTTGTCATATTTATGGATTGCCTTTTTCGCCCGCCAAGGCCTAACGAGATCAGGCACATATTCAATTTCAAGAGTAGGGGTGATAGCCCGTCTTTCACTTTTCTAGAAGCGGTTAGAAACTGTCAGGTTGTGACTGAGGCCTGGACCAGGCTTAGCTACTTCAGAACGAGTGGTTTTTTGTTCGATGCCCCCCAGGGTTTGCCAGGAGATGGTTATCCAGACGTAAGTATCACAATTTATCTTTGAATGGCCACTTTTAATACTTACACTAATACTCTGTTACTCTTACAGCCATCATCTCGAGACCTACCGGTGGGCATTATAGAGGCGTCGTTCAAAGCTTGCAAAGGGTCCCACGCGACTCAAGGCACATAGACTTGCTGTTGACCGACGATAACTTAAGGACATTGGGTTTGATTGGGATGAGCCAGAGTATTGTAATTGAAGGATTGGCCAAATCGGCCTCGAGGAAGAAGAAGAAAGTGGCAAAAAGAAACCCTGGCGTTGTGACAAGAGAAGTGAGCGATGATGAAAGAACGCCCACGGACACTGAGATAGCAGCCGACCTTTCCCGAATAGAAGAGGGTCAGAAAGGTAAGGCTGCTGTACCTAAGTTTAAGTGATGGAAGTCTGTAGTCGTAACCCGTTCCAAACCTGGGGTTACTGTTTCCAGCGCCTCTCCTCGCCAGTCCGGAGACCTTTTCACATGGCTGGACGATATTCCCATTCCGGACTACGTATCTCTCCACCACGGGTCCAGGTTGGAAGAGCTCCGGGTAGCGCTTGATATAAGCGAATCTTTACCCGTTAGTGTAATCGATGCTTCTGGTTGGTCGGGGGGTTTGCGCATTTATACACTTTTCACAACACTTCACGACTTCCACATGCATTGCAGTGCTTTTTTTTGGTGCTTAACCGAATTGTTTCTTCTTTACAGGTGCCATGTCGGATCGTCCTTCTACACTTGATAGACTTCGGCGAGTGCATCATTCTTCATCTTATTACGAGTCTCGCCGTAGGGATTCTGACCGTGATCGTGAATGAAGGTATTATGAGCAAGAGCATCGTGAAAGGGACCATTCCCGATATTATTCTAGCCAGGAGCGTTCTGATAGGGACCGAAGGTACCGTTCACCCTCTCGTTCTCCTCCGCCATCCAGAGGCTAGGCACCTGCAGTCGAACCTTCGCGACAACAGCCGTCTCAACAAATCTCAAAACCTGGTCCACGTCGTTCAAGGACTGATACGGCTACGACCGTAACAGTGGAGGAGGCCCCTCTTGAACCGTCTGGTGAAGGGGTTTTAAGAATTTCTCAACTGAAGAAAGATTTTCCAGAAATATGCTTCGACGCATATATCTTTCCACCCAATCTCAAAAGAATTCCCGAAGAGGCTGTGAGCACCGCCCTCAGCTATACCCGTGATTTTTATGCTCAATATAAAGAATGGTACAGGGCGGCCGTTAAAGCTTCGAAAGTAGCCTTCGAACGAGCCAAAGTTATTGAGAAACTGGAAGCAGACTTGGCTCAGAAGAACCGTATTGTTGACATGCTTCAATCTGAAACGGAATCTTCTCGTAAGGCCGAAATGGAGTCGCTAAAAAAGGTCGATGAGACACTAGCTGAGATGGCGAAGATGCAACAAGCGCATTGCACTTTAGTTGAAGATTTGGGCCATCGGTACAAAAATGTTGAGGCCGAGCGAGATGCGGCGGTCAAAGAACTTGAGGATTTAAAGGCTAAATTTGCCGATTTGAACAAGGAAAAAGATGACACTAACACGACCACACAAGAAGCGTGCGAGCAAGCCGTGTCTCTCCGAGCTGAGCGAGACGCGGCGGTTGCTAAAGTTGAAGCAGTGGAGGCAGAAGTGGAAGGGAGAGTTCAAGCAGAGATATTCAGAGTAGAAGCCGAGTTTGATGATCTTCTTGACACTTACAATGCTAATGTGCTTGAGCACAGGAATCTCTCGTGGTTCGGAGATTATTCTACGCTTCTACTCGGTGCTTGGAGAAAATTGGTGGCGAACAAGAAAGCATCTCTCCCTGAAGGCGCCGTGGATGAATTTGAACTCGAGTCTCGCTTGTTGAGCGAGGAGGAAAGGAAATTTCTCCATGAAGCGATGATTTCTGCTGAGAGAGAGAGACTTGGTTTTCATCATGTGGAGACTGGCGAGGGTTCTGGAGCTGCACATTATAGTGAGGATGTTTCAGTTGATGCCCCGACCTCGTCCGGAGTTACTGCTACAGTTGGTCCACATGTTGTTCCTGCTTATAACCCGGATCGACTGGAACTGTCTCTTGGTACAACTACCGTTTCCGAACTCGTCTCATCACCGAGCCGAGGCAAAGAAGGTATTTCAAAAGTTGCTTAAGTGTTTTTAGAATGTCGAACTTGGAACAGATCATTTGACTAATTATTCTCATTTCTTTTCGACCAGTGACTAAAAGTGATGCGCCAGCACTTCCAGTACCACAAACTTCGCAGCAAATGCAAGGAGCTGTCGTTACTGAGGCTATTACAACTACCGCTGTAACCGGCGAGATGGGAGAGGGGAGTTCAATGTCGTTTGATGTTCAGATGATTGAGGAACTTCTCAAGCAACCCTGTGAACCCTTTACCGATCCTTCCTTTGCAATGGGTGGAGTTGCTCCAACTTTTAGCTCGTTCATGCCGACCTTAGTGTGTCCAGCGCTGCTCGATCTTCCCGAGAAGAAGAAATCCTTGCCGAGATAAGCGCTGAAATGGCTGCAGTGACAACGGTCAGTGGTTTCGGGAGTGATGTTGCTCCGCCAAGCTTAACTCCTTCAATGGTTACTTCTCTCGCCGGCACAGCTATAACTTCTAGTGTCGAAGCTTCACCGCCTGTTACGGCTTCTCTGCCTCCGGTTCGTCCTCACAAAAGGACCTCTATCCCTTTCAGCTCCGAAGAAGACGTGGATATTATGTCAGATCCTGAGGATGCTCCAAAGAAGGACAAAAAACCTCGCAAGAAGCCGGGTAGTGGGTCTAGCGGCTCAACTCCGAAGAAGAGACCCCGGAAGAAGGAGTGAACTTCTCGCTTTACCATGCGGTTGTGAAATGGAAATTCTTTTTTCTTCTCCTTTTTTAGGCCGTGTATAAGTGTGGACTCAGCATCCACTTTACGGATTGTTTTTTGTTTTGTCATGTAATCAAACCCCTTTTTTGTTTGTTGATAAAATGAAAAACAACTCTTATCTCCTTTGCTTAAGTATTGCGTTGATTATCTCGTGCTTACATATGTCATAAGCCTAGAATACATGTCCACACTTCGGAGACTTAACACAATTTGCAACTAACAGTTCGGCCCATATTCTGGGAACTTATTAATTATCAACGTTTATGATTTAGTTCGCTCTCCGGGAACCTGTATTTGACGTTTTTACTCCAATTTACACTCTGGGAATTTGAAGTCAGTGATGTACATTCTGGTTCGCGTTATGGGAACCAAGAGTTGGTGTTCATGTTCCAATTCACACTCTGGGAATTTGGAGATAGAGTTTTATATTCTGGCTTGCACTACGGGAACCGAAAGTTGAAGTTTATACTCCAATTCGCACTCTGGGAATTTGGAGTTGGCTCACAATCTAGGAGCGATGGATTTATACTCCGGTTCGCGCTCCGGGAACCGAGAGTTGAAGTTTATACTCGAATTCGCACTCTGCGAATTAGGAGTTGGCTCACACTCTGGGAGCGATGGATTTATACTCCGGTTCGCGCTCCGGGAACCGAGAGTTGAAGTTTATACTCCAATTCGCACTCTGGGAATTTGGAGTTGGCAGAGGGATTGTCGTGCATCAATCCCCGTTTATGTTGGTGTAGTGTTCTGCCCCCGAGCTCGGGTTTCACTTAGCGAGTGACCGGTCGTATCACAGTCACTCCCTATTTGAATAAATCCCACCGCGTGATGGAACTTAGCTCTCCGTGCATCGTGATATTGTACATCATATTTACTAAATCACAGCTCTTGCTCGAAGAGATGGCATTTTATTGCTGAAACGAGAAAATATGGCAAAGTCAGTTGCCTTATTACAAATTTAAATCTCGAAATACTAGAATAAAATGCAAAGGGATGAACTGACAGAAAATAAATAAGTAAAGTCTTTTATATGTAGTAGCGACGAAGACTTTCGCTATTCCAAGCTCTCGGCAAAGTAAGACCGTCAACGGTCGATAATTTGAACGTGCCATCTCTGAGTTTTGTGAAATCACATACGGCCCTTCCCAATTTGGCTTCATGTGCGAAGGAACCGGATAGACCCTTTTGAGTACGAGATCGACGAGTTCGAAGGTTCGCGGACGGACCTTGGCATTGTACAGTCGGGCGACTTGACTTCGATATGCGGCTGCCCTCAAGTCAGCCTCTTCGCGCTTCTCATCGAGTAAATCCATAGATTCAGCAAGTAATATGGCATTTGTTTTCGGATCATAATACGTTACACGATGAGAGTGCAATTCCATTTCGACTGGAATAACGGCTTCAGAACCATAAGATAGAGAAAACGGGGTATGACCGGTTGCAGTTTTATGAGTCGTTCGATAGGCCCATAATGCCATAGGAAGTTCGTCGACCCATTTGCTCCCAGCTTTTTCCAGTCGCTTCTTTAGAATGGACTTGATAACTTTATTAACAGCTTCAACTTGACCATTTGCTTGAGGGTGCGCTACTGCAGAGAATTTCTTATGGATGTGGAATCGTTGACAGAAATTCTTGAATTCAGCACTGTCGAATTGGGTTCCGTTATCGATGATGATAGTATGTGGGAGACCAAAACGGCAGACGATGTTACGTACTACAAATTTGATTACTTTTTTTGTCGTAATTGTCGCAAGGGGTTCAGCTTCAGCCCACTTGGTGAAATAATCAACTGCGATGATGGCGTACTTCGCGCCACCTTTGGCTAGAGGCAATGTGCCGATGATATCTATTCCCCATACCGCAAATGGCCAAGGACTGACCATTTGGGTTATCTCAGTAGGCGGGGCTCTAGGAATTCGAGCGTGTTTCTGGCATTTGTCACATTTCCTAGCATAGTCTGCAGCATCGCGATTAACAGTAGGCCAATAATACCCATATCGAAGTATTTTCTTTGCAAGTGCTTGCCCCCCAGTGTGATCGCCACATTCTCCTTCATGTACATCGTGTAACACTTGTTTGACTTCATCGTGTGCGATACACCGGAGGAGAGGAACAGAGTACCCTCTCCGGTACATGACTCCATTTTGAATAACAAATCGTGAGGCCTTTCGTAGAACTTGTCTTTTCTCGTTTCGACGCTCGGGCAATACACCATGTTCGATATAATCTCGATAAGGAGTCATCCACGACTCCCTATTGGAGGCAACTTCAAATATGAAATCGGTCTCCCTTCGATCAATGCTCGGAGAGGATAGGGTTTCAACCGGTACAACCCCCAATTGCTGAGCCTCACCCGTACTTGCTAACTTTACCAACGAATCAGCTTTCTGATTGTGCTCTCGGGGTATGTAGAAAATGGCATAGTAATCGAGTTGATCAAGCATCTCCAGAACTCGAGTTAGATAAGCGGCTAATCTTCGGTCTTTAGCCTGATATTCTCCTCGGACTTGACACACTATCAACTGGGAATCACAGTAGATCTCTACAGCGATGATTTTCAGATCAAGGGCAAGCTTTAGTCCGGTAAATAGAGCTTCGTACTCGGCTTCGTTGTTGGTTGCACGAAACTCGAACTTTAAAGCATAACATATGGATCGTCCCTCGGGGCTTTCAAGCACTACCCCATCTCCTGAACACCGATCGTTGGAAGCACCGTCGGTGTACAGCTTCCATATGTATTCGGGAGATTTGCTAGTCTTGGGCAAGTCTTTAGAAATAGTGAATTCGGCTATAAAATCTGCTAGGACTTGGTCGTGAATGGCTTTTCTTGGAGTATAAGTGATGTCGAATTGACTCAGTTCGATGTTCCACTTTAGTAACCTACCAGACGTCTCAGGCCGCGTGAGGACCTGTCGTAACGGCTGATCGGTGTACACAGTAATAGGATGAGCCTGGAAATATGGACGGAGCTTCCTCGAGGCAATGACTAGGCAATATGCCAATTTTTCAAGCTTTGGATAATTTCTCTCGGCTCCGGTCAATCGTTTACCCACGTAGTAGACCGGTTTTTGCACTCGGTCCTCCTCCCGAATTAATGCAGCACTGATTGCATTTTCAGATACCGCCAGGTAGAGATATAACTGTTCATCATCTACAGGCTTTGAAAGGATTGGTGGTACGGAAAGATGTTGGATTAGCGATTGAAATGCGCCCTCACATTCTGCAGTCCATTCGAAGTTTCGTTTCCCTTTTCGAATCAAATCGAAGAAGGGAATGCATTTGTCGGTCGACTTTGAGATAAACCTACTCAGTGCTGCAACTTTCCCATTAAGACTCTGAACTTGCTTTATGGTTCACAGAGTTTGAAGATTTCTGATAGCCTAGATCTTCTCAAGGTTGGCCTCTATTCCTCGGGCATTGACAATAAACCCAAGGAATTTTCCGGATGCGACTCCGAAATGGCACTTTAGTGGATTAAGCTTCATCCCGTATTTCCGAAGGATATCGAACATTGACTCCAAGTCTTTCACATGATCATCGGAGTATCATGATTGCACCAACATGTCATCTACATAAACCTCCATAGTCTTCCCAATTTGATCGGCAAACATCTGGTTGACTAAGCGTTGATAAGTTGCACCAGCATTCTTTAACCCAAAAGGCATGACCTTGTAGCAGTACAATCCCAAGTCGGTTACGAAGCTTGTGTGCTCTTGGTCTGGTACATGCATGGGTATCTGATTGTAACCTGAGTAAGCATCCATGAAGGATAACAATTCATGTCTGGCGGTTGAATCTACTAGTTGATCGATTCGGGGAAGCGGAAATCTGTCTTTCGGGCAGGCTTTATTCAGGTCAGAGTAATCTATACACGTTCTCCATTTCCCGTTTGGTTTTCGGACAAGTACGGGATTGGACACCCACTCTTGGTATAAAGCGTCTCTAATGAACCCATTTGATTTCAACTTATCGACCGCTTCTTTCAGGGCGGCAGATCTCTCTGGATCCATACCACGTCTTTTCTGCTTGACCGGGATATACCGCGGGTCAATGTTCAAAGTGTGGCTCGCAATGTCCGGCGAGATTCCACACATATCGGAGTGCGTCCAAGCGAATACGTCGAGATTCGCCCGGAGAAAATCAACCAATTCCTGTTGTGTCTCTTGGTTAAGCTGAGACCCAATCTTCAACATTCTCGAGTCATTGTGATCATAGTCAATCGGGACATCGATGGTTAACTCGGCCGGAGAAGCTTGACTTTCCGTAGATTCTTCTTTATTATCATTGTCCCTTGGATCAAGATCCTTTTGGAATTGGTTGTGGTGCCCAGGCCGAGGCCCAGGCGCTAATTGTCAATCGTCAGTAAAACGGACGCAGAGAGATTCCTCTACGCCTTTTCCTTTTTCTTTTCGCTGCGCCTCCCGCAGCTCAGCAACATAACAGGCTCTCCCAGCAGCCTGATCTCCTTGTACAACTCCTATCCCGTGGTCAGTAGGGAATTTCAGAGTTAAGCACCATGGGGCAACAGCAGCCCTAAATTCAGCAAGGGCCGGTCGGCCCAAAAAGGCATTGTACGGCGAAGGAATATCTAAGACAACAAATTGCAACATCCGAACTCTTCGGCATTCTCCCACTCCCAATTCCACCGGCAATTCAACCATTCCGGTTGGTATCGTCGCACTCCCGTTGAAGCCGTGGACTCGTGATTGACAAGGTTTTAAGTCCTTAGCTTCCATTTTCATTAAATCATATGCTCTTTTAAACAATATGTTCACAAAACTCCCACTGTCTACCAAGATCCTCTTCATCCAAGCAGGACCAACTTGAGCGGATATGACCAACGGGTCAATTGTGGGAGCTTCGACTTTATCGGCATCTCGATTTCTAAATACGATTTCATCAGCATTGTCTTTTGTTGTTTAGCCGGTGTTCCATCTTCTGAGTTACTATAGCATTCAAAGTCCACATGCCTGATCGAGCTAGCATATGACTCCATTTCTCTCCAGCTTCTGTCTGCTGGATGTGGACCACCACTTATTGTATTGATAACGAACCTTCCGCCCGTACGAGCGGGTTCACCTTGTCTTTCCTGATTCTGCGTTCGATTTTGATTAAATGGGCCTGCTCCACCAGACTGCGGCGCCCGAACAAACTGGTCCAACTTTCTCTCTCTGATCAACTTTTCAATGAGGTCTTGCAAATGTCTACACTCATTGGTATTATGCCCATAACTTTCATGAAACCTACAGAACTTTCCTGTTTGAATCTGCCTTTCCGACTAAGATTTCGGAGCAGGCTTCTTGTATTGCATAGTATTACAAGTCTGTAGGTATACGTTTTCCAGTGACGTGTTAAGCGGTGTATAACTGTCAAACATTGCGGCCCTACGTCTCGGACCACGATTCTGGTCTTGCTTCTTGCTTCGGTTATCACCGTTTCTCGATCGTTGAGTCTGTTTATTTTGAATATTCAACTTGACTTTTCCTGTACTTTCTCCGGATTGTTTAACCGCAACAATACTCTGAATCCCTTCACTGCTGGGCCTTGCATCGTCCTGCTTCCTAGACTGTTTCGCATCTTCTCGCCTCAAGAATTGAGCGGCTTTGGAATAGAAACGGTCCAATGATGCGGGAGGCTTTCCAGCTAACCAATTTCCAAACTCGGAATCAGGGTCGATTCCTTTAGTCAAAGCCATTAAAATAGAATTATCATTGGGGTTGGTGATCTCTGCGCTGAAAGTGTACGTGTAGTACTAAGGATCGTGTAATATGGTATACAAATGCGGAAACTGATAATAGCAGTAAAATAAAAATTAAAGTAAGCACACCAGGATTTTTATACTGGTTTGAACTTCCCGTTCTACGTCCAGTCCCAGAATACCCTCTGGATTTAAACTAAACCCCTCACTTAACCCGGAGGAATAGGTATATCACACCTGAGCAGCCGAACAGGAATTTTTCCGCCTCAACAACCGAAGAGGACTTCAACTTAATACAAATACTTTGTTGACGAGTGTGTTCTGAATAACACGGATTGTCTTTTGATAATACAATTTCCTATAATCAAATCCTCAAGAAAATGTAGTGTATGTGAAGATTTAGAAGGAAGATAATCTCGTAGAATCGAAGTATATAAATTAATTCAAAGATTCTAGAGATATTGAATGAGAATGAATGCTTTTATTTGCAGAAATAAATAGAGAATAGATTTCAAAATTATAAACAAGAATCGGTGATTGTAGAAGTGATTTGAACATGTTTATATAGTTGTAGAATAGTTACAATCTTTCATGAAGAGTTTCAATCAAAAGTTGTGTTCGTATCTCTTGAATTGAGGGACGTATCTCTTCATGAAACAATCGCAACTCTTCAGAAAACTAGCCGTTATATGCAGGTCGATCGACCGGAAAAACTGGCCGGTCAGCTGAGTTTGAAATCGTGTACAAAAACAGAGAGTACCTGTGCACTGACTAAAGGGTCGGTCGACCGAAGTTTCTGGTCGGTCAGCCGACTCGTAGTTATATGCACAGTGTACACTTATTTGTGTATAAATTAATTCGTGTGTGCATGTGACTACTTGAGGAATGATTTTAACAATATTCTAAGACTAAATACATTAAAATATTCATAATAAACTCTGGATTGTAGTCTTGTCTCCTTTGTAGTGCATAATATACACTTATTCCCTTTTTGTCGCTTTCGTCGTATGATATATGAAGCTTGTGTCATGAATCAAAACTCTTGAATCAACATTCTCCCCCTTTTTGATTGATGACAATACCTATGTGACGAAATAGTATATATTGTAATTCTCCCCCTGAATATATGGCGTCATTTCTGCAAAAATTTGTTAGCTTGCATATATTTCTCCCCCTTTGTCATCGAAAAAAAGGAATACTTAGTGGATGTGTAAACAATATGGAATATGTGGCACGACATAAGAAAAAACATCAAGTTTTAAATAATACATACTCAAAGCAAATAGGAATATTGATGTTTTTACTGTAGTACACAACATCTAAAAACAAAATACAAAAAATTATAAGATAGCAAATTGTGAAGCAATATGATCACTCCTCACCATCATCGGAATCCCTAAATTCTGGACGGATATTTTCTTCCGGGGGAGCATGTTCCTTACCACATCTTTTAGTGTTAGAAGTGTGAGTTCCTGATATACCGGAGCTTGTATTCTCTGAAGTGGAAAACGAGAAGTTTGGTGCTGGCCTTTTTCCGGGAGCAACATAAGAGGCACCGGCTTCGGTAGTACATGATAATGCATCCCATAGATTGACGAAGAATCCCTTGATTTTCTTAAAACGACCGTCAATTTTTTGAAGGCGGGCATCTAAGGCTATTTGATTTTGAGCCAAAATATCAATAGCCGCCTCTGTACTTATTCCGGGAGTTGGTCTTTGAACAGAGTGTTGACGTGTTAGACGCTCCGGAGCATGAGTTGATGGATGAGGTGTAGATTGACTACGGCGTAGTTGTTCTCGAGGAGTACTCTGCCATTGGTTAAAGGTTAAAAATCTAGGTGGTGCATCAGGCAACTTCATTAGTTTTATGGTCCTTGAATCAAAAGAACGAACTTTGGAAGTTTTGAATTCCGGAGCATGTTGGATGAAGCTATTAATCAATCTCATTATGTATTCTCCATAATAGATACGAAGCATCTTTCCTTGATTGAATGTAAGAAACTCATCCATGAGTAATTGTGCCCAATTTACTTGTGTATTTGAACACAAAGCATATAAAGCTTTAAAATTCTCAGGATACACTAAGTGGTAGGAGCCACCTCTTGGTATAATTGATTTCATCATGAAACGATGAAAGAGTCTAGCTTTGGGTCTAAGTGATGATGTCTGTCTAAAATCCGTAGCATCATCTTCGAAAAAATAAATGACTTATGTGGTCACGACTTGATATATTACACTCTATGTCGTGTAATGAAATTCCATCCGGTCTAGCATCTAATATATGGTTAATTCGATCAATGGAGAGAAAGATTGAGGTGCCACAAACCGATGTCCAAACACAATTTTCAGTGTTTCTAGGTGGATTGACAAGATCTAGGTTAGCCAAAAACAATTTAACCATAATGTGGTTAATTTTAAAATTATTTTTGCAGTAGTCTAGAAAAGCATCTAACCCGCTTCTAATTGCGGCATCTTCAATTCGATAGGTAACGAAATCAGGATAACTTACGAATGATTCTTCAAAGACTTTGGCATCTTGAAGCCGTATCCATCTTTGAAGTGCTATGTCGTTGACTAACCATGAAGCAATTTGAGTATCAACGGGAGGTGTCGAAGATGAACCTCCGGCAGTCTTTGATTTCTTCTTTGGAGCCATTTGATTTTTGTTGAAGAGAAAATAATAATTTGAGAGAATTTTAATGGGGGCTAGGGTAAAAACCGAAATTGAGAAAGTAGAAGTGAAGAGGTAGGTTGAAAAAGTGAAGGGGTGGGTTAATAGTGTGAAGTAAACAGAAAAAGTCAACAGCTGGAAACATGTTCGGTCGACCGAACTATCTGGGTCGGTTGACCGACATAGGAAACAGAGGTTAGCTGAAAGTTTCGGGAAAGGGCTCGGCTGACCGACTCAGAGTTTCGGTCGACCGACCCTGTTAAATGTGCATGTTTAATGCTTGCGACCTGGTGTCGGCTGACCGACTCAGGTTATTCGGTCGGTCGAATTGTTAGAAATGCACATTTTATTTAAAATATACATTTTATATATATGTAGAGTCATATAAATTTTATTATTATATTATATTTATACATTTTGCTTAAAGCAATATACATACATACATATATATATATAGTTTTAGCCACCATTCTTTAAAACTTACGCTCCCATGAGTTTGGAGATGGAACATCTTCTACAGGTGACCATTTTGGAGCTATTGGAGTTTGAACAAGTTTTGAAGGGGATGGAGTTCTATAGGAAGGTTCAGCAACTTCATCCTTTTTTGATGAACAAACTTTCATGGCAATTTTTTCTATAAAGCTTAGACGTCTTGCCGTTACTTTCTGTTCATAGTAGAGCTCTCGTTGCATATTCATTTGCTGTTGTTGGTAATGGTGTATTTCATCAATCTTTTTCTATGGAGATATAACCATTGTATGCTTCCCCTTTTTATTGTTAGGTGTATAGCCTGTATGGGAATCTTCCCATGGTTTCCATCCGTGTCTGGGATCTTTATCCGGAGAGGAAAAATTAAGGACACGATTAGGCAATGGAAAAGTAGGATAGAGACCATTCTCCGGAATACGATCGGAACAATCATCATCTGGAGATGAGAATGATAGATGGGAATTGTCGGAATTGTAAACTTCATTGTTTGAAGACATTGTAATTTTTTTTGTAAGGTTTTTTTTTTTTTAGAATATCATTGAAAAAATAAGCATTGTATTTATAATCGTATATTTTCTGAAAAATATGTGGATAAGGATTGTTTTCAAATATTATCACAGAGATTTTAAGAAAAAAACAGTTGTTAATGTTTGATTCATAAGTTATAGGTCTAAGAATAGTATTTCTGAAAGACAACGGTAGTATAATAAAATTTAAGGTAAGTTAAGACAAGAAACACCCATAGCTCAAGTGGCTATAATATGACATCTATCAAACTAGTCAGAAATCATGAGTTCGAATCCTGCTTTGGTCAGAAATAAAACAAATTTTTGTTTTTCAATATTTTTGCATATTTTCTATTTATAAATCTTTTAAAGACATTATACCTAAGTCATGTCTTAATTTTATAAAGTTATTTTCATTTAACGGTTTAGTAAAAATGTCTGCAATTTGATTTTCAGTATTAATAAATTCTAAATGTATTACCTTTTTCCAAACAATCACGAAGGAAGTGATGACGAATATCAATGTGTTTTGTCCGTGAGTGATTTACTGGATTTGTAGAAAGATTTATTGCACTAGTATTATCACAATAAATAATAGATTTTTCAAGATAACAGTTGAAATCTTGTAGTGTCTGTTGCATATATACGACTTGTGCACATGCCAAAGCCGTAAATATATATTCTGCTTCACCTGTTGATAAAGAAACATAGTTTTGTTTCTTACTAAACCAAGAGACTAATGAAAGTCCAATGAAATGACATGTTCCACTTGTACTTTTTCGATCCGTCCGACTTCCTCCAAAATCAGCATCGCTATATGAGACTAATTCGAAAGGACATTCTTTTGGATAGAATAGTCCAAAATCTTTGGTTTTAGTTAGATAACGAATAATACGTTTAACTGCTCGCATATGTGATTCTTTGGGATTTGCTTGAAATCGAGCACACAAACAAACACTCATCATAATGTCGGGTCGACTCGCTGTTAAATATAATAACGATCCAATCATACTACGATATAGTTTTTGATCAACACTTTTGCCTTCTTCGTCTCTGTCGAGATACATCGTTGTGCTCATCGGAGTAGGTTTGGCAGAAGTGTTTTCTAGACCAAATCGTTTAATTAAATTATAACAATATTTTTCTTGATTAATAAAAATTCCATTTTCTATTTGTTTTATTTGTAAACCAAGAAAATAATTTAACTCACCCATATGAGACATTTCAAATTCATTTGTCATTATTTTAGAAAATTCTTGACATAGTTTTTCATTTGTAGATCCAAAAATTATATCATCAACATAAATTTGGATAATTAAAATATCATGCTTGTCTCTCTTAATAAAAAGAGTTTGATCAACCTTTCCAATTTCAAAACCAGAATTTAGTAAATATTTTTTAAGATGATCATACCAAGCACGTGGTGCTTGTTTTAAACCGTATAAAGCCTTTTTAAGTTTATAGACATGACCAGGAAATTGTTCATGTATAAATAATGGAGGTTGTTCAACATAAACATTTTCTTTTATAAAATCATTTAAAAAAGCACTTTTAACATCCATTTGATAAAGTTTAAAATTATGAAAACACGCGAAAGCTAATAAGATTCGTATTGCTTCAAGTCGGGCGACTGGAGCAAATGTTTCTTCATAGTCTATTCCCTCTTCTTGATTATATCCTTGTGCAACTAACCTAGCTTTATTCCTAGTTATATTTCCTAGTTCATCTGCTTTATTTTTAAAAACCCATTTAGTACCAATGACTGTTTGATCACTAGGTCTAGGAACGAGTTCCCAAACTTCGTTTCGTTCGAATTGATTTAGTTCTTCTTGCATGGCAAGAATCCAGTAGTCATCAGTTGAAGCTTCTTTTATATTTTTAGGTTCTATGTTAGAGAGAAACGCTACATGACAAACTTGATTTAATTGATGTCTAGTTTTAACGTTCGTATTTACTTCTCCAAATATATTTTGCACAGGATGATGTCGTAAAATTTTAGGTGAAGATTTTATTATATTAGTAGTAATATTCTCATTTTCAGTAATATCATAATCATTATCGAAGGTTTGTTCAGTATTAATATTTTCATTCTGAGTAGTTTCATCATCAGAGTCAATAGTAACATTTGGATTTATATTTTTAAAATTTTCGTCAAAAGAAACATGTAAGCTTTCTTCAATAATTTTAGTTCTTTTATTGTAAATTCGATAAGCCTTGCTTCGTTCTGAATATCCAATGAATATTCCTTCATTGGATTTTGGATCGAATTTACCTGGTTGATCTTTAGTATTTAAAATAAAACATTTAGAGCCAAAAACTTTAAAATATGAAATATTTGGTTTTCTTCCATTTAGTAATTCATATGGAGTATTCTTAGTTAATGGTCGAATAGAAACACGATTTAACACATAACAAGCAGTAGCTACAGCTTCTGCCCAAAAATGTTTTGATAAAGTGGTTCCGTTTAATAAAGTTCTTGCACATTCTTGTAACGTTCTATTTTTTCTTTCTACAACTCCATTTTGTTGTGGTGTTCTAGGAAACGAAAAATTACGGTTAATACCTTTTTTGTTACAAAATTGTTCAAAAGCTTCATTTTCAAATTCTCCTCCATGATCACTTCTTATATTTTTAATTTTCAAACTTTTAATATTTTGAATTCTTTTAACAATGATTTTAAATTTGTCAAACGTATCACTTTTATTTTTCAAAAAGAAAATCCAAGTAGATCTAGAAAAATCATCTACAATAACAAATACATATCTATTATGATTAATAGATTGCACTTGAGTTGGACCAAAAAGATCCACGTGTAAAAGTTCAAGTGGTTGTTCTGTAGATATTACTTTCTTTGACTTAAAGGACGATTTTGTTAATTTTCCTAATTTACATGCATCACAAAATATATTAGTTTTAAATTTTATGTCAGGTAATCCTTTAACTAATTTATTTTTGGCTATCTTATTAATGGTTTTAAAATTGATGTGACAAAATCTTTTGTGCCAAAGACATGAATCATTTTCCTTAGTTATTAGACATAAATTTGAATCGTTGTTAAAATTCATATTTAAAATATAAATATTTTTATCTCTTATTCCTTCAAAGATAATGGTATGATTTTTATCGAGAATATTACATTTATTTTCAGAGAAATTTATATTAAAACCTTTATCACATAGCTGACTAAAACTTAATAAATTGTGTTTTAAATTTTTAACTAATAAAACATCAGTAATGAGAGGTAAATTAGAGATACCGTTGCTACTGACATCGCCTTTACCGATGATATATCCTTTTGAGTTATCTTCGAAGGTGACTGCTCCTCCATTTGAGTATATAATGTTTGACAACATTTCTTTATTTCCAGTCATGTGTTTTGAGCAACCGCTATCCAAAATCCATTTTCCACTCTTCTTATGTGGTACCTGCAAAAACATTTATAAAAAGTTGGTACCCGTTTCTTTTTAGGGTCCTAAGAGTTAGATCTTAGGAAGCCAAACCCATACGAGTTCAGAATTCCCTTTATAAATATAGTTTTTGTTATTATGAATAGTTTCCATGAACATTTTGATATGTTTATTCCTTATCAAAACACTATTTGTTTTTCGAATCCATATTTTTATGGTTTTAGTATTTGGGTAAACTGTTTTCTTAATATCATTATTACTCCTACTTTTAGTAAAATTATTTTGTTTCTTAAATCCTATTCCAGATTTATTGTTAGAGGATTGAGAATTTTCTAGTATATTAGAAAGATTCTCTCTTCCTTTATTGAAATTAGATACATTTTTAGACATATCATCAAATTTTATTTTGAGACTAGATTTTTCTAACTCTAAATCCTTAATCTTAGAGTTTAAACTATTATTTTTGAAAAGTAAATCATCATTTTTATACTTTTGAATTTCTAGTTCTTCAGATATTGACGAAATTTGAGAGGATAAGTTATAATTTGATTGTTGAGAACTTTCAAGTTCTTCTTCTAATATTTTCTTCTCATCTTTCAGCATATCTACTTCTAAGACTGCTCTATCTAATTTTCTATGCAACTCCTTATTTTTCTTTTTAAGTTGCTTTGTTACATTTATTAATTCAGAATTTATTTCAATTAAATCTTCAAAAGTAAAATCATTTACATCGTCTGATGAAGCCATGTAGCACACATTTGCTTGTTCATTATCACTTTCACTCTCTGAAGAGGATGATGAGTCAGTATCGTCCCAAGTGACAGAAAAAGCTCTTCGTTTGGTTTTGTCCTTCTTAAAATTGCTCTTTTTGCTTTCTGGACAATCTTTCTTCATGTGACCTTTCTTGTGACATTCATAACATTCCATTGCTGAAGATGATGGTTTGCTGCTATTAGAATTGTTGTTGGAGTTATTTTTGTTTCTGTTGAATTTCAAAACCTTTTTGAAATTTTTAGCGATCATCGCCATATCTTCATTATCTGAGTCGGAATCGTCTTTTTCTGCTTGAAAAGCCACATTTTTCTTTTCTTGTGCTCCATTTCTTTTTGCCTGCAAATTTACTTCGTAGGACATTAGATTACGTATCAATTCTTCTGGTTTTAATATTGACAAATCACTTGCTTCTTCAATGGCTAAGACTTTTCTTTCCCATTCGTCCGTTAAAGAGTTCAAGATTTTTGTACCAACATCAAAATCAGTAAACTTTTGTTCTAGTGATAGTAAAGCATGATAAATATCCTGAAATCTAGAGTACATATCATTTATAGATTCGTTTGGTCTCATTTTGAAATTTTCAAATTGATTTTTCAACATAGAAATTTTGCTTAGTTTAACTTTGTTCGTTCCCTCATGTGTTATCTTAAGTGTTCTCCAAATTTCATAACCAGAAGTGCACATGCTAACTCTATTGAATTCATTTCTATCTAATGCACAAAATAAGATATTCATAGCCTTTGCATTTGATGTAGCATCTAGTTTTTGTGTGTTACTCCAAGTTGAGTATTCTCCAGTGGGAGTTATGTATACTCTTTGTATAATATTCCAGATATCAAATCCACTAGATTGTATATAGATTCTCATTCTAGTTGACCAATAATTATAATTTATACCATTAAAAAATGGAGGTCGTGAAGTTGATTGACCCTCTGTGAAATTAGTATTAGTGTTAGTGCCAAAATCGTTAGTTTGTGTCGTTGCCATATTACTAGAAATAAATATCAAATAACTTTGTGACGGTTATAGGATGACTTTGCTCTGATACCAAATGAAAGTGTACGTGTAGTACTAAGGATCGTGTAATATGGTATATAAATGCGGAAACTGATAATAGCAGTAAAATAAAAATTAAAGTAAGCACACCAGGAATTTTTATACTGGTTCGAACTTCCCGTTCTATGTCTAGTCCCAGAATACCCTCTGGATTTAAATTAAACCCCTCACTTAACCCAGAGGAATAGGTATATCACACCTGAGCAGCCGAACAGGAATTTTTCCGCCTCAACAACCGAAGAGGACTTCAACTTAATACAAATACTTTGTTGACGAGTGTGTTCTGAATAACACAGATTGTCTTTTGATAGTACAATTTCCTATAATCAAATCCTCAAGAAAATGTAGTGTATGTGAAGATTTAGAAGGAAGATAACCTCGTAGAATCGAAGTATATAAATTAATTCAGAGATTCTGGAGATATTGAATGAGAGTGAATGCTTTTATTTGCAGAAATAAATAGAGAATAGATTTCAGAATTATAAACAAGAATCGGTGATTGTAGAAGTGATTTGAACATGTTTATATAGTTGTAGAATAGTTACAATCTTTCATGAAGAGTTTCAATCAAAAGTTGTGTCCGTATCTCTTGAATTGAGGGACGTATCTCTTCATGAAACAATCGCAACGCTTCAGAAAACTAGCCGTTATATGCAGGTCGGTCGACTGGAAAAACTGGTCGGTCAGCTGAGTTTGAAATCGTGTACAAAAACAGAGAGTACCTGTGCACTGACTACAGGGTCGGTCGATCGAAGTTTCTGGTCGGTCAGCCGACCTGTAGTTATATGGACAGTGTACACTTATTTGTGTATAAATTAATTCGTGTGTGCATTTGACTACTTGAGGAATGATTTTAACAATATTCTAAGAATAAATACATTAAAATATTCATAATAAACTCTAGATTGTAGTCTTGTCTCCTTTGTAGTGCATAATATACACTTATTCTCTTTTTGTCGCTTTCGTCGTATGATATATGAAGCTTGTGTCATGAATCAAAACTCTTGAATCAACATGCGCATGCAGCATTGAATCTCTCCAAATATCGTCTAAGTGTTTCTCCGGGAGCTTGATTGACACTTGATAAGGTATTAACATCTTTAGGTCGAGCAATGTGCATGCGAAACTGCTCAACAAATTTGGTAGCTAACTGATCAAATGAAGAAATAGACCGTGGCGGTAATCGAGTAAACCACATCGTCGCAAATTCCCCCTAAGGAAATGGGAAAACTGCGGCACTTTACTGCATCATCAGCTCTCGCAGCAGTCATCGACCATTCATATTTCAAAATATGTTGATTTGGGTCGGAATTTCCTTCATACATGGGTAGGGTTGGCATTCTGAATCGCCGAGGAGGTTCAGCATATAATATGTCATCAGTAAACGGGGTATGACTTTGGGAGATTCCCCAATCGTCATTTGTTAGGCCTTGACTCTCGCGAATCATTTGTCGTACCATGGCTGAGAAGTCTTGTATTGGAACATTCTGTGTGTGGTGAGCCAAAGTGTGGTTGGGTTCCACAGTGCGAGGTGGGATCGGGCGCTGTCGACGGTCCGTATCTCGCCTCCTTGGCTCGACGTCTTCTGGGACATATGGCTCTGGAGCATGTCCCTGCTGATGATAATTTTGATTGGAGTGATCTCGGGTATCAACCCCTATGTCAACTGCAGCGGCTGTGGCAGCTCGATCATCTGCAGTGTATTGTGGAATAGTGCCCTCTAGGGAGGAGGGTCCAGTATGGAAGCTGGTAGATGGGCCAACTCTTATTTGCCCAACGGTTAATGCCTGTTGATAGTCAGTAGCTTGCGCATGGTTTCCGTCTAGTCTGGGACGGGTAGATCTGTTATTGTAGTCATATGAAGTAGATCTTTCGGTGGACGAATGAGGAGCTTGATCCCTTCTGGATCTTCTTCGCTTTTGGCGATTTAGTTGATTGGTCAACTCAGCGTTAGCGCCAACTGCTCAGTTAGCTGTTGTCGGCTTTGGGTTAGTTCCTGGAGTAGCGCCTAGAACTCTTGTTTTGTGACCGGACCTGACTGATCTGTATGCCCAGCAGCATCTTGACTGGTAGACTGTAGCTGTGTGGGATTTTGCCTATCCTGACCTTCTTGATCACCAACGTTTGAAGTGGTTCTTGTACTCACCATCTTGAAGCGTTGAATCCTTTCCTAGACTTTGAACAAATCTGAATAGAAGGGAAGGAATCTGAATATGAGGTATGGATCTCTCTCTTAGATTTATGCAATCCGGTATCGAAGATAGATCCAAGGAGCAGGAGAAAAAACTGGGTTTGTTCTCAGTGAAAGCACCAAAGTGTTTGTGTCAAAATTGGGCACAACACTCGTCGGAAGTTTTTGAAGAGATAATAAATGAAGAAAGTAAATTAAAACGTGGATTATCTAACAAAAACTCCAAATAGCAGGAAGTAAATTGCACAAGAGACAACGATTTAGAGTGGTTCGACGTTTTGCCTACGTCCACTATGAAGTTTTGTTACTTTATTGCTTGATATTCGGAGAACACAACTTTTTAATGTCAAAGTACAGCAAGTAGTAAGCCAAAATTCGAAATCAAAGGTAGCAGTGGTGCTCTGAAGCAATTCTGGCAGCGTCCGGGCATTCTTTTACTCTCAAAATTCTCTGATCCCCTTTTTGAATGACCAGGGGCTCTATTTATAAGTGCTGGAGGCTGATATTTCGCCTAAAATTCAGGGAGACCACTTCTGGCACGTGTGGGGGCCCACATGGTCGAATTCTGGAAATCCGGGCCCACTTTGGGATCGATTCGACCCTTGGTTCGAATCAATCAAAAAAGTGTCCAATCGTGATGAAACTTGGCGCGGACATTCTTCTATGTATATGCAAGCTCCTGTGAAAATTTCATAGCATTTGGACTTGTAGATCTCAAGTTATGATCGATTCAAGATTGCATTTTCAGTTGATATACGTGCTTCGAATCGATCCCTCCGAATCGATAGGGTCGAATCGATCGGTCGAGCATGCGCCTGGTGACGTGGCGCGCGCGCTTCTCGGGTTGGCCCACCTTTTTCTTCGAGTTTACTGGGTCGAACCCTTGGTTTTAGCTGCTATGACTTGGTGGATTCGAAGTTATGGATTCGAAGGTATCCTCGTACGTGCCCTTTGTATCGGTCAGAGCATTTCATAGTTGGTCGATGCGAAGATTTCTCCGCTTGATGGATTCGAAGGACTTTCATGGGATGGAGTCAAAGATGGGAATACTTCGAGGGATTCGAACCAAGGTAGGTATGGATGGATTCGAAGCGTGGCTACCTCTGATGGATTCGAACGAAGGCATGTCCCTGATGGATTCGAAGCAGGGAGTGCTTTGGATGGATTCGAAGTGAGGGCTTGCCCGATGGAGTCGAAGCAAAGGAGCTCTTCATGGATTCGAGGCAAGGCTCTGGGAGGATGGATTCGAACCAATGCATGGTTTATGGGTTCGATCGTGAGGCTATCTTATGGATTCGAACCTAAACTTCTTATGATCGATTCGAACTGAGGTTGTCTCCTCCACTTTCCATTGGCGATAACTTGAGCATACGAACTCGGATTGCCTCGAAGTTTGGAACGTTGGTTTCCACAGATTCGCTTGACGTGTCTTATCAATTGTAGCCCGATCCGGACTCGGAAAAAATTCATCGATATTTGTAGTAAACCAACAATCATTCAAAATTGAAGACATGTGACCCTTATTTTCCAGTCAGTTCCTTGGTATCTCGGCCTTGCCAAAAGGCGGGATAACATTCATTAAATAAATTAATTACTCATTTTATAATGGATACTTAAAAGAATTTAAAACCAAATTTATTTTTAAATTCAAATCAATCTACAATTGCTTTTTACATTCAAATTTTTAAAACACTTAATATTTAAGAACTATATTTGTTAAATTTAACTTTGATTTAGAACTTGTTTTAAAACTCTAATCACACATTAAAACTTCAATTTTTTTTTTAAATACCACTTCCATTTCTTTCCTATTCATTCTTGTTTTTATTCTATAATCATTTCACTTTCAAAATTCACCCTTATGTTATTGTCAATAAAATCCAATTTATATACTTCGATAACTCAATGTACCAAAATATTTCAAGCAAACCACAGCATCCATCATTGCAATTACCAAAACTATTCATCATAGGACATCATTCATTCCATTATATATATTATATATTACTATATAATATAGCACAGCCATTCAATTTCAACCATTCAACCAATCATTTAAATTTAACAGTTTAAATTAAATAAAACAAAATCCATGAACGTGAAGTTTACTCACCTTTGATTTCCGATTTGCAATCCATTCTCATCACGATTAATTCCTCCATAATTGGACCGTTGTTTGATTTGTTTGTTGACCATTCCAATCTTGACTTGATTAATGTATTTTGGACCATCTCCAACGAGCTTGAAGCCTCGCCTTAAAATCAACGCAGCAGCCCCACAATCACGAACCCACACCGAGAGGCTGTCGACCTTCCACTATAGCAACCGACACTTGAAATTCACGCTCGATCAAAAATCGATCGCCTCCTTCACCTTGCTTGATCGCACGGTAACACGCACGCCCCTCCGTCCCTTCCACCCAAAAGTGATTGTCGTCCCAACCATTTCACGCTCGTGAGCTACAGAGGAATAGGGATTGAAGTCAAAAGCCTCTCGAATTAATTTCGAGGTTTCGTTCGCTGTTGAAGAAAAGGGAGGGGAAGATTTCGCATTTCCTGATGCAAGCGACTTCGAATTCTTTCCTATTAAAATTTTTCAGAGTGAGGACGAGTTATATTGATTAAGCATCGCCATTAATTTTAATTTTTTTCCGGCCTCGTTTTGATTTTTGCTGAAGAAGCCAAGAGAGGACGGGGGATTATAGATGGAAGGAAGCGTCCCGAGTACGCGTTGATTAATAATAATTAAATATAGCAAATATCTCGAGTTGCATAACGCAAAATCCCGAACCCTAAATAAGACATGCCGACAAACGATTACAGGGTTTTACCGCGTTCCAAATACAATGGAACGTGTTTCGGAGGCTAGTTTGATCGTATGCGCGAGTTACGAAAATAAATGATCGATTTTAAATTAAATCGATTAAAATAGTTCTAAGCGTTTTGAGTTGTCAGGGTCAAACGACAACTCCGATTGCTATGAAAATTGAAATCCGATAATAATCAACTATTACGGATCCAATGGAACTGGTTTCGTCGAATTCCGAGACTGTGCCTCGGAAGGCTATTTTTAAATTCCAATTTAAACGATATATTATTAAAACTGAACAAATTATCCTTAAATTAGATTCAAACCATTCTATTATCTCCAGTATTATCATTATAAATTTCATAAGCCTTCAAATTATTTAAATAGGCTTAGAAATTTCAGATTCAACAATTTACCCAATTTTCAATTATTAAATTCAATATTTAAACTATACAATTCAATGATTTCATTATCAAGTAAATATTGATATCTTGAATTCAAGTTAAAAGTAACTTTTAAATAGTTTAAATTAATTAATTATTCCAATTTAATTCGTTAAAATTTTCGGGTTGTCACATTCGAGCGGCTTATCAAATGAAACATTGAATTGAGTCAATATGAAATCACTTACCATCCTCGAAGGGCGATCAATGGGCAGGCATTGGTAGATTTCACTGTGGAATTTACTATATGGGACAATGAAGAAGAAGTTATTCTAGAAGTGGAAACACACTGGAAGCTGTTCGTCTATGGTGCATCTAATAACTTCTGCTTGAGAGCAAGGGTAGTTCTTGAAACTCCCGAAGGACGACCGTTTGCTATACCTTACGCTTGGAATTCCCTACAACAAATAATAAGATAGAATACGAAGCATTGATACCCAGGCTAAAAGTTGTGAAGGAACTTGGGACAAAGTCCATACACATATATATCGACGCTTAACTAGTCATCTTTCAGGTGAAAGGTGAATACAAGGCTTGAGGGGAGAACCTTGCCCTGCACCTATCTAAATTACAGGAACTACTGAACGACATCGAGAATTACACCATAAATCATATCCCGAGGGAACTGAACACGAAGGCGGATTATCTAGCCAAACTGGCCAGTTCCAAAGAAGCTCAGTCATTGGGGCTAGTCCTGGTTGAAACCCTGACCACTCCAAGCATAAATGAAATGGATATCAATTGGATTTTTGAGATAACAAAATAACCAAAGGCATGGATGATGCCAATCAAGGACTGTCTTCTCACAGGAACTCTACCCACAGATAGGAATCGGTGGAAAAATCTTCTCTGAAAGGCACCATAATTTGCAATACAAACGGGATACTGTATCGTAGGAAATTCTCTACCCCCTTTCTCACATGTGTGACCAACGATGAAGCTCAAAGGATCCTAAGAGAAGTTCATGATCGCAACGGCGAAGAACAGACCGGAGGGCAAACCCTTGCAAAGAAAGTTCTCCCGTATAAGTATTTTTGGCCAACAGTAAACAACGATACAGTAGATTACGCCAGATAGTGTGACCAATGCCAAAGATTCAGCAAGATCAAAAGAACTCCTTCAATGGAGCTAACACAGATGGCCAGTCCATGGCCATTTGCAATCTAGGGAGTCGATCTGATTGGTGTATTACCAATAGCTAAAGGAAGAGCCGAATATGCTATCGTTGTCGTTGACTATTTCACCAAATGGGCGAAGCGAAACCACTGGCCACTATTATCATAAAGAAAATTATCAAATTTGTTACTAAAAAAAATTATTTGCGGGTTTTGTGTGCCACAAAAAATAATCACAGATAACGGGACTCAATTCATAAGCACTGAGTTCAAAGAATTTTGCAAGTGATTCCGAATCGAGAAAACTTTTCCACCGTCGCATATCCGCAAGCAAACATGAAAGTAGAAGTAGTAAATAAGATTATTAAGTCCACCATCAAAAAGCGGCTAACTAAAGCGAAAGGAAATTGGGTCGATGAACTTCCACTCACGCTATGCGCTTACAGAACAACGCATAAATCTGTAACTGGGCACTCTCCGTTCACCGTGGCATATAGTTCAGAAGCAATGATCCCAGACAAGCTGAAAGTCCCTTCTCATCGAAGGCAAAACTCGATCAAAGGTAGAATGACCAGCTCCTACTCGTGTCACTTGATATGGTTGATGAAAAGAGGGAAGAAGCCGAATTAAGTATCGCTGCTCACCAGAAAAGGGTCGCATGGTACTTCAACTCCAAAGTTCATAACCGCACCTTCGAAATGGGAGACCTTGTCCTCAAGAGGATCTACCCTGTACCAAAAGCATTCAGATCAAATTGGGAAGGATCCTATGTGATCACCCAAAAGATATAGGATGGCACATTCAACCTAACAACCGTTGATGGGGCATAAATTCTCCGAGCATGGAACAGTGAATCGCTACATCATTACTTTGTCTAAGGCTATTTTTTGTACTTCTTATTTCTAGCAAATGAGCCATCCTAGAATACCGAAGGCTTTGTAAATAAGTAAAATCAGCCGAACTTTTATTAATAAATCTGCTTTGCTTTTAGAACCAAGAAAACCGTGTTCACAAAAGTAACCTATTGAGTCAACGGGGTCAAATCGACTCGAAACCATCCAACCGCTGCTTGAGATAGTGGAACCACACTCAAGTATGCCCCGTTTATTCATCAGGTTGACAGAAGCAAATCGACTCAAACCGTTGGATCGATGGAACTCGACCCTTGCCTTCTAAGAAAAAATGTTGCTCCAAGAACATCAGGAAGGCCTCAATCAAGCCGCACACCTCCGTAAGACGAGAATTGCTTCTTAAGTCATGGACCATGGTTTAAAAGCATGAACTCCTCGCGTTGCCCAAATATTGGCAACATCGATAAATTTCAAACCGTACCGGATCGACGGGTCATATCGATCCCAAAAGCCACGCATCTCATAAGCCATGCACACTCTTAAAAACCATGCATTTCATAAGCTACGCACACTATCAAGTACCGGTATTATCCTGGTAATGCTTGGAAACTCATCTATTGCAGGATGAATAAGAATCTATCGACCCCCACTATCAGAAATAATGGACATGAATCTAGAAATGTCGCACAATTACAAATCAGCAAAGAATTTCGATCATTGATCGACAAAAAACCTGGAATTGAGATGCTCAAATCATAAGTTCCCAAAGATAGGAACACAAAATAGACTTGGTTATAGACAAACAAAGAATCACATGGATCAACCGGTCATTTGTCAAATGTTCGGAGCGAATAGTCCCGTGAACTAGGGGGCACACACACCGACACTCAACCGAAGTAGCTAATAGTTCACGGTCCAGTTACTCTAAACAAAGAATTTTGAAATTAATTACGGGGACAAATAAAGCAATGATGAATAAAACTGGCACAAGTGCATGAAACATAATAAGTGGACAAATAAAGTTACAATCAAAATATCAACATTGTAGTACTTATGACGTTTTCAATGTACAACAACAAACAGTAGGTGCAGTGCCTGCACAATATACGCAAAAAATTGGAAAATACAAAATACCATTATGAAAACAATAAGAAAAGTGCTAAGTGCGGACTCTACACTTTTACAAAAGGTAATCAAAAAACAACAAAAGGAGGAAAAAAGGAGGAAAAGATAAATCAAGACGTCTTCTCACTGGTTACCTGTCTCCTTTCCCGTCTCTAGTTTGCAATTTCTTGGGCTTATCCTTTCCCGGGGCAATCTCACTCTCCAAACCATAGCCGCTGGTGACCTTACTTTCTCTTTATGCTTGTGGGATCGGTGAGAGCTCTTCGATGACCTCTTCTGTGATTCAACCTTCTTCTTTTCACCATGATAATCTATTGCTCGGTCTTAGGCTGCTCAGCCTCTGCTCTGTCCGGTTGGCTGCCTTGGTCTGCTTGGTCTCATATATATCAACGGCTACAGAGCTCCTCACTTGAGAAATAGAGGGGTCGTCCAAACCATGCAATGCTGCAATTTGCTCAGAATGCGAGCCAGGCTGCGAGCCAGAAGTAGAGACGACGGTTAATGCTAAACAGCGGTGGACCCGACATCATAATGATAGGCAATTCAGCAAGAAGAGAAGGTTGATCTACAATATCAGAATAAAGGGTACTTATCTCAGTAATATCTTCGGGCCGGTTGTCTCAGTAATCTCTTCAGGCGTGAATTGAATATCTTTAAGCATGGGAGAGATAAGGAAGTTATCTACTGTAGGGGTTTGTTCATGTGCAACGACTTCGAAGCCTTTGCCATTGCCTTCCTTCGATGGCTGCACGACCACTAGAGATGTGGCAACGATCTCCTCGCCGGTATGAAGATGGGAAGATAGCTTGCCTGGGCCCAAAGGAAAATGTTCAATAGCAGCCTCGGTGGTGGCTGTGACATTGATTGTTTCACTCTTCCTTTCTAGCATTAAATTTTTTTGGCCATCCACTAGATCTAGGTGAAGTTCTTCATTCAAGTAGGCCTGAACCAGCTCATTTTCAGTGCAACTGCACCCACGTCTCGAAATAGGGTCGGAACTTATTCCCAAACTATAATGATCGTGCGAGGGAATAATTGACCCAAGTAACTAAGGCTACCTTGATGAAGCCTGGAATTAACATAGAAACCTAAAATGGTAGCATCCAAGCCTCCCATTTTCTTACCCAAAGTATCTTGAAGCTCTAAAAGGCTGGCTTCCGTGCCAGCCTTCTCTACTGCCAGTTGATATTCCCGACTTCCAAAGTCAAAATTTGCGCATGTATAGAGGAAATTTCTTGGGATTGTATAGCGATGACTTTTATTTCCACCTCGACCATTGTCTCGCTTGCCTTCAGTTTTTCTTTCAGAGCCACCTCATTGGTGTGGCAGTTCTTTATTTTGTCTCTGAGTATGAGTGCAGCTCGCTTGCTAGACTCTTTCAGCTCCTTGAATAAAGAAGCACTGCTACTTTCTATCTTCAGGGCGTCATCCCTCACCTTCTTCAGTCTCTCAATCTCCGAGTCACGGTCCCCAAGCTGCTTCTCATATTCATCTTTTTCAGACTCAAATGAGAGAATCTCCTGGTAATTGTTTCAATTAACGGTAGAAAGCTTCTTGCATAATTTCTTCCATCCCTCGGCTTGCTCTAAGCCGCTCTAAATCGCATGGAGATTGGTGAATAAGATTCTACGTGAACTGACTTCAATTCGGGTTTATCGAAAACAACCCCCTTAAGAACAAGTTGGTAAATGCAGCCTATTGGAGCAGTGGACCAGCAGGGAGAATGTAAGGGGCTCGCCTTGAGCTTGGGAGAGAAACAGCTACTATAGCGTGAGTGAAGGGGGTCATGATGCCGAAAGCGAGAACGATGATCCCAATAGAACTAGGAAGTTGTACGGCAGGTGCATGTTCTTGATCTTTCTTCAGCTTCTTTGAATAGGTCTTCCCGTTCAATCGGGCTTTTCCATTTCTCGTGACCACTTCCTCTATCCCGGTCTTGATCCTTATCGGCTTGGCGGCATTCTTCTACCTCCTTCTCTTTTCTCCTCCTTCTCTCTTTTTCAGTTTCATAGGAGGCGTAGTATCTAGATGAATGACGTTGCGAACATTGAGACTCAAGTACTCGGTTAAGATCTTTGTAGAAGCCAATGAGACATGATCCCTGCAGCAAATAACAAAACGACTTCAGAAAAAGGCATTTGATGGATTAAAATATCCTAAGAGAATAACAGTGAAATTAGTGATCCTAGTGAAGTGTGTGCTAACATTTAATGACCCCGATAAAATAAACAAACCAGATTGATCGCCAACTAACGTCAGAATGTCCATTTTTATAGGAACGATTTAGGTAGGCTGGGGAGGCTACCCTTCCGAAGTGAAGTCACCCATTAGAGAACCCATATCTACAAAAAAGCCACTCGCATCTCCCAAGTCAAAATAGGTGCCCTCAGGCAAAGGGCTGGGAACGGGCTCATTCTTGGGAGGAGCTTCTTCAAAACATTTTTCAAAGGGGGTGAGGGAGCATATTCGAGACCCAACTCCGGGGACTTGTCACCTAAATCGACATCGCCTTCATGGGTATTTGTGTCCTAATTTATTTCTTCTTCCTCCCTCACCGATCTCTCCTTCCTCCTTTCCCTTAATCAACTGAGCTTTGTCCGTCTGATGAACAAACTCTTCTTATTTCTCCATTGGGATCGAAGGCATCTTAGGCAGACTTTCAGCCCAACTTGAACATGGACCTCTTCGGAAGTTTTCTCTAACCCGTAGGATGAGTCACTTTCTTCCTCCTCCTCATCATCATCGTTGCCTTCATCAGAATCATGGGAAGAGGAAACTGAGCGAGTTTGGGAATTGGAGTGAGATGGTGCACCAACAAATCCAACAGACTTCCCGGGATATAAGAGCCCATACCGGTGAATATTTTCATCTGTAAGCAAAAATCTGATCATGCGGTCTCGAGCATGAACCGCTTTCAAGTTGTTGGGAATAGGGCCGAGCATTAGGTCTTTTTAATCTTTAGGAGAACTACAAAAGACTAGAAGATCGTTCTAAAATTTTTTTAGCAGTTAAAGGAAATTCCACGCGTGGTAAAAGGAACTTACCCTCTGTGGTTCAAAGCTTGGTGAATCCCTCTAGACACTTGGCAAAAAAATTTGATTTTTGAATGACGGAACCTTGCTAGGAAAACAAGTATAAGCTTTTGGCTATTGTTGCACCTCAATAAAAATAAGTGATGGGTTAGCCTCCCTATTTTTAAATAACAGGAGATACTGCAGTTCAGCAAAGCCTGGGCCATGGTTAAGTGTGCGCATGAAAAAAATATACAAGCAAGTTAGCATGGCGTAACCATTCAGAAGAATTTGGAATGGAGCCAACCCCGTGTTCTGAAGAGTCACCATAAGAAAGTGAATAAATGAGCGCACCGCACCATATGTACACTTGTAGCAATGGAAAGCCATATATTCGTATGGTGGCCTATGAGAGAATTCCCTTTTGGACGGTAGAAGCACGTCGTCCTTCGGGATGCCGTATGGCGAGCAAATGCATCACAACTCCCTATGTGTAAGGATCAAAGAGGTTTCTCTGAAGGATCAAGCAAAATCCTAAAGTTGGTGGGGGTGCAGTCGCTGACGGGGCCAATTAGGATCAAACAGCCGTATTTCCTCAAGGCCATGGAAGTAGATGGTATAACCAGGATCGACGAAGACTCTGCTTCTGAAATCGATGAGCTTCCATCAATAAACTTGCCCCAGGAGGATTTGCACGTCATTTTATATAAGAAAGCTTATGCCCAAAACGGTCAGGTGCGCCAAATCCTTAAATTATAAACACCAAACCTGGCTGATACTTGGAATTCGAAAGGTAATTTATGTGTACCAATAACCGATCGGATTGCAAATATTAACCATGGGTATGTGTGGTGTGTAATCTATTTGAGAATGGGCTCGGCCTCCTGAACACTGTGAATAGACCATTCCATGTAGATGACTCACTCACACTGGAAAAAGCGATCCATGTCAGCTATTAATGTTTTTCCTTCTACACTTACCCATTATCGATCAGCGATCGATAATGGATCTGTTGTTCAAAGCGACATGAAAAGCTCTTCCTACTCCAGGCGCACCAACCGTGCAATGACAAGACCAAAACAATGTGAGCATGTATAGACCGATGAGTCCGAATCGGGAAGAAAACTATCAATAAGATTCCTGGAAGGTGATAACAACCAAAGTAGTATGCAAGATGCTATCCTACGTTATTATCACCTTTAAGGAAAAAAAATCAATCCACAATCCGAAAGACGTCATGCTGGAATCAACTGTGAGACTTGGTACAAGTCAATTCTGATTTTGTGGATGAAGATAGCTAAACATATCGAGTATAAGCGAAAACCCCAGCTTCATTTTGTAAAGAACTTTGGACTCAATTCACTATCTTCTTCCATAAAATCACAATCAGGTCGAATCTTCCACTGCATCTGTCATCAACATAACCTCACCATCAATCGATGATGTAAAAACACATCAAAATCCACTTTATTGACCTTCAAAATTGAGAAAAGCAACGAGTTCTTCAATTCAAGATGGCTCGAACTAGAGTATTTGTATCGGCAGCTCCTCAAGATAGGAAAAATCAGGGTAGCAAGTGGCGCTAGGTTTGAGGATCGATGGTGGCGGCGCTCCATGATGGCAAAAGGTGGATCAGCAAAGTTCGGAGTACTTTGGATCGGCTCGACTCAAATATGTAAAATTAAAAAAAATGGAGATCTATCCCTCTTATGAAAAAAAGAGAATGGTAAAAAAATTTGCTAAATACATGGATTGATGCCGACCCGATCCAATTAGATTGGTACTGATCCAATTTATTCCCTCAACAATTTGGGGAACCTCGCATATAAGAAAAGAAGCCAATGAATAAGGAGTTTTGTAAAAATTGCACAACATTTTGTATCGGTACCGATTCGATCCAACTAGATCGGTACCGATCCAAAAGGTTAGTTCAAAGTTGCCCCAAACTTTATGTGCCTCCTCACATGGATAACTACAGGCTTCTGGTAGTCAGGTTCCAATCCAAGTGCTATCTAAATCCTATAAATACCATCCTAACTTCAATAGAGAGGGAGCTGGCTGCTCTGATCACTGGGGTAACTCTGCTACTAAGATTCTTCTACCTTCTTCCTCCTTATAATAGCTACTATGAGACATTTGAGATCCTTTCTTATGTATTCATCAGTGGTGGTTTGATCTTTTTCCATTCTATTATTAAAACTATAAAGACCTATGCTTGTGATCAGCAGTCAATCTGTCAATAAAATCTATAAATTGGACATAGACTTCGTTAAACCACTATAAAAATATTTTATTTTTCTACTTTATTTGATCTTTTCTGCAATTTGGAGAATGTTCAGCTCTACTTTATTTGTCCTGATAAACATGGCTGGTGCTTTCACAATCGTATCAGGGTGTTGATCTATTTTTTTGGTTAACAATCCACCAACGAGGACTCCACTTTATATATTGTTTGCTTACTTTTAAAAGAACCAGAATTGAGTTTACTGAAACTTCATCGATTTAGCTTTGAAGAGACTGGGATCAGTAAGTGTTTTACTTACCGAATACCACTTCGAAACCGATATATGGGTTCTGTGTTTTGGATGCGGCAATGAAGTGGAATGCTATAGAGTTGAAATGTCTATCCTAAGGTTAAGTCTAAGGGAGAGGTCAGTGTTCGCATTTGTCAGAAGAATTTTGCAAGAATCTATAGGAAGATTCGCGATCTGTTCGAGATGCCGAAATCCATTTAGGGATTCTTGTTATGTTCAAGTGATGAAGACTCGTGTGAAAGATGTTGAACATGAACTTAACATTGGAAATGACAAAAAACGGAGTAGAGGCATTACTTGTGGTTTAGCTGACCCACAACTGGATATTATCACTCCATATCTTGAGTATGCTTATCGATGTTGCATGCGGGAGGCGATAATATTTGGGATCATGTGTTTTAAATGTGGGCTAACTATGTTTTCCCTATTGTATATTCTATCTAGAGATATATGATGTTCGAAGGTAGTTTTTAACCCTTGTGGAAGAGGCTGGCCTTAGTATTTTTGGAGATATCTCCATGGAAAATCCATTATGTGAACATACCACAACAGTTTTGATTGTATCCTTAATATTATTGTAGTGCGATTAATGTAAGCATCAATAGTTATTTTTTGATTTATATTCTTCACCCTAGACATTTCTTATTATATCACCTTATGTACTTATTAGATGGTGGTTCTTTTGAGGGGTTAATCGTTATGGAATTCCATGGGGTTCAAAAGTAATGTTATATGTGATCGCAAAATTTCTTGAGTTTCTTATACCAGACTGATGTCTGACTCATGGTTTTATATTTCTCTTATTTCCATGGATGCTCTTTCAAGTAGTCTAGGAAAGGCAGGTCCATGGGTGCATATTTCTTGATGTTTCACCAACCGTAGTTTTCTTATTTATGTTGCATTACTATTATGTATATATCAGCGTTTGTGAGGACAAGTTGTTATAACTGTCTAGGCTGATGATAGTATTTAGAATCATAACTCTGAAATGCCATATATCTTAGAGTGACAGTTTGTACTGTCTTTTGATATTATATGTTATCGTTCCACAGTGAAATTTTGATATTGTGTTCTTTCTTTCTTCTTCTATTTCATTTTTCTTTTGTTTTACCCTAACAATATGTACTTTCGGCACTTGAATGCTTAGCACAAGAATAACGTGGATGTATTAGCGTTGGCTTTGTGGGTCAAAAAGCCGGGGCATTACATTTGGTATCAGATTAGAAGGTTAAGAAAGAACCTTGGTTTTGGTTGGGCATGACTCGTTAAGGGATAGGATAATGGAATTCCCTAGCATGAGTTGACTGTATTATAAATATGAGAGTATATTTGTATTTGTTATAAACATACGCCTTAAAGATAATTCCAACAATGAAAATTAAAGGTCTTATATTAGGTACTTATATAAGTATTAGTTGATAGTGTACTTCAATTAATGTAGGGATTAATGGTGTTCATTTATTACCCTCTCATTAATTAGTTTAGTCATGCTTTGCAAGTTTTCGAGCATCACTATCCTTTGTATAATGATTTGACATGCTCGACCAGTTTATGAGCATTATTATCATTTGTGGAATTATTAGTTTAATATTGCTCAGCCAGCTTATGAGCATTGTTATCATTTTTTTGATTGGTTAGTTATGCTCGCTAGTTTGTGGGGTTTGGCTAATGTCTGTTGATTGAAGATTCATGCTTGACCAGTTTATGTGCAATTTTTCCTTTTCACCGCTTGGTTTAGGTAGACAGTATTGATGATTACATTGAAATGAAAACCTTGTAAATTTAGGTTCACAGTTTGATTACAAGGCGTTCGGTGACAACGTTGGGTTAAAAGTAAATTTTAATAAAATATGTTTATTTTAGTCTAAAAGGAAAGGTATTTTGGGAATAGACATTTGTGAAAATATTTTACATAAATATGGTTTATAAAATATAAATGGAGATGATATAAATTGAGAATTTAAGAACTTAAATCTCGGTATTTTATAAAATATGTTTTCAGAATTTGGAAAATAATAATAGCTTTATTTGAACGTAAATATTAGGAAATTAGGTTATGAAATTGAGATCATGGTACTCAGTGTTGTTATACGAAGTATTTGAATCTGCTTTGAAACGATTTCGGTAAAGTCCCAAAAGTATGATTGGGTGTACTGAACTTACTTCTGTTGCTTGAAAATAATTCTAGTGTTGAGTGCTGCATCATCGGCCTCATTTTCAAGTTTTAAAATGGGGGATGGTACAGAGTTATTTAGTAAAATGGATTTTGTTTTAATCCCGAAAATATGATTTAATATACAAAAGATATATGTATGTTTTATTATTTTAAAATGATTTGAAATAAAACGCGATGTTCAGTTATAAAACTTTTCTTAAAGAGATTCGATACAAATATAGAGTAGTTTAATAAATGTTTTTAAATAACTTTTATAAATGGAAAAGACTTGTGTGTATGCTAATAAGGGCCCAAGTGGTAGTGGCATCCCAGAATAAATGTTGGGAAGTTTCATGTTTCCCTTTTGGGTAAAGTGTGCTTAATAAATAATTTAAACCCTGTTAAGTTATTTTATGGACACACGTATCCTATGAATTAGAGTGGTATGGTATGTGCACTATGTTATGGTATGTTGTTTGGTTGTTTTTATTTGTTAAAATGAAATGGAATTTTCGATGATTTTGGACAGTTAGAAACTTCCAAATTGTTATAGAACTTGATCTAAGTGTTTCTGTAAGAATATGAAAGCCGAGTTTTTATAACTCTTGAAATGAGAAGGTAGTAAGTTAAAATAAGTTTTGAATTTTTTGAACATCCTTGTTAAGTAAAACGAATGATGTTTGGTATATACTCTTAGGGTGTAATGGAGTATTATACGAGTATGAACTTAAGTTATAAAATGTTTATAAACTTGAAGTTATGCTTTTATAAAATAATTCATAAATGATTTTAGTATTGAATGGTATACTATTAGTTTAAATGAATATGATTAGAAAGTAATTGGTGTAGTTAAGAAACAAATAGAATAAATATATAAGTTGTACATGGATCATTTTATTCGCATGACTGTTCTTGATCTAGGATTCGATTACATGATTTCAAAATGACTTATACCTGTTCGAACAAGGATTTTTCACTCTATTCTTGACGGCGAACACTTGATACAGATTCTTGATATGCTTCTAAAATTTTCTATCATAATATATGGCTATGTAAGGAGAATGGGGGTTTCTAATCGGAGTCCGAACTAGAGAGGTCAAACGATCTACACTAATTTTGAAAGTGAAACTTATATGATCGAGCAAGTGATCAGATCAGATATTTGAGTACGGATGATTTACGTACATCACGTAGGCTTTAATATATATGCATACCATGTTTTTTTGGCTTGTGGAGAGTTTACGTTATGAATCTTCGATTTACGAACAATTTAGAGTTTTTTCATTTGATTTTGAATATTTAGTTAATTTTAAATATTAAAATAATTGGATTTCAAAGTTTAAAATTTTGAATTCAAATATATTGATTATTTTAATATTTGAATTACGAATTTAATATTTGAATAGTGATTTAAATATCTGTATTTTGATTTGAATGTTAATTAAATAGATTTATTGGTCTTATTTAACTCCTTTTAATTCATAAATATTAATAATAATTCATTTTAAAAAAAATTCAACAATAAATAATAAGAAAATTTATTTATATTTTAATGACTATTTTATTAACTTATTTTTATTTTTATTTATTTGAATTTTTTCATAATTTTTAGTTGGTAAAATACTCAAATTTTCGTTTGACGATTTTTCGGCAAAACGAAAGTATTTTTGTGATTTTAGAGAATATGATAACCAATGTATATTATTATTGTTTTGGGATCGTATTGCCTTTTTTTGCATGATCGTATTTTTGTTTTTTCATTCGCGGTTCGTACGCGAACGGAATTTTATGTAGCAAAATGCCGTTATAAACCTTAACCCAATACCTAACTTACTCAACACACTTACTTTCTTTTCTCTCATTTCACCGTTCCATCTAATTTGTACCAGTAATTTCAAAATTAAAACAAATGAAAGAAAAGCAAACTTCAAAAATTAAAAACTAAAATTCTACTTAATCAAAAATCCCAAAGCAAGGACCCTTGGAGACGAAATGGAGAGATCTTTATGCTTATATCAATTTTGTAGATTTCGGTGATTTTTTGGGTTGCTTGACATAGCCATGGTCGAACCAGGGCTTGACGGGGTTGGAGATTTGGGCATCAAGAGGTGAATCGGAGGGTAGTGTTGGACTTAAGGCAGCAAGTTCAATGGATGGTGCGATTTTGGTGAGGTGCGGTTCTTGGAATCAAAACGTTTCCTGTGTACGAATGTGAGGAAGGGGGTGAAGTTGGGTTCTGATGGGGACGAGCGGAGTAGGGTGGTTGGATACAGATTGGAGAGGAGGCAGGAAGAGTTCGTAGGTATCGATTCAAAGAATCATGGTCTGTAGCTCGAGCAAGGCTGTGCGTGCACCTATAGGAGGGTGGGTTCGTGTACAAGCTTGGAATAGAGAAGGGATTTGCATTTAGGAAGAAAGATTAGATAAGGGTCTAGGTAATTAATGAATGTAATTAGTAAATAGAGTATATTTTTTAATTCTAAAAGTTATAAATTGAATATCTCTCTTATACGAGATCTAATTGATACATAGTATTTTGCGTTGCGCTCATATTAGCGATGACTATGTGATGAAATTGGTTTCTTTAATTTGGAGCAAGTAAAAATTTGGGCTAAAATCGAAAGTCGTTTCATTTTAGTTCGAACTGGACTGCCTAAGCATTTGCTGGAATTTCAGCGAGTTATACTCACCATTTAGGATAATCACTATGATATATAGTTAGTAAAATTCATTGTTTATGTTTGGATGAATTATTGGTTGGTTTGGTTAAATTTCTGCTTTTAGAAGCGATTGACATTTAAATTGAAATACAACTAATTTTGTAGAGGAATATGTATTTCTCGATATTGTGATTTTTAATTTCTTGTTATATATATGTTGATCTTAATTTCAGTTATATACCTATTATAATATGGTTAATTATTGAAATTTGATAGTTTGGCCATACTGGATGTGGCACCGATATATATTAAAACTTGAACCTTTTTTGAGAAAAATGTGGTTATGGCATCGGTTAAGTGTTATAGTAACTATTAGCCAAGATATGATTATTTGAAATACTATTAATTGTTATTTGATTCGAAAATGGTTTTTGATTTGAAAAGTGAGTTTTAATCCACTCTTTTAATTTTCTATGATATTTTATTTGAAATAAAAAAATATGGATTTTGAACTTCTGTATTTTTCTCCAACTTTCTTATTTATTCTTTTCTAATATATGTATATATGTAAATGTTTTAAATTATTTTGGAATGTATCTTTCTTATAGGGAAGTTATTATTATAATGAATGTTTATTTCGATGGAAATAAAAATGGTTTATCTTTTATTTTAAAATGATTTTGTTTTTAAAATAAGTTAGAAAATATTTTAGGAATAAATATTTGTGAAACATTTTATATAAAATGTTCTAATAAAAGAGCACATTTATAAATGGTAATTTATAAATTAAAGAGAGAGATATATAAGCGTATTTTATAAATAAAAGAATAGTTTTATAAAGAGTATTTTGTAAAAAGGAAAGATATTATTATTTGGTAAAATGAAAAAATAAATCACACTTGTGGATTTATAGTAATATATGGAATGGTCAGTTTAGAGAAAGTAATTGGTTCTGCTTTGAAAATTGAAAGTTGTGATAAATTTGGAGATGTATAAACGGTGTTTTATAAATATGAAAGAAATGTTAAATGGGATTTTTATAAATATAAAAGGAGATTTATAAAAGAGTTATAAATAGAGATGTGTTCTACAAAAGAATTTTTATAAATGATTTTAGTGTTTTATAATTGTATTTGGAGATCTATAAAGAGGAGTTTCATAATTATATATGGAGCTTCATAAGAAGAGTTTATGAATGATATGTTATAGCCGTACTTATAAATGATAATTTATAAAAGAGATTTGCAAATAAATTTTATGTAAGGAATTCGTCAATGGAGTTGTAAATGCAAAGTTTTATAAAAAGGAGTTTTGTAAAATGAAATGAGATGTGATTTGCAGAAATGATCATCACTTATGGTGGTATGGAAAATGTTCTTTTCATACTGAACGCTAAATTTTGATATATGGAAACTCGTCTCTATCTTGAGAATTAGGGATGTATATCGAGGCAAGGATAGTTTTATAACTTGTTTGATCTTGTTGTTAATCAATGGACAACACTATTTGAAATCGGAAAGCGGTGGTAAGTATATGTGTCTAGTTTCCATATGACCTGTTTACTTACACAATTTTTTTTTGGGTATATTATTAATATTAATGTTTTAATTAACATTTGTTTTAACCCAAATAAGTAGGGTCAGAAAATGGAACATTTCTTAAGGTTTGTAAAAAACACTTATGTCGGTGAGATATGCATATAGGTATGTTTTATATGTATTGAAAATATAGCATTTTGTGAATATTCTTAGATTGTTAATATAAGTGTATAGAAAAGTTTTCTAAGTGCGTAAGGGAAATGATTTTGGGAGTATACTTATACGGTTGAGATAAGTATATCGATTTTTTTCCAAGTATTGAAAGGAATAGAGAGGATTTGTGTGTATATCTTTATAAAAGTATTTTAGTACAAGTATTTACAAAGTGGTTTAATTAACAAAATGATTTATTTAAAGAGGCTTAGTTGTTGCTTTGTGCTTATCCATGCTTGGTTAAATTTCTAGTTGAATTGTTTATTGCTTGATAGTTAAATAACCAGCTATCAAATCTTAGCCAGTTTTAAAATTATCCTAGTCGGTTCGGAGAGATCGAGATCGGATATATTATCCAAAAACCACTTTGAATTACCATAAGCATTCTAATGCGTGACGTCTTGAAGATGATGGAATCGAAGATGGAGCTCTTCGAATGCATTGGCCACTTGCTGCTAATCTTGAGAATGATTCCAAAATGGATATACCAGAAGTAGTGCCTTCGATTTGTTCATATTGCGAAAAAATTGTATGGATGAATGATCGAATTCCATTGTTGTCTAAAGGGAAGTGTAGCATTTCAAGTGGGATTTGCCAAAATGGTAAGACATAGCCTCTAGGCTCAAAAACCGAGAATGACTAGAACATGGGTATTGCTTCAGGGCAATGTGGTTTGCTACCATTAGGGTATGTCATCACCCTTTTAGATATATATATATATATATATATATATATATATATATGTATGTATGTATGTATGTATGTATGTATTTATGTATAATATTCATTTAATTATTGATTTGGTTGTGCATGAGAGCTCTCGGGAAAAGGCTACAAAGCAACCAGGGTGGTGACATATTCGGTGCTATCCAGTCACGAGTAGACTGGTCCTGATTCGCAAGGGGCCTAGGCGAGGCCCTCGGTACATTTTTTGAAGGTGTATTATGGCAGGCAGTACCCCGGTGCCTTGTCATTATATGGAATCCATTCTCCAATAAGTGTCCTTGGACTTAGTTGTATATCTATTATGCTGGAATTTAATTAATGTAACTACTTCGGCTACGATTCAATATTTCTTTTAAACTCTAGACATTATTATAATATCAAAAGATTTCCTATGAAATAGTCTAGTTATCGTAACATAAAACCCGTTCGTGTTTATGTACGACATGGTCTTATGAGATACCTTTATTTTGAAAGGTTTTATAACATTAAAATTCATTAAAGTGTGTTTCTCATGCTGGTTTACCAGACTGATTTGGATGTTATTCTCTTTTAAATCTCGGGTCAGACAAAGCATATTTCAGATCTAGTTATGGATGCTTTAGAACTTCAGGAGATGAGATGGATGCCTCTAAAGTGTATTTACATATTTTTATTCTGATTGTAGTTATTGGGTTGTGTTTACCAGCATTTGTGAGGATGGATTATTATGACTATCTAGGCTGATTATAGATTTGTGTACTCTGATTAATGTATGTATATTATCGTTTTTTATTTTGTAAAGATCTATTGTATATTATATATTGCTCATCACGATGTGAGAATCTATTATGTCATTTTCTTTCTTTCTCCCAAACAATATAACTTTTTGGAACATGGATGATTGGCACGTGAATACTATGGATGTATTAGTGTCGACTTTTGAGAGTCAAAAAGGCGGGTCATTACAATTGGTATCAAAGCTTAGGTTGAGCGAACACCTTATCCTTGTTTGGATAGACTCATTAGAGATAATGTAAGTGAGACACTAGGATGAGTTTGAGAGTGTGTGTACGAGCACATATTTATTAGTGCTATAAAAATATTTTATACTATATTGATTTATCTGTTGAGTGGTTTATGAATTATGGTCAATACAGAAGGAACATTTGTATCAATATGGGATTCTAAACACTTGAACATGGCCATCCAACTTAGTATTGTTTTGAAATTTGGTAAATGAAATAATTTTACCTAGACTATATTATATATATAAGAAATTTTTTTAGACATTAATATAGTATTTGTGATGTGTTTATTGTTAGGAAATGATAATATTTAGTTATTATCATTTATTGTTTGATTAGTCATGCTCTTCTAGTTTAGGAGCATTGACTATTATTTATTAATTGATTGTTTGTTCTTAAAGGGTTTATGAGCATTTGTTATTTTGGTTGAATCAAATACGAACACCTTGTGAATTCAGTTTCATAATTTGACTATAAGGCATTCGATTATAAAGTTTAATTAAAATTTAGATTTTAATAAGGATTGTTTAATATAAATCTAAATAAAGATAAACATTGTGAAATGTTTTTATTTAAGAAAGTGAAATGGGTACAAGTATGATTTATAGATGTGGTTTATAAATTAAGGTTTATAAATAAAAATTATTCAAATTGAGAATTTGAGAACTTAAATCCCAGTGTATTTTGGTAATTAGTTTGCAAAGTTTTAGGAAAGATAGTAATAGTATTATTAAGAAGTATATATGAATATAAATATTTTATAATGGATTTTTTAAAGAGATAGAAAGAACTATACTCACTTCTGTCATTGGAAAATAATTCTGATAATGACTGCAACATCATCGGTGTTCATTTTTGAGTTTCTAACTGAGGGATTGCTACCCCAGTAATTGGTAGATTTTGTTTTAAATTCAAGAAGTATGATTTGATATACAAAAGATATTGTCAAAACCTCCATTCTGTGGGTGATTTCAATGACAATAACTATACAATCACATATACAAGATATATCTTATCATTTTAGGTATATTCTAGAAGAAGATCACTACGCTCAACAAAAGCATGGCCCAAAGACAATTGAAGAAGTTTGGATCACAAAAGTAAGGTCATATTATTGTATTATTATCATATATAAAGGTTTTACAATCTCCTTGAGTGATCGTAATACACACAATTTTGTATCGACAAATCTTGATAACAAATTGCCCAAATCTTGCATATTCAACAGTGATAGACGTCTATCAATATGTCATAGATGTCAGCGACTTATTTTGGATTTTGTTTTCTAAAATGCCATAGATGTCTAACATATAATGATAGATGTCTGAGAGGAGTTTCGGTCTGCATATGAAAAACTGCAACTGTCATTTTTTGAACAGACGATTCTCCCTGCTTTTAATAAACATCCTTCTCCTTCAAAAGTTGCAACCATTGCTCAAAGAGTATGTGATAACCCGAATTTTGGAAGTATCTATAATTGATAATTAATTGGATTAATTAATATAAATAAATAATTATTGATTGAACAAATGAATCTGATAATAAATATTTATATTTGGATAAATATTTATTTGATCATATCTTAATATAATCACTTAAATTTGACAAATTATTCTTTTAAAACAAATAATAATGATTGTTTATATATAGATTTAAATAGATTTGTAAAGGCCCGAAAATCCGTACTCCTTTGAGCTGGCAACATTCCACAACAATCCAGCCAAAGGGGAACAAACTTCCAAATCTTTATGGTTAAAGAAAAAGAAAGAGATAGAAGAAAAGAGAAGGAAGAGAGAAGAAGAAAACAGAACAGCAACAGAAACAATATCAGAATCTCACAGTCGCAGCGGAACAACATATAATAAATAAATGAATAATCTTTAAACCAAGAACTATACATTTTATACATTACATCATTATCAGAGTTTACAACAACAATAGACAACAGAGTAATACATCAATGGACAGTTATATAAACTTGTCCTCATACAGAATACACAGCGGAATAATACATAGTATAATATCATACACAAGTGGTACGTCTCGATATGCAGCTCGCCTCCTGGGCTTCATAGCACTCCTAAATCCAGAATAACCTGATAACCAAACTCTAGACTGCCCGTGTGGAAATTGGTGGGCACCCAGAGTTTAGTAAGGGAATAATAAACTCCAGGTCAGTCATGGGACTGGTGTGAGCACTTAAAACAGTTATTTATCTTTAAAACAAAGAATAGGATAATTTTTAAATAAATTCGCAATGCTTTTTAGAAAATGAGACTACCATAAGGCCTCCCGCACACACACACAATGCAAACGCAGAATCGGAGGAGATTTCTCCTTATGATAGTCAAAGATGCTTGATACGCATTAAAAAGAACATTTGATATTATTACTAGTGCATAGTGTAGGCAAAATTCATTTCGAAAATAGAATATAAATCTTAGCCAACATACGACCATTATCGTATGCCTACTATAGCTACCATCTAAACAGTGGTGACCACCATAAGTAAATGACAGGTTCTACAACTAAAACCGTACAAGGCTCGTATTGTTTCTTTGGATTTCCAACAAATGGTCAGGCCAAGGAACTTTCCATTGCCACATGGAAACGCCTCTGGAATGACGTCCCGAGAACCTAACCGGATCTCTGCCAACACAAGGCCGGGTTACCCCTAACTGGGTAACAACTGACACGAATATGTCATTCCCCGATCGTAACCGATCTATATCCGAGGATCCCCGATTTCCAACAACCACAAAGTAATAAATTTGCAGTAACCACATAGGTTAAGTATCTGGGCTCCATACCATGATACCACCTCTATCCAGAAGGAATGACATACACTAAAGGGGCGCTACCCCCTAATAACCTTGCCGCATCTTTCCTGTTTTGACCATTTCCGGGGTGTGAGGCTCGATGAAGTCTCGTCCACAAAGCCATGCTTTTAAACAAAAGCCGTGCTTTGGGTCAACAAATGATCAAAGCAATGATCATCAAGATAAACGATCAAACAAATGATCCTATCACAAATGATCATTCAACGATCATTTCACAGCAACACTCAGCATGCCACATTACCAATTTGGGAATGTATCACTAGTGACCATCAACTATATAACCTCTGAGCTCGTACGTCTCAGAGAAGGGTGTTAAGCTAAGAGAATAAATTCTCCGCCACCAACAGAAATATATTTGATAGAAACAAACTTTACATCTCAAATTGTAACGTCAGACATACAATCCATACAAGTCTGTTCCGGGATCGAACAGAACCGAAGGCACTTCCAAAGAAGCCCTTGCAATCCGGATATTCACTAATCACGTCCGGACATCCCGTCACTAAGGGTGATAAAACCTCTATATCGGAGATCAGCCGATGCAGAGTAACTCGACGGTAATCCATCCGTTTTCACAAATATCCGGTCTTCAACACCAGTCTTCAATTGCAATTCATAACGACGTATCACATATTCGGAGTGGGTTATACGACCCCATGGTCCTTTCCCGGTTAATCCGAATAGTGAGAGCTTATTTTAAAAATAAGTGTGGCATCCAATTCAAGCAATCACAACAAATACCCATTTAAAGGTAAATATTGATAGTCGGTTATTTAACTATCAATAAAGATGCGCAACATCATCAGATTCCAAATAATTTCCCAAATTATTTATTTTCCGAAAATATCTTTACAAGATATAAATTTTTCCACACTTCGAAAATAAACAACGTTTATTTTGAAAACAAATTTACCCTTTCCATTTATAAATTCCATAGTGAATTTATATCTTCAAAATATCTATTGATCTACAGTTTCAATAGGTTCAATTATTCAATTCCAATTTATCTTTAAGAAGATAAATTCTCAGAAACGTCTCGTTTCATATTGGAAAAGCATTTCCATACTTATTCTAATAATAAGTATTTCACAAATCTTATTTATTTTCAACAATTTGAAAATATTAAATATACTTAACCCATAGTTAAGTATATATTTCATTCTTTAAGGAAACGTTCTTTTATTCACTTTTATTTGGGTCAAAACGAATGTTGCGTAAAACATCGTTACAACAACCCAAAATCACTAGTATAAGGATTCGAAATTAAATAGATATATAAATCCCAATACTATACAAAAATATTTCCTTTCGGAAATCATTTACTATAACAACAGTGTTATAGTCCACCATTTCCTTCTATTTCTTGAAAACGTCTATTTCAACAATAAATGTTGAAATCTATGTTTTCATTCCCTTTTATTTCTCGAAAACGTCTATTTCAACAATAAATGTTGAAATCTATGTATTCGATATTTAATGCATTTTAAAACACCTTTAAATCGTTTTAAATTCCATTTAAAACATTCCTTTCCCAAAATATATCCATTTTCTTTAATAATATATTTACTGTTCAAGATCGTGAATATATTTTCTTTAATAAATTCCAATATTAAATTTATCAAATTCAATTTATTTTCTAATTTATAAACAATGTCTATAAATTCCATTCCTATTTTATAACTTCGATTTATAATTTTCCTTTATCAATCCAATTCCATTTATATAACTTAATTTTATACCAAAAGTCTATATTATAAGTTAAGTACTTATAATTCATTTATTCATTTACCAAATCGTTCTTTTTTAAGCTTCACAAATTCCAAATCTTATTGCTTATAAGATTCTTTTATATTCCATGACAATTTCAACTTCACAAATTCCAAATCTTATTGCTTCACAAATTCCAAATTCACCAATAGCTTCTCTATGATTTTGGAGCAAGAATTTGGATTTGCAAGTAAACTAGGGCTAGGAGTTTCTAATTCCCATTCTCTTCCACTATTATCAGTTTTTAGCTTAAGTTTTTATGAAATGAATAAGTGAATAGAAGGAGAGAAGGGCTGAGTTGGTTTATAGAACAGTTTGGGTGAAACCCAAACCCAAAAGCCCACTTAGCAAATAGCAAAATTCGACTTACTCCAAATATATCAAAGCTTATACTCAAAAAGATCGCAAACGACGTTTTGAACTAAATGGAAGTGGTCTTGAGACCCAATTCGATCGTTTGTAGAAAGTAACTTTTCGGACCATAAATCCGACAAATGATGTTATATTTAAATAAAATATTAAATATACAACCGATAAATATGCGGGTTGTTACAGAAATCCAGTGATATTGTAATAGGTCTAGGGTTTTCAAGTAAATATGAAATAGCCGAAATTGTTACATTCATTAAATTCTAGCCACTAGCCACAAAAGTGGGTAATACAATCAAAACCGTTGGCACTTATTGGATTTTGGATTACATACAATGGCATGGCTACTGGGGTACCGTCCATCACAATACGTGGCCTAGATCAATGTACCGAGAAGTACGCCCGCTCCCTTGCAACACAAGACTGGAACCATCCCTTACTGGACAGTCCCGAACAATACAACCCCACAGTTGGTGTACATCCAACCGCCCACACAGCCGAAATAAAAAGGGACCTCTAGACAGGGTAAAATCTTATCCTACTTGGGCATGACCCACTTAGACTTGCTGTACCTCCTCGGTTTTAGCCAATCCCGGTTGATGAGGCTTGAGGCTACGATTACCTTTAGAGAACACATCTCTTAGAATACTCATCGTCCACCTGACGATGTTCTGAAAGCATTCAATCCATACAAGTTCGTTTCGGGTTTGAACGAAACCGAAGGCATTATCTCATTACACTCATTTTGGAATCACCCTCAGAGTTAACGATGATAACCCTTGCACTTTGAATCACCATCTCGAGCTTTAAGGACTAGTTCCGTCAAACTCATCACGGAATCACCCCCAGAGTTATACTGACGTATAGTCCTTACACCTCGAGTCTTCACTCTTCACAAGAGATTCACGACCTATCGTTAATTTGGATCGATGTGGTTTTCGGATATCCAAATGTGGAAACCCGATCCCGGTCACATCTAAATCCAAAGCGTGTCTTTTAAGGCCAAGTTGTTTTAAAGGTTTAAAACAATTCAATTATCTATATACACAGATAGATAAATCCCAGATTCACAATAGATAATCAGTATTATCATCACAACAGATAAACCATATTATCATTATCAAAAGATAATCAAAACCATCGTCACAATCCAACCAATGCATCCATATCACTCAACATTTATTTATCTCATATCTGAGATCAAACCATCCAAAGTAAACAACATCATCCATCTATATAAGCAATGATTTATAACCACACCAGATATAATTAATTTAAATTAAATTAAATTAATTACCTCATTTCTAATTAATTTAAAGTGAATTAAATTAATAACTTCATCATTATCAAAATTGCTTACATCACTATTAATTAATTATCAATCAATTAATTAGTCATCAACCAATTATTCATTTTAATTAATCATCCCTGATTAATTAACCTTTAATAACATTTTAGTAATTATCCACTAATTAATTTCTCAATTAATTATACTTAATCAAATACAGTAATTAATCTTTAATTACTTTCTTAATTAATTAACTATAAATTAATTACATTACTTCTTAATTAATTACATTAATTAATCCCTTCATCTATTAATTATTTCCAAATTAAATCCATTCTTAATTACATCATTAGTTATAATAATTAATGATTTTCTAATTACCTTTTCTTTTTAAATTAATTACATTAAGTAATTAATCTTTATTTAAACCATAATTGTTAATCATCCTTGATTAACTCAATTCAGTAATTAACTTCCCTTAAATTACTTCACCAAATAAATAAATTACTCATTAATTAATTATTTCTAATCAATCCCTTGATTAATTTACAATGTATTATACTCAAATTACTTTTATCAACAAATCTCCTTCAATTAATTACATACAGTAATTACCCATTAATTACTTCTCTAAGTAATTTCTCTTCATTTAATTACACTAAGTAAATATATTCCAAAATCATCAATTGATTATTTTAAATTAATTAAACTGAGTTAATTAACTTAATCAAATCAAACTAAACTCAGTTAATTACAATTAGTAATTAATTCCTTAGTTACTTCCATAAGTAATTATACTTAACAAATTTTACACAGATGATTATCTTTTAAATTAATTAATTTAGTTAATAATTAAAATTAATCACATTAAATAATTATTAAATAATCCTTAGTTAATGTCCTCATTAACCATTAACAATTCATTAATTATTTTCTAAAATAATTAACTTATTTTAATCATTATTAATTACATATTAATTAATCATTAATTAACCCATTAATTAACCTCTTAATTATTAAATTAATTAAGTGTTAACAGTACTTAATTAATCCTTTATTACTTGATTAATTAAATATTAATCATTAATTAAAATCAAATCTTATTTAATTAATTATTTTTAATTACAAGTTATTTACTCTAAAAATAATTAATCTTAAACCTTTAAGATTAAACCTTTAATTACTTTGAGAAATTATTCATTTCATTAATTTATTAAATAAATTAATTATTTATTTAATTACCCTAATAATTAAATGAATAACAAATCATTAATATTAAAATTTAGCTTTAACAAGTTTTAAAATCAATTTAAAACTTTAAATCATAAACAATACTTTTCTTATAAAAGAGATTTTACAAAAGTTAAAACAAATTTCTTTTTAAATTCAAACATTTTCTTTATCATTCAAATTTGTTAAAATACTTAAATTTATAAAACTTAAATCTATTTTGAAACAAAGATTCAAATCCTAATTTGAATCAAATTTAAACTTTGTTTAAGCATTTCTTTACATTCAATTTCCAATTTAAATTCAAATTCCTTTAAAAACATTTTTAAACAAATAAAACCCTTTTAAAATTATTTTAAACAAATTTTGAATTTAAAATCTTAGTCATTTCCAGCTATGATTCAAAATGAAATTTGAATTCGTAATTTAAAGTTAGATTTATAACTTAATTTAAATCTTTACTTAGTATTTTAAATTTCAGTTTAAAAATTTGAAACATGACAGTTTTCTAACTTAAAGCGAATCCAACTCGAGCAATCACAAAATTCGCTAGAGCCAAATCCTAACCGAACCTGAGCATACTCAAAACAAACTCGAGTAACTCGAATATTCTTTTCATCTGAATCATTCAACTAAAACAGTCAGGTTTTAATACCTAAACCTGTATCAACCCAATTACCCAAGCCTACAACACAAAGTCTTCGAGTCCACTGACCTACAGCTCCGAGCAAAAACTAGTAACAACTCGATACATACATGAGTTTCCTTCTTCCCCAAATAATTAGCTGATACCCAAGAACGCCGTGCACTTACATCGCCGGAGCAACCATCTCCGACCCCTCGTGACCCCCTACGTAAGTCACCGATCATCACCAAACACCAAATCGACCTTCAATCCAACTGCAGAAACCCCAAATCAAAATTTAGCATTCAAGCTCAAAATCTAGAGAAATGTCGATCTGCAATACGCCTCAAAACTCCAAATTCCGATCATCGGAGAAGTGCCACCTCCGGCCATAAACTCCTCTATACACCAACTACCATCAAATCAAATCTGGAAGAACTCGATTGCTTCAAGAAGTTGCGGTGATCAATTTTCCCAGATAAATCAAAAACTAGGGTTAATTATTTCAATTCCTAATCACCACTGCCCCCATTCTTTAATGCATCATCCAGTATTTTTCCTTAGATCATCACTCATTATTCTATCCCCAGAGAAAACCATGGCCACCCCGACCTCCTAGGTTGATAGCTTTAACCCAAAACCCCATTTTTAAATAAACCAGAAATTCACAATCAATTCAAACCTAAAAATTTTGATTCAGGTTTTAAAATTCAAGTATTTGTTTAAGTAATCAATTTATATCCCTAATTCTAGAAATCAGGATAATTAAAATTTTACTTATACAAAGTTTCCCTGTTATTTTTTTTCCAGAGTCAATAACATATTTATTCACCTAAATAAAATTTAAGACTTTAATTAGGATATACTAACATGTTTTGTTCGATATTTGAACTTAGATATGGACTAGATTATGAGTTCATGATTTTTGAATCAATACTTAAAGTCTGGAATCTAGGACAGGGAGGAATAAATTCACAGTAAACATGCATTCAGACCCATACATACATACAGACAATTTTCATCATACTCATCCACACAAAATATGATCATCACGGGAAACAATTCATGCAACCATATTAACTTAAATTAATTTTAAAAAAATAAAACGTTACTCACCTGTATTTTATATTAGCAGAGCACATGTCTTAGCAAAGTTGGAACCTGAATTGCTAAACTTGAAATCTACAAATTGCTTCCTTTATTTAGCTTTTTAAACTGCAGTCTGTTATTGAAACATTCATCTTGCTTTCCAGAAAAATAATTGCAGGCTTCCAAAAAAGAAAATATGCAGGCGTGGATGTTTTTCAAAACAGAAATGCAGGATCTCAGTTGCAAAATGAATTCAGATGCATGCTTGTTTGTTTCCAAGTGAAAAGGAGATGCATGCCTGGATGAAGTTGCATGCGGGTTTGGTTGATTTAAAAACAGAAATTTGAGGAGATTTGCAGAATGAATTGCAATTCAGGTTGATGTATACGAAGAGGTTACAGGTTTATGAATTGAAGGGCTACAGGTAATTTGCATTTCAAATTTGAAGAGGGTTTCAGAGTTTATTTTTGTGAGAAGAACAGAATTTTCTTTCTGTTTTGAAAAAGAAATTTGCAGATTTGTATGAGGATGAGATTGCAGATTATTAGCTGAAGATTACTCAAGGTTTTTGAAGAAAATAGAAAAGAAAATGAGGTGAGAAAATATGTGTTTATAAAAGAAAATTTTTGATTTCATAAAATTAAAAGAAAAAGAAAAAAGAAAAGAAAAGGGACACTTGGTTTAAGTTTAACATTTGTCTTCTTAGTTTACTCTATGCTTAATACTTGTCAATTAGGTGTGTTAAGAAGCTTACACATGTAAATTAAGAGAATTTTAATTTAAATTAAATTGTTATAAAACTCTAACTTATTTTATAAGAGCTTTTAAATCTTATTTTATTTCTTATGTAATGTATAAATGAATTTATTTCTTTTTAAATCAAAAAGAAATGAAAACAATCAAATTATAAATATAAGCTTATTCTAATATTTTTAAAATACTTATCCTTTAAATTTCAAAACATTGAATTCATATTTTAAATTAATTTATCAAATCCAATTTTAAAATTAAGTTATATATATAGATGCATATATAACTCTTGTTAAAATTAAAAATAACAAATCCTATTTCTAAAAATATATTTATGTTTTATGAAAAACTAAGTATTATCATTACTATTTGAAAATAACAAATTAAACAATATTAAATAATTTATAAAACCGATTATAAACAAATTAAGATCATTTGTAATTTGTATTGTAAATTCTTATATATAAATTTCAAGTAATATTTAAAAATAGAATAAAACAAAGCTTTTAATGTTAAACTAATTCAAATTCATATTTAAGCTAAATAAATAAAATCTTAAACAAATCAGATTTATCATAAGTATAAAACATAAAATTATTTATTGGATTGTTTTGAAAAGTTAAATGTTAAAATTTAAATCAAATTTCCAATTTATCAAATATAAATTAGAGTTAGAAACTTAATTCATTTACTAAATTCAAAATCAAAGTTTATTCAATTTACAATATATACAATTATATATATATATATATATATATATATATATATCATAAATAGAAAATAATTTATTAGCTTTAAAAAGATAAAATCTTCCAATTTAAATATTTATTAAAAGAAGATTATTAGATCAATTCAAAATTTATTATCTAAAATTATCAAATCAATTAAATTTTTAAACACAGATTATTAAATTTATATTGCCAAATTTCCGGGATATCACATTCCTCCCCCTTAAAAGAATTTCCTCCTCGAAATTTAAAAGCAAAGGTAATTTAATAATCTATCTTAAGATTTTATTTTAAAACACAGCATATATCAACCATATGCTAACAACCATAGCAACCAATTTAATCAAACAAACAGATCTAATTATCCAAAAAATTCTGGATAAAATTTCCACGAGTTTCCCCGGTATAAATATCGGGATACTCGCTCTATAGAATCCAAACAATCTATATTACTAAGCTATAGAGCTCCTATCCAACCAGATCTACAAAACTAAACAGGATATCAGACTACAGACGAGTCTGACTCAACAATCACGTCCTCCTGAACTGCTGGTTCCACAACCAGAAATAGATCATACACATACTCTCTCAGAGATACGTGAAAAACATCGAATCCCAGTTATCCAAACCGGCAAATCAACCTTGAAAATCAAACACCAATCCTCACAAGAACACAAAAAAGATCCAAAACACCTCGGAGCTGACTTGCTCAGTTTACTCAATCTTAAAACTCTTTAGATCGGAGAAAACTTACCCAAACCAATTTCGGAATCCAAATTCCTTCGTCTCTTATCCATAGAACACTTCTGATGATCTTGGGCTGCCTTCATCTCTCCCGATCAGCTCAACCATCGCTGATGTCTCTAGAAACAAACTGGACCAAAACAATCCAACAAAATGATCTCCTCAAGATCAATCCCAAACCAAGAACACCAAATCTACTCCACAAACATCAGAAGATTAACTTACTTCTCCTTATCCGGAAAAGATAAAACAAAAGCACTCCCAAACTACTTCTGCTGCACAACTCTGATCTGAAGTAGAAGAAAAACTCGAGCACAAACTGGACAACACATCTCAGAAATATGGTTCAACATATCCATAAAAGAAAACTCAGATGTCTCATCTAATCTTAATCTGCTTCACCAAACCCTTGCTCAAGAAGTCATCCTTCTACTAAACTGAACCACCGGTAGCACTCCGGGAATCCAGTCGATAAGAAAACTCAACCTCCAGATGCGGACAAACTTCTGATAACTCAACAGAACACTCAAACTATCGCAAGTCACTTTTGCGATCAACCAGTCCAATATCCAAAGAAAACTGTTCTCTCTTTACCAATCAGAACAGCTTATGCTTATCTAGCCAATCCATCAAAGAAATGGAATCCACTCTGCTGCTTCTGAAATCCTTCAGAAAAACTGCTAACCAGAAAACCTTCTTGCCAGCACACAGAATACTCCGAGCTGCATTGCCGACACCGACGCCAAAGACTTCCTAATCCAAAACTCTTCGAGAAACTCCGTCCTCAAACCAGACAGAAACATCCTGCTGAACCCAGCCACAACATCAAAGCAGATATACTTCCTAAACTTGTTCCAAATAAAAATCTTCGGAAACATCCATAGTCACTGCGTCTCATCACACAGCTACTAATTCCTGAGGTATCAAGATACCATCATTCTCTTCTGCCCAACCGACATATCCAAACTCTACTCATCCAACTTCATAGATAGACTCCAAGCCATAACAGGTTACCTTCAGAGATCTACGAAATCCTATACTTTGCACAACTCACTCTAGACGGTATTCGGTCTACGCTCTCGACAAATACACTTCCAACCTCAACACTCAAATTCCAACCATCGGCAGTAGTCATGTTACACACCCCACTACCTTATCTACCTTTATAATTTTTATTGGAAAACCCGAACAGGTAACCCAACAAATAGGTAGAAATAAATAAATAAATATAAATATTTAAAACTACAAATACGCTCTCTCAAGAAAGAAATCACCTCAAAGCCTAGGTATTCACTCAACCTAGCGCTCTGATACCACCTGTGACGGTCTAGGCTTTGCAACCATCGACAGCGGCTAATAACCGCCGTGGCTCACAGTGATACCTCGAATTTGCTTTTACGGCCAGCCACTCGACTATAAGCACCTAACAAACCAACCCGAAATTATACTACCCCCGGGGACATGTAGGAGTAAAAGTCTCTTGCTCGCCACCAAACAGAAAGCGAGAACCCCCTATCATGCGTGCACACAGCAACAAGCAAACCCGATCCCGGTCTCATATAAATCCAAAGCGTGTCTTTAAAGGCCAAGTTGTTTTAAAGGTTTAAAAAAATTCAATTATCTATATACACAGATAGATAAATCTGTAACGACCCGGAATTTTGGGCAATATGAATTTAATAATCTATGTTAATAATTTAACTGGTTTGATAATTTTCTCTATAATTTAAATTTAAATTGATAAATTTATTCTTTTATGGTTAATAAATATTTAATCTTTTAAAGGTTAATGAATTTTAATCTGACAATTTAAATTTGATAAGAATTGTTTTTTTTTCAAAAGCTAATTAATTTTTTTTATTCTGTTTATAATATATACAATTGATATATTGTGAATAGAAGAGCTTTTGTTTTAAATTAAAGATTAATTCTCAAATTTGTAACATATATGTATGTATATGTTATAATTTGAGTTGTTTGAAATTTAATTTAATCTATTAACAATTTATATATAATGAATATGTTTGAGATTTTAATTTAAAGCTTTATTTAAAATTTAATAGTTTTCAAAAGTTGATTTAAAAGTTTAATTCAACTGTTTTAAAAAAAATATAAAGATAATTGTTTATTTTTAATATGCTAGTTTATAAAAAGGATTTAAATAAAGTTTTGTTTATTTCTTTAAAGTGTTTAATTTTAAATGGTTAAAAATGTATATGTATAAATGTATTAGATTTTTAAAATACAAGTATAAGGATTCATTTATATCGTAATTAGTTTTCTAAAATTTTCTATAAAAGATTAAGTTTATATTCACATGTAAGTATTAATTAATAAAGTAAATTAAAAATGTAAGGTTATATTTACATTTAATAACATGTGTAATCATACAAGGCATCTCATGAACACATGTAAAACAATTAAATACTTAAATGACATTTGTTTGAATTAAAGGACATGTGGCAACATTTACTCTTATTTAGAATTTAAATTTATATAAAAGTTTTTGTTTAAAGAGAAAATTTGTTTTCCACTTTTATTTTTTTTCAGCTCAAACTCTTTTCTTTTCTTTCTTCATTCTTTCTAATATTAATGGCTAAATTAAAACCAAGAACAAAGAGCAAATCTGAAATCAAATCAACCTGCAAATTTAATCTTCAACCTGCAATTCAATTCTTCTGCAAATTCATCATCACTCTGAAAGTAAAACCACAAATCAAAACCTTATAATGTAAAGCAAAAGCAAATGTCAACCTGCAAATCAAATGAAGTTCTTCATATCAACGTCAAAATCTACAAATTGGAAACCTGCAACCAAAAACTGCAATTTCAAATCTGCAAAATCAAATGGATGATCAACTCAACAGTTTCAATCATTTTAAAGAAACAAATTAAACATGGAAGGATTTAGTTTCTTCGGCAAAGCAATCAAAGTCATGCATTAGGACTTCTACAGTAATCAATGCTTTTTCAAAGTCTGGGATAATAAGTTAAACCCGCTCTGCCTCTTTAATGAACAGGTGAGTAAATTTTGTTTTAAAAACAGTTTTTATCATAATATAGTTGAATTTATTGTTGCATGAGTTAGATTTGTCTTTGTTAATGAATATTGGCACTGTTATATGTGTATGTTGTTGAAAGGAAATGCTAGAGAATAGGAAACAGTTGTAGATCATCTCTGTTCTTTTATAGAAAACTGTTCTCCTAAGGAAATTTCAAAAGGAAAATTAAAAATCTTTTAATCTAAACTATATTAGATCTGGAAATTTGAATAAAAGTTGTTTGTCATGGTTTGTTGATAAATTTAAAAATAGATTCATAATTTAAAATGCAACAAATATTTATAAAAGGAAGAATTAACAGTAAAACAAAATTTTTGTTAAAAATCAACTACCTTAAATTTCTATTTGAAGTACATGCATGTAATCTTGGTAGGAAATCATGAATTATGATATGTAAATTGTGATTTTTAGTTGAGAATTCATGGAGAAATTTGGGTTTGAGTGAATTTGGGGGTTTTGTCAAATTCATGTGACTGAGTGATTTATAGGGTTTGAGATTTGAATCCAAGCTGTGTTAGTCGATACTTAACACTAGAAAAATACTGAATAAATTTATTTTGTAACACATATTTTAGAAACTTGATTAGTAGGGTTTAGCATTGTTCTTTTGTGTGTCTGGGTAGCCGAAGATTTGTGATGTGGATGTTGGATCGGGTTCGATCGCGGCATGGGAATGTTGAAGCTCAGGGTTGTGGCAAGTTGATGTGGGGGTCGCCGAGGTTAATCGACGACGAGATGGTCGGTGATGAGGTGGTTTTGGGTCGAGTGGTTGCTGCAGTTTCGAGCTAAGGATCAAAACTTTGATTCGCGAGTTTATGGGTTGATCTGGGTTTAGATTTGTGATCGCGCGTGGAATTGTGATCGTTTGTAATGGTCGCGACATACGTTGGTGACCGGCGATGGCTGGACATGTGCACGAGTAGGATGGTGTGCACTGGGTAATCGAAGTTTTGGGGAAGACGAAGGGAACTCGGGGAAGGTCTCGGGTTGTGCTCGAGTGCGACTCGAAGGAATTGGGGTGGGGTTGGCTTCGGGAAAAGCACTGGATTCTCTCGGGTTGTTACTCGAGTGGGTTGCTCTTCTCTGCGTATTATATATACAGTTTAGATTTTTATATGTAGATTAGTATAATTAAGTTATTTACTATAAGAACAAGTTTATGAAGGAAATGTAAAGTTAAACTTGTCAATTTTTAAAATAAAAGTAAACCAAACGTTTAAAATGAAAACTTATTTTATATTTTATATTTTAAAAATGTTTTAGGATGTTTGATTTTAAAATTTATTATCTTAATTAAGTAAAAATTCAAATTTAAAGGGGATTTGAATTTAATTATTAAATATTTAAGTTAAAGCTTTGAAGCAATGTTAACAACAGAATTTCAGAAATTTTATTGAATTAAATAAGTTTAAAATTTGATAATTCAAAGTGTTTTTAAATTTGGAAATGGTTTATAAATGCTTTATCTACAAGTAAGGTTATTATTACGATTTTGTAAATCAAGTTTAATAGTTAGTCTTTGAAATTAATAAGATTTGGATAATTCAGATAATTTATTTATGAGGATAATAAGGTTAAATTAATATTGATATGAATTTAAGAATACTTAATTTAAAATGGTTGTTAACAAGTAAAGATTTAATTAAAATTTCTTTAACATTAAAAGTTAATTAATTGTTGTTTAATTAATTTTAAATAATTAGTTAATTATTTATCAACCCCTTAATTATGGATTAATTAAGTGGAATTACTTAATAAAGTAATTAATAAAAATATACTCATGAGAGTAATTAAGTTGAAGTGATTATGGAGTAATCACTTGTTGTTATCAATTAAGGAAATTGATTAATAATTTCTTAGTGAAGTAATTAAGATTATTTAATGGAAGTAATGAGAGATAATTACTTATGTAAGCAACTAGGATTAATTATTTAATTACTTTAGTTAATTAATTAATGTGATTAATTAATTATGGAATGTGATTAATTTAAGAATAATTACTAAGTATAATTAATTAAAATGTAATTAAATTAATAAAGTAATTAATTAAGGATTGATTGTTAATTTAAATTGATTAATAATTACTTAATGAAGTAATTAAAGATTAAATAAATTAATTAATCAAGCATTAATATAATTAAATTAGAAATTAATTAATTAAGAAGTTAATTAATTTAGTTAAGTAATTACAAATTGTTAATTACTAATTATGATTAATTGGTTGATTAATTATAAGTTAATTAGTTAATTAAAGTATTAATCAGAATCATTAATTAATGTGATTAATGATATTAATCAAGGTTGATTAACATAAGTAATTTATTTAAGTGTGATTAATTAATTAAGAATTAATGTAATTAATTATAGTTAATTAATTAATGAATGATCAATAATTATTGTAATTAATAATAGTAATTAAGGTTAATTACTGAATATGGATAGGATAATTATTTGATTGTAATTAAAGAATAATTAATCAAAGAAAGATTAATTAGTGAAGATCATTAGAGATGATTAATTTATTTATTCGGGATAAATAAATGAAGAATGATTTAAGTAATCCAATTGATTAGAGTTAATCAATTCTGTTATGGATAAATGATTAATATTGGATGTTGATTGATATTGGTTGATACTGGATATCTCTGTTGTGATATGCTGCTTGGTGAAGATGAATGTTAGTATGAATTATCTGTTATGATAATATAATTCATCTATCTGTTTATATATCATCTTAAATTAAGTTTAACTGTTTAAACCCTTAAGTACAACTTGGACATTAAAATGGCGTTTGGTTTCGGTGAGACCGGGATCGGGTTTCCATATTTGGATATCCGAAAACCACATCGATTCCAATTAAACGTTAGGTCGTTAATCCAAGTGGAGCAAGTGAAGACTCGAGGTGTAAGGGCTATATGTCAGTATAACTCTGAGGGTGATTCCGTAATGAGTTTGACGGAATAGTGCTTATAGATTCGAGATGGCGAATCAGAATGCAAGGGCTATGGTCGTTGACTCTGAGGGTGATTCCAATAATGAGTGCAACGAGATAGTGGCTTCGGTTTCGTTCGAACCCGGAACGAACTTGTATGGATTGAATGCTTCCAGCACATCGTCAGGCGGACGATGAGCATTCTAAGATTTGATGTTCTATAAAAGGTAATCGTAACCTCAAGCCTCATCAACCGAGAATGGCTAAAACAGGGGAGGTGCAGCAAGGCTTCATGGGTAGCTCCCACTGGAGAGCAAGATACATCCCTGTCTAGAGGTCCCTTTCTATTTCGGCTTAGTGTGTGGTTGGTCGCGCCAACTACGGGGTGGTCTTGTTCGGGACTGTCCAGTAAGGGATGGTTCCGGCCTTGTGTTGCAGGGGATGAAGGGAGTAATCCTCGGTACGGTGATCTAGGCCACGTACTGTGATGGGCGGTACCCCAGTAGCCCTGCCATTGATGGAAACCCATTTTCCCTACGAGACCCTACGGTTTTGTTTGCATTACCCACTTTTGTGGCTAGTAGCTGGAATTTAATAGATGTAACAATTTCGGCTATTTTCTTATTTACTTGAAAACCCTAGACACTATTATAATATCACTGGATTTCCTATCAAATGTTTTGGTTAGCGTAAGGTAAAAACTTTTCCATGTTTATGTGCGGGAAGTCTTACGTGATACCTTTTCTTTTCAAAGGTTTTTCTAAAGTTAAGCAACTTTAACCCGTTTACTCACACCAGACCCCTGTCTGACTCGAGTGTTTATTTTCTGTTTTATTAAACTCTTGGGTACTCATATTATGTATGAGTAGTCAAGTGATTCAGGTTAGCTTGACGAATTCTGGAGGAGTAATGGAGCAGGAGGCTTCGACGTGTAGTTATATATATTGGTTCCGCTATGTTTGGTATCTGTTTCTTCTGTTGTACACTTGAGTTGTATGAATTAGACAGATGTTTATAACTGTCTAATATGTGTTGTATAGTTATGTACTCTGATGTAATGAGATACTATGTAATATTTTATGTTAATTACTATATTTTATTCGTTCCGCTGTGAGTTCTCTGATGTTGTTTGTATTCTTCTTTCTCTTTCTTTCTTCTTCTATCCCTTTCTTTCTTATTAGCGATGCGACTTCCTGGAGATAGGAAGTTGGGTCGTCACAAAATCACAGATTCATAATAGATAATCAGTATTATCATCCCAACAGATAAACCATATTATCATTATCAAAAAATAATCCAAATCATCATCACAATGCAACCAATGCATTCATATCACTCAACATTTATTTATCTCATATCTGAGATCAAACCATCCAAAGTAAACAACATCATCCATCTATATAAGAAATGATTTATAATCACACAAGATATAATTAATTTAAAATGAATTAAACTGATTACCTTATTTCTAATTAATTTAAAGTGAATTAAATTAATTACTTCATCATTATCAAACTTGCTTACATCACTATTAATTAGTTATCAATCAATTAATTAATCATCAACCAATTATTCATTTTAATTAGTCATCCCTGATTAATTAAGCTTTAATTACATTGCGGTAATTATCCACTAATTAATTTCTCAAATTAATTATACTTAATCAAATACAATAATTAATCTTTAATTACTTTCTTAATTAATTAACTATAAATTAATTACATTACTTCTTAATTAGTTACATTAATTAATCCCTTCATCTATTAATTATTTCCAAATTAAATCCATTCTTAATTACATCATTAATTATAATAATTAATGATTTTCTAATTACCTTTTCTTTTTAAATTAATTACATTAAGTAATATATCTTTATTTAAACCATAATTGTTAATCATCCTTGATTAACTCAATTCAGTAATTAACTTCTCTTAAATTACTTCACCAAATAAATTAATTGCTCATTAAATAATTATAATTAATCCCTTGATTAATTTACAAAGTATTATACTCAAATTACTTTTATCAACAAATCTCCTTCAATTAATTACATACAGTAATTACCCATTAATTACTTCTCTAAGTAATTTCTCTTCATTTAATTACACTAAGTAATTATATTCCAAAATCATCAATTGATTATTTTAAATTAATTAAACTGAGTTAATTAACTTAATAAAGTCAAAATTAAACTCAATTAATTACAATTAGTAATTAATTCCTTAATTACTTCCATAAGTAATTATACTTAACAAATTTTACACAAATGATTATCTTTTAAATTAATTATTCTAATTAATAATTAAAATTAATCACATTAGTTAATTATTAACTAATCCTTAGTTAATGTCCTCACTAACTATTAACAATTCATTAATTATTTTCTAAAATAATTAACTTATTTTAATCATTATTAATTACAAATTAATTAATCATTAATTAACCCATTAATTAACCTCTTAATTATTTAATTAATTAAGTGTTAACAGAACTTAATTAATCATTTATTACTTGATTAATTAATTATTAATCATTAATTAAAATCAAATCTTATTTAATTAATTATTCTTAATTACAAGTTAATTACTCTAAAAATAATTAATCTTAAACCTTTAAGATTAAACCTTTAATTACTTTGAAAAATTATTCATTTCATTAATTTATTAAATAAATTAATTATTCATTTAATTACCCTAATAATTAAATGAATAACAAATCATTAATATTAAAATTTAACTTTAACAAGTTTTAAAATCAATTTAAAACTTTAAATGATAAACAATACTTTTCTTATAAAAGACATTTTACAAAAGTTAAAACAAATTTCTTTTTAAATTCAAACATTTTCTTTATCATTCAAATTTGTTAAAATACTTAAATTTGTGAAACTTAAATCTATTTTGAAACAAAGATTCAAATCCAAATTTGAATCAAATTTAAACTTTGTTTAAGCATTTCTTTACATTCAATTTCCAATTTAAATTCAAATTCCTTTAAAAACATTTTTAAACAAATAAAACCCTTTTAAAATTATTTTAAACAAATTTTGAATTTAAAATATTAGTCATTTCCAGCTATGATTCAAAATAAAATTTGAATTCGTAATTTAAAGTTAGATTTATAACTTAATTTAAATCTTTACTTAGTATTTTAAATTTGAGTTTAAAAATTTGAAACATGACAGTTTTCTAACTTGAAACGAATGCAACTCGAGCAATCACAAAATTCACTCGAGCCAAATCCTAACCGAACCTGAGCGTACTCAAAAAAAAATTGAGTAACTCGAGTAGTCTTTTCATCTGAATCACTCAACTAAAACAGTCAGTTTTTAATACCTAAACCCGTATCAACCCAATTACCCGAGCCTACAACACAAAGTCTTCAAGTCCACTAACCTACAGCTCCGAGCAAAAACCAAAAACAACCCGATACATACACGAGTTTCCTTCTTCCCCAAACAATCAACTGATACCCAAGAACACCGTGCACCTGCACCGTCGGAGCAACCATCTCCGACCCCTCGCGACCCCCTACGCAAGTCACCGATCATCACCAAACACCAAATCGACCTTCAATCAACTGCAGAAATCCCAAATCAAAATTTAGCATTCAAGCTCAAAATCTAGAGAAATGCCGATCTGCAATACGCCTCAAAACACCAAATTCTGATCATCGGAGAAGTACCACCTCCGACCATAAACTCCTCCACGCCCCAACTACCATCAAATCAACTCTTGAAGAACTCGATTGCTTAAAGAAGTTGCGGTGATCAATTTTATCAGGTAAATCAAAAACTAGGGTTAATTATTTCAATTCCTAATCACCACTGCCCCCATGCTTTAATCCATCATCCAATATTTTTCCTTAGATCTTCACTCATTATTCTATCACCAGAGAGAACCATAGCCACCCCGACCTCCTAGGTTGACAGCTCCAACCCAAAACCCCATTTTTGAATAAACCAGAAATTCACAATCAATTCAAACCTAAAAATTTTGATTCAGGTTTTAAAATTCAAGTATTTGTTAAGTAATCAATTTATATCCCTAATTCTAGAAATTAGGATAATTAAAATTTTACTTATACAAAGTTCCCCTGTTATTTTTTTTCCAGAGTCCATAACATATTTATTCACCTAAATAAAATTTAAGACTTTAATTAGGATACACTAACATTTTTTGTTCGAAATTTGAACTTAGATATGGACTAGATTATGAGTTTATGATTTTTGAATCAATACTTAAAGTCTGGAATCTAGAACAGGGAAGAATAAATTCACAGCAAACATGCATTCAGACCCATACATACATACAGACAATTTTCATCATACTCATCCACACAAAATATGATCATCATAGGAAACAATTCAAGCAACCATATTAACTTAAATTAGTTTTAAAAAATATATAATGTTACTCACCTGATATTTTATATTAGCAGAGCACATGTTTTAGCAAAGCTGGTACCTGAATTGCTATGAACTTGAAATCTACAAATTGCTTCCTTTATTTAGCTTTTTAAACTGCAGTTTGTTATTGAAACATTCATCTTGCTTTCCAGAAAAATAATTGCAGGCTTCCAGAAAAGAAAATATGCAGGCATGGATGTTTTTCAAAACAGAAATGCAGGATCTCAGTTACAAAATGAATTCAGATGCATGCTTGTTTTTTTCCAGGTGAAAAGGAGATTCAGGCCTAGATGAAGTTGCATGCAGGTTTGGTTGATTTAAAAACAGAAATTTGAGGAGATTTGCAGAATGAATTGCAATTTAGGTTGATGTATATGAAGAGGTTACAGGTTTATGAATTGAAGGGCTACAGGTAATTTACATTTCAATTTTGAAGAGGGTTTCAGATTTTATTTTTGTGAGAAAAACAGATTTTTCTTTCTGTTTTGAAAAAGAAATTTGCATATTTGTATGAAGGTGAGATTGCAGATTATTGGCTGAAGATTACTCAAGGGTTTTGAAAAAAATAGAAAAGAAAATGAGGTGAGAAAATATGTGTTTATAAAAGAAAAATTTTGATTTCATAAAATTAAAAGGAAAAGAAAAAAAAAGAAAAAGAAAAAGAAAAGGGACACTTGGTTTAATTTTAACATTTGTCTTCTTAGTTTACTCTATGCTTAACACTTGTCAATTAGGTGTGTTAAGAAGCTTACACATGTAAATTAAGAGTATTTTAATTTAAATTAAATTGTTATAAAACTCTAACTTATTTTATAAGAGCTCTTAAATCTTATTTTATTTCTTATGTAATATATAAATGAATTTATTTCTTTTTAAATCAAAAAGAAATGAAAACAATCAAATTATAAATATAAGCTTACTTTAATATTTTTAAAATACTTATCCTTTAAATTTCAAAACATTGAATTCAAATTTTAAATTAATTTATCAAATCCAATTTTAAAATTAAGTTATATATATATATATGCATATATAACTCTTGTTAAAATTAAAAATAACAAATCCTATTTCTAAAAATCTATTTATGTTTTATGAAAAACTAAGTATTATCATTACTATTTGAAAATAACAAATTAAACAATATTAAATAATTTATGAAACAGATCATAAACAAATTAAGATCATTTGTAATTTGTATTGTAAATTCTTATATATAAATTTCAAGTAATATTTAAAAATAGAATAAAACAAAGCTTTTAATGTTAAACTAATTTAAATTCATATTTAAGCTAAATAAATAAAATCTTAAACAAATCAGATTTATCATAAGTATAAAACATAAAATTATTTATTGAATTGTTCTGAAAAGTTAAATGTTAAAATTTAAATCAAATTTCCAATTTATCAAATATAAATTAGAGTTAGAAACTTAATTCATTTACTAAATTCAAAATCAAAGTTTATTCAATTTACAATATATACAATTATATATATATATATATATATATCATAAATAGAAAATAATTTATTAGCTTTAAAAAGATAAAATCTTCCAATTTAAATATTTATTAAAAGAAGATTATTAGATCAATTCAAAATTTATTATCTAAAATTATCAAATCAATTAAATTTTTAAACACATATTATTAAATTTATATTGCCAAATTTACAGGATATCACAAGAGATTTTAAATTAAATGCATATGATTGAATTTGGTGTGATAATATTGTTTGTATATATGCTGGATGTAAATGCATGTTTGAATATTGGATGTGCCTGTATGTATAAAAAGTTAAAAAGCTTGCCTCTGTTATTTTACAGGAGTTATTCTTCTTTAGGAAGAATTTCAAAATCTTTCAAATCTAAGCCTTATTTGAATTTGATATGTAAATGAAAAACGTATGCTTGATAGTGATTTTAAAAATAGTTTCATAATTTTTAAAAGCAGCAAATAATTTTAAATAAGGGATTAACAGTAAACTAGGATTTTTGTAAAAAAAACAACTGCTTTAAATTCCAATTTGAACTACATGTATGTAATCATGATTAAAAATCATGATTTTAGATGATACTTTCATAATTTTTAGTTAGGTATTTCATATGTATTTGGGGTTTGTTCGAAAATTGGGTTTTAGTGATTTGCCAAAGATCCAGATGATGATTAAAGCCAGATTTTTGATTGAAGCTTGCTTGTATGTTATGGATTAGGGGAAAAATGCAATTGATTTTTTTTAATAAGTGATTTGATCGAATTCGAATGAAATAGGGTTTTAAGCTTGCTTCGGCTGGCCTTAACTGTCGTGGTATTTGCGACTTGGTTATTTGACCGGAGTCGATCGCAACGTGGGTGATGGTGGCGTGAAGGTTGCGGCGATGTTCTAGAGTGGTCGTTGGAGCTGCCGGCGGTGGCGATCGTGGGAAGCGATGGGATTTTGGTTCGAAGTTTGCTGCAGTTTTTGATGCGTATGCTCGAATTTTGATTCGCACGCATATTCTTGGATCTGGGTGTGTAGTCGTGCTCGCTTGGGTTAGTGAGATTGTCGGCGATAGGCGTGAGGAACTATGGCTGCCTGAGGGACTTGGGTAGGTGCACCGTGCACATTTTTGTGCATTGGGTATTTGAGTTGGGGAAGAAAGGTTTTTACCCGGTGTTGCTCTCGTGTTTTTCTCGAAGACGGCACGAAGTGGGGGTGCTGGGTTTAGTCTCGAAGCAAGCGCGGGGATTGTGGGTGTTTGTCTCGGGTATTTAGGATGATTGCTTTTTGGTTAATACTGTATAATGTTAACTGCAAAATTTTAATTTGATGTTTAATTAATGAAACTAAGCTTTGAATTATAAACCAAGTTTATAGAAGGAAACAAATTTATAAATGTTAAACTTGTGCATTGATGAAAATGTAAATCAAACCTTTAAAGCACTAATTGAATTTATTTTATTTTAAATTCAAATTGTTTTATGATATTTGAAATAATATCTTAAGTAAATTTTGAATTTCAATTTAAAAGAGTGTTTTGAATTTAGATCAAAGTTTTAAATAAATTTTTAAGTCATGTTTTAAAAACTAAGTTTTCAAATTTATTTAAAATGAATAAGTTTGAATTAGAAAATTTAAGTGTTTTAGATTTTAAATTGTTTTTTAAATGCTTATTTTCAAATAAAGTTATAGTTATGATTTTGAAAACCAATAGAATAATTTGTCTTTAAGTTATTAAAATTTGATTAATTTCAAATAACTTATTTAAGAAGATAAATAAGGTTAAATTATTGTTGATATGAACTTAAGGATATTTAATAAATATGATTTGTTAATAAGTAAAGTTTAATTAAGAATAATGTTTTCTTAATTATTTAAGGATTTTAAAATATAAGAAGTTAATTGATTATTTAATTAATTTTAAATAATTAGTTAATTATTTATTTAATTTTAAATAATCACTTAATTATGACTAATTAAGTGTAATTACTTAATGAAGTAATTAATAGTTAATTATTTAATGAAATTAAGAATGGTAATTACTTATGGAAGTAATTATTGGAAATTGCTCATGGGAGTAAATAAAGTGATTAATGGGTAATCACTAGAAGTTATTAATCTAAGGATTGATTAATATAATTGTTTTAAAGTTAATTAATTATGGAGTAATTAATTAATTAAAGTATTAAGGATTATTTAATGATGGAATAAATTACTTGTTAAGTAATTAATTAAGAAAGTAATCAAGATTTATTAATGGAAGTAATTAGAAGATAATTACTTATGTAAGTACTTAAGGGTTAATTACTTAATTAATTTTAGTTAATTAATTAAAGTGATTAATTAATTAATTAATGTGATTAATTACTAAGTGTAATTAATTAAAATTGTAATTAATTAATAACGTAATTAATTAAGGATTTATTTATTATTTTAATTGAAAAATAATTACTTAATAATTAAAGACTAATTAATTAGATTAATTAATCAAAGGTTTATATAATTAATTAAGAAGTTAATTAATTAAGATAAGTAATTACAAAATTGTTAATTACTGTTTATGATTAATAAGATGGTTAATTACAAGTTAATTAATTAGTTAATTTAAAGAAATTGTTAATTAATAGGGATCATTAGTTAATATAATTAATTAATCAAGATTGATTATTAAAGTGATTAATTTAAGTGTGATTAATTAATGGTAATTAATTAAGGTTTATTGTAATTAATTAATAATTGATTAATTAATAAAAGTAAATGAAGGATCATTAATTATTGTAATTAATGATAGTAATTAAAGGTTAATTACTGTATATGGTTAAGGTTAATTACTTGAATGTAATTATAAGATGAATAATCAAAGAAGATTAATTAAAGATCATTAAGAGATGATTAATTTATTTATTTGGAATAAATAAATGAAGAAGGATTTAGGTAATCCAATTAATTAAGAGTTAATCAATTCTGCTTTGGATGATTGATCGATATTGGATGATTGGTTAATATTGAATACTGATATTGGGTTATTAGTTGATACTGGATGATTTGGATATCTCTATTATGTGATATGCTGCTTTGTGAGATGAATGTTTGATATGAATTATCTATTGTGATAATGTGATTCATCTATCTGTTTATATCATCCTGAATATAAGATAAATGTTTAAAACCCTTAAACAACTTGGACATTAAAATGGCATTTGGATTCGGTGAGACCGGGATCGGGTTTCCATATTTGGATATCCGAAAACCACATCGATTCCAATTAAACTTTAGGTCGTGAATCCAAGTGGAGTGCAAGTGAAGACTCGAGGTGTAAGAACTATACGTCAGTACAACTCTATGGGTGATTCTGTAATGAGTTTGACGAAATAGTACTTATAGGTTCGAGATGGAGATTTAGAGTGCAAGGGCTATGCCATTGACTCTGAGGGTGATTCCAATATGAGTGCAACGAGATAGTGCCTTCGGTTCCGTTCGAACCCGGAACGGACTTGTATGGATTGAATGCTTTCAGAACATCGTCAGGCGGACAATGAGCATTCTAAGATAGATGTGTTCTATAAAGGTAATAGCAGCCTCATGCCTCATCAACCCGAGAATGGATAAAACAGGGGAGGTACAGCAAGGCTAGGTGGGTAGCGCCCATTTCAGTATGATTAATTAAAATTGTAATTAAGGAATAATTAATTAAAGTAATTAAGTAATAATTAATCAAGGATGATTAATTTAAAATGGATAATTAAATGATGTTTATTGATTAATTTGTAATTAATTAATGAATAGTAAGCTGGATTGATGATAAATCCAAGTGTTTAAGTAAGAATTAATTTAACTAAGGATTAATTAAATTAATTAAGTTGGATCAAACCTTGTTATGGATTATGAATGATTGGTTGATAAGTATCATTAGATGAGTTAATGATATTGGATGATATCGTATGTCATTGGTTGATATGTGATGATATGAATGTGAAATATCTGAGATGTGATATATATATATATATATATATATATATATATATGCTATTTTGTGATATGTATGGATGAATTTGATAATTGTGAATTATCTATCTGTGTGTTGTGAATCATCCATTTATGTTAAGTATATTTCTGAATATCTATTGTTTAAAACCCTTAAGTACAACTTGGACATTAAAATGGCGTTTGGATTCGGTGAAACCGGGATCGGGTTTCCATATTTGGATATCCGAAAACCACACCGATCCAAAATAAACGTTAGGTCGTGAATCCAAGTGGAGTGCAAGTGAAGACTCGAGGTGTAAGAACTATTCGTCAGTATAACTCTGGGGGTGACTCCGTGATGAGTTTGACGGAAATAGTACTTACAGGTTCGAGATGGTGATTTAGAGTGCAAAGGCTATGGTCGTTGACTCTGAGGGTGATTTCAAAATGAGTGCAACGAGATAGTGCCTTCGGTTCCGTTCGAACCCGGAACGGACTTGTATGGATTGAATGCTTTCAGAACATCGTCAGGTGGACGATGAGAATTCTAAGATAGATGTGTTCTATAAAGGTAATCGCAGCCTCAAGTCTCATCAACCCGGGAATGGTTAAACAGGGAAGGTGCAGCAAGGCTAGGTGGGTAGCGCCCATTTCAGGACAAGATTTTCTCCTGTCTAGAAGTCCCTTTTTATTTGGCTGTGTGGGGCGGTTGATTCGCGACAACTGCCAGGGTTGTCTTGTTCAGGACTGTCCAGTAAGGGATGTTCCCGGCCTTGTGTTGCAGGGGAGTTAGGGTGGCTCCTCGGTACGGTGATCTAGGCCACGTACTGTGACGGGCGGTACCCTAGTAGCCCTGCCATTGATGGAAACTCATTCTTCCTACGAGACCCTACAGTTTTGTTTGTATTACCCACTTTTATGGCTAGTAGCTGGAATTTAATAATGTAACAATTTCGGCTAATTCTTATTTACTTGAAAACCCTAGACACTATTATAATATCACTGAATTTCCTATCAAATATTTTGGTTAGCGTAAGGTAAAAACTTTTCAATGTTTATGTGTGGGAAGTCTTACGTGATACCTTTTCTTTTCAAAGGTTTTTCTAAAGTTAAGCAATTTAAACCCGTTTACTCACACCAGACCCCTGTCTGACCCGAGTGTTTATTTTCTGTTTTATTAAACTCTTGGGTACTCATATTATGTATGAGTAGTCGAGTGATTCAGGTTTTCTTGACGAACTTTGGAGGAGATATGGAGCAGGAGGCTTCCACGTGTAGATATATTACGGTTCCGCTGTGTTTGTTTGATATCTGTATCTTGTGTACTTGAGTTGTATAGTTAGACAGATGTTTATAACTGTCTAATATCTGTTGTATAAGTTGTGTACTCTGATGTAATATGATACTATGCAATGTTTTATGTGATATATTATATTTCATTCGTTCCGCTGTGAGTATCTGATGTTGTTGTGTTTCTTCTTCTTTTTTTCTTCTTTTATCCCTTTCTTTCTTCATTAGTGATGCGATTTTCTAGTGTTAGGGAGTCGGGTCGCTACAGGTCAGATTCGTACGATGGCTGGGGGTCAGAGGTGACGGCAGGTGGTCGATTTTGGTCAATAAGTTGGGTGCCTGTGTGTATTGAGTGGCTCGTTTGTGTTTTGCTGGCGATCTCATTGTGCTGTGTGTTCGAGTGGGTAAGTGAGGTCGTGGGTGACTAAACGAGGGTCGCGATGATGATCGTCGTCGATCGGAATTGCCATGCATGTGCACACGTGCAAGATGGAGTTGGTTTGTTATGGCTGTGTGTTTGATTTGGGGAAGAAAGGCCTGACTCGGAGCATATTCGTGTATTTCTTCGTGTTCAACTCGAAGATGCGATAGTGGTTTCTTGTTTTTGTTCGCTGCAGATTTGCACGAGTACTGTCTTGAGTATGACTCGATAATTTGGGTTTTGGGGCTCGGAAATAATTTGTTTCCAACATTTTTACTTGTTCGGGTCTTAAACTTATATGATTTTCAAATTTAAAAAAAAAGTAAAGTAAATTTAAATTTTAAGCAAAGCTTTAACTTGTTTTTAAAGGAAGTTGAAATGTTAAAGTTAGAAAATAATATTTAAACAAATTTAAACTTTAAAGGTATGGACTTTTTAAAGTCTTAAATCTTGTTTTAAAGATAGTTTTGATTTATATAAATATTTCATTAGTAATTAGTTTTTAAATGTTTTCAACTTAAGTAAAATTGTTGAAATTGAATTGTGAATAAGACAAAAAAAGTATTTAACTTTAATAAGTTAAAAGAATGATGATTTTAAATAAATCAAATTCAAGTTTTAAATTTAGTCTATTTTAAAATGGAAGTAAAGTGCTAATGTAATAAATGATTTATTTTAACTTAATCATGTTTTATTAACTAAAGAAATTAAAGTATAATTACTTAATTAACTAAGATGAAATTAAGATAAATTAATTTGTGTAATTAATTACTTAATTAATATTTAATTAATCAAGGTTAATCAACTATGGAATAATTAATTAATAAGTAATTAAGGGGTTAGTTACTTAATGTTAAGAACATTATTAAGGTAATTACTTAATGAAGTCATTAAAGTACTTAATTACTTGGTGTAATTAATTAAGTTAATGTGGTTAATTTTAATAAATTAATTAAGTTTAATTAGTTAAAAGTAATCATTTGATGTTGGGTTAAGTATAATTACTTAAGGCAATTAATGAGGTGTAATTACTTAGTGAAGTAATTAATGGATAATTACTGGATGTAATTAATAAAAAGGAAATTACTTGATGGGGGGTAATTAAAGGATAATTACTTGGTGGAAGAAATTAAGTGATAATTACTCAGTGTAATTAAAATATTAATTAATATAATTAATCAAGGAGTTGATTTGATTGATGGAATAATTAAGGAAAGTTAATTTCTAATTGTGGTCAATCAAGGTTGATTAATGAATGTAATTAAGGTTAATTATTAAATGAAATTTAAAAATAATTAACTAATGAAGTAATTAGAAGATCATTAATTAATGTAATTAATGGAAGAAATAAATCTTGCTTATGAATGATTGAATGATGATAAGTGCTTTGGATTGTTTGATATCTCTGATTTGAATTGCTTTGTGATATGATATGTTGGATGGACAGTGATTATGAGATTATCTATCAATTATGAATTGCTGTGTAAAAGTGTTATCCGGTAATTAAAGTTGAATTGTATTTAATTGAATAACTTGGGTTTAGATGACATTGGATTCGAAGAATCCGGAGTCGGGTATTAGTAAATACCCGAAACCACTCTGATTCATTATAGATTGATATGTGAAATCAATAAATTGGAATGGAATGATTTAAGTAAATTGGACCATTTAATCTAAGTTTTGGTACTTATATATTAATGTGTGATATTAGTGATGTCTATAACAAATTATGAATTTGTAAATTGATACGACTTACCTCCAGGTTTAAATAAGTTTTATGCTTTGGTATTCCATGTTAGATGGGTTTACTCACGCTAGTTTCCAACCTGACCTGGGTGTTACTTTGATGTAATGCTTGGGTAAGGTCGTTCTGGAGCTCAGGAGGCGATCTGGATGGCAGTAACGTATGAAGAGTATTCCGCTAAGTATATTATTGTTATTTACCTGGGACAAGTTATTTTAACTGTCCAATGATTGTGTAAATGTTGTAGCTCTGATATATTAAAATGTAGTAACTCTGATATATTAAAATGTAATTGACTGATATAGTTTTCCTTTGTAAACTGTTAATTTATGTGATATCATATTTTGATCCGCTGCGAATGTGAGAATCTGTGATTTCTATCTTGTTTCTTGTTCTATCTCTTTTCTTTCTTTCCTAACTATCTGAAATTTTCGGGATCGAAAATTCTTGGTCGTTACAGAGTAATCTTTCGAGAAGTCACAACTTTTCAAATACAACATTTTGATTCTATAAATACTCTAACCAATTAAGATTTAGATTACCTTAATTTTACTACTCTCTAAATTCCATGTTCATATTTTCTTATGCTATCATTTATTTTATATTCTCAATCACTTACAACCAAAAAATATATTTTGGTTAAATTATTTCCTATAAATCGAAGCAACTCACACTCATTATCCCCAAAAGAGATTATAGGAAGAATTGTACTTGCATTCAATATCCGTGTTTTATTGAACATAAGGTTGTTAAAGGAATACTTTTATATTATCCTGTTCCACCAAGCGAAGCGAGAGTTATTGTTTTGTGAAATACCAAGTGGAGCTTGGGAACTGGATGTAGGATGGGAGGTTTAAACCAGTATAAAAAGTCCAATGTGCTCTTTTTTTACAATTTTCCTTTTTATACTATGTTATATTGTTATATTTAGCTTATATATTGGTAATCACTCACATATTAATACACAAGTCATATTAGATACGATCCACTAGACATTTATTTGGTATTAGAGCAAGGCTATTTTAATTTACAAAAACACGCGATTGAATTTTTTTTAATATGGCAAGTACATTTCAAGAAGGTTAATCAACTACTCGTCCCTTAATATTTACCAGTTTTAATTATGCTTATTGGTCAACTCGTATGAGAATTTTTATGGAAGCGAATGGTTTAGAAATTTGGAAAACTAATCAAACTTGATATGAAACACCTACCACTAACATAAGCACTTGGACCGATCCACAAAAGAACACGCCAACTGATAATGCCAAAGCTATGAATGTTTTATTTTGTTCACTTGATAAAAGTAAATTTTCACGAGTTATGCTTTGCATTACTGCATATGATATATGTCACACTTTGCAAGTTACTCACGAAGGCAGGGAAAAAGCCAAGTAAAAAAAATCTTTTATGAAAAATCATTTTTCATCATTTAAAATGAAAATAAATGAATTAATAATTTACATAATGCCAGATTTCAAACTATACAACCCGATCTCATGGCACTTGGGGTGAAATTCACTGATTTCGATCTAGTTACATGAATTTTAAATTCTATGACTGTCGAATGGAAAAGAAAAGTTTTAACTATCGACGAAGCTAACAATCTTTCTTAACTCAAAGTCGAAGAACTAATAGGAAATCACACGAAGTTAATTGGCAGACAAGAAAGGAGTAAAATCAAGAAAAGAAGACTATTGCCCTTTAAGAAAATAATGACAGTTCTAATTTGGATGAGAAAGAAATTTGTATTCATTGCCAAGAACTACAACAAATTCAAGAAATTCAAAAGACTGATAAAATTTCAAAATAGTGCCAATTCGAATTAATCAAATCAAACATTAATCAAATGTTATGGTTGTTAAAAATTCGATCATATTAAGAAAGATTGTCCATAACTCAATAATGAAAAAAATGAAAGCAAATTCGAGAAATTCAAGTAAAAGCGAAGAGCCTTTAAAGTAACTTAGGATGACTTTGATTCTTTCTCTTCCTCTAACAGGGATAGTGAAAGCGACTCAGAATAGCTAATGTTTATTTTATGGAAAACACTAAAGAGGTACGTCCTGAACTAATATATGATGAAACTTTGGAAATTAGCAAAGAATTGGACGACAAATATAGAGAATCTAAGAAACTAAACCAAGAATATGTAGGAAAGTTAAACAGAGCAGAGCTAGAAATTGGTTTATTAAAAGATGAGAAAATAATCTTAGAAGAAGAATTAGAAATAGCTCAAAAAGAGTATAAAAAATTATCTTCTCCAAATACTACTCTAATACATGATTTCAAAAATAGCAAATTAGAAAATGCCAAACTTGAAAACGATAAACTAGAACTAAAGACAAGTTTAGATTCTAACAATATTGAAATTTTTTATCTTAAAGAAAAAGTTAGATAAAGTAACTAATAATGTATCGAAGTTGAATAAGGGACAATAAAATTTAGAAAATTTGATTAAAATATCAAAACCATATGGACATTGAAATGGATTAAATTTTAATAGTAAGCAAAAACCTAAGAACTCTAGTACACTATATGTAACAACCTTAGATTTTTATGTATATTTTAATTTTGACTTTATTTCATTTTGAATTTTTTTAAACTTGTTTCATTTCAAATATTTCATTTTTAAATATAAACTTTGATTATTATGTGAATTATAATTCCAAATGGTATAAATTGAATATTTTTCCTGAAATGTTGACTTTGGTCAATTTGGGTCAAACTTTGATTTTTAAATTTCAAATTTAAATATTTAAATTCTTAAATTTTATCTTTTATTATGAAAATATATTAAAATTTAAGAATACTGCTTTTCGTTTCGTTGAAATCCGATTTATATTGTGAAAGTTATGCTTTTTACAATATTGTACGTAAATTGATTTATTTAATAAAAAGTTGTCTATTTTAATTTATATAAAAAAATATTTTAATTTTTATATATATGTGTAATATGTTATATTATATATTTTTTGTCTTTTAAATATTTTTAAAGTGATGTTTGAATTTTTCCAAAAATTTATTGAATTTGTTTTCTATTTTTAAAGGCTAGTTTTCATTTTTCTGCTATTTTCTTCATTAAATTATATTTAATTAAAATTTATTTATTCATTTTTATGTATGCATTTTATTTTTATGTTCTTACCTTTATTTATAAATATTTTCAAGTACATAGAAATTTTCCGAAGTTTGTTCCATTTATTTTCATATTTCCATGACTAGTTTGTATTTTTAAGCTATTTTCTTAATCTAATTATATTTAATCAATATTTATTTATTTACTAAATTTTCGTGTTTTTATCTGTATTTATAAATATATTTCAGTTATAAAAAATTCCAAAAGAAATAAGAGAAATCTGAAAAGTTGTGACCATTGATTTGCTTATGTCCTTTTGTATTCACACCTTTTCACATTTCTACCATCACTTTTCATTCAATTGGCTGCCTTAACTCATTCTCTTCATCTGACCACTCCCATAACATTTCACGTGAATGTTTTCTCCTCAAATCTGAAAAAAAATCGGCCATTCTCTTTGGGAAAAATTTGGTAAATTTTATTTCCTTTTCCATTGTTTTTCTGCTTGTTTATGTTGATTTTGTGCACTTGCCTTCACCTATTTTGCTCAGCCCTTGCTCCTCCTTCTCCATGGCCACCACCACCACATCAGGCTTCCACCACCTCCAGCCCACTGCCCATCCATGGCCATGCACCATTAGTTGATCAAACTCCACCAAAATTACAATATCCACCTTAAAAATGTGCATAGCCTAGCTTCTCTGCCTTCACCCCCCCTCAAACTCCTCCTTGGCCGACCCATACACCACCACCACCGGCCATAGTTGACCCATACACCTCTTCCACACATGTAGCTGACCCTACCAGACCTAGCCATGCCCATATTTGCTTGTGGTCGTGACTTATGTTGCCTTGAATCCACTTGTGTTGCCTTGTAGTTGTAGTTTCATGCACACATACCTTTTGCATCATCTTTTCCTATGTATGGCCGACTTGTTGAACCCAAAACCTGATCCAAAACCATCCGTTTATAGTGCTTTTGCAGCCCTTGCTGAAGCATATGAGGTTGAAGGCAAGTGCAATTGGTTTGGCTTTGATTTGTGCTTGTATATATAAGTTATTTAAATATATGTGACGTGTTTATTCATGTATATTGTATTGTTTTGTTTAAATGTTTCAAGGGGTATAGCTTTGACTCTCCACTCTCAAAATTGTAGTAGTGCTGTCGTGCCTTCGTAGTGTCAGTATTGTTGCTTTGGTAGCGATCTCCAGCTTTGAACAGGTGAGTAAATCTCACCAGACTAATATGTACTTATGTAGTGATAAACTGACATCACCTGAATCTGTAAATTCATATCATCCTGTTATAACTGCTATATTATATTCATATGATGTTCACACCTATATTTACACCTGTTATATCATATATTACTGTTATTTCATGCTTTTCTGTTACTTTCATCAGTTTATCACACTACAAGTTCCCTGTAGACTAGAATCACTATGGGTTGAAATGATACATACCCGAACGGACTTTAGAATAGTAGAAAATCGTTATGGGCTGAAATGATAGGCCTGAATGATTTTCAATTATTATCTTTTACTTGGGATTGCGGGTTTGAAATGATCAAACCCGGGTTTTCTTTGTAAATTACGGGTTGAAATGATATATTACCCGTATCACTTTACCTAGGCTAGAAAATGAAATACAGACCCGTTGTTAAAATATGTTTTTCTAAAAAAATTTAAAATATTTTAGAAATGTAAATATTATAATATTTTGATTAGATTTGATTAAAAATGATTTTTGTAAAGCATTATTGATTTTCTGAAAATTTATAAGTGAAATAAATAAAGGGTAAAGTTAGAAATCTGAAATGTAAGTTATTTTGGAAATTATAATTTGGTGATAAATGGAATTTAAATTAAATATAAAAATATGATAAATTTATGATATTTTGAATCAAATGAATTTAAAATGATTTTGTAATACATTAATGATTTTTGAATAAAGTTAAATGTGAAATGAATGAATATTTACGTTGAAATTTTGAAATATAACTAAAATTGGAAATTTGTGAATTTGGCTTAAAAGTGAATTTTAAGTTAAGTAAATAAAAATGAAATTAAGTTATATTTGAAAATTTTAAACTTAAGTGTTAAGTTAAATTTAATTTAATGAATTTGAAATTTTATGTTGGAATTTAATATGTGAATTATTATTAAATTTTGATTTTTGAATGGAGATTTAACTTTATAAAATCATGAATATAAGGGTATTTGAATGATTGTTTTAAAGTGAAATTATATGATTTTATAAGTTAAAAATGATTTAAATAAAAATATAATTATTTGTGAAATTATACTGAATATTTGAAGTTAATTAACTGCATTTCAGAAATGCTATTAATTCTAATGTAAATGATAACACAGCATTTGTAAATGCTGTAGTTGATAATAATGAACCAAATGGCTAAGTTTAATTAAAGGCTATCATAGCATTTTTGTAAATGTTATAATTGTTGAATTTAACTAAGTTTTATTTGAAACTAATGTAACCCTATCACAGCATTTTTTATGCTATCTTTTGTTAAATTGAACTGTTTTGAATGCAACTTTCTGTAGCAATTTCTAAATGCTGCGAAAGTTGAATTTTCATCTGTTTTAATAAATTAAGTGGATAAATGAATTTTGAAAGACTAAAATTTTGTAAATTTAATAATTTAATTATTAAATATAATAACTTCATTTTATGATTTAAAATGAAGTAATTTGTTTTGAAATATAAACTATTTTGAAATGTGTTTTGTAATGGTATTTAAATTAAATAAAAATGAATATGGTTTGGAAGAAATTATATTTTTGATATTTTGAAATGGATTTTGAATGATATTGAATTTTGAAATGATATTTGAATTTGAAGTATAAAATACCATTTTGAAATTTTAACCACGGGATGTATTTAATTTATAGTTTAACTGATTCTTAAAGGATGGGCGATCCCAAGCATCCTTTAAGTTATTGTGTATTTCTACTACAGTTCACTTGAGTTGGTTTACATTATATAAGTATATATTGTCCTGACTCGAGTGTTTTGTGTTTTACTTTACGCTCAGGTCAGCCTGAGTATTCACAACTTTGGATTCTCTTTTTGGAGCTGGTCTTTGCTGGAATTTCTGCTTATCTATATTTATATCTACTCTCTGTTTCAGCTGTTCTAGTTTATCTCATGTATTAGTGAACTTCTATGTATTTGGGATTTCTATTATGTTGTTTTCAGACTGTATTATGTATTTGGTTTGAGACTCTGTCGTAGTAGCTTCATGAACTACTATGTATTTTATATTCCGCTGCGAGGTATTATGTTTGTTCTATGTCTGTGATTCTGTGATTGTATTTCATTTGCTCCAAATTTATTTACAATGCGGTATTTCGAGCAATTCAAGCCCGACATGTGCGGCTGTGAATGGCTGAAAATATTGGGTTGTTACATTTGGTATCAGAGCTTTGGTTTTAGGCAAACCTTAGCCTGCGGAGCAAAAACTCATTAGAGAAAGGGTACAAATACCCTAGAATGAGTGAAATCAATCTCAGAATCCTTTCTTTGTGAGAGAACGTATTTTCGAAGTATAAAATGATTTCCAAATGATTTTTAAAGGATTTTCAAAGATTATTTTGGTATAAAAATTTTCTTATTTTGGAATCAAGATTTTCTAAACTTCATTACTTCTGTATCCACCTTTTTAGAAATCTCTTGGTTAGGATTCTTCTCGATTAGGATTCCTTGGACTGTGGAACACTCCTACTTGTTGTGAAATCCAGTCTTGTCTTCCCTATTTTTACCCTTTTGATTTTGGGCATTCCGTAACTCCACTTTGGAATGACCTCTCTAAAGAGCGGTAATTCCGTAAATCTTTGAATGATTTGTAAAGGGGTGAAATTCCTTTATAATTGGCATTGATTCACCGGAGATTTCTATATCCTCGGATGTCGATGCTATCTATCTCCTGCTTTATCTGGATCCTATATCTGGCGGTCGAACGTCGATTTGCCTCAGATTTCCAAATTGGTTAATTTCCGAAAGTCACGGTTGACCGGTTAAGGTTGCCCGTGATTTTTATTGGCTTATCCATCTTCTGTTCAATAATTAAATTATCTCATCTTCGTTTGAGTTTATCTTCGAACTAGAATTCTATTTGATTAGAGTTCCTCTAATTTTGAATCTTTGTTTGTTTGAAATCCTTCCTTGAATGATCCTTTGGAAATTTGTGTTTGGTTGTATTTTGAAATTGTGCATGCATCGAAATTATTAAGGATGACCATATTTTGTATATAAAAAGTGAAATGTTTCCGATAAGGATTTTATACCTTTTAAAATGAAAATTGGAAGCTTTGAAAGGATTTGAAATTTTGAAATTTATAAGAAACGTGATTTATACAAAAATGATTTATTACTAAAGGGTTTTGAATTTGAATTTTGAGGAATCGAATTCCGGTGTTTTGAAATCGGTTTTAAGATTTTGGAAAATATATAATAATAATATGATTTAAAGATATTGTTCAAATAAGAAATATTTCAAATGTATTCGAATGAATTCTAAAGATTTCGAAGAGCCTTTAAAGAAGTTTCAAAAAAATAAAAGTCCAGAACCCACTTATGTCGCTGGAAAATAATTTCGGTGATGAATGCATGCATCATCGACATTGATTTTCGAGTTTCTGAGTGGGGGAGAGGCCACTCTTGTAGCTTTGATATGCGAGTGATTTTGTGAAACCAATTTTCATTTCAGATTTTGAAATATGGTTTGATATTCGAAAGATATATGTATGTATATATATATTTGAAATGATTTAAAGTAAGTCGGTGTTCAGTCCTCAAGATTCAGATTTGTTTTGTTATAACCTTATCTATTGGAATTGATTTGCTGATTTGTTAGTGATTTCCCACTCTTGGATTTGAAAATATGATTTCTTCAACTATTTTGAAGGTTCGAGCACTTCCAAATCAAGGTTAACTTTTCAAAGCTAAGAAATTTTGAAAGGTATAAGGTATTTGATAAAGAATATAAGTTTAGTTTGTATGTTTCAAGTATGAAATAATATGATTTTTATAAGTTGAAAATGTTTTGTTAAGTAAATAAATAAGACTATTTTGAATTATACTAAAATGAAATTTAGTTTTGAAATGTTTTGGATAAAAATTAGTCTTCAAATGTTTGAGAAAAATTTGGTTTTAAATGTTTTAATTTAGTAACATCTTTATGAAACTATTTATTTAACAAGTTGGAATAGATACATAAGTTGTATGTATGCTGTTTTGTTCGCATAATTAATCTGATCCAAGTTTGAGTACACAAGTTCGAGGTGAATTACACCATTTCGTGTTAGGATTTTTCATTTGATTCTTGATGGCGAATATTTGATATGGATTTTGGGCTTGATTCTTAAATTCTCTATCATAGTATATGGCTATGCAAGGAGACTGATGGCTTCTAGTCAAGAAACCATATCGAAGTCCGCATTAGGGAAGTCGAATGGACAATACTAGTTCGAAAGCGAACTTGTGTGATCGAGCGAGCGATTGAATGTAATATTGCGAAATGATGACATATGTACATCTTATATCCTAATATCATTAGTATACTTGACGCTGAAATTGAAAGTTGTTGGGTTGGATATCTTTGTAATTTAATTGGAATTTTTATTTTATGAAAAACCACTATCAAATTTAAAACCATTTTTCAAAACCATTTTTCTTTTTCTTAAAATAACTATTTTATTCTATTTTTCATAAAAACTATTTTATATACAAAACTATTCTTAATTAAAAATATTTTAGTAAGCAAAGATGTTCAATCCCATATGGCTTTTCATGCAGCGAAATTTATTTTTTTGAAAATTTTGATCCTTATATAAGATAAACTTTATGTAAGTATAAAATGATTTTGAAAACCACTGATTTTGATAAATCAATAATTGAAGATTATATTGGTATGAAAGGATATTTGGTTTACCTGTAATTTGAGTTTATTTAAAAATAATGGATTTATGAAATAAATATTTCAACACTAAGTAATAATGAAGTAAAATTTGAGATATATGAAATTATGAAATTTAGTTTTGAAATATGGTTGAAACATATTTAAGATTTAATAGATTATTTTGTAAATCAAATCTATATTTGAAATTTGATAATATTTGAAATGGTTTTGTTGGAAAACTAAATTGAAACTGATGGTTTGAATTGAATTAAAATTGGAAATTTTAGATTTTGGTTCAATTGAATAAATTTTTGAAATGTAAAGAATTAAGGGCATGTTTTATGATTTCAAATGTATGATTTCAAAATGTTATGATTTTCAAAGTGAAATGATTTCAAGTATTTGGTTTCAAAAGATTTATAACTTTGAAAGTATTATGATTTTTGAAGTGAATACATGTTTGAAATGGAAAAGAATTTATTTGACCTAAATTTTGTTGATTTGGAAATTTGGATTATTTTCTAAATCTATTGTTTAAGAAACTTTGAAACTAAATTTATGTAATTTGGAAGAAATGATTTGGTGAAATCATATATGATTTTGAAGCTGAATTGATATTGAAATGGTTTGAAATTGAGAACCTTGTTTATTTAAATACTTTGATTTGGGAGTTATCGAACCTATATAAAGATTGATTTGTGTAAGTATGCAGTTGTTTTGAAAACTATTGATTTGAAAACTGTTGATTTGAAAAGGTACTCAATTTTGAAAAATGAAATCTTATATAATCGAAATTTATATAAGTGTGATTTGATATACTATTATTTTGGAAAGTATTTGATTTGAAATGAAATCTTATATATAATGGACTTTATATAAGTATGATATTTGAAAGTGATCTTGAAAGGTACTATATGATACATATTTTCGAAGTAAAGATATGGAAAGTGCCTTCTGCTTGATATCCGCTTTGTGGCCACACTGTGGATTCATTCTATCGATATTATTCTCTCTCTTTGATTTGGGTTTTCTAGATATGATACTCGAGTGTCCATCGAATTCCACGGCGATCCCCGTGGTCTTATGATCGCGACTACATAGCGCAACTTCCTAGCTGAGCTGGCTTGGGGGTACGGATTGTTTCCTGGGGGATCTAGGCGTAACCATTGTGTATCCTGCACTCTATGTAGGTCGCATTAGTAGCGCAAATGCCTGGCTGAGCTGGCCTGGGGGTACGGATTGTTTCCTGAGGGATCCAGGCGTAACCATTGTGTATCCTGCATTCTACTCGTCATCATGGCGTAACTCGCAGGGCTGAGAAAGCTTACGGATACGGATTGTTTCCTGGGGGATCCAGGCGTAACCATTGTGTATCTGCGATCCATGGTTAGACAACTGTTTTGGTTTGGTTGATTTGTTTGGATTGTACTTTCCATATCTGTTTTTTTAAAAGAGTTTTCTAGTATTTTCACTAGGTGTTGAAACAAGTCTACTAAGTACCTGGAGAAGTCTAGCTTTGCGCCTGATCAACGCACTGCCAGAATCTACAGGAACGAGGATAAACTAGTTAAGACATCGAGTTATAAAAGTATTTTGATAAAGTATTATATAAAGAATATTTTGATCAGTTATTTTCCCTTCTAAAAATTTAAAATGTTTTAAATATTGTTCACTTTGAACCATCAGATTTGAATCAAATGACTATTCATCATACTAAAAAAAAATTAAATTGAAATGTATAATGGTTCAAATAATGGTTCATCCTTATCTTTCAACCTGCTTTACCTCCTAGCTATCTTTTTTTCCCTACCTTCTTTCGGGGATGTATTCCAACCTATTGCTCTTTCTTGTTGTTTCTCCGCTTCCTTCCTTTTCGAGGACGAAAAGATTTGAGTGGGGGAGAGTGTAACAACCCTAGATTTTTATGTATATTTTAATTTTGACTTTATTTCATTTTGAATTTTTTTAAACTTGTTTCATTTCAAACATTTCATTTTTAAATATAAACTTTGATTATTATGTGAATTATAATTCCAAATGGTATAAATTGAATATTTTTCTTGAAATGTTGACTTTCGTCAATTTGGGTTAAACTTTGATTTTTATATTTCAAATTTAAATATTTAAATTATTAAATTTTATCTTTTATTATGAAAATGTATTAAAATTTAAGAATAATGCTTTTTGTTTCGTTGAAATCCGATTTATATTGTGAAAGTTATGCTTTTTACAATATTGTACGTAAATTGATTTATTTAATAAAAAATTGTCTATTTTAATTTATATAAAAAAATATTTCAATTTTTATATATATGTGTAATATGTTATATTATATATTTTTTGTCTTTTAAATATTTTTAAAGTGATGTTTGAATTTTTCCAAAAATTTATTGAATTTGTTTTCTATTTTTAAAGGCTAGTTTTCATTTTTCTGCTATTTTCTTCATTAAATTATATTTAATTAAAATTTATTTATTCATTTTTATGTATTCATTTTATTTTTATGTTCTTACCTTTATTTATAAATATTTTCAAGTACATAGAAATTTTCTGAAGTTTGTTCCATTTATTTTCATATTTCCAAGATTAGTTTGTATTTTTAAGCTATTTTTTTAATCTAATTATATTTAATTAATATTTATCTATTTATTTTTGTTTATTTACTAAATTTTCGTGTTTTTATCTGTATTTATAAATATATTTCAGTTATAAAAAATTCCAAAAGAAATAAGAGAAATCTGAAGAGTTGTGACCATTGATTTGCTTATGTCCTTTTGTATTCACACCTTTTCACATTTCTACCATCACTTTTCATTCAATTGGCTGCCTTAACTCATTTTCTTCAGCTGGCCACTCCTATAACATTTCACGTGAACGTTTTCTCCTCAAATCTAAAAAAAAATTCGGCCATTCTCTTTGGGAAAAAGTTTGGTAAATTTTATTTCCTTTTCCATTGTTTTTCTGCTTGTTTATGTTGATTTTGTGCACTTGCCTTCACCTATTTTGCTCAGCCCTTGCTCCTCCTTCACCGTGGCCACCTCCACCACCACCACACCAGGCTTCCACCACCTCCAACCCACTACCCATCCATGGCCATGCACCACTAGTTGATCAAACTACACCAAAATTGCAATATCCACCTTGAAAATGTGCATAGCCTAGCTTCTTTGCCTTCACCCCCCTCAAACTCCTCCTTGGCCGACCCATACACCACCACCACCTGCCATAGTTGACCCATACACCTCTGCCACACCTATAGCTAACCCTACCAGACCTATCCATGCCCATATTTGCTTGTGGTCGTGACTTATGTTGCCTTGAATCCACTTATGTTGCCTTGTAGTTGTAGTTTCATGCACACATACCTTTTGCATCATCTTTTCCTATGTATGGCCGACTTGTTGAACCCAAAACCTGATCCAAACCTGATCCAAAACCATCCCATTATAGTGCTTTTGCAGCCCATTGCTGAAGCATATGAGGTTGAAGGCAAGTGCAATTGGTTTGGATTTGATTTGTGCTTGTATATATAAGTTCTTTAAATATATGTGAAGTGTTTATTCATGTATATTGTATTGTTTTGTTTAAATGTTTCAAGTGGTATAGCTTTGACTCTCCATACTCAAAATTGTAGTAGTGTTGTCGTGCCTTCGTAGTGTCAGTATTGTTGCTTTGATAGCGATCTCCAGCTTTGAACAGGTGAGTAAATCTCACCGGACTAATATGTACTTATGTAGTGATAAACTGACATCACCTGAATCTGTAAATGCATATCATCTTGTTATAACTGCTATATTATATTCATATGATGTTCATACCTATATTTACACCTGTTATATCATATGTTACTGTTATTTCATGCTATTCTGTTACTTTCATCAGTTTATCACACTACAAATTCCCTGTAGACTAGAATCACTATGGGTTGAAATGATACATACCCGAACGGACTTTAGAATAGGAGAAAATCGTTATGGGCTGAAATGAAAGGCCTGAATGATTTTTAATTATTTTCTTTTACTTGGGATTGTGGGTTTGAAATGATCAAACCCGAGTTTTCTTTGTAAATTACAGGTTGAAATGATATATTACCCGTATCACTTTACCTAGGCTAGAAAATGAAATACAGAACCGTTGTTAAAATATGTTTTTCTAAAAAAAAATTAAAATATTTTAGAAATGTAAATATTATATTTTTATTAGATTTGATTAAAAATGATTTTTGTAAAGCATTATTGATTTCATGAAAATTTATAAGTGAAATAAATAAAGGGTAAAGTTAGAAATCTGAAATGTAAGTTATTTTGGAAATTATAGTTTGGTGATAAATGGAATTTAAATTAAATATGAAAATATGATAAATTTATGATATTTTGAATCAAATGGATTTAAAATGATTTTGTAATACATTAATGATTTTTGAATAAAGTTAAATGTGAAATGAATGAATATTTATGTTGAAATTTTGAAATATAACTAAAATTGGAAATTTGTGAATTTGGCTTAAAAGTGAATTTTAAGTTAAGTAAATAAAAATGAAATTAAGTTATATTTGAAAATTTTAAACTTAAGTGTTAAGTTAAATTTAATTTAATGAATTTGAAATTTTATATTGGAATTTAATAAGTTAATTATTATTAAATTTTGATTTTTGAATGGAGATTTAACTTTATAAATCATTAATATAAGGGTATTTGAATGATTGTTTTAAAAGTGAAATTATATGATTTTATAAGTTAAAAATGATTTAAATAAAAATATAATTATTTGTGAAATTATACTAAATATTTGAAGTTAATTAACTGCATTTCAGAAATGCTATTAATTCTAATGTAAATGATAACACAACATTTGTAAATGTTGTAGTTGATAATAATAAACCAAATGGCTAAGTTTAATTAAAGGCTATCATAGCATTGTTGTAAATGTTATAATTGTTGAATTTAACTAAGTTTTATTTGAAACTAATGTAACCCTATCACAGCATTTTTTTATGCTATCTTTTGTTAAATTGAACTGTTTTGAATGTAACTTTCTGTAGCAATTTCTAAATGCTGCGAATGTTGAATTTTCATCTGTTTTAATAAATTAAGTGGATAAATGAATTTTGAAAGACTAAAATTTTGTAAATTTAATAATTTAATTATTAAATATAATAACTTCATTTTATGATTTAAAATGAAGTAATTTGTTTTGAAATATAAACTATTTTGAAATGTGTTTTGTAATGGTATTTAAATTAAATAAAAATGAATGTGGTTTGGAAGATATTATATTTTTGATATTTTGAAATGGATTTTGAATGATATTTAATTTTGAAATGATATTTGATTTTGAAGTATAAAATACCATTTTGAAATTTTAACCACGGGATGTATTTAATTTATAGTTTAACTGATTCTTAAAGGACGGGCGATCCCAAGCATCCTTTAAGTTATTGTGTATTTCTACTACAGTTCACTTGAGTTGTTTACATTATATAAGTATATATTGTCCTGACTCGAGTGTTTTGTGTTTTACTTTACGCTCGGGTCAGCCTGAGTATTCATAGCTTTGGATTCTCTTTCTGGAGCTGGTCTTTGCTGGAGTTTCTGCTTATCTATATTTATATCTACTCTCTGTTTTAGCTGTTCTAGTTTATCTCATGTATTAGTGAACTTTTATGTATTTGGGATTTCAATTATGTTGTTTTCAGACTGTATTATGTATTTGGTTTGAGACTCTGCCGTAGTAGCTTCATGAACTACTATGTATTTTATATTCCGCTGCGAGGTATTCTGTTTGTTCTATGTCTGTGATTCTGAGATTGTATTTCATTTGCTCCAAATTTATTTACAATGCGGTATTTCGAGCAATTCAAGTCCGACATGTGCGGCTGTGAATGGCTGAAAATGTCGGGTTGTTACACTATATACTAAGATAAAAAAGCCAAAATCTAAGACTAAGATTAAGGCTTCAAATTCAAAAACGGTCAAGATATAAATTCTTTAAACAAATAATAGGTTAATCAGAAAGAAACGCATCGACTCATATTTAAAAAATGTTGTCTACAATGATAAATATATTTCTAAAGATCCTAAATCCTCTTGGATATGGCTACCTTCTTATTGACCCAAGAAATGGACCAACACCCCGGTTTGGTTCTGAAAGCACCAGCCCTGTCATTACAGAGAAATATCACAGATCACAAATATAGAAAAGAAGAAATAAAAATATAGATAGAGGATTTTTATAGTGGTTCGGCTGTTAATGAAGCCTACGTCCACTTTATAGTTTTATTATATGCTGATTGCTATTACAAAAGCTATTTGATTATAAAGCTTTGGCTAATTCCTATCTAGATTGGATCTCTAAAGTTAGAATCCACCAGAGAATCACGGTGTATTCCTTCTGAGATCGTTGTGAGGGAGGTTGGAAGTGTAGAATAATCCCAGTAGAGCTCTAGCAATCAGTTTCTGGATCCTTTATTTTGTTGCAGGTGGCATGCTATTTATAGTGGTTGGAGGAATTTTGGCCAGGCCCGTCATTATCATTTCTTAGATGGAGCACATGCGACCTAGGAGAATCCGGTTGACAAAATTAGCGACCTCCATGGTTCGGTAGCCACCCATGGTGTTTCGATCGCTGGCGACCCATAAACTTAGCTTATTTCGCCAATCGAATTCTATCTCCTTTATTCGTATTCCATGACTTGTTTGCTCGTTGTTTTGAAGAAGTGCATGGGTTGCTTATGATTTGGCCACAGAGGACTATCTTGGATTCTGAAATTGGAGATGTCTTCTCAGGCATTCATCGTTGTCGTCATATGCTAATGGCAAGTCACTAGCTGCTTACATTCAAACACTTGTTGGACTGCAGAGATGTTGGTCTCTTTGCTTCGTTGACTCCAGTCATCACCTTAGCCGTATAGATTGCTCCTCGTTGAACTCTAGTCGTAACTTCTCTGGTTAGTTCCTGAATCATCCTACCACTTAAAGTTGCCTAGTTTTCTGTTGGTATTTGCTGGGTTAAAAATCCTGATAACACTTCACCCACTAATGCATAGGACCTACACGAAGGAAGCGGATATCAATTAAATCTTTATTATTTTATAGGTACCCAAAATCGAAATTAAAAGCAAGGAGAAATAGATACTAGATAGCGAATGCTTCAAGCACATGACAGGAAATGCACACATGTTATCAGACATAACATATATCAATAGCGGTATTGTGACATTCGAAGATAATTCAAAAGGTTTCATCATTGGCATTGGAAAAGTCATCAACATTGGTATACTTACTTCTCCCATAACTACTAATGTTTTACTTATAGAAAATGTAAAATACAATCTATTAAGTATAAGTCAACTATATGATAAAGGATTTAAAATTGATTTCGAAAAAGATAAATGCTATATTTTCGATATTGAAGGATTAAGAAATCAAAATATATATATTTTGAACATGAATGTAAAACATAATAATGATTTATGCTTAGTTGCAAATCATAATGATTCATGGAAATGGCACAAATGTTTTTGTTACATAAATTTTAAATACATTAACAAACTAGCGAAAAACGAATTAGTTAAAGGATTACTCAAAATCAACTACGAATTCAAGAATTTATGTAATGCATATCAATTCAAAAAATTAAAGAAAAGTTCTTTTGAATCTAAAAAGGAAATTTCTACAATGCAACCTCTTGAATTACTTTATCCAGATTTATTCGGATGAACTCTAGTGCCTTTTATAAATCATAACAAATATGTTTATGTAATTGTCAATGATTTTTTAAGATACACTTGGACATTATTTTTGAAACATAAAAGTGACACGTTTGAAATGTTTAAATTTTTTGCTAAAAGAATTAAAAATTTAATGAACTTAAAAACTAAAAGTATACAAAATATCACGGAGGGGAATCTAAAAATAAACCTTTTATAAAAAATTTGCAACAAAAAGGAAATTAGTCATAAATTTTCATTTCTATGGACACCACAGTAAAATGGTGTAGTAGAAAGGAAAAATCGCACACTACAATAATGTGGGACACTATTTAACAATAGCAACTTACCAAAGAATTTTTGGGTCAAAGCCATTGCTACTACATGTTATGTATTAAACGTGTAACACTTAGACCAATGACTAAGAACATATGCTATAAAATATTTTTCAAAAGGAAACCTAATGTGACGCCCCACCTCTATGCTCACAATAACAAAGAGTATTAAAAGAAATACTGTCTGTTATTCACGAAGAATAAGGCTGGATAGGAGCGGCCATCTGTAGTTAGGCCTTACATTAGTATTGGTTATCTCGATAGGAGTGGTATATATTCTTTAATTTTTCATCTCAGTTTATTTACTCCCATCGACATATCCAATTCCAGTATAAAACGAACTACGATGGTTCATAATATATTGCCTTTGCCCTAGCATTTGTTAGTTCAGCATGAAAAATGGTTCATGATCATTAGCCTGCGTGTAAAACATGCAGAGGCATCATGCAAGCTTTAAAATATAGTTTATATTGTTTCATAAAAGTTGCACTAACCATTAGCTGCATACGTGCATAATTATTTTACAGTATTGAAATGTTTTCTTTTCTAGCTGCACGCGTGTGTAAGTATTTTACAATATTGAATTGTTTTACTTCCTAGCTGCATGCGTGTGTAAGTATTTTATAGTATTGAATTGTTTCCTTCCTAGCTGCCTGGTAATCATTTTATGAGGTCACTGCCCTTCATTCAAGACAGTGGCATTTTTGTTGCATTTAGGCTTGCTGCCAGGTCATCATTGTATGAGGTCACTGCCCTTGTATTCTGTTACTTGCGGTGCATTTGTAGTTGAAGTATCCTTCTGTTTAGTAGTGGTGCGCTTGGGTTATGATTCATTGTCGCAGCCTATTTCATTTGTGCTTCCATTGATGTTGCACTTGCTTGAATCCAGTTTTGTAGTTGCATACTTGCGGTGCACTACTCATGTCTTTCCCTTATACTCGACCACTTGATCACTTGTGTACATATGTTGTTTGTGCATTGACTTCATGTAGTTTCTACCACTACCTTAGTTCTGTTTGCATTTGATCTTGTTGAAGACCAGTTTCATTGAATTTGAACACGAAGTTGTGCTGTCCACTGCTCTTGCGCACTTATGTTGCTGGATCTGGTCATTTGTTGAAGCTTGTTTGTATGCTGTATTGATGTTTTAGCTTGAATCTGTATCACGAGTAGTCTGCATTACACCGGAGATTCATTTGAGTCATGTTGTGTCTTCACGGTTGACTGTTGCATTGAGTCAGTGATGGTTACATACACTTATATTTACACGGTGTATCTTTATGATCTTGTGTCTGTATATATATGGTTTTGGTATCACTTGATGGCATTTGATCCGGTTTACATGTGCATTACTACTGCTGCTATGCCCATGCTTCACTGTGTTTTTCAATTGAAGCTATATTGCAGTTGCATTGTGCATATCTTAATCTTGTGCATATTTCATCACTGTAGTGGTGAGGCAGTGCACGCGTGCATGTGCTGCAGCCCTACCGGAATTGACGTTTTTAAGTGATATTTCAATTACTTGAATTGTTTTGTCCAATTCAATATTTTGAAATTGTATTTTGATTTGGTTTGATTCGATCATTTTGTTGTCGTCTAATTATCTATGTGATAATTAGATTATGAGTTTCTAATTATTTAGTTAATAATTAGATTTTGTTGCCAATTGCTGTTTAGGCAATTCTGTTGTTTTCTAAATTATCTTCATTGATAATTCTTTCATTTTTCTTCATTGATAATTTGAATTTGCTGGTTTGTTGTTTAACACTGTTATGTGTTATATTTATCGTTATCTGATTCTCTTATTAAAGGATTGGATATGCGAGATTTATTGTGACTGTCGTCTATTTGTTATTTAATTATTTTTGCTTCCGTGCATTAATAACTGAGTTTGAACTAGACTGACCCGTGTATTATTTTCTTTTGAATTTAGTACTTGGGTCAGACCTAGTTATTACAGGTTGTAGATATCTTGCTCTAGGTTGCTGCTTGAGCTATGAAGTCTCTTTATACCTTTTGGAGTAGTTGTTGTCATAGTATAGGATGATATGTATTCATGTATATTATTTATAGTAATGTACTTGTATATGTAACATCCTGTGTCGACAGTTGTAGTTGTATCATATGTATTGTATCACGTATATTGTAACTGACTTCAGTTATATATATATATATGAGATTTGATATTATCTGTGTTCTTCAATTAGCTTATCTGCGTTATTATGATATATATTGTCCTAAACTATTATGAACCATCGTACTTCGTTTTATACTGGAATTGGATATGTCGATGGGAGTAAATAAACTGAGATGAAAAATTAAAGAATATATATCACTCCTATCGAGATAACCAATACTAGTGTAAGGCCTAACTACGGATGGCCGCTCCTATCCAGTCTTATTCTTCGTAATAACTTACAGTATTTCTTTTAATACTCTTTGTTTTTGTGAGCATAGAGGTGGGGCGTCACAGTTGGTATCAGAGCGAGGGGTTTATGGACATAATATAAAACATAACTTAGATGGAACATGTGTTACAACTATTTGTTGATGTTTTAATTGCGCTTTGAGTCAAAACTAAAGTTTTGAAATTATGATGAAATTTTTAAATATCTTTATTTAAAAATAAAAGTGAAATTGTGTTTTGTTGATTTAGTAATTTGGGTTCTGTTTATCAGAGTGCACAGAGGAAATAGTGAGACTGCCTTTGTTGGGTACAGCTGATAACCTTTTGATTTAAAAATAAAAAATATGAAATTGAAATAAAATTCATTATGTTGTTGCATAGATGTGTTTATTTTTAATTTCTTTGAAAATTTTGAATCCGATTTAACGATCCGAAGCGATTGCAGTTAGGTGATTTTGTTGAGATTTTTGCCGTTTTAAATTATCTTCTTTGAAGATGTATTCGAGTGATTTCTTTGTTCATTTTGTAGTATACGTGCAAATTTGAGTTGCACGTTACTGCATAAATTTTACGTTGAACCGGTGTTTGGTTTTAAACGTATTTTGTTGCCGTTATTTTTATAACGAGATTTTTACACTTGTGCTAAATTTTTGAAGCACGGTGTTTTGTTGACAATTTTAATGAATGAAAATTCACTAGTATTGTATTTTAATGCGAATTATTTTGATGAGATTTTGACGTATAAGAATTACTGTCGTTTTGACTTCAGTAACCGTGAAATTTAAAGTGAATTTTCAAGCGGTTATCCCACAATGCTGACTTTGAGATCCGTTTTTACGGTGTTCTGAGTAGTGCAATTTCCTTATCGAATTTGCTACAGATGTGCTGTTTTAATCATGGATTATCAAATCGTTTTAAAATAAAATTGTTTCCAAAAAATATTCTACACTTTGCGCTTTCAAAAGAATGAGGAAGCGATCTAAGCACTTTAGCAAAATTGAGGACTATGAACCCTCACTTTTGCTGATTCGCTTAATTCCGGAATTGTCCGTTTGAGAACGTAAAATGTTATTTATTTAAAATACACAATTTAGCACTTTCAAGGAAACGATGAAGAGAATTAAACGATTTAGTAAAACTCGTGGTATGGGATATGTGCATTTGCTATTTTGGTTCATTCCGAACTCGTTAATTGAAATATTTGGTGTTTTGATGATTTTGATGATTTTGTGTGCTTTCGAGCCAATATGTTGGACCTTCGGGTCATATGTTGGACTTTCGGGTCATATGATGGACCTTCGGGTCAATACCGGTACTAGACCTTTGGGTCATTTATTGGACCTTCGGGTCATTTTTTGGGCGCCAAAAATATAGTACTTGGTAGGCTTCGGCCATTTGTTATGCACGTGCGGCGTAGCTAAAATTCGCCATTTGTTGGCATCGATCCACCTTTTATGTTGATTTTCTAGTCATCTTAATTGATTTCTAGATATTTGTTGTTTCCAATTATCTGCAGGTAATTGGATATTTGTTGTTTCTGATTATCTTTTTTGATAATTAGATATTTGTTGATTTTAGATTTTTGATTATCGTTTTCGATAATTAGATATTTGTTGATTTGAGATTTCTGATTATCGTTTGTGATAATTAGATAATTGTTGATTTAATATTTCTGATTATCGTTTGTGATAATTAGATAATTGTTGATTTGAGATTTCTGATTATCGTTTGTGATAATTAGATAATTGTTGATTTGAGATGTCTGATTAACGTTTTTGATAATTAGATAATTGTTGATTTGAGATTTTTGATTATCGTTTGTGATAATTAGATATTTGTTGATTTGTGATTTCTGATTATCGTTTGTGATAATTAGGTATTTTTTGATTTGAGATTTCTGATTATCGTTTTTGATAATTAGATAATTGTTGATTTGAGATTTTTTATTATAGTTTGTGATAATTAGATATTTGTTGATTTGAGATTTCTGATTATCGTTTTTGATAATTAGATATTTTTTGATTTGAGATTTCTGATTATCGTTTGTGATAATTAGATATTTGTTGATTTGTGATTTCTGATTATCGTTTTTGATAATTTGATATTTGTTGATTTGAGATTTCTGATTATCGTTTTTGATAATTGGATATTTGTTGTTTCTGATTATCGTTTTTGGTAATTAGATATTGCGGTTTTGCGATTTGTGTTTTCTAATTATCTTTGTTGATAATTAGATTTTGGTGTTTGCTAGTTATCGTATCGATAATTAGATATTGCTGTTTTGTGATTTTGTATTCTAATTATCTAATTGATAATTAAATATTGCTGATAATTGTAATTATTTAGTTTTGTTGTTTTCTGATTGTCTATTTGATAATTAGATTTTGTGGGAATTTGTGAATTTCTTTTATGGAATTAAAAGATTTCTTTGGCGTTTGTATTCTCGACCTTTATTTTTCTAACTTAACCAGTTTATTTAGAAAAATAATTATTAACGACGACTTTAATTATGAAAATTGCAGGGACGCAATTTTTTTAAGGAGGAGAGTCTGTAACAAACCAGGATCTCGCATTTATTTATTTATCGTTGTTAGACGATAAAAATCTGTTGGCTAACTACTATTGGAATTTTTTAATCTGTTGAATTTCTTTTGAAAATTCGTTGAATGTTATGTGGGTTTTAAAAATTAAATATTGGCCCATGTTTCTATCCTTAGTGCTATGTTGTATCCAGCTAATACCGTTCCACTCTCTCGATTCATTTTTCTTTTTCAAACCCTAAACGAAATAAACGAAAAAAATGGCCGCTCTCGTTCTCGTTCGTTCCCCTTTTCTTCAAAAATTAGGGTTTCGTGTAATTCGTTGTTGCCGACTTCAATACTTGTTTCTCGGCTACTTCAAATCGTTGAGTACCTCCACTTGAACGAGTTCGTCTTTGCTTCGATTTGGGCACCGTGCGAAGGCGAGCAAAAGGAGATGCTTTTGGCTGCAATTCGATCTTTGGGTTCTTCGACAAAGGTGAGTGATTTTAATTACTCACATCTAGTTCAATCTTAAGTTTGTAGGGTTTGAATTCTGTGATTTTCGTTCGTATAAAAATTGTTTGAATTCGTCACTTGATTTTAGGCCATTCTACTATGCCGGAGGTTGATGTTTTCTAAATTGGTTCGTCTTCTTGTTTTACACGGCTTGATGCTTTTGCTGTGATGATTTTGAGTTGTTCGACTTTGGCCATCCTTCGGCCACTTGACATTGTTAAAACTTGTACCTTGGTTATTTTGTTTCTCTGACAGCGTTTTGAAACACTGTTTTCTATGATTTTTGAATTCTACTTTTGTTTTGATTTTTGGCATCTATGCATCATATGTTTTTGCACTAAAATTGTACCACTGTGATTCGAGATAGCACTTGAGTGCTCGCGTGTGTATATATGCATTCATACAGGTACACATATGTTGTCATTGTGTATACTGTAGGATCGATTTCACCCTAGAGGGGGGTGAATAGGGTGATGGTATTAATTATAAAAATTAATTACGAAAGCTTATAAAATGATTTCAACACAGAACACAGAATAATAACAGCACAAAAAATAGCAGAATAATAAAATGCAGAAATAGAACGACACAGAATTTACCCAGCTTCGGCAAAACCCTGCCTACGTGCTGCCCCCAAGGTTTCTACTAGAAATTAGATAGTCAGACGCTTACACACGTAAACTCGCGACACCCGCTATCGACTAAACCTAACTCTACATTCAAAACCCTGCCACAACTCAGCCACTGAGTTGCGAATTCTCAAACTACGCCACGTAGTTTGTCCCCTAGTCACACGACTAGAGTTTACAACGGTTTAAAAACTAAATTACAAATTAAAAACACTTTAAATTAAAAAACAACCCTAATTTAAAAAATAATCCCTTTATAATATTAAAAGTAAAGTTCCTAAAAAGGTCGGCCCCTTTTATATTTTGACCCGATCCTCTTTGCTTCGTTCCTTTGTGAAAATGGTCGTTGTTCCCCTTTTTACAGAAATTAGATTTATTTGAAATTCGAAGCTTGCGACTGTAAATGCTCGATTGAATTATTGATTCGGCGTTCCTTTTCTGTCAATCGATGGTTTCCTTTTTTTTTGCTTCGACTGCTTCAAATTTGATCGAATTCGAAAAGCTTCGGTATGTAATTTCTGCTCTTTTTGCTTTTCTGTTTGTATGCTTGAATTCGATGGTTAATTGCCGATGATGATTGTGGGTTTTGTATGCGTTCATTTGCGTTCGTCTGATTTGTTCAACAATTTGCTTCGACCATTTCATTTCGTTTGGATGCTTGAGATTTCACTGACTTATTCAAATTCGTATATTTTCGTATACTTGCTTCCCATGGCTTTGATGTTGGTCAATTACCTTTGCTACCACGGTTTCGAATTTGACTTATTCGTTGGAGATGATTGCGACTTGTTCAAAAACATATATTTTTGACTTTCTTTCCATGGTGTTGATTTTTATTATAGCTTGACTTGTTTATCTCACGGCTTCAGCTCCGATTATTCTTCTGTTGACTTGGTCACACGAAGATTTCACTGTGAACTTTGGTGAAGTGGTTATTGTCTCTGTACACTTGTTGCTTCCCTGACATGCGCACATTATTACCTTAGTCCTGGCCATTCTCTGGTTATTTCATATTCATTTGAATAGTGCATTTATCTTGTAGCTCTGGATGTATGAGTCGACTTGATTATGCTTTGGTTTCATGACCTGATGTACTTGAGTATGCACTGCATATTTTGTTTGCATCTTTTCTGGTTGGTCTGGCCTGAACTTCACTTGAGCATTGCTCCATGTATACTTGGTGTTGTAGTTTCCTTTCTTGGAATTCAGCAGCTTGCATTTGTGTTGTAGCCTTGAGTTTATTTGCCTGTAGTGTTGTTGTCGTTGACTAGTGCATGGGTTGAAGTCAGTGCACTGACTTGAGCTTCTGGCTTCACTTCTGATCTGATGTTGAGGCTTGCTTACTCTTGAACACTGCACTTGTATATATTCACTATCACTTGCTCTTAGCTTGGAGTTGCATCTCTGAGTTGAACTGGTGCATTTTCTTTGCGGTTACTTTGGTTACTGGTCATGTGTTCTTGTGTATGTAGATAGCTCGTGTGTTTTTGTTGTGCACTGACCATGTGTTCTTTTGATTTGTTCATTGAGTTGAATCCAGCTTAAACACTCGGGTTTGACCTTGTGCTCGTGTCGAGATTTTATTTATATTGCAACTGAGTTGACCCGTCCTTGTATTTTGGGTTTGACCTTGTGCTCACCTGTCCCTGTAAATCAATCAAGTGTATATCGGTGTGCACGACCTTGTTGCATGTACAGTGATACACTATGCATGTCACATTGTTCATGTGTGATGAATTCAAATGTAAATGATGACGAACAACCCAAATAACTGAGGCAAATAATATTTTCAAAATCCATATTTTATTTTATATTGCAAAAATATTTCTTTTTCAGTTTTACTGCGTTAGTGAATATTTTTGAATATTGCTCACATGCTGGATTCTAACTGGAATGAAGTTGAAGATAAAATACGAATTGAGTGAATGAGTGATGTGTAGTGAGGTTAAATGTAAATATGAAATTGTGATGTATTTGTAATCAAAATTGTATATGTATAGTGAGAGCTTGAATTTGTACTATTCAAAATTGTAATAAATATTTGTTTGAATAACATTTCTGTTTGAATTCAAATTCTGTGTTATTTAATTTTATTCAGCAAATATTTATTTAATCTATGAAAAATAAAATAGTACATTAACAAATACATTTAAATGAATGTATGTATGTTTATTATCATCAAACAAAAACCATATAAGCGCATATTCAACAATCTCCCCCTTTTGATGATAACAAACATATATTTAAGATTTTGAATATGTTAAATGTATTTGATCATTCATATGCTCTAATTACTCCCCCTATTTAAATGCTTACTCTCTACACAAAGCTCACCATACAAATATGCATACAATTAAATAATATGCAAATGAGCCTAGATGCAAATGGAAAATATTTGACCTTTGCTTGATTTTATTTGACAAAATCTTAAATTTTCTCTCCCCCTTTTGTTATCAGCAAAAGAATAATAGTGTTAGAGAAGATAGAGATAAAGTGATCGATATTAAATCAACATTAAAAAGTCAATTGAATATAAATATTAAATTTAAATAAAAAATCAAACAAAAATCATAAATATTTTGTTAGGCGCATATTCCACTTTTAGAATGATGGGAATGATGTCATCATATAAAACCATACAGTTGTGTCTATTTGTGGTATATTTACATCAGGAATTTGAATATCTACTAACCATGCATAACCGTTAAGACTTTTAAATGAGATTGGTAGTATTCCAATTTTATTTAAAAAATAAATTCAAGTATCTTCTAACCACGTATAACCGTGAGGACTTTTAAATGGGATTAGAATCAACTTGTTTATTTTAAAAATCAACTTTTGATATGCGTTCCATACAGCATAACCGTGTGGACTTTTAAATGAGCATGGAAGCACATAACAAATTCCAAGTAATTCACCCATGCATAACCGTGAGGACTTTTAAATGAGAGTGAATACTTTGGTATTTATTTATTGTTATTTTTTTTGCTATATAAATTTTTTTTATTTTAAAATGTAAAAATGAAAAACGAACGATTCCTGTTTAAAGTACCACATATCGACAAACTATATAGAATTTTGATGAGTGATGGTCGTTAGTAATATCATAGAGATATAGATGGTCATGGAATTTTTACCAACAAAAAGTTTCATAACTCTTGTTTAAATTTCTAAAGAAATTTTCTAATTATACTTAGTCGAGTTATAATATATGATCAATATCAACACTCGTCACTTTTTCAATCACTATTTATCTTTTCAATAATCATTAGGGAGTCAGATTAGTCAAAATAGTCATTTAAAATCAAATTCAAAAATAATTATGGAATCAAATTTTCAAAATGACTAATCCGAAAATAAGGTCAAAAATGATTTTCCTAGAAGGGTTTTATAAGAAAATTTTCTGCTATTTGAAAATTATTTGAAATGAAAAATATGCAGATATTTTCTTTGAAAAACAATGCACTTACTAAATGTCTCAAAAATCACGTTCAACTTGTAATTTTTCTATCAACTATATTAACAGTGTAATCTACATCTGAATTTCTTTTTCACTCAAAATGATCATTAATTGAATTTGATCGACCATACCATGAAGTGTGCACCAAAAATTTCAAACTCAATTTTAACAGCAATTTAAATGACAATCTTTTGAATTTGAATTGAAGCCGTGTAAACAATCAACAACCGTGAACATAGAGTTAGCCGTATTATAAGAAAATCGATTATCGTCCAACAAAACACTATTTTTAATCCGAACTGATATATATATATGAAGTAATTCAAAGAATCTAGAGATTTTTATAGTGTTTTTGGCATAAGAATATAATTTGGCCAATTATGTTGAATAAGTCGGAGTCAAAATTATCATTATTTCATCATCACATTATTGGCTGATTTAATTTAGAATATGGTGCAGATTATCACATTTAATATATCGTTCAAATAAATATAACTTTACCTGTTTTACCTTTACGATAATTTTTCGTGGTTGCCCATTGTGATTCTGTCACCTTGATACTAGGCTAAGGAACTTTGCTTTGTCGCCCGTTGTGTTTCTGGAACAGCCAAAAATCCAGAGAACACTGTTGTTGTTCCTTTGCCTGCCACCACACCTACACGGGAAAAGATTTATGTGACCTATTTGTTTTTATAGGTCCATGGTTGTTAGTGGCAGAAAATTTTGAATTTTTTTTTTGTAAAGACCCAAAACTATTTATAATTGTTCCCTTCGGCACCCAAATTTTTTAACTTTGAGAGACTTTATATTTGTGCCTTTTGGAACCCAAATCGGTATAGTTTTCACATGTTTGGGTCTATACCAACAATTATTGTGATTGTGTCCATATTTTCTACAAATTGTGCACGTAGAATTAACTTGATTAATATTGCATTCAATAATTTTTGATTTATTATATCCAAGTCCTTGTCTAACCGTATTAACTGTTTGCTTTCCTAATAGCATATTCAAAGATTTTTCACTTTTTGAGAATTTATCTAAAGTCTTTGACAATTGTTGGACTTGTGTATTGAGAGATTCATTTTCGTTTAACAATTGTGTGCACTTTTTAATAGAATTCTCTCTCCTAGTATTTTCATTCTCTTTAAAATCAGAATTTCATTTTCAAGCGATTTCATATTAATTTGTGATTTTTTAATTTCTTCATCAAATGTTGGACACTTATCACACTTAGGGATCCTACTTTGATAGGTTTTAACTAATTGGTCAAGCTGTTCATTAATTCTATCAAAGTGTCTTTTTGTGATTCAAGTTTAGCATATTTCTCCCTAAGTCGTTCAAAACGACCATTTACTTCGTGGAAATAAATAAGCAACTCTGAATGAGTAAATTTTGATACCTCGCTTAGCTCATCATCATCACTGCCAGTTATATTACCTTGAAGGCACAAATCTGCTTTTTCGCTCTCATTGCCAGTGCTTTTATCATCCTCATCCATTTCATCCCAAATGGCTGCAAAACTTTTCTTTTTCTATTTCTTTCCAAAGTCGCGTTGATTTTGAGGACAATTGCGCTTGATGTGTCCGGGTTGGTTGCACTTATGACAGATGATCTCCTGTTCTTCTGAGTAGTCAAGTGCTTTTCCTATTTTGATTTCCAATTCCTGATTTGAGCTGGATTTCCGTATTTGTGATTCTACCTTTTGAATTTCTTTATTAGTAGTGCCAGCTCTGCTGCTCCATCATCATCATCGTTATCATCATCATTTTCGGTTGTTCCTTTGAGCGCTATTGATTTCTTTCGAGTGTCACTTCCTTCACGCTCTTGTTTGAAATTTATTTCTAGCTCATAAGTGGTGAGATTACCGATGAGTTCTTTAGTTTTCATCTGTCTTAAATCTTTTGATTCTTGAGTGGCAGTCACTTTTGATTCAAATCTTCGGGGAAGGACTCTGAGGATTTTTCGAACTATTTCCAATTCCGTGTATGATTTTCCGAGAGCTTTTGATTTGTATACGATATTGGAAAGTCGTCCATACATCTCTTTGACATTTTCTTCCTTTTCCATTGTGAAATTCTCGTATTCGCTGCTTAACATGGCAAGGCGAGATTCTTTGACTTGAGATGTTCCTTCGTGAGTCACTTCTAGTGTGTGCCATATTTCCTGCGCAGTTAGACAATGTGAGACACGATTAAACTCAAATTGATCCAATGAACAGATAATAGAATTCATAGCTTTAGCATTAGCATTTTGTAATTTGTTTTCTAGTTCTGTTCATTGATCCTTTGGTTTCTCTATTTCCTGATTATCTACAGTTATAGTTGGTATTCTATAACCTGTCTCAACAATATTCCAAGCGTCAATGGTTTTTAGAAAAATTTCTATCCTATTTTTTCAGTAAGCATATTCACCATTGAACATTGGTGGTCTAACTATGGACTGACCCTCAGCAAAAGCATTATTAAAAGAAGCCATTTTAAAAATTCAACTTTTTAAAACAAAAAATTATTTTTTTGAAAAATGAATTTTTAAAATAAAAGTTGACTTCTATTCCTAGCTCCGATGCCACTTGTAGGATCGATTTCACCCTAGAGGGGGGGTGAATAGGGTGATGGTATTAATTATAAAAATTAATTGGGGAAGCTTATAAAATGATTTCAACACAGAACATAGAATAATAACAGCACAGAAAAAATAGCAGAATAATAAAATGCAGAAATAGAACGACACAGAATTGACCCAGCTTCGGCAAAACCCTGCCTACGTGCTGCCCCCAAGGTTTCTACTAGAAATTAGATAGTCAGACGCTTACACACGTAAACTCGCGACACCAGCTATCGACTAAACCTAACTCTACACTCAAAACCCTGCCACAACTCAGCCATTAAGGTGTGAATTCTCAAACTACGCCACGTAGTTTGTCCCCTAGTCACACGACTAGAATTTACAACGGTTTAAAAACTAAATTACAAATTAAAAACACTTTAAATTAAAAAACAATACTAATTTAAAAAATAAATCCCTTTATAATATTAAAAGTAAAGTTCTTAAAAAGGCCGGCCCCTTTTATATTTTGACCCGGTCCTCTTTGCTTTGTTCCTTTGTGAAAATAGCCGCCGTTCCTCTTTTTACAGAAATTAGGGTTATTTGAAATTCGAAGCTTGCGACTGTAAATGCTCGATTGAATTATTGATTTGGCGTTCCTTTTCTGTCAATCGATGGTTTCCTTTTTTTTGCTTCGACTGCTTCGAATTTGATCGAATTCAAAAAGCTTCGGTATGTAATTTCTGCTCTTTTTGCTTTTCTGTTTGTATGCTTGAATTCGATGGTTAATTGCCGATGATGATTGTGGGCTTTATATGTGTTCATCTGCGTTCGTCTGATTTGTTCAACAATTTGCTTCGGCCATTTGATTTCGTTTGGATGCTTGAGATTTCATTGACTTGTTCAAATTCGTATATTTTCGTATACTAGCTTCCCATGGCTTTGATGTTTAACTCGGTCAATTACCTTTGCTACCACGGTTTCGAATTTGACTTGTTCGTTTGAGATGATTGTGAACGTATATTTTTGACTTTCTTTCCATGGTGTTGATTTTTATTATAGCTTGACTTGTTTATCTTAAGGCTTCAGCTCCGATTATTCTTCTCTTGACTTGGTCACACGATGATTTCACTGTGAACTTTGGTGAAGTGGTTATTGTCTCTGTACACTAGTTGCTTCCCTGACCTGCGCACATTGTTACCTTAGTCCTGGCCATTCTCTGGTTATTTCATATTCATTTGAATTGTGCATTTATCTTGTAGCTCTGGATGTATGAGTCGACTTGATTATGCTTTGGTTTCATGACCTGATGTACTTGAGTATGCACTGCATATTTTGTTTGCATCTTTTCTGGTTGGTCTGGTCTGAACTTCACTTGAGCATTGCTCCATGTATACTTGGTGCTGTAGTTTCCTTTCTTGGAATTCAGCAGCTTGCATTTGCGTTGTAGCCTTGAGTTTATTTGCCTGTAGTGTTGTTGTCGTTGATTAGTGCATGGGTTGAAGTCCGTGCACTGACTTGAGCTTCTGGCTTCACTTCTGATCTGATGTTGAGGCTTGCTTCGTCTTGAACACTGCACTTGTATATATTCACTATCACTTGCTCTTAGCTTGGAGTTGCATCTCTGAGTTGAACTGGTGCATTTTCTTTGAGGTTACTTTGGTTACTGGTTATGTCTTCTTGTGCATGTAGATAGCTCATGTTTTTTTGTTGTGCACTGACCATGTGGTATTTTGATTTGTTCATTGAGTTGAATCCAGCTTAAATGCTCGGGTTTGACCTTTTACTCGTGTCGAGATTTTATTTATATTGCACCTGGGTTGAACCCGTCCTTCTATTTTGGGTTTGACCTTGTGCTCACCTGTCCCTGTAAATCAATCAAGTGTATATCGGTGTGCACGGCCTTGTGGCATGTACAGTGATACACTATGCATGTCACATTGTTCATGTGTGATGAATTCAAATATAAATGATGACGAACAACCCAAATAACTGAGGCAAATAATATTTTCAAAATCCATATTTTATTTTATATTGCAAAAATATTTCTTTTTCAATTTTACTGCGTTAGTGAATATTTTTGCAGATTGCTCAGATGCTGGATTCTAACTGGAATGAAGTTGAAGATAAAATACGAATTGAGTGAATGAGTGATGTGTAGTGAGGTTAAATGTAAATATGAAATTGTGATGTATCTGTAATCAAAATTGTATATGTATAGTGAGAGCTTGAATTTGTATTATTCAAAATTGTAATAAATATTTGTTTGAATAACATTTCTCTTTGAATTCAAATTCTGTGTTATTTAATTTTATTCAGCAAATATTTATTTAATCTATGAAAAATAAAATAGTTCATTAACAAATACATTTAAACGAATGTATATATGTTTATTATCATCTAACAAAAATCATATAAGCGCATATTCAACAATCTCCCCTTTTTGATGATAATAAAGATATATTTAAGATTTTGAATATGTTAAATGTATTTGATCATTCATATGCTCTAATTGCTCCCCCTATTTAAATTCTTCCTCTCTACACAAAGCTCCCCCTATAAATATGCATACAATTAAATAATATGCAAATGAGCCTAGATGCAAATGGAAAATATTTGACCTTTGCTTGATTTTATTTGACAAAATCTTAACTTTTCTCTCCCCCTTTTGTTATCAGCAAAAGAATAATAGTGTTAGAGAAGATAGAGATAAAGTGATCGATATTAATTCAACATTAAAAACTCAGTTGAATATAAATATTAAATTTCAATAAAAAATCAAACAAAAATCATAAATATTTTGTTAGGCGCATATTCCACTTTTAGAATGATGGGAATGATGTCATCATATAAAACAATACAGTTGTGCCTATTTGTGGTATATTTACATCAGGAATTTGAATATCTACTAACCATGCATAACCGTTAGGACTTTTAAATGAGATTGGTAGTATTCCAATTTTATTTTAAAAAAATGAATTCAAGTATCTTCTAACCACGCATAACCGTGAGGACTTTTAAATGGGATTAGAATCAACTTGTTTATTTTAAAAATCAACTCTTGATATGCGTTCCATACATGCATAACCGTGAGGACTTTTAAATGAGCATGGAAGCACATAACAAATTCCAAGTAATTCACCCATGCATAACCGTGAGGACTTTTAAATGAGAGTGAATACTTTGGCATTTATTTATTGTTATTTTTTTTACTATATTTTTTTTTTTAAACGTAAAAATGAAAAATGAACGATTCCTTTTTAAAGTACCACATATCGACAAACTATAAAGAATTTTGATGAATGATGGTCATAAGAAATATGATAGAGATATAGATAGTCATGGAATTTTTACCAACAAAAAGTTTCATAACTCTTGTTTAAATTTCTAAAGAAATTTTCTAATTACACTTTCTCGAGTTATAATATATGATCATTATCAACACTCATCACTTTTTCAATCACTATTTATCTTTTCAATAATCATTAGGGAGTCAGATTAGTCAAAATAGTCATTTAAAATCAAATTCAAAAATAATTATGAAATCAATTTTTCAAAATGACTAATCTGAAAATAAGGTCAAAATTGATTTTCTAGAAGGGGTTTTATAAGAAAATTTTCTGCTATTTGAAAATTATTTGAAATGAAAAATATGCAGATATTTTCTTTGAAAAACGATGCAGTTACTAAATGTCTCAAAAATCACGTTCAACTAGTAATTTTTCTATCAACTATATTACCAGTGTAATCTGCATCTGAATTTCTATTTCACTCAAAATGATGATTAATTGAATATGATCGACCATACCATGAAGTGTGCACCAAAAATTTCAAAATCAATTTTAACAGCAATTTAAATGACATTCTTTTGAATTTTAATTGAAGTCGTGTAAACAATCAATAACCGTGAACATAAAGTTAGACGTATTATAAGCAAATCGATTATCATCCAACAAAACACTATTTTTAATTCGTACTGATATATATATGAAGTAATTCAAAGAATCTAGAGGTTTTATAGTGTTTTTGGCATAAGAATATAATTTGGCCAATTATGTTGAATAAGTCAGAGTCAAAATTATCATTATTTCATCATCGCATTATTGGCTGAATTAATTTAGAATATGGTGCAGATTTTCACATTTAATATATCATTCAAATAAATATAACTTTACCTGTTTTACCTTTACGATAATTTTTCATGGTTGCCCATTGTGATTCTGTCACCTTTATACTAGGCTAAGGAACTTTGCTTTGTCGCCCGTTGTGTTTCTGAAACAGCCAAAAATCCAGAGACCACTGTTGTTGTTCCTTAGCCTGCCACCACACCTACACGGGAAAAGATTTATGTGATCTATTTGTTTTTATAGGTCCATGGTTGTTAGTGGCAGAAAATTTTGAAATTTTTTTTTGTAAAGACCCAAAACTATTTATAATTGTTCCCTTCGGCACCCAAATTTGTTTAACTTTAAGAGACTTTATTTTTGTGCCTTTTGGAACCCAAATGGGTATAGTTTTCACATGTTTGGGTCTACACCAAAAATTATTGTGATTGTGTCCATATTTTCTACAAATTGTGCACATAGAATTAACTTGATTAATATTGCATTCAACAATTTTCGATTTATTATATCCAAGTCCTTGTCTAACCGTATTAACTGTTTGCTTTCCTAATAGCATATTCAATGATTTTTCACTTTTTGAGAATTTATCTAAAGTCGTTGACAATTGTTGGACTTGTGTTTTGAGAGATTCATTTTCATTTAACAATTGTGTGCACTTTTTAATAGAATTCTCTCTCCTAGTATTTTCACTCTCTTTTAAAATTAGAATTTCAATTTCAAGCGATTTCATTTTAATTTCTTCATCAAATGTTGGACACTTATCACACTTAGGGATCCTACTTTGATAGGTTTTAACTAATTGGTCAAGTTGTTCATTAATTCTATCAAAGTGTCTTTTTGTGATTCAAGTTTAGCATATTTCTCCCTAAGTCGTTCAAAACAGCCATTTACTTCATGGAAATAAATAAGCAACTCTGAATGAGTAAGTTTTGATACCTCGCTTGGCTCATCATCATCACTGTCAGTTATATTACCTCGAAGGCACAAATCTGCCTTTTCGCTCTCACTGCCAGTGCTTTTATCATCCTCATCCATTTCATCCCTAGTGGCTGCAAAACTTTTCTTTTTCTGTTTCTTTTCCTATGTCTTGTCGATTTTGAGGACAATTGGGCTTGATGTGTCTGGGTTGGTCGCACTTATGACAGATGATCTCCTGTTCTTCTGAGTAGTCAAGTGCTTTTCCTATTCTGCTTTTCAATTCCTGATTTTGAGCTGGATTTCCATATTTGTGATTCCACCTTTTGAATTTCTTTATTAGTAGTGCCAGCTCTGCTGCTCCATCATCATCATCGTTATCATCATCACTTTCGGTTGTTCCTTTAAGCGCTATCGATTTCTTTCGAGTGTCACTTCCTTCACGCTCTTCTTTGAATTTTATTTCTAGCTCATAAGTGGTGAGATTACCGATGAGTTCTTCAATTTTCATCTGTTTTAAATCTTTTGATTCTTGTATGGCAGTCACTTTTGATTCAAATCTTCGTGGAAGGACTCTAAGGATTTTTCGAACTATTTTCAATTCCGTGTATGATTTTCCGAGAGCTTTTGATTTGTATACGATATTGGAAAGTCGTCCATACATCTCTTTGACATTTTCTTCCTTTGCCATTGTGAAATTCTCGTATTCGTTGCTTAATATGGCAAGGCGAGATTCTTTGACTTGAGATGTTCCTTCGTGAGTCACTTCTAGTGTGTGCCATATTTCCTGCGCAGTTAGACAATGTGAGACACGATTAAACTCAAATTGATCCAATGAACAGATAGTAGAATTCATAGCTTTAGCATTAGCATTTTGTATTTTGTTTTCTAGTTCTATCCATCGATAATTTTGTTGTTGTCTAATTATCTATTTGATAATTAGAATATGAGTTTCTAATTATTTAGTTAATAATTATATTTTGTTGTCAATTGCTGTTTAGGCAATTCTGTTGTTTTCTAAATTATCTTCACTGATAATTCTTTCATATATCTTCGTTGATAATTTGAATTTGCTGATTTGTTGTTTAACACTGTTATGTGTTATATTTATCGTTATCTGATTCTCTTATTGAAGGATTGGATATGAGAGATTTATTGAAACTATTGTCTATTTGTTATTTAATTATTTTTGCTTCTGTGCATTAATAACTGAGTTTGAATTAGACCGACCCGTGTATTATTTTCTTTTGAATTTAATACTCGGGTCAGACCGAGTTATTACAGGTTGTAGATATCTTGCTCTGGGTTGCTGCTTGAGCTATGAAGTCTCTTTATACCTTTTGGAGTAGTTGTTGTCATAGTATAGGATGATATGTATTCATGTATATTATTTACAGTAATGTACTTGTATATGTAACATCCTGTGTCGACAGTTGTAGTTATATCATATGTATTGTATCACGTATATTGTAACTGACTTTAGTTATATATATATATATATATATATATGAGATTTGATATTATCTGTGTTCCGCAATTAGCTTATCTGCGTTATTATGATATATATTGTCCTAAACTACTATGAACCATCGTAGTTCGTTTTATACTGGAATTGGATATGTCGATGGGAGTAAATAAACTGAGATGAAAAATTAAAGAATATATATCACTCCTATCGAGATAACCAATACTAGTGTAAGGCCTAACTACGGATGGCCGCTCCTATCCAGTCTTATTCTTCGTAATAACAGACAGTATTTCTTTTAATAATCTTTGTTATTGTGAGCATAGAGGTGGGGCGTCACAGTTGGTATCAGAGCGAGGGGTTTATGGACATAATATAAAACATAACTTGGATGGAACATGTGTTACAACTATTTTTTGATGTTTTAATTGTGCTTTGAGTCAAAACTGAAGTTTTGAAATGATGATGAAATTTTAAATATCTTTATTTAAAAATAAAAGTGAAATTGTGTTTTGTTGATTGAGTAATTTGGGTTCTGTTTATCATAGTGCATAGCGGAAATAGTGAGACTGCCTTCGTTGGGTACAGCTGATAACCTTTTGATTTAAAAAATCAAAATATGAAATTGAAACAAAATTCATTATGTTGTTACATAAATGTGTTTATTTTTGATTTCTTTGAAAATTTCGAATCCGATTTGAGGATCCGAAGCGATTGCAGTTAGGTGATTTTGTTGAGATTTTTGTTGTTTTAAATTATCTTCTTTGAAGATGTATTCGAGTGATTTCTTTGTTCATTTTGTAGTATACGTGCAAATTTGAGTTGCACGTTACTGCAAAAATTTTACGTTGAACCGGTGTTTGGTTTTAAACGTATTTTGTTGCCGTTATTTTTATAACGGGATTTTTACACTGGTGCTAAATTTTTGAAGCACGGTGTTTTGTTGGCAATTTTAATTAATGAAAATTCACTGGTATTATATTTTAATACGAATTATTTTGATGAGATTTTGACGTATAAGAATTACTGTCGCTTTGACTTCAGTAACCGTCAAGTATAAAGTGAATTTTCAAGCGGTTATCCCACAATGCTGATTTTGAGATCCGTTTTTACGGTGTTTTCAGTAGTGCAATTTCCTTATCGAATTTGCTACAGATGTGCTGTTTTAATCATGGATTTTCAAAACGTTTTAAAATAAAATTGTTTCCTAAAAAAAATTCTACACTTTGCGCTTTCAAAAGAATGAGGAAGCGATTTAAACGCTTCAGCAAAATTGAGGACTTGAACCCTCACTTTTACTGATTCGCTTAATTCCGGACTTGTCTGTTTGAGAATGTAAAATGTTATTTATTTAAAATACACAATTTTGCACTTTCAAGGAAACGTTGAAGAGAATTAAATGATTTAGTAAAACTCGTGGTATGAGACATGTGCATTTGCTATTTTGGTTAATTCCGAACTCCTTAATTGAAATATTTGTTGTTTATATGATTTTTATGATTTTGATGATTTTGTGTGCTTTCGAGCCAATATGTTGGACCTTCGGGTTATATGTTGGAGCTTCGGATCATATGATGGACCTTCGGGTCAATACTAGTACTAGACCTTTAGGTCATTTGTTGGATCTTTGGATCATTTTTTTGGCGCCAAAAATATAGTACTTGGTAGGCTTCAGCCATTTGTTGATGCACGTGCGGCGTATGTAATAACCCTGGTTTTTGAGATTACCTTGAATATTAAATTATAATGGTGATTATAATTTAGTATTGGAATTAATTGGACTAATAAGTAGAAAATATTATTTATTTTTGTAAACAATGGATTTGGGTTAGCTTGGGCTAAATAAAATGATAAACATGAGAGAAATAAAGTTTTACTTTATTTCATGAATGTTGAATGTATTGTTTTGGGTACATTTAATTGAAAATTAATAAAATGTGCAATATTATGATTTTTTTTCTTTGCCAATATTTCCATTTTATTAATTTAAATATATGAGAATTGGATAATATAATAATTATTCATAGGGAATATGATTAATAATGATGCAAAATATTTTATTAGTGTTAGAACATGTATTTACATTCATTGGAATGTAATATACGTTTATATTTAATCAATTTGTATCGTATTGCAATTTATTTTGCAAAAGTGTAGAAATTGGTTAAATTTAGTAATATCAGTAAAATAAATAATAAAAGTGTAAAATTTGGGTTTTTACATTTTTATTTGGAATCTAGGTGTTGAGACGATTCCAACAAGTCCAAGTTTGCTAAATTTGGATTTAAATGGGAGAAGTTATGAAGATTTAAATAAATGACATGAACATAATTTGATAAACTAAAATTTGATTAAGTGTTATTGGGTTGCTATTGCTTTTGCCCCAAACCCATTGCCTAGAGAACTTCTGGATGAGAAACAGGAAAATGAACGTACAGTTTATTTTCTTCTTTCATCTCCTTCCTCAGAAAACATCCCGAAGCTTTCCCAATTGCCTCCTCAACTTAGAATTCATCCAAATCTCCATTTTATTGCTCGAATTAGATAGATTTTCAGTCCAAAAATAAGAGAAGGTAATCTCTAATCTATTTATCTCTCCAATTTGAAGAGAAATTCATTTTTCATATACTGTAACTTTTATTTACCCCTCATTTTGGTTTGCATGGCTTTCTTCTAGCTTCTATAGGTGGAATCGAAGCTCCAGAGCGCTGAAAGCTCAAGTCTTCTTGCCAAAGATCATCTCCTTTGCTAAGTACAGTAAGTATAAAACTTACAGTAGCTGAATTTTGCCTCTGATTGAAAAAAATTCGTAGCTTATTTCTGTCTATTTTGAAACTGAAACGAGATCACCCATAACTTTTTCGTTTCTAAGCCAAATTTGATAATTTTTAATGTTTCGGAAAGGATGGAGATATTTCTACAACTTTTGTTTGTATCACTTTCTGAAATTCGTTGATTAAGATGTTGAAAAACCTCTTGCAAACTCGCTGTCCTGTTGTTGTAAAGTACTCAGTGTTTTGTGCAAACCTGAGTTAGTATTTTGTGCACAACTTTTGCGTTTCTTATCCAAATCCAATAATTTTTGAAGTTTTGGAAACTGAAGAAAGAATGTGATAATTTTTATTTGTATCACTTTCAGTAATTCATTGATTAATATGTTGAAAAACCTCTTGCAAACTCGCTGTCCTGTTGTTGTTGAAAACTCAGTGTTTTGTGCAAACCTGAGTTAGTATTTTGTGCATAACTTTTGCGTTTTTTTTTCGAATCCTATAATTTTTAAAGTTTTGGAAACTGAAGAAAGAATGTGACAACTATTATTTGTATTACTTTATGATATTCATTGATTAAAATGTTGAAAAAGCTCTTGCAAACTCGCTGTCCTGTTGTTGTTGAGTACTCAGTATTTTGTGCAAACCTGAGCTTGTATTTTGCGCATGACTTTTGCGTTTCTTATCCAAATCCTATAATTTTTAAAGTTCTGGAAACTACAGGAAGATTGTGACAACTTTTATTTGTATCACTTTCTGAAATTTTGTGATTAAAGGGTCGAAATAGCTGATGCAAGATCGCTGTCCTGAGTACTTGCATGTAGCCTTGAGTGTTGTATTTGCTTTGGTTGAGGAGTTTTCTAATGATGATTTTTTTTTTCCTTTTACTTGATTTGCGAATTGTTTGAGCTTAGATGATTAAACCATTATATAAATAAATCATATATGGTTGGGGATTTGAGGATTTTTCTTATTTTCTAAGATTTTATAATTTATTAGAAACTCTGAAAATAAGCCATTTTCTCTCTAAAATCTTTTCTATAAATTGCTGGAAATTGTTTTAAAATCATGTTTTCTCATGAAAAATATTATATGTATAATTTTACTTATTTTTACTATATATATATATATATATATATATATATTCGGGCGTATAAGAAAATAAATTAAACGACTTAGTAAATCCGCGAGGAATGGGACTCGTGCATTCACTTAATCGGTTAATTATGGACTTGTACGATCGAAACGACATTAAGAAATCTTTTTGATTTCCTCCTTGGAATTTACCACTTTGTGGTCTGGGATAGAGTGTTATATTGGTCTTTTAGACTAATAACTTTAATCTAATATTTCGTATTCGGAAGCATATACGACATGGGACTATCTTGGGAAAAACACTATTGCCGATGATATGAGGCAATTGTTTTATATGAGATTTTCTGAGATTTATGATTTTATGGAATTTTCCACTTGTCAATGAGATGAGATAGGTTAGATATTTTATGACTTACGCCAATGACATGAGGCAATTCTTTGAGATTTTGATGCTTTTGCTAGTGTGGCATCGACTAGCGGCTAGAAAACCGTTGAGTGAGGACGTACGGTATGGGACGTACGTAACCACTTTTCGGGTTACTATCCGAGGGTTTCTGACACATTCTGGGAATTACTAGTGCTATGACCTTTGGGTCATCTGAGAATCTGGGAAATTAAGAATCTGGGAAAGTGTGACTTCGGTCGCCATAGAGATTCATGTGGGTACCTAACCTTTCTACAAGCGCTAGTCTGAGAAATTTAGCACGTGCAACATGCTTTCTGCATGTAACAATTGGCCAATCTGGGATTTTCTTTATGAGTTATGATGATTTTGATTTCATCTTTTTGATGTGTTTTACCTAGCCTTATAGAGATAAATAAGGCGATATGACTTATTTGAGGACTTTGGTGATTTCGAATTAAAACTTATACTTGAGACTTTATAATGAGAAATTTATTTATGCATGTATAGTGTTGAAGGTATTCTTGTATTATATGCATAAAACCCTCTTTATCAAACTTAGTAGATGTAGATGCAAACCTCTAGCGTAGTGTTATAGTCATGCTATCGAGCTAAGTTACTCAAACTCCTTTATACTTCGCTCGATACATGTTTCCCTTATTTACCTTATCTTTTATCCTTTGGCTAATGATAAGATCTCAGTTGCCTGACCCGTGTGTTTATCACTCGGGTCAGACCGAGTTGCAGGTTAGGTTGGATGACTATCCTTTATGCTTGGATCCGTTTTGCTATCTTTTGTGGGCTCATGACTATGGACTTGGATATCTCCACTTTTGATGGATCTTTTATTTATCACTTCATGTATACATTCTTTTATGGGATGATGTTGTATTATATTATGTAGTGAATGGTATTACATCAGATGTTTGGTTTTGTATCAGTATACATATTATCTGTGGCTGCTGTTTCTGCGACATGTTATGATGTTATTGTGCTTTGTTCTGAATAGATCCGTTAGCCGTGTAGTATCGTATTAGTTAATCACTGAGTATGTCGACTACTTGAGATTCGCGGAAAAAAAAGGTAAGCATCGACACACTTAGTCATTAGCTAGTGCATTACTATTCGGTCGCCCTTAACCAGCCCTATTCTCTGCATTAGTAGACGGAATTACTCGTTATTTCACTTTACTAATGTGGGTCTCGGGGTGGGGCGTCACAGCATAGCTAAAACTCGCCATTTGTTGGGATCGATCCACCTTTTATGTTGATTTTCTAGTCATCTTAATTGATTTCTAGATATTTGTTGTTTCCAACTATCTGCAGGTAATTGGATATTTGTTGTTTCTGATTATCGTTTTTGATAATTAGATATTTGTTGATTTTAGATTTCTGATTATCATTTTTGATAATTAGATATTTGTTGATTTGAGATTTCTGATTATCGTTTGTGATAATTAGATAATTGTTGATTTGAGATTTTCGATTATCGTTTGTGATAATTAGATAATTGTTGATTTGAGATTTCTATTTTTGATAATTAGTATTTGTTGATTTGAGATTTCTAATTATCGTTTATGATAATTAGATAATTGTTGATTTGAGATTTCTGATTATCGTTTGTGATAATTAGATATTTATTGATTTGTGATTTCTGATTATCGTTTTTGATAATTAGATATTTGTTGATTTGAGATTTCTGATTATCGTTTTTGATAATTAGATATTTGTTGATTTGAGATTTCTGATTATCGTTTTTGATAATTAGATATTTGATGATTTGAGATTTCTGATTATCGTTTGTGATAATTAGATAATTGTTGATTTGAGATTTCTGATTATCGTTTTTGATAATTAGATATTTGTTGATTTGAGATTTCTGACTATTGTTTGTGATAATTAGATAATTGTTGATTTGAGATTTCTGATTATCATTTGTGATAATTAGATATTTGTTGATTTGTGATTTCTGATTATCGTTTTTGATAATTAGATATTTGTTGCTTTGAGATTTTTGATTATCGTTTTTGATAATTGGATATTTGTTGTTTCTGATTATCGTTTTTGGTAATTAGATATTTGCGGTTTTGCGATTTTTGATTTGTGTTTTCTAATTATCTTTATTGATAATTAGATTTTGTTGTTTGCTAGTTATCGTATCGATAATTAGATATTGCTGTTTTGTGATTTTGTATTCTAATTATCTAATTGATAATTGAATATTGCTGATAATTGTTATTATTCAGTTTTGTTGTTTTCTGATTGTCTATTTGATAATTAGATTTTGTGGGAATTTTTGAATTTCTTTTATGAAATTAAAAGATTTCTTTGGCGTTTGTATTCTCGACCTTTATTTTTCTTACTTAACCAGTTTATGTTAGAAAAATAATTTCTAATGACGACTTTAACTATGAAAATTGCAGGGATGCAATTTTTATAAGGAGGGGAGTCTGTAACAACCAGGGATTTCGCATTTATTTATTTATCGTTGTTAGACGATAAAAATCTGTTGGCTAACTGCTATTGAAAGTTTTTAATCTGTTGAAATTCTGTTGAAAATTCATTGAATGTTATGTGGGTTTTAAAAATTAAATATTGGCCCATGTTTCTATCGTTAGTGCTATGTTGTATCCAGCTAATACCGTTCCACTCTCTCGATTCATTTTTCTTTTTCAAACCCTAAACAAAATAAACGAAAAAAATGGCGGCTCTCGTTCTCGTTCGTTCCCCTTTTCTTCAAAAATTAGGGTTTCGTGTAATTCGTTGTTGCCGACTTCAATACTCGTTTCTCGGCTGCTTCAAATCGTTGAGCACCTCCACTTGAACGAGTTCATCTTTGCTTCGATTTGGGCACCGTGCGAAGGCGAGCAAAAGGAGATGCTTTCGACTGCAATTGGATCTTTGGGTTCTTCGACAAAGGTGAGTGGTTTTAATTACTCACATCTAGTTCAATCTTAAATTTGTAGGTATTGAATTTTGTGATTTTCGTTCGTATAAAAATTGTTTGAATTCGTCACTTGATTTTCGGCCATTCGACTATGTTGGAGATTGATGTTTTCTAAATTGGTTCATCTTCTTGTTTTACACGGCTTGATGATTTTGCTAAGATGATTTTGAGTTGTTCGACTTTGGCCATCCTTCGGCCACTTGACTTTGTTAAAACTTGTACCTTGGTTATTTTGTTTCTCCAACAGCGTTTTGAAACACTGTTTTCTATGATTTTTGGCATCTATGCATAATATGTTTTTGCACTAAAATTTTCCCATTGTGATTCGAGATAGCACTTGAGTGCTCACGTGTGTATTATGCATTCATACAGGTACACATATGTTGTCATTGTGTATACCTCTGTCAGTAGTTGCTCTACTTCGTGGTGGATACATAATCGTGGTCACTGCATAAAATATTTGCATGCTTAGGTGAAAAATTGATGCGTGCCCTCTCTGCAGTAGTATGTGCATCATATTAGCTTAGGTTGTTTACCTGAATCAGTGACTTCACTTGTGTAAATTGCTTTTTACATTGAATCATTGAGTTAGTGGTCATAATATATTGCCTTTACCCTAGCCTTTGTTAGTTCAGCATGAAAAATGGTTCAGGATCATTATCCTGCGTGTAAAACATGCAGAGGCATCATGCAAGCTTTAAAATATAGTTTATATTGTTTCATAAAAGTTGCATTAACCATTAGCAGCATGCGTGCATAATTATTTAACAGGATTGAAATGTTTTCCTTCCTAACTGCATGCGTGTGTAAGTATTTTACAATATTTAATTGTTTTACTTCCTAGTTGCATGCGTGTGTAAGTATTTTATAGTATTGAATTGTTTCCTTCCTAGCTGCCTGGTCATCATTGTATGAGGTCACTGCCTTCATTCGAGTCAGTGGCATTTTTGTTGCATTTAGGCTTGCTGCCTGGTCATCATTGTATGAGGTCACTGCCCTTGTATTCTGTTACTTGCGGTGCATTTGTAGTTGAAGTATCCCTCTGTTTAGTAGTGGTGCGCTTTGGTTATGATTCATTGTCGCAGCCTGTTTCATTTGTGCTTCCATTGATGTTGCACTGGCTTGAATCCAGTTTTGTAGTTGCATACTTGCGGTGCACTATTCATGTCATTCCCTTAGTACTCGACCACTTGATCACTTGTGTACATATGTTGTTTGTGCACTGAATTCATGTAGTTTCTACTACTACCTTAGTTCTGTTTGCATTTGATCTTGTTGAAGACCAGTTTCATTGAATTTGAACACGAAGTTGTGCTGTCCACTGCTCTTGCGCACTTATGTTGCTGGATCTGGTCATTTGTTGAAGCTTGTGTGTATGTTGTCTTGATGTTTCAGCTTGAATCTGTATCACGAGTAGTCTGCATTACACCGGAGATTCATTTGAGTCGTGTTGTGTCTTCACGGTTGACCGTTACATTGAGTCAGTGATGGTTACATAAACTTATATTTACATAGTGTATCTTTATGATCTTATGTCTGTATATATATGGTTTTGGTATCACTTGATGGCATTTTGATCCGGTTTACATGTGCATTGCTACTGCTGCTATTGCCCATGCTTCACTGTGTTTTTCAATTGAAGCTATATTGCAGTTGCATTGTGCATATCTTAATCTTGTGCATATTTCATCACTGCAGTGGCGAGGCAGTGCACGCGTGCATGTGCTACAGCCCTACCAGAATTGACGTTTTTAAGTGATATTTTAATTACTTGAACTGTTTTATCCAATTCAATATTTTGAAATTGTATTTTGATTTGGTTTGATTCGATCATTTTGTTGTTGTCTAATTATCTATTTGATAATTAGATTACGAGTTTCTAATTATTTAGTTAATAATTAGATTTTGTTGTTAATTGCTGTTTAGGCAATTCTGTTGTTTTCTAAATTATCTTCATTGATAATTCTTTCATTTATCTTGGTTGATAATTTGAATTTGCTGATTTGTTGTTTAACACTGTTATGTGTTATATTTATCGTTATCTGATTCTCTTATTGAAGGATTGGATATGCGATATTTATTGTGATTGTCATCTATTTGTTATTTAATTATGTTTGCTTCCGTGCATTAATAGCTGAGTTTGAACTAGACTGACCCATGTATTACTTTCTTTTGAATTTAATACTCGGATCAATCGAGTTATTACAGGTTGTAGATATCTTGCTTTGGGTTGCTGCTTGAGCTATGAAGTCTCTTTATACCTTTTGGAGTAGTTGTTGTCATAGTATAGGATGATATGTATTCATGTATATTATTTACAATAATGTACTTGTATACGTAACATCCTGTGTCGATAGTTGTAGTTGTATCATATGTATTATGTCACGTATATTATAACTGACTTCAGTTATATATATATGAGATTTGATATTATCTGTGTTCCGCAATTAGCTTATCTGCGTTATTATGATATATATTGTCCTAAACTATTATGAACCATCGTAGTTCGTTTTATACTGGAATTGGATATGTCGATGGGAGTAAATAAACTGAGATGAAAAATTAAAGAATATATACCACTCCTATCGAGATAACCAATACCAGTGTAAGGCCTAACTACGGATGACCGCTCCTATCCAGCCTTATTCTTCGTAATAACAGACAATATTTCTTTTAATACTCTTTTATATTGTGAGCATAGAGGTGGGGCGTCATAGTAATTAAAATCACTCACCTTTGTCGAAGAACCCAAAGATCCAATTGCAGCCAAAAGAATCTCCTTTTGCTCGCCTTCGCATGGTGCCCAAATCGAAGCAAAGACGAACTCGTTCAAGTGGAGGTGCTCAACGATTTGAAGCAGTCGAGAAACGAGTATTGAAGTTGGCAACCACGAATTACATGAAACCTTAATTTTTGAAGAAAAGGGGAACAAACGAGAACGAGAGCCGCCATTTTTTTTGTTTATTTCGTTTAGGGTTTGAAAATGAAAAATGAATCGAGAGAGTGGAACGGTATTAGCTGGATACAACATAGCACTAAGGATAGAAACATGGGCCAATATTTAATTTTTAAAACCCACATAACATTAAACGAATTTTCAAAAGAATTTCAACAGATTAAAAACTTCCAATAGCAGCTAGCCAACAGATTTTTATCGTCTAACAACGATAAATAAATAAATGCGAAATCCCGGGCTGTTACACCTAAATTACCATATTTTCATGTATTTGGTTCTAAATGTTTTATTCTAAATACTAAAAATAATATGGGAAAATTCGGTCCAAAAACTGATGAAAGAATTGTTGTTGGTTATTCAGATCAAAGTAAAGCATACAAAATTTTTAACAAAAGAATTAACATTATAAAAGAAAGTCTTTATGTTTCCTTTGATGGAGATTTTAAAAATAATAAAAATGATGATGATAAAGAAGTTCTAGATAATAATACTACTAATAATGTTACTGAAAACAATAATAATGATATTAATAATGGTAATGATAATATTTTAAGATCACCACCTCGAATTTTGAAAGGCCATCCGATTAATAATGTAATTGATGACTTAAACACTAAAGTTTCAAGTAGAAATCTATTAAATAAAATAAATCATGTAGCATTCATATCCAACTTCGATCCCAAAAATTATAAAAAAATCACCAAAAGATGATTTTTTGATTTTAGCAATACAAGAGGAACTTAACCAATTTGAATGAAACGATGTTTGTGAACTCGTACTAAGACCAGATGATAAAACCATAATAGGAACAAAATGGGTTTTCAAAAATAAAGCAGATGAAAATAAAAACATTATTCGAAATAAAGCAAGCTTAGTTGCTTAAGGATACAATCAAGAAGAAGGAATTGATTATGAAGGACCATTTGCTTACGTAGCTCGTCTTGAAGCTATAAGAATATTACTAGCTTTTACATGTTTTTATGATTTTAAATTATTTCAAATGAATTTTAAAAGCGCTTTTTTAGATGGATTCATCAAAGAAAACGTTTTTGTTGAACTGCTTAAAAAGTGAAATCAAAAATATATTAATTGTACAAATAGATATCATATTTGGTTCTACCAATGAGATGTTATGTGATGAGTTTTCGAATATAGTGAAAAATGAGTTCGTAATGTCATATATGGAAGTAAAAACATTTTCTTAGGTCTAAATTTAAAATAATTAAATAATAGAATTTTTTAAACCAAGAAAAATATTGTCGATATTTATTAAAATAGTTTGGAATGGATAGTATTTCAAGTAAACCGACTCCTATGAGCATGAGTTTACATTTAGATAAAGAGAAAAATAGAAAGGATTTCGATCAAAAACTATAACAGAGTATGATAGGATCTCCATTATAGTTAACAACTAGAAGACCAAATATAAAGGTGAGTATTTGTTTATGTGTAAGATTTTAATCACAACCTAAAAGTCACATCGTCAAGCAGTTAAAAGAATTTTGCAATACTTAACCAACACGATTATGGTCCTTTTTCTAGAAAGGCAGCTCTTTCGGATTCATATCATATAGCGATGTGGATTTCGGTAGATGCAAAACAAACAGAAAAAGTACAAGTGATATATGTCACTTTATTGGTGAATCTTTGGTTTTGTGGTTCAGTAAAATGCAAAATTGTGTTTCTCTCTTGACATGTGAAGCTGAGTACATCTTTGCGGCCTTAGCTTGTGCACAAGTAATTTATATGCAACAAATACATCAAGATTTTGGAAAAATTATTGCTAAATCTCCTATATATTGTAATAACACTAGTGTTATAAATTTGTCTAAAATTCCAATTAATCATTCTTGAATGAAACATATTGATATTTGTCATCATTTTCTTAGAGAAAGTGTGGAAAAAAGTATCATTTGTATTGAATTTGTTAACACTGAAAATCAAACTACCGATATTTTCACTAAACCATTATGTGAATCAACTTTTATAAAGCTAAGACGAGACCATAGTATATGTTCATATAATGAATGAATTAATTAGTATATGTCACAATTATGTACCATAAAATTTTGAACTCTATTTTCTATATAAGGTTTCAACTAGAACTATTTTTAGTTAATTTTTAACAACCATAACAAAAACCGTTAACAAATTCATAGTTGAAATAGTTCTATCCATACAGGCTTTTATTATAAATAGACTAGACATTTTATTTATACATAAACACTTGGTTAAAGAAAAATAAAACACAAATATTATTTATAAATTTTGAAAAACTAAACATCTCTTCCAATCACGATTCCACTTACTAAACTATCGACTTTAGCTCACCTTTCACCAACAAAAACCACACCTCCTTCAAGTCGGTCAACCTCACTAAATATTATGGCATCACCTACATAACATACCAGCTGCTCTCCGAAGGAAAAGAAGGCTAAATGAGCGATTGATCTTGAATCGTCGTCTTTCAATACTAAAGTGGATGAAATATATCACTGTCAACAAGAAATGATGGGAGTTCAACGAGAAATGTATTACGAGCAACGACGTTAAGGACCTCATCTTAACTTTCTCAAAGATGTATTTTTGCAATCTGCGGCCATTCACCAATGAAAAAAAATTTGATAAAAATTCTCCTCTTTTAATCGAGAATCCCATAAAAACATGCAACAGTACTCCACAAAACTTATGGGAGACAGGGCCATTAGACCAAGACTGGAATAACACTCCGGCTCATCCAAGTTTGTTCCCACTTAAGCCCCAGCATGATCAAACCAAAAATAACACAAACTCCTAGGAGAATTCAAAAACTCACAATCTTCGGAGGAATAATAATTCTGTATATATATATAGAAATAAATATGTAAACAATATAATATATATATGTATGTATACGTATATTTAGGTGTGTATGTTGTATGAATATAATAGTAATTTATTATGCTGTTATTTATATGAAAATATGAAATTAAAAATAAAAAAACATTGGAGTTACAAATAGAAATCCGAATGTCTCAGACATCTTGAGTATATAATAGACGTCTATCAATTTTTTTAGGAAAATACCCATGTGTGATCTCACATGTTCGTCATCTATTCTCAGACATCTGAGAGGACTGTCGACCTACTGCAAACATCATCCCTTTATAATGATTTTTCACCCCCCCTTCTTTATGTTTTTACCCAAACCATCTCAATTTTTATCCCAAATCAAAAATCCTAACTTTCTCAAAACCCTATTCCTTTAAAAATGGCACCCAAAGCAAAGAATCCGATCAAGATTAAGGTGATGCCAACTTTTATCTTCTCAAACCAATCTTATAACCAATGCACATGTCCAAGAATGGCCTTGTAAAAATACAATCACTAATAAAAGATTTGATGATCTGAAACATAAGAGATTTCATTCTAGCCCCTTCTACCGACTATGCAAATTTGGCGAATATGGTGTTCAAGAACTCACCATCACCTTTGGTCTTCGTGCGCTAATTAACTTCAATGAAAATGAGGAACAAATCTATCAACTAGCCTTTCTACTTTATGCAAATTTTTGTAGTAGTGATATTTGGACACCTAAAAATGAAAAAGGACAGTCATGGACTACTGTGTACAGACGTGTTTTCAAAATTAGTGTAAACGCGATTGGTCGGTTACTTAATTATTATTCTACTGGAATTGGTTTAGAGAAAATTATCGATCATAGAAATTTTCCACATAACGAAATTACACACGAAATATGGGAAGATAGAATGTCACAATGGAAATCGGTTCATCTACAACCAAAGGCTAGATTGTCAAATCGAATTATATTTAACACAATAATTCCCCGATTAGGAAGTTATGAGCAAATATAAGAAAATGAACACAAAGCCCTATGTGCTATATTTTTTGGAATTCAAGTCAATTAAGCAAAATTTACTCTTGATGAAGTTAAATTTTTTGGACTCACCATCGGCAAACCATTATATACATCATGCATCTTTTACAAACTCTTCTCCTTCTCGCCTTCTCCTACACGCTCTCTTTCAGCACAAACTCATGTTTAACATCCTTATAGATCATCTTCTAATGATGGAAGTTCCAACCAAGATAGAGGAAAGAATGTTGTGTAGGAACAACCAAGAGAAGAACAAGAACATAGCGACGAAATATCTTAGCCCGATCCTTCAGCACCTCATCAAATGCATTATACTGCATTTCAAGGGTTGTCTATTTCTAAAGATGAAGAATATATTCAATGGCCGAAAAACTATCAACCTAATTCTTCCCCTTACTATGAGTATTATAAGAACTATGGTGATTTCTCCACTTACAACTATCACGACTATCAGCAATTCTTCTTTGCATTTTTATTTTTTTAGGTGATTGTTTATTTATGCTTTTGTTGATTATTTTCATTATATTCACACAAGTATTGTCATGATTGTTTAAATGTGTCTTTGTGTGTTAATTAATGTTTACTATTTCCTTAGCTACTATTGGTATTTCTTGTTTTCATATCTTCATGCTACTTATGCTTATGTTTTACTTTCGTTGCATTATTATTTTTTGACAATTAAAAGGGATAGAAAAATATATATACATAGGGGGAGATAATATTCGGGGGGAGCTATTTATTAATATATCATTACCAACGATTGTATCGTTGTCATCATCAAAATGGGGAATAATGTTAGAACCTCCATTCTAGGATTTCATTGACAACAACTATACAACCACATATATAAGATGTATCTTATCATATTGTAGGTATATACTAGAAGAAGATCACCATGCTCAACAAAATCATAGCTCAATGACAACTGAAGAAAGATGGCCCATTAAAGTAAGGTCATATTATTGTATATAGTCATAGATAAATGCTGTAAATCTCCTTGAGTGGTCCTATTACACATGATTTCATATCGACAAATCTCGATAACAAACTGCCTAAATTTTTCACATCCAACAGCGACAGACGTCTGTCAATATGCCACAGACGTCTATGACATGTTTCTGTTTTTTTTGTTTGAAATGCCATAGACGTCTGCGTATAATGATAAACGTCTGAGAGGAATTTCGGCCTGCGTATGCAAAACTACAACTGTAATTTTTTGAACAGACGCTTCTTTTTTACTTTGAACAAACATCCTTCTCCTTCAACAGTTGCAACCTTTTATCAAAGAGTAATCTTTCAAGAATTCACAACTTTTCAAATACAACTCTTTGATTCTATAAATACTCTGATAAACAGAGATTTAATTTACCTTAATTTTACCACTTCCTAACTTCTATATTCATATTCTCTCGTGCTATCATTGATTTAATATTCTCAATATCTTATAATCGAAATCTATATTTTGGTTAAATTATCTCCTACAAATCCAAGAAACTCATACTCACTATCACTCAAAGGAATATTGTTGTATTAGCTGGTTCCCCTGGCAAAGCGAGGGTATTGTTTAGTGAAATATCGAAGGGGAGCTTCGGGACTGGACGTAGGACAAGAGGTTTTAACCATTATAAAAACTCTGGTGTGCTCGTTTTTTATACTTTTCCTTTTTATACCATGTTATATTGCTATATTCAGCTTATATATTGGCATACACTCACATTCTAATACACAAGTCATATTAGATATGATTCACTAGACTTTCAGAGATATGTATTATTATTATTTCAAATAAAGTTGAAATAAAAAACTGGTGTTTAGTTCTAGAATTTTCAGTTAAGTTATATTATATACTTATGTACTATACCCATTAAGATAGTTTGGGTTGTGCATCTCGTTATGATACGATTGTTTGGTAATTTTCATTTACTGAAATGAAGTGGAATTTTTGACGATTTAGGATAGTTGGAAACTTATAAGTAAACTGAGAAATTAAAACTTAGTGTTTTTGCAAGAATATAAGTAAATAACTTTTTATAACTTAAAATTTTAAGAAGAAAATTGTAACAACCGATCTTTTTGACCATTAGAAGTCAACATTAATACATTCACTATATTTCGTGCCGAGTAATTGAACGTCGAAAAACCCGTTTGTTAAGGGAAAAGAAGAAGTAAGAAAGAAGAAAACTAAACAACATAGAATCTCACAGCAGAATGAATAATCTATAATACACAAAAAATCTTTACATAAAAAATTGTAATATACATAGCCAAATCAGATTACAATAAGTTATTCCAGCCCTGACAGTTATAACAGCCCGTCCTTACAATTGCTGATAAATACAATCAGCAGACAACACAACGGAACACAAAGAAATACATAGATGCGTCTTGGACCTCCAGCTCGTACCCTGAGCTCCAAAGTATCCAAAGAAATCTATAAATATGCTCGGTCTGACCTGAGCATTTAAAGGGAACAATGCCCGGATCAGTCTGGTAAACTAGCATGAAAAACACATAAAAATGAATTTGTACAGTTTATCAAACCTTTAAAATTAAAGATATCTTGTAAGACCATGACGCACACAAATATGGATAGGTTTTTGTCTTACGATAACCCAAACATTTTCTATAGACAATCCAGTAATATTATAATAATGTCTAGGTATCGGAGTAAAATATGAATATAGCTGAAATGCTTGCATCTCACATTTCTGCATAGTTGGGCACAACTAAGTCCGTATGGGAGAATGAATTCCATATAATGACCGAGCAACAGGAATACCATCCATCACGGTGCATCTCTAGCTAAAATAGCATCGAGGACCTCGCCAGGATCCCTGCTAATACAGAACCGGCCTATCTTTTACCCGCAGTACCGAATATGATCACCCCTTTATTGAGCCTCGAAGCATAAAAATGAGAGATAATATCAAATCTATATAGAAATGATCATACCCTAATGGGAGCGACCCACTTAGTCCTGCTGCATCTCCTCTATTTTAGTCGTTCCCAGTTGATGAGGCTTGAGGCTACGTTTTACCTTTTATATAACACCTTCTACTTGAAATGCTTACTGTGCCCTCTAAGCAGCAGTGTCATCATTCATCCATACAAGTTGTTGAGGATATAAGAAAATCGAAGACACTACTTCTGCTATATCCACTTTGAAAGCACCCTCAGAATTAATAGCATGCGGCCCTTGCACTTCAAAGAGCACCGCCTTCAATTCCATCATCTTCAATATGTCTCCACTTTGAAATGCTTGAGTTGGATTAAAGTGTTTTTCTGATAACATATCTGATCCCAGTCTCTTCGAAACATCATTCAATAGTTTTTGGTAAACTCAACCTTGGTTCTTTAAAAAATAAACAGTCAAAGATAAGAGCGGAGGTCATCTCCTAACTATTAGTGGATGGATTTCCTTGTCACTTGTCCTAGGAGAATGAAACGAGATTTATACGTGCGGTACAACATCATTGGAGATGAATATGCCATAAAACTCACATGTTTCTTCTAGATATATCCAAAGTTATGTTTTAGGTTTATATCTGATAGTCGGTTATTTAACTATCCACAAACACACATCCAAATCAGGGATTTAATTCCATAGGAAACACCAACATTAGTTAAGCACATAAGCAACCACATACCTCTTTAATTAATATTTTCATTAATTAAAATCACTTTGTAAATTACTTGTATAAAAATACTTTACAAGATATACCAACGAATTCTTATATTTTCTATACTTGGAAAAATATCTACATATTTATTTCGACGGTAGAAGTATATTCACAAGCATTACACTTCATAACTTGGAAAATATATACTCATATACTTATCTCAATGGTATAAATATATTAAAAGAATTAAGATAGATTTTGTTTTATTCAGTTTTAAAATCATTTATAAACTCCTTATAAACCTCTTAAACCATTTACAAATCATTTTATAAATCTCTGGAAATCATTTAAAGTCTGTAACAATCCGATATTTTCAGTCATTCACATCCACACATGCCGGACTTGAATTGCTCAAAATACCGCATTGCAAATTTTTTTGGAGCAAATGAAATACAAATCACAGACACAGAAATATCAGAATAACTCGCAGCGGAAATTAAAATAACATAGTAGTTCATGAAACTACTATAACAAACTCTCAAAACATAATACGTAATACCATTCTGTAAAACATATACAATAGAAATGTCAAATACATAGCAGTTTATAAATACCAGAGCTGAAATAAAATAACTGAAACTGAAAGGGAATATATAACTAGACAAGCAGAATCTCCAGCGATTTCTAGCTCCAGAAAAGAAATCCAAAGCTAAGCTGTAAATACTCAGGCTGACCCGAGCGTAAAGTAAAACACAAAACACTCGAGTCAGGACATATATACTTATATAATGTAAACCAACTCAAGTGAACTGTAGTACTAATGTACAATAACTTAAAGGATGCTTGGAGTCGCCCATCCTTTGAGGATTAGTTAAACTATAAATGAAATACATCCCGTGGTTAAAATTTCAAAATAGTAATTTATACTTCGAAATCAAATATCATTTCAAAAATTCAATATCATTCAAACTCCATTTCAAAATACCAAAATATCGTATCTTTTCAAAACCATATTCTTTTTTTTAAAATACCATTTCAACACACATTTCAAAATAGTTTATATTTCAAAACAAATTACTTCATTTTAAATCATAAAATGAAGTTATTATATTTAATAATTAAATGATTAAATTTCCAAAATTTTAATCTTTCAAAATTCTTTTGTTCACTTAAATTTATTAAAACAATGAAAAATCAACTTTCGCATCATTTAGAAAAATGCTACGGAAAGTTACTTTTAAAACAATTCAATTTAACAAAAGGCAGCATTCAAAATGCTGTAATAGGGTTACATTAATTCAAATAAATATTACTTAAATTCAACAATTATAGCACTTACAAAGTGCTATAATAGCCTTTAATTCAATTTAGCCCTTTAGTTCATTTATATTAACTACAGCATTTACGAATGCTGTAATATCTTTTCCTTTAGAAATAATAGCATTTCAAAATGTAGTTAATTAAATTCCAAATATTCACTATACTTTCACAAACCATTAAATTTTTATTTAAACCCTTTCAAACTTATAAAATCATAATTTTCACTTTTATTACCATCATTTAATTTTCCTTAAATTCATGATTTTATAAAGTTAAATTTCCATTCAAAAATCAATATTTAATAATAATTCGCTTATTAAATTCCAACATTCAATTTCAATTCATATAATTAAATTTTTAACTTAACACCTAAGTTTAAATTTCAAAATATAACTTATTTTCATTTTATTTAATTAACTTCAAAATTCACTTTTAAACAAAATTCAAAATTTTCCAATTTAAGTTATATTTCAAAAATTCAACTCAATATTCATTTATTTCACATTTTTAACTTATTCAAAATCCATTAATATATTATAAAATCATTTTAAATTCATTTAATTCAAAATATCATAAATTTATCATATTTTCATATTAAATTTTAAGTTCCATTTACAATTAAATCAAAATTTCCAAAATAACTTATATTTCAAATTTCCACTCTATCATTAATTTATTTCACTTATAAATTCTCAGAAAAATCAAAATACTTTACAAAAATCATATTTAATTTGTTTAAATCAAAATATTATAATATTTACATTTCTAAAATATTTTAAAAATTTTAGAAAAATATATTTTAACCATGGGTCTGTATATCATTTTCTACCCTAGGTAAAGAGATACGGGTAATATATCATTTCAACCCGTAATTTACAAAGAAAACCCAGGTTTTATCGTTTCAATCCCGCAGTCCCAAGTAAAATGAAATAATTGAAAATCGTTCAGGCCTATCATTTCAGCCCATAACGATTTTCTCCTATTCTAAAGTCCGTTCAGGTATATATCATTTCAACCCATAGTGATTCTAATCTAAAGGGAACTTGCAGTGTGATAAACTGATATAAATAACAGAATAGTATATAACAGTAACAGATGATATAATAGGTAAATAATCATGGATGAACATCATATGATCATAACACAGGTATAACATGGTGATGTATTTTACAGATTCAAATGTGATCGGTTTACTAGTCATACAAGTATAAAACTGTCTAGTGAGAATAACTCACCGGTATAGGCTAGAGAAGACAACTGAAACACACAAACAACGATCTTTAGAGACACGAAAGCACGACAAAGATTCGAGTTGGAGAGCCAAAGATTAATTTCCTTGAATACAATTCAAACAAAACAGTATAACTATCATAAGTTTTCAACTCAAAATACGATTAAACAATGCTAGAATTAACTGCATAAAACAAAGCTAAAAGCTTTGCACTTGCTTTCAAACTTCCTTAGGCTCGGCCGTAGGGTGGAATACATGGCTAAGGCATGGTTTTGATATGGTTGTGGGTTCAATTGGGTCGGCCAAACATGTATGGTGATGGGGCAAATGTATGGTGCATGTGAAACAACACAAAACAAGGCCACGACAAGGTTTCAATGCAATTCAAGGCCACGGCCAAGCCACAGGTGGGCACGGCCATCTGTGGTGGGGTCAGCGAATGACATGGCAGAGGTGTCAGGTCAGGCTGGAGGTGGTGGTGTAGGTGGCGGCCAAGGGGAAGTTGAAGGTGATGGAAGCATTGTGGTGCTCGGCTAGGTGGTATAGGTGAATCATTTTGCATTTGGTGATGGATCTACCACCAAGGGTGGCTCGGCTTGGGATGGCCAGTGAGGAGGAGGTGGTGGTGATGGGTTTCAGTGGTGGTGGAGGTGGCAAAGCTAAAGGAGGAGGCAGGGCTGAACCTAGAAGAGGAAGAAATAAGTGCAAATCAATATAAAACAATGAAAAAGTGAAATAGAAAAAGAAGATTTACCAAAGTTTTTGAACAAGAAGAGGCCGAATTTTTTTTCTCAGGTTGGAGGTGAGAATTCAAGTGAAAAAATGAAATGAGATAGTGGTCGACTGAAGAGGGAGTGATATGGCAACAAAAATTGAATAGGTGTTGGTTGGAGTTGAAAATGTAAGAATACAAAGAGGCTTTAAGAAATAAAAAGTCACAAAGCCTTTCAAATTTCTCTTATTTCTTTTTATAATTATAAATAACTGAAATATATATATAAATTCAGATAAAATATGAAAATTGAGTAAATAAACAAAATATAAATAAACAAATAATTAAGAAAATAGCACAGAAAATGAAAACTAGTCTTGAAAATTTGAAAATAAATGAACTGAACTTTGGAAAACTTTTATGTTCTTGAAAGATATTTATAAATAAAGATAAGAACACAAAATAAAAATGCATTCACAAAAATAAATAAATAAATTTTAATTAAATATAATTTGAATGATGAAAATAGCAGAAAAATGGAAACTAGTCTTTAAAAATAGCAAATAAATGCAATAAATTTTGGAAAATTTTTATTGTCACTTTAAAAATATTTATAAATGAAATATTACAAATAAAAAAAATTTAAAATAATTTCAAAATAAAATAAAGTCAAATTTAAATTATATTCAAAAATCTAGGGTTGTGACACTCTCCCACACTCAAATCTTTTCGTCCTCGAAAAGAATGGTAAGGAAAATAAAGAGAAACAAGATAGAAAAACAAAATAGTACCTAAAACGAATAACTCCGGATTCGAAGCACGAATGCTCTCCTCCGTTTCCCAGGTATAATCTCGATCGTCGGTACTCCACTATACTTTGACCAGATTAACAGATTTCTTTCTGAGTTGCTTTGTACCTCTGTCGACAATACGAAGTGGCTTACTCTCGACGGTCAAATTAGGCTCAATATCCCAACCATCAAGAGCAGAAGGCTGTACAAAAGAGATAGGTAATGAAGATACTAGAGGAAATGTGAGACATGGAATACATCATGCACTCCATATAGCTTCTTGGCAAATCCAGACGATAAGCCAAAGAACCAACTCTTTCCATAATACAGAAAAAACCCTCAAAGAAGAAGAAGGAAAGAATGGATAGAAGGAAAAATAGGTTGGAAGACAAGGATGAACCATATTTTTAAAACCATATAAATTTCAATTTAAAATTTTATATTTACGATATTTTAAACATTTTATAATATGATAAATAGTCAATTGATTCAAATTTGATTGTTCGAAGTAAACAATATTTAAAACATTTTCATTATTTAGAAAAGTAAAATAAATGATCAAAATATCCTTGATACAATACTTTATCAAAATACTTTTATAACTCGATGTCTTAACAAGTTTACTTTCATTCCTATGGACTCTGGCTATGCGTTGATCAGGCGCAAAGCTAGAATTCTCTAGGTACTTGGTAGACTTGTTTCAACACCCAGTGAAAATACTAGAAAACTCTTTTTAAAAAACAGATATGGAAAGTACAATCCAAACAAATCAACCAAACCAAAACAGTTGTCTAACCATGGATCGTAGATACATAATGGTTACGCCAGGATACCCTAGGAAACAATCCGTATCCGTAAGCTTTCTCAGCCCTGCGAGTTACGCCATGATGACGAGTAGAATGCAGGATACACAATGGTTACGCCTGGATCCCCCAGAAAACAATCCGTACCCCAAGGCCAGCTCAGCCAGGCATTTGCGCTACTAATGCGACCTACACAGAGGATACACAATAGTTACGCCTGGATCCCTCAGGAAACAATCCGTACCCCTAGGCCATCTCAGCCGGGTAGTTGCGCTATGCAGCCGCGCTCATAAGACCATGGAGATTGCCATGGAATTCGATGGACACTAGGGTATCATATCCGAAAAACTCAAATCAGAGAGAATAATATCGATAGAATGAATCCACAATATGGCCACAAAGAGGATATCAAGCAGAAGGCACTTTCCATATCTTTACTTTGAAAATATGTATCATATAGTACCTTTCAAAATCGCTTTCAAATATCATACTTATATAGAGTCCATTATATATATGATTTCATTTCAAATCGAATACTTTACAAAATTAATAGTATATCAAATAGTTTCAAATCACTTCATACGTACACAAATCAATTTTTATATAAGTTCGATAACTCCCAAATCAAGTATTTAGTAAATCAGGGTTCTCAATTTCAATTCGTTTCAATAACGTTTCAGTTTCACAATCATATATGGTTTTGCCAAATCATTTCTTCCAAATTACATATACTCAATTTCAACATTTCTTAAAACAATAGATTTAGAAAATAATCCAAATTTCCAAATCAACAAAATTTAGGTCAAACAAATTCATTTCCATTTCAAACATATATCCACTTTCAAAAATCATGATACTTTCAAAGTTATAAATCTTTCGAAACCAAAATACTTGAAATCATTACACTTTGAAAATCATAACCTTTTGGATCATTCATTTGAAATCATAAAACATTCCTTTAATTCTTTACATTTCATGAATTTATTCAATTAAATCCATACCTAAAATTTATTCAATTAAATCCATACCTAAAATTTCAAATTTTAATTCACTTCAAACCATCAGTTTCAATTCAATTTAGTTTTTCAACAAAACCTTCAAACTATTTATTTCTATATGAAAAGTCCAATTTACCATTGGAAAGATTTTTATTCTATATATATACTTTATTCAAAACGTTTCAAATTTATATTTCATACCATAATAATTAAAAATAGTCTTATTTACTTCATTCGACAAACAGTTTCAAACTTATATAAATCATATTACTTTATACATTAATCATACAAAACTCAACCTATATTCTTTATCAAATACCTTATACCTTTCAACATTTCTTAGCCTTGAAAAGTTAATCTTGATTTGGAAGTGCTCGAACCTTCAAAATAGTCGAAGAAATCATATTTTCAATCCAAGAGTTGGAAATTACCAAGAAATTAGTAAACCAATTTCAAAGATAGGGTTATACCAAAACAAATCTGAATCTCAAGGACTGAACACCAACTTACTTTAAATTATTTCAAATACACACACACACACACACACACACACACACACACACACATATCTTTCGAATATCAAACCGTACTTCCGAATCTGAAATCAAAATTTGGTTTCACAAAATTCACTCACATAGCAATGCCACTAGAGTGGCCTCTCCCCCACTCAGAAACTCGAAAATTAATGTCGATGATGCATACATTCATCATCGAAATTATTTTCCAGTGACATAAGTAGGTTCTGGACTTTATTTTCTTAGAATCTCTTTGAAATCATTGGAATTCATTCGAATACATTTGAAACATTTCTTATTCGAAAAATATCTTTAAATCATATTATTATTATTTACATTTTCCAAACTCTTAAAACCATATTCAAAACACTGGAGTTCGATCCCTCGAGATTCAAATTCAAAACCCTTCGATTATAAACCATTTTATATAAGTAAATTCTTATAAAATTTTCAAAATTTCAAATACTTTCTAAATTTCAATTCTCATTTAAAAGATATATAATCCTTATCGAAAATATTTCACCTTTATATACAAAATAGGATCATCCTTATCAAAATAATAATTTCGATGTATGCACAAATTCCAAAATACAGCCAACCACAAATTTCCAAAGAATGATTCAAGGTTAGATTTCAAACAAACAGAGATTCGAATTTAGAGAAACTACAATGAAATAGAATTCCGGTTCGAAGATAAGCTCAAATGAAGATGAGATAATTAAATTACCAAATAGAAGATAGATAAGCCTATATTAATCGCCGGTGACCTTAAACGGTCAACCGTGACTTCAGGAATATAACCAATGTGGAAATCTAAGGCAAATCGACATTCGATCGCTAGAGATAGAATCCGGGTAGAGCAGGAGATAGCATCGTAAAACGAGGATATAGAAATATCCGGTGACTCAATGCCAACTTGTAAAGGAGTTTCACCCTTTTACAAATCATTCAAAGACTTGTGAAATCACCAATCTTTAGAGAGGTCATTCCAAAGTGGAGCTATGGATTGCTCCAAAAATCAAAGGAATACAAATAGGGAAGACAAGACTGGATTCCAGAACAATTGAAAGCGTTCAAAGTTCAAGGAATCCTAATCGATAAGAATCCTAATGAAGAGATTTTGAACAAGGTGGATACAGAGGGAATAAAGTTTAGAAAATCTTGGTTTCAAAATAAGAAAATTTTTATACCAAAATAATCTTTGAAAACCCTTTAAAAATCATTTGGAAATCATTTTATACTTCGAAAATACGTTCTCTCACAAAGAAAGGATTCTGAGATTGACTTCACTCATTGTAGGGTATTTCTACCCTATCTCTAATGAGTTTTTGCTCCGCAGGCTATGGTTTGCCTTAAAAACAAAGCTCTGATACCAATGTAACAATCCGATATTTTCAGCCATTCACATCCACACATACCGGACTTGAATTGCTCAAAATACCGCATTGTAAATAAATTTGGAGCAAATGAAATACAAATCACAGAATCACATACACAAAAATATTAGAGTAACTCGCAGCGGAAATTAAAATAACATAGTAGTTCATGAAGCTACTATAACAAACTCTCAAAACATAATACGTAATACCAGTCTGTAAAACATATACAATAGAAATCTCAAATACATAAAAGTTTATAAATACCAGAGATGAAATAGAATAACCAGCAATTCCTAGCTCTAGAAAAGAAATCCAAAGCTAAGCTGTAAATACTCAGGCTGACCCGAGCGTGAAGTAAAGCACAAAACACTCGAGTCAGGACATATATACTTATACAATGTAAATCAACTCAAGTGAACTGTAGTACTAATGTACAATAACTTAAAGGATGCTTGGAGTCGTCCATCCTTTAAGGATTAGTTAAACTATAAATGAAATACATCCCATGGTTAAAATTTCAAAATAGTAATTTATACTTTGAAATCAAATATCATATCAAAAATTCAATATCATTCAAACTCCATTTCAAAATACCATAATATCATATCTTTTCAAAACCATATTCATTTTTTTAAAATACCATTTCAACACACATTTCAAAATAGTTTGTATTTCAAAACAAATTACTTCATTTTAAATCGTAAAATGAAGTTATTATATTTAATAATTAAATTATTAAATTTCCAAAATTTTAATCTTTCAAAATTCATTTATTCACTTAAATTTATTAAAACAATGAAAATTCAACTTTCGCAGTATTTAGAAAAATGCTTCGGAAAGTTACTTTTAAAACAATTCAATTAACAAAAGGCAGCATTCAAAATACTGTAATAGGGTTACATTAATTCAAATAAAACCTTAGTTAAATTTAACAGTTATAGCACTTACAAAGTTCTATAATAGCCTTTAATTCAATTTAGCCATTTAGTTCGTTTATATTAACTACAACATTTACAAATGCTGTAATATCTTTTACTTTAGAAATAATAGCATTTCAAAATGCTGTTAATTAAATTCGAAAAATTCACTATACTTTCACAAACCATTAAATTTTTATTTAAACCCTTTCAAACTTATAAAATCGTATATTTTTCACTTTTATAACCATCATTTAATTTTCGTTAAATTCATGATTTTATCAAGTTAAATTTCCATTCAAAAATCAATATTTAATAATAATTCACTTATTAAATTTCAACATTCAATTTCAATTCATATAATTAAATTTTTAACTTAACACCTAAGCTTAAATTTCAAAATATAACTTATTTTCATTTTATTTACTTAACTTCAAAATTCACTTTTAAACAAACTCAAAATTTTCCAATTTAAGTTATATTTCAAAAATTCAACTCAATATTCATTTATTTCACATTTTTAATATTTCAAAATCCATTAATGTATTATAAAATCATTTTAAATTCATTTAATTCAAAATATCATAAATTTATCATATTTTCATATTAAATTTTAAATTCCATTTATAATTAAATCAAAATTTCCAAAATAACTTATATTTCAAATTTCCACTTTATCATTAATTTATTTCACTTATAAATTCTCAGAAAAATCAAAATACTTTACAAAATCATTTTCAATTAAGTTTAAATCAAAATATTATAATATTTACATTTCTAAAATATTTTAAAAATTTTAGAAAAATATATTTTAACCATGGGTCTGTATATCATTTTCCACCGTAGGTAAAGTGATATGGGTAATATATCATTTCAAGCTGTAATTTACAAAGAAAACCTGGGTTTCATCATTTCAAACCCACAGACCCAAGTAAAATGAAATAATTGAAAATCGTTCAGGCCTATCATTTCAGCCCATAATGATTTTCCCCTATTCTAAAGTCCGTTCGGGTATGTGTCATTTCAACCCATAGTGATTCTAATCTAAAGGGAACTTGCAGTGTGATAAACTGATATAAATAATAGAATAGCATTATATAACAATAACAGATGACATAACAAGTAAATAAGCATGGATGAACATCATATGATCATAACATAGCAGGTGTAACATGGTGATGCATTTTACAGATTCAAATGTGATCGGTTTACTAGTCATATAAGTATAAAACTGTCTGGTGAGAATAACTCACCGGTATAGGCTGGAGATGACAACTGAAACACATAAACAACAATCTTCAGAGGCACGAAAGAACGACAAAGATTCGAGTGGGAGAGCTAAATATTAATTTCCTTGAATACAATTCAAACAAAACAGTATAACTATCATAAGTTTTCAACTCAAAATACGATTAAACAATGCTAGAATTAACTGCATAAAACAAAGCTAAAAGCTTTTCACTTGCTTTCAACCTTCCTTATGCTCGGCCATAGGGTGGAATACATGGCTAAGGCATGGTTTTGATCTGGTTGTGGGTTCAATTGGGTCGGCCGAACATGTATGGTGATGGGGCAAAAGTATGGTGCATGTGAAACAACACAAAACAAGGCCATGACAAGGTTTCAATGCAATTCAAGGCCTCGGCCAAGGCACAGGTGGGCACGGCCTTCTCTGGTGGGGTCAGGGAATGACATGGAAGAGGTGTCAGGTCAGGCTGGAGGTGGTGGTGTAGGTGGCGGCCAAGGGGAAGTTGAAGGTGATGGAAGCATTGTGGTGCTCGGCTAGGTGGTATAGGTGAATCATTTTGCATTTGGTGATGGATCTACCACCAAGGGTGGCTCGGCTTGGGATGGACAATAAGGAGGAGGTGGTGTTGATGGGTTCCAATGGTGGTGGAGACGGCAAGGCTGAAGGAGGAGGCAAGGCCGAAACTAGAAGAGGAAGAAACAAGTGCAAATCAATATAAAACAATGAAAAAGTGAAATAGAAAAAGAAGATTTACCAAAGTTTTTGAACAAAGAAGAGGCCGAAATTTTTTTCCCAGGTTGGAGGTGAGCATTCACGTGTAAAAATGAAATGAGATAGTGGTCCCCTAAAGAGGGAGTGATATGTCAACAAAAATTGAATAAGTGTTGGTTGGAGTTGAAAAGGTAAGAATACAAAGAGGCTTTAAGAAATAAAGAGTCACAAAACCTTTCAAATTTCTCTTATTTCTTTTTATAATTATAAATAACTGAAATATATATATATATATATATATATAAATTCAGATAAAATACGAAATTTTAATAAATAAACAAAATATAAATAAACAAATATTAATTATATATAACTAAATTAAGAAAATAGCAAAGAAAATGAAAACTAGTCTTGAAAATTTAAAAATAAATGAGCTGAACTTTGGAAAAATTTTATGTTCTTGAAAAATATTTATAAATAAAGATAAGAACACAAAATAAAAATGCATTCACAAAAATAAATAAATAAATTTTAATTAAATATAATTTAAATGAAGAAAATAGCAGAAAAATGGAAACTAGTCTTTAAAAATAGCAAATAAATGCAATAAATTTTGGAAATTTTTTATTTTCACTTTAAAAATATTTATAAATGAAATAATACAAATAAAAAAACTAAGATAATTTCAAAATAAAATAAAGTCAAATTTAAATTATATTCAAAAATCTAGGGTTGTTACAAAGTCTCTTTTATAAATTTCAATCACTTATAAATTCTTTTTATTAATTTCTAACTATCCTTTACAAACTCATTGTAAATCCTTGAAACTATTTATAAAACTCCTTTTAATAAATCTATAAACCCATCTATAGATTACTTTATAAATACCTAAAAACTTTCATAAAACTCTTTTTGTACCATCCAAGTCTATTTATAAACTCTATTTATAAATCTCAAAAACATTTATAAATAAATAGTAACCATTTACTTAAAACATCGTTATAAAATAATTAATAATTTAACCCATTATTTAAAAACAAAACAATAAACCTTCAAACATGATTATAATAAATAAAGACAAATAACTTTTTATAATATTAAATATTAGTAAACACTTTTAAATATTACTAAATAGAAATAAAGACCCTTTAAAACATTATTAAACATTAGTTAAGCAACTTAAATCGTTACTAAATAATAGTTAAACAAATTTAAAACATTTCTGAAAACATTTAGAAAAGACAAATAATAAGGTTGGAGTAAATCAGAAATTAAATCATTTTAAAATAAAATATTTTCGAAAACCCAAATTTAGATTTTAAATCATTCTCCATCTCAAAACCAATTCCGAACATAGTATTTCAATATACAAATTTTGAAGCCAATAATTACCAAATGCTTAATCAATATTGTTATTGATTTTCTATCACTATATGATTTAAGTTGAACATATAACAATGTCATAACCAATAGTGTCAAACAATCAACTTTGATATTTAATGATTCATATAACAAGAATATTATTGAAAACAATTTAACAATGGTGAGGAATCCTGCTGGCTCCATTCAACATGTCCCCTTGTATCACAACTCACATATATATCAACACACATATATAAATAAAATCCAATAATGGTGAGGATTCAAGTTGGACCCCTCCAACATGTCCTCCTCCTATTGATTTCATATATTAACCGTTTTCGAAAGCGACAATTTATCAAATCCAAACAATCAACATATAATCATCTAAACATCCAATCAAAAATTTTATAACTATTGTTTCAATATCGTAGTATTATTTCGATTTACCAAAAAGGCGAGTTTAACTCGCCTTGATTCTAGTTATCGCCGAAGCGTTTCGGTTCGAATTAAAATCGAATAGGCATTCAATTTTAAAACAAATTACTAGCTCCAAATCCATTCAATCCAAATTTATAATGTACTTTTCGCTGATACGATTGCAACACAGCTCGTCATGTTCAAATCTTACCTCATATGAAGGAGTTATTGATTATATAGTATTCATGAATTAAATAATATTTTTCTTAATTACAATCATTAGCATTTTAATTACCATCATTAATTTCCTAATCCTGTGCTTAATCATGCTCATTTCCATGCTTCCAGGTCGTGCGAATTCCCCACCTTCGATCGCGTTTCCCATCGCCACCGCCACCTCTACAGGTATTCTTCGACCATCGTGAGTCAACCAAAGGTGGCCCCGACCACGTCGCACCTTAAGCTAGAGGTCCGACCCCTTAGCACCGCCGCAATTGCCTTTGAAATCCATAAATGCTGACATCGAATGGAGGCAGATCCATGCCATGTCGCTTCGCTAGTATCCATCTCCACTGTTCACCTCCTACGTCTTGGCCTCGCGCATGTTTTCCTAGTTGAAGTCGAAGCATGAAATGACATGAAATGGTTCCGTTCATCGTGGAACGTTGTATTGGTGGAGGAGAATTTACAAATTATCGAACGGAATCCCTCAGTTTTCTCACATTTAAATAGGGGTGATGGTATGGGTTAGAAAGTGAGCAAGGGTATGGCTACATTGGAGACGTATGGGATGGGTACTATGGTGTATGGCCATATGGTACTCTATTTATTTAAAAATGTCAACCCTAGACACTCAAAATTTCAAACCCCAATCGTGATGTGCCGACTGGCGTTTTATACTAAATACCCCTATTTCGAACTGAATGGAACTATTATCGAGACCTAATTTGATCATATATATAAATTAACTTGTAAAATTAAATTATATTATATTAGTTCTTGTAATTAATTCCTACACGTTTCAAGCTCGCACGATCAAACAATTCGTCCAATCATTATTAAATTCGATGACATGCAATATTTCACTATTACGGTTCCAATGGCACTGGTTTCGTCAAAATCCGAGATAGTGCCCTGGAATGATATTTTCACACGTTAATTAAAACGAATTTTTATTAAAAGCGTTTTAATCACTTTAATTATAAATTACAGTTTACATTAACCATTTATTTGAATTGAATTTAAATCAACTTTTCAAATCCATTTATTCAAATTAAATTTAAGATTCAATTATTTAATTAATTTTCGATGTTCAAATCACCATTCCAGAATTAAATTAATAATTCACATAACCAAATAAATCTTTATACCTTAAATTTAAGCTAATCGACTTATAAAACCAATATCTCAATACTTAAAATTAATTAAATATTCCAAATTCAAATGACTAAAATTATGGGTCGCTACATTCTTCCTCCTTGAAAGAATTTCATCCTTGAATTTATCAAGGTAAGAAAATGCCAATTTCCCATTAATTCTTCAAAAATCAATGTTGTAATATATTATAAAATTCTCTAAGCCTTTAAATTTACGAATTTTTTTGACAGCGTCTCCTTTGCACGGCTAGATCGAAACAACTACAAATCGCCACTACAAGCCCAAACCAAAAAAAGAAAACAAATACCAAGTGTCTCAATCATTAAACCATCAAACCAAACAATGATATAAACATGTACCTATTTGTCGTGCAACCAAATTCTATTTGTGAAACCAAAGGCATCAAACTAGCTTTTGCTTCTATATACCTGCATCTTGTTTGCCATAATATCCAATCATATAATTCATAATCATATTATTCATGTTCCAATGACAAATATTTAATTATGATATGCCCATAAGATGAACATATACCATCTGTACGGAATCAAATCCGATCGCTCACTCGATCACACAATTTCACTTCCGAACTAGTATCGTCCTATCGGCCACTCTATTGAGGACTCTGATCCTGTTCCTTGATTAGAAATTACATTCTTTTTGCATAGCCATATTATGATAGAAAATCCCAGAATCAATCAAAAATCCATATCAATTGTTCGCCGTCAAGAATCTAGTGAAAATCCTTATTCGGGCCGGTGTAATCACCTTGAATTCATGTGCTTGAATCTGGATCAAACAATTATGCAAATAAAATGATCCACATACATCCTGTGTGTTTATTCTTATTAGTTTCCTTAAACCTTAACAATTTCCTTTATTCACATTCAATTTAATATTGAAATCATTTATGAACCATTTCATAAATTTTTTAACTTAGGTTTATAAACACCTATAAACACAACTATGGTTTAACCTACACTTTAAAACTTAAGTTCCATAACCCTTCACTTTATACTAAATCCATTTTGAATTATCTCCTACAACATTGTTTACGTTCATACACATTCTATAATTATAACTTAAGTTTATATTCGTATAACACTCTTCTATATCCTAAAAGTATATACGCACTATTCAATTTTTTTTTATTTAACTCAAATGTCTAATAATTTTAAAGTTTACCATTTATTCACTATTTTTCTCAAATTTATAAGTTAGCAAAACTTCTTTTCTTATGTTTTTCTCAAAATACCTAGCTCAATTTTCCAATTTAACTCAGAATTTTTCGACCGTCCAAAATCGTTGAAAATTCCATTTTATTACAATAAATGAAAATTAACAAACAACACATCGCGCCAGATGCAAATCCAATCTACCCTAATGCATAGAGTATATGAATCCATATAATAACTTAATTGAAGATTTTAGAAGTAAACACCTGGATTTATAATTTGAAACCTTTTTGAAATAATATATATACATAACTCCTTTGTATATCAAATAATACTTTTAAAATTTAAACAATCTTTACTTGCCAAAACAAAACTTTTATAGTAAATCACTATGGTAGAAATCTATCATTTAGAAACTTGAAAATAAATACCGATGATGCTGCAGTCATCACCAAAATTATTTTCCAACGACCGAAGTGAGTTCAGAGCTTTCTATCTTCTTTTAAAACTTATTTGATATATTTCTATTTTTTGAAACCATTTAGAAATATTTATATTCAAAAACACTTCCGAATAATACTACTGTTATCTTTCAAATCTTTTAAAAAACAAATTCCAAAATTTAAAAATCCATTTCCAAACACACTAGGTTATAAATTCTCAAATTCTTAGTTTAAATCCATTTTTATTTTCAATCCCCATATGTAAATCATACTCATGAAATTCACATCCCCTATATAAAATCGTTTCCCAAAGATTACTTTGTTAAGTTATAACAAATGAATTTTATTTAAAACCAAACTCTAACCCAACATTATCTTCGAACGCCTTATAGTCAAATTGTGAAACTGAATTCACAAGGTTTTCGTTTTTCATGTTTCTCCAATCACTAATCTACCCAACCCATGTAGAAAAGGATAACCTGCTCCTAACCTAGCACAATAGTCAATGCACATAAACTGGTCAGACATGACTACCCAATTAACAACAATAGTTAATGCTTCTACTGGATGAGCATGACAAATTAAACAATAAACGATAATCACCGAATATTATCATTTTCCTAACAACTAGCGTGCCATATATAATATAATAATTTCTGAAAAATTATTCCTTTATGTATAAAATATAATCTAGGTAAAATTATTTCATTTACCCCATTTCAAAATCAATACCATGTCGAATTGCACTATTCAAGTGTTTGGAGATCTCTATCAATAATATTAATTACTCGTATTGACCATAATCTATAAGCCACTCAACAAATCGATTAACACAATATAAAACATTTTTACGTCACTAACAAATGCGTGCTCATACACACATACATACTTAAACTCATCCTAGGTTGCTATAGACCTATCTGTAATGAGTAATCCCCACCAAAGCCTAGGTGTTCGCTCAACCTGGCTCTGCTACCAATTGTAAGGACCTAGGCTTTTCAACCGTCAGTAGTGAGTACGCCCACCGTGGCATACATTGCTACTTCGAATCTGATTTTACGGTCAGCCTCTTGACCCATAGCCAACCCTTCAAGGCCTTATACTTCCCTCCAAGACATGTAAGGTAAGAGCCTCTTGCTCACCACCAAACACAAAGCAAGAACCCCTTACCATTTGTGAACCTCACCAACAAGATCTGATCCCCAAGCTCTACCGTATTCGCCTCCAAAACCCAAAAATGCCGACGTCGAACGGAGGCAGATCCATGCCATATTGCTTTGATAATCTCCATCTCCACCATTCATCTTCCATGTCTTGGCCTCTGCTTAGTTGAATTCGAAGCCTGAAATGACATGAAATAGTTACGATCGTCGTGGGACTTTGGATTGGAGGAGGAGAATTTAAAAATTATCGAACGGAATCCCCTAGTTTTCTCGTGTTTAAGTAGGAGAAATAATATGGGTTAGAATGTGGGCAAGGGTATGGATACAATGGCGAGGTATGGGCTGGGTACTATGGTGTATGGCCATGAGTATGGTATCATCTTTTTTTTAAAATGTCAACTATAGAAAGTCAAAATTTCGAACTCTAATCGTGGCGTGCTAAATGGCATTCTATACTAAATATCCCTATTTCTAACTAACTGAAACTTTTATCGAGATCTAATTTAATCATATACAGAAATTAGCTTATAAAATTAAATTATATTATATTAATTTCTATAATTATTTCCTACGCATTTCGAACTCGCACGATCAAACAATACGTCCAATCGTTATGAAATTCGACGATATATAATAATTCATTATTATGGTTCCAATAACATTGGTTTCGTCAAAATCCAAGACAGTGCCCCAGAATGATATTTTCACATGTTAATTAAAACAAATTAGTATTAAAACCATTTTAATCGCTTTAATTATAAATTTAAGTTTACATTAAACATTTATTATTTAAAATGAATTTAAATAATCTTTTCAAATCCATTTATTCAAATTAAATCTAAGATTCAATTATTTAAATAATTTTCGATATTCAGATCTCCATTCCAAAATTAAATTAAAAATTCATACATCTAAATAAATCCTTATATCTGAAATTTTAGCTAATTGACTTATAAAATCACTATCTCAATATTTAAAATTAATTAAATATTCATAATTCGAATGGCTAAAATTCTGGGTCGTTACAAAAATAAATTAAACAAGTCTTATATTTATTGAATGTCCTAGCTATGTAAAAAAAATCTGATGTTATACATATACTATTAAGATGAAGTATAGCATTGATGAATACGAACAAATTTTAAAGTGATTAATAACCATAAGTGGTGTTTTAGGAAAGGGTCATAAAATTAGGTAATGATTTTATGAAATAGTTCATAAATGATTTTAGTATTAAATGAAATATTACTGGTGTAAATAAATGTGAATTAAAAGAAAATTGGAGAATTAAGAAACCAATGGAGCAAAAACGTAAGTTACATGTAGATCATTTTATTCATATGACCGTCTCGATCTAGGTTCGAGTACACGATTTCAATACGATTTATACCAGTCCAAGTTAGGATTTTTTACTCGATTCTTAATGGTGAACACTAGATACGGATTTTTGATTTGATTCCAAAGTTTCCTGTCATAGTATGTGCCTATGCAAGGAGAACAAAGGTTTCTAATCAAGGAACTAGATTAGAGTCCGTGCTAGGAAAGTCGAGTGGGCGATACTAGTTCGGAAATGAAATTTGTACGATCGGGCAATATTACGTACGAATGGAATATGTACATCATATGGGCTTTAAATAAATTGAATGCTTTTGACTTTAGAAATGCAAGCTATATGGCGGATATCATTTTTAAGTGAGATGCAGGTTTATGGAGACAAAGGATAGTTGGATACTTTGGTTTCATGAGTAAAGTTTGATTGCTCGATAATTAGTACACATTTATATTGGGTTTTATGCCGTAGATATAGGCCATATTTAGGCTTTTGTTTTCTCTATTGGTTTAGGGCCACGTGACAAGTTGTGCTTTTTTCGATCGAACTGCGCAAAGGAGGTGCTACCAAATTTTTTCTAACTTTTAGAGACTTGGAAATTTAATAACCTATTTCAACTAATTTATTTCAAAAGCTTAAGGTTTAGAGACATTTTTCTTCCTTTGGGAATTTTGGACACGAAATTTTTTAAGGGGGAGAATTTAACAACCTAGAATTTTGTCATTTGATTTTGAATATTTAATTAATTTAAGATATTAAAATAATTGATTTTTAATATTTAAATTAAAATATAGTGATTATTTAAATATTAGAATTGTGAATTTAATATTTGAATAGTGAGTTAAATATTTGGATTTTGAATCGAATTTTAATTAAATGGATTTAATGGTCTTATTTAACTCCTTTTAACTAATAAATAATAATGGTGAATTTATTTTGTAAATTTATTTAAAATGATAAATAACAATAAATTCTATTTCTATTTTAATGACTTAACTTTTATCAACTTATTTTTATTTTAGTTTATTAGATTTTTTCATAATTTTTAATTGGGAAAATACTTAAATTTTCATTTGCCGATTTTTCGACAAAATGATGGTATTTTTTGTGATTTTACATAATATGATAACCGGTGTATAATATTGTTACTTTGGGACCATGTCGCATATTTGTGCACGATTGTATTTTTATTTTTTCATTTGCGATTTGTACTCGAACGAAATTTTGTGCAGCGAAATGCCGAAAATCTCGTTATAAACCCTAAACCAACACCTAACTTACTCAACACACTTACTTTATTTTCGTTAATTTCACTGTTCCATCCAATTTGTACTAGCAAGTTCAAAATCAAAAAAAGAAAAAGAAAATCAAACTTAAAAAATTAAAAACTCAAAATCTACTTAACTAAAAATTCCAAAGCAAGGATCTTTGGATCCGAAATGGAGAGATCTTTATGCTATATAAATTTTGTGGAGTTCAATGATGTTTTAGCATGCTCAACATAGCCATGGTCGAACTAGGGATTAATGGGGTTGGAGATTTAGGCATCGAGAGGTGAATCAAAGGGTAGCGTTGGACTTGGGGCAGCAAAGTGAGTGGATGGTTCGATTTTGGTGGGGTGTGGTTCTTGGAATCGAAATGCATCCTATGTAAGGACGTGAAGAATGAGGTGAACTCTGTTTTTGATGGGGTTGAGTGGAGTAGGGTGGTTGGGTGCAGATCAGAGCAGAGGCAAGGAGGAGTCCATAGGTAAAGTCGGTTCGAAGAATCATGGTGTGTAGCTTGAGCAAGGTTGTGCATATACATAGAGGAGGGTGGGTTCGTGTATAGGCTTGGAACAGATAATGGATTTGCATTTGAGAAGAAATATTAGGTATGGGTTTGGGTAATTAATGAATGTTGTTAGTAAATAAAGTAAAAAAAATTAGTTCCAGAACTTATAAATTGAATATCTCTCTCATACAAGATTCAATTGAGACGGGTCTTTTGCATTGTGCTTGTAATGGCGATAGCTATGCAATAGAACTAATTTATTTGAATTTGGAGCAAGTGAAATTTTAGAATAAAATCAAATGTCATTCGATTTTAGTTCAAATTTAGAACGCCTAAGCATCCATATTTATAGAGAAAGTAACTGGTTCTATTTTGAAAACTGAAAGTTGTGATAAATTTGGAGATGTATAAACGGTGTTTTAAAATATGAAATAAATTTTAAAAAGGAATTTTATAAATATAAAAGGAGATTTGTAAAAGAGTTATAAATAGAGATGTGTTTTATAAACAATTTTAAATGAATTTAGAGTTTTATAATTATATTTGGTGATCTACAAAAAGGAGTTTTATAATTATACTTTGAGGTTTATAAGAAAAATTTTATGAATGATATTTTACAGTAGGTACTTATAAATGATAATTGATAAAATAGATTTATAAATGAAGTTTTTATAAAGGAACTTATAAATGGAGCTATAAATATGAAAGAGTTTTTATAGAAAGGAGTTTTGTAAAAAGAAATGAGATGTGATTTGCAGAAATGATCATTTCAACTTACAATGGTATGGAAAGTGTTCTTTTCATACTTAACACCAAATTCCGAGGTATGAAAACTCGTGTCTACCTTGAGAATTAAGAATGTATGTCGTGGCAAGGATAGTTTTCTAACTTGTCCAATCTAACTGTTAATTGAGGGATGGTGCTATTTGAAATTGGAAAGTGGTGGTAAATATATATGGTATTGTTTTTTCATACGGTCTATTCACTTACACAAAAAATGTTTTGGGTTTATTATTTTCAATGTTCTTATTTAACATTTTTTTAACCCAAATAAGTAGGGTCTGAAAATGGAATCTTTCTTTAGATTTATAAAGTATGCTTATGCTGGTGAGATAAGTATTTGGTTATATTTTCTAAGCATTGGAAATGTAGTGTTTTGGGGATATTCTTATATTGTTAATATAAATATATAGAAAAGTTTTCTAAGTGTGAAAGGGAAATGTTTTTGGGAGTATACTTATATAATAAAGATAAGTATATTGATTTTTTTTCAAGTGTTAAATGGACTAAAGAGGATTTGTGAGTATGTCTTTGTAAATGTATTTAAATACAAGTATTTACAAAGTGGTTTAATTGATGGAATGATTTATTTAAAGAGGCTTAGTGGTTTCTTTGTGCTTAACCAGGCTTGGTTTAATCTCTAGTCGCATTGTTTGTTATTTGATAGTTAAATAACTGGCTTTTAAATCTTGGCCAGTTTTAAAATTGTCGTAGTCAGTTCAGAGAGACTGAGATTAGATTTATTATTTGAAAATCACTTTGAACCGGCATAAGCGTTCGAATGTGTAACAGCCCAAAGATGAAGAAATCAAAGATGAAGCTCTTTGAAGTGCAATGGCTGCTTGCTACTAAACTCAAGGGTGATTCTAAAATGGATATAGTAGAAGTAGTGCTTTTGGTTTATTCATATCCTAACAACTTGTCTGGATGAATGCTAGCATTGCATTGTTTCCTAGAGGACAACGTAGCATTACAAGTGGGATTCGCTAAAAATGTAAAACGTAGTTTCTAAACTCAACAACTGAGAATGACTAAAATATGGGATATGCTTCAGAGCTATTTGGTTCGATACCATTAGAGTATGTCATCACCCTTATATATATATATATATATATATATATATATATGGATTTGGTTATGCATGAGAACGCTCGAGAAAAGGTTGCTTTGCAACCGAGGTGGTGACATATTCGGTACTATCCAGTATGGGGTAGGCTGGTCCTGATTCGTAGGCGATCTAAGCGAGGCCCTCGGTACATATTCTAAAGGTGTACTATGGCAGGCGTTACCCTAGTGCATTATCATTATATGGAATCCATTCTTTAATAAGTGCCTTCAAACTTAGTTGTATACCTATTATATTGGAATTAATTAGTTCAATAATTTTAGCTATGATTCAATATTTATTTTAAATCCTAGACATTATTATAATACCAGAAGATTTCATATGAAATGGTTTGGTTATCGTAAGATAAAAACACACCCTTATTTATATGTGGCGTGGTCTTACGCTTTATTTTGAAATGTTTTATAACCTTAAAATCCATTTGTAGTGTGTTTATCATGCTGGTTTACCTAACTAATCTAGATTTTATTCTCTTTTGATGCTATGGTCAGTCTGAACATTCAGATCTAGTTATGGATGCTTTGGAGCTTCAGGAGACGAGCTGGATGCCTCCAAGCATATTTAGGTATCTTTATTTTCCCCATGGTTATTAGTTTTTATTTACCAATATCTGTGAGGACAGGCTTTTATAACTTTCCAGGCTAATGATAGACTTTTGTACCCTAATTGATATATGTATATTATAGTTTTTTTTATTTTGTAAAGATTTGTTGTACATTATATATTACTCATCATGATGTGAGATTCTATTATCTTTTTTCTTTCTTTTTCCTTAATAATCTGCCTTTCCAGTACAATGCTTGACATGTGAATGCCATTGATATATTAGTGTTGATTTTTAAGGGTCGAAATGTCGGGTCATTACAATTTGAGATGAGGTAGCATGAATAATTGTCTAAGTAATAACCTGAGGCTATTGAGCATAAAGCACGCTTAGTAGGTCATTTATCGTCCTTATGCGATAAGAGGATTTTTGAACTTGAGCAAACCGCCGGCTTTGTTTGCTAGTAATTTTGAGTGTTGTTAGGTACCGCTATATGATTGTTTCTCTGTATTGCTCATGTTGGATTTTTAAGGATGAATTTTTTTAGCGAGGGAGAAAGTAATGACCTGGAATTTCGGATACTTCGTATTTAAATATCTGAATTATTTAAGTATTTGAATCTTGGACTAAATGTTATTAAAGTGATTTTTACCTCCTTTTAAGTCATAATAATGATGGTAAACTTGTTTTAGAATAATATTCATAAAAATATATACTTTGAAGAAATGTCGATAACGTAACCAAAAATCATTCTAACGATAACAATTTTAACTCGTTAGAAGTTGTGCAATTTTTTTACATACATTAAAATGATTAGGAAATCAATAATGAAATAAAAATATTTTTTAGTTTGTGGAAAATAAAACATGATGATGTCATGGGAAGATATTTTGTGTAAAAGGGAAAAAGGGTAATTTGCAAGGGAAAATGAGATGTAAAGTTAAAAAGCATGCAAGACACATGAAGGGAGGTCTTCGGCTTGTGAAGGGGAGGATTTGGCATGTGTATTCACTGATACTTCACAAAATCTTGAAAATATCAAAAAGAATAAAAATGGCGGAAGTGGATTAGCACTAATTCACTTTGTCCTTCACTAATCTTTCTCTAGTTAGTTCAAATATCTTCCAAACTCTACCAAACTTTCACCAACACCTTATTAAGCTTATATCTGAAGTCAAAATGGAAGGAGTGAAGAGGATGGGGTAGTTCCATCATGGTCCTTGAGAAATGATGTTGAAGAGGAGGATTGTCTTGGCTTGAATGTGTTATTGGTGGTTCTTTATGCTTTTGGAGATGGTAGGAAGTGGTTTTTGAATTTGTAGGTGTTTGTGCTTGTGTTTGGTTTAGATCTAAGTGAGTTATCTAACTATCTTGTATGTATACACTATGTGTATATGTGTGTGCAAATATAAATTTAAAGTGATATTGACTAATAAAGGTATAAGCTTTGGACCGCTCTTGCTTTTGAAAGCAAACGACAACTTTATATTGTATAACATCACTTTTATTACTTTCTATAACATGTGATGTGGCCTTGACTTGAAATACCATGTTTTTTAAAAATTTTGCAATTAATTTAAAAGACATCCTATGGGGTTTATTTTCCATTTTAATAAGTATTATATGTGTACTTATTACTAGAAAAGAATTGGAGTTTAAAAGGTTTTGCAACTAGTCAAACAAATGGTTAAATTTTGGAGTAAAAGGGTCGCTATACGAACAATTAAGTAAACAACTTGTTTTTGGGAATTTTTGTGAATAAATTAAAAGATATCCTTAGGGGTTTCTTTCTTGATTTTTAAGTGTCCAAAGAGTAGTACTTAGTGTAAAAATTTCAAATCTTAAATCATTGTTTGGGTGGTGAAAAATGGTCGCAAAGTTCAAGCATTTCTATGTTATTCTTTATACAAGACTTTTAACGACATATTTTTCAGTATTTTAAAGTTGGCTTTAAGTTTAAATATATTTTAAATATTTTTTTATGAATTTTCAATGTAAAGAGGCTTTATAATATAAAACATGTTTTTCATCAAATAATAAATTAGTTATTTTAAATAGTATTTTACATGGATATTTAAAACCTATTTATAAGTATTTTTAAAGTATGTATGTATATATATGTATATGTATATATGTTGAGTTTGGAAAAGTAAGTTAGGTGTTTTGTAAAAGGATAAGAGGTAGTTTTGGATTATAATACTTATGTTATAATAAATGGTTTTGCAAAGTTATTAACAAGTATATTACCTTGTTTTATAAATGTAGACATACTTAGATATCTAAAAGAATGTTTTTATTTTTAAAGATAATAACCAGTATGGAATGGTTTTGGGTTTGTTGGAACAATGTGTCAACAACTTTCGTCTTTAACCCATTTTGATTATACTTATCAATGTAAATAGATCTTCAAAACAATGTTTTAAAGAATATCGTAAGTGAATGGTTTTAGGTTTGTAGTGACAATATTTAAGTAACATTAGTCTTAAACCTATTTGAAATAGATTTGTGAATATACTTATATCATTTTAGATAATTATATAAATGTTTTTTGAAGTACTAAAAGAGTACAAATAAGTACTAGAAATTGATAAATAGAGTTTTATTAGATAAAAAGAAGTTTTTACTAATAAAAGAGGTTTTAATTAACAAAAGTATTAATTAAGTAAAAAGGGAATAGAGGTCGCTTATGTGACTTAATCACGCTTTGTATTACTTGATTGTGTGTTGTGTGTTTACTCGTTTCTAGAAAACAGTTAGTCATGTACTAAGCACTAAAAGCCGATGACCTAGACTTATTTATCTATGAGAGTTAAGAATGAAGTGTCTAGGTACGGCTTTGATGCAACTAGTTCTCTAACATACTTAGCTTCACTCGTGACCAAGGGATAGCATAAGTTGAAAACTTCAAAAACATGATAAGTATATAAGACTTGGTTTCCATATGAGATCGTCTATTTTGAAATTGATAGTTGATTATTCGACCATCAAAATTGACCAAACTAACTTAGGAAGTATCTAAAAGTTTCACGGTTTCATAAGATTTAAGAAGCCACTATAAGGAGCACTGGTATGAAACGTCCCTGGCTTTATGAACATATATATACGAGATCCCCCACGGAGGCCTCTTCTTTATATATTGTTTGCTTACTTCTAAAAAACAAAAATTGAGTTTAACGTAATTCCATTGATTTGGTTTTAAAGATATCGTGATCGGTAAGTGTTTTACTTACCGAATACAACTTCAAACTAATATACAGATTCTATGTTTTGGAAGCAGTTGTGAAGTGGAATGCTATAAAGTTGAACTATCTATCCTAAGGTTAAGTCCAACGAAGAAGTCAGCGTTAGAATTCGTTGGAGGACTTATGCTGGAATCTATGGAGAGATTAATGATTTATTTGAGATGTCAAAATCCGTTTGGGTATTCGTGTTTTGTTCGAGTGATGAAGACTCATGTGAAAGATACATAACTTGGGGTTTAGCTGACCCATGACAAGATTGTATCACTCTATTTCTAGAGTATGCTTATCAATGCTGCATGCGGGAGGTGATGATATTTAGGATCACATGTTTTAGACGTGGACCGGTTATGCTTTCCTTATTGGTATATTCCATCTAGAGATATACGACGCTCGAATATTATTTTTAACCCTTGTGCCGAAGGCTAGCCTCAGTATAACTTAGGATGTCTCCATGGAAAATCCATTATGTGAACATACCTTAGCGGATTTGATTGTACCCTAAGTATTGCTGTGGTGCGATTAATGTAGGCACCAACAGCTATTTTCTAATTTATATTCTTCTCCATAGATGTTATTTATTGTATCACCTTTTGTACTTATTAGATGCTGGTTCTTTTGAGCGGGTAACCGTTGCGGAATTCCATGCAGTCTTAAAATTATTGTTATATGTGATCACATATTTCTTACTTTTTTCATGCCAGACTTAAATCTGACTCGTGGTTTTATATTTTCCTTATTTCTATAGGTGCTCTTTCGAGTAGTTTGGAAAAGGTAGGTTTTCGCTGATGTTCTTTGGAGCTCGATGAGACCGGTTGGATATTTCACCGATCATAGAATTCTTATTACCAATGCATTACTGTTATGTGTATATCAGCATTCGTGAGGACATGTTATAACTGTCCGGGATGATGATAACATTTAGAACTATAACTCTAAAATGCTTTACAGTGACAGTTTGTACCATTTTTTGATATTATAAGTTATCGTTCCACTGTGAGATTTTGATATCGTTCCTTCTTTCTTATTCTGTTTCGTTTTCTTTTTATCTTACTCTAACAATCTAACTTTTCGGCACTTAGATGCTTGGCACAGGAATATCGTAGATGTATTAGTGTTGACATTTGGGGGTCGAAAAGGCAAGGTGTTACATTAAGGCAAAAGTAACATCACTTAATTTTTTCAAGTCATAATAATGGAAGCATCCAACGCCATGATTATTTCGTAAAAAATATTTGGGTGTTCATGAGACGAAAAATATCACCAACAATTTTAGTGCTGGAAGGAGGGTCAATTTCACTTTCCTGCAAATTTTTCCTACATCTTCTTCAAATATAGTACAACACCAAGAGTCACACTGATTCCATCACTCCCCTTGCACTAGAACAATTTCACCTAACCTAACATCAAAAGCATAAACTGAGGTGAAAGCTTCTACAGGGCCCACCTTAGACCCTATCCTGGCCTTACTTTAGGCCTTCAATAACCAAATGAACCAACATATGAAGTGGTTTGAGAAAAATATGGCCCAACATACCGCTCTTAGGCCAACATCTCCTCAACCATCCACAACTCACTACCCTCACTCACGACTTGTTGGCTATGCAGCATGTGAGTAATAACAATGAAGTTGGCCAGGAAACCGATGCCAAACTCAATGGCAAAATCCAAGCTAATCTTCGGATCAAATCAAAGCCTGCAAACATTAACCCACTACTATAGAAAAAGCATGCCTAATCTTCTCTTGATGATGATGAAGTCACTTTGCTATATAGGGACGATTCGTCCCAGATGGAACCTAGGGAAGATGAGATCCGTCAATTGAAAGCTCATGTATAATAGGTAGCAAAGCTTTGCCAGCAAAACATCAAAGAAAAAAGGGAAGTGGGTTCTTCCTCATTCAGCGTGACCATCATAGAAATAGGTTTTCCCAACAACTTTAATGCCTCGTCGAATGACAAATTTGATGAAACCACCAACTTGGATGACCCCATTTGCACCTTCGAGTATTATATGGACATTTGGAAAGCACGGAGGATGGCTCCATGCAAGCTCTTCCTAGTTTTTCTAGTAGGTGCAGCCTCTAGATGGTTAAGGAGGTATGGACTGGGGGATGTCCATCTTTGCAATAGTTATCTGCTGATTTCTTGAGATAATTCAACTCGAGGGGAGAAGCCTCCCAAGACATAAACACCTTGTAATGCGTAAAGCACGGCGAGAGCAAAAGCTTGTGCAACTTCATATCATGCTTCAAATCAGAGGCGCTCCACAGCAGAATCACTAGTGAAAATGCACTACTAATGGCAGCTCACGCTGAGGTCAGATGAGGTACTGCCATGTTGGACAAAATAGAAAAAGGCTGTGTCATAGCTTGAAAATTTTATATGAGAGGGCTAGCGGCTATATAGAATAGAAGAGCTTAGATCTACAACATAGTCTTGAAGAACTTGTATCCCTTATGATAAGAATAGGAGGGCAGAAGGGTATCATCCACCTGCAAAACAATAGAAGGAGCTCGACTTCACAACAAAGGCACCCCTCACCCATACCCTTGGATAGAAATACAAAATGACTAGGACCGAGCTTACTTATATTGTACTGAATAAAGGGAAAAAGGCAAAGCAGAACCGAGGTAGAGGATACGGCTGCTTCCATAGAGCAAACAACCACCATACAAACAATTGCAGGCACCTAAAAAATGAGATAGAAAGGTTGATTCAAAAAGGTTACCTAGGAAGCTTCTTGAAAGTAAATAACGAAGAAAGGACAAGAACCTCACTCCGGATCCGAACGAATACCTAGTTGGAAACCCGTCCAATCTCATAGTCTCAATTCATGTGGGACCGCACTTCGATAGGAAGAGCAAGAAGGCACATGAGTGATATGTGTAGGAAGAAAAGTAGAACAAAGAACCATATTCAGTATAAAATAGCGACTTGCGTAGTATATAAATTTCACTACAGCTGATGCCTTCCGGGTTGTCTTCCCACATTAGGATCCACTTGTCATTACGGTGTAGATATCGAACTGCCCCATAAAGAAAGCCTTTTTGGATTTTGGCAATTTCATTAAAATCGTCTTCAAATCCACATATGACCGGATGAAGCTTTTAGAAAAAGTATTAAAGCCCAACCCTAAGCAAATTTATAGCTTCAACAATGCTGCAACTACTCCCATTGGGTCTACATGCTTACTTCTCACCACTCGAACCGTACCCCTCCACAAATCATTTTATGCAAGCTTCCTGGTCATCGATCTGCAGTCATTATGTAACACATTTTGGGAAGACCTACTGATTAACTTGAGGGCATTTATCTCTCAAAAGGATTTGCTCATGAAATTTCACACTACTGTTGAGATAGGATCAATTAGAGGAGAGTAATTGCTAGCTAGAAAATTATACAATGTAAACATCAACTCTAGCAGTAAAAACCACACTAGCAAAAAGTACCAAGAATGATGATGAAACAACCATTCTACAGCCACAACATCTGTAAGAAAAGAAAAAAAATATGCACATGGTTGGCACCGACAAATATAATTCAGTCTATGCGTAGTGCTACTCCGAAGAGGCTTAGATATAGGCATTCTCAGTCACCTCTCAACCCAAAGAGGAAAAAGAAAGCGAAATAGACCCAAGATTAGGGGAAATAAGGAAAGAGAAAAAGTCAGTGGATGACTTTTATTATACAAATAAGTCCCAAAAACCCTATAAAAATTATTAAGATAGGAAAAAATCTCAGCGCAGAAGCCAGAACTGAATCGATAGACTTCTTAAGGAAATCAGCAGATGTATTTGCTTGGGCACGTTCATACATGATAGGGATAGATCCAGCTATCATTTAGCATGCCCTCAACATTGACCCTAAAGCCCATCCGATTAGGAAAAACCGTAGAACCCAAGATCAGAAAAGGTATAACGCTCTGCATGAAGAAGTCAAGAAGATGAAAGCAAATGGATTAATCAGAGAAGTGCACTACCCAAAGTGGATCGTTAACCCAGTTCTTGTGAAGGAACCCAATGTAAAATGGAGGACCTGCATAGACTATACCAACTTCAACAAGGCCTGTCCAAAGGACAGTTTTTCCTTATCGAGGATTGATCAGTTGGAGGATGCAACTAGCGGACATGAACTGCTCTCATTCATGGACGCATATTCAGAATATAATCAGATAGAAATATTTGAACTAGATTAAGAACATACTAGTTTCTTGATGAACAAAGGTTTGTACTGCTACAAAGTCATACTATTTGGGCTCAAGCATGCTAGGGAAAGCTATTAGAGGTTGGTTAATATGATATTTTCAGAACAGATCGGCCAAAAAGTTGAGGTATATGTGGATGACATGCTAGTACGGTGAAGAGAAGCATCAAGTCATGTGTAAGACCTGGGAGAAATGTTTGAAGTCCCGATGCAGTAAATATGAAGTTGAACCCATTGAAATGTACCTTTTCTATTCAGTTAGGTAAGTTCCTAGGATACATAGTGAGTGCCCACGGTATTGAAGCAAACCTAAAGAAGATTGAAGCCATAAGGAAAATGGGAATCTCAACAAAACTAAAAGATCTCATGAGCCTAAATGATAGGGTAGCTGCTTTAAGCAGGTTCATCTCCAAAACAACTAATAAGTGCATATAGTTTTTTATTAGGTAAAGAAGGGATGACGATTCGGAAGGACTGAGGAGTTGGAAAGCTACATTCCCAAACCTAAAGGACCATCTGGTCAATGCTCCCATATTATCTAAACCAGTTATGGTTGAAGACTTATATGTGTACTTAGATGTAATTAATAAAGCTATTAGTGCTGCAGTGTTCGAGAGGAGGAGGGAACCTATGGGCCTATCTACTCCACAAGCACGCGTTAATTAGGAGTAAAGCTAAACTACTCAGCCATTGAAAAGCTAGCTTACAACTTTCTCCTCACGGGAAGAATGATGTGGCCCTACTTCCAAGCACATCCCATCAAGTTCCTCACCAAAAAACCACTAAGGCAAACGCTGTAGAAACCAAAGACATCAGCCCGCTTGCTAAAATAGGCAATGGAGCTCGTTTAATATGATATCACCTACTTTCTATGAAAATCAATTAAAGGACATGCACTAGAAGATTTCATCATGGAATGCACACTACATACCAAGTCCCAACCCAAGGAAGAAGTACCCTATAGTTTTGGAAACTATTTTTGGATGAACCTTCAAATGAAACGAGGAAGGAATTGGATATGTTTCGATTACTCTAGATAAGAATAAATTATATGGAGCGGTATAGCTTGGGAACAAGGCTAATATGGTGGAAATGAGGCTCTCCTCACGAGCTTGAGGATGGATCAGGTAATGAAGGGAGTGATTACCAATTAGTTGTGAACCAAGTGCAGGGCAATTACTTAACGAAGGAGCCAATTTTAACCAAATACATGGAACTTTCTTAAAAATCATTAGAGTAGTTCGAACAGTTTGGTATGTAACAAATTCTGCATGAGAATAACTCTTCTACGGATTCATTAGCTAAATTGGCATTTACAAAAGTGGCAAATGAAATGAAAGCGGTGCTAATAGGACATCAGGCAGAGCCAAGCATCACTGAAGTTAACCAGATACTGGTCATAACTAGGGCCCAATGGCCAATGATAGGGAGACTCAAGTCCAAGAAACAGAAGATAGTCGAGAGTAGCCCCTAATTGAGCCAATGCTTCAAAAGCAGAAGAGTATATATGGATGACCCCTATTAAGCAGTTTCTAATAAATGTGATCTTACCCCCTAATAGAAATAAATCCTGAAAGATAAGATATCAAGCTCCATATTACTCCTTCTTTGATGGCATATTATGCAGAGAGGATATTTTACCCTTATCTTATATGTGTTTCCAAAGAAGAAGGGATATTGATCATGAGAAAAGTACATGAAGGGCAGTATGGATATCACTTTAGAGGAGCCAAATTAGCAAAGAAGGCACTGAGGCATGGTTACTCCTAGCCTACTTCACTTCAAGTTGCGAAATAATTTGAGAGAAGATGTGACAGTTATCAAAGGTGTGCACATATCACAATACAGCCATTCCATGAGCTCATCCCAATCGATGTAATTTCATAGAGTCATTCGGTCTGAGTGCTACTGGCTAGCCCATGGCCATTTGACATATGGGGTATGGATTTTATAGGTCCACTTCTTATATATATCAAAGGGAGAGGTAAAGTATGCTATAGTGGCGAAAGACTACTTCACAAATGGGTAGAGGAAAAACCCTTAGCTATGATCACCACAAAGAAGATAGACATTTTGTGGTAAGAAGCATAATCACTAGGTTCAAGATCACCCACAAAATAATTTTTGATAATTGGACCCAATTTGAAAGTAGGGGTATATAGAGCTCTGCAAAAAGAATGGCATAATTAAAAAAATTCCTCCATCGCCCACTTACAAGCAAATGAAAAAGTTGAAGCAACAAAGAAAACTACCAAGAAGTTGCTTAAGAAATGACTGTAGAAGGCAAAAGGGAAATGAGCGAAGGAATTATCTTTGGAACTATGGGACTATAGAATCTAACTAGAACCCCAACCAGCCATTACCCCTTTTCTTTAACCTATGGATATGAAGCCATGCTCCCAATCGAAATGAAAGTCCATCACATAGAAGAATATCATACACAACAGAGAAAAACAGAGGGCTAAAAGAGGCTGCCCTCGATCTTATTCAAGAAAAAAGAAATGAGGCAGCATTCATATCCACCACATACCAAAAAAGGATGACAAAAAACTACAATGCTAGGTTCAAGGAAAGAAACTTCTACAAAGGAGATTAATTACTACGAAGAGTACTGGCTAACGCAAAATACCTAACGATGGAGCTCTAGGCCCAAATTGGGAAGGCCCTATGGTTATAGTGCAAGTCTTAGCTAATAGGGCACGCCGACTATCAAAACCTGATGGAAATCTAGTTCCGAGAACATGAAAATCAGAGCACCTTAGGCCTTATTTTGTATAATTTGCGTTACTTATGTAACAAACATTGTAATTATTATGAAAAGTAGTAACACAATGAACTGACATAGGGATACTAGATGGCCCAAATCGGTATAAAATCTCCCTATGTTAATTTCTCTAACATAGCTAATAACATTGGGTTGTACTATACAGAAACCGACTTTTTAGCTAAATAATCACACTAGACTAAAGATATTAGACGGCTTGGACCAGTGCAAAAAACCATGCGCATGAATTGAAAAGGTTGTAAATACATGATCCGACTTCATAGTCAAAATATAGTCCGCCCTCAAACGGTAGAGAAGACTGTGTTAATCGCACGAACATGAAACTACCACCAAAAAGTGGGGCAGGTCATGCCAAGCATCTAGCAAAACATGAATGCCAAAGGCTCAGTTCAAGAACCATGAATTACATATGGAAGTAATCAAAAATGGCAAGAAAGGATGATGCATGGAATGTAAAACAAACTACAAATCAGGTACAATTCCAAAAACAACATAAGGCTTGCTAGATAAACGATAAAAACCAAGATTTACTAATATTTATTGAAATCAACTCATGTGTGCATGATTCTTTGCATTAACATACACGTTATGAGTAAAGATAAAGTTATTATCATGCATAATTACATCAAAGGTAGAGTTCAAAACTTTGGAACTTAGAAAAAACAAACTGCATTACAGTCCAAGTCGCGCTTAAGGAAATTGCCAGCGAGATCTGTTGTCTCCCAATGATGAACATAGACTAGAACCGCTCCTTTCCTGAGAAGTCAATACCGTGCCTTTTTTTAGTAATTCTTTAGTTCATAAATTTTTTAATTGTAATAATCTTTAAATCTTATTCCAACTTCCTTCATCGGTAAATGACATAAGGATCGACATCCATTAGAGGGGAAGGAGTAGCATCAGGCTTCGACACGACATCGGGAGTCAAGAACGCAATAGGATCGTCTTCCGCACTGGTTTTCTTACCGATCTGAAGAGACAATTCTTTGACTCTTTCATTCAATACTTTGATTTTTCTTCGAATAAAGCCTTGTAAACACTTTCAGCATCTTTCAATAATCCATCCAGTTTAGCAACCTAGGTCAGAGCAGACTTGAGCTTTACTTCCAAGTCAAGAACCTCTGAGCCCTGACCAATAGAGGTGGGCTGAAAATAAAGCAAGCCAAAATAAACAAAATTAAAAGGAAGTGCAATCAAGCACGGAACTCATACTCCGCATAAAAAATTAATTTACACGATACCCCAATGAGTATATGCACAACCAAAAAGTATCCTACAACGTAAATTTACAGAAGTATCTAAAGTTATAGGATCCTAAAACACTGCATTAACTATTAAAAACACCTAGGAAATGTTGGCCAAGGTTGGGATTATCTTTCTTTGTTCATAATTGATACCTACCTAGTGGCTGATTGGATCCTCTGTAGTCACCTTAATCCCATATGTATTACAAAGGATGCTCAAGTCAAGCGCAGAATAGAGATAACTAAAAACGTTCATGGCCCGCTGTAAGGCAATCTGCCTTATCTTGCTCTTAACCTTCTCAACTTTAAGTTTCGCCGTAGGGACATCAATCCCATCCTGCCCAAGCGTGTCATCAGAGGATGCTACTGCATGGAGGGTGGCTTGAGCTTCCTACAGTAGATCTTCAAGCTCATAGATCTTGAACACGACATCTTTTATTATTTTCTCTAAAGTATCAATTAATTTGGCCCTAGTCTTCTTTGTGTTCCTTGAGAAGCAACCAAAATATTTAAGAGCATCCACCATCCATCCCTTCCTCTATAAGCGAGGAAATGGCTTAAGCCCCATCGCTCCATCTTTTTCTCATAGTGAGCTTCCATCTCCTTAAGTTTACCTTGAAAGTGTACTTCTAGTTCTTCTTCCACTCATCCACCAACGAGGGGTCCATAGCCATAGGGGGAGTGGGGGACACGTCTAAACTAGGCCCCTCTACCTCCTTTCTCTCGTTGACACCCTCCTCCTCTTTAATATGACAGGTAGTTTGAAGATTCATATCCTTTATAGTTTTTCTCAACTTCTTTCTCTCTACTTCGTAAACAATCCCATAGAGCGCCTCACCATCTTTCAAGGATTGCTGCAGTTCATTCACCTTTAAAATGGCAGCCTCAATCCTAATTTGCAACTTGACATTATATTGATATCAATGATTCAATGCATCTTTAGCTTCTCTAACCTCTGACAGGGCTTTCTTCAAGTCTTTCTCAAGCCTTTTATTGGTAAATGTTAGATGGTTATTCTCCTTCTCCAAGGCCGCAATTGAATTCGAGGCCACAACCTCAAACTCAGGCACACTTGTGTCATCCAGGCCATGAATGATGGGAACCAAGGGTACGTTGGATTCAATAGCTCTAGTAAACTCAGGTGAAGGCTCATGGGGACTAACCTAGTTAGGAGTAATTAAAATTTAAAAAGGAAACGAGAATACACAAAATTAATACTAAATAAAAACATATCTCATAAATGACATTATTATATGGTAAGCCGAACAAATTTGTATATAAGAAATGATAATGATAAGCAGCACTCAGTCCCTATATAAATTTCTAAGCTTATGCCTAAACCACTCTAAGTGAGGGCTATCAGGTGGGAAAGAGCCACTCTTTAAAGTATATTGCCAGCAATGCAGCACAAAATCAATAAGCGCTTCCTTTTCTTAAACTATCCAGTCAATCATTAGAGAGCAACCTTTGGGTTTCCTATTTAAGTCGTGTGAATGACTCATCTTACTCTTTTTCACAACTACTAATCACTGTCGTGCTATGACCAAGATGACCTATTTGGAGTGTGTCCATGCTTTCCTTCAAAAATTCAGTAAATATAACTTCCTTAAAAGAGGATAAAAAAACAAAGGAACGAAGATGATGCGATCATTCATAGTGCATAAAAAAAGTAGAATGAAAATGAAGGAAATTAGTCAAAAAAAAATTAAGTACCGAATTCATTTTTATTACATGTTAGGAAGTTTAAGACTTGAACACAAAACTTAGGTGATTACATGATCTTGAGAAGCTAAAGTGACCTCAAATGTCATAGATGTTGCATCCTTATTTGGCTACAGAGAAGCATTATGGAAGACGAAAGGAGAAGCATTTTTCACGGTTAGTTCTTCAGCCCTCTAGGCTCTATAGTAATCAATAGCATCTTGGATCCTTTTAGGGTCCTTTAGGAAGCTAATGTCCACCTCAATAAAGAATTGACGCTGAATTGAGGCGTATAGCTGGTAAAGCATGCGATAAGTAATCCGTGAAATATTTCTTTGAATTTCTTTAGAACCTTCTCCTTTTCCGCTAATTCATGACCCTTCAATCCAAGGCCTCTTCCGTAGCTTTCGCCACCCTTTCATCTTCGACTCGATAGGCCTTAAATTCTTCCTCAACTTTGGTCTTCTTAGAAGCGACCACAGTAAGGTCTAACTCGAGCTTGGCAATATGAGCAAAGGATACAAACTGATCGCCTTCTTCCTTCTTTTGCACCTCAAGAGCTAAAACTCCCAGCTGTTCAAAATACAAAGACAAGCAAGGAGTGATTAAGTAAACCATCGATCAATGAAGAAGGAAATGAAAACACTTATGTAAATCTAATATCTCTCCAACTCAGTAGTAGGTTCAGAGAAGGGAAGCTCGGTAATTGGAAGGGCTAAAGGAGAATGAGAAGTCGGGGGTTTTCCAGAGTGACCTTTCCAAACCTCTCAGCAAGGTGAGTAACGACACCCTTAGGCAGGGGAAGGTGACGGGTATGGGGGTCTTTGAGGGATTGAAGAGGAAGGAAAGGAAGTGCTTCTAAAGAAGGAGGGGGAGGAGGCACAATAGGTTTCTTAAGAGATTGGATAGAGGCCTCACCCCCATCATGCTTCCTCTTCCGATTTTTCTTCTTCGTTGCCACTATTTTTTAGGATCGAGAAATGTAGTCGTAAGATCACCAGCCATTTCACCTATACATAAGAGAAATCCCAAGCATAGTAAAATCTTCACAAGAATTGGGAGCGTAAAGTAATAATTATTTACTCTAATTTTTAGTAAACTATATCCCTATGTTCGTCCGAAATTGGGGGAACTTAAAAATGGAACGAGAAAAGTTCTGGTTTGGGCGTAGAAAATCATGCTTTTCCAGCATTGAATCAATGAAAAATAAATTCATTTTTCTCTCATTTTTGTGTAAACCCGGGATTCGGTTCCTATGGGACTCGTATAACTCAAAGCATGATCAGATCAACATGACAATTAGGGTATGTATGAAAGGAAGAAGAGAAGATATCGAAATTTGATATAAAGGAATATTGGTCGATTCATTTCTTGGTCTTATGAGGAACAGATGTAAGGATTGGCCTTTTGATTCAGGCATAATAAAATCTAACATCCCCTCTGAAGGACTTTTGTGAAAGTTGAACATAAATTGGAGCTCCCCATAGGTAGGAGGGGAACCTTCTCCATGTAAAGAATAAAAGTTGCAATAACAAGGGCGTAGGAAATGGTGGCAAGTTGGACAAGAACAAGGTTGATAATGGTTAACCGTTCGTGAAGAATCGAATTTATGCGTAAATAAAGCCCATATCGCATATGCTCAGAAGTGATGGAGACAAACCCATCGGGAGGGGTACGGGTGCATTCATGAGACTTGGGAACTCTAGCCCCATACCATTCAAACCCGAAACGATTCAAGATGTTGTAACGTCCCCTATTTTAAGGCCAAAACTAAATGCTACGAATGTTGCAGTCATCCATAGTTATTAATTTTCGATGACAAATGCGGCTATGTTAATCATTTTGAACATTATGTCAAGTAAAATTTCTTGTTTCATTTGACAACAAGATTTCAATTTCATTACATAATCCCAATACACGACCATGTTTAAAGAAAATATAATTATTACACATATTCCATAAGTGACATATGAACATGCTCCCTTGGATGATTAGAGTCAAATATCTGGCATTTAATACAACTTATCACCACAACATAAAAGTAGAATCAAAACACAACAGAAAATAGATATATAGCACATACTAGCTAGATTGCCTCCTACACGTCTTTGCAAGCTTATTCGTTTAAGGAAAACCTGAATAGCCCTTACTTTCGGCCTACTCAAATGAGTACCCAAGGGTTTAAGGGGAAAACAAAAACTTTGGGCCGGACTAAAAGTTTGGTGTGAATAATAATCTACCATCTCCAACTCAAACCAATAGATATCTAATGAGACCACGCCATTGTGTGGAATGGGTTTTTCCTCACCGGTACCCAATTAAACATCTTAACCATATACTATGCTCCTACATCCACAATGGTTATAATAGAATAATATGATAGTGCATAAACATTCCATATGTACTGGATTAACCATCCCCAATTTATTAGACTACTCATTTAAGTTCTTGTTGAATACTTGTCTTATATTCTTGTGCACTACCCTTCCACATTTTATTTTACTTTTACTAATATGGACTATCCATTCAAATTTTATCTTTGAAACCGATGCCACTATACGTCTCACATCTCATAGTTTTCTTAGGATGACTATGAACCCTTAAATTAACCAATTATAGGCTATCCTTCTTTGATATGATATAGACTATCCATTACACATCCCATAGTTTTCCTAGGATGACTTTGATCCCATCGCTTGGCCATTTAATTCACATTATCCATATGTTTCTATTTATCCCATGTTAACCACATGTTCTATATTAATCCATGCTATCCTCATGTCAACATTAATCCATACTGTCTACATGCAAAACTTATTTCTATTGGTGTCCCCAATTATGTTATTTCCTCTTAATTATTTAAATTTCATGGTGACGTACATCGATAACCCTAAAGGATTTCATGTCAAACTCATTAAGATATACCTTAGTGTCCCAAAGGTTCGAAATTATAATTTTACCAAAAATGGCTCTTCGCCTTTTATAAGCTTAACGTGTATTAGCTCGATATCTATCTTTTGTTGATGTAAAAGCATAAGGTTTTCCACCTATTAAAACTCGAAGACTAAACATGCGGCATCATGAGCCTCGATGACAATAAAGTCTTCAATCCTTATGATACATAGGTTATCCATCTATTTACAAACTCAAAGACTAGTTAAAGCTGGCATTGACAAGGATCGATATTAGTTTTAAAAGTGGTATAGAGTAAACTTGAGTTAAAGCGGCATAGGCACGATGACAATTTGAATGTGTCATAGAGTGGGCTCGATGACCATCTGGGTCCGCGAGGTTGAAACTCGATGTCACTTATAAAACGTCGAAGTTATAAAGGTTGGCGACTCATAAATCATATGCGGTGACATGCCTCTTTGTAAAAATACGGCACTTATGCGCATAGACATGCCCACCTTAAGGACCATCTCTCTATCTTTGCTACCATAAACTCAATGAGGTTCCAACCTAATTCGCTTCATGCCAAACTCGTTGACATCATGCCTATTAGTTCGTTCTGTGTTGATGACCATGAAGTGTGGTGAGATGTGGCTCAACATGGCCGACGTCGACATGATGTAATGGTAACTAACTTGAAAACTGCAATATTACTAAAAAAAGTGTTTCCTTTTCACCGAACCCCTATAATTTGTCAAAATCTTATTGCCTAATAAAAACTTCGCCAATTTATTTACAAAAAACTGCTACACCCTATTTCTAAGATCCAAAAAACTATTTTAAATAATTAATTACTGACCATAATTAATTAAACTTTATATTCATATTCTAGCATAAATAAGTCTCCCTAATTCAAAACTACATGGAAAATTTCCAAAATTCACATAAAATCAAACACATCATTTTATTTATCACATAAAAAATTTAGGTGTAAAATCATTATTTAATTATTTAAATCAAATAAAACCCAAAATTATTTCCTTTTCTCACTAAAAAATTCATAAAATATTTATTCAATCTAGGGAAAATATGGAATCAAAAAACCATCTCTAAAATGTTATTTTACATCACATATCTAAACTTCAAATCATTGGAGGATAAAAACATTGAATTTAACACCAAAAAAATTTAACTATTTCTAATTAATTCGAAAAATTCACATTAATCATTATTATATCCAAACAACGATTATTAGATCATAACTTGATCAATCAAACACGTGAGATTCTGGTATTACCCATAACCGAATCAAAACAAGGATTAAAGAGATGACAAGTGATATTATTACCTTAGATTAATGGTAGGAGTTTGAAATTTTGTGTTGCTTTGATTTCCTAAGCTTACTTCCGTTTGAATCCCTAAATTTCATCCTCCTTAGAATGCTTTAATGATCGGCCTAGATATCTCCTTTAGATTGTTTTATGAATGATGGAAAATGAGAATAGAATAAGGGGAAAGGGTTTAAGGTAAACATTTAATACATTCCTAAGTTACCCTTCTCATTCATTCTCCATTAGGTAAAAATTTTAAAACAATTTTACTTAGTTTATTAAGGTACAATCTAACTAAATTGCGCATATGTCATTCTCCTTAATTATTCACATTATTCTATTTAATCTTTTCAATTAAACATCCTGAATAATGTTAACTAAAAATTAGAAGTGTTATAGATGTTCTCTATATCTCATAGTTAGGTTATCTTGGATAGTTAAGGTAAAGAAAAAAGGGAAGAAGATGCCATAACAAGACAACAGGGTAAACTACCAACGACTGTTAAAGTGCAAAGGGAACAATAAAAGAAGGAAAACCCTAACTACGATTCAAAAGAGGAACAAGACTCAAAGAAAACAAGATTAGCAGCAGGAGTTCTTTACTTGTTCTCTTTGAAAGCCCGTAAAAGAATAAAAAAAGAAGAAGGGGAAAATATATATGTACCTGAATTTTAATTCTTGCCACACAATCGGAATTATGAAAAATATCCTAAATGTAAATTGATTAACAACAAGAAAGATAAGCTCAAGAGTCCAGATTACATGGAAAACAAAGAGACCAAATTTACAACTTTTCAAAGGATGGCTAATGGAGGGACGACATGTGTAGTTGAGCATTAAATGCAAAACTACTAAAAGACTTTTTCCTTCTTTTGAAACAAAAGGAGAGAAAAGATAGAAGTGTTGGGACACAGGAAGCAAATGAGAATAGAAACAAGTCCATACCCATCTACGATTGCTATAGACTTAAAAGGCAAGTGCTACACCCATATTTGATGAACGATGTCAAAGGACGCTTGATGTAACTATCAACCCCTAAGAACTACTCTCACCACAAGGGTTGAAATAAGGAAAAGAAACAAAAACGAAGTCCAGATGGCCGCACCAAGAAAATATGAAGCTGCGACAAGATCTAGGGACTGCATCCATAATAAAAGTCAAGCTGTGAAAAGGACGCACTAAAAAAATCTAGATAATGTTGCACCAAATCTGTAAAGACAAAACATAATGTAAAAAACTACGTTCCCAATTAATTATAGACTTAGCACTACAATACTGCATTGGAAACTTGAAGTACCCATAAGGTATGAGGGCTAATCCGAAAGCCTAATTGTCACTCCTAGCAATGTAAAACCATGGCACATCCTCTTAAGCATTTATACCTAAATAGAGATACACCGCAATCTTGATCTAATGATTGATAGTGGCAGGTCTGCGTCGTAATTTAGTATCAAAAAACAATAAGGAAGTGCCACTGTCTTGATGAGACAGAACATCGCCGCAATCCTACAAACTTTGACCTCAAACACAAAAACTCAAGGTATACAGTGATGGAAAGAAACTACTACACGACAAGGGCCAAACTTCACACCTCAAAGGAAAACCGAGAAGACCCAACTTCATCCCCAAGATCGTTAGATCTGACTCTAAGGAAAGAGCGATGGCACAATCCTCCAATGATTGAAAGCAGTTCAGAATAGAATCATTCAAAGCAACCACCCTTAAAGATGGTAGAACGATCTCGTCAGTCGAGCAATTCAACTTAACTCCAACCATCCCTAAATTGTGATGTGTTAACATCATAGAGTAGACGACACAGTACACCTTCAAAAGTTGCAGTGCGGTTCTAAGGGAAATGCATCATAACACTCATTGAAATAATGCAAAGTTCTAAAGTACCAATGAAGGTATAAGCTTTCCCTGAAAAGAAGGAAAGCGCCTCATTACCATCCCATTGACCTCTAGGAGTAGAACATAGTCTTGGTGCTTTGCAGAATCAGAAATGTACAAGCAATTCAAATATTGAGTTTTCCCACCTCAATCCAAAACACTCCCGCTTCAATTTCAAGTTTTCCACCTAAAGACAAAAATTCTACCGCTCAAACTACAATTTCCCGCCAAATGCCACATCAACAATCTATGCATATTAAACGAGATAGATGGTCAAAACGTGGCACAATCCAAGGGCGAAATTAAAAGAGCGTAAGAATGATGTTGAGAGTTCGCATGCATCTCTGCACTATAAATGGACACGGCACTGTTGGGGGAGTCCTTTTACACTTTACTCTTTGAGGAATATTGTAACAACCCTAATTTTGAGTAATATTATTTATGACATTTAACTAGATAAATTAAATGAAATAATGCAAGTTAGTTAAGGGATTGAGATTTGTATAATTTAAAAGGTAGTCGTGCCTAGTTAACTAATGAAGTAAATGGAATTAAAATGAAATAGGAAGGGGAAATTAGATAAGGGTAAAATAGGAATGAGTCATATTCATATACCTTAAGCCTTCATTCCATTTCATTTTAAATATTCACAAATTAAAATATAAACCTAGAGAGGTCGATCACCATTAAGGGAAGCAAGAAGAAAAGAAACTAAAAATCAAAAGAATAAAGCTTAATAAAACTTATTCAAGATCAAATCTCAACTCCTTAATAAAGCTTAAGGTAAATAATTGTTACATCTCATATTTTTGATGTTTCGCTTTCTAGAATCGGATTTGAATGTTTTTGCAAGTATATTTCCATGTTTTAAGTGTTACATATATATATATATAAATGCTTGTTGATGAATTATTCTTATTCATATATCCCTTTGGGGACATTCGATAAAAAATTATGCTTATTCATATTGATTTTATAACATGTTTTGAATTGAAAAACCTATCAAATAACATCCATATGCCTTGCGATTTTAATATATGGTTAGAAATGATATTTTAGAGAAGGATTTCATGTTTCATAATTTTCTGAATTAATGTGAATTTATTATTAATTTTCTAGCAATGAAAATGGGTTAATTGGGTTTAAAATTAACTACGACTAAATTATATTATTTTTGGATCAGAAATTTATATATGTTAGAAAATATATTAAAATTGATTTTTGAATTTTTTTAATAGAATTTTCCAAAGTGTTTTAATAAGTATATAAAGTTATTCAAAGTATAGAACTTTAATGTTTTATATATTTATAAAAACAGAAGGGGTATTTTGTAAATTATTTAAATTGTTCATCTCTGAAATTTCGGCAGCATCTTTAGAAAAGATTTTGGTGAAGAAAATAGGCAACTAATCATATGTTGACAAACAAGGCAAGTTAGTTGAAAAGAATTACTTTCAAACGATAAAAATCAGTTTTACTTTTTTTGCTGTTTCACCACTTTCGGCACCTAGCTTTCGACCATATACTTCTGCCTCCATCTCCGTCGAAACCAATGCACATGGAATCAAAGACTTGGTACGTAGTGAACTGGACAAAGCTGAAAGGTATCGGGTCGAAACAAAGTGTTCCAAAGGGGTTGAAGCCTTGCTTTGCTTTTCGAAGGAAACGAGCCTGCTTTCTTTTGAATAAGATGGCTTTCGACTTGGTCAGATTTTGACTTGGTCAAATTGATTTAAAGAAAGAGGCTTTTGAAATAGGTTGCGCTTTTGTTTTAAGTAAATGCTTTCGAAGGGGTCTGTGACAACCCGGATTTTTGATGGTCATTAATTGGTAATTAACTGGATTAAGCTTTTAGAAATACTTACTGATGAGTTGAACAAATAAAATTCTGATAAATAAATAAATATATATATATATATATATATATCTGGAAATAAGTATTAAGATAATAATCTTTTTATATAATTTAAATTTGCAAAACTTATATTTTTCAGATAAATTAAAAATGTGCTTTCTATTTACTATTGCTTATATATATATATATATAGATTTTAAATGAAACTATGATTTAAAATTATATATATATATATATATATCTTAAAAATAAATTGGATTTAAAAACTCTACATGCAAACACTAAGTATATATAGTTAATAATTAATGTATAAATGGGTTTTATATTATTTCTTTAAAAAGTTATATAGATATAAGTAAAAAGAAAAGGTATTAATGAAAATGTAAAAAAAAAAAATGCATTCAAAAAAACATTTGTAAGCTAAGTAACATGCAAATTACAAGTGTCATATTTAATTTATTTCCTTCATTTTAAAAATAATAAAACAAGGCTATATATTCATCTCTACTCCTACTCTTTCATGTCTTCTTTCATCTTCCAAAAACCAAAACCAGAGAAATAAAAACTAAATCAAACCCTTGCATATTTTAAAACTGAAGCAATTCAAACTCAACCAAAGAAGATCTGTAGCAAACCAAGTTTCCAGTTGCAAAAATTCAAGCTTTTAGTTTTCAAGATTAGAACAATCTCCAGATTTCAAAAGGCTTCTCTGTTAAAAAAAATATGTGAGTAAACTAGTCTTTAAAAAGCTTAAATCTATTTAAATCTTGATGCATGTGATAAATTTTTGAAGTAATGTTATGAAAATGTTTGCATGAATGTAAATATGCTTGCATGTATATATGTATGAAGATTTATTTTTGTGCATGTCGTGTGTGTGTGTATATATATTTACGCCTCTGTTCTATTTTTATAGATCCAAAACAAATTCAAAAATTGAAATCTCTTCACTCATTCTCTTATAGGTTATGATGTCTTAAAGTAATGTGTTTGAATTAACACAATCTTAATTTAAAAAATATTTTTAAGTATATACAGAAAGTAGTTTTAACTGGAAGAAAGAAATACAGTGAAATTTAAAGCATGTCAAAAATTCGAATTCCATGATTTCTTGAGTCACTTACATAATCTAAATCGATTTCGAAAACCATGATTTTAAAAATAGAATCAAGATTTTTAGGTTTGTTTTGGGTAGAATTATTGGGTTGAACGAAAAATGGGCTCTACTCAATTTCTGGCAATCGGTGAAGGGTGTAGTCTCGGGATCGTTGCTGAAGCATGCTTGTGGGTCAGGGGCCTTGGCAAAAATAGTCGGTGGATTTATCGATCACCGTGGAGGTCGATCAGCGTCGTTGTAGGGTTTTAGGACCTGTTTTGGTCGACGTCATTCTCGAGGCTAGTTTATCGACGAGGATGCATCGCGACTTAACCGGAGCAAGGGTAATAGGTGCATGGGTCTACGGTGAAGCTTTGATTGGAGTTTCGAACTTTCTAGCGACCTGAGGTGGCAACTCGAGTGTTTCTTGGGTGATCAGGTTCGTTCCAATGGAATTTGTTTGTGCTCGAATTTGTTTTCATGTTCGATTCTAGGTTTTGGTGGTCGGACTGTTAGAGAGGGCCATCGTCGATGGGTGGGTGGTAGCAGCGATGGGCGGAGCAACGGCGATTAGGTGTGTAGGTGCACACATATTTGTGTGTTAGTGTTATGTTTAGAATAGGGTAGAAATTCGGTTTGAATCGAGTTGGTATCGGGTGTACGTGAGTGTTTTAACAGTTGCAACAGGTTTTTAAACTAAAAAAACAAAGTTTAAAAAGAAAGGAGAAGAATGGAGGGTTGGCTCGGGTTTGGGTAGGGCGACAGCTAGGGTGGTCTCGGGTTTTCTGAAGTGTTTGGCAATTTTTTTTATTTTTTTTAAAAGTAAAACTAATCAAGTTATGAACAATTTTCTTATCCTATTTCTTTAAATAATATTGTTTTATTTAAATGTTAGATTGTTAAGGTGATATAATAATTTTTTAACTTAAACTACTTAAGTTGGAATATTTTATTATATGCTTATTATTTAATTAATTTTTAAGTTTATTTAATTAAATTAAATAGTGTAATTAAGTGGATACTTAAAGAAGAGCAAATGTATTAAGCAAAGGTCTTAAGTTATTTCACTTGTTAATAATAAATTAATTCCAAGGGTTTATTAAATAAAATTTAAGTGATAATTAAGTAAATGATTTAGATAAATGGGTTTATACTTTTAATTAATTAAGGTCTTAAGCAATTATGAATGATATTTAATTAATTCCAATAATTTATTAAAATAAAATAGATGGCTTGCAATTAATTAATAACAATTAAGAAGGGTTGTAGATATTTAATTTATTTTGTGTTAAATTAAATTAATTATAAGATGCGATATTAATTAATTTTGCTTATGGATGATTAACTATATTGAATGAATTGATTAATTAATATCTCTAGTCTAATAATCTGTGATGTTCTGTGATATGAAATGCTTTGGATTGAACTATTAATAAATGTGAGAAATTTATTTGAATAATTGTCTGTGTTGAATCTCTGAGTGAATATAACATTTTGAAGATAAATTGATTTATATTGGCTTAAAAGATGGCATTGGATTCGAAGAGATCGACGTCGGATATCAGCGATATCCGGAACCACTTCGATTAGCAATCTAAAATTCTTTATAGATTTGATTGTAAAACCAAATGGGCTAGAATGGAATAAACTAAGTGAACTTGGCCATTTAAACTAAGTAACGGTACTTAGATTTATTTTGTGGAATAAATGTTTGGCTATAGAAAGATAAGAGCTCGTATTGAGGTACAAGTTACCTTGGTTTTCAAAGAAGTTTATAACTTAGTATTTCAAGTTATATGGATTTACTCACATTGGTTTCCAACCTGACTCGAATGTTACTTTATTGTAATGCTCGGGTCAGACCATGCATTATAGATTTTCAGGTTAGGACATTCTAGAGCTCAGGAGGCGAGCTGGATGGCAGGAATGTATGGAGTATATTCCACGATATATTTGAGATTGTATTGATAGTAGTCAGGGTCAAGTTGTCACAATTATCCAGTTTATTTGTGGATGATTGTACTCTGATATATTGTCTGTAAATTGACAGTTATAGCTTTTTCTTTGTATAAATGCTATTATTTGATATTATATTTTGTTACGCTGTGATTATGAATTCTGTGCTTATTTGTTGTTTCTTCTCCTACCTCTTTTTCTTCTTTTCCCTAACAATCTGGAATTTCCGACGTTTGATCGCTCGGCACTCTATACAGTGAACGTATTAGTGTCGAATTTTCGGTTCGAAAAATTTCGGATCGTTACAGGGTTGAAACCACTACCTGCCGCCTTTTTACCTTTCGAAGCAGTACCTTCGAAAGGATGCCTTTGTTTTAAAAATTAAGGCCGCTTCTCCAACGCTTTCAAAGGGATGGGTTTCGACACCATCACTTCTTTATTTAGGAAATTTCTTTTGAAAGAGTTATTTTTGACTTAGTTCCTTTAAGACCCTTTTTGATATTTTGAAAGTTAAATCCAAAGGTTTTAAAGGAATGGTTTCCAATGGTTTCAAAAGGTTGTTCCATATATTTTAACTTTAACCCAATGCCTTCAAAAGGTTTGTTTTAAGTAGTATACTTTAATGTTTTCGACAGGTAACAAGAAAAGGTTTTGAAGAGGAGGCCTCCCAGAATTTTCGAAAGGTGTATATATAAGGTTTCAAAGGGGTGATTTTCCAGTGTTTTCAAAAGATTTACCTTAATGTTTAAATGGAAAGATTCCAATAGTTTCGAAAGGCGTATTTAAAGTGTTTAGAAGAGGATGTCTAAGGTTTATAAAGCTTCTAAAGAAGATGTTTTCAATGTTTTCGAAAGGACTATTCTCAATGATTTCAAAAGATATGTTCTGGCCTTTAGGCCTAAGGTTATAAAGTAAAGTAGTTTACTCATATCGAAAGGGGTACTTTGAATGGTTTTCGATCCCGAAAATTCCAGATAATTAGTGAAAAGAAGAAAGAGAAAGAAGAAGAAGAAGAAACAGAAACACCAAAATACAGAAAACCTCACATTCGCAGTGGATCAAAATATAATAATAAATAATATCAGCTTACAAAAGAATATTATATCTGTCGAATTACACTTTAATACAATCAGAGTCACAAATACACAGACATTGAATATACTCAATTATCATGTCACAGATACCCAGCAACATTATACTTTACAGCAGAAATATTCGATATGCTCTTGCCATCCAGCACCCTCCTGAGCTCCAGAACGTACCTACCTGAAAATCTGTAATACTCGGTCTGACCCGGGCTCGGGTCAGACCGAGTATTACAGATTTTCAGGTAAGGACGTTCTAGAGCTCAGGAGGCGAGCTGGAGGGCAGGAACGTATGGAATGTTTTCCGCTGTGATATGCTTTGTATAACTTGGACATGTTGTTTCAAACTGTACAGTGATTGGTGATAGTTGTAATTCTGATGTATAAAAATATAAGTGTATTGATACAGTTATTCTTCGTAAACTGTTATTATGTGATATTATATTTTGTTCCGCTGCAAATGTGAGGTTTCTGTAACTTGTTATTGTTTCTTCTTCTTTCTCTTTATTTCTTTTCCTTAACTATCCGGAAATTTTCTGGATCGAAAATTTCGGGTCGTTACAAAGGAGTACTTTCAATGGTTTTGAAAGAGATTATTTAAAGGTTTTAAACAAAGGTTTCGAATGTTTTCACCAACAACATATTAGGTAAAGCATATAACATGGCAAAGACATTTGCATAAAGCAAATAGTATATTTTCGTTGTATAAGTATGATTTGAAGGTTAAACCATTTTGAAAAGGTTTTTAAGGAAAATTTTAAAGGTATTTAAACCAAAGTAAAATGGCTCAAATAATTGTCCATCATATGGAACTGGTATAGGGTCATGCCCTGTACATTAGCTATTAGCTCCTAGTTAATTTGGTCCAAAATTCCAACGTGCAGAGCTTAGTCATAGGTAAGACTTAAATTATGGTTACACATAGAATGTAATATACATGTACAGCGAAGAAGGATAGGTTATTGGTAAGCACGAAAAACCATTAGGATCATGTGACCCTTGAAGAAATAAGTTCAAAACAGACCGTCCAGAAGTAAGTTTAACAGTTGTTAGATAATTTGTTTAGTTTGTCGTGTAGTCCCGAGTCAGTGAAAGGTTAGTAGTTAGCCAAACAAAACTACATTGTTTCGGATAGATGGTCCATTTATTACCTGTTTTTCAGTATATATGATATTTGCCATTATTGATATAATTAGATTGATTAACTGATTTCGTTGTAGGATTTTGATTTGCAAAAAATACGTTTTAAAGGGATATTAGTAAGAGGAAATTCAATCCGCTAAGCGGTGTGGTATCACTAAATATCAATAAAATTAGATGTAATGGTATTATTCACACCAGTATTTATTTTTTGACTCGAAGTTTATGTTTTCCCCTCAAACTCTCGGATACTCAAAATTAATTTGAGTGATTGAGAGTTTGGGTTTACAGGTTTAGTAGGAGGATGAATAAAGCATCCGAAGAGGAGCAGAAGGTTGATGTTAGTTATATTTAGGAGTTTCTATTTTTGTTTGTTCCGTGTGATATATTAAGACAATTATATCTATATAGTACTCTGGTCATCTAATAGGCATCTTCATATGTTGCTCTTGGCGTATTTATGTAATAGTAATATTTGATCTGAACCTGGAAAACGACTGGGATTATGTAATGAACTATGAAACTGGTTGTGTGAATTAATCAGAAAAGTTATTTTTTTTTTAAAATCTGTGATTTTGTTTCATATTCATGTGCTTTTGATATTATGGATACCATTAAAATTACCGTATTTTTTGGCTGTAAGTTAATACTATAGATGACTGTAGCTTCTATAGCGCTTAGCTTTGGGCCTCAAGATAGCGGATGTTACAACTTAGTATCAGATCATAGGTTTACGAAAAACTTTAAAATAAATTGATTTTTGAAGACATAATCCTAAGGAATTAGAGAAAGATCGGGGTATGGGATAACACTATAGTAACGTACTTGTATTACAATATATAAATATACGCTATATCTCCATTCTTCTATCTCTCTTAAGCTATTCTTTTGTATCTTATGAAGGCCGGGATGTAGATATGGACGCTGGAAGTGGAAGAGTTAACCTTGGTGGGGGAAGCACCATAACAAATGGAAATTCCAGACCAAATACAAGGAGGAACCAGGTCGGGCACATGCTGCAAATGTGGGCGCTGGAGTCCCGCAAGTGGACATGGGAGCAATGTATCAGTTCTTTGTCAACATGATGCAGGCGGGAATTGACGCTTGAGCAGTTGGAGGAGGGAACCAAGAAGCTCCAGTGGTGAATAACTATGTTATTCTGAGTTGAGATTATGCTCGGCTGGGAGAATAGTCGTTTATCGGTACCAAAGACACAATTAAAGTAGTAAACTACTTAATTCATTGCGAGAGGATTTTCACTGACTTAGGGCCCAATGATGAGCAAAAGAGAAGTCTTGCTTCTATACAGCTACAAGGAGCAGCACTGTATTGGTAGAACGGTGTTGCTGTTAGAGTCAACGAGGAGAATATTACTTAGGCTGAGTTCAGGAGGAAGCTCGAAGAAAGATTTATGTCTGAGATTTCTAAGTCCACTATGCTTAGAAAGTTTGTTGAGTTGGAGTAGGGGGATATGACTATGCTCGAGTATGCGACGAGGTTGGAGAAGCCAGCAAGATATGGCTGTGCTATAGTTGATACTTTGACTAAGAGGAATTAAAAGTTCATCCATGGGCTGAAGCTGAGCTTGCTAATGCTATGTTACCGAGGGATCTATGTGATGTTGTTATTGAGATGGCCTTGATGAATGAAGAGATGTAAGCTTTTCTTGAAAGAAATAAGGCCAAGGAAGCTCAAGGAAGGCAGAGTCGGAAGAGAAAGTTTTTCCACAAGAAAGGAGCTTAGAAGAGTAGAGCTGCTAAGAAGGGAAATGCAGAGGTGGTCTGTTACAAGTGTGACAAGAATGGACACTGTGCCCATGAATGCCAGACAGGCAAGGGGAAGAAAGCTAATAAGAAGAAAGGAATAAAGTGTTTTAGCTATGATCAGATTGAACACTATAAGAACCAGTGCAAGGAGCCAGCCAAGGATAGGAAAGGAAAAGTGTTTGCATTAGAACTAACTACCTCGAGACCGACAACACCGGAGAAAGGAAAAGCTGTATTGGGAGGTACGCTTTTGATTCATGGTGTATCAGTTAAGGTTCTATTTTATACCGGTGCATCGCATTCTTTTATATCTCATTGTTTGGTCGATAAGCATAACCTAGAACCCTTATACCTAGTTATTTCCTTAATGGTTGCAAATCCTATAGGAGGGTATGCGACACTTGGGATGAAGTGTGACCACTTAGAGTTTGAATTATTAGGTCATAACTTTGTTTGCAGTTTGCATGTGTTTGTTTGTATGGTTCGGAATTATTCTGGGTATGGATTGATTAAGTAAGTACCATGTTAGGATATTTTGTCATGATAGGAAAATATCGCTTAGGCACCCTAACTGTAGTGGTCGGTAGTATACTCCGTAGAAAACCCTAGTTTTGTGGTTAATGCCTTGTTGGGTGTTATGGAGTTAGAAGACGAGTTGAATCGAGTTTTCATTGTTAGAGAATTCTCATATGTCTTTGAACCTATAGTGGGATTTCCAACGAAACGAGCCATTGAGTTTTAGATAGATTTGGTATCAGGAGCCGAACTTTTGAGTAACCGCTAAGCAGAATGACACCTACCGAGATGAGGGAGCTGAAGGTGCAGTTGGTGGATTCGGAAGCCAAGAATTTTATCGGGCCAAGTAGTTTGCTTTGGGGAGCAGCCGCATTGTTTGCTAAGAAGCTGTATGGATCGTTAAGGTTGTATATCGATTATCGTAAGTTGAATGAGAAGACGATAAAGAATTGATATCTGTTGCTTATAATTGACGATTTGTTCAACCAGTTGAGTGGAGCTAGAGTATTTTTCCAGTTGGATTTAGCAACAGGGTTCCATCAGCTTAGAGTGGTAGAGGATAGTATTCCTTTGACGACGTTTAGAACTAGATATGGATTGTACGAATGGTTAGTAATGTCGTTCAGACTAATTAATGCGCCAGCATTCTTTGTGAATTCGATGAATCTAAATTTTCTGAGAGCACTTGGATAAGTTCATTTTTGTTTTCGTAGATGATATTTTGATATACTCTAAAGATGAAAGAGAGCATGAGGTTTATCTTAAAGTGGTGCTTGAGACGCTAATGTAGCATCAAAAAAGGCAAAGTTTTCAAACTGTCATTTCAGGAAGATAGAGTGAAGTTTCTTGGTCATGTAGTCTCAGAGAAAGGGTTATCTGTAGATCCGACTAAGATCAAAGCAATAGTTGAAAGAGAACTGAAACAGTGATTGAGATAAAGAGTTTTCTTGGACTTGCTGGATATTGATTCATCAAGGATTTCTCACGGGTAGCAGCACCTTTGACTAAGTTAACCAGAAAGGAGGTAAAGTTTGTGTGGTGTGACAAATATGAGAAAGCATTCCTTAAGTTAAAGAATTTGTTGACTAACACACCTATATTATTAATTCCAGACGAAAACCAAGAGTTGGTGGTGTATACTGATGCAGGTGGGACAAGATTGAGAGCTGTGTTGAGGTAGAAGGGTAAAGTTATTGCTGATGCATGGGTGAAGTAGTGTCCAAACTGTTAACAGGTAAAAGCCGAACATCAAAATCCAAGTGGGTCAATTCAGCCTTTAGCTATTACCAGTTTGGAACTGGGATTCTATCTCGATGAATTTTATGGATGGGTTGCCAAGGTCAAATAGAGGAAACGAAAGTATATGAGTCATAGTGAACAGGTTGACCAAAAGTTCCCATTTCATTCCACTTAAGTCAACCAGGATGGCACATTTTTTAGTTAAGTTGTTCATGAAGAATGTAGTTAGACTACATGGAATTCCTAGTAGTATAGTAAGTGATAGAGATTCCCTATTCATTGGCGAGTTCTAAAAGAGTCCATATGAGATTTTGGCTACCCAGCTCAAGACGAGTACCGCTGACCATCCGTAGACAGATGGGCAAATGGAAAGAGTTAACAAAATCTTAGAATATTTGTTAAGAGCTTATGTGCAAGATTTTGGTGGATCATGGGAAAACCATCTACATTTAGTCAAGTTTTTGTATAACAACAATTATCAGACTAGCATATGGATGACACCGTTTTTGAAGCTTTGTATGGAAGGCCATGTAAGTCTCCTGTTTGTTGGTTAGAGACCGAGGATATGTTGGTTCTTGGTTCGGATTTAGTCCAAGAAGCAGTAGAAAAAATTGAGTTAATTCGGGCTAGGATGAAGGAAGCTTATTCTAGGAAGATGAGCTACACCGATAGAAGACAGGAAGATTTAGAATTCTCAGTTGGAGATCATGTTTTGGTCAAAGTATCACAGATGAAAGGTGTAATTCAATTCGGGAAATTGGGAAAGTTGGCGCCGAGGTTCATTAGAACATTTCCCATCATAGAGAGGATTGAGAAACTCACATATAGAGTAGAGTTACCAAATAGTTTGGCAGGAGTCCACGTTGTTTTTCATATTTCTCATCTAAGGAAGTATATTCGAGATCCAGAGACTATTATAGCACCGACTGTAATACGACTTAGTAGTGGAACCAGATTTGACTATAGTTAGAAAAACAGTTGGTATAATCACGAGCGATGGGAAGAGGCTAAGGAACAAGACATTCAGATTAGTCAAGATCCAGTAAAGTGACGATGAGAGAGACTATACTTGGGAAACTGAGAGTAGGATTCGAGATACTTATCCAGACTTGTTTCATGGTATGTTTTACCTTTTTGATTGATTTTGATGAGTAATTTATCATGATTTTAAGGACGAAGTTCTTTAAGGAGACGAGTCTATAACAACCCTAATTTTGAGTAACATTATTTAGGATATTTAATTAGTTAAATTAAATGAAATAAAATAAGTTGGTTAAGGGATTGAGATTTGTATAATTTAAAGGGTAGCCGTGCCTAGTTAAACTAATGAAGTAAATGGAATTAAAATGAAATATGAAGGGGAAATTAGATAATGGTAAAATAGGAATGAATCATATTCATATAACCTAAGCCTTCATACCATTTTATTTTACATGTTCACAAATTAAAATCTAAACCTACAGAGGTCGACCACCATCAAGGGAAGCAAGAAGAAGAGAAGCTAAAAACCAAAAGAATAAAGCTTAATCAAACTTATTCATGATCAAATCTCAACTCCTTAACAAAGCTAAAGGTGAAAATTGTTACATCTCATATTTTAATGTTTTGGTTTGTAGAATCAGATCCAAATGTTTTTACAAGTATATTGCCAAGTTTTGAATGTTATATATATATATATATATATATATATATATATATGCTTGTTAATGAATTATGCAAATTCATATTGATTTTATAACATGTTTTGAATTGGAACCCCTATCAAATGATATCCATATTCCTTGCGATTTTAATATATAGTCAGAATGATATTTTAGAGAAGGGTTTCAAGTTTCATAATTTTCTAAATTAATATTGATTTATTATTAATTTTCTAAAGAAAATGGTAATTGGGTTTATGATTAATTACGACTAAATTATATAGTTTTTTGGCCATAATTTTATATATGTTAGAAAATATAATAATAATGATTTATGAGAATTTTTATAGAATTTTCCTTTGTGTTTTTATAAGTATATAAAATTATAAGGTATGGGACTTTAACGTTCTAATATTTACAAAAGGAGAAGGGGCATTTTGTAAATATTTTATCTCTGAAATTTTGGCAGCACTTTTAAAAAAGATTTTGGAAAATAAATGGGCAACCAATCATATGTTGACAAACCAGGCAGGTTAGTTAAAGAATTACTTTTAAAAGATAAAAATCAGTTTTACCTTTTTTCTGCTGTTTCGCTACTTTCGGCACCTAGCTTCCGACCATACACTTCCGCCTCCATCTCCATCGAAATCAATGCATATGGTATCAAAGGCTCGATATGCAGTGAATTGGACAAAGGCGAAAAGTATTGGGTCGACCCAAGTGGTTCCGAAGGGGTCGAACCTTCCTTTGCTTTCTAAAGAAAACGCGCCTTCTTTGCATTCGAATAAGATGACTATCAATTTAGTCAACTTTCGACTTGATCAAATTATTTTAAAGAAAGTGGCTTTCGAAATAGGTTGTGCTTTTGTTTTAAGTAAATGCTTTCGAAGGGGTCGAAACCCCTACCAGCCGCCTTTTTACCTTTCAAAGCAGTGCCTCCAAAAGGGTCCTTTTTTAAAAAAATTAGAGCCACTTCTCAAATGCTTTCGAAGCGATGGTTTTCGACACTATCTACTTCTTTACTTTGGAAATTGCTTTCAAAAGAGTTGCTTTCGATTTAGCTGCTTTAAGACCCTTTTTGATATTTTGAAAGTTAAACCCAAAGATTTTGAAAGGAATGGTTTCCAATGATTTTGAAAGGCTGTTCCACATATTTTAACTTGAACCCAATGCCTTCGAAAGGTTTATTTTAAATACTATACTTTATTGCTTTTGAAAGGTAACGAAAAAGGTTTCGAAGGGGGTGGTCCCCCCAGTATTTTTGAAAGGTGTATATATATAAGGTTTCAAAAGGGTGATTCTTTAGTGCTTTCGGAAGGTTTACTTTAGTATTTAAATGGAAAGATTCTAATGATTTCGAAAGGCATATTTAAAGTATTTAGAAGAGGATGTCTAAGGTTTATAAAGCTTCCGAAGAAGATGTATTAATGTTTTCAAAAGGATTACGGTTTATGGTTTTGAAAGGTATGCTCTGGCCTTTAGGCCTTAGGTTATAAAGTAAAGTCATTTACTTATATCGAAATGGGTACTTTCAATGGTTTAGAAAGAGGTACTTTTCATTGTTTCGTAAGAAATTATTTAAAGGTTTTAAACAAAGGTTTCGAATGTTTTCATCAATAATGTTTTGGGTAAAGCATATAACGTGGCAGGGAGATTTAAGTAAAGCAAATAGTATATTTTCCTTGTATAAGTATGATTTAAGGGGTTAAATCATTTTGAAAAGGTTTTTAAGGAAATTTTAAAAGGTAGTTAAGTAAAATGTGTTATCCTGCTTTTTTGTCAAAGCCATGGTTTCAACAAACTGATGGTTATTAGGATCAGAGATCGATCAAAAACCAAGCTATGATCAATACCCCCATAGTTGGACTGAGCTCCAATCAAGGCAAGGTCGATAAAGAATGATAAGCAAGGCTCGGTGAGGCAATATTTCGAATTTCAAGTCAATCGAAGTTCGTACGCTCAATTTATGAATGGATCAATATTCATGAAAATTGGATTCATATCCATACTTTCGTATCGATCACTGTGGCATTTGGTATAGATCGATCGATATTCGTATCGACACATCTCGTATTGATACATTTCGTATCGATCAGTTAACTCCAGGATGGATAGTGCATTTTGCATCTTGTTTCGGATCGATCACAGTGCTTATCTATCCAACTTAGATCAATACGAAGACATATACTTCACCAGAGCGCATCAGATCAATGCAAAGACAAGGGTGTTGGATGGGGATGAAAGCAGCAAGCACTCAGGAGCTATTTTGTATCGATCATGTTTCGTATTGATTGATATGGAACAACCAGGCAGGACGGAGCCTACACTTGCAAAGTCAAACTTGGATCGATCATATCTCACAATCTACACGTTGGAACTTCTTGACATTTGAAGAGCAAGGACTTTGCACATTCATCTTTCACCATGATCGATCCAAGTTGATTCTAACATGGGGATTGTCGATACAAAGGACTTATTGATCGATCCCAAAGCATGGAGGTAGGCCCCACTGATCTGCTTACGGGCGCATGTGGACCAAGGGACTTCTCTACCTGATTTTCAGTAAGATCTTTGCAGATCTCCATCTATAAATAGAGAGATCATGGCTCAATAAAAGGGATCTTCTCTCTGCTCTCCTTTATCTTCAAGCTTGGCTAAAATCTGCCTTTTTAGCTATTGAATAGTACTCCGTTGTAATTGTAATCATAGTATAAAGGAATATAAAGAAAAATCTTTAGGCCGGAGATAGCCGAACCACTATAAACTTCTTATGTTCATTACTTACTTTCTTTTATTTTCATTTGTTGTTTCTTAACTTTATTACTCTCTACATATAAATATCATAAGATCTGTGATTGGATCTACCTCGATATTGGTGCTTTCACACATTTAGGGTTAGTGACCAATTTTGACGCTAACACTTTGGCGCTTTAACTGAGAACTCTAGCACCCGCTGCTTTGAAAAATGATTGGGTATGAAGCTATAGTTAGGCAATGAGCTAGAGGGACAACACCAGAAAGAATCCATCAAGAGGGAAGTCAAGAGGCTTCCTCCTGAGCTGGAGCAGATCAGCCATCCATCTACATCACAAGGGATGAGACATAGACTATGATGAATTCCATGTAGGAACGGTTGCTGAAAAGGCAAGAGGAGATGATGCAGAATCTTCTCATACAGTTTGGACAGGCAGGAGCAGCAGGAGCTACCGGAGCACAGATCCACCGAGCTAGATCAGAAGGACTCAATAGACAATCAAATGGAGCAGTCCAACAGAGGGCAACCCCCAATCAGCAAAAAACTGCCAATTTGGATAGATCTAGACTTGGGGGCACACCCCTGTGTAATGTTGGACCTGCCATGGAGATAGCACAACATGAAGAGTATGTGCTAGATTTCCCTTGCGGACGTGTGAGGCAAGCTAAAGGAAATCAGGGACTGCCCTTAAATGACAATGACAGATTGGCAGAGATCATCAGACAAACCATACGTGGAGGATTGACGAAGAAGGATCTAGAGGATGTGAATAGAAGCACGTTCACCCCCAACATTAGAAATGCAAGGAACCCGCCAGACTTCAAGCTACCTATGTTGGACATGTACGACGGAAAGTCAGATCCAACCACACATACGATGAGATACATCCGGCACATGGAAGTCTTGGGGGCATCCAATGAGGTAATGGAAAGATGTTTTCCGTTATATCTAACTGATACTTTGGTTCAAGCAGCTGGATAATGCATGAACCGAGCTTGTTGAACGGTTCATGAGGCGAATCAGGGTCCACATCACAAGACCCAAAAATGTTATGACATTGGCGGCACTAAAGCAGAGGACCGAAGAGTCCTTGAGAGATTTTCTTACGATATTTAATGCAGTAGTGACATCGGTGGATCGGCCAGATCCATCCATGGTATTGATGGCGACTGTATCAAAAATAGCTGACAACACAGAATTCAAGGATTCACTAGCACAGGATCCACCATAGAACCTCGGGGAATTTTACCATGAGGTGGATAGGTTCTTGCGGCAAGAAGATGCATGGGCCAAAAAGAAAGATGTCAATGTTAATCAAGATGAGGAACCATCTGGAGGAGGGTCGAAGGCAAACAGTGGAAAAAGAAATGCTGTTGATAGCTCCAATGTACCGAAACAACCTAAGAGGGAACCAAGATTCTTCTCCTACACCAAACTGACTCAAACTCCTAAACGAATGTACTTGGAAAACTAGGGGCAGGTTCTCTACAGGAAGCCGATGAGGTGAGAGCCCACTGATAGTGAAAGGAGATCAGGAAGATATTGTGTGTTCCTTGACTTAAATAGGCATAATACAAATGATTGCAGGTATCTGAAAGATTTAATTGAAGATCATGTCAGGAATGGCTTGTTGTCACAGTACGTAAGAGCTCAGAGAGCAGAGGAAAAACAGGCACAACCCCCGCCTAAACCATCAGAAAATAGGAATAACACTAGATCTGGGTCATGCCTCATCATTAGTTGAGCGTGATGATAAGAGGAAGGTTTGGGACTTGAACCTTTACTAGATAACATGTTTTATCATTACGCTTCTCCAATAAAACGGTTATCACTTACACATGTACAGGATTACGAACAGTCCCTAGGCATGCTCTGAGATGATGATAAACTGTCACGCCCCGAAAGGCACAAACATTGCACTATTTGGACATTTATTTTCTTTATTTTCTGTGGACATTTTGAACTCTATTTATTTATTTGATTATGAACCCACTCGAACGTGGAATCTGATAATGATAATCCTAAAATCTCACCCAAATAGAAGAGATAAAATAATGTAAGCAAGCGCCGTCGTTAGAAACAACAAGTGGATTAGGTCTATCTAAAGCCATAAACGACACTCAATCACGAAAGATCACATTTTGCTTTGAACAAGCATTCGATCTCGAACGATCACCATCCACCATGAACGGTACTCTATCTCAAACAATCACCCTCTGCTTTCAACAACACTCGATCACGAAAGAGCATCCTCTGCTTTGAATAATCCTCGATCTCGGACGATCACTTTATGTCTTGAATGACATCCGATCTCGAATGATCATATTGTGCTTCGTACAACATTTGATCTTAAACGATTATGTCATGCCTTGAACGACATGCTATCTTGAATGATCTCACCTCGTCTTGAATGACACTCGACCACACACAGCCCTCGTCCGTCGTGGATGATTAGCGGTCGTGTAACGAAATTCGCATCCGCACATGTCGGACTTGAATTGCTCAAAATACCGAATTGTTAATTTAAATTTGGAAAATCTCAGAATATACAACAAATAAAACATAGAATCACAGACATAGAGTAATATAATGAAGTGGAAGCAAAGAATAGTAGTTCATGAAGCTACTATATGAATATATCAGAGTTAAACAAGATACAACAGAAGTAACAAGATAATAATCGAGTACAAAGCTGAATATATCATTGGAATCAACTGAATACTGAAGTTGAAATAGATAGCTGGATCGTCAAGCAAAGCTCCAACTCCGAAGTTGAGTCTCTAATGCTATATCACTCAGTCTGAACCGAGCATAAAGCAAAACAAAAAACACTCGAGTCAGGACATACATACTTGTACAATGTAAACCAACTCAAGTGAACAGTAGTATAAGGTACAAGTAACTTAAAAGATGCTTGGGACCACCCATCCTGTAAGGATCCGATAACTATTTACTATGTAGTAATTTTTAGGTATTATAATAATGTCTATAGTAAAATACACTTACTTTTAAATAGCGTTAAGGAGTTACCCAATCACCCCCTTAACATGTAATAGTCCCAGTAGTACATCCAGTATCATAGTTCCTCGTGATCGGGAAGCCACCAGAGGATACTCCACGGGCTATGGGAGAAAACCAAACTCGTACAAGACGCGCTAGGGTAGGTGACACGGCACAACTAGGCAATGCCAAGGTAGATATACCAATTATGCTTCCGGACCGATAGTACCGCGTAGCAGCTTCTACCACCCACCTCGAGCCACACACCCAAAATCAAAGGGCCCCAATCAATCACAAAGTAATAGAATGGTATCGAAGGAGTGTGTCCGACAAGAGGAGCTAGCTTCCTCATTAGCCCATCGATCGCTCCTGTTTTAGCCACCTTAAGCCAACTCAAGGGAGTCGGGTCCACGTATATACCTCAAAAGAACGCCGCCGCCATCCTACTTCATTCTGGAATCTCCACCGAGCACATGGTTGTTAAAGTGGTTTTCGGAGTTGGCATAGAGTACGACAACTTCTGTTCCCGGTCTCTTTAACAACTAAACGTTATTATAACCCATGGATATTTATTTAAAATCATTTCTATTGCAAAAACATTTAAAATCGCATACTGTTACATTCCAAAATAATATCCATTTTCAAAATTGGTAATATTTCCAAATCCATATACTTTCCAAAATAATATCCATTTTCTTTCCAAAATAATATCCATTCCAAAAATAGTAATAATATATCATTTAATTTCCAAGCCAAAACAACATATCCTTTAAATAAAACCCAAATTTCCACATCGCTGAATATTTCCTTCCATTTATTAACATGAAATATCATCTTACCACTTTATAAAGTAATATTCTTAAATCTTCAATTTCAATAGGTTTCAAATTTATACGTTTAAAGACAATTCTTAAATAAATACAACTTCAAATAATTTCTTTTCCAAAACCATAGTGCTTCCAAAGTTATAACAACTCCAACCAAAATACTTTGGAATCATAATACTTTGAAATCATAACAATTTAGAAATGTTATCATTTGAAAATCATACTACTTAAAATCACAACACTTTGGAAATGTTATTCTTTTGAAAATCATAATACTTAGAAAAATCATAACACTTAAAATGACCTTCATTTAAATCATTTAAATTCAATGTCAAATAATATTCATTTTAAAGTTGTAACATTTCTAAGTTTATTCATTCAATTATAAACTTTCCAAAAACATTGTATATTTCAGCCACACAAAAATTTCAATTTTTAGCCATTTTAACGTACAAAATCATATTTCTCACTTCAGAAAATATTCATTTGGATATCAATTAACTTATGATGTAATAAAATAATATCTTGTTAATAAATATCCAAATTTAACTAAAATTCATTTATAAGTCAAAATTACCCTATTTTACTTAACTTTTATTTTTAACAAATAACTTTACACTTTAGTTTAAAATATCCATCCCATAAATAAAATATTTCTATTACTGAATTTACTTAACTTTCATTTGAAAATTAAATTTTCACTTATCAAGTTAAGTCATCTTTAAGTTACATTTTTCCATTTAAATCATAATCATCTAAATTTTTTCAAAACATAACCATAAATAAATATTTCATCATGGTTAATATAAAAATCCAGTTCTCTTTATTAATCTATTCATTTAGCTATCAATTAACTATGACTTCAAGTTAAATAAATTTTATTACAAAAGGCCTAATTAAAATTATATTTCATTTTATCAGTTTAAAATGCAATATTTATTATACAAAACATGCTCATCTCATAAAGAAAAATTCATAACAATTACTAGGTTAGATTTAAAACTTCCATATTAAGTCAAATTCAATTATTAAGTTATTTATCATCAGTAAAGATCTTTAATTAAACTTAAAACCAATTATTAACTTATAAAAATTCAACTTATAGAAAAAATAATACACCTTTATAATTAAAGCATTAAATAAGCTTTTAAGTTGAAATTTCATATAATTATAAGACTCAAAATACTTAATAATCTTTTAGGAAAATATTATTTAAAAATACTTAATAAATTTTTAGGGAAAATATTATTAGAAAAATAACCATGGGCCTGTATAATATTTTCTAACCTAGGTCAAGCGATACGGATATGTATCATTTCAATCCATAAGTTAAAAAGAAAAAACCGGGTTCTATCATTTCAAACCCGCAATCTCAAGCAAAATAAATATAATAAAAAATCACTCGAGCCTATCATTTCAGCCCATAATAATTTTTCATGATTCTAAAGTCCATTCGGGTATGTATCATTTCAACCCATAGTGATAGGGAACTTGAGTGTGATAAACAGGAATAAAATAACAGTATAGAATGTAATATCATAACAGATGATGTAACAGATATATAAACAGCATTTAGCATCATATAAATATATACCACAGGCATATATGAACATAACATGTCAGTTTTACATATTCACTTGTCGACATTTCATACTTATAAAAGTACGTATGTCTACAATGAATAACTCACCTTTTAAAAGCTAGAATTGAAATTCAAACCCAAATCTAAACACGCAAAGCACGAAAAGGCACGACAAAGCACGACTATATTCTTTTGAGTGGATGAAGAGGCGGATCAAAATCTTGTACACAAACAATTATACAAACATAAGTGTATAATTCAACATACAAGAATATGAATCAAACAATCAACAATATGGATCAAAGGGACATAACCTTTTGATAAAACGAAGCAAGATGCAAACTTGAGTGAAAAGAGAGCCCAAAATCCACATCTTGTACATAACAAATAAAGCAAAAAAATGTCATAAACATAAGAACATGATCCAATACAAAGAATAGAGATTACAACAACGAAAAGATAGGAAATAAAATGACATAACCTTGATAAATCAAAGCAAGGTGATCAATACATGGCTTGGTTTGGTCAAAGTTTTGGTGATGTTGTCTTCATGGTGGTTACGCCTTGGATGGTGGGGGGAGGAGTGATGATGGTTGGTCATGGGGATGTGGTGGAGATGGTGAGGTCCGCAATAGCATGGAGGCCAAGCCACGCATGAAGACAAAGGAGAAAACAAAAGAAAATGGAAGAAGAAAGTAAGTAGAAGCCAGGGAAAATAACTTATGTAATTTTTTTTCTTTCTGGACGCAAATGATAAGAGATAAGGAATTGAGAAACTTTAGTACGTGATTGACAAAAAAGTGGCGGCTAGGTTAAAGGAATGAACGGCTAAGGTACGAAATAAAGAGGCTAGGCAATAAAGGCGAGAGTTTGAATGGTTTGGAAAATAAAAAGGCAACACTATAAAAACAAATAACTTGATGGATTTAATTAATTTTTTCCTTTGTTTGCACGCAATGAAAAGAGGAGTTTGAGGAACAATATGTACGTGATTGATAGGAGAAAATCATGGCTATTAATGTGGGAAGTAATTGGCTTGAAAAGGAGTAAATGCTAGGAAAACAAAAAGGAAAGAATTAAAGAGAAAGAAACCTACATATATTTTATTCTTAAATGCAAATGAAAAATGAGAACATAATGGGAAATAATTTTTTTACATGAATTGATAAAGTTTCTCACGGCTAATAGATGGAGTGTTTTGGAAGGCAAGCAAAGTAGTAAATGCTAGAAAACGGAAAAGGCATAAGTTAAGGAGAAAGAAACGTATATATTTATCCCTAATTGAAAATGAAAATGAGGAAATGAGATACTGAGAATATTTTGTGCTTGATTTGATACGGAAATACATGGCTAGAATAGGATGAATAGATAGGGTAAGAACTAAAGAGGCTAGGCAATTAAAAGCAAGAAATTAACGCATGTAACCTATGTCTCTCAAATTTCTCCAAGCCATTTATTTGCATAGATTTCTTTCTAGAAATGAAATGAGAGATCATAAAGATTTGATTCGTACGTGACTAGCAAGTGAAATACACAGCCAAAGGAAAAATGAACGGCTAAGGGGAAGTTTTGGATAGCAAGAAAAGGAAAAGTCTCATTTCGAATTAAAAAAAGAGCAACTTATGACCTTTGAATTTCCTAAACCATTTATCAAAAAAAACCAATCAAAAATCAAAAAAATAAAAATAAAAGTTAAACAAAATAAAATTAGAAAGATGAAAAATAGAAAATAGAAAATAAATTAGGGAAATGAACATAGGAAAAATAGAAAATAAAATATTAAAAGTTATTGCGTGTAAAACACTGTAATTTATCTAATTCAAAAAGTATAAATCAGAATTCAACGAAACAAAAAATAGAATTAATATTAAAATAAATACATTTTCAAAGAAAAAGATTAGAATTTTAAAATTCAAATTTAAAACTTTCAACTGTGGTCAAACTTTGACTTTCGGTTGACCAAATAAAAAATTTCAGAAGATGTTTATTTCATTGTATTTGGAAAATAAATTACAACCAAATTACAAACTTACATTGAAAAATTATAGAAATTCAATCTTAAATAATTTAAAAATTAAAGTGTTCAAATAAAAATTTAAATAAAATATCTATAAAACTATGGGTTGTTACACTCTCCCCCACTCAAAACTTTTCATACCCGAAAGGAACGAGGTAGGAGAATAGAAACGACCAGAAAGAAAATAGATTGAAAAACAATAAATTTTTAACCACATAAATTTAATTTAATTTAATAATTGATTTCATCCATTGAATTTCACTCAAGTTAAATCAATCTTAACTATTCTAACTTCATTGAATTTCATCCATTGAATTTCACTCAAGTTAAATCAATCTTAACTATTCTAACTTCATTATCTTATCCAGTTATCTTTAGTTAACAATTTCTAAAATCATAAATTTGCGTAGTCCTTTATTATAATCACATTTATTCAACCAATTTAATTCTTCTTTATTCCAAATTATTTTTTAAATTTATTCCATTTAATATATATATATATATATATATAATCACATGCATTAAGTATATTTACGTCTTCCATAACTTTTCGAATTTATTTATGAATTCCTTTAACACCATTCATATTGTATTTTGTTCAATTAAATTTTATTCTATTTACCTCTATTAACCTTGTATAAGTAAAATTTAAGTGTATAACATTTATTATAACAACTCAAATTTTATTTATAAAATCCCCTTTTTATTGTATATTATCCAATTACATTGTTAACTTCTAATAATTAAGGTAAGTTATATTGGAATGCAAAAGAATATTATACAAATAAAATTTTCTTAATCCAATTATCCAAGCTTACATATTTATTCATAATTTTGATTTCACTTTATGGTTGACATTATCCTTTTAAGACGAAGTTTAAGAATTAGATTTTCGATTAACTTCAAACTTTTTTAGAGATAAATAATTATATATACATAATATATATCAAATCAAATTTTAACTCATATGTCAAATTTTTATAAATCAAGTCATATTTTAGAAAATTCAAACCTATTTAATTCTCCAAAGCAAAACTATAGAATAGTCTCTTTACTTCGAAACTCGAAATGAATGTCGATGATGCTGTAGTCATCATCGAAATTATTTTGTAGTGGCAAAGAAAAGAGCACTGATTTACAAATAAAAAATTCTACTTGAAATGCTTTAAATAATACACCCTTTTAAAACTTTAAACACAAAGTTTAAAACCATCGGAAATTAAATTCTTAGTTCCTTGTTTTAAATTCATTTAAATTTCCAAATCAATTTATTCCCATGTTTAATAGTTCAATTATTTATATATGAAACAAAAGCTAATGGTTACAAGCTATACACAAAGTTAATTATTATTTTTCAACATCCAATTCAATTAACTATTTAAATTTAGGAAATTTTACTTATATGCATATACAATATAATGATACAAAATTTATCCATTTACCAAGTTGGAAACAATATGGTGTCAGTTTGCTATGTTCAAGTGTTTTGGAGATCCTATCGATAGTGTTGATCAGACGAATCGATTGACAACCCAAATCAACATCAACAACTCAAACAAACACCATATAGAGCATTTAAATATAGATTTATAAATACACTCCACCGGAACAGATTTTCAAAGTAAGGATATAGATTCAAATTTGATTAACTCAGATCAAAGAAAATTTTGATTTGAGGATAAGTTGGAACAAAAGATAAGATGATTAACTAACCAAATAAGGAAATGGATGAGCTTATATAAATCGCGGGCAATCTTAACCGGGTCAACCACGACATCAAGAATTAGATCGATGTGGAATTCTAAGGCAAATCTACATTCGATCTCAAGAGATAAAATTTGGATAACAAAGATACTTGCATATAACCGAGGATATATAGAAATCTTCGGTGAATCAATGCCAATCGTAAAGGAGTTTCACCCGTTTACAAGTCATTTAGTGGAGCTATGGAATGCTCTAGAATTCAGAAGAATACAAATAGTGAGGGGCAAGAATGGATTTCGAAACCGAGGGAATGTTTCGAAATTCAAAAGAGATCGAGTCAAAAGGAAGAGATTCAAGCTCGAATGAAAGTGATTCTGTAAATAAACTTACCATATATGCTAAGTTTGCCTAGAGCCAAAGCTCAGATACCAACTGTAACGACTTGATATTTTCAACCATTCGCATACGCACATGTCGGACTTGAATTGCTCAAAATACCCAATCGTTAGTTTAAATTTGGCAAATATCAGAATATACAGCAGATAAAACATAGAATTACAGACACAGACTAATATAATGCAGCGGAAGCAAAGGGATAGTAGTTCATGAAGCTACTATATAAATACATCAGAGTTAAACAAGATACAACAGAAGTAACAAGATAATAATCTAGTACAAAGCTGAATACATCACTGGAATCAATCGAATACTGAAGTTGAAATAGATAGCTTGATCTTCAAGCAAAGCTCCAACTCCAAAGGTTAGTCTCTAATGCTGTATCACTCAGTCTGACCTGAGCTTAAACAAAACACAAAATACTCGAGTCAGGACATACATACTTATACAATGTAAACCAACTCAAGTGAACTGTAATATAAGGTACAAGTAACTTAAAGGATGCTTGGAACCGCCCATCCTCTAAGGATCCGTTAAACTATTTACTATGTAGTAATAGCTATTATAATAATGTCTATAGTAAATAATATTACTTTTAAATAGCGTTAAGGAGTTAACCCATCTCCCCCTTAACGCGTAATAGTCCCAGTAGTCCATCAGCATCATAGTTTCTCCTGATCGGGAAATCACCAGAGGACACTCCTCGGGCTACGGGAGAAAACCAAACTTGTACAAGGCGTGCTAGGGTAGGTGACATAGCACAACTAGGCAATCCATGGTAGATATGCCAATTACGCTTCTGGACCGGTGGTAACGCGTAGCAGCTACTACCGCCCACCTCGAGCCACACCTCCAAAATAAAAGGGCCCCAATCAATCACAAAGTAATAGAATGGTATCGAAGGAATGTGTCCGACAATAGGAGCTAGCTTCCTTATTAGCACGTCGATCGCTTCTGTTTTAGCCACCTTAAGCCAACTCACGGGAGTTGGGTCCACATATATACCATAAAAGAACGACGCCACTATCCTACTTCATTTTGGAATTTCCATCACGTACACGGTTGTTAAAGTGGTTTTCGGAGTTGCCAGAGAGTATGACAACTTCCGATCTTGGTCTCTTTAACAACTAAACTTTATTATAACCCATGGATATTTATTTAAAATCATTTCTATTCCACAACCATTTTAAATCGCATACTATTACTTTCCAAAATAATATCTTTTTTCAAAATTGGTAATACTTTCAAATCCATATACTTTCCAAAATAATATCCATTTTCTTTCCAAAATAATATCCATTCCCAAAATGATAATAATATATCATTTAAATCTAAAACAAATCAATATATCCTTTAAATAAAATCCAAATTTCTGCATCGCTGAATATTTCCTTCCATTTGTTAACTTGAAATATCATCTTACCACTTTATAAAGTCATATTCTTAAATCTTCAATTTCAATAGGTTTCAAATTTATATGTTTAAAGACAATTCTTAATTAAATACAACTTCAAATAATTTCTTTTCCAATACCATAGTGCTTCCAAAGTTATAATAACTCCAACCAAAATACTTTGGAATCATAATACTTTGAAATCATAACAATTTAGAAATGTTATCGTTTAGAAATCATACTACTTAAAATCACAACACTTTGGAAATATTATTCTTTTGAAAATCATAATATGTAGAAAAATCCTAACACTTAAAACGACCTTCATTTAAACCATTTAAATTCAATGTAAAATAATATTCATTTTAAAGTTGTAACATTTTGTAACGTTCGCGGATTTTCGTCTCTCGAAAATTCGACATCGACACTCACTTTATCGACTGCCGAGAAATCAAAGGCCGAAAACCGAGATGTTATGGGTTTTAAAAAGAAAAGAAAAGAAAGAAGAGAGAAAAAGAAGAAAGAAAAAGAAAAATAGAGGGAAAAGAAGATAGACAATTTTTTTTAGAAAACAGAGAATTAGAAAAACAGAAGATAGAAGAATTTTAAAAACAGAACAACATCAGAATCTCACATTTCGCAGCGGAACAACATATAATAATAAATGAATAATCTTTAAACAAAGAACTATATCAGTTATTACATTACATTTCATTACATCATATCATATCATCAGAGTGTACAACAACATACAACAATAAACAGTGCAGCGGAAAAAGAAATACTATATAAACTAGTAATACGCCATGCCATCCAGCTTGCCTCCAGCAACTCCAGAATATCCAGAATATCCTGATAAACCTAACTCTTAACTGCCCGTGTGGAAATTGGTGGGCACCCAGAGTTTAGGAAGGAAAACAATAAACTCCAAGTCAGTCATGTGACTGGTGTGAGAACTCAAAACAGTTTATTTATCTTTAAAATCAAAATGGAGGAATATTTTTAAAATTCAATTCGCAATGCTTTTAAAAATGTAACTACCATAAGACCTCCCACCACACACACAATGCAAACGCAGACTTGGAGGAGATTTCTTCTTATGTTAGTCAAAGATGCTTCTACGCAAAAATCAAATCAATTTTGATATTATTATTAGTGCATAGTGTAGAACAAATCCTTTCGAAAGTAAAGATATAAATCATAGCCAGCATAGGTACCATTATATTATGCCTACTATAGCTACCATATTAGATGGCAGGTTCTACAACTAAAACCGTACAAGTTCGTATTGTTTCTTTGGATTTCCAACAAATGGTCAGGCCAAGGAACTTCCTACTGCCACATGGAAACGCCTCTGGCTGGACGTCCCCGAGAACTTAACCAGCTCTCTGCCAACACAAGGCCGGGTTACCTTTATCACTAGGTAACTACTACACGAATATGGCATCCCCCGGTCCCATCGGACCTTTAACCGAGCGCTCGTCACCAACAACACCACACAGAAAAAGATATAGTGTATCAACATGAGTAAGTATCTGGGCTCCATACCATGATACCACCCTTTCCAGAAGGAAATGCACATACCCTAAAGGGAGCTACCCCTCATAACCTTGCCGCATCTTTCCTGTTTTGACCATTACCGGGATGTGAGGCTCGACGAATTCACGTCCACAAAAACATACTTTATACAAAAGCCATGCTTTGGGTCAACAAATGATCAACACAATGATCACTAAGATAGACGATCAAATAAATGATCCTATCACAATAATCAACACAATGATCATTTCAGCATCACTCAGCATGTCACATTACCAAAATGGGATATATTGCTGATAACTTCAACTATATAACCTTTGAGCTCGTACGTCTCAAAGAAGGGTGTTAAGCAAAGAATAAATTCTCCGCCACCAACAGAAATATATTTGAAAGAAATCGGCTTTATATCTCAACTTGTAATGTCAGGCATACAATCCATACAAGTCTGTTCCGGGATCGAACAGAACCGAAGGCACTTACAAAGAAGTCCTTGCAATCCGGATATTCACAATCCTGATCGGATTTCCCATCACTTATGGAATCTCTATACCAGGAGCGACCCAGTGCAGAGACAATCGATAGGTCATCCTATCGCTCTCGCAAATACCGGTCTTCAACACCGATCTTCAAATGCAATTCACAACGACGTATCACATATTCGGAATGGGTTATACGACCCCATGGTCCTTTCCCGGTTAACCCGAATAGTGAGCGCTTATTCAAAAATAAGTGTGCATTCAAATTCAAACAAATCACATCAATTACCCATTCAAAGGGAAATATTGATAGTCGGTTATTGAACTATCAATGGATATGCACACATCACCAGATTCCAAATAATTTTCCAAATTATTTATTTTCCAAAAATATCTTTACAAGATATATAATTTCAACACTTCAAAAATAAATCAATATTTATTTTTAACAAGTTTCACTTTCACATATAAATTCCATAATGAATTTATATTTCAAAATATCCATGCATATATGATTTCAATCATTCATTTCAATTTATCTTCAAAAAAATAAATTCTAATTATTCACTTCATATTGGAAAACATTTCCATACTTATTTATTCATAAGTAATTCACAAATTCCTTTTATTTTCAACACTTAGAAAATATTCAATATACTTAAATCGAATTAAGTATATATTTCATTTTTTTTTAAGGAAATCATTCACTTAACATATTTATTTGGGCCAAAACGAATGTTACGTAAAACATCGTTACGACAACCCAAAATCACTAGTATAGGGATTCGAAATTAAATAGATATATAAATCTCAATACTATACAAAACATTTCCTTTCGGAAATCATTTACTATAACAACAGTGTTATAGTCCACTATTTCCTTTTATTTCTCGAAAACGTCTATTTCAACAATAAATGTTGAAATCTATGGTTTCGAACCACAACACCTTTTAAAACATCGTTAGATCGTTTTAATTCTATTTAAAACATCAAACCTAACATTTTCTTTAACATATTATTCATTATTCAAAAACGTGAATAAACTCCGTTAACAAATTTGATTCTTTTATTCATTTTAATTCAAAGAATTATTCACAGTCTAAAACGTGAATATAACTCCATTTATAAGTTATAACAATTAACTCATCAAAATAGGCCGTTTGCGAATTTATAAAACAACGTTTATAAATTCCGTTTCTATTTATTTATAAAAACTTCCTTTAATAAATTCCTTTATTAACCTATTCCAGTTTATAACTAAATTATAAACTACAAGTTCATATTATAAGTTAATTACTTATAAAACGATTATTTTACAAAATCGTTCATTTAACTTCCCAAATTATTAATCTTAACTTATAAGATTGTTTATTTATCCAAAATTCATTCTTTCGATAACTTTATAAATTTTATAAACCTATTGCTTATAAAATTTCATTTATAACTTCACAGTTTATAATTTCATAAATTTCATTCAATTAGGAAATTCATTTTCACTATATTCAAACACTTATAAAAACTCGTTTTATAATGTCCATAATTCAATTTATAAATATCCATTTATAAATCTCTTAATATAAATCAGTTTATATTATTATTCTAAAACGTCTTTAAATTCCTTTATAATTTCATCATTTCGATTTATAAAATAATCAAATTTTATAAATCCTATATTTAAACTTTTATCATATATTCAAAAATCCAATCTAAATTATTTTATAAAATCATTAGTTCATATTTCTCAAAAATCGACTTTTAATCGTATTTCTAAAAATTAGCTTTTTAACTATATTTCACAAAAACCATAATTTTTATAACTTTAAAAGTAATAACGTTTATTTATTTATAATGGATCAATTCCAAAAATATAGTATATTTTCAAAAAATCACTTTAAAACCATTTTAAAATCCCAAAATCTGGGTCCAATGATGCTACACACCAAATAGTCAATCACGACTAACAACGATATCATATATCGATATGATAATCCATCAAATATCAAAATATCTGAAATAAAATAAAAACTGTTGAGGAATCCAGTTGGATCCCTCCAACCTGTTTCCTGCATCCAAAAACATTAGCACAATACCAATTTCGCTCCAGTACGAAATTATCGCGGTACATGTTCTTATTAAATATTATCCGCTTAATAACGGCGTAATAGGGTCTCATCCGCTAAACAAAAAATGCGGGAAATCAACAACTGCAATATATACATATGCCAATATATATATATTGATATTATATATAATACCAATTTCACTGTTTATGAAATATTCGCGGTATATGTTTATAATAAATAACATCCGCTTACTAACGGCGCATAATGTCTATTTTAACAATCAATAATTTACAGTCATCATTCAAACATGCATTCAAATATTTTAAATCTAACTATTTAAAATAAAATCGAAATCTATTCGATTGAGTGAGAAATTCTCACCTTGGTTTTAAATTTCTGTTTAAGCTTTTATTTCGAATAAAATTAAACGCGCGTTTAATTTTACCCGAAATTCTCACTAACTCCAAACGACTCCAAACCAACTCCATCGCGTAGTGCTCGTCCATACGATTCCAACGCAACTGGGTTTGCATTTTTTCGACCTCGTATGAAAAAGTTATGAATTTTACAAGATTGTACATGTTTTTATAACTAAATTTCAACATAACTTTAAAAACTTATAACCTAACTCAACTACAGCCGTTAGATCTCAATCCAAGGCCTCTCCCTTTTCTTCCCCACTCACGCAAAAGCTTCCAGGAACCAACGTAGCCGCCGAACCCATATGTAGAACTAGGGTTACATAATACTGCAAACACACTCGACTAGAACTCGATCGGGGAACTCCATTGCGAAGAGCACGACGCAAACTACCCACGCCTACCACCATGGCCAACTCGGCCCCACCCCCTACTCTCGAAGTGCGTGCGAAACTGTAGAGAACGGCCACATCTTGCTCCTCCATCGTCGCTCCAAACGCGATCTCAACCGTACGGATCTAAAGCTCTTGATGTGCTCTACAAGTTTGTAGTTGATCACTTCTCCTAAATGTTTGTAGATTGGGAGAGATTGAGGGTTGAAATTGGGAAATTTCTGGCCTTTGAAATCATGGGTGGCGGCTGCATATTATTATTAGGGTTTTGCATTTTTTTTTTTTTTTTAGAATGGTGGCTATTTATAAGAAAAGCAAGCGTAAACACTATTCATTCCGGGAATTCCGAACTCCGATTTAGACGCCGTAACCAGCGTACCTAGGGTTTATCCCGCATTCCGGACACAATGGAACAGGTTTCGGAAGCTAATTCGGAAGTATGTGCGAGTTATGGCTGAAAACGCTCAATTTAAATTAAACCGATTTAAATCGATTTCTAGGCGTTTTAATTTGTACCGGACAAACGGTAAATCCAATTGACTTGAAATTTGAAACCTTACAATAATATCACATTACGGATCCGATGAAACTGGTTTCGTCGAAATCCGAGACTTTTTGAAAAATGGCTATTTTGACTCGCCAAATTTAAATTAAAAACAATTCGATGCGTTTCGAGCTGCCACGAACAAACGATAACTCCGATTGACACGAAATTTGAAATCCGGTAATAACTAACTATTACGGATCCAATGAAACTGGTTTCGTTCAATTCTGAGACTGTTCAAAAATTGGCTATTTTACAGTCGATTATTAAATATTAAAATATTCAATTTTCACAAATTAACTTTTAATTCGATTTTAAAAGTTCTAAAATATTGTTCTAACTTCAACATGATAAAATAAAATTTTACTAATCATTTTCTATCATATTTAACTCTATTTCCAATTATTTCCATAATTTAACGTATTAAATTATCGATTTAATTATCCAATTAAATCCAATAAATCAAAATAAAATTTATTTGACTTAAAAATTCACTTATAAATATTTAAAATTAATTAAATATTCAAATTTAAATTATTAAAAATTCTGGGTCGTTACAATCTTTCCCCCTTAAAAGAATTTCGTCCTCGAAATTACAAGTAAGAAAGGTTACAAAATCTATTAACTTTCCAAAATTCATAATTAAACTTCTTACAATAACTTTACTAAGTTTTCAAATCATACTTAGTTATCTTTTCAAAAACAATTACTATCGTTTAACTTTCAATTTCAAAATCAAAGTTAAAGTTTTCAAAATTTTCCAAATTTTCTCAAATTTTTCTAACGCCTTAAATTTCCGGAAAAATTCGCCATAGTCTCCTTTGCGCGGCTCGATCCGAAAAAAAATGACAGTATATATATCACAAATATACATCTCATCAAGTAATGAGGCATCCCGAAGGGAAAAAAGTGTAAAAGTACGATATTTAATCCGAGATATGTACCTTATATTTTATTAGCAAGCATATACAGCTAATATAGCGCAAAAGCGAGCTCCAAATGCGAAGCAACGCGATCCGCACCTACTAAACTCAACAAACAACATGAGAATCATGCATATATGAAAATAGTATCAATATACAACATATAGCTACATAATAACTATATATGTCACATAGCAAATGCAACAATAGCAATGTATATTCAACCATCAATCAACTAACATTCATATCCAATAAACATTCATTCATATTCTATTTATTCAACTTCTAATAACATTAGATTTTAATGAATTATCATTTATATTCATTATTCTTATCAACTTTATTCACATTCAATTGATTAACATTCAATCCATCCATTCAATTCAATTACAAAGTTGAATTCTATTACATAACTCAAGTTCATATTCATTTAATCCACTTGATTATTTACTTCGATACCAAAATCAATTCCATTTAACTTTAAATTCATTTTTATTTACAACTCATATTCATATAGTTTCACTTCTTATATATGTAAGTTTATTTCACAACTGTAAATCACTTTAATTATAATTCAATTCTTATAATTCTTTTGCTTATACAATTATTCTTTTATTTAGATTATTCAAACAACCTAACAATCACTTATATACACTTAATAATTTTGAAAAATTATTTCTTTACATATAAAATATAATCAAGGCAAAATTATTTCATTTACCCAATTTAAAATCAATACTGTGCCGAATTGTTCTATTCAAGTGTTTAGAGGTCCCTATCAACAACGTTAATTACTCGTATTAACCAGAATCTATATACCACTCAACAAACCAATCATCACAATATAAAACAATTTTATATTCACTAACAAATACGCTCTCATAGCTATTATTACACTCAACTCATTCTAGAGTACTGCTGACTCTATCTCTAATGAGTAATACCCAACAGAACCATGGTTGTCGCTTAACCATCAGAGCTCCGATACCAAATGTAACGTTCGCGGATTTTCGTCTCTCGAAAATTCGACATCGACACTCACTTTATCGACTGCCGAGAAATCAAAGGCCGAAAACCGAGATGTTATGGGTTTTAAAAAGAAAAGAAAAGAAAGAAGAGAGAAAAAGAAGAAAGAAAAAGAAAAATAGAGGGAAAAGAAGATAGACAATTTTTTTTAGAAAACAGAGAATTAGAAAAACAGAAGATAGAAGAATTTTAAAAACAGAACAACATCAGAATCTCACATTTCGCAGCGGAACAACATATAATAATAAATGAATAATCTTTAAACAAAGAACTATATCAGTTATTACATTACATTTCATTACATCATATCATATCATCAGAGTGTACAACAACATACAACAATAAACAGTGCAGCGGAAAAAGAAATACTATATAAACTAGTAATACGCCATGCCATCCAGCTTGCCTCCAGCAACTCCAGAATATCCAGAATATCCTGATAAACCTAACTCTTAACTGCCCGTGTGGAAATTGGTGGGCACCCAGAGTTTAGGAAGGAAAACAATAAACTCCAAGTCAGTCATGTGACTGGTGTGAGAACTCAAAACAGTTTATTTATCTTTAAAATCAAAATGGAGGAATATTTTTAAAATTCAATTCGCAATGCTTTTAAAAATGTAACTACCATAAGACCTCCCACCACACACACAATGCAAACGCAGACTTGGAGGAGATTTCTTCTTATGTTAGTCAAAGATGCTTCTACGCAAAAATCAAATCAATTTTGATATTATTATTAGTGCATAGTGTAGAACAAATCCTTTCGAAAGTAAAGATATAAATCATAGCCAGCATAGGTACCATTATATTATGCCTACTATAGCTACCATATTAGATGGCAGGTTCTACAACTAAAACCGTACAAGTTCGTATTGTTTCTTTGGATTTCCAACAAATGGTCAGGCCAAGGAACTTCCTACTGCCACATGGAAACGCCTCTGGCTGGACGTCCCCGAGAACTTAACCAGCTCTCTGCCAACACAAGGCCGGGTTACCTTTATCACTAGGTAACTACTACACGAATATGGCATCCCCCGGTCCCATCGGACCTTTAACCGAGCGCTCGTCACCAACAACACCACACAGAAAAAGATATAGTGTATCAACATGAGTAAGTATCTGGGCTCCATACCATGATACCACCCTTTCCAGAAGGAAATGCACATACCCTAAAGGGAGCTACCCCTCATAACCTTGCCGCATCTTTCCTGTTTTGACCATTACCGGGATGTGAGGCTCGACGAATTCACGTCCACAAAAACATACTTTATACAAAAGCCATGCTTTGGGTCAACAAATGATCAACACAATGATCACTAAGATAGACGATCAAATAAATGATCCTATCACAATAATCAACACAATGATCATTTCAGCATCACTCAGCATGTCACATTACCAAAATGGGATATATTGCTGATAACTTCAACTATATAACCTTTGAGCTCGTACGTCTCAAAGAAGGGTGTTAAGCAAAGAATAAATTCTCCGCCACCAACAGAAATATATTTGAAAGAAATCGGCTTTATATCTCAACTTGTAATGTCAGGCATACAATCCATACAAGTCTGTTCCGGGATCGAACAGAACCGAAGGCACTTACAAAGAAGTCCTTGCAATCCGGATATTCACAATCCTGATCGGATTTCCCATCACTTATGGAATCTCTATACCAGGAGCGACCCAGTGCAGAGACAATCGATAGGTCATCCTATCGCTCTCGCAAATACCGGTCTTCAACACCGATCTTCAAATGCAATTCACAACGACGTATCACATATTCGGAATGGGTTATACGACCCCATGGTCCTTTCCCGGTTAACCCGAATAGTGAGCGCTTATTCAAAAATAAGTGTGCATTCAAATTCAAACAAATCACATCAATTACCCATTCAAAGGGAAATATTGATAGTCGGTTATTGAACTATCAATGGATATGCACACATCACCAGATTCCAAATAATTTTCCAAATTATTTATTTTCCAAAAATATCTTTACAAGATATATAATTTCAACACTTCAAAAATAAATCAATATTTATTTTTAACAAGTTTCACTTTCACATATAAATTCCATAATGAATTTATATTTCAAAATATCCATGCATATATGATTTCAATCATTCATTTCAATTTATCTTCAAAAAAATAAATTCTAATTATTCACTTCATATTGGAAAACATTTCCATACTTATTTATTCATAAGTAATTCACAAATTCCTTTTATTTTCAACACTTAGAAAATATTCAATATACTTAAATCGAATTAAGTATATATTTCATTTTTTTTTAAGGAAATCATTCACTTAACATATTTATTTGGGCCAAAACGAATGTTACGTAAAACATCGTTACGACAACCCAAAATCACTAGTATAGGGATTCGAAATTAAATAGATATATAAATCTCAATACTATACAAAACATTTCCTTTCGGAAATCATTTACTATAACAACAGTGTTATAGTCCACTATTTCCTTTTATTTCTCGAAAACGTCTATTTCAACAATAAATGTTGAAATCTATGGTTTCGAACCACAACACCTTTTAAAACATCGTTAGATCGTTTTAATTCTATTTAAAACATCAAACCTAACATTTTCTTTAACATATTATTCATTATTCAAAAACGTGAATAAACTCCGTTAACAAATTTGATTCTTTTATTCATTTTAATTCAAAGAATTATTCACAGTCTAAAACGTGAATATAACTCCATTTATAAGTTATAACAATTAACTCATCAAAATAGGCCGTTTGCGAATTTATAAAACAACGTTTATAAATTCCGTTTCTATTTATTTATAAAAACTTCCTTTAATAAATTCCTTTATTAACCTATTCCAGTTTATAACTAAATTATAAACTACAAGTTCATATTATAAGTTAATTACTTATAAAACGATTATTTTACAAAATCGTTCATTTAACTTCCCAAATTATTAATCTTAACTTATAAGATTGTTTATTTATCCAAAATTCATTCTTTCGATAACTTTATAAATTTTATAAACCTATTGCTTATAAAATTTCATTTATAACTTCACAGTTTATAATTTCATAAATTTCATTCAATTAGGAAATTCATTTTCACTATATTCAAACACTTATAAAAACTCGTTTTATAATGTCCATAATTCAATTTATAAATATCCATTTATAAATCTCTTAATATAAATCAGTTTATATTATTATTCTAAAACGTCTTTAAATTCCTTTATAATTTCATCATTTCGATTTATAAAATAATCAAATTTTATAAATCCTATATTTAAACTTTTATCATATATTCAAAAATCCAATCTAAATTATTTTATAAAATCATTAGTTCATATTTCTCAAAAATCGACTTTTAATCGTATTTCTAAAAATCAGCTTTTTAACTATATTTCACAAAAACCATAATTTTTATAACTTTAAAAGTAATAACGTTTATTTATTTATAATGGATCAATTCCAAAAATATAGTATATTTTCAAAAAATCACTTTAAAACCATTTTAAAATCCCAAAATCTGGGTCCAATGATGCTACACACCAAATAGTCAATCACGACTAACAACGATATCATATATCGATATGATAATCCATCAAATATCAAAATATCTGAAATAAAATAAAAACTGTTGAGGAATCCAGTTGGATCCCTCCAACCTGTTTCCTGCATCCAAAAACATTAGCACAATACCAATTTCGCTCCAGTACGAAATTATCGCGGTACATGTTCTTATTAAATATTATCCGCTTAATAACGGCGTAATAGGGTCTCATCCGCTAAACAAAAAATGCGGGAAATCAACAACTGCAATATATACATATGCCAATATATATATATTGATATTATATATAATACCAATTTCACTGTTTATGAAATATTCGCGGTATATGTTTATAATAAATAACATCCGCTTACTAACGGCGCATAATGTCTATTTTAACAATCAATAATTTACAGTCATCATTCAAACATGCATTCAAATATTTTAAATCTAACTATTTAAAATAAAATCGAAATCTATTCGATTGAGTGAGAAATTCTCACCTTGGTTTTAAATTTCTGTTTAAGCTTTTATTTCGAATAAAATTAAACGCGCGTTTAATTTTACCCGAAATTCTCACTAACTCCAAACGACTCCAAACCAACTCCATCGCGTAGTGCTCGTCCATACGATTCCAACGCAACTGGGTTTGCATTTTTTCGACCTCGTATGAAAAAGTTATGAATTTTACAAGATTGTACATGTTTTTATAACTAAATTTCAACATAACTTTAAAAACTTATAACCTAACTCAACTACAGCCGTTAGATCTCAATCCAAGGCCTCTCCCTTTTCTTCCCCACTCACGCAAAAGCTTCCAGGAACCAACGTAGCCGCCGAACCCATATGTAGAACTAGGGTTACATAATACTGCAAACACACTCGACTAGAACTCGATCGGGGAACTCCATTGCGAAGAGCACGACGCAAACTACCCACGCCTACCACCATGGCCAACTCGGCCCCACCCCCTACTCTCGAAGTGCGTGCGAAACTGTAGAGAACGGCCACATCTTGCTCCTCCATCGTCGCTCCAAACGCGATCTCAACCGTACGGATCTAAAGCTCTTGATGTGCTCTACAAGTTTGTAGTTGATCACTTCTCCTAAATGTTTGTAGATTGGGAGAGATTGAGGGTTGAAATTGGGCAATTTCTGGCCTTTGAAATCATGGGTGGCGGCTGCATATTATTATTAGGGTTTTGCATTTTTTTTTTTTTTTTTAGAATGGTGGCTATTTATAAGAAAAGCAAGCGTAAACACTATTCATTCCGGGAATTCCGAACTCCGATTTAGACGCCGTAACCAGCGTACCTAGGGTTTATCCCGCATTCCGGACACAATGGAACAGGTTTCGGAAGCTAATTCGGAAGTATGTGCGAGTTATGGCTGAAAACGCTCAATTTAAATTAAACCGATTTAAATCGATTTCTAGGCGTTTTAATTTGTACCGGACAAACGGTAAATCCAATTGACTTGAAATTTGAAACCTTACAATAATATCACATTACGGATCCGATGAAACTGGTTTCGTCGAAATCCGAGACTTTTTGAAAAATGGCTATTTTGACTCGCCAAATTTAAATTAAAAACAATTCGATGCGTTTCGAGCTGCCACGAACAAACAATAACTCCGATTGACACGAAATTTGAAATCCGGTAATAACTAACTATTACGGATCCAATGAAACTGGTTTCGTTCAATTCTGAGACTGTTCAAAAATTGGCTATTTTACAGTCGATTATTAAATATTAAAATATTCAATTTTCACAAATTAACTTTTAATTCGATTTTAAAAGTTCTAAAATATTGTTCTAACTTCAACATGATAAAATAAAATTTTACTAATCATTTTCTATCATATTTAACTCTATTTCCAATTATTTCCATAATTTAACGTATTAAATTATCGATTTAATTATCCAATTAAATCCAATAAATCAAAATAAAATTTATTTGACTTAAAAATTCACTTATAAATATTTAAAATTAATTAAATATTCAAATTTAAATTATTAAAAATTCTGGGTCGTTACACATTTCTAAGTTTATTCATTCAATTCTAAACTTTCCATAGACATTATATACTTCAGCCACATTAAAATTTCAATTTTTAGCTTATAAAATCATATTTCTCGCTTCAAAAAATATTCATTTGGATATCATTTAACTTATGATGTAATAAAATAATATCTTATCAATAAATATCCAAGTTTAACTAAAATTCATTTATAAGTCAAAATTACCCTATTTTACTTAACTTTTATTTTTAACAAATAACTTTACACTTTAATTTAAAATATCTGTCCCATAAATAAAATATTTCTATTATTGAATTTACTTAACTTTCATTTGAAAACTAAATTTTCACTTATCAAGTTAAGTCATCTTTAAGTTACATTTTTCCATTTAAATCATAATCATCTAAATTTTTTCAAAACATAACCATATATAAATATTTCATCATGGTTAATATAACAATCCAATTCTCTTTATAAATCTATTCATTTAGCTATCAATTAACTATGATTTCAAGTTAAATAAATTTTATTACAAAACACGCCCATCTCATAAAGTAAAATTCATTTTATCAGTTCAAAATAGAGTATTTATTATACAAAACATGCCCATCTCATAAAGTAAAATTCATAACAATTACTAGGTTAGATTTAAAACTTCCATATTAAGTCAAATTCAATTATTAATTTATTTATCATCAATAAAGATCTTTAATTCAACTTAAAACCAATTATTAACTTATAAAAATTCAACTTATAGAAATATTAATACACCTTTATAATTAAAGCATTAAATCAGCTTTTAAGTTGAAATTTCATATAATTATAAGACTCAAAATACTTAATAATCATTTAGGAAAATATTATTTAAAAATACTTAATAAATTCTTACGGAAAATATTATTAAAAAAATATAACCATGGGCCTGTATAATATTTTCTAATCTAGGTCAAGTGATACGGATATGTATCATTTCAATCTGTAAGTTAAAAGGAAAAATCCGGGTTCTATCATTTCAATGCCGCAATCCCAAGTAAATTAAATACAATAAAAAATCATTTGAGCCTATCATTTCATCCCATGATGATTTTTCCTTATTCTAAAGTCCATTTGATTATGTAACATTCCAACCTATAGTGATAGAGAACTTGCAGTGTGATAAACATAAACAAAATAACTGTATAGAATAAAATATCATAACAGATGATGTAATAGGTATATAAACAGCATTTAACACCATATATATATTGCACATGCATATATGAACATAACATATCTGTTTTACATATTCACTTGTCATCATTTCACATTTATAAAAGAACGTATGTCTAGAGTGAATAACTCACCTTTTAAAAGCTAGAATTGAAACTCAAACCCAAATCTAAACGTCGCAAAGCACGAAAAGGCACGACAAAGCATGACTATATTATTCTAAGCGGATGAAGAGTCGGATCCAAATCTTGTATACAAACAATTACACAACATAAGTGTATAATTCAACATACAAGATTATGAATCAAACAATGAACAATATAGATCAAAGGGACATAACCTTTTGACAAAAATAAGCAAGATGCAAACTTGAGTGAAAGGAAAGCCTAAAATCCACATCTTGTACATAACAAAATAAAGAAAACAAATACCACAAACACAAGAACATGATCCAATACAAAGAATAGAGATTACAACAACGAAAAGATAGGAAATAAAATGACATAACCTTGATAAATCAAAGCAAGGTGATCAATACATGGCTTGGTTTGGTCAAAGTTTTTGTGATGTTGTCTTCATGGTGGTCACAGCCTTGGATGGTGGTGAGAAGGAGTGATGATGGTCGGTCATGGTTATGTGGTGGAGATGGTGAGGTCGGCAATAGCATGGAGGCCGAGCCAAGCATGAAGACAAAAGAGAAAACAAAAGAAAATGGAAGAAGAAAGTAAGGAGAAGCCATGGAAAATAACTTGTATATTTTTTTCTTTCTGGACGCAAATGACAAGAGTTGAGGAATTGAGAAACTTTATTATGTGATTGACAAAAAAGTGGTGGATAGGTTAAAGGAATGAACGGCTAAGGTAAGAAATAAAGAGGTTAGACAATAAAAGGCAAGAGTTTGAATGGTTTGGAAAATAAAAAGGCAACACTATGAAAACAAATAACTTGATGGATTTAATTATTTTTTCCTTTGTTTGCATGCCATGAAAAGAGGATTTTGAGGATCAATATGTGCGTGATTGATAGGAGAAAATCACGACTATGAATGTGGGAAGTAATTGACTAGAAAAGGAATAAATGCTAGGAAAACAAAAAGGCAAGAATTAAAGAGAAAGAAACTTACATATATTTTATTCTTATATGCAAATGAAAAATGAGAACATAATGGGAAATAAATTTTGTACGTGAATTGATAAAGTTTCTCAGGGGTAATAGATGGAGTGGTTTCGAAGGCAAGGAAAGAAGTAAATGCTAGGAAACAGAAAAGGCATAAGTTAAGGAGTAAGAAACATATATATTTATCCTTAATTGCAAATGAAAATGAGGAAATGAGATAATGAGAATATTTTGTGCTTGATTTGATAGGGGAATACACGACTAGAATAGGTGAATGGATAGGGTAAGAAATAAAGAGGCTAGGCAATTAAAAGCAAGAAATTAACCCATGTAACCTATATCTCTTAAATTTCTCCAAGTCATTTATTTGCATAGATTTCTTTCTAGAAATGAAATGAGAGATCATAAAGATTTGATTTGTACGTGAATAGCAAGTGAAATGCACAACTAAAAGAAAAATGAACGGCTAAGGGGAAGTTTTGGATGGTAAGAAAAGGAAAAGTCTCATTTTGAATTAAAGAAAGAGCAACTTATGACCTTTGAATTTCCTAAACCATTTATCAAAAAAATAAAAATTAAATAAAAGTTAAACGGAATTAAATTAGAAGGATGAAAAATAGAAAATAAATTAGGAAAATGAACATATAAAAAATAGAAAATAAAATATTGAAAGTTATTGCGTGTAAAACACTGTAATTTATCTAATTCAAAAAGTATAAATTAGAATTCAACGAAACGAAAAACAGAATTAATATTAAAATAAATACATTTTCAAAGAAAAAGATTAGAATTTAAAAATTTTCAACTATGGTCAAACTTTGACTTTCAGTTGACTAAAATACAAAATTTCAGAAAATGTTTATTTCATTGTATTTGGAAAATAAATTACAACCAAATTCCAAACTTACATTGGAAAATTCCAGAAATTCAATCATGAATAATTTTAAAATTAAAGTTTTCAAATAAAAATTTAAATAAAAATATTTACAAAACTATGGGTTGTTACAGGCCACGAATGACCACCGCTCATCTTGTAACAAAAACTCTACGTTGAACGGCCTAATTTTTAACTAATGGTCTTGAACGACCATGAATGATGATCTTGAGAATCAATGACCTGAATTGCAGGTCATAAGTTATTGCTATTCAAAACACGTCTCCCTACTGCAAGGCATGTTTTGGGGGGGGAGGGATTTTATCCAGCTTTTTGGTAAAAGGAAGGATATCAACAAATTGATGGTTATAAGGATCGGAGATCGATCAAAAACCAAGCTATGATCGATGCCGCCAAAGTTGGATCAAGCTCCAATCAAGGCGAGATCGATAGAGAATGATAAACAAGTCCAGATGAAGCTACATTTCGAATTTCAGGTCAATCGGAGTTTGTACGCTCAAGTTATGGGTGGATCAATATTCATGAAAAATGGATTCATATCGATACCTTAGTATCGAACACTGTGGCATTTGGTTTAGATCGATCGATATTCATATTGGTCCATCTCGTATCTCGATCCGTTAACTCCAGGATGGATAACGCGTTTTGCATCTTGTTTTGGATCGATGACGGTGCGTATTGATCCAACTCAGATCGATACAAAACATATACTTCACCAGAGCGCATCGGATCGATGCAAATACAAGGGCGCAAGATGGATACGGAAGCAGCAAGCACTCAGGAGCTATTTCGTATCGATCGTGTTTCGTATTGATCGATACGGAAAAACCAGGCAAAGGATTTTGCACTGTCATCTTTCACCTTGATCGATCTAAGCTGATTGTAACGTGAGGATTATTGATACAAAGGACTTATTGATCGATCCCAAAGCATGGAGGTGAGCCCCATCGATCTGCATACGGGCCCACATGGACCAAGAGACTACCCTGCCTAATTTTCAGTAAGATCTTTGTAAATCTCCACTTATAAATAGAGAGAGCATGGCTCAAGAAAAGGGATCTTCTTCTCTCTGCTCTTGTTTATCTTCAAGCTTGGCTAAACTCTGTCATTTTAGCTATTGAATAGCACTCCGTTGTAACTATAATCACAGTATAAATGAATATAAAGAAAACTCTTGAAGTGGACGTAGGCTAGAGATAGTCGAACTGTTATAAACTTCTTGTGTTAATTACTTACTTGCTTTCATTTTCATTTGTTGTTTCTTCACTTTATTACTCTCTACATATAACTATCATAAGATCTGTTATTGAATCTACCTGGATATTGGTGCTTTCATACATTTGGGGTTAATGACCAATTTTGGCGCTAACAGAATGAATTGGATAATTATATACCAGAAGGGACAAGTATAGGGTCGCGTCCTATATATTAGCTATTAGCCCCTTGCTAATTTAGTCCAAAATTTAGTGCTTAGTCATAGATAAGACTTAAACGATGTTTACACACAGAAAGGAATATCTATGTATAGAGAAAAAGGATAGGTTATTGGTAAGCCCAAAAAACATTAGGATAAGGTGAGCTTTGGAGAAGTAATTTAGCGACAGACCTTCCAGAAGTAAATCTAATAGTTGTTAGATAATTTGTTTAGTTTGCCCAGTAGGCCCAAGTAAGCAAAAGGTTGGTAGTTAGCCAAACAAAACTACATTGTTTCAGATAGATGGTCCATTTATTACCTGTTTTTGAGCACATATGATATTTGCTATTATTGATATAATCAGTTTGATTAACCAGTTTGGTTGTAGGATTTTGATTTGCAAAAAGATATGTTATAAAGGGATATTAGCGAGGGGTAACCCGTTCCGCTAAGCGGCTTAGTCTCATTTAATATCAGTAAACTGAGATGTAATAGTATTATTAACACCAAGCTTCATTTCTGACTCAAAGTTTATGGTTTTTCCCCTTAAACTCTCGGGTGCTCAAAATTAATTTGAGTACATTGAGAGTTTGGGTTACAGGTTTAGTAGGAGGGCGAATAAAGCTTTCAGAGATAAGCAGGAGGATGATGTTAGTTATATTTAGGAGTTGTTGTTTTTGTTTATTCCACTGTGATGTATTAAGATAGATTATGTCTATATAGTACTCTGGTCATCCAATGGGGCATCTTCATATGTCGCACTTGGCATATTCATGTAATAATCATATTTGATCTAAACCTGGGAAACGATTAGGACTATGTAATGGAATATGAAACATGTTTTGTGGAATGTAATCAAAAAAGTTATTTTTAAAAAAAAATTGTGATTTTGTTTCATATTCATGTGCGTCTTATATTATGGATACCGTTAACATTACCATATTTTATTGCCCGAAGTTAATATTATAGTTGATTGCAGCATCTACAGTGCTTAGCTTTGGACCTTAAGACAGGGGATATTACACATGTAAAAAACCTTTTATCCTTTATCTTATCCGTGGAAGTAAATCCTCCATATCCTTTATATTTCTATACTTTACTCTACAGTGCCCTATTATTATTCCGTTAGCTCTAATATCGATACGACGAATTGATTTTGTGTACTTTAAATTTATGCCTTTATAATATTGTATGCATTAAAGAAATATAATTACTCCTCATTAAGCCAAGATTAACATAACTTCATTTTATTGATTCATAATCATGGAAGCATCTTGTGTCATGATTACTTCGTAAAAAATACTTGGGTGTTCGTGGGTCAAAATATCTCACCAACATGCTGTTTAAATTAAGAAAACCATAAGTGGACTTTTGTGCAAAACATCATTAACCCTTTTGGATCCTTCTTAAGTTAAAATAGATTTCAATTTGTTATTTTAATTTTAATACATACAATGTATTAGAATATATATATACACACACACACGTGTGTGTGTATATATATTATATTAATTTTAAAATGAAGTTTGTAATTATTAATGTATGCATACGTATATGTGCTTGAGTGTTCACATTTTTTGATATAGCATTAAGAAAATGAAAGACGATAATTCCTTCATCTCCTCCTCTCCTTATTAACTACTTACTTTAACATAATTGATTCATTTTGAATATAAGTCAACTTTGATTAGTTAAAATAACTTTGTAACATATTATATACGTGTAAATATAAGTTAACTATACATATATACGTATATTGTTATTTTATATAATTTCAAAATGTACCATGTACAACAAAGGCATACATAAAGGGAAAATGTGTCCGTTGCAGTATAAATTCCGACATCTATATACTTATGCAGTAGCTGTGTACACTACTTATATGTTGCACTTGCACTGTACACACATGGATGTATTTTATACATTCATTATTATATACTTAAATTCAAATAAAATTTAAAACTCTTTTAACACTTTTAAATAAAATAAGGTTTTATTTAAAATCTCATTAGATTGGATCTAATAATCTTTTAGAGTTCATAGGCCCAATAGATCTAAAACAATAATTTTTTCAAAATTTACCCATTAACTCTACTATAGGTTGGCCCAGTTCCAATAACCTCATACAATTAATGTAACAATCCATAAAAATTATAAGAAATTAATTAATAAATGATAAGACTAAAATAGAATTTTTTAAATGTTGGAATTTGACCATCGAAGTTGCACCGTTGCCTTCGTAGTGATTTCTTGATAAATTTTCATACATAAACTTTTGTAATTGGAACTCAAATGGAAAAGCTATTGAAATTTGAAGTTTTCAAATTTGAAATAACTTGAATGGAATTCAAATTCAAATTTTAAATTAATGTTTACATTTAAAATATAAAACATTAATAAATATGTTAACGCTGATTAGAAATTGGGGTTTAAGGAAATGTTAAAATAAATGTTAACATTTAAAATAAATAAGGAATTAAACAAAATTAAAATGATAACATTTAATACGTTCCAAAAACACTAGGACCGGTCGACTATCTTCCTTGGGTCGGTCAACCGCAAGCGGTCGAGCGCTTGAGGAAGGGCGTTCGACGGGTGAATAGTTTGGCGGCTAGGTTTTTGTGACGCACAAACGGTCTAGATTTTATTATATTAAGCCATCCTAAATCTGACGAATCTAGTGCTTTCTGACCATTGTAAATAAGAGGGTAACCCCCTTACTTTTATTCAAAAATTATTTGAAACAAGGAAGCTCTATCAGTTTCTTCTATACGATTTATAATTTCTTAAAATTTTCAGATAAGAGATTTTAGATATTTGATATTCAATTTCTATTTCTATTCTTCTCCAATCTCTGAAATTCTGAATCTAATTGATATATAATCCAGATGTATATTTCAAAAGGAAGAAGTCTGAAAAGAGATTAGAAGCAGGCATAATCAAATCAAATAGGGAGCTGGAAACTATTTATGAGTGGAAGTCTTAGTTTTTCTCATTTTTAGTAATTTTATAGTATATGTTGGATTTGATGTGTGTATTGGGAAATTATGTACATGAAATCAACAAACTAAAACCCCCAGATTCCTCCAAAGCAAAATGTTAATTCTTCTGTCATATTAAAATAGCATAATTTGTGTAAATATTTTAGATATTTTACATTCTATTCCACTTTTGACTTTTCTCTTTTGATGCGAATGAGGGTTTTAAAAAGAAAATATATTAGAAAATGGTATGTAAAGTATGGATTCCCCTATTCGTAGTTTGCACCACCTATTTCCATAATTTAAATATGAATCCATTTTTCATTTATATGTAAAAGTTGAATAGGGTGTAAAAGGTTTTGATTTATAAGTTCCGTTGTTGATTCAACTATATCGATATAGAATAAGTTGGTAATTGATTCCATATGTTTATGCAAGTCTATTGTTAGGCTAATGGTTTTAGCTAATTTGTATAACTATTTTATGGAGTTAGACTTGTAAAAATTGGAAGTTTTGACGTTTAACGACTAGTATAGGATGCAAAATCTTCGCAAGCTTAGGACAATTTATTCATGTGTTTATATATAAATATTATCATATAAATAACATATAATTAGTATTGTATTAATCGAGTAGTATAAATAAGTTAGTAATTAGCATTAAAACCCCTTAGGAAAGAAGTTGAGGTAATTATGGAAAATTATTTACAACTAAAGGTGGAATAAGAAGATTTCTATGTAAGGCCTTAATATGAAATATGGTGAGGTATATATGGTATTATGCTAGCACAGTGGAAATCATGATTAAGTTATAGGTATGCAAGATTAGTCAAAATCACAAAGAAGTCTACCTAGCTAATGTGGCTACCAGCAGTGTGAGTTTGGGACTGATGTGAGACATCGTCTATAGTAAGTACCCACGAAGGACGAGAGGATAGTCCTAATTTTGAAGGGTAAGTCTATCTAGGTAATCTGGCTACCAGCGCCTACGAATAGACAAACTAAAGTGAGACATCATAGTTTGGGTTATTGATCATAATGCGTAGGTTCTGTTTTTAGGTTAGGGGTATTAAGTGGCTATTGTAGGGTCGGAGTTAAATGGTCTGGGTTATCGTTTTGTTACAGTAGTGGGAAATTTCAGGAAGGGTCTGCTTTGGGTTTGAGGTATTAAGTGGCTATTATTGGGTCCGCTGCAATCGAAAAAGAAATATTAAGTGGCCTGATGAGATTCCATGCAACCTCGGCTCAAAGAGGGGTCCACAGTGGGCTAGACACTAAATGATAGGGACCTGCCTAAGATATAGGTATTAAATGGTCAGAGTATGCCTAATTTCCATTGAAACGATATTAAATGCCTTGGGTACTTCCTTTTACATTTTTAGAACATGAGTGATGGTAGATGCGTGAGACTGGAAAGGGCCTTTGACCTCGGGATGAAGGTGAGTTATTGAGTTGGATTGGAAAAGTAGTGTATAAAACTAGATTGGAGAGCTTTAGGATCAAAGTAGGAGGTATTTTATGTAGGATATAGTTAGGATGCATAAGATATATTCCTATCTAAATTATACTACCTAAATACTATTATGGAAAGACTAGAGACTTTTGTTCATCGGACATTGTTGTTTTGAACCCTACTCATTATAACATGGTTTAGAGAAAACGATGTTAATTTAGGAGATGAAGGCAGAGACAGAGTCTTGTGGTAGTTATCTATCTATTTATATTTTTGTTATATTTTGATGTACACAATTCAGACATGATGTTGTTATGTTAACATATTGTATTTCAAATATTGAGATATTACGTTTTGTTTATGAGATTTGAAGTTCTAAAAAATGGGTACAATTTCTGATATTATATTTTATCCTTTTTGCCATGAGATTTTGATAGCATAAATAGGTAGCTCTGTGTAGTGTTTATTGCATCAATTTTACTAACCATTAGCCAGCTTTGGAATAAGTCTATGGTTCGATGGGTCTTTACTAGGTATAGAATTAGGCCTGTTATAGGGTCGTTTTTACATTTGGTATCAGAGCTTAGGTTACCCGATCAATGAGTAGTTGTATGCGTCCGATTGCGCATTTGTTATCTTTGATAGTGTTTTTCAAAAGCTTTATATATATACTTATTTAAACATACATAGATACACCAAGAAAATCTTTTTCTTCAGCTAATAATACTATCTTAAGGAGTTGTAACTAAAAGTTTTAACCAATAGATGGTTGATTATGGCTGAAAAAAGTTCCTCTAAGGTTGGGAAACTCTATACCCAAGAGGTACCCGCTATCTAAGGGATATCTGAATTATTTAAGCAATATTATGGCATGTAGGGCAAGTCCTCATTCCTTAACAATCTACACCATCGGCACTCGTTGCCTAGCCTATTGAAGCAGCACCCTACCCTATAGACTTCCCCAAAATGTGTAAAGACTTCTAGAATATGAGGGAAAGATGTATACAAGAGCTGAAATTTTCATGGAGATGAAGACTTGGATTAATTACTATGATCGAATATTTTAGGAGCTTGTATGGGAAGACCATATCAAAAGGAGGATAGCGGCATGACATCTAAAGGGAAATTCCTTAGATTGGTGGACTATGGTGGCTATGGAGAATGTTGAGGAAAGGATTGCTTAGACTAAATTAAGCACTTGCTTTGAGTCATGACCCATGCCCAGAGCTGAAATAGGTCTGCAATTGGAAATGTTTATACAACTTAAGCAGGAAGGCTCCACGATGAAGGAGTATATGATCAAGTTCACAAAGCTAGCTAAATTCGGGTTGAGTTTGGTTGATACCCCTCATGAAGAAGACCATGAAGTTTGTTAAAGACCTGAATTCCCACTTAGAGAGTTGTTTTTGAACAAAGTACCAACTGGCGCCACTTATGAGATGTTAGTTAAAATGACTTTGCTCCAGATGGTTGACTTAAAGGAGAAGGAGAAGGAGAGGGAGAAGGTTGAACCAATGCAGAACCAAGGTGTAATTAAGAAGGGAGGATTTTAGGCGCACAAGAAGGCCAAGGGGAAGATCGAGGTTATAACATGTCGAAGATGCTAGAAGAAAGGACACATTGCTAAAGACTATAAGGTGAATTTAATAAGGGAGGAGTTTAAAGGGAAGTGTTATCATTGCTATATGAGGGACATTACAAGAATTGGTGTCCAAAACATGCAAAGAAGGGCAAAGTGGGCAAGCTTATGCCATTGAAGCAGTTCCTATCTCGAGTATACCTCTCCTTACAGATCATAGAAAAGTTGCAATGGAAGGTACAACTGTTATTTCTGGAAATACTATTCATACCTTATTTGACTCGGGAGCGTTACATTCATTTATAACCAAAAATACAGTTAAATCCTTGAGTCTAAAAACCCAAGTTTTCAACCAACCAAGTAGTTGTATCAAATCCTACTAGGAGGTAGACACACCATTCTTTTATTTGTGAAGACCTAGTTATTGATATAAGTAACGTCAATTTCACATGTAACACGTATGTTCTTAGTTTTGAGGGGTATGGACTTATCCTAGGGATGAATTGGTTGTCTTATAACAGGGCCATCTTAGATTATGATAGGAGAATCGTTTGGTTAAGGAGTCGTAAGGGGCAAGATATAGATGTTCGTTGCATATCCCAAAATTCAGTCGAGCTAGGATATTTATATAGCCTATCACAAGATGATCTCTCATATATTCCTATAGTTTGAGAATTTTCTAAAGTTTTTGAAGAAGTCTCGGGTCTTCCACCTGTAACACCTCGCAAAAATAAAAAGGAATTTAATTAATAAGCAATTATTAAAGCCTAAAAAATTGAATTTTTGTAAACATCGGAATTAGGCTATGAAACTTATACCTTGAGTTCATGGCAATTTTCTGATCAATTTTCATATATAAATTTATGATCGGAGTTTAAACATAAAAGTTATTAATGTTTGAATTATCGGATCAAAAATAATTCAGAACCAATTAAGGAAGTAATGTTATAATTAACAATAAAATGAGCATTAAGTATAAATGTTAAGGTTAATTATAAATGTTAATTAAAGGCGCTCAGTCAAATTAAATCTAATTAAGAAAGTGTGTAAGTAAATAAATAAGGCGCATAATTAAATAAGTATTAATAACTTACGTTAATATAAACACTAAAGGTAAATATTATCAATAAAGTAATTGGCTATGTTAAATCTAACCAAATCAGAGATCATAAGGAAGTAATCAAAGGAGGTTAGCATTGAATCAAATTAAATCAGCGTTAAAAAGAAAATATATAAATAAGAATAAGTTAACATTATAGTAAACTTTAATAAATAAGAACATTAACGTTGAAAGAAAGAAAATCAAGAAATAAATGGTAGTAAATTAACGTTAGCGTACACTTAACTTGTAAGCAAGATTAATGTTAATTAGGTTGGTACAAAAATGGTATGAAATGAAGGATAATGGAATTAAAGAAAAGAATGTACATTAATTAACACAAACAATGTGCTCGAGTGACTCCCCAGGCTCAACCGGTTGATCGATAAAAGCCAGGTGGTCCACTGGTGTAAGTGGCGTCTACACATTAAACTAGCCAAATGGCCTAAATTTAATAAAATGAAATCTAATGGATGGATTTGATATGTGCATCTATAAATACAGTCCTAACCCCCCACTCTTCTTCTCATATTTTTTGAAACAAAGAGCGAAGCTCTGCCATTTTCTTTTCTCCACAAATTCTAAAAAATATAGAACTTATAAATTAGTATATTATATGTATGTGTGGAGCATAATGGAAAATAAAAGGGAAGAAGAATAAAGGGAGAATCTATTTCGCGAAGAAGAGGTGAATTTAAACCCAAATCTAAATAAAATTCAAATCTCTACTAAGATCTAAATTTCTCTACTAAGATCTAAATTTCTAATATATATTTGTATGCTTGTGATACATATTCCGCTAGGGAGAAAAATGGAGTCAAACATAATAACAGAATTTAGATCTAGAGATTTGGAAACCTGAAAGGTGATTGTGAAAATTATGTATTTTTACATAATATTAGATTTATTTCTTTGTAGATGTGTTTCATTTATGCCTAGATATAATTATTTTTGAGTTATCGACTTAATTATATGTGCAATGAAATTAAAAACCATGCCTATATATTTTGTAAATTGTTAACTTGAATTAAATGTTGCACATACTTGAATCTAGAATGTTAGCGTGTAAGTGATAGTCTCTTGATTAACAAGACTGTATAGAAATTCCAAATTTGTTGATTAAAGTGGCATATGTTAGTAAATATGTAATAGATGTTTTTTTTAAAAAAATTGGTTGGAACTTAGTAATGTTTTGATTCGCTAGAATAAGATGTTGCAATGTAAATTTCTATAAATATCCAGTTTTTTAATTATAAATAAAAGTGCATTGTTTGAAGTAACAAGGAATATGACTAAAAGAAAGAGATGTATAAAATAGATATATTTACCATATTTTGTACTGTTTACTTCAATAAAACTAAAAGACAGTTTCTTGTATTCTCAAACTAGCACAAATCCTCTTTATATAAGTTACAGATATTTATAGTGCTAACATTTTTTTGGGAATGTGTAATTCCATAAAATGTAGAAATCCCCAAAGTATAAACTAAAGAATTGTAAGTGATAATAATAACAACAGTCTAAAACGAATATATAAAATAAAGACACGTTATAGATAAAAAATAGCAATGAAATGTAGTAAAGTGATGAAATGAGTAAGTAAGAAAGTTAGTAATCAAAGGAACGGTAAAATAGAGCTAACAAAATAAAGGGGAAGTAAGGAGTAAAAGATATATAAATCTTTTAAGTTAAAATTAAGTGGTAAATGATATTAAACTAACACTAATGAAACAAGGAGTCGGTTATGTAGAAATAACTTAGTTTTAATAGTGGAACATTGGAGGCATAATAAATAAAATATATATATAGTCTCAAGTATGTGTTTACAATGGATGTGAATTATTGAACATAGCCAATAGCCTAGATTAAATAAGAATGACATAGTCATTAAAATGAGTTGGAATGCAAGGTCGGTAGTGTTACACAACAGAAATCTGCCCACTACAAAGGGTTACCAGCAGTTATGTATACATTACACTGATGTGGGACATCTCCAACTATAGGACCCGTAGAGTTATACGTTCACGTAAAGGTGAAGGGAATATCCAAGTTAGGATGGTTTGCCCCGTTCAAAGTGTCAAAGGATAAATAGAGTCTACTTTAACCATTTAAGAGGTATATTTTAAGCGACCGAACGAGAATTTCCTAGTTTGCATTAGGCAATCTAAATGGGATAGTGGGCTAGCCTCGACACTATAATAGTGAGATTAGTTACAAATATGAGAAGTAGGAGCTGTATATATAGGCCGAGATCGTCATCAGTCCTGCAGTGGAAAGACAGGGGTTACGCCTAAACGGACTACACCTTCTATTAGTGTAGATCATGTTTAGGATATGCACCGCCTCATGGTTTTTTGCTAGTTTGTTTATTGTTAGGAGGCAAGGCTAGATAACCCTTTTATGGAGGTATTTCAAAATCGAATAAAATATGATTAAACTATTAGGAGCTGTCATCAGGCACTACACGAGTTCCTTGATATGTATGAAAATGACGACGTGATACTACTCTAACGATGGATTCTAATGAGGTGTCGAGTTTTAGATAATAGAAAGGAAAGTATCTTAGTCTAAAGAGGTATCGTGGTACTTGTATATATAAATATATATACACATACACACACACTTATGTTGTTATTGTCTACCTAAGGTAGATGAGACATATTATATACATACGTAAAATCAAGATGATTAAATATAAACAATAGACATAACATGTAATGAAAGACAATCAACATAAATTAGTGTGTGTGTGTGTGTGTATAAAGTGTATAAGTTACCAGACACCAGAACATTGTTCTGACCCTCCTTCATTACAACCCACATGACTGCTTTAGAGGGATAACATTGGTACAAAGCAGGAATGGTGAAAAGTTATATTTCTTTATGCATGTTTGACACTGACAAAGACATTAAAGATTAAAGATGTCAGCCTTGGTTAGTAATCATATGTTTTATTATACTTACCACTCCCTATGAGTTTATATCGATAATGCTTTGATATGCTATTGTTATTTGTAGGATACCAAACACCAACAATCATACTTTGGTGGAGTTGGGTTTTCAATTTATCAAAAAAATTGGATTTATTGGGGTGTTAGTTGTTAAATTTAGTATCAAAGAGAGATTAGTCGATCCTTAGAATTAGGATACGCTGAGTTAACATATTTTTACATATAATTATATATATATATATATATTATATACTCCAAACTCAATAAATTTCAACTATAAAATAATTGCAACCATATTCTAAAAAGATGGACAATGCAACCATTAGTTGGAACAACAGAATAAGTTGACGATATGCACCTATCCGTAATACCCTATGGAAAATATGTCGTATCGGAAGGCATTGACTTAAGAAGAGCATGAATGCAACATATAGAAGAGTCCCTAAAGTTAGATAGTACTTGACTCCCTTGTAGATCACAAATTGCCATATGATCGTAGATCCCAACAGGATTGTCGATTGATGATGTATGTTGAATCTAGGTAAGGGGAAAGTAAGAATCTATATATATATATATATATATATATTACTTTTAAATTAAATTTCTAGCATTTTATTTTAGACTTAATGAATAAACTTAATTCAAAAATCCCAAATTATAGTTTTAAAGATTAAGATACCAAATTATTTTTGAATTTAATAAAAAGTTTCTAAGTTTGTACTCTAGTGACAAAAGTTTTGGGATTAAGTACTTTATAGTTGTGAAGTTTTAATTTCAGAAAATGTAGCGAAAACACCAAAATTTTAGTATGGAGTATGTAAGGATGACTGCTTAAGCAAGAGGAGGTAAAAGATAAGGCTGTGAATAAAATAGCAAGGAGTGCTCGTAAAATAGAAATAATGAATCATCATTGGATATTAGGAATATTAATATGAGCCTTGGAATGTTTCATTAAACATGTGTAAAGACAATAAAGAAGAACGCATAAGAAAACGGAAAATGGCATCAAAGTATATTTCTTCAAGAACTAAAGTATAATCGCAAGAAAAAATAATAATAAGCGTATACCAAGATTTGAGGATATTATCAAGAGATCTGGATTAGAAGAAGATAGTGATATAATTGGTTATGGTAATGAAAGTATTGGATGGACCTCATAAACTAGTAGCCAAAAATGAAAGTTAAAATATATGGGTTACAGTAGAATAACATGTTAGAAAGGTCCATTTAATTTAAGTAAGAAGAGATAGGGGCCCAACATCATTATGTCATTTGGTGTTGAAGGGAACTTTCAGCAATTATTTCCTTTAGATTTGGGTTGCAAGCATTAGTTGTTTCTCTTTGTATAAAATGCATATAATATTATGAGAAAAGTTCCTTTTAAATTGGTTTTATAGATTGACCGCTATATTTATTGAAAAACTATGTAAGAAAGAAAATCTCATGTAGACATTTAACTAATGCAAAGTACGACTGGAAGTTTGTAAAATAAATTAGAAAGTTTATTAGCTACTAAAAGTAAAATAACGATAAGTCCTAAAATCTTAAATTTAAGGAAGATAAGTTTTAGCAAGCGAAAGACAGGGAAATGTTGTCGTGAAACCATAGATCACCATCTCTATGCCTTAAAAGCTATAATTGATAAGTGAACACATGTGTTGATTGTTATTTTAATTTAGGAGAAAATGTTTTAGAAATTTTAAAATTTACAGTGCATTAGAAAAGAGACAATCATGTACGTTAGCTCATTAAGTAAATTTCGACTATGTATGATTTGGCTTAATTTGTTCTAAAAAGATTAAAAAAAAATATTTCTGAAAGAAATTGTTGAAAAAATCCTTGATTTTTAATAGAAATTTTTTAAAAAGTTTTGAAAAAAATTAAGTTTTATTTTTAAAATTAAAAACCATTTCAAATTTTAATTTAAAAAAATTGAATCAAAAAGGAGGGAATTTTTTACTTTAGAAACGCCACATACTTAGCATAGAGAAAAGGTTAACGGATTAGCAAGTATGAATTTTGCTGTGCAGCAGAAATGATAGTGAAGTAAAAGGTAGTTATTGATTAGGGGAAATGTTGTTTAGCCTTAGGAATTCATTTTTCATACCTTATTTGTAACGACCCGGATTTTTTGACGATTAATTTTGAATATTTAAGTGGTTTAAATATTTGATTTATAATTTATAATTGAGTTAATGATATTTTAAAATTGAAAATTTCAACTGATTTTGTCAATTTTAGAAATCATCGATTTAATCCACGCGTTAAAATAGCGACCATGGCACAGTCTCAGAATTTGACGAAACTAGTTCCATTGGATCCATAATAGTATATTATTATCGGATATCAAATTTTGTAGCGTTTGGAGTTTTCGCTTGGCCGTGCGATCTAAAAGCGCCTAGTGATAATTTAATTGAATTTAATTTTAATAGTCGATTTAAAAAGCTATCTTCTTCATATGATCAAATTAGGCTTCAGAACATTTTTCCATTACGCTCGGAATAGGGGTATAACATTAGGAACGCCAGGCGGCATGTCTCATTCGGGGTTCGAAATTAAATAGCTTGATATTTTGAAATTTAGTAATATAGTTATGTCATTTAACCTTGCAGCTATCTTCTTTCATTTTAAGGCCACCCTATAGTAGACCTAACCATACGACCTAGCATGTACGTATAGACGCCCTCATCTTCATTTAAATCGTATCCTTTTTCCCCTCTTCTCTGTTAAGATCGAAATCAGTTTGAACAACAACAAAAAATCGCGAGCAAGTCGTGACAGGGAGTGTGCGCAGGTACGAAGGCTGGAGGGCAGGAAGTGACGACGGCGATTCTCGAGCATGATAGTGACAATGGGCAGATGCCTCGACTTGGGCATGGTTTACAGATAGCAGTGATGTGAAGTGGAGGTGGCTATTGTGGTGGTCATCGACCTTGCTGAGAGTGAGAGGGATTCGGGGTGGTGCGATTTAAATGGCTAAAGGCTGCATGCGCGATTGAAGGATCATGCAGTGGAGAGCGAGCGCGTGAGGCGCCTGAAGCAAGGAAGACGAAATTTTAGTCTTGGCAGCGAATGAAGGGGGGTCTGTGATTGGAGGAGTGGCATTGACAGCGGCCGATTGGGGCAAAGGGAGAAGTTAGGGTGATGCGATTTGGTGTTAGCTGGAAGGTGCGACGCGTGTGCGTATTGAGGAGGAAAGACATGGATGTTGGTGTAGTGGCTTGATGTGGTGATGTACAGGGTTGAACGAGTCAAAGGAAGGAGGCTATGTGGGTTGGTTGTTGAAGCGTAATTTAGCAGTGATGAAGGCGATTTTTGATGGTTATATATTTTACACTACTATTAATTAAGTTAATTCAGTTTAAATTATTAAAAAGTTTATTAATCTATACAAGATTTATATGAGGTTCAAAAATCATGGAATAAGCCGAGTTGGTTCGTAGCTGTAAAATCTACATGTTGGAACTAGTTGGAATTTTTCGGTGGCCACTGGAAATTTGAATTAAATCGAACGATGTTCGATTTAGTTTAAAATTAGGATGTTCGGCAAAATAAAAATCAAGATGAGTAAAATCTCACTCATTTGCATTACTAGTTACTATTTGAAAATGCTAAAATTAAATTATTAGTTGGTTGGACGAATTTAAATAATATTATCAGTTTAGATGATATAATATATATATATATATAGTAGTATATATATGAGTAGTTGGATACTTTCCCATCGATTGGAGCGGATGACCCTAATTACCGCGATATCCCACCTTGAAGAAAAATTGGTATTTTTACTTGTCTAACATCTGTGGATGCAGGAAAAATAGGTTGGGGGGATCCAACTGAATTTCTTAAAAATATATTAATTGTTCACATATATTGATATATGATGTGTGAGAATAAATCTGCTATGGATTTTGGTTGTGATTGAATTTTGGATGTTATAGTAGCACTAGCCTTAATTTTGGTATGTTAAATATATAAATATTACATTTGAATTTTTATGAAATTACAAGGGGATTTTGAATATAAAAATAATCATATCAAAAATTTGAATATTTAAAAAGAGATTGGTTGAATAAACGATAAATTGGAGTTTTGGCTTTATTTAGCTATTCGTAAAAATATTTTAAGTAAAGATTTTAAAATAATTTATATAGAGGATCTTAAAACGATGGATATTTGAACGATATTTTTGGAAAATATGAAAGGAGTTTGAAGTAGATATTTTAGATAGATTTGTGAAATACATGGAATTTATTAAGAAATGGATTTATAAAATGAGATTTTATAAATGAGATTAGTTTTATAAACAAGTGAAACCCAAAGTAGTTGATAAATTTATAAATATTGTTTGTAAATAAGGGAAAGTGATATCAATAGGTAAATTGTAAATATAAATCTACAATGTGAATTTATATCGAGTTATGGAAATCGTTTTGGAAAAAAAGAGTGGAATCTATTTTTGAATGTGAGAATGATTATGAAGTTGAGATGTAGTCAATGGGATATGAATCATGAGGGATTTATAAAATTGAAATTGGAATACTGGATTTTTGAAATAAATTTCGTCCAGAATTTTTTTTAAAAAATAGGATCTCTATTTAATAAACTATATAGTTAAAGTTGTTTAGTATTGAAGTATTTTGAAAAATGGATTATTCAAATATTTAATATTAATTGAAATAAATTTCTAATTTTTATAATCAGCTTTTAAAAATAAATTGGAAATTTGAGTTATCAATGTTTATTTAAAGTGTTTTAATATTTTAAATAATTACTTAAACTTTTTTTAAAATAAATTATTAGTCTTTAAAAATACTTGTTATATATATAGAGAGATTTGGAATGATTGGAAATTATTAATGAATTCTCTCGAAATTTGAAAACAGGATTTATTTAAAAGATGTGATTTTATAAGAGAAAATATTATAATAAAATTCTAGGAACTTAAGGAAATTCTGAAATGTTTGAAACAAGAACTTCGAGATTGAAATTGGAATTCAAAGGAAGTTATAAATGGATAGACGAGATTATAAGTGAGCATAATTGATTTTGAAAAATGTAAAAGGAATTAATATATATTCTGGATATTCATGAGATAAGTTATGAAATATTTCCTAAGTATGGATGTTAGAAATGATTTTGAGAAAATAAACTTATAATATTTTTCCTAAGTATTGGAATCAAATGATTTTGGAAATATTTTAACTATGAAATGATTTTATAGAAATATTTTTCTAGGTAATGGATTACAAATTAAAATGGGAAATATTTCTAAGCGTTAGAAGTATCCTGTTATGGATATAGGAAATTTTTGAAAATTGTCTTTAGTTTTGAAATATGGAAAGGGTTTTGATCTTTTTGAATGAATGTTTGGAAGATTTATAAAATAAGGCCTAGTGACTGCTTATGGATGTTATTTGATAGCTAAATAACCGGCTATCAAATTATGCCAAATTCGTTGATCATTTTAAAGAGACCAGGATCGGATTTAATTATTCGAAAACCATTTCGATCCGGTTTGAATGTTACGAATGGTGATATCGTGTAGATGGTGAAGATGGGGACTTGGTTGTCCAGACCTAGGACAACCTGTATAGACGAATACTATCAGAACATCTTCATTTGAGGACAATGAGCATTCTAAGCAGAACTGTTCTTGAAAGGTTAATGTTAGCCTCAAGCCTCAACAGCCGAGAATAACTAAAACATGTGAGATGCAGCAAGGCTAAATGGGTTATACCCAATTAGGTTATGTTATCACCTTTTTAGATACCCTCAAATATATAAAAAATTATGGATATGGTTGTACATGGAAAAAGTGAGCGCTCGATTAAGGGTGGGAACAACCGGGGTGATAACATATTTAATACTCTCTAGGTTAGGGGTAGGCTAGTCTTGTGTTGGAAGGGGATTCCGGCGAGGTCCACAGTACATTTTTTCTAGAGGTGTATTATGACTGGCGTACCCCAGTAGCCCAGTCACCGTACGAAATCCAATATCCACTACGAGCCTGTACGGTTTTGATTGTGCACAACTGTCCAGAATTGATTTTTTGATTGTTGTAGTCTGATGATGGTATGTATAGTAACAGCATAAATCATTTTTGTATAAAGATATGTTATTATCTATTATATATTGTTCCGATGCGATTGTGAGATTCTGTGTTGTTGTTTTCCATTTTTTTACCTTTTTCTTCTTTACCCCTAGAAATTGGAATTTCCGACACTTGAATATTCGATATGTTATATAGTGAACGTATTGATGTTGATTTTCGAGGGTAGAAAATTCGAATCGTTACACTTGGCATCAGAGCTGAAGGTTAAGTGTGAACCTCGGCATTGGTGGAGATTACTCATTAAAGATAGGTTCAGCAGTACCCCAGAATGATTTTGAGAGTATTAATAGATATGAGAGCGTATTTATTTGTGAATAAAAATTGATTTATACCGTGTTTGTTGATTTATGAGTGGCTTATGAATTCTGGTCGACACAGTCCACACAACTGTATCGATAAGGTTTTCTAAGCACTTGAATAGAGCAATTCGACACAGTATTATTTTGAAATAGGGTAAATGATGTAATTTTATCCAAAGATATATTTTGATATAAAGGAAATAATTTTCTAAAATTATTATAGTATATTGAAGTGTTGGTTAATAATATTATAATCTAATAAGACTGTAAAAATTAAAATGGTTATATATATAACCAAATGAAAATTGTATAAGTAGGAATTATACAAATGAGTTAAAACTAAAAATGAATTCAAGCTAGAATTGGAATTTTAAATCCTTAAAGACTTTGAAAATATTTTCAGAAGTGTTATGGAAATGAAAATGGTATTATGTTGAAAATATTTTTTTGAATAAAAATGGTTTTAAATGGATTTTGGAAGTAACAAAGCACTGAACTCTCTTCAGTCACTGGAAAATAATCACGGTGATGGTTTTTTTGTAAATGGGTAAGAATTTTATTAAGGCATTTCAGTCCAAAACGTAAGGCCCAAATCGATGGCCCAAGTCACATACAAAAAACCAGACAAACAACATAACTCTTGAACTTCCCAAAAAGAAAACCACCGAACTTCTGCTCCTTCTTCTTCAGTATTCATGGCGGCTGGAACTGGAAAAGATAGCTGGTACTTGGGATATTTGCCAATGAATAACTCTGATCCTCTTCTCCAGTTTGAACTCCATCTCGTTCCCGTGAGGTAAGTGTCCAGTTTTTTTATTCTTCTTTGCACCATTCGCATGTCACTTACAACTAGTTTTCTGATCTCAAGATAATTTCTTTTTTTATTCTGAAACAAACGGTGGTTTCTCTCCTTCCACATGCTCCAAACCGTTACAGTGATAGTCGTGCTGCTCAATTTGGCTTCCATGTCTTCTCCATGCCCCCTCTGAATCAGGTAGTTGATTTCATCCTCTAATAAAGTTGATGAGATGATGAATTTGCTGAGATTTTACACAATTTCCACATCTCTGTCGACAATTTGCAGGAAAAGAAGAGATGATCATGATTTTCTTCTTCTTGATTACATAATACACATGTTTCATCTGTTATAATCCCCCATTTTGAAAGTCTATCCTTTGTGGGCAATCTTTTGAGTACAGCTTTATAAGTAGTAAAGGCTATTTTTGGATTATTGGCACGATTCCGAACGATTTTGCTCCATACAACTTAATTGTTTCTATGTCTTACCTCATTCCATGCTGTTTTAGTGGTATGTTCACTCCCAATAGGCTTCCACACAATCCTGGTGATGGTTGTAGCATCATCAGTATTTATTTTTGAGTTTCTAGGAGATGGATTGCTACCATGGATAATTGATATGGAGATTTTTGGTGAAAACAAGTGTTGTTTTGGAAATTTCAAAGGGGTTTGTTTTAGATAAAAACTAGATTTGGTTAAAATGAAAAAGTGGGATTTGACATACACACACACATATATGTTTCAAAGTGATTTGAAATAAATACTGGGCATTTAATTTATGAAATTCCTAGCCAAATGTTTTAGAAAAAAAAAGATTAAAATAAGTTTTTGAATTTATAAGTGTAAGGAAAGAAGTGTGAAAGTTGAACTTTGGGATTAAAATTTAAATTGAGAAAGTTAAAATGGAATTTACCTTAAGTTAAGTTGAAGGAATTAAATTTTAGAATTTTAATTGCTTGTGATTTGAAAGGAATTAATGAAATAAATTAATGGAATGGCAAAATCTAAATAAAAATAAATTGATGTTTTGGGCGAAGGAACTAAGTCCAAACCTGGATTATAAAATAAATTGGGACTCAAGTAAATTAAATGAAGTGATTTTTGAATAAACATTCGATATTGAATGCAAAAATGGAACTTCACTCGATTGAATAAATTTGATTGTGGATTAAAAGTGAATATTGGAATTTGAACTTGAGTTACAAATAAAAATTCGACTTAGTGTAAGCATATAAAACTTATTTTGGAATGTGGTCGAATAAAATGGAATCAGATTTAAATGGAAATGACTTGAGTTATAAATAAATTCAATTTAAGTGTAAATAAATTGAATATGACCGTATTCTG